>CM060198.1:47590113-48989494 GCA_030549335.1 Pontederia crassipes | reverse complement strand
GATATATCGCACTTTGTGCCATCTTAGCATCTCATTGGCGACAAATGCATTATCATATTTGTGTCAATCTAGCGCCTTACTAGCGCCTAACTTAGCCTCACGTGGGCGTCGGAAGGGCATCTCAGGTCTACCGCCCCTTGCGCGTCGACTTAGCAACGCGGTCCTGCTTCGCATAGGCCCAAACATCGCGTCTTAATACCGTCGATATAGAGTCAATATGTGGCGCTAGTTGCATCTCAACATCTTTGACTCTAATGCGACGCCACTAGCCACTGCCAGCGTCTTAATTTTGCGGCGCTAGTTAGACACGAAGGAGACGCTCTTGACAACAGAGACGTAATAGCGCCTCCCTAGCGTCTCCGACTTTGAGTCGCTAATTGCCAATTATCTTGTAGTGTCACATATTACTTGTTTTGTATGTGGATTTCATGGTCATTATACATATCAATGCAAAGTAGGGAAATCATTTCAATATGGAATTATATGGGTTCCAAAAGGAACCTTGACTAACAAAATTGGACCCAAAGAAGTTTGGATACCAAAGGTTAAATAATTATTTTTCAAATGTGCCTCACATGTAAAGCAAAGGACAAGTGGATTTGAAAGTGTGAAGGCACAAAGTTAACGGCAAAAGTATCATTTTGAACTTACAAATAAAAATATAGACCTAACTTGATGTCACACTTGTTTGTGTTATGAATTTGCTTACTAGTATCATATTTTGTGCACAAGCCTATTATGTTTTAAAAAAATTGTATAGTTGAATTATTTTGCTTATGTAACCTTGAAAATGCTTATGTTGTTAATTATGTATACATGTGATTGATACTTAAAAATTGTGAGCTCTTGCTCGTTTTCAATTAAACATTTGATATTCTGTGGGTTTGCAATTGAAATAAGTTAAACTTTTGGAATGTTACCTAAATTTTGGATAACTATTAAAAAATATCAATTCGTTGGCTTCCATGAACATGAATTTAAATTTTCATTATTTGTAAAATTACTTTATTATCATGACTCTTATGTTTTAAGTTTAAAATCTTTATGTTATGAAAATAAAGTTTTGACCCCTCATCCACAATTTCAAAATTGTTATTATTTCTTTGGAAGAAAAGAGAACATATAAATGACTATAGGAAGATGAAAAGAGAAAGAAAAATGTGCAAAATGATAGGGGGAGCTCATTCAGAAGTTTGAAATATTAATTTCTCTGCTCACCTTGAATATTGTTTTCTTAAATGAAAGTTTATCAAAGAATTTTGCTCATATTGTCAAATTCTTAGACCATTTGACATACTTCAATTTAAATTTGACATATCATTGTTGTCTCAAAGTTTTATGCAATATTTTGACTATTTATATAAGATTTTGAAACTTGTGTTAGCCCCTGAACAACTTAAATCTCATATTTTGTTTTTATAAATCGAATATCAATTTAGGAGGAGTTATTTTTGTCTATCACATATGTTACATTTGTATTATTCTTTATGATATGACAAAATAATGAAAATCATTTTTTATCTCCCTTATGATATTGAACATATTGTTTCCTATATAACAAAAGGGGGAGAATGAAAAATTCAAGAAGATGACATGATTAAGGGGTAGTTACATTTGTCTCACATATATGCGTAATGTACAAACTACTTTTTATGAAACAAAATGAGAGAAATATGTTAAGAATATAAGAGAAACATATATAGGAGAAATATATATAACCCTTGAATTATTATGTGGACCTCGTAAATATAACTCATAAGAAGAGTACCTTACAGTTAAGATTTATATCCATATCTATCAATTGTAAGGAAAGCTTAGTTTTAGGGAGAGTAAAATTTTGACTTTCTTTTCTTCCCAACTTATATACTTTTCATATTTCTCGATTTGTCTTCATAAAAAATGGAAAGATCGTTGAACAAAGTTTTTATGCTATATCTAATTATATTTTGATGGTACCAACCTCGAATAATTAGAGTAATATATTTAAAATGTGAGAAAAGTTCAATTCGGAATGGATTATTTTATGCGCTGAACTTGAAGTTAATATTTGAATATGTTTCATTCATATCTGAATTTAACATAATATAAAAATTGTAGATTAGCTTTCCAATGATTCAAAAATCACCTCACTTTGATATCGGTGCAAAACGTTATGTGTAACAAAGTGCAGAGTGGTCGATCAGTCCGATTAATCGGTCGACCAATTTGAATAGAGAACTTGCAAATCGCATGAAACTAAGTAAAAACATGGGCCGGTCGATCGGCTAGAGACATCGATCGATCGGACCGCACGCAAAATGACCTATAACGGCTAGTTTTAGCCAAATAAAAGGGCAATGGTCAAATTATCGAAAGACTATAAAAGGGGTACAAGGTGTGCATAATCAATCAAGTATTGAAGGAAAGCATCAAGCAACAAAGGAAAATTATTTCTTGAAGATCTTAAGCCATATTGTTGAATCTTATCTTTTTTTTCTCTCTTATCTTCTTGTGAGTTTGATATTGTAAAAGAGAGAAATATTTGCTTAGATATTTGGGTGCAAGCTCCTGTGTAGTTCGATCTTACCTTTCAGGGTAGAGAAAAGATTAAGAGTGCTCCTTTGTAAAAGAGGTGTGTCTACCTTTTGAGAGGAGAATCGAGGGTAAAAGCCTATGAGGAGAGGTGCATCTTACCTCTCAAAGTGGAGAAAATGTATTATGTTGTAAAAGGTTTCTTCTTTGCCTCATTTGGAACTAAGAAAGGCGATTAGTAAAATCTCCGACGATCTCATGTTTGAGAAGTCGGAACGGGAATGTAGATCAAGGTGTGACCGAACTTCGTCAACAGACCACTATGCACCTTATTATGCATGTAATTAGATTATTATTGTATTGATTTAAAGTTTAACGAATTGATTTCAAATTTTCGGTAAAACACCAATTTACCACTATGCACCTTTTGTGAAATCAATTTTTTCGGTAAAACACCAATTTACCACCACCCCACCCCCCCCCCCCCCCCCCCGTCTTGGTGCCTTGTGATCCAACAGAAACAGAATTCTAATTCATGTTTGAGCTGAATCTAGAGTATCGATATAAGAATGGAGAGTCTTGAGTAATTCTGAATATGAGAATGAGGATCTGCATTTGAAGATTGTGTACTTCACATCCAACTGTTTTGAACGATTTGACCTATAACCATTTGTAGTTCTTCCTTGAAAGGATTCTCCATGCCCTAATGTTTATCATCAATTAAAAAATATTATTATTTCCCCATTACCGTTATTGATTTGTTAAATTCGTTTATAAAAAAGCTGAAATTATAAAAGAAAACAAAAAATTTAGAATCCTTATTTCATTTTCGAAATATTAGTTATTAGTAATTCTTAGTTTAATCATTTTTGTAACCTTATTTGAATTCTTTTCCTTTATATCTGTAGAGTCTAGAAACAAACTTTCTTTCTGGTTCGATCCAATATTATACTATAAGAACGTCGTGCGCTTACGGTCTGAGTTGTATACATTAAGAATTATAATTTTTTAAAATTTTTAATAAGTTTTGAATGGGGAGTACTTGCCTGGGTATAGAATCAATATTTTCTATCATATTTTGTGGCTCTTGATCCCATAGAACAACATATTTTTTGCTCACAAAATCAGGTATCTTTCTTGGCTTCTTCACAGCACAAGAGGGATATAAACTGTTTGATTTGCAAGACAAAAGAATTCTTATCACTTTAGATGTAAAGATTGTAGAACAAAATTTTTCTTTAATTTTAGTTTGAAAAAAAAGTAACTGATTATTCATATGTTGTTGGTATATTTCTACCAAAACAATTCTTTGAAGAAGATATTCCAATTGGCACATTGATGAGACCCCTTTATTTTATGATATTCAATAACCTACTTCTCCTCCAATTAGCATATTTGATACTTAGCAGCATGCTTCTCCTGGGCACATTGACACAGCTATTACTGATCAAGTTTATTCATGCAGTAGTTCAAATACTTTAAATCTTAATGTTGTCATTCCTGAAGATTTAGCTTATAATTCTATAGATATATCTGCTATTAGAAATTTGGATACTTCCTTCAATGCACCAACTGCAAGAAGTTAGTGAGTAGTCAACCCACCCAATTGGATTCAAGAATAATTAAAAATAAATGGGTTACAAACAGTATTGCACATTTGATTTCAAATTATGTTTCTTCTCAAGTTTTCACTAATCAATATAAAATCTTCTTAACTTGTTTTTCAGTAGTTTATGAACCTACTACCTATCACCAAGCTAGTTTTTATCCTCTTTGGATTGAGGCAATGCAAGTTGGCCCAAGTGCCCTTGAATCTAATGGTGCATGGGAAATGGTTGATCTTCCTATTGATCAAACTCTTGTTGATTGCAAATTTAATCTACAAGGTGAAACTAATAGTTGAAAACAAGATTGAGCACGTCAAGGCCTGTGTGGTAGCCAAAGGATATAATCATTGAGAGGATATTGATTACAAGGACACCTTCTCTTTAATGGGCAAAACTATAACCATTCGTTGAAGCACAAAAAATCTTCCTATCTTTCATCTTGATTTCAGCAATCCCTTTCTAAACAGTGACCTACATAAGGAGGTTTATATGCATATTCAGCTTTGTGGGGACAACAAGGATAAATTATACAGGTTGGTTGGTTCCTTATGCAGTTTGAAGTGAGCATGAAGACAATGAAATATGAAATGTATCAAGGTTCTTGATGTAGCAGGCTTTGTCCAAAGCAGGAATGATTCGACATTATTTATTGAAGGTATGAATATTTGTTTTATTGTCTTACTAGTGTATGTAGATGACATTATCGTTGCGAGAACTAGTGAACAGCTCATTATCTTGCAAGACCATTTTACAATCCAATGTGAAAAATCAAATGTTTGGGTGAACTGAGGTATTTCTTGAGGCTAGAAGGCATTGTTGGATTAGCATAAATATGTCTTGAAACTCTTGTCAAACTTCGATACGGCAGGAGTAAAACCAGCTATGACTCCTTTAGAACATAACCTTAAGTTGACTACTCATCAGTTTCATCAAGTGATCAAAACCTAGAAGATAGAAGATATCCTTTGTTACAAGAACCAGTAAGCTTTCAACGACTTATAGACAAGCTATTTTGCTTGAGACAAACCAGGCCAAACATTACATTGGTAATAAGATATCTTAATCAAGTTATGCATCAAACAAAGAAATCACATTATGAATCTACACTATGAGTCATTAGGTAACTGAAGAAAGCTCTTGGCAAGGGTCCTTTTTTCCTTCAAAACAAAATTGTACATTGTCAGCATTTTGTAATGCAAATCGGACATTTTGTCTCTTTAGAAAGCATCAATGATAGCATTCTATGTTAAGGTGGGAAAATCACTAGTTTCATGGAAATCAAAGAAGTAAAACGCGATTTCAAGGCCTTGGCATTAGTGGTTACATAAGTAATTTGGCTTGATCAATTAATTATGATGCTACGATTGTGCAGAAACATGTTCTTCTACAATGATAGTAAATCAGTAATACAAATCACAAAGAATTTATTTTTCATGAAAGAACCAAACACATTTATCTAGATTATTTTTTTTGTTAGAGAACAATAATTACAGGAATTAATCGAGTTGCTGACAAAACCTCTTGAGAAGTAGTAGCATGAACATCTAGAGTCCAAGTTGGGATTGATTAATTTGTATCAATCACCAACATGAGCATGAGTGTTGAATATAAAATTACAAAGTGCTCTATTTGGTTTGTGTTGATCAGTGTGATGTTATGCAATTCAATTTTTTGTTCTAGTTTTTTTTTTCTATGTTTGAAATTATGCTACAGCTTTATGATACTGTTACATTGGGATGCAATATAATGAACATAAATATGTATGTATCTAATAGTATAAACAGTAGGAACTAGTTATATTTGAACGCAAAAAAGAAAATAATAGAAGAAAAGGAATTTAGAGTGTTTTTCCTCCAATACTTATGTGTCTCTAATTTCTTTTACTTACAAGTTAATATCTATGTTAATTGTGTCAATGGAAATTGGGAATCAGGTTTTATCAAAATTACGCGTTGAATTATGATACAAACTTTTCCTGTGATTTTATGTATTCAACAAACATAATATCGGTATGACAATAAAGTCACTCTTGAAACAAATTTAAATCTGAAGAGATTAACACCTAACATTTTATTATTATTATTATTATTATTATTATTATTATTATTATTATTATTATTATTATTATTATTATTATTATTATTATTATTATTATTATTATTATTATTATTATTATTATTATTATTATTATTATTATTATTATTATTATTATTATTATTATTATTATTATTAAAGTTGAACAAACTATAAGGCGCACTGTTATGTATAAACCATAGCCAGAAAGAGATGCGGAGTAGTCCGTTTTCTTATGGAATGCTGCATGCTCCTTTTTCGCAATTATACAAATTGCAATCCATCGAGTTCATGTGAAGCAAAGTGCGGAATCTGATGACCGTCGTGGTGGTGGCCTAACGCCCACACTAGTCCCCTTTTCTTGTTTCACCATGGAGGGCCGATAGCCAACTCATAAAGCAAAAGCTGCTGCTTTCCCTGTTCCGCTCTCTCTCTCTCTCTCTCTCTCTCTCTCTCTCTCTCTCTCTCTCTCTCTCTCTCTCTCTCTCTCTCTCTCTCTCTCGCTCGCTCGCTCGCTCGCTCTCATGCATGCCCGATCTGCGGGAGAAGTGACAAAATGAGGTCTACTACTGCAAATTAACAGCAGTACATAGAACTCGGCTCGCAAACTGATCAAGAATCCATCATGCTTCTCTTGCAGATCAGGTCTCCGTTTGAGCGCGCATACACAGCTCCATTTCTGACAACGAAAACGCAGGGAGGCTTCCTTTTTTTCCCATTATTTGTACATTGGACTCAGGCCTTGCTTTATTCCCCCTCTCTTAGTGGCTAAGGAGAGAGAAAGGTGAGAGTGTGTGAGAGGGAGTACATTGGTGTTCGAGAAAGCGGACAGGAAGGCAGATTCCCTGCGACATGGACTAGTCTTTTAACAAACATGGGACGTGATGTTTTATTGGCCACCACACTCATGTCCACCACCCACATATTTATATCCGCCTCCAATTATTTGCTTGTTTTATTCCCATCTCTGCTGCATGCATTGCATGCTTTATCTTTTCCTCTTTGTTTCAGTGCATGCATGCATGCATATCCAAATGCAAATGCTCGACTTCTTATATAACGAATTCTACTGCGTTTCGGTTTGGATGAATGCATTGATTTTAGTGTGATCTGGTGCTTTTACTGCACTCTGGGACTGCTGCATAGACATGTACGATGTCTCAGATCGAAGATAAGTTCAGAAGGGGAAAGAGAGTTATTGACCGACTCGCGAATGGATTAGCCCATAAGAATAATAGTGTGTGTGAGAGAGAGAGAGAGACAGAGAGAGAGATCTGTGAAAAATATGTTGCCTGTCTGTGGACATTACAAATGGCGTAATGCACAAGATCGATCAGCATTGGTACCACTGCATGCTGCATCAAAAAGATAAATGTTTGTAGTATACGGCAGAGAAAAAGCCATTTGCTTTGGCTTTTTGAATCTTCATGAGCAGCTGACCATATATCCGCGCATATGGTGCAATGTATAACTGAATCATATGCTTGTTTTCGAATTTAAAAAAAAAAAAACTGGACACTGAACTAATTTGATAAAGCAAAAAGGTGCCTACACTGCAATAAATTAAGTTTAATTATAGTGGCTTGAAGTATTTGTACAACACATTAAGTTTAATTCCTTGAAATATGCATTAATCAAACCATGTTCTAGTTCTGAAAAGAGCTAGCAAAGCAGATAAACCATAATTATGTACAATTGGAGTCAAGATTATTTCTTTTCATTGACCTGGGGTTAAAATAGGAAATTGGAGTTTGTGTGCAGAAAAGGAAAAGCAAAATATAAATGCATACCAAGACAAATACAACACTTTAATATGGGGCAGGATGCATAAAATGTCGGTCAAAAGAGAGCATTCCATATGCAGTATATGTTCAGGCTCTTAAAAGAGCTGGGGGCTCCTAAGAGCTTTAATATGTAAGCAATCATACATAAAGGGAAGAAAGGCTTCCATTGTAGAAATTTGTCTGATCTCCATTTTTTCTTATTTGTAAATGAATATTTCAAATTATCGGAATTCTCTGTGAATGCACCAATGAAGGATATATAATTTTCGGATAATAAAGTATTTGTTTCTGATAAAAAAAATGACTGTAACTATTTACCCCTAGCCTAGAGTTGGTAAAGCAGATGATCCACTGACAATTCTCATTATATAGTGTTCCATTTCTGTGGAACACATTCTCAACAATTGCTACCTTGTTGCAAAATTGCTGTGCATGCATTATATCTTGTTGCAAAAGTGAGACAAAGTACTGCCTTCGTTGAGAAAATGTATATGCGATGCTCAAAATTGATTTTAAACCAACGGCAATAGTAACTGATTACCTTTTACATTTTGAGAAGTGTGGACATTTTATTGTTTTGCATGGAGAATATAATTATTTTTTGATGACTTACTATCTTGCAAGACTATTTCTTGTGGCATCCCTAATAATGGAACATATGGAAAAAGAACAAATGAAGGATATATGAGCTTTGTCGAGACTGTTTCTTTTGCTTATAATTGCACGCTGAGGGCAAAAATTACTTCACAGCATAATTTATATGCAAGGTAGCATGGAAATGTGGATACATAAGTCGTAGCTAGCTCTATATACATATGATTAATTAATTGTTAAAACTAGTTTTCTTACCAGAGAAACCAATCTCATATGATTATGAACTCAAGCACCACCACAATGTGCAAATTAAATTAAAGTACAAAAAAAAAAGAAGGCTGCATATGTGTTTATAAAGGAGAACACTAACAAACCAAATGAATTAGAAATTATGGCAAACCTACGTACCTAGATATATGTCTATATTGTGCTCGATCAGCATATATATCCAATCCATCATATATATAATTAAGCATGGGCTTCGACGCATGCACGCAATTATAAGAGACCCTCCTCCATTAATCTGCAAGTAGTCTTCCTTTGAAGCCATTGCAAAAATCAAGCTTCCAGTTAACACAAAACCCACGGAGATGCTAAAGGAGACTCCCAGTTGAAGAGTTGAAAGCAGATAGATCCGTCGGCCACTGGCCGCTGCCCGCAGCATTAGTGCCGCTATGGCGGCCGACGCCACTGATCCAAAAGTTATCCGTATTTTGTGGAAAACTAAGACCATATTGTCGAGGAAAATTGATGGTTTGAGAGCTGTTTTCCATCTGAACTGAAGAAAGTTCTGTGTTAACGACCCCCGAGCTCGAAGATTTCATCTGAACTTGTTCGGATACTGATCCGCCGGCGCCGGCGCCGGCGCCGATCATGGAATAGAGCCCTGCCACTGGTGCCCCCTGTGCTCCTTCCAGTCCACTCAAGAAAGGAAACTGTTGGATTTGCTGTTGAAGCCTCGAGCTCCCCAGTCCAACTGTCCCACCTTCAGTGCCTACTGGTTGCATCCTGCCAAAATTTAGCCCTAGGTTTGGATTCACGTACTCTGGCAGTGGGTGCAACGAGCCCATGAACGGCAGCTGCTGCAGCTGATGGCCGCCGCCAACTGTACCAGCCCTCGTTGTAGGGGTGGATGACTCCGGAGCGGTGGCAGGCAACTTGGAGGAGCTGGCAGCGCCGGCGCTTGACTTCGCCCGCTTGTTCCTGCGGCAACCGCCGCCGACGGGTACGTTGCGGAGCGCGCCACCACGCGTCCAGTAGCGCCGGCATGTCTTGCAGAAGTGGCGCGGCTGCGTCAGGGAGTAGTTGTTGTAGTAGCAGAACTTGGTGTTAGTTGAGTCGCAGCGAGGGCACTTGAGGGCCGGTTCCGGCTGCGGGATCTTCGCGAGCCTGGCCCTCTCCGCCGTGGAAACCGGCCGGGCAACCGAGGTCGACATGTTGCCCCCTCCAGGGTGTAGTAGCTGAGCTGCCTCCTGAGGAACTTGAACAGCTTGTTGCTGGACATGGAAATAAATTTAATGTTGATGAATAATTTACATAGAGCAAGAAAGAAAGCAGGAGTTGTATGTATGTATATATATCAAGAGATATGGAGAAGGATAGATGTATTGTTCTTCTTTATTGCATACTCTTTTGATTCAGAAGCTCTACTCAAAAGCTCTACTCAACAAAAAGCAGAAAAAAAAAGGTAAAAATTTATTGCAAAAGAAGAGATTTAGCTAAGGCAAGAATCAGCACTCACCTGGTTCCAACTAGGTGGATCTAGACAGATAGGAATAGAGGGAAAAACCATGGTTGATTGGGTGGTCTTGTGTGTCTCTTCTTTAGTTTGGATCTTCTTTTTTTCTCTTTTGGCAAAAGTTTGATGAGGTTGAGAGGAGGTGGGTGAATTACATCCACAAGGAGTTGCAGGGAAGAAGAAAGTAGGGAGAGAGAAAGACAAGAAGAAAAGAATGAAAAGGAAGGATCAATTTCTTGCTTGGGGTGGCTTTTATATTTTATTGCACAAAGTAGGTTTAGTGAGAGAATTAATTAACCTTCTTTTTTATCAAACGACTTAGTCTTTAAGCTATCAGTAAAGCAAGAATAAATGGAAACAATTATATATTTTGTTCGGTTGATTAAAAAAATACAGAAATGACATAGAACAAGGGACAGTCCGCCATTGAAATCCTGTTGTGTTGTTTTTTAACAGTAAAAGTTGTAACAGCTAATTACTTTGGAATCAAGTCAGGCCACTCCTCTTATTGTAGTTCTGACTCAGTTTTGACCTGCAATAGCGCCTAAAATCTTATTCTAAATAAAAATTCACATCCCTAATTGCAGTTAAGACATCCCGTAATGTAAGGCACCCTCGCATTACAAAAGTTTCACTAGGGATCATTTTATGGTGTATTATGTTTATGATTTGAAATTGATATAATTCAATATGATGTGATAAGTGTCCACTTTTTTAGGAATTAATATATAGTTTTTTAAGGGAAATACTTGATTATTTATTGATTAACTAGCCAAAAGAGTCAACGTACAAAAGGTTATGGATGCCGTGAGGCGGCTCCGTCCAAAAAATATTTACTTCGGCTGAACAGCCCAAATTTGCGAGATAGCCCGCAGTCTGATTGGATTGTCTATAAATATGCCTGGTTACAAAAGTGTCAAGTTGTTCTAAGAGGAGGAAACAATCGGTAAGGATGTTGCGGATGTGCCATGGAGTATTAGTCTTCCTTGAAATAATGTCAACCAATTCTATGGAGTCGCACTCGATACAAAGGTTGGAAATATTCATGTCGATGCAGCTCCATAGTCCCATAAGGAGGCCCCCATGCCTCAGCCTCCAGAGCATCTTGAAAAGTCCTGCTCAGCGCGCCTGCAAAAATAAATGAAGTAGAGTGAGAGCGGATAATGAAACATGCTCCCCCGTGCTTCCCGGTCCTCAATAAGGATCTGTCGGTGTTCAATTTGAATTACCACCCTAGAGGCGGGAGCTCCCACCTCACCCATATGGGATCCGAGGGTACCCTCAGGCTAATGGTATCTAGCATATTCACAATAAGTGGCTAAGGCCTTTTCCAGCACACTGGTGACCGTGGTTGACTTGGAATTAATATATAGTTTTAGTCATATGTTAAGGAGAGTGTCTATATAAACTTTCCATATGTTAGAATTAAAAAAATCAACGTTGTTGTAATCCTCTTCTAAATTTTTCCATTTAATAATATTTTCATCATTATAAATTGACCTGTAATAGTGCTTTAAATCTTATCCCAAGTAAAAATTCATGTCCCTAATTGCAGCTAAGACGTTCCATAATATAAGGCACCCTCGCATTACGGAAGTTTCACTATATGGATAGGGGATCCCCAACAAAATTTTATGGTGTATTTTGTTTATGATTCAAAATTGATGTAATTCTATATGATGTGATAAGTGTCCAATTTTTTTAGGAATTAATATATACTCTTAGTCATATATTAAAGAGAGTGTCTATACAAACTTTCTAAATATTAGAATTAAAAAAAATCAACATTGTTGTAATCCTCTTCTAAATTTTTCCATTTAATAATATTTTGTCATTGTTGTAAATTTTTGTTGCGTTCTTCAGTACGGTGAGCTCGAAAATGAATTATCCCATATTAATTATTTCATTACATCAAATATTATTAATAAATATAGCAACTATAAATATCAATTATTATTAATTGAAATCCCTTTGTTATTATTAATCAAATTTTTTATAATACATGACACATGTTTTGAATTAGTTTCACATGATGGCACATTGAATATAAAAAGAATGTCTTTAGTTTGACAAGATATGTTGTGATATGGGTGGTGTTTATTTTTTTCAAATGGCTAAAATTTGGGGGACATGGATGAAATTTTGAGAAATTAAGTTTAGCCAAGTTGATGGAGCCATTTGGACCGGCCTGGTTTTTGCTCAGTCCTACTGGTACGTGTCTTAATTAGGCGGTTCATATGAAACTCTTCATGTTCCTTCATTTTCAAGTTGATAATAGACAAAGTGTCCCAATTAGTACAACAACATAGGTTTTCGCATGCATATATATATACATATGCAGGTCACTTGTTTTCCAATCACAAGAGAAACTTATAAATTTAGTGATGAGACTATCGATTCTGCAATCCTTTTGTTCTTATTATCGGCATGATACTTCTTCTTCTTCTTCTTCTTCTTCTTCTTCTTCTTCTTCTTCTTCTTCTTCTTCTTCTTCTTCTTCTTCTTCTTCTTCTTCTTCTTCTTCCAAATAAATAAATAAAATCGGTAAATAATTATTGAAATGGACTCAGAGCTTGAATACAAACAGCTCTGCCAAAAGTTGCAGCAGAAAGAAAAAGCAAAAGAAAGAAAAAAGAAAAACTGAAAAGAAGAGAACAGCAACTGTGTGACACCTACTAATTTTTCCCCCTGATCTTGGCTCTATTTGTGCATGTATTCATGTATATATAGATGGGAAATATGTGATTGAATCCATCCATACATGCACTTTATTATTATTATTATTATTATTATTATTATTATTATTATTATTATTATTATTATTATTATTATTATTATTATTATTATTATTATTATTATTATTATTATTATTATTATTATTATTATTAGATCATGCTTTTATCACGTACAAAATATGAACGAGTGGCCTACAACTTTATGTGGCAGGCATGTGCATCACCTTTTTCACCCAATTGGATTTGAGTGTCTAACTTCTAGTTCTTGTTGAGATTGTGACACCTATATGTCGCCAAAAATTTGCAGATGGTATCATGCAGGCAGGCGTACAAGATGCATTTGCTAATATTTTCGCATCGGAATTAAATGATTGTTAGCAATTTCGTTGATCACTGGACACTTCCACGTCCATTAGTTATATATACTGTTCATATCAAATCACTAAAAATCCATTATCCATCGAGTTTAAATTCTTGCATCGAATTTGGTCAATGCCCTACCTTAATGAAAACATGTTTTTGTCGAGAATTTTTTTTTCTTTGTGACTCATTTTACGTGTACTTCACTAATGCTGAAAGCTCCTAGCACTACTAAGAATGGACCCATGAATTTTGACCAATTTAAAAGAGTATTCAATATCAATTTTTATACAGTATTCTGGATCAGTGATTTCCTATTGTTTTCCACTTTGAAATTATTCATTCCATCATCATTTTTAACTTGCCTACGCAGCATGATGTGGGTGCATGCATGGCGGCCAGCCCTGATATATTCCTCAGAGGTGGGTAGCAAACAAAGACTAGTTTGCCTGGCTCTGACTTTTCTTGACTTGTTCCCCAGTCTGACCTGATGCAAATTTTGTGCTGCTTTTTGTTCGGCTCGCAAAACAAAAGTTGGCTGCTTCTGTGACCGGTAGCTCGGGGAAAAGCATGAATCATTGACATATTATACCGCGCGTGCACCCGGCAGCAGAAAGAAAAAAAAATTATGATGTACCGATGGATAATTACCTCAATCTGAATCTTTGCACTTTGGTCGTCAGCGGTGGAAAAATTCTCCTTTAAATTATGTAGCCATTTTTTTTTCTTTTTGAAGTTATGCTTCGAATTTCATCAGAAGGAAGAGAATGTTTTTCGCTTGCATTGTCAAGTATTCAAAATTCTGTACACGATGATAATATATAGCATCAAAGATCCTGATACTGCTTATGGAAAAATTGAAACCAGATCCATTTTCACACGAGTGTTTTGTTTTCTCGGGTAAAGGAATAAACATGAGAGCACCATGTTCTTGGATGAGGCAGGAATACGTACTCTCTCTTTTTTTTTTTTGGCTCAAGTATGTCTACCAAACATAATTCCAGACAAAAATAGAAGTAACTGGAAAAGGATTTGGGTGTGAAAATTCCAAGATCCAATTCTAAGAAGAAAACAAAAGGGAGTTGATTCTTGATGCGCTTAAAAAAATAATATTTCTAGGCAATTTATAGATGCAATCTTGATGAGCACTCATCATTTGTTGCATAGCCACCACTCGTACTGTTCGGAATAACACCGACGTTCGTGAAATGACAGTTCACCTTCCCCCCCTCGCGTCACGCTCCCCAGTCCACTCCAGTCCACTCCACTCTGCCTGCCGCAAACTGGTAGGGGAACGCGTCATTGGTCGCTCTGCTTAGAAGCCACCTGGAAGATTAATATCACCAGAACCCACTCTCGTCAGGAAGAAGCCAAGTGCAATTTCTTTCTTTATTGTTATTTCTCTCGGTCCGCAATGAAGAGTGATACGAGGAAGAAGGACGAACTCTCTTCAAAGACGATCTTGTTGCCATCGAGATAACGTGTCAACGACACAACGTGGGCGATGAGGTCAGTGATAGATAGTTTAGGAGGACCGATAACGATGTTGTTAAGTAAATATTAACTGGTTCGATTGAATATATTGATTACATTTCGAGTTGACAAGAAAAAAAAATTAGACCGCTCCCAGATTTGAATTTGAAAATGCCCCCTAAAAATAATAAGATCGAGATGATTGATTAATAAAATTATATTTCAGTGAAATCCCTGTGAGTTAATAATTTTAAATTCGATCGTTTAACTCACTCTTCAGCCCCTAATAAATCTTGAGGATCGGGAATCTTATATGGGTATTAAAATATATAGTAACAATAATTAATAAAACTCGTTTGGCTACAGCAGGTGTCCCATTCATTAAGCTTAGACTAAGATTTCAAATTAGTACCGTTTAATAACAACCAATAACAGAAAATCCAATACCAAAGATTCCTAATGAATATCCGAAATCCAAGTCATCAAACGATAAGCTGAAAAACCATGAACATTAATCCAAAATATCATCCAACAGTAAACTTTCCAGGCATCATAAAACTAAAAACATAAAAGGATGTAACGATCCATAATCATCAAGAATCATGCAGGGAAACTTGAGCACTTGTCCGCTAATTGAAAATAGCACGAGTCCAAATAAGTTTGGTGAGGCACCTCTTGAGGGAGGGAGGGACCCAGCATTGGCTGGCAGAACGGTTCAGAAATTGACCAATTAAATTAAAATGACAATATCAAAGAAATGTCAGGTACCGCTTAGTCGACCTCCTCGATCTTAGGGCCACCGGCACCACCACTGCTGCCTCCAGCTGAAGGAATGTCATCATCCATGCCGCCCATATCACCACCAGCTCCCTGGTACATCTTGGCGATGATGGGATTGCAAATACCCTCGAGCTCCTTCATCTTGTCTTCAAACTCATCGACTTCCGCCAACTGGTTGCTCTCGAGCCAGCTAATGGCCTGTTCAATAGCATCCTCAATCTTCTTCTTGTCCGCAGCATCAAGCTTCGAGGCGATCTTGTCATCCTTAATTGTGTTTCTCATGTTGTAAGCATAATTCTCAAGGCCGTTCTTTGCCTCGGCCTTCTTCTTGTGTTCCTCGTCCTCTGACTTGTATTTCTCTGCCTCCTGCACCATCTTCTCAATCTCCTCCTTGCTGAGTCTACCCTTGTCATTGGTGATGGTGATCTTGCTCTTCTGGCCGGTGGTCTTGTCCTCAGCAGAAACATTCAAGATGCCGTTGGCATCAATATCAAAGCAGACTGTGATCTGGGGCACACCTCTAGGAGCTGGTGGGATGCCAGAGAGCTCAAATTTACCGAGGAGATTGTTATCTCTTGTTCTGGTCCTCTCGCCCTCATACACCTGAATCAAGACACCAGGTTGATTGTCGGAGTACGTTGAGAAGACTTGTTCCTTCTTGGTTGGGATAGTTGTGTTCCTTTGAATCAAAACAGTCATGACTCCTCCAGCAGTCTCCAAACCAAGAGACAGAGGAGTGACGTCCAAGAGGAGGAGGTCTTGAACCTTTTCATTGCCCTCGCCACTGAGGATTGCAGCTTGAACAGCAGCACCATAGGCAACAGCCTCATCAGGATTAATACTTTTGCACAACTCCTTCCCGTTAAAGAAGTCTTGCAGGAGTTGTTGGACCTTTGGGATTCTAGTGGATCCACCAACGAGAACGACATCATGCACGCTGCTCTTATCCATCTTTGCATCTCTTAGGCACTTCTCAACGGGCTCCATACACTTCCTGAAGAGGTCCATGTTAAGCTCCTCAAACCTAGCTCTTGTGATAGTGGAATAAAAGTCAACACCCTCGTACAAAGAGTCAATCTCAATTGTAGTCTGAGCAGTAGAAGAAAGGGTCCTCTTTGCTCGTTCACAAGCTGTTCTCAACCTCCTAAGGGCCCTAGGATTGCCACTCACATCTTTCTTATTCTTTCTCTTAAATTCCTGGACAAAATGGTTGACCATGCGGTTATCAAAATCCTCACCACCGAGATGAGTATCACCAGCAGTAGCCTTCACCTCAAAAATACCCTCTTCAATAGTAAGAAGGGAAACATCGAACGTGCCTCCACCAAGGTCAAAGATCAGAACATTCTTCTCCCCGACACTGGATGCCTTCTTGTCAAGGCCATAAGCAATAGCTGCAGCAGTTGGCTCATTGATGATTCTCATAACATTAAGACCAGATATCACACCAGCATCTTTGGTTGCCTGACGCTGCGAGTCATTAAAGTAAGCAGGAACAGTGACAACGGCATTCTTTATAGTAGAACCAAGGTAAGCTTCAGCGATTTCCTTCATCTTGATCAAGACCATGGAAGAAATTTCCTCAGCGGCAAATTGCTTTTCCTCTCCCTTGTATTGCACAGCAATCATAGGCTTGTCAGCAGGACCAGAAATGACCTTGAAGGGCCAAAGCTTAACGTCACTCTGAACCGAAGCATCATTGAATCTCCTACCAATCAAACGCTTGGCATCTGAATAGCAAATAAAAAACATTATGATCATACAAATATTGAAGTCAAAAAGATTTCAAACTCCTAAATCAATTTAGACATGAAAAGACAATAAAATTATACACCTTTAAGATAGCAACATGGAACAATGATTTAATAGTGATTTGTTAAAAAGGTAATGAAAACATCAAATTGCCAAAAAAAATCACTTACACACTGGATTAACCAATGGATATCCATCAAATCAGAAGCATTGAGTTTCAATAATAAAAGGGATTGATCTCTCATGAAAGAAATTATGGGCCTAACTATAAAAATATAAAAAATAAAGAAATGGGATTTAATATAATTTACTGCCATCTCTTTTCTTCTTTTTTATAGCTAATCCTTTCGATATTTCCATCAACAACAATAACAACAAAACCTTATCCCACTAGGTGGGGTCGGCTACATGGATCATACGACGTCATTCCGCTCTATTAGTAACCAAACCTTTCGGTATATTATTCATCAATAGATCTTGCTCTATTAGTTCGTCAAGTGTCCGCCTTGACCTCCCTCTTCCTCTTTTAATCGGACTCCAGATTATTTGATCTACTCCTTTCGATATTTCCATCATTTCAATAAAAAAGGGCTAGATCTCACACTTGAAAATTTTAATCAAAAGAAAAATTGTAAAGAAAGGAAGTCCCCTACTTAATGTTGTTGTATACATATATCACATAATCAATGTATACATATATGTGGAGAAATATAAGGCCATTGCAGAAAGGATAAAGACGAATGTAAAAACTTCCAAAGGACAATCATCTAGTAGCATAAAATCGTGAAGTGTGGGATCTTGCAAGTCAGAAGATAACATAATCAACTTTGAAAAAAAGTAGACGTGACAGTTGCTGAAAACAATTTGATGATTTAATACATATTGGGAAAACTATTTAATCTGTTGGCTTTGAATAATGCAGAAAGGCTAAGACAAATGCATCAAAACATGGGTTACAATCGCCATGACTGGGTTTAAACTAGCATACAAGGATAAATTAATCCTTTGTGAAACAATACAACAAGATTAAATCATTTACTTAAAACGATGCACAACATAGAAACATAATCCCAGTGGACTGATGGGAAATATATCAGACCAATCAAGCCACATTCCATTTAAATTACGGCATTAACTCCAATGAATTCAAAGGAGGCTTTAGGCATCACAACAAACATAGATCATTGAAGTCTTTTAATCCAAGAAAACAAATATGTAACTACTTAATACCGTATAATCCGTATCATTGAGCTTTTACTCTGAAACGACACAAATGAACAGTAATAATACAAAACTTAATAACACCACAATGTGCACAATAAATAAAACAAAACATCTCATAATGGATAGCAGATACGTATGTACCGTAGATCTACAAATTACGAAGAGATAGGCCCGCATAAGGGCATTATATTGTTAAAGCGAGTGAAAACGGATCATATAAACGACGGGCAAACGTATATCAATATCAAGTATTATAGAACAATAGTTTGAAACATCCATTACTAAAACTAAGATCTAAACTGAACTAAATCGATATCCATAAATAAATATTACCCAAATACACATGAAGACAGAGCATCAGCGGCACACTCACCAAAGACGGTGTTGATGGGGTTCATGGCGACCTGATTCTTCGCCGCGTCTCCGATGAGGCGCTCCGTGTCGGTGAAGGCAACATAAGAAGGGGTGGTGCGGTTGCCCTGATCGTTGGCAATGATCTCGACGCGGTCGTGCTGCCACACGCCGACGCACGAGTAGGTGGTACCAAGATCTATCCCGATGGCAGGACCCTCTCCCTTTCCGGCCATTATGACGTCGGAGGTCGATCAGAGATGGATATAAAAGCCGGCGCCGGCAGAAGACGAGGAGACGCGATGGCAAAGAAGGATTCGAAGCGATCGACCGCTAGGGTTAGCGTTGAGGAAGCAGAGCGTGACGACCGAAGGCACTTTTATAGCCGTCGGGCTAGGGCTGAAATGTTCTTTGCACGGCGTAATCGCCGTTGGATGCGATCTGGGCGGATGCGAATATGGATGCGTTCAGGCGGGAAAGCGCGAAGTTGAACTACGTTTGAGCACGAGGCGCACAAACCTGCGCATAAATCGAGGACACAAGTGTATAAACAACGTGGTTCAACCATTGGGCCCGTACCTTGGGCGCTCAATCATCTCGGGTCGATTCTTCCTAATTTTAAAAATAAAATTACTTTGATTTAGGCCCATTTAATCTAGGATGTCCCTGTTATAAATAAAGAATTTAATAGATATGCTACCTATTGAATACTGAATAGATTATGGAGGACCGATGTAAACATGTGTGATTTATGCGCGGTTCACGAAGCTTTTCCATTCAGCAATGGAACTTTAAATTAGTGTGCGGCCATTGTCAAATTACTGGTAGCGAGCTTTTTTGCGATTATTGTAAAGCTTAATGTCAAATTTTAGTTGCTTTTTCTTTCAATTACTGTTAGTGAACAAACCAAGTGCAAATTATTATTAGTGAGTTATAGCTACTATTAGACATAACCAACGTGTGAAAAATATAATATTATTAAAATCGGATCGGACCGATTGATTCAACTACGAACAGAAATTAGTTCAAACTTTGCACCAAAAAAACTTGGTTCGGTCGATAAAAATTGGTTTTGAACAAAAAGACTCGATTCAAAACTTAAAGTGAAAAAAATAGGAAATAAAAGTTAAAATAGGAAATGAAAGGTAAAAAGGAAAGTTAAAAAGTTGGAAAGTATTTGAATTAAGAATTGGTAAAATTTAGAAAGAAAATAAATGTGAAAAATGAATAAGAGAAAGGAATTCATGGAAATAAAAAAGGAAATAATAATAATTTTTAAAATGAAAATTAATATTCTTTCTTTTTATGAGTAGGAGAGAGGAAATACCCATAAAATTAATAACTTAAAGTCTTTTATATGAATATAATCTTTTAATATCTATTTATTTATATAAAAGGAAATTAATAGGGAAAGAGAAATTGACGGAAATAGAAAAATAAAAGTAATAAACTTAAAGGGGTTGTTTGGGAAGTAGAGCTAGGGTTGAACCAACCTCTAGTACCATCCGATTTCTCAAACGACCTTTCTTTTAGTTTTTACTTCTTTTTACCTATCTTATATATGGTTATTTCCATGAACTACTATTAAACTATCACGATTTTCTACATCTAATCTCAAACTATGAACTTATTTTTTTATCACTAAACTATCATGATTTTCTATTTTAATCCCCCAAACTATAAATTTGTTTTTTTTGATACCTAAACTATCGCGATTTTTCTACTTTAATCTTTCTGTCGACTTCTATTGCATTTCCCATCCTTTTTTTAGTTTTTCTCATTTATGAAAACATTAAATTGCCCCTAATCATATAACACATAAAATAAAAAAATGAAGGAAAAAATTTTTTAATGAAAAATCCTTTGACTCCGGCGCGGAACAACCCCTCCCCCCCCCCCCCCCTCTTGCATGTGCACTAGGCGCTCCGGCGCACACAGGAAAGGGAGTCCCCCCCCCCTCCCTCTCTTCTTTCTTGTGTGCACGTGTCACGGGGTCATTCTCGGACACTAGATCATGTGTGGCGACTAGGTAAATAGGCACCTAGCCAAGTCTGTTTTGAATTTGCAGCGAAAGTTTTATGTTCGAGACGACTATGTCGGGACTCGTTCTTATAGGCATTCAATCACGGATATGACTAGAATGTTGGACTACTCGTCATAGGACCGTGGCATTAGCGCGTTGCGGCACCAATGCAGACACTTGGGCGCTTAAAGTCCGAAGAGGCGACTAAGGGATCACGGGACGCCATGAAGTGATGTGGGTTGCCACCCCACACTCAAGGTCATGATACTAGAATTAAAGGAAAGCTTACTTGTATTAAATATGATGAAACATAAGATACAATTGGGCCTCGGAAGGCACTAATGAACTTCTCCTAGTGTACCGTAGGTATAAGAGTCTAATTATATATTAAAGATGCAAAAGACGTACCCTACGGGAATATAACCTACTTGTCCATTCATAAGGACGGCCTTACAAGATAAATGCCCTAAGGGCGGATAACTTGGTACTCCGTAATATTACGCAGTGCGGGGCGGGTGCATGTGTTCCATGATTTCGGCGCTGAGCGGCCGAGAGCTATAAGTTGAGCGGCGCTAGTGCCATAAGGCCTCGTGACATTCTCTCCCACCAAAGTCGGCGACGCCCCCGACGCCGTTGTCCGAGCTTCCTCGGGGCCTTCATCTTCAGTCTTGACTTCACTTGTCTCATTCAATTCTGTCTTCTTTGCCTTGACTTCTACTTCACCAGCATCGCGCAGCGCCAGGAATGCCCGCTCCTTGGGGTCTCGTTGAGGACTCCTCCCTCAGGCCTGCTTCGCTTGCTGATTCTTCGTCCAATTCGGGGTCATCACTTGGCTTAACTTCTCTTCGACTTGCGCAGCGTCAACTTGTGTGGTTTGACTTCTTTGGGGTGAAACAACTCTTGTATGCCTTCAGGAATAGCTCGGGAAAGAGTTGTTTCAGGATCGTGCAGAATACGATGAAGAGTCTCATCATTCGACCTACGTGGCTTGACTCGATGCCTTCATATTGCGGGTGGCCGCAACACAAGGTCTCCTTTCCATCGAATGTGAAGTACGGGACCATCTCACCCTCGAGGATCGTTCTTGAATTTCGACGGCTTGACAGCACAAGATCTTTGATGACGACATTTGCAACTTGTCTGCTTCGGGTGCTTTGGGCCGCTATGATGAGCGACAAGAGTCTTCCCACGAATGTTTCGGGATGCTTCAAGTCTCTTTGTGGGCTTAACTTAACATCTCTATGCTGCAAGTGGTTACAACGTAGAGTCTTCCATTCCTCCGTCGAGTGAAGAACGTAGGACCACTTCCTCCTTGGTGATCACCTGATGTTTCGGCAGTCTTGAGGTGGGACAATGTTCTTTGATATAACAATCCATGCCTTGTCCATTCTGAGTCACAATGGTGAGCGACGGGAGTCTCTCCATGTTCCCTTATGGTTCAACTCACTGTCTTCAAGTTGCATATGGCTACAACGTAGAGTACTTCATCCGTCGAGTGTCGAGTGCGGGACCACTTTCCCCTTGGCGATCATCTAATGTCTCAACGGTTTGAAGTAGAGCAAGGTTCTCGGATATGACATTCTCTACCTTGTCCACTTCAAGTCGCTATAGTGAGCGACGGGAGTCTCCCCACATTCCTGTGGTTCAACTTGATCATCCTGCTTCGATGGGTTGTCTTTGTCTTTGGCATGATAACTTCCTCTGTGCGACTTGCACTTCTCTCCCCCATCATTGTCCTTGCCCAAGGGCTTTGGTGGTATGGCACTTGTCCTGGCATGAATGCCTTAGCAGCGACGATTAGCGAGCGGAGGTTGGGCGATCCTGTCATTCCAACTCCGTCCTAGTCCAAACCTTCAACCCCTTTGCTTGAAGAACACCAACGCTGGGTTTTCATCATCCTGGGAGCACTGTAGGCGGAGCTCGGTGATATCTTTCACGTCCTCCTTCAACATGCCCATTTGTCCGATGGTGAACAAAGCGATCTTGACCTCCAGTTCCAACTTATCAGGGCTCGCATAATTGATGAGATGTCACTTCCTCTGTCCCATATCTTAATGGGATGCATGTTTGCCACATTCCACATTATCGCGATGGCAACGCCATCCTAAGTTTGCCACATCTTGCAAGGTTCTTGGGATATACCTTCTTCTGATGCTGGGACCTCCTTTGAAGTTTAGGCAACACCTTTGGGGTATGGACGGGACGAGATCGTTGTACTCGTTCACGAAGAGATGCACCTTAGATGCTCGTCCATCCGCAACTTGGACAAAGTAATGTCATTGCGCTTGTCGGCAAGGATCATGCGCCTTTGACATACTTATCCACCGGGCGGCCAACCCTTGTAAAAGAATAGGCGTTCCGGGTCTTCAACGAACCATGGGGATGTTCATGAAGATGCTCCACTTGGGCAAGCGGATTGTGGTTGGTGAACTCATGGCATGAGCTCCCAACGTCACCTCCATCTCCATTCGAAGGGACAACATCGCCTATGTGTCCTTCGAAACCTTTGGATTACGATCCTTGGAGGCCGCTTCGATTGCTCGAGGCACTGTCCAAGAGAAAAGGGTACTCCTTCCTTCGGTTGGCAGCAGAATGCTTGACAGCAGCATGCCAAGGTTCACCGATGCTTTACGCTCAGACCATTTTGTCAAATTGGTCGCTGAATTGAGACGTCAATTTGCTTTGGCATGTAGCAGGTTCGTCCCAACCTTTGATGAATGGCATCACGCCGCTTGCGAGGCGACACTTGACGAGGCAGGCAATTTTGACAGCTCGTCCGTAAGTGTTTACAAGTAATCAATGCTTTGCTCCATTCTTGAAAGTCATCGTGGCGTGGCAGACGGTGCAGCGGCATGACAAGATGCTTGTGATTGATGGTCCTTCGCCAAAAGGATGATATTCCTTAGCCGAAAATGAACCATGAACCTTGATACTTGAACTTGAGCCAACTTCTCCCGTGAAGCAATTGTGCACTTCACATTGCATGACTGGACATGCGATGCGACGTCACAAAATACCGAGCAGCGCCAGGTCATCACGATAATGCATGACCGACAGTTCCTGAATGTGACACGGGTCCACCGAGTTACACGACGCTCGTGTAAGCGACCCCTTGGTATGGGTAGCACAAGACCATCATGCGGGGCATATGGCCACTCTTGACGCGCGACACTTCAAGATTCCCAACTGTATACCTTGGGTGGTTGATCTACTCGAGTGAGCGACGCATGACCGTCCCGGTTAGGCGGGACGATTAGTCCACCATCATGATATATGACAGACATTCTTTGACACGACACGGGTGTATGAGGAACATGCTATGGGCACGACTGGACGTGCGGCGAGGAAACTTGCCATGCATTCCTTGTTGGCATCCATGATCAAAGATCATGGTACCAGTGCGCCTGGGCGTGATGGAGTTTTTGAGCAGAAGCACATTTCTTACGCCAGGACACATTGCGACGACACAAACGAGTCATCATCGTTGGGTAATCCGAGCAGAAAGAATTGCTCTGATGCCACTTGTCACGAGGTCATTCTCGGACGACTACGTGCGGCGACTAGGCGGATAGACACCTAGCCAAGCCTGTTTTGAGTTTGCAGCGGAAGTTTTATGTTCGAGACGACTATGCCGAGAGTCGCTCTTATAGGCATTCAATCACGGACATGACTAGAGTGTTGGACTACTCGTCATAAGACTGTGATATTAATGCGTTGCGACACCAATGCAGGCACTTGGGAGCTTAAAGTCCGAAGGAGCGACTAAGGGACCACGGGACGTCATGAAGGGACACACCAATGTGAGTTGCCACCCCACGCTAAATGTCATGACACTAGAATTAAAGGAAAGCCTACTTGTATTAAATATGATAAAACATAAGATACAATTGGGCTTCGAAAGACACTAGTGAACTCCTCTCAGTGTACCGTAGGTATAAGAGTCTTATTACATATTAAAGATGCAAAAGACGTACCCTACGGGAACATCACCTACTTGTCCATTCATAAGGACGGTCTTACAAGATAAATGCTCTAAGGACAGATGACTTGGTACTTCGCAATATTACGCAGTGCGGGACAGCTGCATGTGTTCCATGGTTTCGGCGCTGAGTGACCGAGAGCTATAAGTTGAGCGACACTGGTGCCGCGAGGCTTCACGCTTCGTATCACGGAAAAATGCCCCATGACACGCGCAAGTGCGCTTCCCCCCACCCACCCATCCACCTTTGTCGAAGGTTGGCAAAGCTCGTAGAGGCCCCCCTCGTCTTTTTTCTGCCCGTGCGCCCGCAAGGGGGGCTCTGGCACGCACAGGAAGGGGGCGCCAAAAATTTCAATATTTTATTCATTATAAATAAAATAATCAATTTTTATATTTAAATAATATATTTTTCAACAAAATTTTTGACATAAATTTTTTGAATATACACATGTTTTTAATTTTTTACAAATTTATAATCTCTATTTATTATATATATATTTAATTCAAATATCCACTAAAATTAGTCTATTACATCTACTTTTTGATATCATATCACATACCTTATTCATCCACATCAAATTTCGCTCTATCCAAACACACTCTAAATTAATATGTCAATTCATCTATTCACCGAAAACTTAGTGAAACTCTGGTTCTTATTGCCAAACTGCCCCGTGAAAAAAACATGAAAATTATATATGTCAAAATAAAAATACTATTGAAGAATAAAATAAAAGAATTAATATAATATATTAATAATAATAATTCAAACTCTTTTTATGAATATTATATTTTAATTAATATTTTTATTATGTATTATACGTTATGACTACCTTTTTATGCATTACATAATACTGACGTGTATATATATGTGTGTGCGCGTGTGTATGTAAAGTTATTATATATAATATTAATTTAATAAAATCTGGTTGAACTCAGTTGAATCCGATCAAATCTATCCAACCATGACTCAGTTGGTCGTTTGGTTTGGTGATCGAGGGTGGTTATTAAAAAATTGGGAAAATATAATTTTCTATAATCATCATATGGCATTGGCGTCTATTTTCCTCATGTGACATAAAATAATGCTCCCAATCAACCATGTTGTTGCTGCTAATCTCTACTTAGAGAGGATTTTTCCCATCAAATTTTCTTGATATCTTTTGTTAGTATATCTTTTTGTCCTAATCACATGATGAAGAGGGGCCATTTTTTTCTAGTATAGAAGAGCTAATTTGCTTTTTGCTCTTTAAACGGGCATGATTCCTATCATGGATTGCAGCCTAGACGTTAATTATCCAATTTTTTCTTTTTGTGTTTGTTTATGTATTATTTATGAATTAATGGAAAAAATTATGTAAATTAGTGCTGGTGAGCATGTTGAAAACATAGTTAACTTAATGTCAAATTTTAGTTACTTTTTTCATTGCTTTGTTGATTTTTTGCATAATAAGTATGTGGAATTCATGACATTAAGTTTTAAAATACAACTACTTTAAATGGATGGATTCCACTTGTGAACCAAGATCAATAAACATGATTAATGGATTATGGCACAAGATTGACAGGATAGATACATTCATGAGTAAGTTCTTCACATCCAGATGAAAACCTATTGACAAAAAATGGTTGCATTTACCCAGGCAACAATGCAACGCTTATAATCCACTTGGTAATGATGTGCATTCTGTGGCTGACATCATAAGTTCTTTGAAACCAAACGAAAACCTATTGAGAATAAATGGTTGCATCTGAACCAAGCAAAAAAATGCCTACATCTGACCCAAGCATTAAGGGAGAATCTATAATTTTAAACTCAGCTTCACATACAAAGAAGATGAAAACTTCTCCTATTATCCATGTCATTATTGAGCCAGAGCTTATGAAAAGAAAGTTTAGAAGCAAAGAAAAGTGGCATCTTATCAACCACTTGCACCAATTCCCAATTCGGTAGCCAAATGGCAATACAAATTGACATAACTCAAACTAAATACTTGAAAGTTTAATAAGTACAATCAGTATTACAAATTGAATACTTAAAGATATGTAAACAAGTTTATAATACTTGAAAGTTCAATAAGTACTTTAGCATAAAAAATTGAATACATTGTTCAATGCGTGGTTGTCGAGATCGATTTTTGGATCGTAAGATCCTACGATCTAAGACTGAGCAAGTGATGTTGATCTCACTTTGGAGATAAAAAATGTAAGATCATAGTTGAATCGATCGTTGGATCGTAAGATCGGAAATGTAAGATCGTAAGGTCCCACTGATCCTATGATTTTGCTTTTAAAAAAAATTTAATTATTTTTTTATCGATAAAATTGAAAAAATAGAGTATTAAAATTAAAAATTGGCAAGAAAGGAGGTAACTTTATCTGACTATCATATCATTCCTATTATTTATTTATTAATTAATTTTAAATTTTAAAAAATAAAAAATAGAATATTAAGAATATAAATTGGCAAGGAATTAGGTTAAATTCCTATCGATTCTCTCCCTCTCAATTTCTCTATTCATTTTTTTATGAATGTTCTAATGTCAATTAATAAACTTATGTAAAAAATGATATTTAGAAAATAAAAAATCTTATAAGTTTTTATAATTCAAATGAGAAAATTGATTTACCATTGTTAATATATCATAATTAGTTTGTTCTAACTTCTAGCTTTTTGTATTGTTAATTTGTTATGTAGCCCATGAAAGTTACAAATTAAGTATAAGATAGATATTAAGATTAGAATATTAAATAGTTATTATTATTAGGATAAAATGAAGGTGCTCCCTACCTCACCTCGTTCCCTATCTTCTTCATCATCCAACTGTGATAAACTATTTGAGATATTCAATCATGAATCGTTGGATGGAGATCTGATAGTGTAAAAGATATGAAACAATGTAAGGTAATGAACACCAAAATTAAATCCTTATTATTGGTACTACTACTATTATTATCGATATTACTATATTTTTTTAAAAAAATATCTTTTATTCATAAGATAGGATCTTATGATCCTCGATCCTCCAGACCCCTTCTGATCCTACCTCGGAAAGCGATCTTGACAAACTTGGTTCAATGGCACATAAGCCAAAATAATGGAGGCCAGTTACTCGCATTTGGCCATCATTCTCTATAAAATATCTTTTTTCAACTAGAACAATAAAAGCTTGATGTGTTCCTTCAACGGTCAATAGAAGCTTCATACTAAAAGAGCTACAAACTAAAAAAGAATGAAACCAATTTACCATTAATTAAAAAAATATATGTACTATAAATTAAAAATAAATAACTTACCAATTGTGCTACACACAAGATAATAAGATTGGTCACAATTGAGAAACTATTGCATCTTACTTGTTGACATCTTCAACAACCTGCAAAGTAAAGATAAAACAGAAAACTGTACTATCATTGAAAAGGAGATAAAAAGTAGCTATCGAGACATGTTATATATCTTAAGCAAAGAACATGGCCATTTATCATATCCGATTATTTACACACTTTCCAAAACTTCTCTTCTTGGAATTCTTGTTTGACATTCTGATTTAATTCTTAAAACATTTATTGGTCTACTCTTAGCCTTTACACGAAGCGGGTCACATATGACAATTTGATGTTCTTAAATGTTAACAGTGCTTGTTTAACTTTTAGGAACTTCACTTGTACTTGCAGAAACTTTATTTATACTTGGTTAACTTGAAGCGATAGGTGTATTTACATATCACATCATTTATGATTGGTTCCCCAAATTGTAAGTAGTTTGTAGAAAGTGAAAATATTTCTTCTATTCGCCAAAGATTACTTTGCCACGTCAATTTGTGAAATGGAGATGTAATCACTCGAAGATGATGAGGTTTTATCATATAGCACACAACTATATGCATACATCGCATTTACTGTCCAACGATGAAGGACATATATTTTAGGTAAATATCCTACACCTTCTTTATGGAGAACAATCAAAATGTGACAGATAAAAAAATTTCCTTGTTGTTCAAGTTTTTTGCACAAGCATTTTATCAAATAGTTCTTTATGTTGATTAAACTTCATGATATTCTTATTTTCATCCATACTTTGCATTAGATATATTGAGTACACAGATTTGTTGTTATTCATAAAAATTTCACATCCATATAAGTTGAAGTCTTGTGCTTATTCTTCTTGGAATTTGCAAGACACATTATGTGTATATATCTTGTCTACTTCAACATCTAATGAATTATTAGTAAGATACATAGGAGTAGAGTTCAACAACAACAACAACAAAGCCTTATCCCACTAGGTGGGGTCAGCGACATAAATCATATGACGTCATTCCGCTCTATTAGTAACTCATAGGAGTAGAGTTCATAGTATGAAAATCTTCTCATTCTTAAAGAACATTGTATTTGAATTGCTTTCTCATATTGTTCTACAAAGTTTGATAGGCATGTGTTTGCATTAAAAAAATCATAAAAAAATGCATTAATGTTTTTTATCCTTTGATAAAATCCCTTGTCTATGTTTGTTGTATGCTTTCTTACTAGAAACCATCTAGGATATCATTTTTTTGCTTCAAAGAAAGCCAACCATCTTCAAACATATCTACACTTGCACTTGTGAATTCATATAGACATTTGTTATTTCTTCTTTAAATGTGTCGATATAGGTCTTATAGATAAGCCATTGTATTTCTTGTAGTATGTAAAACAATATGTTGAGTATATGAAAATCTTTATTGTCCATCACAATATCCATATCAGTAATGACACAAACAAGATGCTTTCCATTCACACATCCAGTCCATCTAGAAAATAATTAGTAAAATGTCTCTTCAATCTCGTCAGTTAGAAAAGTGCAACAAATAAACATGATCTCTTATGATGATGGACTCCAGTGAAGAAAGTGAATGACATTCTTAAATTGTTTGTTCGATATGTTATATCAAATTTAACAATATCGAAAGTCAAATAATTATCTCTTGACCTACAGTCAACCCAAAAGAAATTCATTACAATGCCATCTGCATCCAACTCTCATTTAAAGAACCCTACATAACCACTTGATTTGTTTAAAAAATAAGATATGATATTTAGGTAACTTAGATCTAAAATTACCTTTTTTCTCTCAAATGGTCAATATAATATTGAGTATTATGAGTGATTCATCAGACATATTAAGTGCTCTAACTGTCTTTGATGGTCCCATGCCAAATTTGTGTAGATTCACAATCGCTTTTTTAAAAGTTGTTGAGAATTCTTTTTGTGATCGTAAAAAGAGTTGTTAAAGGATGATTATGTTATTCATGAAATGTTTTACTTCTCATTTGACATCCTTTCTTAGACCAACATACAAATATGCAAGGCAATCATCTCTAACTTCTTTTCCTTGTTTAGACACCTTATCAATACCTTAGTTCAAAGTTTTATGTTCTTCTTTAGAATAAACAAAAGTTTTATTAATAACATTTCATGCGACTCTAGACTTATGTGAAGTATGTTTTCTAATAGAAAAGCCTATTAACCTTGCATATATATCATAATAGTCGTATGCTTCATTGTTATTGTCAAACATCATTTCGACGTATGGCTTTCGTAGCTCATAAGATTTCACATAATTCAAACCTTGAAACTCTTCAACATTCACTTCTTCATTTTTGTCTTTGTCATGCAAATCCTCATTAGTATTATCAAATTCAATCACTTCTTGAATATCATTATTTTCAATCACTTCTCAAATAGATTCAAATTTGATACCTTCCATTTCCATGGTACCTGGAACCAATTTTAATGTGAAAATAATAATGAAATGCTAACATCATAAAAAGATTATGTACATCAAGCCTTGGCAATCAATAAAATGACAACTTGAAGTATAACCATACAATCAATCACCAAATTGACATATTATGTAAACACAAAGTCAAGCTACCTGAATGTGATATATATGAATAAATGGTATCGTTCTATGTCATAATTTTGATTAGAGCAAATTGTTTTATAGTGGCAGCAGATAACAAGATGGGACAAAATCCAAGGTTATCACGTGAATAACGGCAAAAAGAAGACAAGACCGAGTGAGTAGTAGCACTAAAGAGGGAGTAGTTGCTCGGCAACACAGGAGAGGTGAGGCTGCCATCATACAATGTAAAAAATTTTATTAGAATGAATTGTGAAAAGGAGAAGGCAAGGGAGGATGACCAATCGCACATAGACCGTTTGGGGCTAGGGCAACAAGCGATTATGAGTCTCATAAAGAACTCAATCAGCTAGGGCAACAAAATGGTCGTGTAGTTCTGACGAAGAACTCGGGCATATTTCGCGGCGCAAGCAATGTCGAACTATGATGAGGTCCTCAGTCAATGACTACAAAAGTATGTCATTGAGTGGAAAATTTGTCGAACTTGGGCATATTCAATGGCGCAGGCAATGTCGGACTACAATGAGGTCCTCACTCAGCGGCGGCAGTGGTTACTTTGATTAGCGGAGCAGGTGAATGACTAGATTGGCTAGGGCATGAAATTGTAAACTGCTTGAAAGTCTGAACTGTGCTTGTAGTCTTGTAGATTGCTTCCACTTGCCTGAATGGCACTTATTTTACATCTGTCCTCCATGGACGATCCGATGGTGGGTGAGATAGAGAGCACCACTCAATGGGTAGTATAGCCATTAAACCCTTAAATAGATAATATTGTGTCTCCTATTTTATTATCCATCATATCAAAAAATATATAAATTAAATTAAAATTGTTAAATAAATAATTAAATATCATTCATATATTTATAATTCAATGAGTGTGAAGATACGAGACACCTTCAATTTTTTTCTTTGATTTTATTAATAAAAGAATAATTGATAAATTTTAAATGTCGATAAATAAAGTTTCAAAATAAGTAATTATATATTTGGATAAAATTATTGAAATTAATAATATTAATTATTTACTATTGAACTAAATAACTTATTTCTCTAGAAAAATAAATCATCTTGCTTAATTATTATCTTGGTAACTGAAATGTTTCAAAATTATTTATAAGCTACTTAGTGAAACAAGTAAGTTGATTTGTCTTATCCTGTAATAAGAAAATAATTTATAGTACTAGTAAATAATTTAAATGTTGGAGATGATTTTAAACTATGAATAGTCATATGTTTGGATAAATGATCTGATAATAATAAATTATGTATTGTTTACTAAAATGATTGATACGTTACCTTTATAACCAAAGGACACAATATCCAAAAGGAAAACATATTTTTATTTATAAAAATATTTGAAAAGTTGAGAGTTATGATAATAAGTTAACTATTTAACTAAATGAAAACTATATGTGACAGGATTCTTGTTTATTTTTTTTTTGCTTATAAATTAGTAAAATAAGTGCTTTATATTTTTTCTTTTTTGGAAAAAGATATTTTTACAAGTTTAAACTTTGTTTGACAAATTTAATATCGTGATTAAAGAATACCGATTTGACTATAGAACGGTGGTCTAATTAGATAATAACAATTAAATATTAAGAAAGAGCAAATAAGTTTTTAAATGTAAACTATTCCACACCCGAAAGGTACCCCACATAAGCCTTTTCTGAAACCCTCCAATCACTAAGGTCAAAAAAAAAATAGAAAAAGGTCAAAAAAAAAAGTAGAAAAAGCACCAATTTCTCTATCGGTTCCGGAAGAGCGAAGGAGCAAATAAGTTTTTAAATGTAAACTTAAAAGTAATCTCGATAAATATAAGGATTGCACTTATATATAATCATAACGTAATAAAAATGAATATAAAGATATAACTTTCACTTATTTTTATATGCGACAAATACTCATAATAATGAATTTATGATATTGTTTTGCATAGTAATATTTTTTAAGATAATATTTTACTATAAAAAAGATCGATCTTTTTGGAATAAAATATTATTTGTATTGTTAAGTAATAAATATGTAAAATATTAACATAAAATCATATAATGTTTAGAAATTAAATAACTATTATTGAAAAGAACGAGAGCACATGTCAAATATCTAAACTACTGAGTAGTTTATAAAATTATATTCCTTAATTTTACTTTAAAAGATATTTATTAAACATGTTAATCAAAATTTTATTCAATAATTTAAATTCTCCTTTTTGTATGTGCCAAACGCCCTATAAAAGTAGAATCTAGTCTTTCAATTTACTGTAATTTGACATAATATGCAAAGCATGTCAAATTTTTACTCATAAATATAAATATCCTAATGCAATAATCATTGTATTATTATAACTTATTAAATTCAACTATATTTTTTATTGCAGTTCTACAATATTTATATTAAAAATCTTTAAAAAATTACACTAAATGTCCTCCAACTTTAAGGTTTGCTCAGCGATATCCTCTAACTTCACTTTGTAACATAAATGCCCTTCATCTTTTAACGTGTTTCACCCGATGCCCTCTTTTCCCGAGACAGTCGATTTTCTGATTTTTCATCGACGTGACGTCCGTGTGGTCATCTCATTTCTCCTCCACGCAAATAGCCGTCCGACGTGACATGCTCCGATGTGGCATCACATAAAACTACACCTAATGCCCTCTAACTTTAAGGTTTGTTCAACGATACCTTCCAACTTCACTTTGTAACACAAATGTCCTTCATCTTTTAACGTGTTTCACCCGATGCTCTCTTTACCTGGGACAGCCGATTTTTTGATTTTTTATCGATGTGACGTCCACGTGGCTCCTCTCTCCTCCACGCAAATAGTCATCCGACGTGACATACTTCGACGTGGCACCACATATTAAACCATCTTCCTTATCGTAAGTTGACCACTTACTGTTAAATTATTTCCTTATTTCCCCTTTGTTGTCATTCGCGTGAAACCTCCTTCGTCGTTCGCTGTCTTTTGTCATTTGCCTCCTTCATCGTTCACCTTTCGCGTTCGTCGGACACCGTCTTCGTCCAAGCGTCGATGTCCGTTCACGTTCGCCTAAGCTCTCTTATCGAACGCCCGACGAACGCGAACGGTGAGCGATGAAGGATGCGAACGATGAAAGAAAACGAAGGGCGAAAGAGAGCGAATGGTGAAGGAGGTTTCACGCGAACGACGGCAAAAAGAAAAATAAGTAAATAATTTATCGATGAATGATTCAACTTATGATAAGTAAGATGATTTAATATGTGGTGCCACGTCGAATCATGCCTATTTGCGTGAGGAAGAGAGGAGATGACCACGTGGACACCACGTTGACGAAAAATCGGGAGACCGACCGTTCTTGATAAAGAGAACATCGAGTGAAACGAATTAAAAGATGAAATTACAAAGTGAATGTTAAAAAGTATCACTGAGCAAATCTTAAAATTGAAAAATATTTAGTGTAATTTTATGTGTCACGTTAGAGTATGCCATGTTGAATAATTATTTGCGTGAAAAAGAGAGAAGATGACCACGTGAATATTACGTCGATGAAAAACAAAAAAACCAACTGTCGCAAGTAAAAAGGACATCGAGTGAAACACGTTAAAAGATAAAGGATAAAAGATAAAAGATATTCGTGTTAAAAAGTGAAGTTGGAAGGTATTTGATGTAATTTTTTCAAAAAATCTTTGGACCTTGAGAAGATTTTACCGGTTACTAAACCAAAATCTTTGAACAAGAGTGGACAACCCATTATATGCAATACTGAAGAAATTTAAACACATATACCAGGAGGTATCAAATGCAACTGTCTGACTTGTAAGTTTTATTATTCTTCAAAAATGGAAAAATATCTCTCATGTATCAAAATAACCAAAAGTGTCATTTTGAGAAGCTTGGTATGTGATTTTATCAAGCACCAAAAAACAAGAACTGTTAAGAAACAAAGCATATGGATTTGCCAAGTGCGCTGAACATAAAAGAGCTCTGTACCATCAGAGTTTTGTAAAAGCAGGTGGCCACTTGAAGTGTTGAAGAAACTCTATTTTTTTCAGGGAACGAAAAATCTCTACGACAGAGCTTGATTCTTAATGTCGACTTCCTTTAAAAGAGCTCTACTTTCATCTCTCTATGTTCAATTCAGAATGCATAAATCATCCAGTGAAACTAACATTGTCTTTGCAATAATATAATGAGATGAAGGGTCTGGTGAGGGCAGTTCGTGTCACCAAAATTACGAAGGTATATTTATTAATGTGAAAAAAAAATTGACATCATGATATGACATCTAGAGAACTCGATGTTTCTTGAAATTGAATGCATATTGGTACCAGAGGAGTCATGAACACTATGGAGCTGCAATTGGAGCATGCAAAAAGATTTAAAACCATCAGCATTTATAAGAACTTGTCTCTGCCAAGCCGTTGCAAATGGTAATTGATGGTTCTTGCGGCGTTCTTGGGTTTTCCTCTCTGCAAGAATGATCACATACTTTTACATAACCGAAGAAGAAACATATCGGAATGTCACTGCACAAATATCAAGCATACCTGAGATTCCACACAAGTAGCCAGTAGATCCTTCTGTCTCATACACTTGTCATCATTGTTCTTGCTCAGAGCCAAGCAATTAAGGAAGGAAATCATCTCCTTCATGCAGGGCTTCCCAACAGCACCAAATTTCTTGGAATTTATGTACAAACTCCCTGTTTTGCGGCCCATGATCCTAATACAGCCTAATCATTGATAGACATTCATCAGATTCATAATTTTTTTTCCCGAGATAATAATGCAAGACACTAATTAAGACTACACGAAGTGTTCCATGTGAGAAAAATACTGCTACAAGCTGAAAAAGTTGAACTTGTGACTATGGATGCTGTCATGATACTAAAAAGAAAATAAGAAGCAGCATGTTTTGTGCAGCATTTGATCAAACAGATTGTTACCGTTTCTTAACTAGCATATAATCCAGTCATCACAATGAAAATAACCATAAACATTACTACCTCATTTGTACTACATTGACTCAAAAAAGTTTTTGACAAAAATGGCACGACGACTCCGTAGTTGGTACATGTCATGGAATTATGGTATTCATAACAGCAGATCTAAATTGGTTAATTAATCATGACAAAGAGATTGTTTAAGAGTAAAGAGCCATGATTTCAAAGAAAAATAAGGGACCATTTGGTCTCTAAAATGCCACTGAAGACTAACATAACTCAGTAGAAATTATTAATCGATGTGGAATTAGTCTGACAAATTGAGGAGAGTAGAATTACTCTCCACCTCTGATGTTGCCCCATAGCCCCAAGAGGTGGCATGAAAAGTATTAGGATAAGTGCTCTTTTTCTTCTTTTCCCTTCTCTTTGTTCATATTTTACTCTTTGGTTTTCCCCTCTGGTATCAACTACAGATAAATAAATTTCAATCCAACGAAAGGATAAAGATGATAAGACACTTCTAGCATCAGATGTTAAAACTCAACTGGAAGCCCCCCACCCCCCATCAGATGGACATATTTCACAATGATGCATTCAACATGGAAAGAAAGGTGAAGTTACATACATATAACATATGTGGGATAAAGGTGAATAGTTTTTTTTCTTTATGCCGGCCCGGGCTACAGGAGGCCTCCGGTGTTCGAGGCTATTAGCACCCAACTGATCCGGAGCCGGGAAGATAGATCAGTAATGGTTTATTCCCTAGCCAACGTCATGGCTCCAACCATGGTTGGTAAAGGTGAATAGTTTTTTTAACAAAGCAAAATAGAGAGCAAAGTTCATGAGGTAAAATTATGTTATACTTAGGATAACATAATTGATCTTATAAACACATATATGTTAACTAAAATTTATTGAACTTTATTTCCACAACGACATTGATTGTGAAGATATAATTTGTTAAGCAATGGAACTTAGATACAAGGTATATGTTCAGAAATGATATAGTTTGTAACAAAAATTTATTTCCACCGCAACAGTGGTTGGGAAGAACACATTTTGCTCCGTCCCTGTATTTAATAATGGCCTCATTGTAAAGCATACAGTTGTAAAAATCAATCATAGAAGAAATATTGACTATTCACGAAATGCCAAACTTAGGTGTTCAATTATGTTTTCAGCATGAGGGCTCGCGTGGCAGAATCTATCGAGCATGAATCCAACTAGAACATTAAAAGATCCACGCAAACCCTCATTAGAAAATAACACAAATTAAAACAATATTGCAAAATTTAACATCTCATTTGTAAATGAATCATTCACGGCAACTGTCTCAGTACAAACATAGAAAAGGGAAACCCTAACTGCAGAGATGGGGAATCACCGCGTCGGAGAAGATGCAAATAGCAGGAGTCAGGACGGCGACGAGGATGACAGCAGAAACGGAGGCGAAACTACAGGGGGAGGAAGATGGACGGAGGAAGGGAGCCGGAGAACGGAGAGCTTTCTCCAGCCGTCAGCCGCAGGGTTGAAACCAAATGGATCGAACTCGGACAGAAATTGGTCCGGTATGCTGAGTCTGAGTAGTAGTTAACCAAAACGAACCATATCAGTCTGAATCGGGTTCAGTCCTGATTCCAATATTTTTCTCCTTAGGTCAGAAAAGGAGTGGTTAACCTACAGGAATTGTGTGAAGCAGGTACTAGCTCTTCATCACTTAAGCTAGCTTCACTTATCAGGACATCAGAATAATTCAACTCGATAATAAATCGATTTCAATTTATGATTTATGCGCATAACAGTGCTAACTGAGTTGAACGATCAGCGTCATTTCTCGAACACTGAGGTGATAATCAAAAAAAGAGAAAAGAGTTGGTTATTATCATTAGAGTAATTTTTTCTATTAGTTTCTCAATTTTCATTATATTTCATTTTAATCCTCCAAATTTATTTTTTAATAAACCAGTCTGCCAACTTATAAATTTTTAACAATCCCCTTAACCTATAATGACAAATTTTCAAATTAATTTGCTCACTAAAATATTTATGTGACATTCATGTAAACTGAATTCAAATAAAATATTATATATTTAATAAAAATAATATATAGTTAGTTATTTTAAAAATAAAAAAAAGAGAAAGAGGATAAAAATATGTTGAAATTATTTTTAAATTGAATTGAAATAAAGTAAAGTATATTTATTAAAATAACATATAATTATTTACTTAATTTTTTTAAAAAAAAAGGAGACATGATGGAGGACGGTCTCAATGTGAATTTCATGTAGTATTTAGTAAATATATTTTATTTTTCTTTTAGAGTATGTAAAATTAGCATCATAATAAAAAATTAATATAAATATACTCACATTTTTCACTCTAATAAAAAATAATATTTATTTATTTATTTACAGAAAAAGAAAAGAGACAGCCCTCTTCTCTCTCCTTTTTCTATAAAAATTAAATAAATATTTTATATTTTTGTAATAAATATATTATGTTTTATTTGAGTTTGGTTTCCGTGTCAACATCCTAATCAACAAATAAACCTTCAAATAGGTTATGGGGACTTTTTTTTCTTACAAATTTATAAGTTGGATTAATTTATTACAAAACAAAGTTCGGAGACTGAAATGAAATCGAACGGAAGTTGAGGGAATAATAGTGAAAATTATTTTTTGTCATTAAGAATTAATTCCTAATGTCATCGAATCGAATGTTTTTTCGTCAATAAATATTTGACGTTTAATTTTTTATGGTTTTCTATAGTATAAAAAATCACCCATTTTTTTTAGTTGGTCTCATTTTTCCGAGTTGACTTACTTTAAAATAATAATTTTTTGAAAAAAAATATAATAAAAATATTGCATAAATGTTTAAAAATTAAAATTTAACTATTTTGTGTCAATAAATCAAAGTAACTAATTACATTATAATTCTAAATAATTTTATATAATTTTTATTAGAATACATTATTAACTCGATAATATTCAGTCATAATAAGTCAATAATATATCTAATCTAATAAATATGATTTAGGAAAATAAGCTTTAAAATAACATATAGCAAATAAGTCTGTGTAGGTACCCTATGTGCAAGTATTTCTTTTGGAAAACAACTGTGTCATGCACCTTGTGTGTAAGTGCTTTTTTTAAAATAATTATATCTTATCGGCAACGATACGTATAATAAGTTAATAATATATCTAACCTAATAAATATGATTTAAAAAATAAGCTTTAAAATAACATATAGGAAATAATTCTATGCAAGTGCCATGTGTGCAAGTATTTCTTTCAGAAAATAATTGTGCTCTACATTTTGTGTGTAAGTATTTTCTTCAAAAAATAATTGTATCTTACCGGCGGCAATAATATGCATATTTCTAATCACCTTTGGGTAATGGGACTCTTGGCTTCGAGATCTAGTTAGTCTATTGTGAGGTCAACAACAAAATTCTTTAATTACTATAAGATCAAAAGCTATTACTATAAAGACTAACAACCATGAAAATGGAAGTCCAATGGGTTATAAAGCAATCCCGAGAAGATTTAATAAGGTAAGATGATGGTAAGTGCAAATTACTTAATGTGACGATATGACTGAATGATGATTGATGCATTATTATATGTTGAACTCATGCTACTGATAATACATGTATGCTATGAATGTTTGATATGTAGATCATATTGTTAAGTACATGACATACATGTAAGTTTAGTTTCTTATATGAAACTTTTTATAGTAGTCATGTAGTATCATGCCATGCATTGCATAACATAATCTTTACATATTCTAACCGAGAAACCTTGCACCTTGAATCCGTGCAAGTATTTGATGATTTAGGATGGATGACGATTTAAGTCACGATGACATAGTTGCGTATGACACATTAATGAATAAAGTCATGATGTAATAATTGAGTCTATCTTATATTCTATGATATTAGTTTTCAAATATTATATTAAAGTCTTCTGCCAAAAAGATGATTTTTTTATTCTATTTTAATGAGTAATAGTTTTCACTGCATTTATGTGAATGATTTCATTATAATCATGTGATGGCAAACGAGCTACCACAGTCAAAATTTCTCTAATTGTCCTTAGTTTTTAGAGTGGATTTGCATGGTATTATGAGATTGAAATGATGATGATTTGATTGAATAGTCCCACATTGGTAAAACATGGAGGTGGTCATGTGCTTGTAACAATCCCATTTATCTTAATATGCACTTTAAATTCGTGTGAACCAAATCGCCCATTGAGAATTAAAATAATTTGATTGAATAATCCCACGTCGGCAAAATACAAAGGTGGTTATGAGTTTATATTTAGCTGGGAGTGTTACAAAGCCTAATTATTTTTGTGTGATTATGGTAGTTTCATATTTCACTTTATTCCCTAAAATATAATGGTTAGAATACTCTCATGGTTGTTAGGATGCGATCCGAGTATCAAAATTTTACGGATCTTACGATATTATTATAAATTCATTTATTCAATAAAAAACAAAAGGACCTTGAGAAAATTTGAATTAACTATTTTATTTTTATACATTGTACATGATATTTGCACTTTCATTAATTTTAATATCTTATAATAATTTAATATTATGTTATGAATCTAATCTTATATTGTTTTTCATCAAAATTAAATTTTATTATTGCACGCATACTAAAAATTATATCATATTTTAAGCAAATTATACTCCATTACAACAACAACAACAACAACAACAACAATAAAGCATTATCCCACTAGGTGGGGTCGGCTACATGAATCATACGACGTCATTCCGCTCTATTAGAATATATTCGTTGATCCATGTTCATAAGAAAATATGAAGGTAATCATTTTATGATTGAGTACGAATAAGCTTGTTGATTGAAACAAGAACTTATCACCTAAGAACAACTAGTTTGTATTTTACATTGTAAGGGAATGCAAAATAAAAGAAAAGTCACATCCTAAGATATTGTGTTATAAAAGTTTTGTAATGTGACATTGTATTTTGGAATAAATACATTTAAACATTATGAAGGTGTGAGAAGAGGATATTTACAAACTACCCTTCATAGTTTTGTATTTAACATACATTGAAATACTCATATGTATGATAATAAGATAATAGATATGTATTACATCATTGTTATTCTAATTTTAACAATCAAGTATTTGGGTTTGAACACTATATTTGTTCGACTCTCTCAAATGATTATGGTTATTCTCAATTTGTAAATAATGTTGACTTTGATGCTTAATTCTACAAGATTGAGATTGATCCAAATAAAATATGTGGATAAGAAGATAGGAAAAATTGAAATAAAGTGTAGTTATGTTATTTTGAATAGTCAAAATTAATTTGCAAATGTGTTATAAATAACATAAGGGAAATATGAATGTGATCATGGAAACTTTATATATATATATATATGAATTATTCTTATTATGGAAAGAAATTATTTGTGTTGGATGTGTGGATGGTAGAGTACGAGTTTTGTTCTACGGGTTTGATAACAGCAAATCTTAACAAGATTATAGGGGATATTGAAGGTTCTATAGGGACAATCAGTAAGAGAATAGATGCTCGTAATCCTATGAAGACATTATGACATGTCTATATTAATAAGAAATGGTAAACATTTTATAGAAATGAATAATAATATTAAACTACGCATAAAAGTTGGAGAACCAATCATCAAATCAGTTTAGTGTTGAAAATTGATACATATTTGATGTGATTCAAATTATATGATGATCATTACATTATCATCGTCTAATGTGAATTATTACCAGTGATTTTAAAATCACTATGAAACCTTGAATTGCTATTATTGATATCAAAATTATTGTCAACTTTCAACTTATAGTTATCAAACAACATTCATCGTTATACATTCTGAATCATTGACGATTCTTGATTAGTTGTTATCGATTGCAATTCTTCATATCAAGAAATTGATTTTTACTCATCATTATCTACCACATCTCATCTAGGGTGACTGATTAAATCATCATTGTCACTCCTTTATGAGTGATAAATGATTTATCATTTCGGGCTTTAGTACGTCCATTAATTTTGAAAGTTTAAATGAGTTGTGAGAAAGCTTCTCGAAAGATTATTAGAGTGATGCATCCTTTGGTCATCTATCGAGAACTTTAATTGGGTGTTCATCAATCACGAAATGTTGGTTGAATGTATAGCGAATGAGCGATTAGAGGGGGACGCCTTTTTGATCCTCGATCGCGAACCCGAATTGACATTTCACCATTGTAAATCAATTAGAGAGGAAAATTCTTATTCACAAAACTCATTGTTGCTCGCACTCTGACACTCATTCTTAGGAATGATAGTGATCGTATTTGACTTATAGGCACGTAATAATTGATGATTATTATGGCGTTCCCTTTATCCAATGTGTCATCTTCTTTTGCTTGTCATGATAGACTCATATAATTGTCGAAGTACTACCCATTGTTCTTGTTATCCATAAACTTTGTCCAATATTTGGAAATTTCCTTGCAATTAGTTTTCCACTCATAACATTGGTACTTATCTTTGTGGGAACTTTGTATAAAATTAACCATGGTAACAAGACTAAATCAAAGAATTAATTCTTTTATGGAATTTTAAATATGCACATTAGGAAAATGTTATAGGCAAAAGAATGTGATATATGCAGGATTATTGTGAAATATCAAGAAAAATAAAAGGAGATCACAATAATGAGAAGGAAAGTTATGTCCATGATACATAGTACCATATGAGATTTTGACATGTATTGAATTTTATTTGTTAAGTTCCACCATCAAAGATATTGTGTATTTACAATATCTTAAATGTTTCTATGTTCAATGATATTGATCAAATCCTTTGTAGACAAGCTCATCAATCAACAAATCATCAACAAAAGTTTTTGTCTATGTCCATCTCTAGGCAACTGGATCAAGATTTTTTACCTTTCCTTATCTAAAGTCTCTAAATTGCAATGAGTCATTGGATGCTATAACTATGATGATCAGGAATATTCTAAGTAAGATTCCTAAACCATCGTATGTATCCTTGGGCTAATCTTCAGTTAGAAGTCCAACAACTGTAGATATCAAAGCTCAAATAATAAGAATGATCAATGTCAAATCATGTAAAATATTCTAAACAAACATCCAGAAGCTTCTTGATGATTTTTTTCGACATACTTGTTGAAAAAAGATATTCTGCTTGTCATTATCATAGCATCAAGTGAAATAAAGATCTTCCTTGCTTTTTCATCTAGTCCTCCATTGCTCTTCAAGGTCTTGTTATTATGTTCACATACAATGGATGCTAACTCATCTAGGTTAATGCAATAGTCAGTTTTTCTTCTCTTTTGAGATATGATACTTTTGTGTGCTATGCGTTAAAGCAAAAAAATCAAAGAGAGCAGAACACCAACAGAGAACCAAAGAGAGCAGAACATCAATAGAGAATAATACATACAACTACCTTCTGCTCATATAGAATCAAAGATTGTACCATCAATAAATTGAAGAGCAGCCTTCTGCATATAAAGAAAAACTCAATCTATTCGAATATAAGAGAATTTGTCTTGAGAAGAAAAATATAGTATAAATTATAAGAGTCAAGAAAAATAAACTTCATAAATGAAAATTCCTTTAGTATTTGTGTTATAGGAAAAAAAATTCATTCAAGTAAAGAGAAAGTTGGAAGTGAGAATGACCAAATAAGAAGGAAGTATTCATTTTTATCCTTCACAACATATATCTAAATTTCGAGGACGAAATTTTTTAAGAAGGGGAGAATTATCACGGACGTGCTCCACAAATATCATTTCAACATAATCTTACTTTTAATGAGCATTTTAAGTAAATTTAGATGCTTATATAGTCGTGGTTGCATGTAGTAATTAACCCTTGGATTAAAGCATAATCAAAATTAAATTATCGATAAGTGTTATAAAGAAATTATATAAGATTATTAAGAATAAATTATAATAATTGTAAATATTATAATACACATGTTTAATTATGATTAACTATTATTAATTAAAAGTTTAACACTAATTTTTAACCAAATAATATGATTGGACCTCCATTTCAACCAATAGGGTTTCAAGCAGCTGAAGCAGGCAGCTCACCAGCTGCTTAGAAAATGATTTTTCCAAACTGTCATATGATGTGTTAAAATTCTGGAACAAATATATATATCATTTATTCATATTATCTGCAATCCGAAAAATTTCCAAGACCATATCAGTTGCCGAACAGCCTGAGGAAATTCGACAAGTTCGCTGGGTTAGGGTGAATCTGCAGGTCCGAAACTGACCTACAATTTCATAAGATCATATCTTCGTGAGTAATTCTTCATAAATCCTGAAAATTTACATGATTCATCCTCCCTATGTTAGCTTTCCACGACCATAAGAATCATACAAAAAGAACATGTAGAGGAACTTATGAATCGAGAACCGTAGGTCGCTCACTCTGTCCCGAGTCAGAGATAGGTCCGCCTTGTAGATTAGGGTATGATTAGGATAAATAGAATTAGGGTTTGAAATTTATACATGTTAAAGTATACTTCACAAGGGTTCGGTGAGAAGTGGAAGCATCCAATTTGGAAGTGTAGAGGCAGAGAAATGAATTTTTCATTTCATAGTGAGTCTTCTGTCAGATTCCAGGACATTGACAGATTGCGACCCAAATTAACTATTTTTGTTATAAGTCTATATATCGAATTAAATTCTTTAATTTTTATAACAAAATACTAATGAAGTCTAGTTTTCAAAAAAATTATGCCCTAGGACAAGTACGAAGAAACATATAAATCAATATTTCAGTAACACACAGTCTGTCAGGGCACAAACCCTAAGTCAGATTGCTTGGGATGTCCTAACTTACTCACTTGGAATTAGTAAATGAAGTTTGGGGGTTGGAAACATTAATAAGTCTAGTTTCTAATTTATCTAGAATCATAAGATTTGCCCATGTTGTTAAGAAGTTATGAATTATTGATTGACACACTCAGTCTAGAATTTTGAGACAACACCTAGTTAAGTTATGGAAGATTGAGATGTTCCAAGTGTGAAATAGTTTATGAATATAAATATTTGAAGTTAGATATTAGTACCAGAGGGGATTATATGCATTTTAAGGTGAACAAGGATTCATGCATGAGCATGCATTGCATATTATTATTATTAGTAATTGGAAAGTGAAAGGAGGAAAATCTAGTAAACCTCTTTGAAGTGATAAAGTATAAGGTGAGTGTGTAAATTTACAACATAGCAAAATGTTATATGTTAGTTATTTTATTTATGATATTATTTCAAGCAAAGATTATTAGTATTATTATTATTGAAACATATCTTGAACTATGAAAAGTATTTATGATATGTTTTAATGATTTTATATGAGATGGAACAACCTTTTACAGGAAAATGTTTTCAGGAAACAATGCTTGTGAAGTTAAAATAAGTTTTATTTGATAATGATATGAGATTATGACGTGTATTTTGATATTATTAAACTACGTGTGTTCATTAGCCATGCTGTTTGAAAAAAGTCTTTGTGACCGCATTCGATATACATGAAGCCTTTGGGGCGTATATCGAGTGTCTTTGCCCTTTGGGGGCTGCTCTACATGTAGGTATTGACCCATGATCGCTCTGTACATCTGAGAATCATGATTGGGTGGCACACAATCATGATTGGGATACGTATTGACACATGATTTGCTCTGCGTATCTGAGACTCTTGATTGTGAAGCTCTGCTTAACTGTATGACACACAATCATAGAGGGATACGTATTGACCCATGATTTACTCTGCGTATCCATGACTCTTGATTATGAAGCTCTGTTTAATTGTATGACACATGATTATAGAGGAATACGTATTGACCCATGATGAGTATATGCAATGACACATGTGTGGAGTTTAACAATGAATATGATGATATCTTGAATAATTTGTATTTATGTAAAAGTTCATATGATTTGAAAAGTTATGTGAAATGAGTTATGCTTTAAATGTTTTCTCATATGAAATAAATATGGTTATTTAAATATTATATGCACTCGTATTGTTCCCCTATATTGTACATTTATTCAACTCACTGAGCAAATGATTGTTGCTCATAAAATCCATTTTAAATGTTTTTTTTCAGATAATCATAAGTTCTCGAGTTGAGTTGACTCGGAATTTATTTTTGCTACATATAGAAGAGGTCGAGCCGCTGGAGCACTTTAATCCTCCTTCACTTTTGTTTTTCTAAGTATGCATATGTAATAGATAGTCTTAGATGTTGTAATTAAGTTTGTGAGAAACTTTTTGTAAGGTTGTATAAGACTTGATCCTGTGGGATTATATGTGATGTGGTTTGTGAAAAAAATATAATAACACTATGCAAATGTCCTATCTTATAACTTTTTATTAAACTTTGATGATTATATATGTGTCTTTTATATGTATTGTCAAATAACATAAGATAAGTAAGGGAGGAGGTTTTGTCAATTTTATTTTTGAAATTGCTAAACATAGTTAAGAGTTTGATAATAAGGATTAGACCTTAGTCACGGAGTTGGGTGTAACACCGGCTATAAAACATAGGCGAAGTTTAAAAATATGAATAAAATAGTATTTTTAAGAATATATCATATTGTATTTCACATGATATAATATATATAAATATGAATAAAATATTAATAATTAATGTTTAATTAAATTATATAACAGAACATTTATGAATGACTATATTATTTTATATTAAAAATATTCTTTTATTTATGAAGTAAAATTTTACGATTCCCGTTTGGATCTTATGATCTTCTATGTTCTAAGCCTTTTACCATCCTACCTCATAAAACCTTGCCACAAAATTAGGTCGAAGGAGTAGATAGGCCTATTAAAGTTAGAATTCTTGAAATTTATTATCAAACGGTATATTGACTGTTTATCCCATAAAATAAGTACCAATATTTAAAGTTTTTATCAAATTGATATTTGTTTCTATCAATTAAGACAAAAAAAATATCTAATTACTCATACAACTAATTTTTTAAAAAAAGTGATATTAACAAACGATATTAAGGATTTAGTTCATATCCAATGTCATAAGAAAATAAAAAAAAAAATGTTTGTATCTAATGACTCGTACATGTATGTGATTTTTTTTATATAATTCGTTAAAATATGTGATTAATTTATAAACCTCAAAAAACTATTTATGGCATTATTTGGCACATTCGAAAAGGAGAGCTTGAAATAACATATGGAGTTCTGACCAAATTAAAACTCTAATTAAGTATTTGAAGAAAAAGAATTAAAGCAGAGTTCAAATATTATAGTGCAAATTACAAAATTTTATAAGCTATTAATTTTGACATTTTATTTCTAACATATTATCATTCTATTCAATAACAATATATTTTCCCTATATTTCTAGACATCACGTACCATTTTTTATTTTAGTATTTCACATCTATAATTTTACTTATCAAATAACTATGATTATTTTAAAATAATCAACATTTTTACAAGAAAATAATATTTTAAACATATTACTATGTAAACTAAATATTTAAATTAAACACAATAAATAATAAACACATATAAAAAGAAGAGTAAATTATATTCTTATGTCTATTTTTCTTATTTTATAGTTATATATTAGTTCAATGGTCATATTCATCAAACAAATTTTGTTAAACTTATAATCAAATCAAATTATTATTCATTAATATGTAATCACTGTCATCTAATCAAACTATTATTATCCAATTAAATCATGATCTGCGAATTAACACTAACTTTGTTAAGCACAACTTATATCTAATTTTGTGGTACATTATTTGAGAGAAGAAATGTAGTTCATAATATTATCAATATAATTTTACAAATGATTTACTTTTTGGGAATCGGTAATTCAAATATTTTTTCCTAAAAAAATAGTTTCTTGATTTTTTGTTCTACAAAACGTTAAAATGTTGAAGAGATTTTTTTTTTTAAAAAAAAAAGAGCACATAACTTCGATCCATGAAAATTGATCTATTTGTCAAGAAAAAAGAGGTTTACTTATAATAAAATTAATCTGTGAGTTTTTTTTTGTTTTGCACAACATAACATGTCGAGTCATTGTGCATGTCTTAGCGTGGGGACACCTCGAACGCATTGGGTTAAGTAAATACCTCATGCAACAAAATTATCTTTATGGCCTTTCGTATAACATTTTCGGGCAATCAAAATATTGTTCATTTTAAATTTTTTATTCGTACAAATTTAATATATATCTTAATATGTAAAAAAATGTAATTACATATAAATTTATAATCACTCCTGTGTTTTACCATGTGAAATAATTCATAAGATTATCTTAATTCTTAGGTCTTGGGTCGTTATATCTTGATCTCCGAGTATGTAACAATACCACGAAACACTCTTTTAACTATTTTCATAACGCAGTACATCGTTTAAAACATGCGGCGAGCTCGCGGTTGTTCGTCTGCTCAACGAACTGGCATCACTCCGACACCTCCGAGACATTTCCACAAACATATGGCCGCCCCATGTGCTCCTCGTCTGGCGCCTCTAAATATGTTGCACGCCTCATATGTCAGAGCACCACCTCTTCGTCGCAACTCGGATGGCGGGACTCGTCGCCGACCGTTCAACGAACGTACCTGTCCATTTACAACTGGCCCTCCTTTTTGGGATGGTAATTTTCGCGTGCATGAAGGGCAACCTGTTCGATGGAATGCCTGTAAAAGTTGTTTTGATCCTTTCGTGGTCCCTTGCGGGCTCCAGGTGTTTTACTTGGCTGTGAAGGCTTTAGGAGAGGTGTACGAAGCAGTGGAGAAGCCTCTGCTGCTCTTGCAGACTACTACTGCCGTGGAGGTTTGCTTATGAGGTTTTTTTTTCCTACAAAAATATGAACTTATATATTTCTAAATTTTGATCTTTGTCTTCACTCTTTGCTCATATTCTTCATGGACTTGTATTGTTTTTTTTAAGGATAAAAGCTTTCAATTACTTAAGTTGTAGTCATGGAGTTGTATACAAAAACTGAATAATACCAGGGGAGGGCATTGGTTTCAAAAGGAATCATAGTTAGTGTTTCGAACAAAAACAACAAAAAAAATTGCAATGCGATTCACCTCGCGATAACAATTGGCTTGTATTGTTGATTACCATGCCTCACTGAGATGAAAAGTGAGGCTGACAGTTGGCTGTTGTCTGTTGTAGGATCGGCGAGGTCGCCGGTGTCGGCAACTGTGCCGCAGACAGGAGCAATGGTGCAGGGCTGTATGTTGTCTGGGCTATCTTGTGGAGTTTCCTTCCCTGAGGTAAAAAACTGGTATTAACTTATTATGTCATAAAATAACTAGTTGTGAATTGTTGCTGACAGGCAAGGACAAGTCTTTTTGTTACTTCCTTGGTCATCGGATGGTCTATTACAGAGTTAATATTCAGAAATTTATTGGATGACTGATGTATGGGACACGGGGATTCTTCGATTACGAAAATGTTTGACGACATATTCATTAGAATTGAAAAAATATAAAATCAAGAGAGAATAAGAGAATGAATTAGTTCGTCATCCTAACGTCCTGAAATTTAATCTCGTCACGTGACAAAATCTCCTCTCAAAGTGATATATGATTTCTTCTATCAAGATCTTTTCGCAAAATGATCAAGAAGGGTGTCACATAAATGAAGGACTTAAAAGATCAAATACACAACATTGAGAACGATATTAATGCGGAAGCTAAATCGATAAAAGTCAAGTACATAGTGCAAAAGCTCGATAAAATCAAGGTACATCACATAACAAAATAAGACATGCATGGACCACGCCATAATACAAGATACATAGGCTTCACATACAACTCAATAATATAAAATAATAAAGACTGACTACTATATTTATATGTATACATACCACCAAAGCAAGAGTCGTCGCGCACACATCAATCGAATCACGCATGATAAATTAAGTACATATGAGAATCAACATAGAGAATGAAGATCCTATTATTAGCACAAGACTAAATGTGATAACAATTAAGTAATAAGGATGATCCATAGAGTGTAAACATAATAGAAAGCATAAACAATATCATAAAAGATCCATGTAGATCGTCATGAGGAATAATGAATCATAAGGTTCATTATATTTAGCATCTTTAGCATTTGATCACTTTCATGAATCATGATGAAAAGAGTCAACATCTATGATCAAACATGTGACTCGAGAGCAATTATCTTTCCGTCGGATGTTCTTTTTCATTTCATATTCATAGGATATAATTCGTTCATTTCGTTTTTCATTCATTCCATTTCTATTTCATTTCTATCTTATTCATTTCGTCCTAATATTATAGCCCATTGGCAGCTGATCTAGTGAAATGGCACTGATATACATTGCATTGTCTTACATCAAGGTAAATATATTTATGTCTTCTGCAACTAATTCCTAACATGGTTTTATATATTTTCACTCTCATTGCTTTAGTTTCATATGATTCCTTGCCCATATTTCACATGTGATACACATAATACAAGATACACATGCAATACATTTTCATAGAAATAATAAATCATTACTGCCAAGGGTAAATATATGTCTCCCCAAAAAGGATATTAATGGTGTATCATTCGGATTTCTACATGTGCAAACACCTTCACATATTGTGTGGCTTAAAGGTGTGTGCAAATTGCAAAGCAATGCATCCGTCGCGCGGTTCGACAGTCAAATATCGGAGGTTAATTGGCTACTAAATCAAAATTGCAGAACACGCGCACTCGTGAAATGAGTTTTTTTTTTTTGTTTTTTGTTTATGAATTTCATCTACCAGCATAAATTAATATAAATGATTTCACCTTCTAAAAAAATAGATATGTTATTTACATAATACAATATGAAAACGTAACAGGCATAATAAGCATAGTAAATATTTTATAAAAAAATATTATGTTGTCATGTTTTTGCACGTCATAATTTTAACATTTTGAATAGCAGATAAATTTTGGTTTGACTAATAGATTTATTATTATAATAAAACATCATGTATATAAAAATAATATATATATATATATATATTAATGTTATAGTGATCAAATTGATCGTATTAATTATTCTTTTGATAAATTTTACTAAATACTATGAAACTTTGCTATCTTTTTTAATTATATCATCCAAACTTTATTTTGTAACCTTCTTCAACTATTAACTTATCATTTTAATTGGATATAACCCATTATCCGATCATTTTGACAAAATATTTAGAATTAAAATATATAATAATTAAAAATAATTTTAAAAAGAGGCTCAGCCCCCTCTCCTCCTTCTTTTGACCACCTTGACACTTAAGCGGCCGGAGGGAGAGGGGGCCCCACCATCCTCTTTTCCACTTTGAGGTCGCCTTGCTTCCCTACTGTCCCCGTTGGAGAAGAGAGGATGGATGGGGTGTTGTCACGCACAATAGAGAGGGAGTAGGGTCGCCGCCTGAGCCCTCTCGGGAGGGCTGAGCCCCTCTTTTTTTATTAAAAAAGGTTCTAAAAAATTTATGACTGATTTATTTATATTAGATACAAGGAATTTAAATCTTCATCCACAATGAATAATTCAAATATACATTTTGATCTCTATACACCTTTTTTTATGTTTATGATTTTTTTTTTCACGTCTACATCTTTTAATGTTTATGTACTTTTTAATATATAAATGCATACATCATTTACATTTTATCCATCTTTTGATATACATATACTGTCTTAAAATATTTTGATCGAATATGCTAATAAAATATTTTAATCATTTTATTTGAGTCACAATTTTGACGTTCATATTAAATTTGATGTGAATTTATGAAGCAACATAGTAAAATTGCTGCCAATAAATTAATAAAAAAAATGATAAGAAAATAGAACAAAGCCATCTACGTTTCTACGTAGCAGATCTCAGTCCAACCAATCGGTCGCACGAAAATTAAAAATAATATCTCACCGGGAAATATTAAAAATATAAAAAAAATAAAACATCCAAAATAACGGATAAAACGCAGCTGCGCTCGAACAATTGCTGCGTCCTCTCGACCTCCTCCTGCGCTTAGGAAGCCTTAATCCACGGCCACAAAAGAGACCGCGCTCCATGGCCAAAACCTTCGTCTCGTCCCCTCCTTCCTCCTTCCTCGCCGCCCCTCTGCCAGCTCCCATCCCACGCCATGGCCGGATTGGGTTCCCGCTCCGCAGGCCCCGGAGGATGGAGACGAGGGCGGGGATGGGCTTCCATGAGCTTCCGTCACTGCTTCAGCTCCAAGGAGTCGACCCCTCGGTCGATCTCCGTGCAATCTTCGACAGGGCCGAGGGGCTGCTGTACACGCTAGCGGATGCCGCCGTGGCCGCGGACCCCACAGCTGCGGCCGGGGCGGATGCGCCCGCGGCGGTGCAGAAGAGTGGTGGGTGGTTCGGGTTCATCTCCGACGCCATGGAAGTCGTGCTCAAGGCAATTTCGTCATTCTCTTTTCACCTTTTTATTACTGGAATTAATTTTATGTCTGGAGGATTTATTCTTATTACAGAGTTCATACACTTTCTGAACTTGGCGACCCTCAAAAACTATTGTCTACTTAGTTAATGTCTATTACCATAGGACCAAAATGTTCTTCTTGCTGACTTCTTGCCTTTAGGTTGTAATCTGTCTTGGAATAAATAAATTAGAAATGAGCACACATGCATGCTTATTGAATATATCACCATAAAATGTGTAGTGATTTTGAAGTGTTATTCATGGATTTCCAAATTTGAACATCTTCTCTTTTTCCAAGTGCAATCAATTTACATTCACAGTATGCTTGCTGCTTGCAGGTGCTAAAGGACGGCCTAACAGCTGTGCACGTACCATATTCTTATGGTTTTGCAATTATCCTTCTAACTGTTATTGTGAAGATTGCAACCTTGCCTTTAACAAAACAGCAGGTAATGAATCAGCCAGGTATATCCATGAGAAGCAGAATGTTATAATCACAGAACCACAATTGGTACTTTAATCTCGCTGCATTTTTGTCTAATAAGATATAACAAAAGAACGTCTTAGTGGTGCATCATCAATGTCATGATTACTATGCATACTTATATTTGAAATTTTAGTTTTATGTCTTTCCCTTCACACTTTTTTGGTGACATATTCATGCATCATTTGCATTTATAAGCTACATGCTTGTGATGCATGTTCTTTTGTTCTCATTTTTACCTACTCTATAGGTTGAGTCAACTCTAGCTATGCAAAACCTACAACCAAAGATAAAGGCAATACAAGAGAGGTATGCCGGCAATCAGGTTTGCTCAGAGACCTTTTGATAATTACAATTGAATGTAAATAATAAAATTATATTCCTTCCTTTTAGAAAAGAAGTTCAATCAATCAATTACTTTTCTCAATATCTTACGGAGTGCAATACTATTTTTAATCATCTAACAGGCACTCATTTGGCTTTTTCTTCCTCTGTTCTCTAGGAAAAAATACAACTCGAGACGTCACGTTTATATAGGCAAGCTGGAGTGAACCCATTGGCAGGTTACTTTTTCTATCTCTGTTCTAATTCAACTCGACACTCCTCTGTTTATCTGAGACTGATCTCTTGCTTAGCCTAATCCTTATTACTAGACAATGTGCTTGGTACTAAGAAAATAAGGGAAGTACTAAGGGTTCTATAACATTTTTTTGTACTCAATCCACTGGATTCTGAATATAAAAACTTATCTGAGAGAAGCCAGAACTCTAATCAAGAACATAATGTTTTGTTTTGTGGATAATAGAAGATCATAATCAATATTTCTACACCCCATGATGTTATTCAGTTCAGCTGACATAACCAAATGGTCATAGTATAATTATCGATGTCATCTCCTAAAAGCTGATTCCAATGAAGCAATATTTTCTGAGGGAGATCCAATACACAAAGTTTAGCTTTTTTTGTTTGTGAATTTTTGATATAAATAGAAGCAAATGGATGTCAAGTTATCAACCAAAGGATGCCAAACTAATTTTCTTAGCATTGCATTCTTTAATATGTTGACCATGTCCTCCCTGATGTAGTCTAAAAGAAAGTACTACTTACCTGAATTTATTCTTTGAGATGCTAAGATCTCAGATGTATCAAAGCATTTTCACTTTGCAGATTGCACTAATGAGTCAGAGTGAGCATAGGCAAGAATAAATGGTTTGTGATTAGGTTAACATTCCATTTGTCCTATCATGTAAATGAATATTTCTCTTCAATGAGTTTAGATGTCAGGAAATTCAGGATGAAAACCGGCCAAATAATGCTTACACATTCAGCTTTCTTTGTTATGATTTTTTCTGGAGGATAATATGGCTTTTCATTTAATACACCACTAAATTTTAAGTTCTTTGCTCTCTAACATTCGTACCCTCTGCAGGATGCCTCCCAACTTTGGCCACTATACCTGTGTGGATTGGTCTTTATCAGGCTCTTTCGAATGTTGCAAATGAGGTAGTAATCAAATTTGTATCTGAAGTGTGTATTGTCAATAGTTATTGCCCTAGAACTCAACTCAGTGACAAGGATTTCCTTGAACTGAAAGGGGTTGCTGACGGAAGGCTTTTTCTGGATCCCATCCTTGGGGGGACCAACAACCATTGCTGCACGACAAAGTGGCTCTGGCATTTCCTGGCTTCTACCCTTTGTGGTAAGTGGACTTCAGTAAACTAGAGAATTATCATGCCAAGTCTTTATCAGTTCATCTACTATTTGCTAACTTCTATGTCACTAGCTAAGCAACAGGAATACTGAGCAAACATCAAGTTGGACTCCTACTGTTAACATGAGTCTTTTGTCAAACAGGAGAAAGATTTTTCCCTGATGAACTTCTTTTAACCTTGTGCAGGATGGACACCCACCGTTAGGCTGGTCTGACACGGCAGCATATTTAGTTTTGCCAATTCTGCTTGTTTTGTCCCAGTATATCTCTATGGAGATCATGAAGCCACCTCAGGTGAGTGAATTAATCATCTTCATGCACCTTCTTTTGCTCAATTTCAATAATTTGATTTCTGATTTTGACAGACAGACGATCAAGCTTCAAAGAACTCTCTTCTTGTTTTTAAATTTCTTCCACTCATGATTGGTTACTTTTCCCTCTCAGTTCCATCAGGTCTGTCAATTTATTGGTATGTTAATATAACTCTTTCTATAAGCTTCATTTTTCATGTAATAGATCTTTATCACAAATATAAAGTCTGAGTACAAAGAACTTTATAAGTCTTTTCTGGTTATCTCTAGGTTCCACTGGTTGAATGCGTCATGATTTCACTTAGACATAATTCAGAAATTTTGCTTGTGCAAGTAATTGCTTATAATTGGCAAAAGCTTTTCATTTGTCTTCAGATTTAACAGTCCATGTGACCAGTTGTAAGGATTCATGAAATGCCAGCATGGTTTGGCTTGTCATGTTTCTTGTTCTTTGTTGCAGAGAAAAGGTGTCCTCGTATTGCACTTTTCGTTGAATTGGTATATAGTTTTTGTTGAGATAAGATGTTATACATGATCTTGGAAAGCGTAATACATGACACAGGCCATCATATTTTGGTATCAGTAAACCAAGCATGGCAATCACTATCACTAAGTGAAATTTTCTAGTGCAAACTATATATTGAAGATGAGAAGTTCCCCTAGCGTGATTGTTTGTTTATTTGTTAATTTGTGTCCACCTTTGTTTAGGTTTACAAACAATGTCCTAAGCACGGCTCAACAGCTCTGGTTAAGGAAATTAGGTGGTGCAAAACCTGTTGTTGGTGGAGACGGAGGTGGAATCATTAGTGCAGGAAGAGCAAAAAGATTGCCTTCACAACCAGAGCGGGCTGGTGAAAGGTTGCATTCTTACTTTAAAGAGATGTTGGCTCCCAGTTTTTTTAGAGCAATCTTTTTTACTGACATGAGTGTCAAATACAGGTTTAAGCAGTTAAAGGAAAATGAAAGCAGAAGGAAACTTAACAAAGCATTGCCAACTGACGGAGAGAAAGTTTTCGCTTCTACATCAAAGTCTGATGACGATGCAGATGGAGATTCAAGTGATACGGTCAGTTGTCACTTATATGCGCCAGATAGTCATATTCTTCCTCTATATCTCTTGTCAAACCGTGTTATATGCTACACTGGAAATGTATTAGTATCAGATAAAATGTGAAAGTGGAAGCCATTTTCTTTCTTTTGGTTACAAGATGCTTTAATAAAATAATATATTTGGTCACTGAAGTTAGAACGTTCGCTGTTATGGTTCTGTCTGCCATTCTCCTTTCTCCATGTTGTTCGTCACATTATACTCTAGGCAGGATTCTTCATGGTCGTGAAGTTGGCGCAATTCCTTGGATTATTATCATATACTTTTGTCACATTCTTTTCATATGTCTTGATTCCGAATGAAGAGAATGTGGAGTTTTTTTATTATGTTTTAAGAAAACAAAGTATAAAATGAATCTAAGGTAATTAACTATCGCAAGTTTCATGACAGCAGGAAGTTCTCCAAGAAGCAGCCTATTCTTCTAGCGACAGCAAAAGGATCCCAGAATACACTGAACCAAAGAAGGGTAAAAGATCAAAGAGGAAGCGTGCAATGCAGTAGCGCTTCGGTCCATCTCACTTCTCTTAGCAATTAAGTCACAAATGATGCAATTGTATTTCATATGCATCTTGCCCATTTTCAATTTGGGCCACTTCAAATACAAGTTTTCAGATCCCATTTATGAATCATTCTAGCAGCGAGCAAGCGGGATATATTTTTTTCTTAGCATTATGTTGCAATAATGCTTCATGTAATATTGCAATTGATCAGATTCTTGCTTAGGTGGGTGTATGATATAGATACATATTTGTAGCTAAATGTTAATGACATCAAACTCTTTTATAGCATTATTCTTTTATGGGGAGAAGCACTTTTACCATTATTTTCTTAAGGATATGAATTGATAAAAAAGAATTGTGAGGTTGAAGATAGGAAAATTTGTTCATTTGTTACTGGCAGAACATGAGGATTCTCTAGGTTTCAAGATTTGGCTACAAAATTTGCAAAGAATTTAACTCACGATTTAACATTTTTTTTTTCAATTTATGTTTAATAAGAAAAGTGCAATGAATGAGATCTATAAGTATTGAAACATTTCTGTGTAGAATGATTTTGGAGTTTTATGAATATGATTTCCAAGAATCACATTATTACATTACATAAAATTTAATATGAAATTCATGAAATATTTTATTATTTTATCCGAACTGAAATTAATATACCTTTCTCATATCTCTAATGTTCCCCTCATGGTTTATAAAAAAAAAAATTAGTGCTAAATCTGGTGCGATATATAGCATGCAATTGAAATATTATAATTTATAATAATTTCAAAACAAACTTATTATTTTTACTTTCAGAAATAACAAATTATCTATAAAATGATGATTATTTATTTCCATATTATATTGAAAAAATATTATTTATTTTAATCATACTCAAATTGATAAAAAGGAAAGATTAATTTTAATTTCACTCAAATTGAATTATCTATTTTAGATTATTTTTTATTTATGAAAATAATAAATTATCTTTTAAAAAGGAATTATTATTATTTGTACATTGTCTTTAGAAAGAACATATCATTTATTTTAGCCATGCTAAAAAGAATATACTTCTAATCAAAATATGTTCATAAATTTTCTTCTTTTATTTTTGTTAACTTATATAACAAACTATTATAAGGTAATTTTTTTATTTTCTGAAAAAATTTAAATTTGATCTGTATATATTAACTTATACCCTCAAATAATACATTGTTTTTTTAGAATTGCATATTATTTATTTTATTACATTTAGCTCTTTACTTTTTAGAAAGGGAACATAACCAAATTGATAAAAAAGGAAAGCGTAATCTAAATTTGACTCGAATTGAATATCTTTTAAATATAAACTATTATTTACTTGCATATTGTCTTTTGAAAATAAAATATTATTTATTTTAATCACACTCAAATTGATGAAACGAAAATATTTATTTTAATTTGCCACAAATTGAATTATTTTTTAAAATTATTATTTAATTTCTAAAATAACAAATTAAATTTTAAAAGGGAATTATTTTTACTTGTAATCATATTTAAATTGATAAAAATGATAATTTAATCGAAATTTATTTTAATTAATTTAATTTCGAAAAATAATAAATTATCTTTTTAAAAGGAATTTTGTGTTTGCACATTATCTTTTATAAATAGAATATTATTATTTTATTCATACTAAAAGGAATCTACTACTAATAAAAAAATGTTAATAAATTTAACATCGTGAAAAAAGATCAATTGAAAGGGGGTTTCTTCAAAATAGATTTAATTGTACTCATTTCAAATTCTTTTATTTTTATTACCTTATATAACAAACTATTATAAGATATTTTTATTTTCTGAAAAATTTAAATTTGATCTGTATATCTTATACCAGAAAATAATACATTATTTCTTAGAAATTATATTTTTTTAATTTTATTATATTTTGTTCATCAATTTTTAGAAAGGGAAGATTATTTATTTTAATCATAACTAAATTGATAAAAGGAAAGATTAATCTAAATTAGACTTAAATTTAATTCTTTATTTTAAATTATTTTTTAAGTTAAAAAATAAAATCTCTTAAATAGGAATTACCATTTATTGCATATTACCTTTTAGAAGGAAAAAAATTGCTTATTTTAATCATACTCAAATAGATAAAAAAGAAAAAATTAATCTTAACTCGACTCCATATAAATTATTTTTCAATTCCAAAATTAATAAATTATCTTTTAAATTTGGATTGTTATTTGCTCGCATGTTATCTTTAAGTAAAAAATATTATTTATTTTAATCATACTCAAATTCATAAAAGGAACTATTAATCTTAATTGGCCTCAAATTGAATTATTTATTTAAAATTATTTTTTAGTTCCCAAAATAACAAATTAACTTTTAAAATGAAATTATTTTTACTTGTAATCATACTCAAATTGATAGAAATGAAAGATTAATTTTAATTTGACTCAGTTTGAATTATTTATTTAAATTATTTTTAATTCTGAAAGTATCAAATTATCTTTTAAAAATGAATATTATTATTTATACATTATATTTTAGAAAGGAACTATTATTTAATTTTAATCATACTAAAAAGAATATGCTTCTAATAAACATATGCTCATAATTTAATCTTCTTTTATTTTGTTACCTTATATAACAAACTATCATAAGGTAATTTTTATTTTGTTTTAATCATACTTAATTTGATAAAAGAAAAGATTAAACTTAATTTGAACAAATTGAATTATTTATTTTAAAAGAAATTTTAATTGAAAAAATAATCAATTGTGTTTTAAATTTGAATTATTATTTACTTGCATATTATTGACGCAAGTTAAATTATTTATTTCAAATTAATTTGAAATCTAAAAAACAACTTATCTTTTAAATAATAATCATTATGTACTTGCTTATTATTTTTTAGAAAGAAAAACATGTATTATAATCATACACAAATTGATAAAAAAATAAAGTACCATCAAGAAGAGCATGAGAACCTCTATTCCTGCACATAGGATTTGGTATTTGGGAGAAATTCTCCTAATAAGTATTATACTCAGTATGTAACATTCAAAATAAAAGCAACATTCCATATGCATATGTTCGTAGTCATAAAATAATAAAATCATTCGTAAAATATAAACGTATCTCACATCACTTTCATTTTATTTCTTTTTCTTTCATATTTGCTTTCTTTAACTTTCATCATTCTCACTTTAACTTAAGCCTTATAAATTATATATTTAATTTCTTCCTGTAAACTTATTATCTTAAAGAGCTCTTCATTTTTTTAGGTTTCATGCATCATTTCATCGATGATTGTACATACCACTATGGGCTCCTATCATGGAGCAATCATCAAAGATTAATCCCACATTGATAAAATAAAATATTATTTATTTCAATCATACTCAAATTAATAAAAATGAAAGATTAATCTTAAATTGGCTTATTTCAATTACAATAATAATAAATTATCTTTTGAATAAGAATTATTATTTACTTGCATGTTATCTTTTGGAAATAAAATATTATTTTAGCCACATTCAAATTGATAAAAAAGGAAAGATTAATCTTAATTTGACTCCATTTTATTTTTTGTTAAATTAAAAAATATCTTTTAGAAAATATTTTTTTCTTGTACGTTATCTTTTAGAAACAAAAAAATAATGATTATAATCCTACTAAAAAGAATGCGCTTCTAATAAAAATATTTTTATAAGTTTAACCTTATTTTATTTTTGTTACCTTATATAAAAAACTATTATAATATAATTTATTTTATTTTATGAAAAATTCAAATTAGATTTGTATATATATATATTACCTTATATAAAAAATTATGACACCACTTGTCGCGCTCCCGAACTTTTACCTCTCTTTATATACATTTATATTAATTTTATTTGAAAATAACAAAATATCTTTTAAATAAGAATTATTATTTACTTATATATTATCTTTTAAAACAAAATATTATTTATTTTAATCATACTCAATTTGATAAAAAGGAAATAATAATCTTAATTTGACTCAAATAGAATTATTTATTTTAAATTAATTTTTAGTTTAGAAATAAAAAATATATTTTAAATAAGAATTACTATTTACTTATTATCCTTTTGAAAGAAAATATTATTTATTTCAATCATACTCAAATTGATAAAAAAAAAAAAGATTGATCTCAATTTGATTCAAATTGAATTATTTATGTTAAATTATTTTTAATTCCTAAAATAACAATGATCCTTTTTAAAAAAAATATTTTACTTGTAATCATACTCAAATTGATAAAAATGAAAGATCAAACTTAATTTGACTCAAATTTGAATTATTTATTTTAAATTAATTTTAATTCAAAAAATAATAAATTATCTTTTAAATAAGAATTATTACTTACTTACATATTATCTTTTGGAAATAAAATTTATTTTTAATCATGGTCAAATTTATAAAAGTGGAAAGATTAATCTTTGCTTGACTCCATTTGAATTATTTATTTAAAAATATTTTAAATTTAGAAAATAATAGATTATTTTTTAAGATAGAATTATTTTTTCTTGTACATTATTTTTTAGAAAAATTAATTATTTTAATCATGCTAAAAATGTGCTTCTAATTAAAATATGCTTATAGACTTAATCTTCTATTATTTCTGTTACTTTATATAGCAAATTATTATAAGATATTTTTATTTTTTAAATAAATTAAATTAGATATATATCGTATTATATGAAATTTTGACACATGTCATCGGCTTTTAGAAATAGATATTTTGTGTAATTAATACATTAGTCGCCATTATCTAATTATGGATATAGTAGTTTGGTACGATTTAATATTCTTCCTATAAAAAGATTGTATTGAATTAAGGTTCCCAAAAAATTATTCAAAAAACGGGCCCATCTAAAGTAATCTTCGAATAAATTTAAGATAATCTTTTAACTATTTCTAAATCCAAAAACGTCGGTTGATGTTTTTTTAAAAGTTCAAATGTTGATGTTATTTATCGTGTTCCCTATCTTTTACATTATCAAATCAATATTCATCCAATAATTTATGATAAAATTTTTTAAATAATTTATTATCGGAGATGATAAAAAATAAGATGAAATAAGGAATGCTTACATTTTTTTTCCTTTTTTTTTAAATCGAAAAATCCATCGTAACGCCATCAACCCTACGGCATCCTCAACATGCATGCAACTCGGTACATCTCATCTCATAGCCACGCCAAACGATTCGGGTCCCGCCCCCGAGATCTACACCTTGTCACTGTGTACGCAGCCACTCCAGTAACAACTCTTTTTAGTCTTAATGAAAATAAATTGCTCACTTTTCAAAAAAAAATTCAATAATCAAAATATCACTAATAATTATATATTAAATTATTAATACCAAACGAAACGTAAATTTAAATAAAAAAAACAATTTTAATAAATCTCTATACTCATACATATAACACGTGCTATCACGTGATAGTTTAGGCACTGGGCACTTTGCGCTAATAAAAGCCAAAGTTAATTAGGACTGTTCTCACTGCTCTGCCCTCTGATTGGTCATTTATTGTGGTGACACGACACATTAATCCCATCTTGCAGTATATAAACCTCCAAACCGCCTTCGATCCAAATTGCTCTGCCTATTTCCTGCTCTCCCCGTTTCGTCTCTCTTTTTTCAGGTAAAAACCAAAAACAAAATCCAAGGGAGAAATGAATTGATAACTTTTACATTTTCTTTGGTTAACAGAGCGAAGAATTTTCTCGTGGTTTCTCTCCTCTCTCGAATTTTGCTTTTTTTTTTTCTGATTTCCATATCTTGATGCCGACAGTTTTAATGCTTAATTCCATTTCGCGGTGAGATCTGAAAAAAGTTTGGATCTGGCATTTGGTGTGCAGATCAGCTGTTCGGCGAAAGATCCGAACTAACGAACGATGGCGAAGGATTCCGCCTCTGCCAATGGCGATCACCAGACCATCACAAGGCCGCCTCCCACCCCTTCGCCTCTTCGCTTCTCCAAGTTCTTCCAGGTCCTCTCGCCTGTTTCCTTCTCCCGCTCATATCATTAGCTGAATCCTCTGTTCCTGCGGCGTTTATATTTCTGGCATTGGTGTAGATCTAGAGGATGGTGTTAACTGGTTCTCTCTTCCCGCGTTGGATATTTTTCTTAGTTGATGAGATGCTTTGGCAATTGTGGCAGGCGAATTTGCGGATTCTGGTCACCGGCGGAGCTGGATTTATCGGATCTCATCTTGTGGACAGGTTGATGGAGAATGAGAAGAATGAGGTAACTCAATGGCTCAGTGGTGCCTTGATCTGTTAATATCGATCGTATGTATGGCATAGTTTTACATTGTTCTGGTTATGGCATTGGGGACCCATGTCTTCAAGATACTGTTTACGGATTCCCTTGAATTCACGTAAAACTATAGAACGTCTAGTACTTCTATTCAACATGTTGAAACTTTGTGTAGTCCCCTACTAGTTACGGAAACCTTGAATGCTTTTCTTGTTATTGAAGCACTGCTCCACTATATAATCACTTCTTTGCTCGATACTTTTAACTTATACGTGATTCTTTCTGTATCTGGTAGGTCATTGTTGCGGACAATTACTTTACTGGGTCCAAGGACAACCTTATGAAATGGATCGGACATCCCAGATTTGAGCTTATTAGACATGGTATCTTCATTCAACTTTTCTTTGAGAAAAATCTTCCTTTAACTTTGACTGCGCTAATCAGTTTTTAGATATTTTTACTGGGTTCAAGACAGTCATTACATCATGGTTGGCTGTTATCTGTAGTTTGTACTCTGTACCCATCTACTGTCTGTACCTTCCCACTGTTGGGTTCCTTTTTGAGCTAACCTGGTTTTACAGCATTCATCCTTTTTGTTGGAAATAGATTATTTTCTGCTGTTTAAGTTTGAGAAAAGACTTCAACAGCTGTTGAAGTTAGTTTTTTTTATATGACGTGCTTGATTTGAGCTCAGTGTTCTAACGACATTACACTTTGCTCAAGGTTAAAGTTTCTACTTTTTGCTACTAAGAGAGTTTCATTGCTCTTGTTAGATGTTACTGAGCCATTGTTGGTTGAGGTTGATCAGATATATCATCTTGCTTGCCCAGCTTCTCCAATTTTCTATAAGTATAACCCTGTCAAGGTGTGTAACTTATATGATTTTAAGTGCTAATTTTTTAAGTAAAATGCTTTCATTACAACAGAAGATGCTAGGTGCATGTGTGCTATACTTCGTTTATTTCGTTACATTCATATTCCTGATATCTACAGACCATAAAGACAAATGTCATTGGCACTTTGAACATGCTGGGGCTTGCAAAAAGGGTTGGAGCTAGGTACAATATTTGTTATTTTCTTCCCATGATTGGTTCCGTTCTAGTAGTGTAATTTTAAATACATTTTTCTCACAGGATCCTACTGACCTCCACCTCAGAGGTGTATGGTGATCCTCTTGAACATCCTCAGAAGGAAGAGTACTGGGGCAATGTTAACCCAATTGGTATGTAACATTTTTCTTTCAAGACATCTTAGCAACAGCTTGTTGTTCATAAATTGAATAGTATGTTGATTGTGTAGTTTTGTTGCATTTTTGTTCTATGGTTGTTTGTTTCCATCATCATTTGTGCATGTTTGAAAATGTAACCCCAAAAAGTTATATTCTATATGCTAGCTTGGCATTATTAACTGTAACTATGCACCTCTAAAATCTATAATTATGCAATAGACATTATTCGAATGATCACTGTTTGAATTGGTAGTCACATCTTCTTAAATCATTCACTGATTCATGGTTTGTTTAGTCTTTGTTTATCTATTTTCTATATTAGAATGAGATGGGTAAGCATTAAAACATTTTTGTGTAGAATGATCTTTTGTTACTTTATATAAATACGCAAGCCCTATAGTACATTATTTCAAATTGTTAAACAATTTGACTTTATGATTGCTATATTTTCACAAGGAAGAATGCAATCAAAAGGTTTAAGTTTTGTATTAAGCTATAAAAGATAATAACATATTTTGTGTCGATAACTGTTTGGTGCAATAAAGATTTGTCTCTACAAACTGATTTTCTTTGTAGGAGTCAGAAGTTGCTATGATGAGGGGAAGCGTGTTGCGGAGACTCTGATGTTCGATTATCACAGACAGCATGGCTTAGGTGCATCAGTTGGAACTTAATTGGTTGCATATATATGGTGTTTTAATGCTTCTTTCCATGAAGATTCCCCAAAACACTAAAAAGTAGTTACTGTTGCATTCTGGTGCAGAAATCCGGATTGCCAGGATTTTCAATACATATGGATCACGAATGAACATTGATGATGGTCGTGTTGTTAGCAACTTCATTGCTCAAGCAATTCGGTAATACCTACATATTCATGTCCTTCTCCGGATCTTCTTTTTCATGCATTTAGTTACTGTTTTATCTGATCTAATATGCTTTATGCTACTATTAATTTTCTGGAACATAGTGGTGAACCATTAACAGTACAAGCACCAGGAACACAAACTCGAAGCTTTTGTTATGTTTCTGATTTGGTACTCTTCATCTAACTTGAGTCCATAGTTCCAAAATTGAGATATTTTCATGTATTTATATAATGCTTATGGATGCTGAAGGTTGATGGTCTTATTCGGCTTATGGAAGGAGAGGATACTGGGCCAATTAACTTGGGAAACCCAGGTGCTTCTTATATTCCCTTTTGTTGTCATTCTTACGAAAATTTTCTAGGGTGGATGATGAGACAACAATATTTACTCCCATTCTCTGACATAATTTTGCATTATGTAGGTGAATTTACAATAATGGAACTTGCGGAAACTGTAAAAGAGGTTAGTGTACCAAACCAGAGTCTTGGAAATACCTTTAACGTTGGATCTCTTCTTTCTGGCAAATGTTTACGTTGTGTCTCATTATACATTTGTTAACCTAGACGATTTTTACCTCATAAGTTCTTTCGGAATTGTGAAACTCTCTAATGTTAACAATTTGAGTTGGAGGAATGCTTCTGAAAAAGTTTCTCCTGAATTCAGTTGATTAATCCTGCTGTGGATATTAAAATTGTGGAGAACACACCTGATGATCCAAGACAGAGGAAGCCAGATATCACAAAGGCGAAGGAGGTGCTTGGATGGGAGCCAAAGATTAAGCTACGCGACGGTTTGCCACTCATGGAGGATGACTTCCGCCGCCGGTTGGGTGTACCTCGGAAGGCCAATTGAAATCTAATTTCCCTTTTAATCCCAATATGTCATTTCAGTTTATAGCACATTTGCAATCATCTTCATATGTTGTTTAATAAGCCAAGTCAAGTAGTAGATATGCAATGGATAGATATATCATATATAAGTAGAGCACAGTAACGTTGAGTTGGAGTCGCTACCAGTCGTCTTTTCATCATATCACATGAGTTGAACAATTTTGTGCTTGATTATTGTAATTTTCATTATTTTTGTATTCACAATGAAATGGTACTTTATTTAGTAGTATTTTACGTTGTCATCTTGTGTTTCCCGCTACGGTTTGAACTTTTTGTGTCGAATGTGATTATTAAACCAATAAATGTTAAATAGCTTGAACACTGTAAACTCACAAGTAATTTTTGAAGTCTAGCTCTTGGCCTCCATAATAACAAAAGACAAGAAAGTTCTCGTGATTGCAAGGACACGTGAAAATGTGTTTCTGCGTCCCCTCCACATTTTGCATCAGCGATCTTAATTATTTGGAAACTGATGAAGCCGGTACGAGTGAAATGAATAAAAAAAAATCAACCAATAAAACTTTAGATGATTTTTTAACATCAACTTTTTTAAGATGGATTTTCTGTTCGTATCCTTGGTTCAAAACAATAATATATATATATATATATATATATATATATATATATATATATATATATAAGTAAATCAATCGCATTAAATGTTTAAACTCAAACTTTATAATTCATTTTTTTCCAATTTAACTATATGATAGTAATATGTTATCATATCACAATTAAAAGGAAAAACTAATTATACTACATCTTAAACCTTTTAAGAGATAGCATCATCATGCGCATAAATGTTCGATTCATAATGAACGATGGATAAAAAATTAACTAACTAATTAATCAACTATTCATCATGAATAAAATGGTGATTAATAGACATCTTAAAAAGAGTAGCACAAATATTAAACCTCAATTTAAATATTCTAATTAATTTCATGTTTATCTTCATAAATATAGGTTAATCAATGACGTCCACATTTGACCACACCAAAATAATATAATTTAATTAATATTACTCGGGGAAATAGAAAAGTATAAAATTTATTGCTTAAAAATAAGAGTATATTTCAATTAGTAAATGTTTTTAAAAAATCGGTTTCGTAGTTAGGACCTTAATTTGAATGGTTGGTTGGTTTTATTTATACCAATTTTTTTTATTTTTTATTTACCAATGATTTCTTGGGACTGGATTGATAGTTTGAGAGTATAGATTTTTATTTACACCCCTAGATTTTGTACTATAGATTTGTTATTATTTTCTACTTCATTTTTATTATACCAATAATGATCTTGCAATTATAATAAATATTTCTTCTTGATTGCATAAGGTCATTTGGTATAATTAGTAATGTTATATGTGATATAATTTTAAGATCCATTCAATCAAGCCTAACTGAATAGAACTGAATTTTATTAAAATAACTTTTTAAAATTAACAGTCTCTGCGGATAGATGAGTTTTAATGTTGAAAATCAAGTTAGTGTTGATATTTAACCATAAATCAATCTTAACTTGATATCTAATATATTATTATTATTAGTTTAATGTCTTTATATAAATACTGATGCTATATTAATTTATTATCCAAATTAAATTTATCTTTTACCTATTTTTTCCTTACTATCTAGCCTATTAATTCCTTCCTCGTCTTCTTATATTTTATTATTAAAGGGATATTTTTCTACGAGTAATCTTTCTAAATTACTAATAATATGAAGTTAAATTATTTGGACAATTATATTGCCTTGTTTACTTTGTTTTAATTTATAGACGATTTGAATGGTCCAGCAATGTATATTGACTAGAAGTGACAATGAGTATCCATCTATATTATGATTCAAATGGTAATATGATTTTATCTTCTTTTTATTTTATCATTTTCAATCTTAGACAAATAAAATATGAATTAATATAAAAATCATATAACAACAACAACAAAAATTATTACCATTATTATTATCATAATTAATAATATTAATTTATTTAAATTATTATTTTTTGCACAAATTACATGCATTAATAACATTGTTTTAACTATTATATATGACCAATATTTTCATCTAAAAATATTTATTAATTTAATACCACTGCTATATTTATTTAATTTATTAATTTTTTGTTCAAGTGTTTAGTGGATTAAGTAAACTTTAACTTGACATTAATGATAAAGGATATTTTAGTAAAAAATGTATATTACCTAGTAATTTTTATTATAAGTAATCAATTTCATTTAAATTACTAGAGAGATTACTTATATATAGTAAAGTAATGCACATTAATAATTTAATAAATTATAAGCTTTATGTTAGCTAATATAAATTACTAGATATGTGAAAAATTAATGCAGTATAGGTTGTTTGGTGTATTACCGATTTAATTAATCAATAATATAGATCACCACTTAAATAGATTACTTCTATTTAAATTATCGGTAATATCACATTATAGTGTTTGGCCAACATCAGTAATATAAATAATGGCTAAAATAATTATAGAGCAAATTACCTAAATCCCTTTAAAATTTATTTTACACATTCATCACATAGCATCCTAAATAAATAAAGATAAAATAGAAAAATGAATATAGATAAAATAAGATGAGTAAAAATAAGAGTTCTTTATAAAATATTCCAATAATAAAAGAGATGCAGTTAAATGATATTTATTTAATAATAAAATATTAAAATTAAAAATTATGGAATGGATATTTTTATCAAAATGCATATGTAATATGGAAAATCACATCCCCTACTTACTATTTGGATTACTAGTGAGGTGATAATTAAGATTACTAAAGTAATTAAAATTATCGGTAATGATAGACAAACGAGATAATGTGGTGGATCCTGAAAATTTTAAATAAAATAATCGATAATCTATCTAGATTACCTCATACCAAATGCCCTAAGTTCATTTTTTTATCCTCTATTTAACTATTTATTATTGGTTCAATTGTTTCCTCTCTTTTGGTTTCTTTTTTTTATTTCAAATCTTTTGATTCCACGGCACCATGCATCATTATACATATATATATGACAAAATTTAATTGTATTATTTTTTTAGGGATAGCATATCATCATACATCTATTAATCATCGTTCGATTTATGATGGATGGATGGATAAAAAAATTGACTAATTAATTAATCCACCATCCATCATAGATTATGTATATATTCATTTTCTAGATGAAAAAATAAGTATAAAAGGGATCAGAAAAGAAAATCATGCAATAAGAATTGCATCTTTCATTATTTTCTAAAGGATGCTTATTTACACGGTTATGAGATTTTTCCTTAAATGGATTACGTAGGACAATTTTCTTTTAGTTATGGAAGAAAACAAAAAAAAATGCAGAATAATAATGGATAATAATACAAGGAATCCTAATAAAAAATAAGAATATTAATATAGGCATAGTTTGACGTGTAAAAGAGTAACCATTTGATAGTGGATAACGTTTTGTTAAAATCAAAACACTGCTATAAACGCTTGATAAATATTTCTCTCCTACTAACGTTTAGAGATTTGAACATAAAACACTATAGGATGTTCCTAAGTTATAGAGTATAAAGGTAGTAATTTTATATTTTATTCTAATTATATTATCATTTTTAAAATAAAAAATTAATTATTAAACATCATATTCACCTATTTATTTTTACTTACAACTCAAATAAGATTTTTATTTTGAAATAATAAATATTTTTATATTAATATAATATTTTAAAACATTACTATTCAGAATAAAATATTATAAATTTATTATTATGAATATGATGTTTATAAAAATTATCATAAATTATATTTTATTATATTTTTGTCATTTTATTGAGTGCACTAATTAGCCGTTATGTTTATCAAATAGTTTTATTGAATTTATAAATAATTTGATATATGTTATTCGCTAATAACTAACCTCTATACTTTGATCAAATTATTATTCTTTAATCGAATCATTATCCTCTAATTAAATTATTAACTTTATTAAACATGACCATAATAAAAAATTTATAAACTCCACCTCTCGAGCCCCGGCGGCAAAAGATCTGCTAGAACCCTTCCCTTTCATCTCACATGAGTAGTCCAATGAAGACATATATAATTAAAATTGTATTATTATATTTGATTACTCCCATTTTATATAAAAATACTTGGAAGGATATAATGTTTACGTGATTATATTAAAAGTGTTTATTGGATTGGATAGCCAGTCCGTTCGCTGCACGATCTAGTAACATATCGGCTAGTCCGTATAAGTTCAGGTCCGGGCACGTCCGATTTTTTAATGGGCTTGGGCCTATATCAGACTGGTCAAGGTTATTCATCCATTTACCCGGTATCGATAATCCGATATCCGTTCAATATCCGTCCGATAATTTATAAGCCGTCCGTTAGCCCGTCGATTAATCGTTAATAGATCAAACTTATTAAAATAATATAAATATTATTGTACAAATTAATTTTAATTAATTCATGTGCTGCCTATCTTATTTAGCTAACGTTAGTTGGTTATGCAAAATGCATTATTCTAGTTTTTATTCTTCTATAATGTTATTTATACTTGATGCAAAAGTAAGAATGCAAGATCAATTTATATACGATGAAGATAATAAAGATAGAGAAGACGAATCTTTTACTAGTGTTACATAATGCATAGTTACCTCTTGATAGTAATATTTGATTGTTGTAAATTTTATTTTACTTAATATGATACTAAATATTTGATATTTTAGCACAATGAATTTACGAGCTACTTACTCGTGAGCATAGGTTATAAGCCGAACTACGTAAATATTTTGTCTCTCTTATTTATATTCAACAACATAATGAGAAATATATAATAATAAATTAAGGAATAACATATTATGACGTCCTTTTACTGCATATTATAGGATAGATAATTTTTAAGATATTGTAAAAAAAATAAAAAAATATTAATGGACTAGTTTGACCCGTCTAATTGTCGGCCCGACCATTAAGGTATAATAAAACTTAATGGTACAAACAAGGCTAGACACTTATTGGATAGTCCGATGTCTGGTCCGATAAGCTAACGGGTTGGCTAAGTCCGTCTGATATCCGGACAATGTTCAGTTGACCAAATCTATTAGTAGTCTGTCTGATCTGTTAAACATCTTTAGATTATATATGTAAATATATATAATATAAATAATAATATTACGATATATAATAGGTAACTAATCTAATTTATAAACTTTAGCACCCTTTATCATAAATATAAGATACTCTAACCTAATGAATCACCTGACGAATAAAGTGTGATCTTTTTTTTGAAAAAAAATCATCCTACTCAAAGTGAAACTCTGTACTACTTGCACCCTTGGTCCTAAATTAGTATCTTTCTTTTCTTAATTGTCAACTTTGTATCCGAGAAATGACCGACTATCACAAGATCCATCTGACTAGAACAATTTTTGTCATTACCCATAAGGGTTAAATTTTGATTCACTATCGAATTTGGCTAACCTAAAATATGTTTTAACTGTTTAGTAACTACTTACTACACTCTATCTCCACCCTCCCTTAGTATTCTTTTTATTGTCACAAATTACCAAATGCATATAAGTGCATAACAAAGAATAAGATGGATCGAAGTGAAATGATAAGCGACTTCTCTTCGTTTAAGTAATGTTTTAAATTTAATTTTTTATAAATATAGAATATTTTTATTAGGAGCTTGTATATACGACGCAAAATGACTTAATGTGTTTGATAATTAATCAATCGTTGATTTGTGAACCGTGTGCACGAGTTGGCTCCCCTTCGCAATGGCTAGCTAACCGAAAAAAATAAGATGGATCGGTCGTCTCCAATTATAATTTATAACAATAAATAAATAATTATGTGATATTTAAATAATCATTAGCCCCGTTTGATTAGAGAAGAGTACTAGGATTAAACCCCTTTATCTTTTCTCTTTTTATTCAAAGAGGTGATGCTGTGGCCCTCCACTGCATAAGGACAGAAAATAGCATCTCCAGATTCATTCTTTTGTCAAATAGGGTGTTCCATATTAAAAAGATGACAACAAGTGATTGAAATAGGGAATTTAAAAAAAATCAGGGACGAACTTAGAGAAAATTAAAGAGGATGCCAAATATTTTTAATTTACAATTATTAAAATATTTTAATAAATAATAATATTTATAACGAAATATTTGGGAACATGAAGGCTAATTTTATCTTATAATTATATACTAAATTTTATAATTTGATACTCAATTTTATAATTATATACTATACTTGGGGACACGATTTTATCCATTCACAATGATACTCGATTTTATAATTTGATCCTAATCATGTTATTCTTACTCATATTATTCTATGGCTCTTGATCCTTAGACACAAAAGATTATTATAAATTATCTAACATAAAAGACAAAAAATGATAAAAAGAGAGTTCTTATGTTATGTTGATCACAATCAATTAAGGTAAAAAAGGAATCAAAAAATATTTTAACTGCTCATATTTAAGGAAGTTGAAAGATACTTCATCTTTAGTGGTTTGAGCGCAAGAGAGTCGAAAGTCACTTTGTCGATTCATGTTAAGAGGAGTTGAAAGACACTTCGAAATAAAATGTAACATAATGAAAATAAAAAAAATGATGATGGATAATACTTAATGACATTATAATCATGTATATATAATCACAAGTGGTTACATCGCGAAAATCGTCATAAAAATAATAACATCATAACTAGTGGGTATGAGATAAAACATTATAGCTGAAAAAGAATAACAAATCATCATCAATCACAAAGTATCACATAATTATTTTGTATTGGACATCCAAGCTCAATAGAGGTTCATCTCACATGTATATTCAATATCATAGGTAACAACTTGGCTTGGTAAAATAATGATGACAAATGAGTTCGCGATATCCTTTATATATGAATAGAATCTCCTTAATTTTGATTTTTTTTCTTTTTCTTTATTTATCTATGAAAATTCTTTGAAGTTTAAAATCTTTGAGACTCAATGATATAATTTTGTTAAGACTTTCACACTCTTCTATTGTTATATCTTCATTAAATTAAATTGATATTTTTTCTTTCCCAACTACGTATTTATTCTTATTGATTAGTCAAAATCTTGATATTCATCAAAACATTATATATATAAATGACGTCCAATGACAAGTGCAATTTTGAGTACGTTAGGTTAAGAGAGTTCTCCTGTGATATGAAACTTTCTTTTTTACTTCACTAGAAGATGGTCCCAAAGTGGCATTCAATGAGTGTAGCTACCATGCACACTTTGTCAAACTTGTTGCGTGCCAAGAATGTACTATGAATAGGTAATCTACATGGATCATTCTCTAACCTTGGATTAATATCTTAATGATCATTCAATTTTAATTTGCAACTGGAATGTCCTCGATCTTTAATTTTCTTGCACATATTGTCCTCCTGACCAACAATAGTCTGTTCTTCGATTACATTGATGACATGATGAAACAAAAAATACTAAAAATATAAAAATATAATAAAAAAAGTAGAAGTGGCAACCTCATTGAAGCGGAGCAAGGGGGCCAGCACCCTCCCCTCTTCCCTCTAGCATCGAAGAGGAGAGGAGAATGGGGTCAGTATCCCCTTTTCTCCTTCATTGACGCCAACGAGAAAGAAAAGTGCGCTAACCACTTTGCACAAGGGGTCGTCGCCCCTCTTTTCTTCCTCGCGTGCAGTGCCAAAAAAAGAGAAAAGGGGACCAGCACCCCCTTCTCCCTCATGGCCGAGTAGGTGATCACTAACTGATCATACTAAATTTCTACTCATTTTCCATCTTAATTCATGTGCATATAAACCATGAAATGTTCATATTATGATAATTATGCTTAATATGCATGCATTATTCTTCTCAGCATAATGTTATCTTACATTTGCACATTTGAGTTGGATAATATACTGATTTAATTATTATTTTTTTAATTTTTATTTGAAGAATTGATGCTTGTTGTTCATGTTGTTGCAGGATCAAAATCAAGTAGAAAAGATAAAGAATCCTACTGGAAAAGTATGAGGGGACCACAATGCAGGCTGCCAACCAAAAGCAAAAAAGGAATTTTTTTGAAAAGAAGAAAGGACCAAGACAGATGGCATAAATCAGAAAGAATAGAAGCTTCTGATTGGGATCAAAGGATGATGATAATATCATATAAAAGGAGGATGTTAAGGAGGCTCTTAGCCATTTGGGCTGAAGGCTGGGGTTTGATGTTGGAGTCTGGAGTTTTAGAGTTGTTTGTTCTTCTTTATGTTTTACGATGTTTTGACTATGTTCCTCATCTGCTTTGTATTATTTTGATTAGTTATGGGGAGCTAAATCTTAGCTCTCTTAGGATATGATAGTAGTTTAATTTGTATTTATGGATGGATGATTGAAGAGCACTTTTGCCACTGATGTTAGTGCATTTCTGAATGTTTTCAACTCAATTCTATGTTGATGTGAATTCTGTTTTAGAGTGACAACTGAGAAGTTGTTGTTTGATTCTTTCTTGCTCAAAAATGAGTCAAGAGCATCATCATTTGTTTTCTAATTTTATCCTTGTCAATATCTGAATGCATTCTTTTACTTCTTGTTAATGTGAATCTCATCTTGTAATGACAGCTGAGAGACTAATTCTAGATTCTCTTGTTATTAAAAAATGAATTAAGAACATTAACAATTACTTTCTGAATTTGATTTCATTTGTGATTTCTATTGACTTGATTTCCTGGTTCTAATCTTTCCATGCTGAGAATGGATCCATTTAGCTTTCGTTAATGTGAATATCGTATTGGAATGACAGATGAGAGGTTGATTTTAGATTTTCTTGTTGTTTAGAGATAAACCAAGAGCATTAGTACTAGTTGTGGATTTGATTGTATTTATGCATTGAGCTAGCGGTTTTATGGTAATCTAATATAAGTGGAAACCCTTGTTGAATTAACCTAACTAATATTCATATGAAAGTATGATACTTAGTTCTAACTTTAATGCACTACGAGAGCAGTCTTTACAGGTTGAATCTGATTTGATTTGTATTGTTAAGTTGTTCTAATCCATTCCATAACAGAATATTAGATGAACCCTTTCCTAAGACAACATTTCATTATCTGTTAGTTATCATTTTATATCAAACACCTTAAAACACAAAAAAAAATTTAACTTAGTTTAGAATTAATTTAGATTAGTTAGTGAATCTTACGTTTCAAATCACCGTGGATACGACATTTGGGTCTACTACTCTGATCTGTGCACTTACAGTTTAGTGAAGTGTGGAGTTTAGACTATATATCACTTAGTTGTATTTTCAATCATGTGCTATAAATCAGTCAATTAATCACACTCCCCTAATTCACATTAGTAGGGAGGGGAAACGACGGCGCCGACCCCCTTTTTTGTTGGTCCAAAAATTATATGCTAAGTATTTTGATGATAGCAAACAAGAAAGATGATGTATTAATATTGCTCGAAGTGTTAGTTTGAACAGGTTAAATATTTTTCAAAAGAAAAGATCATCATAAGATTTCAGCAATCAAAATGGACGATCGAAATATTTTCGAGCATTTGTTGGACATGTAATGGACGACCGAAATAGATGACGAATGACTGCAGATACCAGAGAATTTGGGATTTTTAAAATGGACGACCGAAAAGCTTCTATAACTATCGTAGAAGTCTGAGAAATTGACAATTTTAAAACAAACGATCGAAACTATTTCGGCCGACCGTTCTGAACATCAAGATCAAAACATAGGACATCAGATGGATGACCAAAAAGCTTCTACAATGGCCGCAAAAGTCCGATAAATTGATAATTTTAAAATGGATGATCGAAATCATTTCGGCCGACCATTATTGGCGTCAAGTTCAAAAAAACTCATGAGACGGACGACCGAGAGGCTAATACAATAATCGTAGAAGTCTGAGAAACTGACATTTTTAAAACGAACGGTTGAAATATTTTCGAACGATCATTTTGGGTAGCAAAGACAATCGTCAATGACTATTTTCTCTATGGACTACTGCGCAGAAAAGACAATGACAACGAATATTTTTGTTGACAAAATGGACGACCAAAATTATAACGATCGACTATTGAGCATATGACAAAAGGCACAATGACTAATTTGTTTAAAATAGATGACCGAAATCAAAACAGGCGACCAAAGTGACAGCATAACTCTTTTAAAAAAAATTTACAATGACCATCTTTTCAAGAGAAGCCTATAAAAGGAATTTTAAAGACTGAAGGAAGCTTATCCAAGTAAGGGAAATTAATCCATAGCATCTTTCAAGTTCAAAGCATTTTCTAGAGCTCAATTTTGCAAATCATCACTTCCTTCTTTTAATTCCTAAGTGTGAGCATTCTTTATAAGAATAGAGAATTGGAGGAAATTATTGTTCCTGTTTAGTGAGTTTGAGATCTCCTTGTAAGAAGAAGTGTGTGTTACCTCTTGAACGAACACTATAAGAAATTAGGACATTAATAAAGAGATATGTAGTCATTAAAAATTATCATCTTGATGTTAACACTCATCAACAACAAGAACAAACTGGTCACGACTCTTCGTTATAGGTCATGCCACTAAATGGTTTTAGTGTCCAGTGTGAATAACTAGTCGTTGATTTTTTTAGGGACCACTATAATTTTCTTTCCTAAAAGTTCAATAGTGACTAGTATGTTAGATCCCTATATAACTTATATGGATCACTCAACTTGTAGCATCCTGATTTAAATGTCTCATTAATAAGTTCAATTTACTGATGACCAATTTAATGAAATATTATACAATTAAATCAAATATAGTATTATGAATTAACGTGTAACTAATAACTTATTTACATAATTATTGATTAGACTATTTACTCAAATAACTTTATATGATGCACTCACACAATATATATGTGCATACTTATACAAGGATATAAATATAATATGCATATATTATGCTATGGGTATATAGATACGAAATTGTGACCACCTAAATTTTATCCATCAATCATCTATATCGAAAATGCAAATTATGTAAGATAAACCTTATTCAAATATTGTTACTCAATAAAATCGAATTAACCTCGTCATAATAGTTAATCTAATAATATTCTAATTATGCTAGCTATTTAAGTGTCTAATATTTGAAATAATACCGGATTTGTTATCATAATATGGTAAGTGTTAATCATTATAAGTACTTACCTAATTAAATTAGTTATATTGGTAATGTCCTCAGCCATTAACTTGCGTGCTTTCACCGACTTACCATGCAAATTTGAAATTTTAGAGCTGCCACATCGCGAGTTGACAGGCATGCAAATTTAAGGAAAATAATAAAAGGAAATATAAATATATAAAGCCTTACCTAATTTGTGCGGAAGTGAGGAGCCTGCATACCGACTTACCATGCATTATGGAAATAAGAAGAATCATGAACTATGAAAACAAAAGTAGATGAATAATTTACAAGGTATGTATGAGGTGTATCCATTTATTGTCTCCTATTAATTATCCCATCATTTAAATGTCGTGCAAGTTGGGATTAAGGGCTCTCTTCCCAGAGAAATTATATAAGTTGAATGTGTAGGTTGCTAACAAAACATTTTACCGTGATATAAAATTATAAAAATTGTCTCACATCATCACTTAAAAGTGTAACTTTAAGAAATTAAAGTATTGTGATATAATCTTATGTATTTGAATAGTTATGTGCAAATTGATGAGCATGTGTCTTCGTGTCCGTGCAGAATTAGTCGAATGGGTTAAAGATTGTGTCATAAATAATATTCTTATACTTAAAATATTAAATATATGTGTTTTGCACTTAACCTAACTAGTGGTTTGATCCCATTGAAATCATTTCAAAATGAGTTGAACGGTAACACATATAAATTGTTATGTATTTATTAGATTTTCAAATAGAATTAAATATATGTTACCACGGGATTTCTTGGGGCTTATGTAAGTCAAATTATGAACTTAATTGGATCAATATTTAATGAATCTAGTTTTGTTTAGCTTTGGAATCATATTAATAGGATATCGGTAGATAAAGTTATGTGCTTATCTATAGGGTGTTATCAATTTGTCTATTAAAACTCTTACCTGATTTTATAAATTATGTATGAAATGAAATATGCTACATAATTGTTTGATAATTTAGATTGAGGAGGATGTATATGTCAGGATTCATCTATAATTGGAATCACTTGAAAAGAATATGTTCAGCGGAAGTTATAAATGTTTAACCGGACCCTCCCCCGTCTGTCAGAAGAAAATTTAGGGCAGATCATGTTAGTACTTGTGAAATTTATTGTGCTCAGTTCAACAAGTTATAAAATCTAGAAATTTTATGAGTTACACTTCAAGAAGTCTAATGTCAAGAAAAATTGGAATCATATTATTTTATTATATATATTAAGAGTTATGAATTTCTTTAACCAAGTGTGCAAACTATCATAACACACTTTTGATGGATAAAATTAGGAAGATTCAATACATGAATGATATATATGTGTCATATTCTAAGTATCATAGGTTGGTGTTCCTTTTATAATATAATAATATAAACATATATTATTGTTATAGGAAAGAAGATTAATGTAAGAAAAAGAACGGTGAAAGTCTTTTGTTATCATTCATATAAGTTAAGTTGATTTCTCCCTTTCACCTTTTTTAATTTAGTGTGACATCGATTATTATATGTATTAAATATATTTTGGATACGTTATGAATTGATTTCGAGAAATGCGTTATAAAAAGTATATCTGAATGATATTTGATATACAATTGTTATATGATGAATCATGCTCCTGCATCTGTCTGCATTGCATGTATGATGGTTGGAGCTAAGTAATACATCGCTGAGCACGATGGGAGGCACCTCTAGAGTCCAGTCCATTATTCTGTTCTCCAATAATGGGATAAGATAGGCTGGAGCTAAGTGCCATGCGAAGCTACGTGTCATATCGTGACTAGTCGCGATGGGGCCACCTCTAGAATCCATAGGGACCACCTTTAGAGTCCACCTATCTCTATATGATTTGTTCATCGAAATGGATGAGGTAGAACTTACATAAGTCAGTAGGTGGACTAGGGAAGGGTGCATGAGGCATGCCTTAAATTAGTCTCGCATATATAAGTCATGAGAGAGATGCTAGGTATATATAAGAGCATGATATTGGCTTGGTAGGACGTGTTTTAATAAAATCATGTCGGTCAATGCCCAAAGTGGACAATATCCTATGCAAGTACAATGGTGTTACATATGGCATCAGAGCTACTTCGTGTGAGCCTCTGTGTATGATGAGGTGTGATCACTCAGCAACGATGTTGAGTCCCCTAAGGGAGGAAGGGTGCATGAGGCATGCCTTGGATTAGTCCCACATGTACAAGTCATGGGAAAGATGCTATGTATATATAGGAGCATGGCATTGGCTTGGTACGACGCGTTTTAATAAAATCGTGCGGGTCAATGCATAAAGGAGATAATATCCTACGTAAGTGCAATGGTGTTACATATGGTATCAGAGCCACTCCGCGTGAGCCTCTGTGTATAATAGGGTGCGATCACTCAATAAGGACGTTGAGTCCCCTAAGTGGGAACACATGTACAAGTCATGGGAAAGATGCTATGTATATATAGGAGCATGGCATTGGCTTGGTACGACGCGTTTTAATAAAATCGTGCGGGTCAATGCATAAAGGAGATAATATCCTACGTAAGTGCAATGGTGTTACATATGGTATCAGAGCCACTCCGCGTGAGCCTCTGTGTATAATAGGGTGCGATCACTCAATAAGGACGTTGAGTCCCCTAAGTGGGAAGGGTGTATGAGACATGCTTTGCATTAGTCCCACATGCACAAGTCATGGGAGAAATGCTGGGTATATATAGGAGCATGGCATTGGCTTGGTAAGACGCGTTTTGAGAAAATCGTGCGGGCCAAAGCCCAAAGCGGACAATATCACATGCTAGTGGAGAATGTTATGTAAATGATAATGATTGTAATTGGAGTGTGATGATTTTTGTTAGGAAATTGTATATATTATTTTCAAATATATGAAAATATTGATTGTGATATTATAATTATTTTATATCTTTGCATGTCTCTTCGAATTAATTAGTTGGTAACCCATAGATTATGAGTTATCAATTATTGAGTTATTTTTTCTCATAGTATCATTGCTAATATTTTTCAAATTCGTATAGCTCTTTGAGGATCGTGCGAGGTGATAGTCTTAAAATGATTTTATAACATCAACATCCTTGGTGGTATGATGAGAAGATTTATGTCTCTCGTATCTTTCTATTAAGATGTCGAGAGAGTTAGTCATATTTATTACTTAGGTCAAAATAAGTTGTATAAAAAATAAAGTTATTTTGTCAAATGTACGACTTAAGGAGTATCAGTTTGCTCTGAAATAATCATCACTTATTGTATAATTTGTTTAGTGATATTTTTATTCTTACATTATAAAAAAAATTACATCACATTTCCGCAATCTCTCTAAATTTTATTTGATCATCCGTCATGAGTCGCGAACTTCTGATAGTGATATTTGGGTTTTCTAGTGATAACTTGCTGAAATTAAGAAAAGAGTCAATTTTTTCATTTTTTTTTGTCTCCCAACTCACTAGCTGCAAGTGCACAGGTAAGTTGTAGTAGACTCGGGTTGTCGTATCCACAAAGATTTAAAGTCCTAAACTACCTAAAAATAGTTTAGATTAATCCTAAGTAAGGTGGCAAAAACAGATTTTTAATTGGAAATGAAAATAGTTTTTAAACAAGTGCAGAATGATAACAGATTTGGGATTTTGGAAACTTTTGCAGAACTGAATTATAAATGCAAAATTAATGGCTAGAAAGATTTAACTATCAATGAGAAAGGTTCTTCTATGATATAGGGTTCATCTAAATTAATTAAGGATGGAATGGATCAAGTTATCATTAAATGTCCAACTTTTGATTCATCTTGAAAATGGTTGTTCCCACAGCTCAATTGGCATCTGACTAAGCAACATATTATCATATAGTTGTTAGCTAGATTGAATAGATAGAGGATCCTCACTGAAAATTAAGTTATCATTCAGCTCAATGGGGAGTTCATTACTGATTTTTTACAATTCAAAGGAATTCTGCAATGATAACTTGTAATTGCATTCATGAAAAGATAAAATCACTTCAATTGACCAAACCAGGATGACTCCTTGACATTCAATCTTAAATGGGGAACTCAGTGATTATCCAATGCTCCTTGGGTCATCTCTGACTCTCAAGAATGACCTTAAGACTACCTCTCAGTAGTGGATTAAAATGAGGCTTGACAATGAAAATCAGAATTCAAATGAAATTAGAAAATAGAAATCTGCAATTTGGGAAATCAGCAATATTGATCAATGGAATTCAGCCCTGCCAATTGCTTCTTGACCCATCTCTGGACTAAAGTACACCTCTCAGTGATTAGATGAAATAAGGATGTTCAATTGGCAAAATCAGATTTCAAAAGAAATCAGAAAACGATTCAAAATTAAAATTCAGAAATCAAAAGTACAAACTGAATTGAATCAAAAGTATGCCAAACATCTTGATTCAATTCTGAACAAGATGGGGACAATAGCTACTCTCAGTTGTTCAATCAATCAGATTAAAAATGACAAATAGATTCAAACAACCTTAGAAATCAGATTCAAGAATGCAGAAAATCAGGAATTTCAGATTCAAAATCAGACTTAAAACAATGATTATAGATTTGAATCATGAGGATGTCCAAATATTTATAACTCATTCCTGAACAAGATTAGGGTGAAGATTAACCTTTCAGTTGCTCTATCAATCAAGTCCTTAATGACAAATAGATTCAACAGCCCAGGAAATCAAATTCAGAAAAAATCAGGAATTCAGATTTCCAGGAATTCAGAAATCAGACTTTTCAATCAAGAATGGAATTCAGTAACTTACCATTGATGCCTAATTCATTTCTGAATAAGGGTTAGATCAAAAGTTAACTTCTCAATTATATATTACAAATGAGACCTATCAATGGCAAGAACTAATTCAGAACAATTCTGAAATCTGAAACCATAGATGATTTTTAGTGCAGAATAAAATTTCAGTCCACATCCATCCAAAATTAACCTATATTACTACTCTATCCTAGAATAAATGGAGTTTAGCTACGCATATTTACAAGGCTTGACATAAAATGGAATGGAGAACAGGTACAAATCATATTGATCAACAGCTTCTCGGCAGCAACTTCAATAGTGCAGCAGCCTCATTTCTTCCTTGCTCCAAACCCTTACTCAAACCCTCAATGTCCAGTCCCCCTTTCCTCCTCCAGAAATTCCAGATTTTATATGAGTCTTGTGCACCCTTAGATCAGCATCCAAATATTCCTTAGCTTTGATGTGAGCCACCTGTCCTCTGGTCCTGAAATTCCAGCAGTGACAGCTTTTTGGACAGCCAAAAAGCTAGTGGTCCCCCCTCCTTTTTTTTCCTTTTTTCAGTCCTATTCCACTTGCTACAAGGGCCAAAACATCAAGCATGAAAGTATTCTAATAATATTTAAACAACTAAGGATTATGACAGCAGTTAAAATCTTATCTATAGCAAAAAGGGAATTGGTGTGTTGCAAGAATGAAAATCGATATCAAATTTGCAACTTAAGGAACCCAAAATGATAACCTTCTACATTTCATGGAAAATACTCAAGTGGGAGTGGTTCAAGGCATTGAAGGTTTCAAATGGATCATAATGGCAATCGAGTGAGGTCAGAAATCAATTATGAATAAGATTTCATAAAAGTGATAACTTGGGTGCCAAAAACGATAACTTAAATGCCTTGAAAATGATAACTTATGATAACTTGAGTTTTGGTTATCCAAATGTGATGAAATTTGACCAGCAATGAGTTAGAACAATAATAAGATGATTGCTTAAGGTCCCTGTGCAGAATTAATAGTTTTGCATGTCAAAATGATAGAATTGCCCTTTAACGATAACTTGGCACTTGAAAAATGATAACTTATTCAAATGGACTTAAAACTTTGCACAAGTTGAGATGTGACTATCCAAATATGATTTATACATGATAATGATGAATTTAGGGCAAGAAAACTATTGAAAATCAGTTCATTCAAAATAATGATAACTTGAAATATAATAATGATAATTTGTCCTCAAAATGATAACTTGGCATAGAATTTAAATATTAATGGATTTTGGCATTTCAGAACCTCTATGCACATGGAATTAAGTATGAAATGAGGAATATCAACTAGTTATCATAATGTTTGCATTCCAAGTATAATTGGCCCAAAAATAAGCAAAAATGGGACTCGATATGTATGAATTGCATCTAAAATGGGTTAGAAACATATAGTGATCAGCAAGTTATCAACTTCGGAGTAAACTAAGGTTTAATTCGGAGTCGTGACACAACTAGTCGCTAATGATATTATTTATGTGTTAGAATAAACTTTTTAAGGACCACTTTTTTGTCGCTATTATTATTATTATTATTATTATTATTATTATTATTATTATTATTATTATTATTATTATTATTATTATTATTATTATTATTTGGGGACAAATATATAATCGTCAATACATTTTTAAAATTTTAAAATTCTATATTTGATAAAATTCAAACTCATTCATGTTCAAAACATCAAGTATCAAATCAGTTATTCATACAATATTCAGCTGAAATATTCATATGCAACATCCAACATTTTAATTCAAATATTTACAAAATTCCAAATAACTCTTTTAAAGAATATGTTAAAGAAAATATAGCAAGACTTTTCTTCCCTCTTCTTCCTTCCCAATCCAACAAACATTTATAAAGAAATCTATAAAATAAAAATGAGAATGATTATTGACAATAACTAAAAATAACTTTACTCATAAGAAATTAAGATAAAGAGGACTGTAATTAGATTAAAAAGATATTAGAATAAAAAAATGTATAATAAAATAACACATAAAACATAAATGAGAGTTTTGACTATGCATGAACTCCACCAACTATTGCAATTGACCTTCCATACAAGCAACACATTCTTTTAACAATTTATTTTCTTTAGTAACTTATCGAATAATTCATGCTTCGAAGAACTATTTCCTTTCATTTCTTTTGCCATAACCCCACTTTGATCTATACAATATCTTGTATTTCAGTGTACAAAAAATATAAACTCATATTAATACACATTTCACAAAAAATAAATGAAAAATTGTTATTAAACATACATATTTTTTAATGGTATCTGGTTTCTTGTTATTTTTCTTGCGTATCTCAAAAAAATAATTGCAACATTTGGTGGGTTACCATCTTTACCACCATTTACATAAAAGACAATGAGATATCAAGTAAAAAATAAAAGAAAATTATTAATATTTTAATATTAACATCGATTGATAAATGAGTTCTAAAATGCTTTCTTTCAACGCGGTGTGGCATAGTTAATTTTGCTCTATTTCTTGTATTCCTTTCACTTGCATCCTATATTAACATATAGCATACACAATAATATTATATATAATATAAACATCATAGTAGAAATCATAATAATTTTAATCAAACCTTAAAACTTTTACTATTATAATACTCTTCAAGAAGTTATTCCCAATCTCTTTTGTCCATTCTATGAGGCTCATTTTTCAAAGCTTATTGAATTGGCTGATCTTTCACATATTTGAAGTACATACGTTCTCTCTATTTTTGCTATAGTTCTTTCATCGCTTTCAAATTTTTCCTACACAAATATATTAGTATCATCAACAAATTTTAAATTTTATATACATAAATAATGAATATTTAAAGATTTACACAAACAAGTATACTAAAATAAGAAGAAAAATATTATCCAAACAGTAGCCCACATGTGTTATTTCTTCACTTCGCCAATTTTAATATTGATACATACACATACACGTGGTTGGACATATAATGAAATTTACACAAACCAAAATAAAAAGATCATACCTCAACAAGAAGGAAGGTGGAGACCAAAAGAAAGGGAAGAAATGCAGGCAAAACTGAGAATTGCATGCAATCCACTATGGACAAGTGCGTGTAAGTAGAGAAAAAAATGTGGAAAAAACATGTCCTTGAGCGCAACCTTCGCATTGGGCGCGGACCAGAACACCCACAGTCGCCTCAGAGACAGAGGCGACTGTTGGGTCGCCTTTGTGCATGAGGCAACCATCGACGACCGCCCCTGCATGAGAGACGGTCGTCGGGGCCGACTCTACACGAGAGGCATCCTTCGGCGGCTGCCTCTACGTAAGAGGCATCCTTCGACGGCCACCTCTGTGCGAGAGGCGACCCCGACAACCGCCCCTGCGCGTGAGGTGGCCCTCGGTGGCCGCCTCTGCGTGTGAGGCAACCATCAAACTCCCCTCTGCGATGGCCACTTCTCACACAAGGGCGGATGTTGATGGCCACCTTATGCGCAAAGGCAGCCCCAATGTCCGCCTCTTGCGCAGGGGTGGCCGTCGAGTCCACCTCTCGTGCAGGGGTAGCCGTCAGGGGCGCCTCTCATGTAGAGGTGGCCGCCTCACGCACAAAGGTGGCCCCAATGACCGCCTCTCGTGCAAGGGCAGCCGTCGGGGTTGCCTCACGCGCAGAGGAAGCCGTCGGGGCTCTCATGCAGGGGCAGTCGTTAAGGTCGCCTCTCGCGCAGAGGCGATCGTCAGGGCCACCTCTATGCGTGACAGCCGCCTCTCGCATAGGGGCAGCCTCGGCGTCTGCCTGTGCATGTGGAGGCGCAACACACATCGAAGTTCGATGTTGTTGTGGTGCGAGGGAAGAGATGAAAGAAACCACAGGGTAGAACTTAGAGTAAAAAAAATTAGGTTAAAGTTAGATGATTGGTTATACTCTAATGATTATTAAGCAGTAAAAGTAATTTTTTTGCTTTGATCTTAAAATAATAAATATTTTGTGTTTACCTTTTCATATTTTTTTAAGAAATATATATTAAATTCTAATCAAAGTTAAACAAATGTAAAAATAATTAATTATTATTAATTATTATGTGTTGAGAGATATTGATATTCTTAATTACATTAACAAAAATAAAATAAAAAATTAAAAGTGAAGATATCTGTTTATCTTTTTATTAATGATATTAAAACTTGAAGAATAATATTAAAACATAAAGTATGTTTATTTTTTATTTTGAATCTTAAAATAATAATTAAGAATATTATTGGGTAAGAAGGAACATAAAAATTAAAAGAAGAAAACAAAATAAAAAGAAATATCTTCTAAATATCTTTAAGATATTTTTATTTGACTCATCAATATTTTTAACGATAAAATGATAGTCATTAATCTAAATATTTTAATGTCTAGTCTAATCTTGTTCATATTGTTAACTTTTAATGGCAAGTCCTAAAAATATTAAAGATCAATTTATTTCTGATCCTTATTGTTGGCGATTAAATTTTTATCTTGTCATTAATAATAGTATTTAACGATCAGATTTGAATTTTTTGTTAATTATGATTGTTAAAAGTCATTTTTTTGTACTGAAAGAAGAAAACATTGTGATGTAGAAAGAGTTATTTCTCCCTATAAAAAAAGAGAAAGTTAGTGAATCTCCGACGGTCTCGAAGTCGGAAAGTCGAAACGGTGACGTAGGTAAAGAGTTAGGTCAAGCCTCGTCAATATATTAAGTCTAATTGAGTTTTGATTCTTCGTATCGTCTTTTACTTGTTTGTGATCATATTTTCTAAAAATTAACTTACGATATTTTATTATAATTTTTATACACCAATTCACACCCCCCTCCCCTCCCCTCCCCCTTTCTTCCTCCCCTCTTCTCTCCCACGTGAGAGGGGAGAGGGGGAGGGGCGCTGCCCCCTCATTCCCTTTCATTATTATTTTATTATATTATTATATTTATTGAATAAACTAACAATTCATCTCATAATTTTTCTTTAAAAACAAAATATAATAATTTATTATATACAGAACTAAAACGTAAAACATGTTTATTAAACTATTTTTTTCTAAAATAAATATTATTTCTAGTTGCTTATTTATTTTTAATTTTTCCATACAATGATCTATTAAACCTGTATTTTCTCTTTCCTAATTATTCTGCTTTCTCTCCTATGCCACTTTCTTTCTCTCTCACCTCCCTCATTTTGTTTCTCTCCGTGGATTCACCAGACAGACAACACATGTCCAAGCACTGTCGGTGGATATTTTTAAGGTTATTATGCTTTGCACAAAGCCAACGGCCAAGAGCACTTAATAAAAAGACAAAAGCATATTCAGGCAAAGCCAATCAGCACAATAGAAAACAAACGAAATATATTAAATGTTTTAGTTATTTAGTGACAGAAATTTGATTATAGCCATCAAATTTTAGTTTTGTAGAATACAATTTCTATTTTTGGAGCAAAAAGGAATTTTAAAGTAATAGTAAATTCCAGCTTTCCTTCCTCTTATTCCTTATCTACTTAAATATTCATCAATAGCGGTATTAATTTGACTTAACGAACTTTCCATTGATATTATGTATAACACTAATAAATTAGTTTATTTTTAAATATATTAGAAGTAAATGGTACTTAACTATTATCTGCATAAAAATGTTATATTTTTTTACATGTGATTCTTATAAGAGTAGTGGATAATGAATAATATAAATATAAATATTTGATAGATACATGATTGGTAAATAAAAGATGAAGTACGCATAAAGATAATTTATATATATATATATATATATATATATATATATATATATATATCAAATGAGTTTTTAATAGTTATCGAAGAGATCGAAGAGATCGAAGAGTATCGAATCGTAAAACTCTACATTTTAATATATATACATATATATATATATAACAATAAATATCTTTTCATAAATTTGTCACGCTTAAATTCAAAATTGCATAGCATTAAGTCATTTTTTTATTAAATCTTAAGTCAAATTACATCAAAATATATTTAAAATAAAAAATATTAAACTACATCTAAATAAATTGTATTATATATATAATTAATATTTAAATAGTAATCTTATATGATCAGATAAGATTTTAAGATTGTGTAATCAAAATTAAAATAAGATCCTTGAGTTGAGATCGATAAAAGATAATAAGATTGTAAATCTTAAGTCCTTAAAATTTAGGCTATGTTTGGTAACATCAAAATTAGTGTTTCAAGTAGCGTTTAGCGGTTCAAACGCTAATTCTTTTATTTCGTAAATGACAAAAATAAGTAGTGTCTAACATTTCATATGAAAATATTGAAAAGCTACTTCTACTAACGTTTAGCATTTAGAGGTTAGTATTTTATATATTTTTTTTAATTTTACCCTTATTCAAATATATTATTATTCTAACTTATCTTATTATTTTCTCATTTTTATTTTATAATCATTTAACTATATTTCTTTTATATTCATGCTTAATTAATTACAAAGTATTTAAATGTCAACAATGAATAAAAAATAATTTTGCAATTAATGCTTTATATCATGGTGCATTATATAAGATTTATTGTCAATATAAATTTCTATATATTTTAACAAAAACTTAGTTGTGAAATTTTATTGTATTTAATTAAGATATAAATATTTAATTTAGGTTATATTATAATACAATTTCTATAGTACTTAAATTAAATAATTTATCATATGTCTAATTATGTCATTTTATATTCATGAGTCATTGAACCGCTAAGTTTATCAAACACTTATTTATTACAATCTCTAATCCTTAATCATCATCTGCTATCCACTATTCACTAGTTAATCCATTATATGTTAATTAAATCGTTATCCATTTATCAAACGGTTAATAATACGGAACAGAGTGTTGATCGAAACTTTTGACGATCTTGATCATCAAGAAGAATAAAATATCAATTTAAAGAATCTACGTAAAAAAAAGCTTATCCACGACATGAAATTTAACAAGCACAAACCAAAATCTCTTTTAATATGTCAAGTCGTTCACAATTTTTAATACAGAAACAATATCTTCATTGAAATGTGCGGTCGCGATGCAACGCAACGGGGCACCCTCCCTCGCTTCATCTCTCGTCCTGTTCAAAGAACCACAATCCATCCTCTGATCTACTGTCAATATTTAATCAGAGGGCTCAAATTCTATCTTTTTCTCGCATTATGTTTTACCTTCGAAACAAGAGCCTCTATTCCACCACCGTCAACGTCGTCGGCGACACGAGCAAGAGACCGCCACATTGCGACGTGCAGATAACGTCGATGCTACAGAGGGACGGAGGTGGGAGTATAGAGGGGGAGAGAGTGTGTGTGCGGTGACCGAAGGAACAAAATAGTTGTGAGGTCGGTGGTGGGCGGTGCAGGCAGAGCAATGGGGGTGACGAGTGAGGACGCAGTGGTGATACAGCCGGCGAAGAAGTACAGGGAGCCCACCGACGTCACCATCAACTGCCCCAATCAGACGGGACACGAATGCGATCTTTGTCGCGTCATTCTCCAGTTCGGCCTCTACATCACGAGTGCAGGTGAGAGGATGATAGGAAAAGTACAATCCAATGTTGGTGTAACGACTTGGATTTTCAGGAAATAAATAAAATATATTTATTTTATTTTAATAGATCTAAAAATCCCTATTATAATATTTTGGAATTATTTAATTTCGAATTGATGAAAATTATGGGATAAGTTGGATAGATAAGAAGGAATTTGAAAAGAGATAGAATTTTTATGAAGATAAATATTGGATTGTTAAGTAAATTCGGATTTAAATAAAACTGAATAATTAAGAAGTGATTAGTCATTGATGGATTATCAAGATTAATTCTAAAGGAGTCCAAGGCCTAATAGAACTAAAATATCACTACATTTATAAATAGGCATTAAAAGGTGGCTGGAAACTTCTTTTCTGCCAAATAGAATTCTACTCACAATCCCCTCTTTTTCTCTCATTTGCACACAAACCGAGACACCCCTGAGAGCATGCGATGGCTGATTTCGAAGTCGGCATATAAGAGAAAAACTTTCAAGTGGTGGCCACGAGTTTCGGGATGTGAACAAAGAGAAATCGCCATCCAAAAATCGGCATACGCACAGTTTTCATAGAAGAATTGCAATTAGTTTTTCAGCCAACTTTAGGTACGTAGGGAGAATCTCTATGTCATCGATTTTTCACAAATGGAACCATATCCTCTTCTCCTTCGTACTGTGAATTCATTGATGTATCATATGCATAGTTTGAACATTGCATGGCATAGTTTGTGTGGTCGGAAAGTCACGTCGGGACGCACTTCTTCGTCGGCGGCAGAACCCGGCCCAGATTTCATTGAATCCGGATCGAGTTGGACTCGAAATCAGATCGGATTGACCAACCCCACCCGGATTCCTATTGGCCTGGCCCGAGTCTGGCTTCGGCTCGACTCGGGATGCGGTGCGATCATTTGGGGGTGAACCGGCCAACCCAGTCTGCGTTCACCACACACCAGGCTCGGGGTTTGCCCTGGCCGAGGTGATATTGAGAGTTTTCGAACACGGACCGGTTTCCACCCGACGCGGACCGGATTCTGAAGACAGAAAATGTAATTTGAGATATTTTATTATAGATAATTAAATAATTATTATAGTTAATTATTCCTGATCGTTATGATCATATTGTGAATAGATCTCACATCATCAAATTTGCTAGATTTGATTTGAGATTATTGTCACCGTTACTCATCCTGTTATCTATCATAGTATTGATCTAGTAATTTTTTCCTCATTGGATCCTTGTTTAACCTAAATTAAATTATTAAAGATAGGTCTATTAAGTAACAAGATAAAACTGAATAATTAAGAAGTGATTAGTCATTGATGGATTATCAAGATTAATTCTAAAGGAGTCCAAGGCCTAATAGAACTAAAATATCACTACATTTATAAATAGGCATTAAAAGGTGGCTGGAAACTTCTTTTCTGCCAAATAGAATTCTACTCACAATCCCCTCTTTTTCTCTCATTTGCACACAAACCGAGACACCCCTGAGAGCATGCGATGGCTGATTTCGAAGTCGGCATATAAGAGAAAAACTTTCAAGTGGTGGCCACGAGTTTCGGGATGTGAACAAAGAGAAATCGCCGTCCAAAAATCGGCATACGCACAGTTTTCAGAGAAGGAATTGCAATTGGTTTTTCAGCCAACTTTAGGTACGTAGGGAGAATATCTATGTCATCGATTTTTCACAAATGGAACCATATCCTCTTCTCCTTCGTACTGTGAATTCATTGATGTATCATATGCGTAGTTTGAACATTGCATGGCATAGTTTGTGTGGTCGGAAAGTCACGTCGGGACGCACTTCTTCGTCAGCGGCAGAACCCGGCCCAGATTTCATTGAATCCGGATCGAGTTGGACTCAAAATCAGATCGGATTGACCAACCCCACCCGGATTCCTATTGGCCTGGCCCGAGTCTGGCTTTGGCTCGACTCGGGATGCGGTGCGATCATTTGGGGGTGAACCGGCCAACCCAGTCTGCGTTCACCACACACCAGGCTCGGGGTTTGCCCTGGCCGAGGTGATATTGAGAGTTTTCGAACACGGATCGGTTTCCACCCGACGCGGACCGGATTCTAAAGACAGAAAATGTAATTTGAGATATTTTATTATAGATAATTAAATAATTATTATAGTTAATTATTCCTGATCGTTATGATCATATTGTGAATATATCTCACATCATCAAATTTGCTAGATTTGATTTGAGATTATTGTCACCGTCACTCATCCTGTTATTTATCATAGTATTGATCTAGTAATTTTTTCCTCATTGGATCCTTGTTTAACCTAAATTAAATTATTAAAGATAGGTCCATTAAGTAACAAGATAAAAGATGAAAACTGCTAGGTCTCCATATTCTCTGATTGTCTCTAAGTCCCTTGGATCACATTGTTATTGATATGAATACTGTATGGGCAAATAGTGTACTTAGAGGTTTGAGACGTCATTTCTTTAGAAAAGTTATGGCTGTCCTGTGGTGGCCACGGTCCCCCGCCATTACAAAACTATTGTTAGCACTATTATTGGAGGGCGACTTGCCGTGACATGATCCCTCATTGACCTACATGAAAGAGACATAAAGTTTTCCTTAATTGACCGAGCGCTCCCTATTGAATCGGATAACTCCAAAGATTGAATTGAAATTAAAACTTAAAAGAATTGAATCTTGATTATTCAAATTTTGGCGTTGATTGACTTTGCCTCCGCCCATGGAATTAAATAGGAATTGTTATTGGCCGATGATCATTTATATCGATAAATGAATTAAAAATTATTAAATTTGATAGCACCATAGTGATCAGGCATAGTTGATAATTAATATTGATTGGTCCATTGACCTCTTACATGATCTCTGTCATTAATTCAAGGCCTTATTGATATATTATTTTATTGATTATTGAGCTCTCCTTATATTGTCTTATCAAGTACTCTATTATTTATGATTCCTTACTGATTATTGACTTTTGAGTACTATCGATTTATTATTTATGGTTATGGTTAGACCCTACGTACTGAGTATTTTTATACTCATAGTTTTTTTCTGCATCAGGATTCATGCAGGTAAGATGATAGAAGATGATATGGTGATGCAGCTGGTCAGATTCAGTGACAGAGTTGTTGCACATAGTGTAGGATTTGGTCCTACTAAATTATTGGATTAGCTTTTATTTTTTCGCACATTTAGTATGGTGGAGTTATGGACATATCCAGCTCCTTGATATTATGAATTTTTATATATTGTTATTATTAGTTCCGCATTTTATAGTTTATATTTTCGCATAATTATTTTATATAAAATTGTGTAGCGTTTTAGAACGACTCTGAACACGTGATACTGACGTGAGTATCGAGGCGTTACTGTTAGCATTTTCAATGTTGGTTCAAAGTGATATGTTAGTTTATAAAGTAAAATAAAAATACAGTAGAGAGCTGAGAGCAGAAGAGGTGTATGAAATCTTAGATATTGCTGCAGTGTGAATCTTAGATGTGGAAGCGATCACCTTTGCTGTTTGAATCTAGGTTTCTTGCAGATGCCTAAAGAAAGTTCAGATTTTGTTAAAAAAAATATATAAGATGAACAGAATCTTAGTTCAGTTCAGTATATGCTGCTTGATTAATAATGTTTTAACTGCTACGTTGTTAGATTCACCTTTTTCTAGTTAATATGTAATGTTCTGGTGATGCGTTCACCGCTGCTAGATGCGTCCACCGATGGGCAATGGTGCTATCTGCTGTTTTGGGTTGTTCCTCGGTCAGTCTCCGCGAGCATCCAATGGATGAGTTTGAAAGGTCGTTTGATGGCTCTCTGCCCAACATTTTCGATTCCATTCTATTATGATCTGCTCAATCAACCCAAGACTTTGCAAGTGTACCTTTTGAAGCTGATCTCTGTGAACCGCAAGGGGTTGCTGCATGGTGATCGAAGCCCCATTTTCTCATATCAATTTGTTAAAAATCGTGGACAGATAATTGAATCTGCAATTTCGCGCAGATGTCACAAAAGTTCTTTCTGAACTCGACCCTTCTGATCCACCGGGTCAAGGTGTCAACAACTCCAGATGGCAAAGTTGTGCACCTTTTCTTTATCACAGATGGCATGTGAGTGTGATGCATCTCAGTTGTTATCTTGTGATCTATGAACGATTTGCATGTAGAATTTGCACACTTCCTTTCAATAATCTCCTCTTTATTGTCTTGAGCTTTTCTTATCACATTTTGTCGTTGTCTTAAATTCATTCATTATTATGATATTTGATTTCCAGCATAAAGCTATTTTATATTGCCTTGAATAATTTTCCCACATTCTTCTAAAAAAATGTCCTATGTCGTGAAAAAAAAAACTTGGAGCTTTAGCTTTGTATTTTGTTAGATTATAACTCAATTTACTGACTTTGGAATATATATAGTAGTATTTTCTCTCAATTGGGTGTGACAATTCACTAATCCTCTCTTAATTTCCAGTAGTTCAGTCTATCATTTTTCCCCTGATTAATCCATCTATTAGAAGAGTTGTTATGCAAGTGTAATTTTTATTCTATGTTCAACATGAACGTAAAGTGGGGGTAGCCGAAATGAGGATGTTGAGATGGATGTGTGGTCATACAAGATTAGATAAGATTAGGAATGACCATATACGTGAACGAGTCGGAGTGGCTCCTATTAGTGAGAAAATGGTAGAGAATCGTTTGAGATGGTTTGGTCATGTTCAGAGAAGACCATTAGATGCGCCAGTAAGAAGAGTAGATCAAATAATCTGGAGTCCGATTAAAAGAGGGAGAGGGAGGCCAAGACGGACACTTGGCGAACTAATAGAGCAAGATCTATTGGTGAATAATATACCGAAAGGTTTGGTTACTAATAGAGCGGAATGGCGTCGTATGATCCATGTAGCCGACCCCACCTAGTGGGATAAGGCTTTGTTGTTGTTGTTCTTTCAGAGACCAACTCCGCCTATGTTTTATAGCCGGTCCCAAGCTCGGATAAAGGAGGAGGGTTGTGTTAGGCCCCGACAGCCAGCGTAAAATTCTGTCGAATCTCATGAACATGGATCAACGAATATGTCGTATGATCCATGTAGCCGACCCCACCTAGTGGGATAAGGCTTTGTTGTTGTTGTTGTTATTGTTCTTTCGGAGACCATTATCTTAGTTTACTTTGGTTCCTTGTTAAAGAACTTCTGAACTTTTCAAACCTTCTTCCAAATTTGTGGCCATTGAGTATGAAGTTTCCATTCATGTATACTTGGTTTCCTAGGGATCTTCTGCATACTAAAAAGAGGCAGGAGGAGACATGTGGGAGGTTAGGTTCAAGTTTTGGGGAGTCTGTTCTCTTCTGTGAGATTGAGTTAGTTGAAGATTTCCAACAGGGGTTCTCTTCTCTTCCACCAGAAATTGCCAAGGAACTATTCAAGATGGAGCTTCCAAGTAATGAAGTTTCAGTTGGGCCACATCTGAATGTACAGAAGGCTTGTGTGAAAATTGACAATTCATTGAGTCCTTCACATAGTTTTCTTCATATTCATTGTGTTGATCAGAAGGGCCTCATATATGACATACTGCGGACCTTGAAGGACTGTAATATTCAGGTATAGCTGTTTGTTTTTTGCTCTCAATGTCATACCTTCAAGTAATTGGAATGTTCTTGATGTTCTTTACTGATTCATGTGAATTGATCTTCATTGGCATATCAAATTCTGAGCTAATTGAGATCTCTATATAATAATTTGCATTCATAGGTGACTTGGTGAAAAAGCAGGACATGTGAACATAATTATTGTTACATTAGCGATGTATAAGTCAATGATAACTTTTTATCAGATAAACACATAAAGGTGTAATGTTGATCTTTGTTCAATTAGGTGTCATTATTTATTTTAACTTATGATTAGTTAAATTTATGTCTTCCACTTCCTGATCTTCAGTTTAATATCCCTTATGTTTTTCTATTTAATGTTTTACTTATTTGGTAGCAGTAGAGGGACCATATTATTTGCCTGCCTTTTGACACTGCTAGAGCCTGGCTTTTACTGCGGGTTCATTTTTGTTACTAATCCTCTCAAGACAAGATCTTTTTTGCATTCAGATATGTCGATGTTTATTATGTTTGTAACCAAGATTATAGATGTAGTCTGAAAACTCATGTATGTTTATTCTATTCTTATATATTTAGATCGTATGTGGTCGATTCCTGTCAGACATGAAGGGCTCGAGGGAGGTGGATCTTTTCATTCTGCAAGATGGAAAGAAGGTTGTTGATTTAGAGAAGCAGGACTTCCTTTGTTCTCGCCTGAGAACGGAAATGCTTTGTCATTTAAGAGTGATGATTGTAAACCGGGGTCCAGATATTGAACTCCTTGTTGCTAACCCCGTTGAGATGTGTGGAAAGGGGAGGCCACTTGTATTCTATGATGTAACACTTGCTCTTAGAGTCCTTAGTATCTGCATCTTTTCTGTAAGTAACTATTTTTCTTCAGTCTAGTCTTTCATGGATGTTTGGTCGTGCAATGCTCCGAAATTCAGGATATGCATGTTGTAACCAAACTCTCTGTCCTATTCAGGCCGAAATTGGCAGGCACTCCACACCTGAGAGACAGTGGGAAGTCTATAGATTTCTCTCGAATGATAGCCAAGAATTCCCGTTGGCAAGTAGCCAAGCTACAAATCAGATTGTTGAGAGAGTAAGGAGAACACTGATGGGTCGGTGAGCTGGTATTTTCTGGATTTTCAAGTTACTTTGCATACGTGGTCATCTTTTTCTCTCATCCATATCATTAAAATCATCCATGTCAGATTCTTTTCCATTAAAATAATTATTAAAAAGAGTTAGGATCGGCCGAGGGGACCAACGCCCCCATCGGCCAAATTCGTAGAGAGAGAAAGAGGGGGGGCAGCCCACCATCCCCCCCCCCCCCCCCCTAAATCTTGTAGGCACGGTGAGGGAGAAAAAGGGGGGCGGTGGCCCCCCTGCGTGAATCTCACGCTCCCTCATGAGGGTGCGAATCTCATCGACGGGGGGCGTCAGCCCCAACTTTTTTTATTTTTTTAATTTTTATAATATATTTTAATGGGAAAGGATATGACATGGATGATTTTAATGATATGGATGAGAGAGAAAGATGGCTACGCATGCAACGTAATCGAAAAACTCATTATCACCGGTCAGGAGGACTAATCGTGCAAAAAAAATTGAAGATGAGGGACGTTCTGATTATTAAAATTGGGGGACCGATTTAAAAATGACACAAAGTTAGAGGACCAATCGTGTAATTTACCAGTGTCAGCTTCAAAGAAAGATTACCTTGCAGGTCATGATTAATGAGTTTGCTTGCCTACTTTTTGTTAATTATGAGGAACTTATGTGTCTTCAATGTTATATTATTTTTTTGTTTTATTTTAAAAGGAGATTATCTTGAATCAAGTTTGGTTGGCACTGATTAGTAGGATTGTGCCTCAATGAGTCGCTGTGAGCTATTAATCCTAAGTTCAATTCACATAGTCACCACTTGATTAAGGAAATATTATTTTGCTTTTAACTACTTTATTATAAGATTTTTTTCTATTATCTCACAAGAATTCAGAAAATAAAAAATGTTTTAACGTAAAAGAATTTTCTTTTAAAATTGTGTGCATGTCACAGAGAATATGTGGCATTATACGTCAGTAGGGCTGAAAATAAGTCAAGTCATTCGTAAGCAACTCGTAACTCGGCCTATTTTTTGCCTAGTTCGACTCGTCCTATTATCAAAACATGCCAGACTGAAATATTAAATAAAGCCTATTTTCTTAAAGAGACTTAGCCTCTTAATAATTAGCATAGTCTTATAGCTTATCAGGTCAAGATTTATTAATATATTATATTATATGTATAATTTTGAATTTTTTATATTTTAAATCTTTAATTTTGAGTTCAATATTATTATTTTTATTATATGTTTAGAAAAAAATATATTAGTGGTGTCTTTTTTATTTAGTTCATATTTATTATTTCTTTAATAAATAAGATTTATTATATTTAATTTAGTCGATCATTAAAAAATATATTTGACTTAATAAGCTAATAAGCTAGGTCAGACATTAAAAATTAATTAAAGAAGTCACGCTAAATTTACATTCATGACTTGTTATAGGCTATAAGTCAGGCTTAAATACTTTATTTTGCAACAAGCTTGACTTATTTAAATAGAAGCCTAGCTCGTGTTCAGTCCTATACGTCAGGTAAATTCTTATGCAAGTATTACTTTGAAAAATATGCTTCCTGAACCGAATCAAAAGTAAGCCTTGTATTTGTTACGCATGATCCAATTTTAAATGCAAGGGCAAGTTCCGAGCATTTAGCCTACAGATAAGTGGAATGGTGCACAAGTCCTTTGTCACGCCTTGCGTTGGAACCAAAATATAATTTATAACCAAGCAAAGTTATGCTGCATGATTATTCGAAAAAAAAATTTTAGTAAAGGGAAATCAATCTCCATTTTTTTCTGACCAAATAATCTTGAATTACTTATCTTTTGGGTATAGTTGAGTAAGTATTGAAATCTAAATTATCCATCAATTCATGTTTGCACTAAATTTAATCTAAAAATTAACAAACACCAAAAGGTCGTTGAAATTAAATAAAACATGGTGAATTTAGTATCAGCGAATAAAATATATGTTTATCGCTGAGAAAAAAGATAAAATATGTTTATCACCGGCCATATAAAATATTTGATAAATAAAATCATAGAAATAAAATATGATGGAGTATCATATTATTTTACATGTACTTACAAAAAAACATTTTCATTTTTTTTTCGTTTTATATTATAAGAAGTAAAGGAAATGATGGCTAAAGAGTTGACATTAAGATTATAAGATTATAGGAGTTGCATCAAGGACACATTTCATGTTCTCATTTTGAACCTTCCTAGCATCATCTTATTGGTCCAAAAGATGGCGTGAAGTGTTAGGGTTGCGTTGAGATAAATGTGTTCATTAGTCAGATCCATTAATTGTTCGGATTAGCACTACATTGATTGGGTGTTTGTTATTCCAGAAGACAATTACAAATGTAATCCACCACTAAATTGTTGAAGTTTCCATATATATCCAAAGTTTCTTTTGTCATTAGAAATCCAGCTGATAAGACTTTTTTTGCAAATAAAACCAAAATTTGGATTTGGATGGTGAAACACAAACTCTTGTTCCATAAAAGTCTCATTGACACAAGAATCATGTGATGTGGAACCCGACTTAATTTTCATTGTACATATCGAAAAATATTAATCTTTGTTTATCTTTTCAAAAAAAAATTAAATAGACTTGTTATTTATAAGAATAAGTTTGGTCATTGCAATTTTTAGAAGTTTAATTCTAAATTTTATTTCACAAAATATGAAAATATTAAATTAAATTTATTCAACGCCCCTTCTTGATGTTTCGCAAAGTTTTGTTGTGAGAAGAATTCGGAGGTGTAGCACAATGTATTTAACTTCTAAAAAACACTACTTTTGCCTTGTTTTTTTTTAATATTGACTATTATAGAAGGACCAAGAAATTTCATTTTTCGCCATTATGTTATAATATTAAAGAAATAAGGAAAATTTATTGTTCTTTAATTATTACAAAGTTAAGTTCATAAAATTGTAGGTGAATTGTATAAATTTTTTTTACGTTTATTTCACTAAATTAAACTTTGTTTTTAGGTGAAAAGTTATGAACTTTTAAATTGTTCGCGTTTGCATATTCAGTCGGTCACTACGTTTTTTTAGAAAATTGACCCTTAAATAAGTAGATGGCATGCCATGAATTTTTAAATTTTTAAAAAGATATAAAGAAATATTATTTTATTTTGTGCGACTCTTATGTTGTTCAAAATCATTCAAATTTAAAACAATATTATACTTATGAAAAATATTAAGTTCATCTAATATGCATGTGGCACTTGCTGAGCGGACATTTAAGATCGAATTATAATAAATTATAGCAAATTTTAGGCTTGCAATCAATTTTAAAGTTGATAATTTTTTTAGAAAAAAAATTAAACATTCAAGATAGATTTGTAATGAAATTAAAAAGTTCTTAATTTTTTATTCTATTTTTAAATTTACGAGACTTTAAATGATAAAATCATTTATAAGTTTCCAATTAAAATTTAGAATTTAGGATTAGTTACAAGCACATAATTTAGGGCGTGTGTTCTTGTTCTCGTGCTCCCTGGAAGCTTGTCGTTTTGGATGAGTTGCATCCATCCAATCCCGTGACACTTGTCAATATTACAAATGTTTTGATGTGTAACATATCGTGACAAGTAGGTGGCAAATGCATTATTATGTTGTTTATTTTTAATTATGAGCCACTAATTATGGGGCTAAATGTTTCTTTTTAATTACTAACTTTATGATGTCTGATGTGTCATCATTAGTTCATTACGCTCCACTTTAAAGATTAATTAATGTGTACTTTTTGCGATGTAATGATAGGGCGCGGTAATCAGTTATTTAAAGAGAAATTAATATTTTTGTGAGATTTTGACAGGGGCTTAAGAAAAATTCGACCAACCCGAAAAATCTATTCGATTAGAAAAAATAGAATTCAAAAAATTAAAAATTAGGAGCTCAATTATGATTTAGAATGATTTTTAATAAATTAAAATTCATCCCATAAAATTAGGGCCGTATCAGAAAAAACGGTAAGGATCATGAAGAACATTTTTTATTTATAATTTTTTATTTCTATAATTAATACATATTCTATTAATTATTTTATTTTATTATATGTATAATTTTTTTTATAAAATTTCATACTTTTCTATCACATTATCAACTCTAATTTAATAATTTTAATATTTTAGTAGTATATTTTCTATTTAATATAAAATTAAAAAAATTTATATTAATTTAAAAAATTTATTATATATATTTTTAAATATAATTATAAATAATTAGGCTCTAAAAAAATCACCCAAAAAATTGATTCATATAAGGTGGTTTTTATTTTTTTTCAAAATGATTTTAGGATAAATTTTAAAAACTTATTCGAAAAATAGCGATTGATTTTTTTAGGCCGAAAATCTGACTCGACACTTACTCCTAGATTTTGATGTCCAAAATTATTAGCATTTAATTATTTCAAAATTAAAGTGAAAAATCATAATGATACTCTCAACTCTCAAGCAAAAAATAATAATAAATAACTTAATATTTTGATATAGCATCAAATGTGTTATGATCAGGTCAAACAAAAGAGTAGCACATTGACCATATCATTTTTGCTTCTTTTTTTCCGAGGGGATATCATTTTTTTCTGTTTCTTTTATCTTTCATTTTCTTAACAGTTATTATATGATGTACATTTTATAATCATATTATTATTTAAAATATATTATATTATGATAAAAAAAGTACTAGTTTTAGTAGTATGACATTATAGTAATGTTTTTGTTATTTCATTTTTAAAACCATGATATTTCAAATTAAATAATATATCCTTGCTTAAAGTATAAGAAATAGTAGTAGTCAAAAAGGCTGGGAATCTCTGGCTGATCCCGATGGATTACATGCTGATGACCAGTGGTTTTGATTGGCCAGGGATGAGAAGAGATGTTGAGAAGTTCCAGCAAGGGTGTAGGCAGGGGCAGATGCAGAACAAGGGGTTGTATATGCCGTTACTAGTGTCGAATCGAATTTCGTAGTGTGATTTCATTGCCGTTGAATAATATGTTATAATATTCAAATATTTTAAATGGTATGACAATTGTGATAGCGAGTGAGGATAATAATAGTTACAATATTAAAAAAATGTAAAGGTTCACTACATAAAATTTTAATAAAAGTACATTCCATAGATTTGATAATGTTGTTTGATATAGTATCAAATGTGATATATATATATATATGACTTAAATGAGCGTATCCCTCTTTAAAAGGAGGGATATAGTGTCTCCGATCAGGCAAAATAAGAGTAGCGAATATGAACGTGATTATTTTTATAAACTATAATTACTAGATAAATATATGTTCCATACCATTAAGTATCTTTATTTTTATTATATATTATCATGATACCGCACGTAGGAGTCATCTTCTTATTCGCTCTCTCCCCCTCTATGATTAATACTTGCTAAGCTCCTTCCACCTTCTACACTGGAAGAACGTATCTTAATTATTAATTCACTAATCAATGAATTAGATAAATGATATTTTTAAATAATAAGATTTTCATCACATATCACATCCATAGATAAGTGAATTAACAATTGAGATGCACTCAACATCTCTTCAGAGTGAAAGGTGCTATATTAATCCTATATGTAAGAGATAATAAAGAATAGAGTAAAATTAAATTTGAAAAAAGGACATTAAAAACTAATCCGAAAAAACTTAAAATATGGACTGCAACTAAAAATTAAATCGGTCAAATAAATAAACCCATTCAAAATTTGAAGATAGATTTATTTTGTCGAAAAAATCATCCTACTCGAACCACTTTCACCCAGTGTCCTTTTTGAAAGTATATATATATATCATATTTTTGTCATTATTGTTCAATCAATTGGTTATTTAATCAGAGGTTTTTTTAATTAGTATTGTAACGTATCGACTTCCACATAAAAAAAATGAAACGAACGGTCGGCAGGGAGGCGTTGCCTCCCCTGACCTCCCGGTCGTTTCGCCTCCGGCCGACCAAGGGTCGGCCGGGGTGTATATAAGGGGGCCAAGGGGGCGCCCTTGCGACCCCTTGGACCCTCGGTCGACCTCCTCCCTCACCTCCTTCTTCCTCTATGACTAGCGGCCCCAGCGACGTCGAGCGAACGAACGAGGCAGAGCACGCGCGTACGTGAGCCAACGACGATCCTCGACGCACCTCGACCCTCCCTCACGTACGCAAGGACCAAGGGACTATTTCCAATAGTTAAGGACCGCCGGGATCGGACGTCGCGCAGTTCGCCGGCGAACTTCGAACGAAAGGTACCCTTAGCGTTCTAAATCCCTGGACAATGAAATAGCGATTGTTAATTGCGTAGCATAGATTCATTATGATCCTGAAGTAATTTCCTACATCTTCCATATTGATGTCGATGTCAATTGACGGCCGGAAGGTTGCCAAAATCGATAGAGAAGTCTGACGGCTCAATTTTATCGCAAGGATCGGTCGACCGATTTTATCAAACGGTCGACCAGTCTGCATACAGAACTCATACGAGTTTCTTCCTTATCGGTCGACTGGCCTCACCATGGCGGTCGACCGATCTATCTGCCTATGGACAGATTTAACCCTACGATCGGTCGACCGGTCTCAGAGAACGGTCGATCGATCCGATGCGCAATGCGCATATTCATGGCCTAACGAACGGTTGACCGACACCCACAATGGTCGACCGATTCACAGACTCAAATCAAGAACACGGTCGACCGATCCTAGAGGACTAGTCGACCAGTGCCAACGAACGGTCGACCGGTCCACTTGGAGCGGTCGACCGGTTCAATAGGGACCCATTAATCTGATTTAATCGGACTGAACCACTTCCAAACATAACCGAGACTCTGACCAATTCACCTTCACTAGATGAGTCCTATCATACAAAAACCAACGTTCAGTTGGATCCTAAATCATATATTCACAATGACTAAAGATAAATAAAGCAAGGACAAAGACACGGGATTGCTATGTACCGCCCCCAAAGCTAAAGCAAAAATCAGATATTAAAGCAATGGATGGATAGGTAGTTAGCTGAGGGGACAGCGAAGTTACTGTCTTAAATGACTATTATTTCTGATATTTCATGTCTTCTCCCACATGTATCTCGAATGAAGGGTGGTGCTATGGTCATACATTTTTCCTTAAAGATTAAAGTATTATGTCAGAGGGATAGGTAGTTAGCTGAGGAGACAGTGAACCTATAAGTCTATTAACCGACTACTGTTCCTGGATTGTAGGAATTCTTCCTCCTACTTTTCGAACGGGGTGAGGCAGTAACACCCACCCATCTTTCCTTTATGGGCTTACTAGCATCAGAAATTCAGAGAAGCACCTCTGACATCCTAACTAATAAAGTCGAGCTCGCATAGGACAACAAACTCTAAGGATGTTTTAGTAATGTAAAAGTCGTAGTCCAACTCACAGCAAAGTAAAGCAATGTAAAGCAAAGTACTGTAAAGTAAAGCAGAGATATTGTAAAGTAAAGTATTGCATAGCATAGCAGAGACATTGTAAAGTAAAAGCAGAGTAACGCAAAGATAAAGTATTGTTATAGTAAAGAACAGAGCACTGATATGACTAAATATTGATACATTAATTTCATGATCATCATTTAATTCTTATTTCACTGTCTATTGCTATTGTACTAGACAATTTTTGCTCATGGGTATTCTATTTCCCTGCATTGGGATTTTGCAGGTGAGAATGCCAACTGATGAGGTGGTGGAGGGCACAGAGCTTGGTGAACGCTGCATATGACTGATATTTCTACTTCAAGCTCTCTTGTTGCATATCTTTTCAATCATTTTAATTGTTTAGAGACATCATGTTCTTCTACTCATAAAATCTCAGACAAGTCTTATTATGTTCCGCATTTTTTTCTATATTAAGAGACATCAAAAACTTCCGCATTAAAATCCTTTATCATGACATTTCGACTATTAAACTTCCGCATTTAAAATTTTCTATTATATTCATTATTATAATATTTATGCCACGTAAGTTATTTTTTTGAATGGTCAAGGTCAGCAGTGCAATAGGCAATGTAGCGTTCCCAGGGTCAATCTGATCGTCTACGTGACGGGAGGTGCGATTTTGGGAGCGTTACAAGTATTATTAATTTAATTTTGTTATCTTTATTTTTGCATTATAGATACAAGTTTGATGTGGGAGGATAATTTAGACTATTTATTATCAAATTTGTCGGACCTTTTATTTTAATACCTCTTTGTCCCACGCGGCAGCGTAAGGTGTACCCACCATTAGCAGCCAAAAGGTTATATTTTATATATACCTAATATATATTAGGGATGTTGAACGCATCACAAGTTATTAAATTTCATTATTTAAAAGTAACATTTATTTAAATCATTGATTTAAATAATTTAATCCCATATATACTTATTTTTTTATCTATTTTGCTTAGAAGCCTAATGTTAGTTAATTAATTAATTGTTAATAAAGCTGATTATTGCGATCCTCAAATCTCTGATGCATTCCCAATCATTACAACTTACGGTCCGGATGCGAGGAACGTCTCGCCGCGTTTCTCGCTGCCGTCCATCGAAGCCGTCGATCATGGATCAGACGGCCTGAGTTCCATAAAGGTGTGAACTTGGCCGACAGCTTCTGTTGAGCAGGAAGTACCCGCGACACGGCGAGAGACCGCCTCATTGCCACGTGCAAATAACGACGGCGTCAGAGAGGGATGGAGGCGTGTATATATATAGAGAGAGAGAGGGAGGAGAAGAAGACGACGACGACTACGGCGGGCAGTGTTTCGTTGCCGCGGGCTGGCGGATGATACCCGGGAGCGGAGTAGCGGGGCCGTAGTCGGGTCGGTGTCGGGCGGCGCAGGATGGGGGTGACGAGTGAGGACGCGGTGGTGATCCAGCCGGCGAAGAAGACCGGCGAGCCGACCGTCGTCACCGTCAACTGTCCCAATCAGACGGGACTGGGATGCGATCTTTGCCGCATCATTCTCGAGTTCTGTCTCTACATCAAGAGGGCAGGTGAGCGGGGGTAGGGAAAATCTAGGAAAATTTTCGGGATAATTAAAATATGTTTTCTCTCCATTTTCTTTGGATTATGTTTTTTGGGGGAAATTTTCATTTGGATTTGTATGCAAGGAGCAATAGTGTTCCAAAAAATGGTTCTCCTTCTCTTGTAAAAAAAATTTGTTTTTTGGATGATGATTAACTCTGTATGTGTGATTTTGTCAAATTGAAAACAAATCAGTCGAGAGGGGAGTGTTGGTGATATGTGTGAAAGATTAAGTATTTTTGCAGTATGGATCTTAGACGGATTTCCGAAGCTTCAGATTTGAGCAAATGGCATAACAGTCGTGTTCAAATTATCCTCTCTATTGGAAGACACCAACATATACATGTCATGACTGCATCACAAGCACGTTTAGGCTTCTTGGAGATTCCCAAAGGAAGTTTATTTTTGTTAAAAACAGAATTAAAAAGTGTTTTTTAGATCAGTTTATGGTGTTTGTTTCATAATGTTTTAAATGCTTTGTTCATTCGAATATTCGGCTTTTTGTAATTTATATAGCTTGATATTGAAAATTCGGTTGATGTGTTTGCTGCTATTAGATGTGTCTACCGACGGGCCATGGTGCTATGTGGTGTTCTGGGTTGTTCCTCGGTCAGTCTCCAGGAAGATCCAATGGATGAGTTTGAAGGATCGGTTGATATCCGTCTGCCCGACCTTTTCAATTCCGTTCTATTATGAGCTGTTGAATCAACCCAAAACTCTGCAAGTGTACCTTTTGAAGCTGATCTCTGTGGACCGCAAGGGCTTGCTCCATGGTAATCAAAGTTTCATATCACTTAGCTAAAATTTTGGGGCTGAACTGCTAGCTGAATCTGCAATTTGGTGCAGATGTCACGAGAATTCTTTCTGAGCTCGATCTTCTGATCCACCGGGTCAAGGTGTCCACGACTCCAGATGGCAGAGTTGTGGATCTTTTCTTTATTACTGATGGCATGTGAGTGTGATGGATCTAACAGTTGTTAGCATATGAACAATTTGCACCTCACGCTGCATACTTCTCTTTTTCACCGTTTGTTGATGTAGTAATAAGTTGTTGATTCGTGATAATGGCATTTCTCTGGAGGGTAAAGATTTTTTATACTGCAACCTTTTTTTTCTAATAAATCATCCTAAATTAATGTGATGAAACCACTTGATCCTGCGTCAGCTTTGTATGAATTGTCATTAGATTATAGCTTAATTTAATGCCTATATTTCTTGCTTGCGTGTCATTAATCTTTCCATTTCTTTTGTTTCTTATCCATAGTCCATCTGTTATCCTACAAATTTTCCCCTTTCAGAGACCATTATCTTTTAATTTGGTGAATTTCTTCTGATAATTGAATATGGAGTTTCCATTCTTACTTGTTTTGAGTCTCAACCTTACATTATCTATTAACATTAGTGAATACTTGTTATGTCCTATGACTGATTACTTATTTCCTTAGGGATCTCTTGCACACCAAAAAGAGGCAGGATGAAACATGTGGGAGATTAAGGTCAATGCTTGGGGAGTCCATTCTCATCTGTGAGATTGAATTAGCTCAGGGTTTCCAACAAGGGTTCTCTTCTCTTCCACCAGAAATTGCCAATGAACTATTCAAGATGGAGCTTCCAAGTAATGAAGCTTCCTTGGAAGCAGGTGGTCCTCAGATGAATATGCAGAGGAAGGCTACTGTGAAAATTGACAATTCATTAAGCCCGTCGCATACTTTGCTTCAGATTCATTGTGTTGATCAGAAGGGCCTCACCTATGACATACTTAGGACCTTGAAGGACTGCAATATTCAGGTTGTACCATATTTTTTTTTCTTAGTGGCATACCTTACATATTGGATTATCCTTATGTTTTGGCTGATTCATGCACATCTGATTATTTTCTAACTGCTGAGTGCATGTGTCAAATTTTAGTAAAACAAAATGATCTTCGTTGAAGTATCAAATGCTGAGCTAATTGACTTATGTGAAAAAAAATCTTAATCGTCGTCATCTTCTCGAAAAAAGAAAAAAATTGCCTTCATTTTCTTGGTGGATAGCAAGGCAAGTGAACATAATTAATATGACATATAACAGACAGTGGTAATGTTTTTCAGATAGAACATGTAAAGCGTGTTGTTTATTTTCAGGTTCGTTCAATTTAGGTCATCGTTTTATTTAACTCCTCTGATTACAAAAACGTTGCCACTTCCTTCTCTGTTCTTCCCTTATGTTTCTTTATGTAGATGGTCTTGATTGGGTAGTAGTAAAGCACGCATACTACTTTTACTGATGGTGTTCACTGATATTTGGTTTTTGTTACTAAATAGTCTCGAAACAAAATTATCTTTTCATTCAGGTTATAGTCTATGATTTTTACATCTATATCCATGATTGTATCAGTAATCTGAGAACTCATGGATTTTTATTTTGTCCCTATGTCTTTAGATCGTGTATGGCAGATTCCTGTCAGACATGAAGGGGACGAGGGAGGTGGAACTTTTCATCCTGCAAGATGGAAAGAAGATTGTTGATTTGGAGAAGCAGGATGCCCTTTGTTGCCGGCTGAGATTGGAGATGCTTCATCATTTAAGAGTGATGATTGTGAATCGGGGTCCAGATGCTGAACTCCTTGTTGCCAACCCAGTTGAGATGTGTGGAAAAGGGAGGCCACTTGTCTTCTATGATGTAACACTTGCTCTTAAAGTCCTTGGTATCTGCATCTTTTCTGTAAGTAACACTCCATCTCCAGTTTGATCTTCTATTGATGTTTGGTTGTGCAATACTGGGAGATTCAGGATATGCATGCTCTAATAAATTATCTGTCCTATCCAGGCCGAAATTGGCAGGCACGCAACACCTGAGAGACAATGGGAAGTTTATAGGTTTCTCTTGAATGATAGCCAGGAATTCCCATTGGCAAGCAGCCAAGCTAGATATGAGATTGTTGATAAAGTAAGGAGAACACTGATGGGTTGGTGAGCCATTGTTGCCTTCTGGGAACGCAACTGGGTTTGGGATCCTAGCAGTCCCTGGGTATATTGTTTATGGTTTCCAAATGTAGTTGGCAGTCCGGTCTATGCTGTAAATTGTACTATCATTTTTTATATTTTGTTGGCATTTCTGACTAATATAATCTTTATTGCTTCTTGGTCCCTTGTATAATATCTGTCCTCATTTTAGCTAGTAAGAATATCAAGTTCATACTGTGAGGGATTCCTTGACATGCAGTATATTGTATCATGCTTTGTGCTCCGCAGTTTCCGTCATGTTCGTATCCGAGTTTTATATTGCAGTCATATGGTGAATAATCATGCTAGACACCTGGAAATCATTAATATAATGAAAGCATAAAATCATGGTATTTATTAAAGACGAAAGGTTTATTGTCTTTTTATCTGGATGTTTACTTATCCAGAGACTGGATGAATACCCGTCAGAAGCTGAAACATGAAATCATGCTGCAAAGTATAATTCCCTGAGTCCCCGGGCATTTTGTATTGTTCTTAATGTGTTTGTGTAATCTCATCACCTAGAGAAGGTTTAGAGAGATGCAAGTGGAGATTTTGTTTAGATATATTGATGGTGTTTAGCATATTGTATGTGGCATGTGTTCACCATATATTTATTGTATAAGCGTGCTTAAATTACTAGAAGATGGATGCAGTGCTCATTATTTCTTCTGGTAAATAACTGAAGTATCTTGTTGGGATCCCAAAGTGATTAGGGTCAACTCCTAATGTGTACCTCAGTGGAATATTTTGTCATGTAAGATTTTTCAGGCAAGTGACTATATTATTTATCTGGTTGGTTCAATTTGAAGAAAACGGGTGCGATTGTGGCTCTGTACTCCCATTTTGGTTTAACATTTTTCTGTTCTACGTTGTATCAGCATTTCACATAATCTGTAAAACCATAAGCAAGTTACCCCCTCGGACTGTTTCAACCAGCTACATCCTCCCATAACCAGTAATTTCATTAGTAGGTATTAGGTGGACACTGACTTTGTGGTTTAACTATTAAAACATAGAACTAATGACAGTAACCAGCGATCTATAAGTAAAGCAAAGCATTTCAAATCTCTGGCTAGCACTGATGGTTCATAAATATCTTCCTGAGCAATGCCCATGGAAACCTTATTTTTTTTCTTTGGGTGCCCACTTGGGCCTGGTTCGGAGTGAGAGTAGATACTCTTCTATCCTTGTCATTCACCTTACTGTTCAACTCTCTTCCACGGTTAATGTATTGTGCCCTTTAATTTCAACTTCACAAATAGTATTTTTTTTTCTACTTTCTGCCATAAGTTTCCATTCGAAATAAATTTTCAGACGTATTTTTAATTTAAATAATATTCAGCATGCATCTTTTCATAGAAATCTCATATCTAAGGCATGAATTAATATTCTCTAATCGACCTTCACACCGTACTTGTAATCTTCATAAAAGGGATTATCAAAATATTCTTGATCAGTACATCTTTTGACTTTCGATATGTCTATTAAATCATGACCACCATATGGGCTGTCACGCATGCCTATCATTATAAAGCTTGGACACTTGGAGACAAATCTTCAATTATTCATCGAATCTTTGCTTATTGTCCAGGATTATCACGTTCTCGACTTCTATCACGTCCAACTATGATTTTAAAACAAAAAAAATCCTAGTATTTTACAAGATTTTTTGTTCTCATATCAATTTGATGCAGCTTGAAGAGAAAACCAACAAGAATAATAAAAAATCGACTAAAAGATAAAAAGAATTTATAAAGAATTAGGATTTATCAAAAAATCATAAAATTTTGTAATATTAAGAAAAGATAGATGATGACGGTTGAAAACCTTATTTGTAACCTTAAATACTATGATCATAAAAATTTAAAACTTATGATCAATATCAACTCTTGATTAATCTATTTTTAATCATGATCATTATAATTATAAAAGATCACATGTCTATCAAATGACAACTAATAGACTAAATAATCAACTTTAATTAAAATAACTATCAACTTTAATTAAAATAACTAATATATATAAAGTAAAAAGCATTTTGTTTACTTATTTACTTAATAGGATTAGAAAAATGTTATGCAGGAGTCAGCATCTGGAAAATTGGAGTCAACCAGTACAGGGCTAAAAAGCATGCCTCTGGTATTACCCTGCTGTCCTTTGCATACTCCACGGTTGCCATAATGCCGGTTCGACTATTATATATAGCACGTAGCTAAAAGGTATCTAAAAAGGAATTCATGAATTGGTGCGTTCTGAGATGTTCGCATAGCTAGCTCCCTTTTGTTTGTCTCTGTATCGTTAGCGATATAAGCAGTTAATGGATATAAAAACAGCCATTAGTCAAAGGATTTTGCATCTCATTGATGACCCTTTTATTTCTACGAACAGACTGATCGATGCCCACCGCATGCTGTGCGCCTCTTCTACTACTCTACCCATGTTAATTGGGATCTCGTTTAAACGTTATCCCGACGCTCTGCTACACAGTGGGGTGATTTACTCATGTTAGAATTGGGTGAAAAAACTTCGTAACGGAAGTTGATACTCAAATTCCTGCGTTTTGTTAATTTTAAAAGTTATCTCGTTTTAAGTCCGACTGCTATCAACGCAGTCTAAGAGAAATAAAAAAATATCAAACAAGGGATCATGCGGTTTCTTTAGAAATGAAGCAGGAGATTTGGACTTGGTGCTAGCGTTAGTCAAAAAACTTCACCGAAGTTTAGGCGTCGATTCCTGGGATTATCTGAACATCACGGCCTTTATCGATCTGGCTGCCAATAAAGTTTTGGGGGGCCTCCATACCTAATTATACTTCGTGAAAGCAACACTAAAAAAATTGTTTAAACGGAGACCGGAGTCAGTACTTATATCACAAACCTGACCAACGATTAGTTGCCATTCAGGTTATTTCCACTTTTCCAGCAACAGCAGAATCGACCTCGTGCAACTTTAGAGGATCGTAAGGGGGCAGCCATTCTGTTCACGAGTATTGTAGTGCACAAGTGCTGCCATCTGAATGTGGGATCGCGTTCAGAAGTCTAAGTTAGAGGAAACCATACGGCTAAAGTTCAGACCCTTCGAGAAGTTGAGAGATTCCACTGCATGTGAATTCCAAGCTAAGGCGCCTCTCAAACATCAAGTGGGGAGCTTTTCTTGGTTGGGCGATTGGGACCATGAAATTTTTCATGCTCGAAGAAATCTGCCACCACCCATAATATCTAATAAAGCAACTGTTTGGAATACATTATGACTTTGATAATGAACCTGTTGAGAAAGCAAAAGGAAAAAAATGTCAACACTACCTCCATATAGGTACTTGGCATGCTAGAAAACATTATACAACGTAACAACAATAATAGGAAACCTACCACAATAGCATGTACTGCAACCCTCCAACCAGAGCTATCTTTGGTCAGCATTTTGAGCAGAGCACTAGAAAAAGGAAGGGAATAGAAGCTGACCACCAATCTAAGGCCAGTCACCAGATGTCAGCAATGAAAAAACCAAAGAGCAATAATATTATAGGAAACTACTCAAGGGAAAATCATCTTCCCTTCGCTACAGTGCACGCATAGTTGTACAAATAACAGACTAAGAGCATCAAGCCAGCGTTGGTTGCAAAATATATATGCAAAGTCAGTTGGTTTGCATCGATTCTGCATGATACTTGTCCAAATCAGCGTCAAGTGCAGCAGCAGATATGGGCTCATTGGGGCCTTTGCCTCCTCCACGGCCTCTTCCCCTTCGACGACTAGCACCACTACGGGGCAAACCTACCGGGCCCCTTCCTGATGCACTGTTTCATTGAAATGACAAAATGCAAAGTGAGAAAATAATCTAAGTAAATACAAAAGAAAACACTGAGCTATTGTAAAATATCCCTAATTACATGGTTTCATACATATTGTTTTACTTAACAGAAAAAAGGCTTTGACAGTAAACATGAATGAACTATTAAGAACTATCCTTTTATGTATACAATAACAGAAGCACGATGAGGTTCTGTCTATTTTAAGTTTGGTTGTCAGTATGACAATGAATATCATTTTTCTAGCCATTTCTATCTTATTTACTTTCAATATTTTAATACTCACATTTGTCATGTTTACCATAATTTGCCGATGATTTTATTCACACGCCTGTTTTATGTTTTAAAATTTCAGCTCAAGTGATCCCTCAAAAAAAAATCAGCTCAAGTGCTTTAACGTCAGACACTGTTCAACCCCCTTAGAGGCCTGAGGAATGAGGCTAACTAAATTTTCTTATCATACTTTAATAGGAACATGCAGAACCTTTTGTACCATATATATCTTTTGTTTTAGCAAAGAGATGCAGGTGAGTAGAACTCATTGGTACGACATTAGATATTAAACCAATCTTACAACTAAAAATATAATAGTTAAAGGAACATATATACACAATGTTTGAATTCAATCTCAAGGGGAGCAAGACGGCAAACCTCTTCATGGCACCATTAGGATTCCCACGGTTCCCATTTAACATCCGAGGTGGTGGTGCAGCTGCAGGTGGTGGGGCATCTGTCACCAATAGCTCAATCTTCATTGGTTTGCCATCCAGTTGCACATTATTGTATTTATTTATAGCTGCAAGAGCATCTGCCCTCCTTGAAAAGACAACTTCAGCAGTTCCCTTTAGCAATGATTTAGCCATCAGAAAACTGTGCTATATTGAATTGAATAACAATACAGAATAAAATAGTATGCACCTTAGATCTTCCGCTTCTGTCATAATTAACTGAATAACGCTTCAGATCACCAACTTCAGAGAAAAGCTCCTGGAAAGATCATATATATAATAGTAAACACAAAAGGGTAGGAAGATGTCTTGAAACTCATCAAGACTTTTTTTCTTAAGTAAAAAACCATCACAATATAGAAATGAGATGAAGAACACAAATGAACATACATGAACTGAGAGAAAAATTAACACAACCATCTCTGTAAACCAAAGTACATAACGCTAAGAAATGGCAATGCGAGCGGCCAACTAAATTTTCTTGTGGGGTTTAATCCATTGAAACGAAATAACATCACATGTTTCACATTCCATGTTTCAATCCTTTACTCCTAAATCTCACATGTATTCACATAAGTATTCAAGAACATCGAATTGACCTAGTTTTCTTATACCTATTCATGTCTAAATTCAAATCTTCTTCAAGAATGCACATGCTACATAGTCATATCCTTAAAAAATTGTGTCCTAGAACTATACAAAATGGGTATAGTATTTCAAGGATGTAACATCTACCAGTTTCATGTGACAACATACTGTTAAGGGTAATATGCACCAAGGTAAACTCCATGATACTCATAATCAATAAGTTTTTTTAGAAAAATAAAAAATCCATGTAGTTACATGGATTAATATATATATATATATATATATATATATCAATAATATATACATGTAACTACTTTCAAAAAAAGCTTTTGAAAATGGCATATCTACCATCTAAGAACAGATGAGAAACAACTAAAACAAACTACAAAAATTAAGATTCGTATCACTGGAACTCTGCATCTACAAATCAAGACATAAGTTTTTCTCCTACATTGGAAGCATACTATTTCAAAGAGGCCAAGCCCTCCTCAACGCTGACATAGATCAATCATGTCATTGTCTGATCCACTCAATTGCTTGTTTTGAAGAAGAATGATGAAAATGTTCAAACAAAATTGCAACATGTTTCCACGTATCCCAGCCTGACAGTGGGTCATGGCACAATGCTAAGGAATGAAGATTTCATGATCGCTTCTACTCTATGCAAATACCATTGGCACATAATGGTAAAGCAAGAGATATTATAACAATAAAATATGGAGCAGTCGTAATCCCATTCAGTTCTTCAAAGACATGTCATCCCTCTTAAATGCCAGATCACTATCTCATTGTAACTCCAACAAAGTATGGTCTTAACATTTGTTCCTCATATTGTTGGGGATATAGTTAAAATAGTTTTCTAGACAGGCTGAGTTTCACCAAAAAAGTTTGTTAAACAAATAGTAAAAAAATTCTCAAAATAATAAGTTCAAAAATATGGCTTCTATGCTGTCAAAAACAATAATGGTTTCTAAAAACTATAGAAAAGTGATCACTCAAAACGGCGATCACAACCTTCGGTAAGTCCCGAAGGACATTGATGATTCAAAAGCACCATAGAAACTTAGTTGGATAGTTTATTCCACCATCAAGCATGAGTTAAGAATCCATGGACAGATATAACATCTCATAGACATTTGAATAACTGAATAAGAATTGATTGACTGGTCATGCAAAAGGTTAGGTAATATTTACGGGTTTCTATGACTAACTATTTTGACTTCAACTGAGACTAAAACTAATAAAATGAGACTAGAGTAGACTCCACCTAGTTTCTAAACATCTAAAACTCCTAACTAAATTTCCTACATCAATATCTCTCTCTTAAAAGAGTTTGACCTTAAACTCAAAAAGCCAAATTCAAAAAGTAATGTCTGACATCACGTGAAAGTTCTCTTCAATAATTTGACATAGATCAACTACAAGTGGATTGAGGTCCATCAGAATGCCCCATGACACTTTTTTTTGAAAGGGGAAAGGATGATTGCCATGTTTGCAATCATCCAATTTTATTGTTATGGGATAATATGTACAGGTTCAATGATTGGTTACACAGTTTGAATAGAATTCATTCGTTGCTTGTTCGCCAGTGTCACATCATGTGATGTATAGCATTGTTTCCCTTTGAATATGGCTGCATTTCTGTGTGACCAAATTGACGACAGATATGCTATAGGTGCTGCACGGTGCTGTTTGGATACATATGTGATGTTTTGTTGCTGTCGTCCTCCACTCCTAAACGTCCTCCAAAACTCTAACACTCAAAGATATATCAAGCCATTGGCAACCAGCCTTCATCCACACTGCTGTCTCCATTGGGCATGCGAAAAACAAGTGATCAAAGTCTTCAACTGCATCCTCAAATGTAATGTCCATTTCTTGAGCCCATCATGACGCAATAGGGGATTGGAACAGAGGTTACAAGCTTTGAGCAAGTTCTATAGGAGATTGATGATTCAAAAGCACCACCACTATCTTGATAGGATGGTTCATAACACCATGGCATGCAATTTATGAAGGTTCGCCGCCAACACTGATTTGTCCAGACTCCAGTTAACATTTCAAAATGAAAAGTCAGTTCTGTCACCCAGATCAGCAGGAACATAGCCCCCACCAGTGGCATAGTCTCCAGCACGCATGCCCTTCCAAAAGGAGGAAACACTGCAGAGATGTATCACACCAGGGGACAGATCAGATTAGTCGCCCATGACATGCCAAGATGGTGGAAAATCATGTCGTTTCAAGGACTCATAATACTGACAATCCATTGAGCCAACAGTGACGCATTCATGAGTTTAACCAAGCACATCCAAAACCCCCTTCAGCAAGTGGCAAACATACATCCTCCCAAGACACCAGGTGGTACCACTTCCATTTGAAGCATTGATCTTCCAAAGAAAGCGCCTTCGGAAAGAGTGATGCAGCTCTCAATAGATCTAGGAAGTGGCAAGACTGACAAAGTATATTGGAAGCACAGAGAGCACAAACTTTAGGAGGACGAGTCGTCAACCACCAAGAGGAGATGGGAACATCCCCCAAAACACTAGGACCCTTAACTAGTCACCTTATATAAAGAGGAAACCATCAACCAATAGATTCAAGAACAAACAATTTACCTCAACTTTATCATCACAAAATAGTACAACTGTGCATATTACAAAATTTTCTTATATGTACAGTGAATGACAATTTGCTAAGTTTACCTCAACTTCATCATCACAGAATAGTACAACGGAATATATTACAATATTTTCTTATCTGTACTCCAGAATAAACAAAACCAAGGGTTATAAAAATGCAAGCTTTTCCTTCACATTTCAACTCATCAAATAAAAATTTGACAAATGATAAAACAATTCACCTAACTCCGCCTATATTTTATAGCCGGTCCCAAGCCCGGATAAAGGAGGAGGGTTGTGTTAGGCCCCGACAGCCAGCGTAAAATCCTGTCGAATCTATGAACATGTATCAACGAATGCGTCGTATGATCCATATAGCCGACCCCACCTAGTGGGATAAGGCTTTGTTGTTGTTGTTGTATAAAACAATTCACCTATATCCTTGGTTAGCATGGATCAGAAGATTACTAACCACTGTTGGAAAATCAGCACCAAGGCATTACTGTTCATATTTTTCTGCTATTTGTTAGTTCAAAACTCAATGTAATCTTGTTCTACATTACATGACAATTGGCATCTAGAAACATGGAAAATTAATAAATCCCTCCATCCCACCCGCCCACTCCCCCACGCCTTCCTTATCTCAAACTCAATGTATTATCATTATAGAGCTCGTCAATGCTCTGTAGAGATAAGGAATATTAAATTATGTCCCATACCCTCTGTCATTCTCTCACTTCGCCAAGATGATCAATCATATTGAGCACCTTCAGTTCACATGAAATGCATTGATTTTTTTTTAGAAGTGAAAGGATAACTACCAAGGTCGCAGCTATCCAAATGCATTGAAATATACACAAGTGTGAATGTGGTTCTATTTGCAAAAAATGGAATTACAGAGGATTGCAATATTTAAATATGCATGTGTATTTGTATAATATATTTAGTGTCTTTAGATTAAAGACTCCCCAAGAAAATTGAATATGCGCTCTCTACTTTAGGGAAGTTCCATTGTGTGGTCAGGAGATCAAAATCATGCAGAACACTCTTCAGATAACAAATTAATCGAAGAACACTAACAATCAAGACTACCCACATATTAGATCGTTTCATTTTCATAAGCTTCTAAATTGTTGATGTTGTCACATTTTGTATCATTTATGGCATTGTGCAATAGTTTTAATCGCACTTAATAAGATGAAAAAAATATAAGATTTGATCCAGTAGTAGTTTCCATGGAAGAAGGTAGGTATTTCTATCCAGAAACTTGTGGAGTACAAGTTATCGTGCAAACTCGAATTCTCCATTCCCTGACCCCATATCAAAATTTCATCTTTCATGCGTTCCAATCTTCAGAAATTTAAAAAGACTTAATGAAGTCATTCATTGGAGTAATATTTACACGCATGGAAGTTCATCTTTCATATGTCCTAATCTTCAGAAATTCGCAAGAAACCAATTATCGGAAATTATTTACACACTTGGAAACAATGGGTTAGTGTACCTTGATGTCCTCATTAGAAACACCGTAATCCAAGTTGGAGATATGAAGCTTTACGCCGGTCTCAATGGGCGGAGCTCGAGCCCCAGCGGCCGGATAATCAACGCCGCCACCCATCTGACCCGTATACATATCGTGCTGCCACGCAGAGTTGGGAGCCTGGGTTGGAAGACGACACTAAGAAACCCTAATATCTCACCGGAAGATCTTGAGCGAGACGCAGAGTAGATCGCGATCTGGGGAAACAGAGTCTTAAGGCGTACCTTTGCGACGGTATAGGGGGAGGATCGGTTCGCCGAGCGGTTTCCAGGTAAACGGCGGGAGGGGCCACCGGAGCCTGATCCGCGGCTGCGGCCGCGGGTACTTCCACCGGAGTTGGAGCCGGAAGACTTCTTGTTGTTCTTGATGAGGTCGTCGAGAGACATGTCCAACGGGCTCGCCATCTGTGATAGGACTCCGGCGGCGGCGCGAGGAGCGACGGCGATCTAGGGTTTTGCGAGTCGACGCAAACGGAGGAAAAGTGAGAGCGGGAGAGCAAAAGTGGGACTTCGATGACGCGCGAGAAGAGAACGAGTGGAACTAAAAAATTGAAGCACCGGCTTTGGGCAAACTTACTCACCTAAAAAACCTACTCATCTAGAAAACATAATCAAATCAAAAAAATCGACCCGAAATAATCGAAAACTTGAAATCCGATTAAAAATTATATTAATTTTTTAGAATAATTAAAAGCACCCGTTTAAATTAGGACTCCTAATAAAAAAATCGAAAGATCCAACTCGAACTAAATATATATTTTATAAAATATTATAATTAAAATATTATCTCAACTTTCAAATAATATTTCAAAGTTTTACATTTTTTTACCCATATTTATTAGATTAACTATATTATTGACTTATTATGTTATAGTTAAACTTGAATATCATCAAGTTGTTTGTATAAAATTGATTATAATATTTTAAATTATAATGTGATAATATGTGTTTTTTATGAACTTAGAGTTAATATTATTTTTTTAAAAAATAGTTTACAATGTATTTAATGTCTATTAATTTTTTAAAAAAATATTATTTTAAATAGGTCCCCGACTCAAAATCGAGATTACCTAAGTCAATTTTTTTCTCGAAAAAAAATTAGGATATTCTTTTACACAGTGTTGTTAGGGTCGGACCGGTGACAAGTTCGGCCCACTTGGAGCCCCAAAACTGAGCCTCCATTTGGACCGGATTGAACCGATCAAAAACTAGTCAAAACCGATGAAAATCTATCAAAATCAGAAAAAAAACCAATTGAACCGCATTTTTGGACCAAATAATTTTTTTGTTATGAAATGATTTGATAAAATTTATTATTATGAATTTAAAAAATATTCAAAAATGAGCTTTCTTCATAAAAATTTATATAGGTCCATTAGTCCTCTTCTTCATTTGTAATTGCACATGTACTCTCACTTTGCTACTATTAACAATGTGGAACTATCTTTGTACACTCATTTATTCTTTCACTCTTCATTTAGTCTTAAATTTATTAAACTTTGAGCTTTAACTCATGATTTTATTTCATTCTTTTAATATAATAAATATATATATTATAATATAAATTTATTATATATTTATTATATTAATATAATATTTATCATATTACATAAATTAATTATGAATGAATAGTGCACACTTCTTTGTTATATGTATAATATACTTAGTATAGTATAATATTACATATACACAACTTTAAATTTTTTTAATTTAGTATATAATAAGTCAAATTAAATAGTTAACTACTCATTATACCATATATTTATTTATAGAATATAAAATCTTGTCATAATATTTTGAAAAAAATTGTATTTTTTTTATTCTAACATAAAAAATAAAGATATGAAATACATAAAAAAAATAATCAATAGAAAATTTGTATATAATAATCAAATTCATAACATTTAAATTTATTAAGTGTATAATAATTTTAAAATCAAATCTTCAAATTAATTATAAACTTATTATTTATTATTGTTACTTTTTCTTTTGGATAATACTATTTGATATCATATATATATATATATATATATATATATATATATATATATATATATATACTTATATAATCGAAATATCATAGCTTAATTTACTATATCATATTAAATATAATATTTTATTACTATCCGGTCCGATCGACCGATCCAATCAGTCCGACCTATTCGATCTGAAATAGACACTTATCAGGATCATCGTCTGGTCCGGTCCTAACAACATTGCTTTTATGCTCTAAAAAATCATCCAAAATTTAAAGGTCGATTTTTTCGATATAAAAACCACCCAACCCGAACCAGGGGATATATAGTAATTTATTACCTTGCATCCTCATCATTTTTTCCATTCAATTATTTGCATTTTAAACTTTTCCCTTCCTTCCCTTAAATTTCTCACTTCATTTATACAATATCATCTTCCTTTTCTTCCTTCCCCCATTATTTATTTACTTTATTTTTTTATTTGATTCTATCATTCCAATTTTTATTTTTTTTCATTTTTAATAGAAAAACTCAATTGAACCATCAATCTGGATTTCTTTTCATTTTCAACCTTAAAAAAATTAAACCGGACCCAGTTCACAAATTATATTCATTGAAAGTGCAGTATTTTAGTACCCTAATTCCATGCTATTTTTTCCTTTAATCCCGTTGAAGTGAAGTATTATTATAAGATTATTATGATGATATAATCCTGAAGTATGTTCATCATCTTGGCTAGGGATGTTCACGAGCCGGGTTGGACCCGACCCGTGAATAAATTCAATCCGACCGACAAAATTTGGTCTGGTCGGATTTGGTCAAGTCAAGGGAGATGGGGGGTTGGATTCGACCGATCTGATTCGGGTCGAGTGGTCGGATTATGCAACTACCAAATTTCCCTTTATTTTAAATTATTTTCTTACTTTTTATATATTTTTTAATATAAAAAATATTATTTTAATAGCATAAAATATATTTTCTAACTATTTAATATTATTTTTGCACTTAAATTTTTTTATTAAAATTTAAAAAATTAAATCAAATATAAGTCTTAAGTATAAAATAAAAAAAATCGGATCAAGTCGAGTTGGATATTTCCAACGAGTACCCGACCATTCGGGTCGAATTTGGTTCGGGTCTGGTCATCAAGTTCAAGGGTCGACCCAACCCGGTGAACACCCATAATCTTGGTCGAAGCAGAAAAAATATTTATTAATTTTAAAAAAATAAGCCAAATGTTTCTTTTGGGGACTACATATTTTCCCTTAAAATGATACTTTAGAAAGATACAAGAAAAGGAAGTTATTAACACAACAGAAGAAATAATTAACTTAAAAATAAAAAATAACAGATATTAACAAAGAAATTAAAAAATATTTTAAAATTAAAAGAATAGATGTCAATTTCACTGATTATGTGTTCAAAACATATTTCATTAAGTAATTTATTCAAATATTTTGTAATATTTACACTGTAATAATAACAAAATTATATGATTCAATTTAAAACCTTTTTAAATATACTGCATATACTGCTTGAGAACTGATTTTAAATAATATAAATATTCTGATATTATTTTAATATAATGGGTCGATCTTTTTTCTATTTGCATTCAAACATATTAAATTTATGTAAAATTAACATAGATTTTGGATAATTATTAAAAATATGTATTGTAAATATCAAGTAAAAAATATTAATTAATGCTTGATATTAAGAAATTTGCTTTGTAACTATTTGTTTATGTTATTTTCGTAGTATCATTCATAATATATATCTTTGAAAATATAAAACATAATATTTTAATCCAAATTCGATCCCAACCATCACCCAGCATCCAGATTTTAAAACATTGATATAGATGATAAATGATTAACAATAACTCAATTTGAAAGATGAATAAGGATATTTAAGGATATAGCAAAACGTTTATTATTTTTTTCTCCATCTTTCTTAAACTAACTAGAAATCTACTGTAACATTCGTTTTTAATCTTGAACGTGGAATATTTTATTCTCGTTTCTGCAAGAATAATTTTATTGTACCATTTTTATAACCACGTGATAATATTTTTTTATTGTTTAATATAATAACCCATCATTAATTATTTATAATTAAACTTTTATATTCATTTTATATGGCATGCTTATGTAAATAAATATTATATTATAAATTAGTCAATAATCACATTACAGCTCATGGCAAAAAGTTACAATAATAGTTAATTACTTATAAATAGAATATGAATGTATTAATGAAAATAATTTTCTCCTAATATTAACTATAATATAAACAGCATTCATCTTTAAATTATTATTTTCCATCCAAATACAACAACAATATTCTACCACGTTAGAAACAGAGAGATTCACACTACAAATTATAAGATACTATTCTCACTTTCAAAATAAACTTTTGTTACTATATTTTATCTCAAAAAATAGAAATGTCCAACATTTTTAAACTCATAACCATGACCTTATTCATCGTCACATTTTCATTTCTTTTGCATCAGCGATTTGATGACTAATTTTCATACTTATTCATTACTGGCACGATGGATTCATACACAATCAGAGCGGCGAGAAATAGAGAACAAATCCAAAATGGATCGAGCTTAAAAAGATGATTTGAAGGTAAACATCATTGGGAAGATAAAGCAATATATTACATCGCATTCGCATCCCTAATCTAAAACTCCTATACCGGAAACAAACGGAAGAAGGAACCATTGGGATCAAGAGCTCGTGAACTTGGTGACGGCCTTGGTGCCCTCGGACACGGCGTGCTTGGCGAGCTCTCCGGGGAGGACGAGGCGGACGGAGGTCTGGATCTCGCGGGAGGTGATGGTGGGCTTCTTGTTGTAGCGGGCGAGGCGGGAGGACTCCTGCGCCAGCTTCTCGAAGATGTCGTTGATGAAGGAGTTCATGATCGACATGGCCTTGCTCGAGATCCCGATGTCCGGGTGCACCTGCTTGAGCACCTTGAAGATGTAGATCTTGTACGTCTCCGTCCCCTTCTTCGCCTTCTTCTTCTTCTTGTCCCCGGCGCCGGCATCGCCCTTTGACGCCGGGAGGCGCTTCTCCGCCTTCGGCTTCTTCTCGGCGGGGGCCTTCTCCGCCACGGTTTTCTTCTCCTTGTCCTCCGCCGGCTTCTTCTCCGCGGGCTTCTTCTCTGCCTTGGGCGCCATCGTCGAGAGAGGGTCGAAGCAAAAAAAAACAACACAATGCGAGAGAGAGAGAGGGAGGCGAATAATGTGAAGTCTGCGGAAACCGTCCGCTTCGAACGATATATATAGGAACTGGTAACGAGTTGGGATCGAATGGGAGTTCGCGGATCGATGCGCTGGCGGAGATCTGGACGTCGATGACGCGAACGGCGTGGATGTCGTCAGAGACCAATTGAGATGGCTAACGTGACCAATTCCTATTGGGTGTGAGATTTCGGCAGGATTGCTGACGTGGTGAAATGAAGAAGTCTAGCGCGGGAAGGGGAATTTGGAATTTGAGTAAGAAAAATTTTACGTCAGTTTTGGATATTTGATATTATAAAGTATATTGAACAATTATAATTTTTTTCCTATCGCTAAAAATAGATGGATTAAATTTTGGAAAAAAATAGTTCACATTTGAAAACGGGAATTAAATTTTTTCTCTCAACACTAATTTTTGACTTGGAGGACCCCAAAGGAAGCAAGAGTGGAAAAGGGAGTGAAACCAACTTCAAATTCAAGAAATTTCTTGGGCGTTCTCATCTAGGTAAGTTGATTACTTCTTTTCTATGAATTATCCTTATCAAATTCAGAAGAACAAATGTTCTTCTGAGCTTGCAAGATCTCTTTGTGCTTATATGTACACGTTCTTGTAGTGTGGATCAAACCTTAGTTCATCAAAATGAAATTTCATCTTTGCTAGACACTAAATCATATTCGAAAGTTGTCAATATGATCTCGATATCTTTGAGTTCTTAAAAATTTATGAAATTTCGTAGGTTGAACCCTAATTGAGTCTAATTTCCATAGGCTCTAGAATCATACTAATAGAATTTGTACATGAAAAGTTATGAATCGATTATTTCGAATCGCCCTTTCTGTTCTCTGTGATGAGTAGTCCAAATTGTAAATACTATGATAATTTAAATATTTATCTTTAATATATGAAATTATGCTTCTTAAATATGTTAAAGTCTTCTTTGTGATCAAGTGGAATCATCTTTATATACCATGTACAACGAGAGTGTGAGTTTTAAAGCAAACATCACTCAGTCTGTCAAAACAGAAAAGTGAAAGACAACATAGGGAAATTTCTTAATTTTCTAAGAATCATATATGAGTAATAAAATTATGATATTTATATGATTAAACCTTGGGGAGTCTAGTTTCATGGAAAATTAAAATTTCTTAATTATCATAAGTAGTTCATAGGTTATGAATTTTACACCCAACACCACTCAATCAGTCTTGACTGTGAAGATGAAGAATATAATTGTATTGATGAAATTTGTAGAGCCCCTATACAATAGATCTTAAATGGAAAATTTTAAAAGGAGTAGGCTTCGTAAAGTCTATTCCGATGCAAAAATTAGTATTATATTAATATCACATGTTTACTAATTTTTATGCATGATGTTTTCAGCACCTTACAAGTTCATAGTGTATTAAGGTACACTAAAGGTAACTCATCATTGTTATAGCTTATATTATGCCTTTGAAACATTACTTAACATGAGTATATATTCTACATGACTAGGAAGGAATGATCAATGAAATTATAAGATACATGTTTCCAATGATATGATATAATTGAGTTATGCATAGGCATCTTATTTGTGCATTTGCATTTCCTCTATCCGGATGATATGTCTTATGTAGGGAAGGTATTCCATTTTCATGGGATGATATGATATCCTACAAGATAATATATATTTTTCGACAGGGATGATATGATGTCCTACGGGACGATATGGGACCTCTGGTCAGATATTAGAAAATGTACCTCATGATTTGGGATTATATGAAATCCTACGGGTGACGCATGAGGTATGCCTTGGACTAGTCTCATATATATAAGTCACGGGAGAGATGCTGGGTATATATGAGAATATGGTCTTGGCCTAGTAGGACGCATTTTGATAAAATCGTACAAACCGAATTCCAAAGAGGACAATATCCTACACAAGTCCAAGGATATTACATATAGTATCAGAGTAACTTCATATGGATATTGAGTCCCTTAAGGAGGGAAAGGATGCATGAAGCATGCCTTGAATTAGTCCCACGTGCATAAGTCACAGGAGATATGCTGAGTATATATGGAAAGATTATTTTGCAGGCAACAGTAAGCTCCTCGTAAGGCACATCTAGATATTGTTGATCCTGCGTAGGTACCATGCTTTAGTTGAATGATTTATTTTAGTTAGAATGAAATATGTAGACACCATGCGATAAAAGTCAATATCTGTCTCATTTTTTACAATTAGTACCATTACCGTCCAATTGTCTATGTTTTCATCTTTAATTTCTTATAGTCTCATCATTATTAATAACATCTTTAATTTCTTGTATTCTCATCATTATTGATAACAAATTCGATAAAATCATTACATATTGAAGTATGAATAAACTCCAACAATTATTCATGTTGCATGATCAAATCACACTCATCAATGTAATATGCAAAACCCATGTTCTTTTGAATTCTTAATTTTTTCATATCTAAGATAAAAAAGATTTCTCTCTTACTTAAATAAAAATAAAAGTAATCACATAAGTACATCTACTCACTTATTGCTAATGAATAATTTTATCTATAAATATAGTATCATGTCACGATGTCTCCACACCTTGAAAGTACTTGCCCCATGATATTTTTGTAAATGAAACATATTAAAAATATATGCATTACTTTAGGGCAGTAAGAGTTTGCGCGGATAGATTTAGATAGATGCTCCGTGTCATCTTTAATAATATAATTAGTATAAGTCCTGCACGATGTGCGGGCGTGAAAAAAGTTATAGTATTAATAAAGATATATTTAATTTAACGAAATTATTAATTTTTTTATTAAAACTTATTATTAAGATCATGATTTTGATAACTATGATAAAGTTAATGACTTAATAAAATGATTAGTATAAAATGGATATAAAATAATAATTTACTCAACTTCTATTTACATTTATTAGTTATAACATAATAGATATTCTAATTGATATCACATGTATTTTTCATGACATAGTATCATTGCATATATATATATATATATATATATATGCATCACAACACTTATGTTGACACTGAAAAATATTATAAGTGGAAAATAATTAACATAATGAAACTGAAGAATAAAATATTTATATTAAAGTAGTTTTATATTTAACTACCAGGTTAAATTTCTTAAAACTTAATAATAATAAATATTTTTATATAAGAACTTACAAAGAATATATTCGAACCAAGTTATTAACAATGGTCCTTGTAAATAAAATATTTTAACATTTGAATATCATGTTTGAACAATCTTTGAAATTAAACTAACGATCTCGAGAATTAGACATTTTTAAGTAAGAAGGTCTAAAGCAACATTATTTTTGTCCTAATAAAGATGCCTCAAAAAATATTTCAGCATTGTATATTGGAGATTACAATCTTTGTGTTTGTAATACTTGCAAAGTTGCTGCACTTGTACAATATCATAAAACACATGACAATGTCATTATATGAGTATCATTATACAATATAAAAATATTTGGTGACTACCATAAAAATATTTTATGTGGGACCAAAATTATTATTGAATGGATCTGGACTGATAGCATAATCTGTCCAAGCAAAAAAAAAATTAACATGGTGATTCAAAAAGCATTTTACGATAATAATATCTAGATTGAAAAGCATATAAAATTGAAGAAAAACTTTTCATCTTGTAACACTTCACATTACCATCCAAAAAATCTTTCGACATTTCATACAATTTTATTTGAAAGGAGATCTTATTGCTCTCAAATTAACGGAAAGACATATAGCTTAAAATTTCATCCAAAATCATATTCTTCTTCGTGGGCTTAACATAAAGAAAGAGAATATATACAGAATTTTTTTTCATCTTATGACATTATAGATCATATAAAAAGTCTTCATGTATTTTATATCATTTCATTTGGGAAGAGATCTTATTGCTTGAATATTTACGTCATCAACTTTACCATAATGGGATGACTTATACTTTAATATCTCATCCAAAAACATGTATTTATTTTCATCAGCCTATAAGAAAAGATGGAAAATATTAAGAAACATATAGCTAATCAAATATGATGATTGACACAAACTTTTATTTGAAATAAAAGATAATTACAAATTATTGCATTTATATCATGTAAAGATTAAACAAAAAAAATCCTTATGACTAAAAAAAAATTAATATCAAGAGTGCACATATCCAACATGTCGGCCATGGTTAAGGATAGAATTATGTATCCCCACCTGGTCACCTACATTCATCTCTTTAACATGCTTGCCATCCAATCCTGAGTATAAAAAATTAAAATGTTACCAAATAACGGGTCAAAGATGTTTGGAATGCCAATTCAATTGATCCTCTCCATGGTACTTGAAGTAATCAGTTTGCGTTAAGAAATGTTGCATCGAAATAAGAGTATTTATAATCACTTGGTGTACATGAAGGAATTATGCATGGAAGTAGTTGTTGATTTATCAAGAATAGGTAGTTTCTAATTTGTGAAATACAGACATTGTTTATATATTACTTTGAAGTCTAAATTAATATTATATGTTTTTTGTTGATATACTGAAAACGAAAAAGTGTGAGCGGAGAAGATAACAAATCAAAAGTTTTCATACTTGTATGTAATATAGAAGTTAATTAATAAATTAGTAATATTTGCAGTATTTTATCTAGTTAACTTAAAATTTATAATATAAGCAACTCAAATATTTTCGGATAACATTATGCAAATAAGTTATTAGTTTATATAGATAAGTTAATATTTCATAACTATCATAGCCACTGATTAAAAATAATTATTATATGGAGTATTTAATTATTAAAATAATTTCTCAATAATCAAATACCATAATGTTAGACGGTTATAGATAGTTATCACCCACGACTCTAATAAAATTATAAATTATATAATTAATGATTTTTGAACTAATTATTATAATGATTTAATATTACTTCATACACATATATATTTCTGCATACGCAAAATGTAAATTTCGAAATAATAATACTCCATATATAAACAATGATTATGACATTTATCTAGTATAGTTTATAAAAATATATACCTATATAAATAGTCCTCACAAAAATAGAACCCATATAAATAGTAAAGATATATAATTATGATAATTGTATTAATAATAAAATCCTATCTTTATTATATATATAATTGTAACTGAAAAGTAATGTAAAATATTAATTCATGATGAAATTATATACTAATTAACCTTTCAAATTACTAACCAATCGTGAAGTGGGAAAAAATATAATATACTTATATAATATTTTAATTAGTCATAATTGACTACTTAACCTTTTAAATTACTAACTACTCAAAGGAGTAATAAATTATATAATATTTTAATTAGTTATAAATTCTAGATGACACATCATAACAAAGTGCCAAATGTCATATTCTCATCAAAAGTACTCTCCTTTTAATATAGTATAGATAGTTGAAATACTTGTAAGAAAATGACATAAATCCAACACTAAAGAAAAAGTAATATATTACAAAAAATTTCGCATGTGTACACTAATAATATTTGAAGAAGAAATAAAGTAATATAACAATTGTTAGAAATAAATATGATATCACTTAAAGATAGATAAAAAATATTTATAATAAACATAAAATGAGATAAATGACAGTAAACAAGGTAAAAGGAAATCAATTGTAAAGGAATTATTTTATAGACCAAAAGATGAATATAAAAATGTGTGCAGAATATTGTCATAAAAATATTATGATGAAAGTTGTTTTGTTTGTATTTATTTACTTCTTGATACGAATGAATGAATGTCTTATTCGAATTGTATGATTGTGTGACTATAGTAGACATATAATATATTATTTTTGTTATATTATATTTTATTGAGAATTCATTATAGGTTGGCAGGACATGTTGAGTTAATAGTTAGTCTCAATTTGCTTTTTCTTCACCACCTTTTTTATAATGAGTATGATTGATTGGATAATATAGCATAATTGATAACATATATATCAATATTTAAATTAAGTTGTTTTTGGTATATAACTAATATCCACATTTTCATTTCATATATATAGTATTATTATTATTTACAGGGTGATTAAATGATTGAGACGATTGCTAAATTAAATAACCACGCAATAAATTTTGCAGTAAGTAAATATTTGTATATTAACAATCTAATTAGTTACACCAGAGAAAAATTCATCTTTTTTTTCAAATGGTATTTTTTGCTTGCATACTACTTTATTTTTAGAGATCAAACTAATTTTGTAACCAACTCTCACAATTATTCATAAAAAAATATTCCAATTGTTGACTCTATTTATATAATCGACTTCAAAATTTGTCATGACAAAATCCATAAATCAAACGTAAAAAAAATCTCTAACTAAATAATATGATCTAAATTCAAATTGGTTTGCATGAATTAAAAAAAAAAGATAACACCTACAACAACAAAAAAACTAAAATGACATGAAAAGGATAATTTGATAATCAAAAGTCAACAATTGTATTTAAGTAAAAGTTTATATGGTAATCAAAATTTTAATTAGTTCCACTACTATTCATCACTGCTACATTGTTCAGGGAAAAAAACATCTTAAATATGAGTTACCAAAATAAAACCTTTTGGATCTTTTGTCCGAGTCATCTTTTATCCTATCTTTTTTATCCAACCATGCATAAATAAAAAAAGTATAATAATAGTATCCATATTCACCAAAGTCAATATTTCTCTTTTAAGTAAATATTTACATATAATCAAAATATTAATTAGTTCCAGTACTATTCATAACATTGTTATATATATATATATATTGCAAAAATATATATTATATAATATATCCATTTGGTAGATAATTATTTGAGAACATGTGTATCCCCAATCTTTGTAATTTTTAGTAAGTTTATTATTTTTATACGTGAATCACATATCATGGAATTAACCTTGTGCATTCATATTTTTGTTGTGATTACCGTATGCATCATCAAAATTTTCTATTACACAATGAAAACTCCACCACGATTATATTAATCTATTCATTCAACACCATCTTAATTATCCACCATCCTTCATACATAATATATATATATATATATATATATATATATGAGTGTGTATCATTTCACTTATAAAATTTGATATAATTAACGTTAAATATCATATAAGATGTTTGTAAGTGGCTAATAAGTGCCAAAACCAATTAAAAAATCACAAGAGATATTTTTTACTGATTACCTATAAATATAAGAACAAAAAGTCTAAAAGAGAGAATCCTTATCCAAAAGAATCTTGCATACAAATTAATTAACTATGACTTCGAAGTTCTAAAGCAAATATTTTTTCTAAAAAAAATATGATCATAAACATGTATGGTCAAAAATTCATTGTTTCATTTACTTCTTGGTATATATAAAGTTAATGTAATATTTTTTTGACCGTATGTAAGTATCCGTAATAATAAAAAAAGAATGTAGATCACAAATGGAATATGACAAAGATGTATTAAAAAAATAAAACCCAATAGAAGTAAAAATTTAATTTCATATTGTAATATGATTTCAATATAATATTTATTGCAAGGAAGCTATTAGTTCTCACCATGCACGAGTGAAACAACAAGAAATATTTGTATAGTCTTAATAAGGTATAAATTAGACTCTCAGAATCAAAGAAATAGTGGAAACGGTTGCTAATAAGATGGACACGATTTTGTTGACATTAAATTAATTTTATATATAATAAAATCATATTTATATTCTATAGTTTTTAATAGAAATTTTTAATATACCATTAATTTTTAGAGAGACCTGTCAATACATGATTATGTCAAATGTCATGCTATATAAATACATATTGTTATTAGCATTTTGAATGACTTCGATAATTTTTTTTAAAAAAATGTTAGAAGGTTATCTAGTGAATGAATGGTTATTGTTATAATTTTTATTTGAATTATATATATTGCAATTATTATTATAACATTTCTAGTATTTAAATAGTTTTAGTGGATGCCGACTTAAGTTTTTTTGTCCATGATTAGCGGTTACACATTCCAATAACTATGCACATTAATTAGGTGGAGTACATGCATATATACTAATTAATTAGCATTTATATTTTTTCAAAAATATTATAAGGACACATGGCACAATCTTCTCATGCCAAGTTAATATTTATTGATTATTTATTACACGGTTACATATTCTAATTACTATACATATTAACTAAAAGTAATGATTGATTGTTAGTCACAATTACAAATTCTAATTACTATATATATTAATTAGTGTTATGCTATGTGTTTTCAAACATATTTTTTAAAATTTTTTTTAAGGACACATGGCAATATATTGTTATGCCAAATGCCATCTTCTCTCACCTTTTAATATAGTATAGATATTTCATTTTGAAAATATTACTATTTACTTATGATAGTATAATTATATACAATAATTTAGTTTCTATAATTATAGTATTAGCATGTACATCCAAAGAACGTATTAATTAATATAGTTGATTTGTCAAAATATAACTCACATCATTTTAGAGTTCTAAATTTTCTTTATATATGATACTCGAGAATTTCCAAAAATACGAGTTCCTAGTCGTAATTAGTTGCCAATGTCCCCAACCACACTTTTTTACCCAATAATCACACTTTTTTGTACTTTCATGGTCTAAGCATATGTTAAACTTGGAACAAACCAATCAGTTCCGCGTTGGACCGGAGAGGTTGAATGAACCAACATACGGTTCATGTTCAATTGAAAAATAAAGATGATATGTTGTAGACACAACCATTTGGAATCAGTAAATGTGTAGAAAGCCACTACCCATTCATATGAATAGTAAGTTATATTACACGATGCTTATAATCACTCATTTGTCAAATGATTTTTTTATATATATTTTAAAAAGTATATAATATTTTTTAGAATTATTTTTATAAATTTTCTCTAAACTATCGCAATTTTTCGTATTACCAAACTACTCGACTTATATTTTTGTATTTCTAAACTACCACGAATTTTTCACTTTAGTCTTTTCGTTTTTCATTTCTTTTGATTTTTCTCATTTATGAAAAGACTAAATTATCCCTTCCTTCATAACACATCAAATAATAAATATAATAAATAAAAATAGAAAAGGGTAATTTAGTCTTTTTCATAAATAATAAATTTTTTGTTTAACACATTAACCTTTTCAATGATTTTTTTTATATTTGTTATTCGAGAGATAATTTAGTTTTTTCATAAGTAGAAAAAAGTAAAAAAACATAAAAAAAGTGAACGGAATGATTAAAGTGAAAAAATCGTAATAATTTAAGAATTTAAAAAAAATAAATTTGGAATTTAAAATTAGATGTGAAAAAAGTTTAAGAGAAGTTTATGACAATAATCTTATTTTTTAATGCCAAAACTTAAATATGAAAAGATTAATTAACTATTTAAATTAAAATAGACATTAAAATAATCTTTCTAGTTTAAGTTAATATTAATAGTTAAATTTGAGTAATATAAATTTGTAAATTATAATTGAATATGCTAAAATCACATAAAACTTATATCAATAGTTAAGTATATCACATTTGTTTTCTTAATTTTAATTAATTTTTTAATCATACTTTGATGTAAAAATACATTAATTATTGATAAGCATATATCAATAAATATTATAATTTATATTTGTAATATTATTTTATTAATAACCAGTCCAATAGTCAGGGTTAACCAGTTTAACTTGACCCAAAAGACTTCTCCGAGTCTGGATCTTCCAGGATTCGTAATGTAACATTTCATCATTAACCATTTCGTTTTCCGAGCAAAACATTGGAAAAAAAAAAAAATCGAATCTGCAGCGCACACCGATCCATCAGTTGACTCCACTCCGAAGCTATATCTTAAATGAGCTAAAAATGACATGCATTGTGAAATCCTCTAAATTATTTTTTCAAACATTATATTCAAGCAAAACTAATTGAAAGATAGGTTTGCATGACAGAACACGCATTATAAAATCGGCTCAACGTGGGTACTGGAGATCCAAATATGTCCAAGTGAACATTCCACCGTAACACTGAATGAAGCTCATCATAACCATCCTGGACACATCATTCTGTGCTCGGTTCCTTAGAGTGGAAAACTGAAAGATGGAAACATGTAACTAACAGCTCCCAAAGTTTCAAAACATAGGTCTAGTAGATGCAAAACAAACATCAATTTATTTATCTACACCACGCCCTTTGCTACTGAGATGCACACTCTAGAAAGTCTCTTAGAAAGCTACTTCGGCGCTTAGGTTCCTAAGTGGTAACTCCATATTCCAAGAGTGCTTCAGATTTGACATATCTGGCATCAAGGATCTATTCCCATCTTTTTCCAACCTAAAGCAAATAAAGATAACAGTTGCATTGAGAAAAGAGTTATGCTAGCACAAATTTGCCATTAAGAGCATTTTAAAAGGCTAGATTGGCACCAACCTTAGATCCAAAGGCTCAATCATCTTGTTGAGGTTGCTGTTACCTGCAGTTCTCTTCTCAGTAGTTCCTCGTGAAGATTTGGCTTTATTGCGCTTGTGCTTATTGTTATCCTTTTTCTTTGGCTTTGAACGTTGGTGATGATGAATCTTCCGAACTGTGTGAGACATCAAGGTGACAGGCGGATCATAGACATCAGGTGCCCATTTCACATGCAATTTCATATCCGGAGCTAGTCCATTCCGTTCACGACTGCCCTTCATTGCGGAAACAAGCCTACCAGTCTGAAAAAGGGTGATCGAGGCAACACATGAGCCTTCTATAAAAGCCCAGCTCCAAACAATAGAGTGAAACTTCTATAACATGCAAGAGCTCTGACATCAACTTAGGATTACCAATAAAGACTACCTAATTTAAGTGCAAACTATGGCACTTCATCCTGCAGCACACCACATATTGTTCTAATAGAAACACAGTAGTTGTCAATGCAACAACAACAACAACAACAACAACAAAACCTTATCCCACTAGGTGGGGTCGGCTACATGGATCATACGACGCCATTCCGTTCTATTAGTAACCAAACCTTTCGGTATATTATTCACCAATAGATCTTGCTCTATTAGTTCGCCAAGTGTCCGTCTTGGCCTCCCTCTCCCTCTTTTAATCGGACTCCAGATTATTTGATCTACTCTTCTTACTGGCGCATCTAATGGTCTTCTCTGAACATGACCAAACCATCTCAAACGATTTTCTACCATTTTCTCACTAATAGGAGCCACTCCGACTCGTTCACGTATATGGTCATTCCTAATCTTATCTAATCTTGTATGACCACACATCCATCTCAACATCCTCATTTCGGCTACCCCCACTTTACGTTCATGTTGTCCCTTCATAGCCCAACATTCACTACCATATAACACTGCTGGCCTTATAGCAGTACGATAGAATTTTCCTTTAACTTTATTGGGTACCTTTCTATCACAAAGAACTCCAGTGGCTTTCCTCCACTTACACCAACCAGCTTGAATTCTATGATTAACATCGTCATCAATCTCACCATCTTGTTTTACAATTGATCCTAAATATTTAAACTTTGTCACTTGAGGAATTATATCCTCCCCTAACCTAACTTTCAAATCGTCTCTAAGTTGTTTATTTGTGAAATTGCTATGCATATATTCTGTTTTATTCCTACTTAAACGAAAACCCTTTGACTCCAACGTATTTCTCCATATTTCCAATTTTGTATTAATCTCTTCTCTTGAATCCGCTAAAAGTACTATATCATCCGCAAATAGCATGCACTTAGGTACCTCCTCTGTGATACTCTCGATTATAGCATCGATAACTAAGTTAAATAGATACGGGCTTAAAGCTGATCCTTGATGTAGGCCAATTCCTATAGGAAATTCATTTGTCTCACCTCCGGGTGTCCTAACCCTAGTCAATGCCCCATCGTACATATCTTGTATTACCTTAATGTAGGCAACATTCACCCTCTTCTTTTGCAAGGCTTTCCAAAGTACATCCCTTGGTACCCGATCATACGCCTTCTCTAAGTCAATGAAAGCCATATGTAAGTCTCTTCTCCTACTTCGATACTTCTCCATCATCCCCCTTAGTAAATAAATCGCCTCTGTAGTGGATCTTCCTGGCATGAACCCAAATTGTCTCTCAGAAATACTAGTCTCCATTCTCAATCTATGCTCAATCACTTTTTCCCATAATTTCATAGTGTGACTCATAAGTTTAATCCCTCTATAATTTGCACAATTCTGAATATCCCCTTTATTTTTGTAAATAGGAACTAATGTACTTAATCTCCAATCATCAGGCATCTTTTTCGACCGTAAAATCTCATTAAATAGTTTACATAACCACAACACACCTTTTTCTCCTAAATATTTCCAAACTTCAATCGGTATACCATCCGGTCCAACGGCTTTATCATTCTCCATTTTCTTAAGAGCTTCGCTAACCTCCGAGACTCTAATTCTACAATAAAATGACCTATTAAGCTCACATTCGCTAACTGTCAAGTCCTCCAAATCACAACGCGAACCTTCACATCCATCATTAAATAGCTTATAGAAATACTCTTCCCATCTGTTCTTAATATCTCCTTCAGTAACTAAAACCTTGCCAACTTCATTTTTTATGCATCTTACTTGATCCAAATCTCTCGACTCCTTCTCTTTGTTCCTTGCAATCTTGTAAATCCTTTGTTCACCCGCCTTTGTCCCTAACTCCTTATAAAACCCCTCGTATGCTTTAGCACGAGCATCACTAACTGCCTTCTTAGCCTCCCTTTTCGCCAAACGATACTTTTCCCAATTGTCAGAACTATTGTCCAAGTGTATCGCCTTGAAACAATTCTTCTTATTACGCACCTTTTCTTGGACCTCCTCATTCCACCACCAAGTCTCCTTATCTCGTGGTCCAAAACCTTTTGATTCTCCTAAAATGGCTTTAGCAACCATTTCAACCTTTTTTACCACATTCTTCCACATGATACTAGCATCTCCTTCTAACTCCCACACACTTTCCTCTAATAACTTACTTCTAAAAGTCTCTCGCTTCTCCCCCTTTAACTGCCACCACTTGATCTTTCGATCAAAAACTGTTCGGGATTTTGGTTTTATACATTTTATTTGCATATCAAGAACTAACAATCTATGTTGTGTAGTCACCCCATGCCCAAGAATTACTTTGCAATTAGTGCAACGCCTTTTATCAGTATTTCTTATCAAGAAAAAATCGATTTGAGACCTATGAGTTCCACTTTTGTATGTGATTAAATGTTTTATAGCCGGTCCCAAGCCCGGATAAAGAAGGAGGGTTGTGTTAGGCCCCGACAGCCAACATAAAATCATGTCGAATCTTATGAACATGGATCAACGAGTAGTTGTCAATGCGAGGGAGACAATTGATATATGCTGCATAAGGTTCCAAGAATGCATGAATACACAACATATGTTAACCTAGAAAAGCATATTAGTACAGATAGGTAAGATGAATGGCTTTATCAGTAACGAATCCCCATTCACAGTAGATAACACACTTTCTGGTGCCGAGACCCCATCTAACAAGACCACTTATTATTCAACATTTCAACTAACCATTAAACTCTTTTATCGAGCTAAAGATATTCGATATATTCCAAGGGCCTAATACTTATTGTGCCAAACATGTATTTAAAAATTTTTAATACCGCTGTTATTCGACTCACCATTCACCTCTTTTGTATACACACATTCGATATATTCCAATGGCTTAAAACTTATTATTCCAAACATGTTCAGAAAACTGCCAACGAGAAACTGTAGAGCCATCATGTGACCCGCCCCATGATGCCTCTAGTAATATATGCACTAGACACTAGCAATCTTGTTTAGAAAAGAAGCTGCATCTGACCTGCCTGTGACGCCTCTAGTAATAGATGGACTAGAAACTAGCAATCTTGTTTAGAAAAAAGTTTCACATCTGAGCTGCCTGTAATGCGTCTAGTAATAGATGGACTAGACACTACCAATCTTGTTTAGAAATTTTTTTTGCATATATGCATGCTATTGGCGGATTTGAGCAGAACTGTACTTCAAGGAAGAAAACGAACATAAAATAACAAATATGCCAACCGGAAAATAACTAGTTTCACATGCACGCGAGTTACTATTGGTAGATACGAGCAAGAATAAATTGAAAAACAGAACCATAATTTACCAAAGAAAACAAATACAAAATACACTAACCAAAGATAACTAATTTGACATATATGCATACTACCATTGGCACAAACATCAGAGTAAAAAAAATTGAAATCAGAATTGTGCTTCAAAAATTGACTAACACAGTAACATGACATCAATGTTGAGTTAACTGAAATAACAAAACTTACAGGAAGTGAAACAGATCGTGAATAGACAGAATTATCTGCCAAAGAACATTCCTCTTCTCCTGAACTTGGTTCATTGCCAGAATCAGGTTGCATGTCCAATGAGCAAGGAAATGTTGCCGACTTACTCAGTGTTTTTTGCTTCTTCACATCCAAGGAAACAGAATGCAAAAACTCTTGACAGATTCTATCCTCGTCTTGTGGGTCAAGCTTCTCAACTTGACGTGGAACAATCGAGAGGGCACATGATTTTCCTCCAAAAGCACCATCATTAAGAGTCAAATCATGAGGACAGCACGTTCTGTTAAGTAGTTTACCTTCCTTTTCACCGATTGAAGAAGGGACCACAAAATGTTCACCCACTGAATTTAAACTCTTTTTGCAGTCTATTTGTGAATCACAACCAGAAATATATACAGATGCAGCAGTATCTCCAGATATTGCATTAGCACAAGGGCTGGAACCATCCATCCAGCTGCTACTCTAATGACAACTGCCAAAAGTTCATGTTAATAAAAGGTATTTACAGATCATGATGAAACTAATAGAAATATATGGCAATGCATCACAAGGGCTGGAACCATCCATCCAGCTGCTACTCTAATGACAACTGCCAAAAGTTCATGTTAATAAAAGGTATTTACAGATCATGATGAAACTAATAGAAATATATGGCAATGCATTGCCAAAATCACAATCCCATTTTAATGACTGATCACATGTACATCAATTCACGACATATAACTTTATGGGAAAATTTATTACCCAACCTGCGAAGTGACGAGCTCGGGAACAGGTAGATTTTCTAACTATTTTTTGGTGGACCATGCTGTGCATCTTCTGCAACTCAGAGGAATTCTAACATATAGAATAAAAAAAACCCAAAAAGAATTGGACCTACCAGGATGATCCTAGGAGTGAGAACAGGAAATTACATATGTATGCAAAATACAATTAGACAGAGTAACGCCACCACAAAAAGCAAAAAAAAAAAGGGGGGGGGGGGTATTCTCTCAGTTGAATCCGTACTATCAATATATTTTATCATCAAACTTATAACTCAAATCACAAAATAAAATAGCCTCCTTTGCATGCACGCATCAGAACAAGATTTGCCAAGAAAGAACATTTCTTTCCCATACAGTTTTTAAAAGAAACATTAAAATAAGAATCAAAACCATTCATTTCATCATGAGTAAGGCTTTAATACAGATTGCAGATATGATCAAAACAAAAGTTTAACCAGGACAATAAAAAAATGAAATTGGAGAATTCAATCTGTAAGAATAATTTTCACTCACATTCGTGCTATGCAAGACAAAAGTAACATGCAAACCCAAATCCTTTCAACTTGCTTAAGTCTTTTTGAATCATTAGATTCTTAGTATGTTAGACCAAACACACTTTCATAATTTCAGCAGGTTGCATGTCTGCCATGTAACATAGAATGATAGAACAAAGCTCGAAGTTTATGTCAGTGACAAGTGATGCGACACTTTTTATTAAACGACATTGCATCATAAGGTACCATCAAGGAAGCCATAATACACTCCTTTTGTCAAAGAAAGGAAACACTTTTGTTCCAAGGTAGATCACATGCTTATTAATAATTATGTTCTCATTTCGGCAATGCGAATACAAATCCCATATTTGAAACAAAATAATGTCAATACAAGCAACCCAAAAAAATGAACACATCATCCATTGAAAAAGGCCATCTCACAGTAGACAAAAGAAAAAGAGAAAAGACATCTCAAAAGACAAACCTCTCGTCTAAAATGCATATGAGAAAAAAAAAGAACTTGAAGAAGGACACAGAATAGGAAGACAAGGGCCTCGCGAGTACCAAAAAGACGAGACGAAGAAACATACATCTGTCTGTACATGTAATGCTATTACCTTCTCAAATATGCACTCAACATAAAAATGTCTATTAGTGTGAGTACCTGCAATCACTAAGTATTAAAGCATGCATCCAGAGGTTAAATCAAAATAAGAGTAGAATAAAGAATTTCCAGTATTCGACAAAATAATAGGGTGAAATATATGTCAAGCATTATCCAGCTCATGTATAAAGGCTACTAAGATTATCTGCCAGGACCGACAATGAAGGAAAAAAGGAAAAAGAAATTATATGCAACAGATTTCACCCTAATTACCCGATGAGAAACCATATGTGAATTCTACATTGAAGTTGTACAAAGAATAAATTACCGCACGTAGAATTATTCCAATGAATGATCACCAATAACGTTAGAGGCAGAAACTACTTTACCCAATCCCGCACACATTAATCTAACTGGAAGAAACAAAGGGATTTGCCTCATAAGTTAAAGACTAAGATTAAGCATGCCAATTACAGTCAGAATCTTGGAACAACAATTTTTTAAAAAAAACGGGAAAAAGTAATTTTGCTTAATTACATCGTAGGAACATCAGTAGCTAATAGCATACCCATCAAATCTTACAGATAATTCAACTTCCTACAATATGAGACCCGATGCAAAGAGCTATACATTTACCTGAAATCGAAAGCAAGCCACCCGATCTATTCCACAACAATAGATCACCAATCACACTCCTCCAAAATCAAGCTGTAGCCACCCGAGAAAAGACAAGCCACCAGAGACCCCAAAAGTCCGATTGATCGATGAAGCGATCAGAAGCAAGCTTGCAGACGGGATGAGGGGAGAGATAGAGAGACAGAGGAGAGGGGGCGAAGAAGAAGGCAATAGGAAAGAAAACCCTTCAGAAGGTTGATGCTATTGACTGATATTACCACGCCGGTTCCACTTTTCGAGCTGTTTCAGGCGATGGGAGCAGGATCCGCCATGGAAGGATGTGATCAAGGTAGCGCGGCGGTGGAGGAACTCCCCGAGCACCGAAGGCATCGTCGATGCTCGAAGACGACGGAGAAGAAGACGGACGGAGACGAGGAATAAGCCCTCGATCGAGATCGCCGAATCCGATCGCCCAAAATTATCAGCCCATCAAAAGCGGAGGGGAAATGGGATCGGAGAAATATCGCCGGAAGAATCCAGAAGCTCGAGTAGTGGGGAAGGAAGAGATTTGGGAATTGGGAACGGACCTTTATATATGGGCGAGGCGGTGAGCGCACCGGTCAAAGTGATGCACCGGAAAGTGGCGGTCTTCTTATCTGTGAGAACGGGCACGTGTCGCTTTCGGATAGAGCAAAAATAGAGGAGTTGCATTTGTGGAGCATGGCGAGATCGCTCTGGAGACCGTCGGATCGCACATGGACGGGAGTAAGATGACACGCACGGGAGTTTTGTGCGCGTAGTTCGGACGGGAAGTCCAGGATGAGATTGATATTTTTGGCAGGCGTGACCTTTTATTATAACGATATTTGTAATAATTAACATATCAAGAGATTCCACGTGTTTTATATTATTTAGATCATTAAAAAAAGGAAAACATTTTTGTCGTAGTACTTTTTTTTTTTTTTTATAGAATTTAAGAATGTGTGAATTCAAAATGAATTCATATACGTGGATCTATATTAATTTATAAATCAATGATGATTCTTAATAAATGTTTTTTAAAATAATTTTATAATAAATTTATATCTACTATTAATTTATACATCAATAATAACTCATATATGTGGACCTCATTTGGGTCACTCAATTCTCAATCTCTTCTAGATAACACTTTTTTTTGCAAGAGGTTGTAGTTATTTTTAATATTTCAGTCTTAGTTAAAATTATATATTTTAAAAAAGGTGATGTGCATGTCAACTTAGAGGTCATACGATTAATTAATTAATAAAATAATAACTAAAGATTAATTGACTAAAATTTAAATTTAAGTTGAATGATATAGACTTTGGCCCTGTTTGATGGAGAACAGTCTTGGAATAAGGCTTTATTTTATTTTATTTTATTTTATTTTTGCCAAACGAATGTTTTTTCTGTTCACATGAATTTCACCGTAATAAATTTAGAATGAACAAAAATATGATGTTATGAAGTTCTCTTGTTGGGTTGGAACTTCGTGCTTCAGCGAGATTAAGAATATGGAACAAACTAAAAAGCCTGAGATTAGGCGTTATAAAGACATTTTTTGAGCATGACTTTACACATATATTTCTTAGTTTTCTTAATATCCTTTTACTAATAATTTAGAGGATAATTAATTATAATAAAAAAGTGATACAAAGTACTTAACAATAATTATATTCATTATTTTTAAAATTTTATGAACTTATAAATATTATTATTATTGATAATGAATATAATTATTTTTTATAACTTCCAATTCTATAAATTTATTTATTTTTATTATAAAGGAATATCTAAACTATTAGTAAAAAATATTGAAAGAATAAAGAAAATATGCATAAAATGGATTGACATGCAAGATGCATACTCATTTTTTCTATAATGATTTTTATACTAGCTCTTAGACATATTATATTAATTTTTTTTATTTTTGTTACTCTTCTCGAGATATTTGGTACGTTTATAAATATCTTTTATTGATTAATTTTAGTCATTTGAAATTTCATTATTAGCACGCAATAAATTCAGCTTCGGAACAAATTTGACTTTCTAACAATTGAGGACGTGCTTGATTTTCTTTGTATGTATCTTAAAATAACGTAATTAATATTTTAAAAATGAATCACGATATAAAATAAATCGACGAAATATTACAACATAATATTCAAAAACATTATTTAAATAAATATGTTATAGGTTCCCATTATATCCAGTCATAACCATCTAAATATTTCTAAAATCATTCTGATTTTCGGACCGGTAGTTTTTCTTAAGTTTTCATTGAATAATTAAATTGATGGATGTAGTGGAATGAGAACCATGAATTTGATGTGATATAAAAAAAATAAATGTAGTAAATTAATTTTAATGGACGTTTGAATAAAAAAATATCATAAATATAAAATATAAATTTATTAATGATTATAAATAAAAATATAAATAAATTTTTTTATGGATGAATTGTTAAAATATATTATCTAAATATAAAAAATATTTTAAATATACTTTTTAATGAAATATTAATTTTTTAAATAAAATGATAAGTGATAAATAATATTATATTAATTCTTTATTATAAATAATTTATATTTAATAAATAAATTATTTTATATAAGAAAAGGAAAAAAGAAAAAAAGTTGAAAAGAAAAAAAAGGAAAGGTCAAATAAAAAAGTGAAAATAAAAAAAAAAGTCGAGTGGCTTTACTGGAATTAATATTCTGAAATTAAAATCATGTGATCCTAATGTATGATGACTTGGTTTCACTTCAGGAATCAAATCACCATTTTTTATTTGACAAACCAAGCTGAAATTAGCCTCATATTCCAACTTGACCCTGATTCCTACGACTTTATTCCATATCAAAAATCAAATCACCATTTTCTATTTAAGATATTCGGCCTCAACTTCTAAACTCTTGGATCAGGGAACACACCCCTAAATGTATTATAGCTTCGTTTGGAGCAGCTCTTTAACAAAATAAGATTGGGAAAAGGTTTGCTTTGAAAGGAAAATAGAGCCACCTGTGAGAAAAAGTAAATTATTTATTGTTGCCTATATTTTTACAAGGTCTTTTATCAAAAATCAAATGATCGAAAATGAGCTGTCGCAAAAAGTCAGGCGCAGCAAAAAAATTTTTTTTAAAAAAAAACTTGTTTTCTTTCAAAGAATATCCATCCCAACTTTTGGGAAAAATACAAAGATATACTCTGAGCAAGAGATAATTGTGAAAGAATAACAAATTTAAAATTTCACCAAACATCATCATCGCAAGAGAAAACCAGATATAACTGTCAACAAAAGCAACCCAAAAGTTGTCCCAAACGAACCTACGTCTTATTTTGAACTCTTCGATTTTTTTTTATCAAATATCACAAAAGAAAATTCACGTATCAATCAATTACTTCTTCAAACTCTGAGCGTGAGCACCGCCCAGAATTTGGGTCAACGGAACGGTCTCCCGGAAGGCCGGAACACCTAGCAGTGGGGAAGATGGAGTCGTCTCACGCGGTGGATAGAGACAGGATGGTGCGTGGATCAGACGGCATCCATATACTGTTGAATGCTCTTCAGTTGGTCTCGAGTTAATTACGCCTGTTGGCCCATTTAAAACAGGCGCTAATCTGATCGGTCCATTTTTGTTTCAATTACCATTATAATTAAGTTGACACATAACATTAACTGAGGTTTAGTACATGAATAATTTTGGATACTCACACGGTTATTTCTTTCAAGTGATTAAAAAATAAATTTTATGATGAAATCAATATTATAAAACCCGACCCGACCATCGATCTAAATTGTCTAACGGGTCAGGTTAGACCGGATCGAATCGAATAGTCGGATCGGATAACATAAATTAATAAAAAATAAAATAAGTTCAAGTGACTACTATAATATTATTAATATGTAACATATTATTTAGCAAAAACATAATGTAATATAATAAAATAATTCATATCAAATAATGTAATAAAGTAAGAATAAATTAAATTATCAATTGAATATTTTCTAAATAAACAATCTTGTGAGTAATTATAAAAAAATAAAGATATAACAATAACAACAACAAAGTCTTATCCCACTAGGTGGGGTCAGCTACATGGATCATACGACGCCATTCCATTCTATAAAAAAATAACGATATCAATAAAATTTTATATATGTGATAAAGAAGAATATTGAAACTTAAATTTAAGTATATATATATTAAAAAAATTTAATATTTTTTGTATATTTTTTTTACATTTTACAACTTGACCCGATCGGGTCGGTCAAATCCGTCGAGTCAGCCGGTTGAAATCGAGTTTTGACTGGATTTGATCGGATCAAAGCGGGTCAATTCTATGCCCGGATTATGAATGACCCGCGGGCCATTTTAGTGCCTGGACACTAGTCCGACCGGTCCGACCGGCTGGGCCGAGTCAGGTCTTACAACACTGGATGAAATCTCCAAAGCTTCTTCTTTTTGCCAAAAATAAGGCCAGATTAAAAAAATATAATGTTCTGAAAATAATATTTTTAAATAAATGCCTGGATAAAATACTATTTTTAAATTAAATTAAATTTAATTCAATTTGATCTCTAATCCGGTTATCAAAAAATTGATTATAACATGGGACAAGTGAAATGTCTTCGTGCACTTGGACAATTTGTGATTGTTTTGTACGAGAAAAAATTATAGTGTTCTGAAAATTGCATCGGTCGGATTGGTTAGTTTGACCATGAATTAGCTCTCAGTCCGTTCGATTTTTCTATCAAAATGGAAAAGTAAATAATAAGATTCAACAACCAATTCAATTCGGTTTTCAGTCTCTGAATAAAACATACAAAATTGGAATATATGATATGATAGAATAGCAAAGGAAAGAAAAAAAAAATATTTGAGAAAGGAAAAAGGAAGACAATCACGTATAAATGATTATGAAAAACAGGAATTTATGAAAAAAGGAATTTATTGATAAAATGCAGTTAAATTAAAAAGGGAAAGTTATTAATAAGGAAAAAAATTGAAGAATATAACTTATTAGTTAACCTATTTTGGAATCTCTGGATAAATGCTTATTTTTCAACTCCCTAAAGTATCCCTTCCTTATCCACGGTACATCTTTCCTTATTTGAACCTCGACATTAACAAAAAGGTTATTTTAATTACTTAAAACATTAAATGGAAGGATTCAAAAGAATAGAGGTAAAATTCCTCATTAAGTCTTTTTTTAAAAATATATTTAGTTAAATAATTTATTCATTTATTTTTATAATATTTACATCTATGTCAATATATAAAGAAAAAAACAGAGATGTCCTTTTTTAAAGAAGGGATACCGTGTCTCCTATGTTTCCATCCATTTGATTAGAAATCTATAAATTTTATTTTATCTATTTTCATTTAAAGACTTTAAATATGAATAATAGATTTTTAATCCGATGAATAAAAAGAAGGGAGACACCATGTCCCTTATTTAAAGGAGGGACACACTCATTAAGTCCATATATAAATCATGATATTTTTATAATCGTTCCGAAGTTCTCTCATGACATCTATTTTATCTGTATTTTTTGAATTATTAAAGTTTTATTCAATTTAATTAAAATTTTATGTTGTAACTTCTTATTTAAATAGTCTTAATGACATCATAAAGACATTAAATTTCACAATATCCTGATTACTATCACCCCTAATTATTAGTATTCTTATTTATATTTATACATTTTAAACAATTTAATAATTTCATTTGAAGTTATTTTATTTTTAATACACAAAATAATATATATACACCTATATTCTATATAAATATAAAGTCATGTATTATGATACTTTTGTAATTAGTCTTTTAGCTCTCTTATTCCACCCTTTCATCTATCTTTTATTTTGTTTTTAAATTATTAAACTTTTTTATTCAATTTAATTAAATTTTGTGTTGCAACAATATATTTTAATTCATCTTAATGGCATCATGAATACGTTAAATTTCAAAAGGTCATCATTAATGACATCCCATTTATTTTTTATTATTTGGACTAAGGCATTTAAAATTATTTAATATTTCCATTTGAAGTTATTTCCTTTCTATACACCATATAAAATATATATCTTCTATATTCTGTATATAATTATGAAGCCATGCATCTACATTCTATATCTATTTATTTACATTTAAATGTAACGATAACCAAGTGTATTAATTACAAATATATATATATATATATATACTTATTTATTCATTCTTCTTTCATCTATTATACACCTCATTAAGGGATTTTAAACTATTTGATATTTCCATTTGAAGTTATTTCATTTTTAATACACCAAATAAATATCTATATATTAATGAATTTTAATTTATTTAATACTTTTCATTTAGAAATTAGAAATATACATACATATATATAATAAAGACGTGTACATTTTCATAATTAATTTATGGATCATTTACCATTAAAATGTAACAAACTTATATCCATATCAAGATATATTTATATAATATAATATAAGTCATGCTTTGTAATTACTTTTGAAGCTCTCTTATTCGAACACATTTTTTAATTATTATATTTTTTATTTAATTTAATTAAAATTTGTGTTTTAACTCTCTATTTTAATTCGTCTTAATATTATAATGAAGACATTAAATTTCACCATGTCATCATGAATGACATCCTATTTATTTTTTTATTATCTATATTAAGGCATTTAAAACTATTTAATATTTCCATTTGAAGTTATTTCCTTTCTTATACACCAAATAATATATATATCTTCTATATTCTACATATAATTATGAAGCCATGCATCTATATTTTATATTTACATTTAAATGTAACATTAACCAAATATTATATATATTGTATTATTTATTCAATCTTGTTGAATCTATTACACAACTTTTCGTCTTTAATTACTATTACGTAATAAAACATTTCATTAATGATCATTTTTTTACTAAAATATAATCAAAGTTAAAAGTCATTATATTTTTGTAATTTTATTTTATATTTTTATGAAATTGATACACACATTATGTATCATTAAAATATTCATTTTTTATTCTTTCTTATCATGTATTTTGTAAAACTTTTTAATTATTATTATGTCCCAAAAAACATTAATCATCATTTTTAAAGAATAATAAAAAAAGTATTATCTTTAGTTTTGACTATTTTAAATGATGAGATATTTAAAATTTTATGAATGCCATTTTTTATTTATTTAAAAAGAATGCTTAAATCATTAATATTTTACTTTATACTAAAATTATAATATAATAACTAAAATTGTAATTGATGAGCAAGTTACAATTGATTGCAATATATTACAATATATTTACATTCCCCATAACTTTTTTCTTTTATTTCATTATAATCAGCCCACTAACTCATTAATTTTAAGATTAAGTTTCTCAATATTTTGTCCATTTCTCTCCCCACTAATTTATGTGGAAAGTAAATTATACATTTTTTGGATTATTAATTTTTTTATTTAATCTAATTAAATTTTTTGTTTTAACACTCTATTTTAAGTCATCTTAACGGCATAATAAAGGCATTAAATTTCAGTATGTTATCATGAATTACATCCTAATTATTTTTTATTATTTATATTAAAGCCATGCATCTATATTCTATATCTATTTATTAACATTTAAATGTGATGAAAACCAAATATATATTAACTTATTTATTCATTCTTGTTTCATCTATTATACAACTGTTCATCTTTATTTACTATTACCTAATAAAACATTTCATTAATGATAATTTTGTCATTAAAATAAAAATCAAAGTTAAAAGTCATTACATTTTTGTAGTTTTGTTTTTTTTTGCGAAAGCCCTAACGCATATGTATAATTAAAATTTTAAAATATTCACTTTTTTATGATTTCTTATCTTATATTTTGCAAAACTTTTTAATTATTTTAGTGTCCTAAAAAATCATTATTCATCATTTTTAAAAAAAATAATAAAAAAATAATTATCTTGAGTTTTATCTTTTATAAATTATGAGACATCTAAAATTTTCTGAATGTCATTTCTTATAGTTTTTTAAAATGAATGCTTAAATTGTAATATAATAACTAAAATTATAATCAATGAGCAAGTTACAATTGATTGCAATATATTACAATATATTTACTTCTCTTATTTGTACATTCCCCGTAACCTTTTTCCTTTTATTTCAACTCACTAATTAATTTTAAGATTAAGTTTCTCAAATTTTGTCCATTTATCTCTCCCACTAATTTACGTGGAAATGAGAATATACATGAGACTAATATTACTTCACTATTACACGAGCATTATGATACATAGTTATATATATATATATATATATATAATGAATGTTTTGATTCATATATTTTGAATGTGTGAAATAAAAAAAATAGTGTTTGCATTAAAGAATGTTTGATGCATGAGGTGGGAGTAATATATTGTATGAGAAAAAATAGTATATCCCAACAATAAATCGTCATTAAAATGCATTATATTATTTTAAAATCGCATCATCATAAATGTCTAATAATATCGATAGCCTGTCGTAAGATTATTATTTCATTATTATATTTTTACACAAGTAAATAAAAATTATAATTCAATTATTATTATGAATAATAATTTTAATCGTGCGAAGCACACTTATGTTCCCTAGTTGTAACAATGAATTTAAATAAAATTATATGGTTCAACTTCAAACCCTTTTGAATATTATATATAGAGAGCTCCAAATTGATGTATTTTAATTGATATAAATATTATTATAGTATTTTAATATAACGAGTCTATCCAAACATATTATACTTATATAAAATTGGAATATATTTTGGTTAAATTTATTAAAAGAATAAATATTATTTAGTAAATAAGAAATTATTTAAATTAATATTCAATATTAGAAAATATTTTGTAAGTATTGTTATATATATTTTTATTGTATTATTCATAATAAATATTTGAAATCATAAAAAAATTAGTTCGATTCGATCTAACCTGGTTAAATCAATCGAATAATTACCCAATTTATATGTCACCCAAAATTTGGTTAAACCAATCGAATAATGATCCAATTTACATGTCACCCAATTCGATTTTTAAAACATTGGAGAACTATTTTCCCATTATTTTTTTATTTAAACAACCTTTTACAATAGTGTAATTAATACAATAACAAGAAAAGTAAGAACAATTGTGACCTTCTTTTTTAGTTGTCATACAAAATGACGCCAATTATCGAACCCACACGATGTTAAGAGTTATGCGCATTGGCCGAAATTTTGATCCAACATCAATCATCATTAATTTGGTGTCATCTTGACATTCTGTTGGATGAGACTCCCAACAAAAATTATTATTTACATTATTATTGTTTCACGTCACAAAATATTCAAATATACATAACTTTTTATCCAATAATTAATATAGTTAGATTTATTTTTATATTAATATTTTGTCATTACACTTTAAATATTAATTGATATTCTATTTAATATATTTTGTTCTTCATTAACTTTTTGTCACTTTTTAATAATTATGAGTGATTCTGAATTTATATTTTACAATTAAATTATAATTTATAATTTATTTAACTTCAATTTTACCTTTTCATTTTACGTACTTATATTTATGGGCAATATTTTATAAGCTTATTTAGAGTTCTTCATCCTTTAATTTATTTTTTTTCATATTTTAAATATATTATAATTTTGTCTTTTAATACGATGCAAATTAAGATAAACCAATTATCATGTTGTTTTAATCGAGAGTTTTTCTATTATTAACGTAGTTATTATTTTATTTTTGTAGCTCACTTTGTTTACTTCTTATCCAGATTTATAATTGTTAGTAATATTTTAGTTTGGTCTTACATATTCTATTTAAACATTTATTATTATTTTTATGTTATTTATAATTTCTAAAGACAATTCATGAATTCATCATTGAATTTTATTTCATTAATATTATTAAAAGGCACAAAAGTTTATTTTCATTTTACCTTTTATGTTTATGTTTATGTTTATATTATATTCTGAAATACATAATTTTTTGTTATATTATTATTATTTATAATTTTTTGTTTTTGTTTATGTTTATTTTACTTTTATGTTTCATTATGTTCATTGATCGAGTACTCTTCCCCCTTTGATTTTAGTATGCTTATAACTTATTTGTTCGTATATATGACATTTTATGTTATATATTTAATACTTTGTTATACGGTGCATAAAAGTATTTACATGATTACTTTAGCTTTAGGATTTAAATTATAAAAAATCTATTTACGAGTAATAAAAATGAAAACACATAAATTAATAATATAAAAAATATTTATAAATGTGAAACACATCCCTCGAGCTTCTATGATTTTTTGGTGGAGTGGAGCCTTACTTTGAATGGATTTAATGATTTGCCAAAACTTATCCTCAAATCAGATCGGACTATTAATTCTTAGTTTTTCAAAACGTGAAGAATATTAGACAATAGAATAATAAAATTTGATAACTTATTTTTGAAAGACACTAATGATGAAAAAGTTTTGTTTCAGAACAAAAAATCTACTAACCCTGCAATTACTTATATATGTTAATCCACTTAAAACAAAAGGCACTTGGATGCAAGAATTTGAATTCTCGTTATTTAACGAGAAGTAATATATTATATAAAATTTTTTTGAATTGGTGTTTGAATGAAAAAATATAATGATAAAGAATTAAAACTTGATTAGATAAATAAATTTTAATGACTACTTAAATAAAAATAAGAACTAAAAAATAAATTATTATTTTATGAAATAAATATAATATAAAATAAAATATTATAATTTGTTATTATTATTTAAACATGTATTAGTACTATATATATGCATATATGTATATATATATACATAAAAATTAAAAAAATATATTAATAATATCCTAATATAATATAAATTAGATGATGTATAATTTTTTAAAAATATAGTTGGAAATTTAATTAGTAAAATTATATTATAATACAATAAATACAACAATTATATATTGATTTATTATTTAATAAACTTCATTAATTTTATATTAATGTCACAACTGAATTTCTTTAATTTCGTTGCACTATAATACTAAGCAAATTATAATAAATACTTATTTATCATTAAATATAAATAAAATGTAAATAAATTTTTATGATTATTTATTAAGAAATAAGTAATTATGTATAATATTATTAAATTAGTTATATATATTAATAAATAATTATATAGGTTTAGAAGCCACCTACTTTTAAAAAACTCAAGTTCATTAATCATAAGTCAAGTTCTTGACTTCTATAAGTTTTCTTTTAAAAAACATGAAAATTTAAATTTTTTTTGCTCATGCACTAATTACAAATGGATCCCATACCTTAACTCTCAAACAATTTAAATAAATTTTGGAATAAGACAAAAACTTTCATTCTATTCTAGTGGCAAACGAAAGTGATTGAGGAACAGGAGAATAATATAAGGATACATAGATTTATTCTCCAAAAAATGGAAGTACTCACTTAAACAAACTTTAGAATCTGAAAAAGTTAAGATTAATTATTCTATCAAATATAGTGAATAACTATTATTTTTATTTTTATGTCATCGATCACTTTTTTATTTTATTCTCCTCTCATTTAAACATAATTTTTTTTTCTTTTTGATTAAGAAAATAAATAATAAATTCACTTAATAATAAATCTCATAAGATTTGCCCAAATTTAAAGACCAAATTCTAAGCAACGCTACGTTTGTTCTTCTTAACCTAATTACATATAACAACACAGGGAAAACCTAATACAATAAATTCAATTAACATAATAAAGCATCGAAAGATTTCTTAAGCAAATAAATCCCAATATATGTAACAACCCATGGGCCACATAGATTATAACATAAGAACCCCACGTAGGATTCAAAATACGTAAATGAGTTCACATAATGGTTCATGACTCAAGGTCTATAATCGATTTATTAATGAGTTCATCATCGTAATAAAATATACTGTAAGATAACTTGGGCAATGACCCCAATTGTCACATGTGCATCCTCATCATCATGAAGTCACCGTCGCCTGCTCTATGCCTCATCCGTACATGCACGAATTCATGAGATGCATGTAATTTCTCTTGTTAGAGTATGTTGAGGCTCATGTATATTATGATCCCATAATATGATTTTTACATGTCATGACATATGTGTTGCATCATAATAGAAACATAATACACATGCATACTATGAGTTACATATGCACACTATGACATGTGAACAATCATCATGGTGAGATAAAATAATCATATATCATCATTAAACAATATGCTAAGTCATATTATACATTCATCTTGCTTAACATTTATCATATGGCTCATAAATCTTTATCTAGCTATGCCGAAATCTCTTTGTCCCATTGCAGACTCATCCTTCGGTGGTCTTGTTTCTCGTTGAAAATTGATCCCCTCACCTTAGGTGAGGTCTTTGTCTCCTGAGGAATATGACATGTATGATAGCTAATGCTCATCTTTGGTTTCCTCGTACGACGACAACAACAAGATACTTCCATCTATCTGTTTGTTATCTTATATTCATAAATACATATAATCATTCAATATACGTTGTATATTTTAATCATATTTAAGGCGGTCCTTGCATCAATTTTTACTAAATGTAAACATTCATGGTCACGACCATGCAAGGAAGAGTCACAATCGTGCTTATACTAGGGAGCACCCATGAAAGCATCACTTCACGAGCGTTCCGATTGGTTTAAACTTTTGGATGTTTGGTGACGATCATGTCACTCTCGTGGAACGACCATGTCCTTACCCGACTGTATGATCAGATGCTTTGTACATTCGATTGACTCATCGATTGATTTAAATAGTGGGATTTTACGAACGGTCGAACCATTGATCGACTAATTTAAACATAGGTTACATGCGTGGCCTCACTGATGGTCACAGTCGTGTTGAACCTTGAAGCCGTGTCACGCTTTGGACGACGACAATGCACATTGAGGGTCACGGCCGTGCTCAGGACAAAATAAGGACTTTTTTCTTTTTTTGTCCTTGTTTTTCTCTATTCTCACTCATTTATAAGTATTTTAATGACATGCATTCCTCCTAAACATGCAATGTACATCGACATCAATCATGCTCATATCATAATGAACCATGAAAACTAATAAAGATGAATGAAAGAACTATTGGACCTAACAATCACATTCTTATTCAAAAAATTAGTAGATGATATGAAACATCATAATCTAATTATGATTATTAATAAAACAATAGCCCTAATGAAATCATAGAGCAATGTAAAATAATCTCGCACAAACTCTAATCTTAACATCTAAGAAGACCTAATTTGACATTCAAAATTCTTGATCCAAACATTCATATAATGATTAGAACTTTGGATTCCCTCAAACATATATTGAGTAGTAAACCCTAAACTCTGTCTTATTCCTCTTCTTCTTTCCCAGCCGAATCAACCCCCTTTCCTTGATGGCCGAGACTTCTTTTCCTCAAGATTGATGCTGTCCACGAGCTGTTGAAGAGCTTCTACATTATCTTGAGCTAGGGCGAGTGAGTTGATGGGTAGAGTGGGATGGATTACTGTAGCTAAAATGGAGGTGGCTGAATGGTTAGGTGGGAGACAACCTCTTAGGCGCTGTTTGATTACGAGTTAAGAGCTAGATTAAGTAGATATTTATCGAAACAACGCTAAATAAGAAGTAGATTAGGATTAACAACAGACAAAACATGCACGATTCAGGATGAAATGTTTAATCTTGTGATTATTTTTCAAATTTTTGTAATTTTCAATTTTGGTGGGATACAAATAGATAATTCATATAAAAAATATTTATAAATGTGAAACACATCCCTCGAGCTTCTATGATTTTTTGGTGGAGTGGAGCCTTACTTTGAATGGATTTAATGATTTGCCAAAACTTATCCTCAAATCAGATCGGACTATTAATTCTTAGTTTTTCAAAACGTGAAGAATATTAGACAATAGAATAATAAAATTTGATAACTTATTTTTGAAAGACACTAATGATGAAAAAGTTTTGTTTCAGAACAAAAAATCTACTAACCCTGCAATTACTTATATATGTTAATCCACTTAAAACAAAAGGCACTTGGATGCAAGAATTTGAATTCTCGTTATTTAACGAGAAGTAATATATTATATAAAATTTTTTTGAATTGGTGTTTGAATGAAAAAATATAATGATAAAGAATTAAAACTTGATTAGATAAATAAATTTTAATGACTACTTAAATAAAAATAAGAACTAAAAAATAAATTATTATTTTATGAAATAAATATAATATAAAATAAAATATTATAATTTGTTATTATTATTTAAACATGTATTAGTACTATATATATGCATATATGTATATATATATACATAAAAATTAAAAAAATATATTAATAATATCCTAATATAATATAAATTAGATGATGTATAATTTTTTAAAAATATAGTTGGAAATTTAATTAGTAAAATTATATTATAATACAATAAATACAACAATTATATATTGATTTATTATTTAATAAACTTCATTAATTTTATATTAATGTCACAACTGAATTTCTTTAATTTCGTTGCACTATAATACTAAGCAAATTATAATAAATACTTATTTATCATTAAATATAAATAAAATGTAAATAAATTTTTATGATTATTTATTAAGAAATAAGTAATTATGTATAATATTATTAAATTAGTTATATATATTAATAAATAATTATATAGGTTTAGAAGCCACCTACTTTTAAAAAACTCAAGTTCATTAATCATAAGTCAAGTTCTTGACTTCTATAAGTTTTCTTTTAAAAAACATGAAAATTTAAATTTTTTTTGCTCATGCACTAATTACAAATGGATCCCATACCTTAACTCTCAAACAATTTAAATAAATTTTGGAATAAGACAAAAACTTTCATTCTATTCTAGTGGCAAACGAAAGTGATTGAGGAACAGGAGAATAATATAAGGATACATAGATTTATTCTCCAAAAAATGGAAGTACTCACTTAAACAAACTTTAGAATCTGAAAAAGTTAAGATTAATTATTCTATCAAATATAGTGAATAACTATTATTTTTATTTTTATGTCATCGATCACTTTTTTATTTTATTCTCCTCTCATTTAAACATAATTTTTTTTTCTTTTTGATTAAGAAAATAAATAATAAATTCACTTAATAATAAATCTCATAAGATTTGCCCAAATTTAAAGACCAAATTCTAAGCAACGCTACGTTTGTTCTTCTTAACCTAATTACATATAACAACACAGGGAAAACCTAATACAATAAATTCAATTAACATAATAAAGCATCGAAAGATTTCTTAAGCAAATAAATCCCAATATATGTAACAACCCATGGGCCACATAGATTATAACATAAGAACCCCACGTAGGATTCAAAATACGTAAATGAGTTCACATAATGGTTCATGACTCAAGGTCTATAATCGATTTATTAATGAGTTCATCATCGTAATAAAATATACTGTAAGATAACTTGGGCAATGACCCCAATTGTCACATGTGCATCCTCATCATCATGAAGTCACCGTCGCCTGCTCTATGCCTCATCCGTACATGCACGAATTCATGAGATGCATGTAATTTCTCTTGTTAGAGTATGTTGAGGCTCATGTATATTATGATCCCATAATATGATTTTTACATGTCATGACATATGTGTTGCATCATAATAGAAACATAATACACATGCATACTATGAGTTACATATGCACACTATGACATGTGAACAATCATCATGGTGAGATAAAATAATCATATATCATCATTAAACAATATGCTAAGTCATATTATACATTCATCTTGCTTAACATTTATCATATGGCTCATAAATCTTTATCTAGCTATGCCGAAATCTCTTTGTCCCATTGCAGACTCATCCTTCGGTGGTCTTGTTTCTCGTTGAAAATTGATCCCCTCACCTTAGGTGAGGTCTTTGTCTCCTGAGGAATATGACATGTATGATAGCTAATGCTCATCTTTGGTTTCCTCGTACGACGACAACAACAAGATACTTCCATCTATCTGTTTGTTATCTTATATTCATAAATACATATAATCATTCAATATACGTTGTATATTTTAATCATATTTAAGGCGGTCCTTGCATCAATTTTTACTAAATGTAAACATTCATGGTCACGACCATGCAAGGAAGAGTCACAATCGTGCTTATACTAGGGAGCACCCATGAAAGCATCACTTCACGAGCGTTCCGATTGGTTTAAACTTTTGGATGTTTGGTGACGATCATGTCACTCTCGTGGAACGACCATGTCCTTACCCGACTGTATGATCAGATGCTTTGTACATTCGATTGACTCATCGATTGATTTAAATAGTGGGATTTTACGAACGGTCGAACCATTGATCGACTAATTTAAACATAGGTTACATGCGTGGCCTCACTGATGGTCACAGTCGTGTTGAACCTTGAAGCCGTGTCACGCTTTGGACGACGACAATGCACATTGAGGGTCACGGCCGTGCTCAGGACAAAATAAGGACTTTTTTCTTTTTTTGTCCTTGTTTTTCTCTATTCTCACTCATTTATAAGTATTTTAATGACATGCATTCCTCCTAAACATGCAATGTACATCGACATCAATCATGCTCATATCATAATGAACCATGAAAACTAATAAAGATGAATGAAAGAACTATTGGACCTAACAATCACATTCTTATTCAAAAAATTAGTAGATGATATGAAACATCATAATCTAATTATGATTATTAATAAAACAATAGCCCTAATGAAATCATAGAGCAATGTAAAATAATCTCGCACAAACTCTAATCTTAACATCTAAGAAGACCTAATTTGACATTCAAAATTCTTGATCCAAACATTCATATAATGATTAGAACTTTGGATTCCCTCAAACATATATTGAGTAGTAAACCCTAAACTCTGTCTTATTCCTCTTCTTCTTTCCCAGCCGAATCAACCCCCTTTCCTTGATGGCCGAGACTTCTTTTCCTCAAGATTGATGCTGTCCACGAGCTGTTGAAGAGCTTCTACATTATCTTGAGCTAGGGCGAGTGAGTTGATGGGTAGAGTGGGATGGATTACTGTAGCTAAAATGGAGGTGGCTGAATGGTTAGGTGGGAGACAACCTCTTAGGCGCTGTTTGATTACGAGTTAAGAGCTAGATTAAGTAGATATTTATCGAAACAACGCTAAATAAGAAGTAGATTAGGATTAACAACAGACAAAACATGCACGATTCAGGATGAAATGTTTAATCTTGTGATTATTTTTCAAATTTTTGTAATTTTCAATTTTGGTGGGATACAAATAGATAATTCACTTGTGCTTGTGGATTAGTAGTAATTAATATTTTTATCTAATTAACACACGTACATATATACTGTCTTCCCCCCCTAAAATAGTACTAAAATATTTTTTTCAGTTATTGATTTTCCCATTACTCAGCCTTAACCACAAGTTATTTTCAGCTTAAATATTCATCTATTTCTGAAAATGAAATACTCATTCTTCTTTCCTAAGCCATCTAAAGAGACACGAAAAAACAAAAGAAAATGATTTTGAATGTAAAAGTATACATTTTTACTTATGTTATTTTTCTTAAATAATTATAAACAGAGAAACTCTAATTTGGAAATAACGGAAAATAGTTTGAAATAAAACGAATTCATAAGGAAAAAGGACATTGGAATATTTTTAAAATTTAAAAAGGAAAGCGGAAATAAAGTTCCAAATAAGTAATCTTGGGACGCGGGCCCGTAGAGTAAAAGCGTTACATATTGTCCGACCACGTTGGCTGCGCTGTTCCCCCGTCCGATTTGTCTTCATGACGGAGTAGTCAACGGTTTGGTTTGGGCATCAAAACGGCTATTACGAACTCGGGCCGGAATTCTGATATTTGCCATCCCCAGCTCCAACACTGCACACTGCACTTTTATTCCATCACAAAAATGCACGTCACGTACGCGGCGTGCATTTACTAAAAGAAACGCGTGCAATATAGAAAGCCAAGAGACACTTCGTCAAGAGCCGGCCATTTTCGTCTTCCCTTGCTTCATCGCGAGGTAGGGTTTTGCCCCAATTCTCGCCCCTTGTTATCTTCTCAGGTAATCCGCTGTTAAATTCATAGGTTTTGATCTCCGATCATCAAATGTTTGAGCTCTCTCCCCTCTTGCTTCGCTGGTTTATGTTGTTCACCGCAAGTTGGAGTGTTCAAAATCGTGGTCTGATTACTTTGATGTTAGAAAATATGATTTGTTGAAGTGTATTTGATCTTCTTTTTTTTTGTTCTCGTGATCTTTTTAGGTCTGGAGTGCGTTGATTTCTTGGTTGATCTATTTGATGTGTAGAGCGTTACGATTGCTCTGAAGGCTTTGAAATTTTGGTGGGCGAAGGTCGATCGGAATGGCGTGGTTTCGTGCTGCAACCAGCGCAGCGAGGTTTGCCGCTAGGAGAAACCTCGTTCACTCTCGGCATTATGTGACGAGAGTCCGTCCGCTGCCGCCTCCATCTGGCAGGGGATTCCATTGTAGTGTCTTCAGATCCATGGCTGAGTCGGCGGCACCCGTCCCCCGTCCCGTGCCGCTCTCGAGGCTGACTGATAGTTTCCTTGATGGCACGAGCAGCGTCTACCTGGAGGAGTTGCAGAGGGCTTGGGAAGCCGATCCCAACAGTGTCGACGAATCGTGGGATAATTTCTTCCGGAACTTCGTGGGGCAAGCAGCTACCTCGCCTGGGATTTCTGGGCAGACTATCCAGGAGAGCATGCGGTTACTGCTTCTCGTCAGGGCGTACCAGGTCAATGGGCACATGAAGGCTAAGCTGGATCCTTTGGGGTTAGAAGAACGTGTGATTCCTGAGGACATAGACATGGGACTTTATGGGTTCACTGAGGCTGATTTGGATAGAGAGTTCTTCCTTGGGGTGTGGAGGATGTCAGGTTTCTTGTCAGAGAACCGTCCTGTCCAGACCCTGCGGGAAATCCTGAACAGGCTCGAGCAGGCTTACTGTGGCAGCATTGGATACGAATATATGCATATTGCAAATAGGGAGAAGTGTGACTGGCTGAGAGAAAAGATTGAGGCACTGAAACCTAAATGGTACAATAGGGAGCGCCAGGAGGTCATCCTGGATAGGCTCATTTGGAGTACACAGTTTGAGAACTTCTTGGCCACCAAGTGGACTGCTGCAAAGAGGTTTGGTCTTGAAGGTGGGGAAACCCTCATACCAGGCATGAAAGAGATGTTTGACAGAGCAGCTGACCTAGGAGTTGAGAGCATCGTCATTGGAATGTCTCATCGAGGAAGGTTGAATGTGTTGGGGAATGTTGTTAGGAAGCCATTGCGCCAGATATTTAGTGAATTCAGTGGTGGTACCAAACCTGTGGAAGGGGAAGTTGGGTTGTACACAGGAACTGGAGATGTGAAGTATCATCTGGGTACTTCTTATGATAGGCCTACCAGAGGTGGAAAAAGGATTCATCTATCCTTGGTTGCAAATCCTAGTCACCTTGAAGCCGTGGATCCAGTTGTTGTTGGAAAAACTAGAGCAAAACAATTTTATTCTAATGATTCTGATAGGACAAAGAACATGGGAGTTTTGATACATGGAGATGGAAGTTTTGCAGGGCAAGGTGTTGTCTATGAGACTTTGCATCTCAGCGCCCTCCCAAATTACACTACTGGTGGAACAATTCATATTGTGATTAACAATCAGGTTGCTTTCACAACTGATCCTCGATCTGGAAGGTCTTCGCAATACTGTACAGATGTTGCAAAGGCCTTAGATGCGCCAATCTTGCATGTAAATGGGGATGACATGGAAGCTGTGGTTCATGCTTGTGAGCTTGCAGCAGAATGGCGTCAGACTTTCCATTCAGATGTGGTGATTGATATAGTATGTTATCGGAGGTTTGGCCACAATGAGATCGATGAACCTTCCTTTACGCAACCTAAAATGTATCAGGTGACTTTTCCTTACATTCTTTTATCTTATCGTACTGTGGTTTATTATGTTTTGGAGGTTTGATTGTGAGTAGGTAGGTTATGGTTTATATTTTAAATGCTAATTCCTCCTTGTTAACCTTCTTTTTACCTTTTTTACAGTACATTGTGTTTATGAATATTTGTCAGGTTATACACATAATACACTTGTTTTTCATAAATTGATGGGTACTTTCTTTTTTTTTCTTGGACAAAACATGGTTATTACTGGAAATAGGTTATCCGCAATCATCCAAGCGCACTTGAGATCTACCAAAACAAACTTTTACAGTCAGGACAAATCTCAAAAGAAGATATTGAAAAGATACATGCCAAAGTCAATAATATCCTGAATGAGGAGTTTAACAACAGCAAAGACTATGTCACAAAAAGGAGGGACTGGCTTTCAGCATACTGGGCAGGATTTAAGTCACCAGAACAGATTTCGCGTGTTCGAAACACTGGGTATGATATCTTGTTTTTAGGAAGGTTTCTAGTAAGCAAGTTATGGATTTCATTCTATTCTAATTAAACCACTTTATTTTACAGGGTCAAACCTGAAATTCTGAAACAAGTTGGAAAAGCCATTTCAGCACTTCCAGAGAATTTCAAACCTCATAGGGCAGTTAAGAAAATTTTTGAGCAACGAGCTCAGATGATTGAAACTGGTGAAGGCATTGATTGGGCAGTGGGAGAGGCACTTGCTTTTGCCACTCTTATCGTAGAGGGAAACCATGTTCGGTTGAGTGGTCAAGATGTTGAAAGAGGCACATTTAGTCATCGCCATGCAGTTGTTCATGACCAAGTAACAGGAGAGCAATATTGCCCTCTAGATAACATTCAGATGAACCAAGATCCTGAGATGTTCACTGTCAGCAACAGGTCTGTGCCAAAATTCTTGCCTGCTATTGTTATTATCAAAAAAAAAAAAAAAAGAAAACCCAACACTTTTCAGTTGGATTCATGATATGGCTGTGTTGACCTTTAGTCTGAATCTTTCTGTCATTTTTGCCAATCAACCTGATGCTGATGCTTGACTCATGTGCGTGATGTATTTAGTTGCATGCTTTCACTTAATAAAGCCTCTTCCAATACGTAGTATGGGCCAGTTACAGTTCGCCCACCTGTTATTTGCAGATTAAAACAGTTCCCATGGATTCATATCTGTTGTCTTGGACATATGTGGATTTGTTTGTTTTTCACTGTTCAAGTTAATTAATAATGAAAGCTTTAACCACGTGTATCATTGTTGACATTGTTGCTTTTTTCTCCTCCTTTTGAAATTCCTGAAGCCCTCATAATATACTAATGTTCATCACTTGACGTCCTTATGCTAAATGCCTCATTTTTGGACATCGGTGCCCATTTGCTTCTCCTCCTGGCACTTCCTCTAAACCCTAATTTGTAGCTGAATACAAGTTCATTACTTAGCACAAATGAAAGAGGAGGATCATTGATATACAAGAAATAAAAAAAGGAAATCACAGATTCTTTTAAAAAAAGAGAAGGCAAAATCATTCAATGTCCTCTTGTACATAACAGTTTATGATTTGTAAAGTGCAGTATTCATCAATAAATGGATGTCAGACTCTGACTAATGTCCTTGGCTTTCTCAAAAAAAAAAAAAAATCATTCAATGTCCTAACCTCTTTTTTTTAAGGCAAGAAGGATGACTGCGACAGAGGACAGTCATTCAATTTGTATTAATGATCACATAAAAAAGTAAAATGTGGTGCCCAAAACGGATGAAATGTAAGAGAAAAAAAGTAAGAAACATGAATGAAACATGAAACACCATGGAGTCTCTCCCAAAATCCTCAAAGGTTACATGATGCACCGTGTTCTCCATGTCCTAACCTTGTATTTATTTTAAATCAACAAACCATTTTCATCTTCTGCTCCACTATAATATAATTTCCAGTTCAAAATATGCTGGTTTAAGTTTTGGTTTTATTGATGCTAGTAGTTCATATCAGACTTGGTAGTGGTACTCCATTCTAATGTTTTTGGTCTATCATTGACAACTTTGACTCTGTGCTGATCTATTTCAACAATTTTTTCAGTTCCCTTTCAGAATTTGCTGTCCTTGGGTTTGAATTGGGTTATTCGATGGAGAATCCCAACTCATTGGTTATTTGGGAAGCTCAGTTTGGTGATTTTTCAAATGGCGCTCAGGTGATGTTTGATCAGTTTTTGAGTAGCGGAGAATCAAAATGGCTTCGTCAGACTGGGCTCGTCGTCTTACTTCCCCATGGATATGATGGCCAAGGCCCAGAACATTCGAGTGCACGTTTGGAGCGTTTTCTCCAGGTATGTTCTTCCATGGAACCTACAGTACTGCTAGGAGTTTCAAATACAGAGTTAATGAGACACATTAATCTTTTCTCTTTTTTTTACTGTGGAAAATCAAATGAAAATGGTTCTCTGGATCTCATTGTTTCTTCTCCTCTTGTTATGTCAGTCGCATATTATTTTTTTTGAAAGGGGTCAGTCACATATTATTGGCTTGCAAAAAACTTCGTCATATGGCTTGTAGAATCTTTTTCCTAGAGAACATGTCTAGAATCTGGGCAGTGTAATGTTTCTTTCCTGCACTGGACACATTAATAAATACTACTTAAGAGGTTTAAGAATATGATTTTCACTAGCAATAGATTGCACCAAAAAGAAATATGGAGCTCCTAAAAAAAAGAAATATGGAATTTCTGCCCATGTTATCCCTCAACTAATAAGCATACTTGGCAGATGAGTGATGATAATCCCTACGTCATCCCAGAAATGGAACCGACTCTTCGGAAACAGATCCAAGAGTGCAATTGGCAAGTCGTGAATGTAACAACACCTGCGAACTATTTCCATGTTTTGCGGCGACAGGTTAGTCTATGAACATGCTTTGCTGGTTTTGATATTAAAGAATGGGCAATCAAATGATGGTTTTATATTTTAATTTTCAGATTCATAGGGAATTTCGCAAACCTTTAATTGTCATGGCTCCTAAAAACCTGTTGAGGCACAAGGATTGCAAATCAAATTTATCTGAATTCGATGATCTTGAAGGCCACCCAGGTTTTGACAAGCAAGGGACACGTTTCAAGCGCCTCATAAAGGATCAAAATGATCATGGCGTAGTTGAAGAGGGTATTAATCGTCTAATCTTGTGTTCTGGAAAAGTAAGGTCTTCCTTGCTCTCGTCTTTAGTTATACACGAGGCACTTAATCTCTTAATGAGATTCTCTATTATGTTAATTTAATGGCAATGATATTTCTTTTGCCAGGTTTACTATGAACTGGATGAAGAAAGAAGAAAGTTAGACCGGAAAGATGTTGCAATCTGTAGAGTGGAACAACTTTGTCCATTCCCTTATGATCTTATCCAAAGAGAGCTCAAGAGATATCCAAGTATGATCTAGCATCTGACTTCTATATTTTATCATTTCAAGAGACGTGCTATTTCTTTTCTGTCCATTCAGCATTATTTTTTTTTCTTGTAAAATTTAACCTTCTCTATATTTTATAGCCGGTCCCAAGCCCGGATAAAGGAGGAGGGTTGTGTTAGGCCCCGACAGCCAGCATAAAATCCTGTCGAATCTTATGAACATGGATCAACGAATATATGGCGTCGTATGATCCATGTAGCCGACCCTACCTAGTGGGATAAGGCTTTGTTGTTGTTGTTGTAAAATTTAACCTTCTATGATTGTACGATGTTTTAAATATCTCACCTTCCCAGAAGACCACATATTTGCAACTGACTTTCTAGTCTATCTTGGATTTGACTTGAAGAACTTAGCTAGATCTTGTATTTCTAGTACTCTGGTTCAAAATGTTTAGTACTCCCTGTCAAACTGAACTCAATTAAGAATATAGGCATAATGAACATATTGCTTATTGAATCCCCCAAAATATTTTCTTATTAGACCGGTAGTTATTCCTTAATTTCTGAAGCTCCTTTGGGTGGTTTGTTGCCTTTTTGTCTCTGGATTTTGACTGTTCAACTACTGTTAGATCTTTCCAAGCTGCAACAGGATTGAGTTTGTCAAACTGATATTTGTTCTCATCTCTGTTGCTATTTTTTTCAGGAGCCGAGATAGTATGGTGTCAGGAGGAACCAATGAACATGGGTGCATACAGTTACATCAACCCTCGCCTCTACACTGCCATGAGGGCACTTGGTAGAGGAAAATTTGAAGATATCAAGTATGTTGGAAGGCCCCCTTCTGCTGCTACAGCCACTGGTTTCTTTTCTGTCCATGTGCAAGAGCAGGCTGAGATTGTACAGAAAGCCATGCAGCAAGGGCCAATCAACTTTCCTATGGAAAGCTGAATCCGTTCTTCGTGATACTTATCTATGAGAAGAATAAGGTTGCTTTTTGAGCGGTGGTTCTCTCGTGCAGTTGTGGAAGTCACTGGACTAATGATTTTTTACCCTTGTGCTCAATCGAACATTTTCTATTATAAATTTTTGAGAACAATGATTGATCATTGTTTCTCTCTTGGGTCATTTCCCCCTATATTCTCACTCAATTCATCAGCTGATGCTGATTTCACCTGTAATTTCCTACGGTGAATAATATGACATGTCTATATTTCTCGTGTCATATTGATGTATTACGGCAACAGAGCCACTTCTGTACTTGCTTATTTGCCATGTCCAGTTTAAGTTCATGAGTTTGGTTTTGTTATATTGGTTTGTTTGTAGTGCTATTAACTGTTGGGATTTTATTATAGTACTACTGTAGTCGTTGAATTACTTAAGCAGAACGTAAACTTATGTAAAACACAATCCAGACATTTTTTTTCTCTGAATGCTAGCATAGTGGCGTAGATTCGCGAGACACGACTTGTCGAGATTGATGCCTGGATTTAAAAAGCAAATGCAGTTCAGCGTAGCTACTTTTCTTCTTGGCTTCCAGAAAAGATGATATTTTTCTTAGCTTTTACATGTTTGAGTTTTGCTTCCGGAGAAATAGGAGTTCAATGTGACGCCACAAAAATTTAAATACTAAAAAATTAAAAATTTATAATTTAATTCAAATTTAAATGATATAAAAGTAAATTTTGAAAAGAAAAACAATTATAGTTGGATAAAAGATAAAAAAATAACAAAAAATAATATTAGTTAAAAAAATTAAAATTAAATTAAATAAAGAATTTTTTAATTTAAATTTAAATTCAACCATAACATTGTCTTATAAATGACTCTCAATTAGAATTAATTGAATATTTAGAAGAATGATTATATTTTGTTATTATTTTTTGAGTTGTCAGTTTTCGATGTCTGAAAGTGATGTCGACGACTTAATTCGCACGACGTTAACATCATATTTTATTATTTATGTCCAAAAAATAAGAGATATAAATAATATAATATTAATTCAAAAAACAAAGCAAAATATGAATGTAAAACAATAGAAGAGTTTTACATTCATATTTTGAAACAACAGAGGAGTTTTAATTGAAGTAAGTTTAGAATTTGATCCAAATTGATTTTGATATGTGAGTTACTCATGAAGTCATTTAAGATTTATTTCTCTTCAAGAAGTCAAACCAATTGAGTTGACACTGCACAAGTTTAGAAAAGCTGAAGTCAATAAGGACTTGATGAGCAAATAGTCGTTTGATGAAGTTAGACCGTTCACATTGTAGACTCCACTGAAGCTGCACAAGTGATAACCCAAATCAAACGAAAGATCAATAAAAGAAGTAGGCTTGATGAGTCCTCAAGGAGTCTCGAAACAATGTGAATATTCTTTGCGTTGCATGACGTTGATGAAGTAGAACTCAAGGCAAAGAAAGATGTCTTAAACTGGATAAGCGAAGTCAAGACCGAACACGAAGACCTTGAAGAAGCTCGGGCAATGGTGCCGAGGGAGTTGTCAAATTTGGTAGAGGAGAATTCACATGACGTTTTCTCGTGACACGATGCACAAAATCTCATGACGCCAACGACGCTCAACTTAAGCTTGCGACTGCTTAGTGTCGTCTCAAATAGCACATGCAACCATCCCACACTGAATAATCTTGCAGAGTTTAGTTTAGTGATTGATATTAATTTAAAATGATTGATATTAACTTAGTTTATTGATTGATTATTGTTATATTATTTTATTAATCATTTTTATTTTCGTATGAAGTTGATTAGTTTTTAAATCCTACACATTAAGTATTTTATATAAATTCATAAAATTTTCTTATACTTGGTTCCATGCAAAATAAGTAAATGACTATGACGAGATGTAGTGATTGAATTGTATGTAAATATGAACATTAATAAAACCTAATAATTGATAATGATTGGTTTGTTTATAGTATAAGGATGTGAAACAATAATACAAGAAAATTTACATTCACATAATGTTTTAAAATCCATCCCGAACTGTGTTCAAGCAACCCATAGGTCGTTTAAAATTCGGTCACAAGGTTGATCCACTTTAACTTGATCAAACTCGGACACAATCTAGGTTCAACTTGTAGACTTGACGAGTTTGAGTGATCTAGCCGGCCGGATCAATATATAAAATAAAGAAGACTTATTTATTTAGACCTCCTCTAAACTATTACGATTTTTTTGCATCTAATCCCAAAATATGAATTTACTTTTTTATATCCCTAAACTTTACCTCATTTTCCACTTTAGTTCTTGTGAACTTTTTTGTTATTTTTTGCTTTCTTCATTTGTGAAAAGATTAAGTTACCTCCTTTTAGGAAATCCAAAATGCCTTCCCTTTTTTTCCTCGTTTGTACCGATAATTAAAAAATCCCCTTTTGTGTCTTGCTTTCATGATCTTCATTTTGTTGTCGGAGCCTACATTTCTTTGGCGTTCATCTCTAATGATCATTCCCAATGCTCTTCTTCGGTGATCTTCTCCAGCGTTGGCGTTCTCCTCCAATGTTGACCTAACTTTCTCCACCCAACCACGACTCTTAGTTTACTTTTCTGACCTAACTTACTTTAGACAACCATCTTCATTTTTGTGTGGTTTGGTTTGCATAAAGTGTTTTGCATGTTTTTGCTTTCTCAACGTACGTTTCTGAATCGAGATGATCCGTTTATTGACGACTTTCCATATAATTAATGATTTTTGCATGTCCTTTTCTTTCTTTGCTCCTTTTGCACAATTTTTGTTTGTTGTGACAATTGTCTTTGATTATGCTTTGGTCCCCCCATTTCATCTGACACATAAGGCAAATTTGTTGTTTGTAATGTTAAATGATTTAGTTGTTCTATGGTCCCCCACTACACTCGGCATATTATTTGTTATGGGCCTGCACATACATGTTTTTTTTATTATGTTATGGATCCGCACATACATGTTCTGTTTTAATGCAATTGTAGAATACACACATGGAGTATTACACGTTGGAGATACATTATAGTGGACATTTCATTAATGTGCAGAAAAGTTCTTACCAAGTGGAAAAGTGGCATGATTTAGAAATGTAGATCAAGATATCATGTCCTACTTTGAGATTATTGACATGGCAAAAACTCTTGAATGATTGCTGAATATCTGTATGTATCACACTGTATCAAACACAGGAGATTGGGTTCAAATTAAAACTAATAATGATGTACGAAATATGTTTGCGAGTTATGGTGGTAGTAGTAAAAAATTTAAATTTATGTTGAGGTTGATGTTGATGTTGTTCTACTACAATGTGGTACATCCTCAACATGTTTTGAGAAATTTAGAGAAAGGCAAGATCCTATTGTAGCCTAACCTAATGATTTGCTAAAGGATTCTAATAGGTGTTAGAGAATATGCAGTAAATCCTAAAATAGTTGTTGATATTAAAGTAGAGATAAAAATTCTACTATGGCGGAGGAGTGTGATACAACTAATGATTCAGGTGCAGAGAAAACATGGAGGAAGCTTATGATGTTGATGTTGAGGATATTGAAAAAAGCTTATGTTGTCGATGATGAGGATAATGAAAAATGTCAAGATCAGCTAGAATAAAATGATATGTCATTTTCCTATCTTCAATGAAGTAACTGATATAAAAAATTCCATATTAAAGTTGGGAATGATATTTACAAATGTAATAATATTCATATAAGAGCTAAAGGCAAATAGTAGAAAATTGGATTATGAATTTTATTACAAAAAGAATGAAAAAGGGTTATAACTGTTTGTGAGGATTCATATTTCTTTATTGCATGGAACCATGATATTTCATATTAAGATCCTTTAAAATCACACATTGCATCCAAGAAGTACGTGGGTTGCTAAACATTTTTTAGATAGATTCATATATGACTCTTCATGAGAAGCTAATTCTACGAGACAAAAATAATCAGAAGAGAAAAAACCTTGTTTATGACAAACATGCAAATGTGTAGATCAAGGGCCAAGGCAATAGAATTGATTGAGGAAAAGCATTAGCAACAATTTCAAAAGTTTGAGAATATTGTGCATAGGTTGTAAAGCACAATCCTGGGAGCATGGCAAATATCAATGTGTATAGAATTTCTCCTAAATGTTCTCCACTTTACTAAAGGTATTTGTTAGATTTTATGCTCAAATCAAAGGGTTTATGGGTGGATGCTGGTCATTTATTGGTTTGAATGCTTTTCACTTAAGTGGGGCATTTGATGGTCACTCGATTATTGTAATTTCAAAAGATGAGAATGATCAAATGTTTCCTATAACTGAGTGTAAAGAATCTTGGAAGACAATTGGAACTAATGAGGAGATGGGATGGGTTTTTATATCTGATCGACAACAAAAGTATAATAGTGTTCTTACTATTTTAGTTTATATGTTACTTTATGTGTTTGAGTTCATGTATAGATTATATGTTACTATTTATAGGGACTACTAAACCTTTGCAAAGTTAATACCTTAAGCGGAACACATATGTCCAATGATAACGAACAATGAAAAAGAAATGGGCCAAGACTTTATGTGCTCACATATGTTCAAAGATTATGAAGTTGCTTGAGAGGAATAAAATGTCAGGAATATGACATGAAGCATTAGTTGTAGGTGAAGGAACGTTTGAAGTACTGGTTGATAGAAAAAATTTTACTGTGCATCTAGGAACAAAGATATGCTCTTGTAGAAAATGGAATATAACAAGTATTCCATGTGAATATGTTTGTGCAAGCATAATCGCTGATAGGAGATTGTGTGAAAATTTTGTGCATCCATATTACTCTGTTGAAAAATACAATGTGGCATATTCAAAGATTATACATCCTATTCCAAATGAGAAGTAATAAAAACACATTGAACAATAATCACTGTAGCCACCTATTGTTTTAAGAAAATCAAGTGGACTCAAGAAGCAAAAGAAAATGGCTCTAGAAGAACCTAAGAGGACACATGAATAGTGAAAAGGTCACTTAAAAATTTGAGTTGTAGGAATTGTGAGGAGAATGCCCATAGTATTTGGAGTTGTGTGAAACCTAAGAAAAATAGTGATGCAGGAAAGAAGGTAGTACATCAACACTAATTTGTCATTTACTTAATTTCAATTGTTTGTGGTATTGATATAGGTTTTTGTTTTGTTTGTACTATTGTTAGGATGTAACTTGTAGTGGAAAAGGTAGGAGAAAAATTGGTGATGTTTCTAATACAAATAAACAAAAACAAGATAATGTCACTGATTCAGATATGATGTCTTTAATAATGGCTTAATTAATTTTTATTTATTACAGAAGGATATGTTGAGTGACATATATCATATTGCAAGCTTTTTATGTCTTGGTACAAAAAAAATGATATTTCTAATATAAAAAACAAAAAAGATAATGTCACTAAAATTCAAGTATGATATGCCTTTAATAATGGCTTAATTATTTTTTTTTAATACAAAAAGATATGTTTAGTGACATATATCATATTGCAGGCTTTTTATGTCCTGGTGCTGAAAATGCATTCACTTCAGCTAAAGTTGGAAAACAAATGGCTGCAAGATGCTGTGCCAAGTGAGTACTGAAGTCTTGAAGCATGCAACTATGTATAACAACATCATTTTTATCCTATTATTTACAAATATTCCAAATGTTAACCTTGCAAAATGAGCAGAGAAGTTTGTTTGTGTACTAATATATATTTTGTCGTGCACTTCATCTTATTAATTGAAGTGCACTTTTCAATATAATTCAAAGTTGCATTACATTTTGTATGCACCTGAACAAACCCAAAATAGGTTAGCTTGACATCCCTAATGGGTTAGCTTGTAAGATGTAGTGGTCTATAACTTTTTTTGTAACCATGAAAGTGATATATGTACTTATGAATATGACATCAGTTACCATTATGACATTTTGTATGCACCAATTATGAATTATTTATGAATATTCATATGTGGTTCTCACTTTCAAAGTAAACACATTCAAAGTCTTAAAAGTAAACACATTCGATAACAAACAATAAATAAACAAACAATAATCAGCAACAAAATACATCTTCTATTCTTTGATTTATTTCGAAAGCCTCTTGCTTCCATCATATTTCTCATTAGCATATCATTCAAAAATTTCAAATTTCTAATCAAACAATTCATCTTTTGACTATATCATTTATTTTCCTTGAGCATGATTATTCTGTCGAGGACTCTGCTATCCCAAGCCATGCCCCTCGGAGAAGTCGCCAAATTAATACACTTGAAACCTCATCCAGAACCTTGCCTCTTGTAATTGTGACAACTAATAAAATGTCGACCGAGATTGTCCTTAGTTAATGTATGTTTTGCTCGGGAATTCAGTAACATTTTGCTTCAACTTCATATGAGTAATATTCTACATGACTACATCAATTTCTGCTTTTTGAGGATGAACCAAATCAAATCATTCCTACTTATTGACATTGTGTATATGAGAAAAACGTAGTAAATATCATGATAAAAAATATAATAATTTGTACAAGATATTTTGAACAAATTTAGACAATTAAAATCTTAAAAATGTAAGTCAGGATAAAATGAGCAAAACTTAGGCTTTAGGGTTTGTGAAGCATTTACTAGGAATGGAGATTTTCAATTGGAACATGAAAGTAGATCACCAGGGAAGGATGCGAGAAACGTAGGTCGTAGTCTAGGATTTCACTAGTCTGAACGAGCATATGTCACAACCTTAGGGTCCAGACTTCTTTTGGTCGAAGCATAAAAGATGTTTTGAGTTTCAACGGTTGAATGAACATAAAAAGTTGGAGGGAAAGGCGACTCTTTTCACAAACGAAAAAAATAAAAATACTAGAAAAGTTCAAAGTTAATGGAAGGATAAATGTGAAAAATGCGATAAGACTTAGATGCCAAAATTACGGTAATATAAGGGAGATCTAAGGAAATAACCTAATAAAAAAATTTTAAAAAATATTTCTTATCAGATTATTTTTATATATTTGATAGAAATTTATGCTTAATTGTCAAATGTATACTTAAAAATTTGACAATATTTATAATTGCTTCATAAGATTTTTTTAATCATTATTGGATTGATGACTTAATTTATACTTATTTTATTTTGGTTTTAAATTATTTTATTCTAATTTATTATATTATATATTATATTAAGTAATTGCAAGATATTATATATGAATAATATTATAATAATCTCTTTAACTTATTTATTATTTATTAATTTATAATATTCGATCCGATCATTTGATTCGATATAGTCCAATTGATCCGATCTAACCGTTAATAAGTTCGGAACATTGACTGAGCCAAATATTACAACATTGATTTCTTATGTCATTGCATTTAATTTTTTGACTTATCAAAATAAAAAGAACAAGTAAGTTAAAAAATTTATAATACTTCTGAGTTGATCTCTTGACCAAGAGTCCAACCCAATAAGTTTGTGAGTATTAACTCTGATTGTGTTGCAGTTTAGTGATTTTGAGGGGCTCCAAATTTTGTCTTGATCTTTCAGTTTCAAAATGTTGTAATTAATTAATTAATTATTTTTTTGCCAATCATAATAAGATAACCCTTCAAATCGATGATGGCAGACTTTGCCGATATCGTCCAGGACACATAAAATTCACGTAGAATGTCTCGTAGTGGGCAGCACCACCAACTCCCCCCCCCCCCCCCCCCCCCCCCCCCCCCCCCCCCCCACTCAATTGCCCCTTCTTTCCCTTCTCTATCTTCTTTCAACCTTTTCCATTTTGAAATAATGTACTATATATTTTAAAATTTGAGTCCCTGCATATGAGCAGGATGATAAGTAAATTTATCATAGATTAGAATGATAATTTCATTACAAATTATAAATTGGTGTAATTGATAACCGAAGAAAATTGACAAACCAAAATGAAAAAATAAATTTCACTAAATATTCTTCAACTTTGATTGTTATTTTTCAATCTCATTTTTTATTCAAATCATTCTTCATTTTTTAACTTATTTTATTAAATACTCATTTCTAACCCATGATCTCTTATTTTCTTTTTGAATTTATTATATTATTTTAATATTTTATATAATTTTTATTGTAAAATAAAATGTCACGTCAATAAAACAATTGAGAAATTAATTATTCTAAGTTGAAAAGACATTAGCATTGGAAAATTGGTAAAATTAAAAGGTATTTAGTAAAATTTACAGTAAAATGAAAATGTAGCAAAGTTGAGAAAACATGGATTTGGAATTACGCTATTACAGAAATCGTGTTACAGTGGCTCTTTAATTTTGTCATTTCCGATGTCTTTTATCTCAATTCTGTGCGACTATAATTTTAAACACGTTAAACTCGTTTCAGTCAATAAAAAAGTGTTCAAAGAGTCATCAGCATCGACTAATTTAAAATTTTAAAAATAAAATAAAAATAATTTATTCATTCGACTAATTTAAAATCAATAAATAAAATAATAATAACTTATTCTTATGGCTTTCGTGTCCCTTTTCCACGTGAGTAAAAGTGAAGCAACAGAATGAGAGTTGTGGTGGACGTGAGTAAAAGTGAAGCAACAGAACGAGAGTTGTGGTGGAATGGATAGTAATTTTAGGCCGTTTATAATTAAGCATATTACTTGAAATAATATTAGAATAGTCAAATTCGATTCGATGATGGACCGTGACTCTAACTCATGAGCTGACAATTGAAAAAAAAGTGAAGCTAACATTCCCCATCGTTCCATCGTTTTTAAGATGCATTGCATTAATCATTTTGATTTTGAGATTTGAGAGTTGGCCCATGCAAGTGGCGATTAAAGCTAAGAATTTCAATCACGAAGAAGTGAACCATAATTAGAAAATGCATAAAGTTCGCCATATTCCACAATCTAATATTTTACACTGTGGTTCTCTCGTTTTTGTAACCACAATAATTAGTCTTTCCTCAAAAAAAAAAAAAAACATTGTTAGGAAAAAGAGATGACTCTTTCTTTCTTTCTGCGCCACTCTCATGGGCGCTGTGATGAAGACCGCACAGCACGCCTCCACATAGCAGTAGCACGCTGTTCTCAGCTGTAGATGGCCAATTGAAATGGAACCAAGGCAGGGCTGTTAGCTCTTTTTTAACTCAGAAAGGTGAACGACTGCTGCCTTTTTGGAGTACAATTAGTGCAGCTTTCTATCTATAATTGTCTTTATCCTCATTCTTTTCTGCTTCTGTGCAGTGTTGCTGTACTCCCCTGACGAACACAAGGAATCAGCTTTCGGGCCAGAGCTGAGCATGCAATGCCTGGAGGGAGCAACCATGCTTTGCTGCTGCTGGCACCTCTGCGTCAGTGTGTGTTCTTGTTATGAGGATAACTCCTCCGCCTGCACCTTCCCCAATGATGATGGTGCGCTGCTGCTGTTGGAATTGGTAGCAGTTGTTTTGCTTTCTGGATCCCCACCGGCTTCAATTCCGGGCGAAGGGGCGAAGCTGCCGTCGTCCATTTGAACGGAAAACAAGGAGTAGACCGGCCGGTGGTCGGAGAATTTGGACTCGCCTCGCACGTACCACAGCTGCTTCATGCCCTTCCCGCGCCAAAGTATCCGGTCGCACCTGCCAATCCAACAGATCTCTTAACTTGGACTGTACAAAGGAAGCCACAATTCACAATTGTTCTATAGGCAAATATGACAAATTTCCCTTTTTTTTTCTGAAAATATAGATTCGGATATCTTTTAAAAAAGAACTAATATTTCGTCACACACAGTTGTCCTAGATTCGGAAACTGGAAAGCTTTTGTTTTGGGTTCCAAACCGATCAAACAGTGACAGCAAACATAATTGAAAGAGATGAGTGAACAGGAGTTCAGCAGCCTTAGCTTACCAAGCAGGTATTCGCCTTTTCTCCTTAGATTTAGCTTGGTAGACTGCATAGATGTCGGAGTTTGCGAGGTACTTGTACGTCGGAGGAAATTTTATCCTCCCTTCTTCCCATCCTGCAAACACTCCGCCAGCTCTCTGCTCTCTGTGAAGCTGCAGATGACAAAAGCTATTAGCCTAATTAACCATTCAATCTAACTACAACCAACTCTGACTGATCAGTCTTTCACCTGGTCTTTCTCCAGCAACGCGCTCCACTCGTTCCTCTTCAGCAGTTCAGGGGTCTCGTCGCCGGTGGCTGCAAGCCGATAATTGAGGTCTCCGAGCCATATGACCTTACTGCGTTTGTGCGCACGCGACGTCAGTTTTGTAGGAGACATCGATGAAATTTGTTCGGAGTTAGAAACTTACTCGTGCTCTAAGATGCTCTCGGGCGCAGGTGAGGACGACCTCTGCGACCGCGGGAACCGAGTCCTCCTCATGATCTCAATCACGTCGGAGTTCCTCCTCTGCTCGTCGCCGTCCTTCTCGCCGGACGCCAAGTGCGTGCAGACGAAGCAAAACGTGGTCCTCTGCACAGTCATGCTTACCGATATCGATCCCTATACAATAATATACACACATATATACGTATTAATCACTCGAAGCGCGCGCGCGTTTAAGATAAATTTAGGAAGCAGTGTTCGTGTTGCGACTTTGACTTGCCTTGTTTCCCATGCATCCCATAATGCCCCTGCCCACGCATGACACCTTGAGGTCGTTCACGTGGCGCATGAGGTCTCCGCGGACCCACACGCACAAGAACACGCCGACCATCTGCTTGCTCGCCGCGAGGCGGTACCCGTAGCCGCACGTCGCCGGCGAGAATTCCGGTGACTCCTCACCGCTGCTGCTGGAGCTCGGCGCGCGTCCTGCCTCCTCCCTCTCCTCCTCCTCGGAGTCCTCCGCCACGGACAGCAGATCCGAGAAGCTGACCCTCGGCTTCTGAGCACCGTACTTGCTGCAGAAGCCGGGGGCCTTCTTTTTCTTCTCATTGGGATTGAGAGCCTGGCGGATGAGAGAGAGCCACTTGCTGGGGGGTCTCCTGTCCTCGGATCCCAGTACGTTACCGGCGTTTAATGGGACGATTTCCTGAAACCTGTCCATCACAAAGGACGGATCACTTCGTCAGATCACAGGCACTAAATACTGTCATTAACTTCAAACTATCATCACTGTTTTAGTTCTCCCTCTCACTCTATCTGAAACATCGAGTTTGATGCAATGTGGTAGGAGCAAGTATTTAAACGTTGGCGTGTTTCAGAGGGAAGGACACTGGTCTTAATCACAAGTCACAGTCCCATCCATCGATGTTAAATGCTCTCACCCGTCCGCGACACCCAGCCGAATGGCCACAAGCCCATTAGAACATGACAATAAAGTGGCTGCACACAGCTCTTTTGCACATTTTATTTGTATCTTCGATGACAATACAATTTACTCTCCAAGGTGTAAGGAACAAGTACAGCCATCCAGGCAAAGTTTACAGTTAGCTACGGTTTGCTTTCCATAACATCTTTTGGTCTTTTTGATATGTCCACAGGCTTAGCAAAAGAGTGATAAAGTAAAAGCACAGATTGCAACGTATCACAAAGATTGCTTGTTTGTGGAGGAAAGATAAAATCATGAAACTATCTAATAGCATCAGAACGCCGGAAACTATGTTAATTGTTAGCAGGAGGCGAGAGAAAGAGGAAAACAGATGGATGTGATTTGAATATACAGGTCAGTACATCAGAAATATAAACATATGCACAGTGCTCACCCGAGGACATAGATGTCGGCGGGGCAGCAGGGCGTGCTCATGAGCCAATCTTTTAGGTCCAGTTCTCCGTGGGGCGCTCTCCCTCCCACGTTCCACGTCCCCACGAACATCCTGCGATGCTCCCATGTTCATTAAAGCGATCGACATCATAGTCCTCCACCAAAATAGGTTCTAAAGAACTAGAACTAGATGATGATTAAGACTACATTTATGCACTGTATAAAGTACAGGACGAAGTTTACAGGAAAAAAGTACATATTGCAGATGATAGTCTTTCCTGATTCATGGCTGTAATTTGTTTGAATTTACTACCTGAGGTTGTCTAGGGGTGGAGAGGAGCTGCGCCTGAGGTTTTCTGAACTCTCTACCAGCCAATCACCTGCAAGTGAGGATCGAGGAAAGCAAAGTGTTAAGGAAATGAAATCGTCTAGTTCGATGGCTACTGGTCATTGGCTTATATGCATGTTGAGTAGCCAGTTGCAGGTGAGGTGAGGTATAAACCTGATATGTCTTTTCCCGTGAAAATGCTGCTGTCCCTGTCTGAGCAGCTCTTCCTTCTCTGAACCTCTCCAAAGTCCTTCCCTGTAGGTTCAGGGGAAACAAGATATTGAGTAAAAAGAAGCATAGTAATAAATAAAAAGGGGTGTAACAAGCTTAAGGAGCTCTGTTAATTTTCTCTGTGAATACTTACTGCAGCTGTCAGAGTGGAATTCTCTGCTCTTGAACCATTTCTTCACTTTGGTACTTGGCCAAGAAGAAGACTGCACAGCACAAAGTTGTACTTTAGAATTAGAGTCAATATATAAAGAGAGTGACAATAGTGTAATATGATCTATCCAAAAAATGATCAGAAAGAAAAAAAGGCAGATGCCACAATAAGACTGTTCTATTGGAAGCAGTCCTCTAAGTTTTATCAAAGACGTCCTACCTTGGCAGCTCTATTCAGCTCCAACTTCATGTTTCCCATAACCAGGAAGAGTTCCCTGCAGTAGAGAAGCAAAAGAAGGAGGATTAATGAAATTCGTGCACAGTGTATAGAAAATGCCATAACACACGCAGGATCAACCTCAAACCAAAACAGTGAACCTTGACCTCCGAGAACAGTAAAACGATCTCAGTAAAACAAGCACAGAAATCCAATAAAAAAGGAGGACACAAGGAGGAATGAAGAGATACACGACGAGCTCACACTCACCAATTTTGTTTTTCTCACTGTGCAGCTGCAGCCTCCTCCCTCTCCTCTCCCTCCTCGTACTCCTCTCTCTTCACACTACGAGCGTGGGCTGCTGCAACAGAGAGAACGAAACCTGGAAAAGAAGGCTAAAATGGAGGTCGGAGGAAGAAGAGAGAAAGAAATCGGAGCTCGACAAGTAGCAGAAGCTGGTGCTCTTCTTTTATACGATGCGACGGCGACGGTCCACGACGTCAAGGACTCAAAAGTCCGAGACGCGCGCGGGCCCCGCGCCTTCTTCCCATCTTTTGGTCAGACTCGGGGCCCTGTTCTCGGTGACTAAACAGCCTTCTCTTTTGCACTTTATTACGATCAGGCCATTGGTTGCGCGATCAATCATCTCTGGCCGAGAGCTGCTTGATCCTGATCCGACGGTAGGGATGTGCTGACGTGCGTGATTCTCTCATGTCGGCCTGCATATGCATATTTTGCCCCTGGGATTACAGTGCCCTGCGCGTCCCCTGGTTTTTATTTTGCTACCCAAAATTATTAATAAAAAATTAGTTCCATTTAATTTTTTTAGAGCAATGCTATATCTTTAAAAAATTAGGATATAATATTTATGATTTTTTCGATCCAGATTTATTGGTATCCAGTGCCCGATTAATTCGATATTCGGACGAGAGCAATATGAATAAACTCTAATCAAAATGGAGACTTCAAAAATCGAACGTGGAGCTATTAGCACCCAATAATTTCAGGGCACAATCTCGTTATCCGACTGTGCCAATCATAATTAATTATAAAATTTATGAATTTATAGAAGGATATATCATTTTTATTTTCTTTATAGGTTTTTAAAATTATGAGTTAATTAAAGACTGACTGCATTTGGCAAATCTTTATTGAGATGATAATTTGCTTTCTCTTAATTTCCGTTTGATAATCAAATTAATAATGGAAAACAAAGCACTATTTATTTCATTTGCAATACTTTTGTGTTGTACATCATTTGTTTTCAATGATAGAAACTTGGGAAATAATTTCGTTTGGCAAAAAATTATGATAGAAAGCAAGTAAAAGAATTTCACCAAACATTCATCTAATACAAAAAAAAAAAAAAAATTATAAAAGCACATTTCAAAAGCTCTCTCAAATATATCATAAAGGTCAAGAGCTTTTTGAAAACTACTACTTGCTTTATTATATATGAGTGATTCCTACTCCTTTGTTGAAAATTATCAATTTTTTCTATGGCTCAATGTAAATGTGCATGCTCTGTTGAAGATAATTTGAGTTGTGGCAGATGCAGCCTAAGTTTATTGAGAACCAAATTCTCGGCTACTAAATGATACTAAAAAAAATTACTTGTCTCAATTCGAAAATCAACAAATTCATGGACAAAGTGGATTTTTTTAGGAGAGTAAAAATATATCTATATTGATAAATAACAATATATACATAATCTAATTAGACATAGACATACATGTGGGTATAATGTTTTTTATTAAATAAGTTTATTCAATATAATATGCGCTTATACTCTATTGAATTCTACCTCAATTAGATTTCAAAACACTCCAAAATAAAAACCTGTCTTCTCGATATTTTTATCTAATAAAAATTTTCGTGTATTTTTCGGTGTATAATTTTTTTCATACAGAAATATTAATGAATATTTTTTAGAAAGTCAGGCAGGGATTTTTAATTTGTAAAACACTAACATATTTACACTTGTCACCTTGTTGGTCCTTCACCTCACCACCACTATCAAATTCCCAGTGGTTCATGCAATTGATCGACCAAAATATACACCAAAAAAAGTTGTTGTCCTTGTTCATGCAACATGGACGAGGGATAGGGGAACAGAAACAATTTGTATCCTAATTCTTCGACAAAGTACATACGTCCGCACCCCAAATTTGCACATGTCAATCGATCTCCTTGGTCGGATGTGGATTAGATTTAATTATATATCACGTTTATTAAATCTTGTTTAGGCTCATGCGTGACAGTTCCTAACATATCAAAGCAAATCTTTGACCCTTTGGTTCGGTAGATACATGTTAGATTCATTCCCATCGACACAAAAAAAGAAGTGTTTTCTTATTACCGTAGCGCCTCAACGGAGGACACGATACAAATTAACGTGTTAATAACACGTAAAAGAAAGTTATCAACATGTGGAGATCGGCTAAAAATGCACATAATCAATGGTTATATGTTGCCTAATCACGCCAGTAACCTGGCGACCTTTGATTAGTTCCATCTAATGATGTAATTAGTGGGACACGTTTCCGTCTTACTATGCTGCCCATGAAGCCACATAAACATGCCTGTGTGGTAACATTAGGAACACTGTTGATGTAATCAGATACGTGCGTATCAAGTGTTTTGTAGGGTAATTTGTTCAAATGATCACATCTTTTTTTATTAAGCTTCCATTTATCCTTATTATAACGGGCTAATGCAACTAAAAAATAGGGTTAATTTCTTCTAAATTATAATATTTTTTCACGTCTCTTGATATATGAACTTACCGTAGTGCTCTCTTAAATTATATGATGATTTTCACTTTAGTCCAATTATATTTGATTTATTTTTTATTTATTAAATGATTAAATTATCCTCTTCGAAAAATGAATATTTATTTTAAGTCAGGGGGCAATTTAGTTATTTAATAAATAAAAAATAATGAGAAAATTAATAGAAAAATATCGAATAGAATAGATTGAAGTGAAAATCGTGAGATACTCTAGAAAAAATTACAGCAAGTTCATTTATTAGGGATAGTTGCGAAAAATCGCAGTTTAACAAAAGTTGAAGGAATTAGTCTTAAAAAATAATGTTAGAATTCGTTAATCCTTCTTATTTCTAAAGTTATCATGGTCAAGAGAATAATATTATTTTTTCATTAACCAAATGCTATTAGTTCTGAATATATACCTCGTTAGAGTATAAAAAATGAGTTTTTTTTTTTAAAGCAACCACCGCTTATCTAGCTTATGATTAGGATTTAAGGACAGGTGTATCATACGTGGCAGCGTCCTACTCGATGATATTTAATTATGTGGAATGTTTCCACGTCAGCTTGGGCGTCACAGCCAGACGCGAAGCCGCCGTGAAATCAAGCTACACATGCACGTAACTACAACCAACTGATTAATAGGATTCTGTCCTAATATTGTTGAGTACTAATAATTCCAGATGTAAATCCCAAAGTTCTCATATTGCCTAGGGGTCCGTTTGATAATCGAATTAGTATGTAAGCTCGAGCACCGATGGATAACCACTGACTTAAAAAAGAAAACTGATTTGTAGAGTTGAGTTTTAAACTTTTCGATCAAGAGGTGTCTTGCTACACTGAGGTGTTTGATTTGAGAGTATATAAATTTTAAAAGAATAAAAGATAGAATACGTTATTCTTTTGTTTATTATAAGATTATGTTATTCTTCTCTTCCATTTGTGTTTCGATCGAAGTGAAATTTTTTTTATAGCATATTACTTTTAGTGATTAACAATTACTTGATTTATGGATTAATTAATGACGTAAAATTTACTTATATCATCTCACTAAATTAAATTAATAAAAAAACTAACTATAAGTAATTAATTATTTGTCATAATAATAAGTAATGTAAAAATAAAACATGGTTGAAAAAAAATAAAGGTGGAGTATCGTCTTATCTCATGATTAAAAAGAAGATGGTTTCATCTTAGAATAAAAAAAAAATAATCCTATTCTATTGACCATTTGACAATATTCTGAGAGTAAATCCTTATTCAATAAATTAAAACAAAATTTAAATTACTTTGGAACAGTAAAAATTGATCAAAATTGGATTTTATATTAACATATCAAAAGTAATTATCTTGATTATAAAATAGTTTTAAAAACGTTCACCAAAGATAAATTAAAAAGCTCACCAAGATGAATTTTCCTTACAAAAACATATGAATGATGTGACTTCCTTCTCAATCAGTACTTATTCCTCTATCTTAGTGTTCTTAATATAATCAATATGGAACTATTTTGCTTGTACAATTTATTCTGTCTTTTCTTAGTTTTAAATTTATTAAAATTTTATCGTATGAATTATGATATTAGCTAATTACAATTTTCATTTGAATATGGTTGAAATGTGCTATATGTGGTTTGATTTTAAATTTTATTATTTATTAACATACAATGTGTTGCATGCAAATTTTGGTTTAAATTTGTGCATTTGATTTGTTAATAGAATTGTCCATTAAAAAATGGACAATATGATGATTAATATTAGATATGACAATATGACTATCTATGTATACATATATTATACATGAAATCATACTTATATGATATCATCATCATAATGTCACAATATGATGTCATCATCATAACCTCAATTGTAAAAGAAAAATTAAGTCCTACTTGAAGTAGGAAATATAATTATAGTGAGATTAGAGATTTCAATTTGATTTAAAGTTCAAAAGAACATTTAATGGACATATGACTTTCATATAAAAAATGTTCTATTAAAATAATATTAGATCCAAAAATTAAGTGATAAAACATTATGAAATTAAATAATTCCATAAATTAGATGATAAAATCTTCTCATATTAAATAATTACGAAAATTAGAAAAAAGAAAGAAATATAAAGATAAAATAAATGTAGAGTTTGATTGAAAGAAGTTATAGAAGAGATAAAAAGAAATTTGAGTAGAGATGATTTTTTTATTAGTATGATTATGAAATAATTAGTAAAATTTAGATTTAATTAATCATGAATATTTAATAAAGGTTTAATTAGTTATGAATGGCAAAGATTGATTTTAAAAGAGTCCAAGGCTCCGTAGAAATTAGAATCATTGGCTACCTACCTCTATAAATAAGGCATAAAAGGTGGATAGAAAGTATTGTTTGCCTCCACAAAATTACTGCACGAGAGCCCCTCTTTTCTTCATCATTTTTTTCACAAACTGAGGCACTTGAGAGCGCGGAAGACATACCATTTCGAAGCCTTGACAGATGAGAACAAGATCCAAGTGTTTCTGGACGTCGGTAGGGAGTAATCATCGGCTATAGTCGCGACGTCCGTGCAGTCCACAGACAATAGGAACAAAATTAATTTTTCAACCAACTTAAGACACATAGGGGGATCCCATCGCATCGATTTTTCGCAACATGGACCCCTCGACTCTTCTTCGTTATACATAGATTACATTGATATATTGTTTGTATCGATTAGATATCGTATGGCATAGATAGGATGACCAGAAATCATGTCAGAAATATAATTTCACGACGATGATAGAATCTGGCCCGATTTCTATTTAACATGGCCTGAGTTCAGCCAAACGCGGCCCGTATTCCATTAAACGCGACCTGTGTTGACCATGCACATGAATAGTAATGCGGACCGGCCAACCTGGCCCGAATTCACAGTACATCTGGCCCGGGTTCTACCTAGCAGAGGTGGAAATTATCAATTGGGAACACAGTTCGTGTTCCCACTGATGCAGGTCATTCTCCGAGGATAGGAAACATAATTTTCTTTGTGATTGTTGTGGTTGATTGTTCTTGACCATGATTGTTATGTATTGGCACTATTATTGATTATGCTTATTATATTGATTGATGCTAGTCAATAATTAAGAACTGATAGATGATAATTGATTATGGATTAATGACATACTAGTAATTGGCATAAGTTGATAGATTGGATGATTGAGATTAATTGTGCATCATCTAAGGGAAAAAATGATTCATCCGATGTTTGAATGCCGAACAACATAGAACCCGACCCTGATTTCACCCACCGACTCAAGTTTAGTTATAGAAAATGTTATTGTAGAATTATTGACAAGGGTTGATTACGATAATTATTATATTGATAATTTTTGGGCATAATAGTATCATAATTGATCGTGAATTATTGGTTTTTGATAATTGATTTATTGGTATGATTGAATTATTGATATGATAATAGATTGTTGTGAATTGTTATATAGAATCATTGTTGAATTGATTATCGATAATTACTTATCGTTAAGTATATAATTGTTATAGCATAAATTATTTATCGTTAATCATAATATTGTTTATAGATTATTGATTGTTCATGGAATTGAATGATTATTATTGATATTGATTCATAGTTCATATAGATATTATTATGGGTGACCCTACGTACTAAGTTATCTTATTGGGCATTGCTCATGTACTTGAATCCGTACAGGTGATGATGATAGTGAGACGGTTGGTAACTCCTTTGATGGGTGACATGCATTGGATATAGGATTTATTATTATATAGATGTATGGCCAATGAATCCACAGATTATTAGTTTGGTATAAATAATTTCCGCATATTGTAACATAATATTGTAAACTAGTCTTCCGCTTATGTAAGCCAGTTATTTGACTAGTCAAAGTTAAATTGTAGAATAGTGTGTTGTCGCCGAGATAATCTTTTGACAAGACAGAGAAAACAAATATGGGAACCTTACATTGTATTTGCCCCCAAGATTTGTGTATGCACATGCTATAGGATTTTGGATCAGTATCACTTTTTGGTTAAAATGTAGATGATGTGGTCAGATCAAAATAATGTAAGATTTAAAGGCTCATACGTGTGTCTGTGTTAAGAAAACATAGTATAAAATAATGCTTCATATGTGTGTCTGATAAAAAGATAATTGACAAGTGTCACAAATCTCAACACTTCTATGCACTTCAAAAAGTAAGCTAATTAAAGTCGCTAGTTCTAGACATGATGCATATGTATGGTAATAAATTTGTCTATAAATTATTTTATAAATAAATGATTACATATTCTAAAGCTTATCTTACAATCAAATTTTCTTAAGTATAATATGTAAGTCTTAAATATTATATATAACATTTTATTTTGATAGAAACAAAATAAATTAATCATAATATTTTAGTATAACATTGAGAAATAAAAGAAAGTTTATTCGGCTAGCTATTACACAAAAAACATTTTAACCTATCACGATTCTTCATTGAAAATAGATATGATTAAAGAAGACAAACTAGGATGATGCAAACGTTTTTATATAAAAGGGTTATTTTCATAAACCTATCACGATTTTTCACATCTATCTGCAAATTACGAACTTATTTTTTTGGATCATTAAACTATCGCGACTTTTTCACTTTAGTCCTTCCATCACTTCTGTTACGTCTTTCGTTAGTTTTACTTTTTTCTCATTTATGAAAAGACTAAATTATTCCTCCCTCTAGAAAAACATGAAATAACAAATATAAAAAATTAAAAAATTTGTTGGAAGGATTAAAGCGGTAAATAAAAAATTGTTACTTATGCAAAAGATTAAATTACCTTCTCCTAATTTTTTTTCCTATTTTTCTTTTTTATATTTATTGTTTGTATGTTATGGAGGGAGGGGTAATTTAATCTTTTCATAAATAAGAAAAATCAAAAGTAACTGAAAACGTAATAGAATTAGATGGAAGGATTAAAGTGAAAAAATCATGATAGTTTAGGAATACAAGAAAATAAGTTTGTAGTTTAGAGTTAGATACAAAAAATTGTGACAGTTTAGGAAAGGTTTATGGAAATAATCATATATAAAAAGAGGGTGTCCGTAGAGCCTTTAATGATGTTTCAAACACTTACATTGGTATGAGAGCATAGTAATTTCACTTCAACGATAAAAAAAAACTGAGTGATCGGTGAACAAAGAAATTGAAGAACTTCAAATAGTAATGGAGTGATCCACATAGCGTAAAAACTTTCTTGTACACCTTCGTCGTATCTCCCGGAGAACTAGAGCACTTCGTCGTCAGAATCACCAGAATTTGTCAAACCATTATTAGTTCTGGTTCACGTCTGCCATGGACAAACACAACAACAAGAATCAAATTGTGACCATACACCAATCATTGTTGACGTTTAGAAGCATTATCGATAATTGCCGGATTTTAACAATTTCATCAGAGCATGATTTGGACATCTTTTGATCATCAAATTTTCGTTCGTCAAATAAGTGTGCATAGGCAAAGAGGAAAACGATGAACAATGCAAAAACATTGTAATATTTTGATCTTGTTTGCTCGATATTTAAGTTATTGAATCATCATTGTTCGATATGTTTTTCTTAAGTTATATCTGAATCATTTATGCCTTGATTTAAGTAATCCTAGATGTCAAATGGGTTTGATCAGATCTGATCAAGGTTATTAGAATCAAAGCAAACATCGACTCGGAAGAGTACTAATGAATAATATTATTTATTACTTAACAAGAATTATACCCATTAAATATACTCATCAACATAAGATATGATAAACAATTCGTTAACAATACAATTAATAATATATAAAAAGAAGGTTAATACAATTTGTAATAATTTATTTTATATTCATTTAATTTTAACCTCAATTTATGATTCTCACCATTGTTTTCTCCAACTTTTTTATTTGATATTCCCTTCTTTTTCAATTGGTTGCTTTCTTATTTGAATTTTTCTCTCTTCAATTAGTTCTTTCCATTTAAATAAAATATCCTTTACTTGGGTACTTTCCACTTTTCAATCCTTAATTTTTCTCTCATCATTTGACTTCTAAGTATTTCTCTTTGCTTTGTTCATTAACTCCTAGTTATTCCTTTTTAATTAAACTCCCATAAAATTTCCGTTCTTTAATCTTTTCATCCTTAAATACTAATTTTTGAAATTTGCTTTCCTACGTTGAACCAGCCAATTCATGGAAAATGGCCAACAATTTTACATAAATTTGACTGTCGGTTCAATCTGTTCCAAATGTGTCTTTGATTTTGGTGTTATGGTCGAACTGATCATATAGGCTGGTCTGGTTCCGCCCTAACAATACGGGATTGATATTTAATTCACTATTTTATATTTTCTAATCTTAACCATTGATAATTATTATTAATAAATAACTTGAATCCTACTCCAATTAGAGATCGTACCATAACTAGGAATATATAAATATTAAAAGAGTATATAAATAAGCTAGGAATTGATTTATTTTTAATGTTAGGATCCTAGTTAGACTGAAATTTTTATGATATGTAAATGGCAATATCTTCAACCCCCATAGTTTAAAGCCCCCAAAAAATAATTTCTTAACGATCTAAGGACCCAAAGTTAAAAATTAGTTATGATTGATTATTTTTTTGAACTTAAAGAATATATAAATATTAAAATGAAAAAATTGTATATGTAAAGTATTTGACATAGAAGATGTGTAGAGTACTAATTTTACTTATTAGATTAATAAAATAGTTATATATTAATTTAAAGTATATGTTAAATAGTAAAGATGATTAAACTTAAGATCATCATATTATTCGATAGTCATGATCAAGCTATGTTAATAAATACGACTATTCAACGGTTCCTTGAATGATAATTTTTGTTATGAAATTACCTAAATAAATGTAGATTATTTTATCTAAAAAATATATAATTAATTTAATAATGAATTATAATCATTACAACAATAACAAAGTCTTATCCCACTAGGTGAGGTCGGCTACATGGATCATACGAATGAATTATAATCATTATATGAATTAAATAATAAATAATAAGCGCTCTACAATCCGTGTAGAGTGGATACTTTACATACTCGTTAACCTCATATTAAAAATGAAATCTCATCATTGACAAAAAAAATTCCGAATATTTTATTACCAAGCTTATAATTTCCTTTAAATTGTCCATATAGCCATAATATGATAGAAATAGTGGGCCGATTTCCATTGGACCTATGGCCCATGTTATTTATCAACATAACAGCAACTCACATCTTTCTTTTCCCCTCCGCCTTCTCCGACTGAGCGCACGACTACTCGGCTTCTCGGATCCCGTCGACCCTCGTGAGCTCCGCGGTGGCATCTCCAAATGGTAATCCTCATGCTCGATTTCGTATCATTCGTTCTCTCGATCGCTGATCTCATCTTCGTCAAGATCGTTTGCTTTCAATTTTTCTACGGTCTCCTATTTCGGATCATAAATTTTTATCGGAATTTTGCGATCGTCACATGGGATCCATAGGTGTTAGTCAGGAAATTTGTTGTAACATTCTAAAATTAAATGGAAAAAAGGAAAGACAATTGTGAAAGCCCACTGCCGCATGAGGCCCACAAAGCACAACCCTCTAATAAAATAACCTAATTGCTACAACACCCCACTCTCCCCCTCTCTTATGTTCATGCGGCCGAAAGCACGCCATGAGCCAAACCCCCATTGTTCTCTCACTCTCTCTCTCTCTCCATTTGCTATCTGCCGACAACAACCAAGAAGGAGCAAGGAGCTACATTAGTCATCAAGAAGGAGGTCCATCTAGCTACAGTAAGGTCATTTCTCCTTAGTTCACAGTAGGACATGCTCTCTCTCTCCCTCTCTAAGTCTCACACGAACAGCAAGCAGGGCAGATACTCAAGCTACAGTGTAGCTACATTACTGTAGCCGAACCAAGGGATTAAGAGGAGGAAAGAAGTTAGGTTTTTGGACATAAGTTATTAAGGTATGTAACCTCTCTCTAATGATATTTTAATGTGTGAATTAGAGCTTAAGAACAACCCTTGTTCTTAGAAGAAGGATTAGGGGATGTGCATATAGTGATTCATGTTTTATAGATTACTATGCATTTGCTATTCATGATATGTACCTCATACATGATTTAGATTTCTGTTCTGTTACTAAGTATGTTTCTAACTCTGATGCTCATTGTGACTCATGTTAGCATAGTATGATTATCTATTGTTCATGTACATTCATAAGTGTGATTAATATGATTAGATGCCATATGTGAAAACCCCATGATGCATCATGATTAGTGTTTTAAGAATGTTAAGAAACGTCTTATATGATGTATGGGAGTCATTATGTCCTCAAGATGTTGATGTATGAAAGATTTGGAAAGAAAACATGTAAAATCGAGTGTCTGTCATCCCAGAATGGACGATCGATTCCTTATCGGTCGATCGTTCTGGAGGGACAAACACATTCTGTGATTAGCGAACGTCCGAATGCTGTGATTTGGTCGTCCAAAAGTCAGAAACCGGTCGACCGATATGTAAACGGTTGTCTGATATATGGGGCCAAAATGTTCGAAACGTTATGTGATTAGCGGACGCCCGAGCATCTGATTTCGGTCGTCCAAAAAGCCAAGTAGCGGTCGACCGAATAATCCAGCGGTCGTCCGATTTGAGCAGCAGATACATTCTGTGATTAGCGAACGGTCCGAAGCCCATTTCGGACGTCCGAAAAGACCAATAGCGGTCGACCGTTATTCCAGCGGTCATCCGATTTAGAAGAATGTCACATTCTATAAGTCTCAATTCGGTCGTCGGAAAGGACCATAACGGTCGACCGATAATCCGACCGGTCGACCGATACTCTTCCAATGGTCGACCGTTACCCAAAACGGTCGTCCATTCTGGAAGCTGATTGGCTATGATTGAATGTCCACATATAGCATGATTTGAAGTATGTATAACCTTAAATAGGGTTAAAACAAGCAACATGTGATGAATGAATGTATGTATTGATGAATGTAAGTAAAAGATGAATTGACGTGAAGATGTATTGTTGTAATCGTGGAGGGGAATAAAGTTTTCATATGCTAGCCAATGTGTCCTATTCCTAGGGAAGAATCCTTCCAAGTATGGGGCAATTACCCCGGCCTAGTTAGACAAGGTCCTGCGAATCAACATGGTCTTCCCAATCACCAAGATAATAAACTATCTTAAGTAAGAAAGAAGATGAAAAGATGAAGTAAAGTGGAAAGTAAAGTCTTACAAATATATGTACTTTCCAAAGATGACTTGGGATATAAAGATGAAGATGATGATGTAGCGCCAATCGGTTGCTAATGTATATTTCCATGTCATAAGATGTTATGAAAGAAGATGTTAAAGTAAAGAAAGATTCATGACGATATGCCTTAGCATAACGATAAGTAATGATATGCCTCGACATAATGATGATGATGCTACATGTTATCTTATCTTGCCATGATGATATGTTCATATGCCATATAGTGTGCATAAGTAGCTCATAGCATGCATATGATTTATGTTCCATGATGATGATATGCATATGCCACGACATGTAGAGATTATGTCATAGGATCATAGCATGCATGGGCCTTAACATACTCTAACGGGAGAAATCCCCTGCACCCCATGAATCCATGCAGGTGTGGATGAGGCTTAGGTTCGACGACGAGGACCTCATGACGGACAGGTTGCACATGGGTAGGTCGAGCTACGACCCAAGTTATCTTACTTATGATGTCATGATGGACTCTTATAAGAGTCAAGTATGTATGGCTTATGGGCCTTTGAGTCTTTTACTTTTATTTGGACTCCTTTATGTATTATGAACCCTTTGTTGGGTCTTGATGTTAGAGCCTGCCTCATGGGCTAGTTCTTGGGTTTTAATGATGAAGTCTTTCGCTATTTTACGATACTATGGTTTATGTTTATTATTATTATGTTTCCGTTGCAATGTTTTATGAAATTAGGTCTTGTCAAAGTCAAAAGTGACGCCGTCCGGAGTTCGGCGACTAAATTGGGGCCGGATTTTGGGGGCGTTACAATTGGTATCAGAGTCATAGTTTTGGCTCGTATGTATAGGTTTTAGGATGTGTAAGCCATAGGTTGGCTAAAATGTCTAAGTGTAATGTCTAAGTATGAAGTCCATGTGCAATCATCATGAGGTGCCACCGAACCTAAAGGTATGTGTTTAACTTTAATTGTGTAATGATAGACATTGATGCATGGTTATTGTATGATGATAGATGGATGTGAGTTATCCAACGAACGAAGGCACAACTCAAGTTATTAAATGTGATGAATGCTCGTGCCAAGATTTTTTGATGAAGTTTTTAAGCTTCAATTCTCCTATGTTCAATGGCATTAATTATTCGGAGGAAGCTGAAGCATGGTTGGATAGTATCATTGACATCTTCAGGGAGATGAAATGTCCAAGGGAAAGTAAACTGAAGTATGCCGTGTATAGCCTAACAGGAAAAGCAAAACAATGGTGGAATTCTACCCTTAAATCTGAGTACGACAAAGAGGAATACCCATCATGGTGGAAATTCATGATGAATTTCAAGGACCAGTACTTTTCACGAAGTATGAGAGAGCACAAACAAGAGGAGTTCTTTAACCTCCAACAAGGTGACATGACCATTAATGAGTATGCGGTCAAGTACTTTCAACTTGAAAAGTATTGCACCTTGGTCAAGGTAGAAATGATGAGAGTGCATCATTTTGTGTAGGGACTTAAATCCGAATTGAAGGTTAGGATGATGTGTGAAGCTCCTAAAACAATGAGTGAAGCTATTGAGCTAGTCATTGAATTAGGACGGAAGTTCAAAGATGGAGTTGTGAACTCTAAGGGCAACACATCAAGAAAGATGACCAAGCAAGGAAAAGGGAAGAGTCCGAAGAAATCTTCTTACCATTCTCTGAAAAAGATAGAACGAGCCTATGACATATGTCATCATTGTGGAAGACGTCACCTCGATGAATGTCGTTTCAAGGCCGGAACTTGCTTGAAATGTGGCAAGATGGGACATTATGTAAAGAATTGCCTGGAGAAGTTAGGTGTCAACTCTCTAAGGATGTTGGAACAAGTTCACGCCATGCAAGTCGAAGAAGCTCGCCAAGTTCCGGATAAGATTCAAGGTGATCATCGCACAACGTTTAATTAATCATACCAATTATAATGTGTATGCGTGATGGACATAATGATTACTTGAAATGTTAAAAAGAATATTCTAAGTATAAGTCACATAATCATAATTCTTAAGAATGAAGGAACTTAAGAAAAACCACCAAGGTCATACGAATGATGGTTAAGAAGTGAAGGGAATTGAGATTGTTCTACGTAGACCTACATGACCTAAATGATGGCATGAAATGGTCAAGTGTTGAGTCAGAAAATTCGACACTTAGATGAAACTAAAGTTCAGAGTAGCGCAACGGAAGCGTGACACACGAACGATTTTCATTTCATGAAGTGGAGTAAGGATCCAAGATTCTACTAGAAATCTTTAAGATACGAGACAACGTAATAGCATAGTTAGGACCATGACTAAGAACCGTTAGCAAGAAACTATTAAGTGATGTTGTTGAAGATGCACGAGGAAGGCTACCTGGAGGGACATGAAGAACTAAGGATGGATTAAGTAACAAGGATGAGAGGAATTTCATTTAAGATTAAGTTAATGATTAGTGTTGCATAGCAAAAACGTGACCCAAGAATGAACTCAATTTTTGGCGATTTATCCGTTTGCCCGGAATCCCAGCATCTATTATTTCGGATAGAGATCCGAGGTTCACTTCAAGATTTTGGAAAGGTCTCCAAAATGCATTTGGAATAAGGCTAAATTTTAGCACGGCGCTTCATCCTCAAACCGACGGCCAAAGTAAAAGAATAATCCAAACACTTGAGGATATGCTTAGAGCTTGTACCTTAGATTTGCATGGAAATTGGGATGACCACCTTCCCTTGGTGGAATTCTCCTATAACAATAGTTATCATGCAAGTATCAAGATGGCTCCATTTGAAGCTTTGTATGGAAGGCCTTATCGCTCTCCGGCATGTTGGAGTGAAACTGGTGAGGAAAGACACCTTGGATCGGATTTAGTCCACATATATGTTGATAGGGGGAGCTCATAAAGCAAAGGATGTTAGCGGCGTAAAGTAGACAAAAGAGTTATACGGATATGAGAAGAAGAGAGCAACTCTATGAAGACAGAACGCCGAATTCTCTGACCAAGGGACGGCTCCAAAGTTCGAACCTAGGGCTGCTAGCTCCCGACGAACATTTAGGACTCAGTCCTGCTAACCAACTAAGCCAGCCTCGCTTGGTTAACTCGCCTTCAGTCTTTGTAGCATTAAATTAATTAATCTTGTCTCAACGAGAAAAAGAGAAAAAAAATAAAATTCTTAATCTGGTTCGATCTTGATCGTCCATTTCAGAAGGTTTAGCCCAGCTGGTTAAAAGCCCATTTCACCCGTTTTAAATTTTTTTACTTCACATTTAAATTTTGTCTATTTTCCTGGATTAATAGTTCAATTAAATCTGGACAGATTTAATTAATAATTAATTTAATATCTTATTAATTATTTTTTTGGATATAATTCTGGAAAATTATTTTCATACTTAAATAACTACATTTTGGATTTATGTTGATTACATTTTTAGACGGATTATTAAAATTAGTATCCGTTTAATTTGACTTGACATGAAGATTAATATTTGATTCACTAACATTTTTGGATCGATATTTATTGTCAACTTAAATTTACATAAAATCTTCTTTAGTTTATTCTTAATAAATTTAATATTAGTTGATTTTTTTGTTGTTAAATTCTTGATTTCCCAAATTAGTTTATTAATTTCAACATTGATCTGGAAAAAAATTAGCATTAATATTTTCATATTTATATTTCACTGATTTCCAGAAAAGTTTAATATTAATATTTCTCATTGATATCTGATTGTTAATTTTATACTTTTAGACTAATATTAATACTAATGTATCTGATGATTATTTTTTGAACAAAATTTAATATTGGCATTATTTTATATATTCATATAAATATTATTTTTTTGAACGGGCACTTAAACTATACTATTTATAAGTTTTGAAAATTCTACTCTTTTTAGAAAATACATTAAAAAGTTATGGCTTCTTACCTAATTGCCAAGCACTTTAATGACACTTGGAGGGTGTTTGAGAATTGGAACCGGATGGAATCAACCCTTGGTTCCGCCAAACAACTCCGGTGATTTCAACTTGGAACCCTTCACCATTTTGGTGGAATTGCTGTTTTTTTTCCTTTGACTTTTTGACCTTTTTTAAATGACGTTTTGACCTTTTTTTCAAACTTTTTTCTTTATCATTTTTTAAAACTTTTCCTATATATGTTAATTTATTTTATTACATATAAAATATAAATATTAAAAATTAATGTAATATTATTTATTATTTTATTATAATTTTAAATATTTTCATTAAATATAAATTATTTAAAAAATGAATTTTTATATTTAAATAATATATTTTTTGAAATTTTTTTGACATATTATTTTTAATTTATATTATGTATTTTAATTTTTTAACTATATTATAATCAATATTTCTAAAATATATTTTTAATCCAATCACCCACTAAAATTAATCCATCACATCTACTTTTTTCTAACACATCAACTACCTTATTTCTCATCATCAAATTTCACTATAACCAAACACAACCAGAACTAATATGTCACTTCAACTATTCACGAGAACTCGATGGAACTCCAATTTTCGTTGTCAAACGACCCCTTAGTGTTGTAGAATTAGTTATGACCTTGTTCACGACAACTTGAATGATGTCATCATCTACTCTTCCTTCAAAAGTCACTGGTGACCAACAATGGACATACGAGGAGGCTAAAGAGCAATGACATAGACGTGATAATACGGCTAAGACATCCATTTTAATGTACATGAAAGATGTCTTGGTAAGAGTTATTGAGACTACTACATGATTTATGGAATGCCTTGAAAAAGAAGTATGATAAGAAAAAAAAGACATGGTGCAAAATCTTTTGCATAGGTACACAACTTGCAAGTTGAAAGAGGGTGATAATATTGTGGATCATGTGAATACGATGATCCTTATGGAAAAAAGCCTAGCCCCCGCTAAGGATGGGAATATCCCTTGCCCCCCGTGGGGTCCAACGAGGAATTTTCGACCGGGTTTCGAACTCGGAGAATTTTTTCTCGTAGGGTCGGGGATGAGAAAATTATCCCCGAAGCCTCTTTCAGAAATCGGGACGGGGAAGTTGTCCCCGCCTCGCGGTCCCCCAAATTCTCGCATCTTAAAGAATAAGTGAGTGTATACATTAATAGTAGTAGCAAAGTGAGAGTAAATAGACAAATATAAATGGAGGAGGAGGCTAATGGGCCAATATGAATGTTTATGAAGAAAGTCCATCTTTGGATATTTTTCAGATTTATAATAATATTTTTTATCAAATTATCTCATAGTAAAAAAATTTGGCTGAACAAAAAAACAAGATACAACCTGTTTTTTTTCGATTTTGGCCGATTCGATTCGGTTAATCCGGTCCAAACTGGGTTCCGACTTTTGGGCTTAGGGCGATGACAACGGTTATGGTGGAGGAGGGTGGCGGCAGCGGCTACAATGGAGGAGGGCGACGGCTGCGACTCTCGTTTGAGGAGAGTAGCGACGGTTCTTGCTAGAAGGGCCGCGGGGGTTCAGGGAATCGGGGTCCCCGCGGGGCCTGCCCCCTGCGGGGATGGGGGGATAAAATTTCCCCCGAATGGGAGATTCAGGACAGGGTCAGGAACGGGGTCAGTCGATGGGGTCGAGGCGGGGGAGTGTCCCCCGCCACGAACAGGGTTGGGTGCCACTCCTAGCCGCCGCTGGGTCACCTGAAGCCTTGCATATGATAATTGTTATTAACAATTTACCACCGTCTTTTGACATGGCTGTCACTGTTGTCCACATTAATGAAAGCATCAAAACTGTTGTGTAATTAAGTAAGACAAGACTATGGTTTTGTTTGATAATTTAAGTTAAAAGGGGTGGATTAGGAAGTGTAGTGAGGGTTGATAAGGTTGAGTGTGGTAAGTGTTTATATAAATTATGTTTGAATATACATTAATGGGATGGATGGAGTTAATTTAATTTCATCGTTATTTGGATACAAAATATAATTTAATTCTGAAGGTTGAACCTATCAGAAATATTAATATTAAAATATTAATAATGAGTTTATATTATATTATATATTTGATTATGTGAGAAATCATATGTAAAATCATGCAAGATCATGCAGGATCTATTTTATATTAGGAAGTTTTCCTTTTGACAATATATTATATTTATTAGAAATAGGAGCACATAGATAGCTTTCCTATTCCTAGCTGGCTGCCCATAATTATGGAATTTGATTCCAGCCTTCCAGATTTCATCTTTCCTAATATGTTTAAAGGTTCGAGTCTTGTATATAAGTAGTTGAATAGATAGGAAATAATAGAGCTTTATGCTACAGTTTTCCACATGGTATCAGAGCTTTAGGCTCTTTTTTGGCATTTTTGTTTCTAACCTTCATTGCTGTGAAATTTGTGGCTTTCATTGCTGTGAAACTTATGGCTTCATTGCTATTTTTTGAGATTCTTGTTTCTAGCATTCATTGGTGTGAAACTTGTGGCCTTCATTGCCAAGCAATAATCCTTGCATTCTAGAAAGGATTGTTTATCTACATATTGTCATTCAAGATGTCCAAGATTCAGGAATTTACTACAGTAATTCAATTAGAAGAGGCAATCCAAAGTCAACAATCTAGGGCATTGCAGAATATTCATGCCTCTTACAAGTTAGATGGGCACCACTACCACAAGAGTCAAATGATTTCAATCAAGATGAGATTGATAGGATGAGATCACTGATTAATAGTCTTGGAGAATTTGAAAAAATATGAAGGTACTTGATCTTTGGTGCATTCAGGTGAACTTCCATCTTCCATTGGATTAAATGTCTCAAGTACAACATTTACCAACTCTTGGATAATGGATTCAGGAGGTACTGATCACATGACTCATTTCTCCAATATTTTCTCAACCTACCTTTGCCCAAGCAATAGAAAAATAGTCACTGCTGATGGATCCTTGACTATTGTAGCAGGGTTTAGAGATGTCAAAATTAGCCCATCAATAATCCTAAGAAATGTTCTTCATGTTCCAAAATTATCTGCAAATTTGATCTCTGTACAAAAACTTACCCAAGATATATGTTGCAATGTCATTTTTTATAATAATTATTGTATATTTCAGGACAAAAGTTCTGGGAGAATGATTGGACATGCTAGAGAAAGGAATGGCCTGTACTACCTTGAAACACCAAGTCAGTTGAACATGATTAAGGGCAAATTATCTTCTTCCTTCAACTCTGAGCTCATTCTATCCAATAAAGACGAAGTTTTACTTCATCATTGTCGACTTGGACATCGATCGTTTAGGGTTATTAAAGTTCTATTTCCTTCTTTATTTAAGGATTTAGTCATTGTGAGGCGTGTGAACTTGCTAAACACAAGCGTGTCTCTTTTTCAATCAGCAATAAAAGAAGTTCTGTCCCTTTTTATCTCATACATACATACATATGGGGACCATCTCCTATTTCTAGTGTTTCTGGGGCACGATGGTTTGTCTCTTTTATTGATGATTGCACTCGTGTTGGATTTTTTTGCTCAAACAAAAATCTGATCTCAGTATTGTGTTTCCAAGGTTTTGTTCTATGATCAACAATCAGTTTGGTGTTAAAATTAAAAAGATTAGGTCTGACAATACAAGAGACTACTTTAATCAAATTCTTACTCCATATTTTCAGAAAGAAGGGATAATACATGAGTCATCTTGTGTTACTCCACAACAAATTGGGATAGCAGAGAAAAAAAATAGAGATCTCCTTAAGAAGGTCTTCAGAATCACGTTCCTAAGATGTTTTGAGGAGAAGCAATTCTTACATCCACCTATTTGATAAATCGTTTGCCTGCAAGAGTCTTAAATTTTAAGAGTCCTATGGATATGCTATCAACATTCTATCCTGATGTGAGCACTACAAACAATCTGGTTTCCAAAATTTTTGGATGTGTGTCATTTGTTCATGTTCATAGTCATAATAGAGGAAAGTTAGACCCAAGGGCTCTTAAATGTATTTTTGTGAGTTATTCTTTAACTCAAAAAGGTTATAAATGCTATCATCCTCCATAAAAAAATTATATATCTCAATGGATGTCACATTCAATGAACAAAATCCTTACTTCCTTAATCCTCATCTTCAGGGGGAGAATTTCAATATAAAAGATAAGGAAGATTCTTTGTTTGATTTGTTCTCAATTCCTTTATCTGAAATACCAAATTCCACACATGTACCTCCTTTGTGTTCTAATCAGATGCCTAATAATTCTTCTGAACTTGGGATTGAACCAATTGTTAAAACTCATGTGTATGAATTTGTAACTGAAACAACAAATGCACCACATATAGAAGCCAATTCTGTCTCTAATAATGTGAGATTCGACAAGGTATGCACAAGGAGGAATGCAAATGTTCCTGAACCTATGCAGATCCAAGAGTCCAACTCGAATTCTTTGAATGAGATAAACACTTCTGAACCAACATTGCAAGAATCTGAACCTTATGTTGACAATCTCGAACAAGACCTTCCAATTGCTATTAGAAAAGGAACTAGAAAATGCATAAAGTAATCAGTGTACTCTCTTGCAAACTTCTTATCATTTAAGAATTTCTCTCCAACACATAGGACATTTCTTGTAAGCCTAAATGCTATAACCCTACCTTCTACTTTATCTGAGGCTTTATCCAATGAAAAATGGAAACAAGTTATGAATGCAAAGATGGAGGCATTAGAAAGGAACAAGACATGGGAGTTAGTGAGGCTACCCAAAGGAAAAAAAAGACGGTAGGTTGCAAGTGGGTATATACAGTGAAATATAGAGCTGATGGATAGAGATACAAGACAAGATTGGTAGCCAAGGGGTATACGCAAACATATGGAATTGATTATCTAGAGACATTTGCTCCAATTGCAAAGATGAATACAGTTAGAATGTTGCTATCATTAGCTGCTAATTGTGGTTGGTAGTTGCATCAATTTGATGTCAAGAATGCCTTTTTACATGGGGAGTTAGAAGAAGAGATCTATATGGAGGTTCCAATAGGATGTAAAAAGAATTTGGCTGCACAAACTATTTGTAAGTTGAAAAAAACACTGTATGATCTTAAACAATCACCACGAGCATGGTTTGAAAGGTTTGCAAGAGTTATGCTGGGCATGGAATACAAACAAAATCAAGGGGATCACACATTATTTATTAAGCACTCTTCTTCAGGAAATGTTACAGTCCTCTTGGTGTATGTTGATGACATAATTGTTACAGGAAATGATATCAAGGAACAAGAAGCCTTGAGTTAATACTTGGCTAAAGAGTTTGAGATTAAGGCATTGGGGAGGTTGAAATATTTTCTCGAAATGGAAGTTGCTCACTCTAAGAAGGAAATTTTTATCTTTCAACAAAAGTATATCACAGATCTTCTCAAAGAAACTGGTAAAACAACATACAAATCAGCAAGTACCCCTATGGAACCTAATCTTAAACTTGTACAACAGATGAAGATGTTTCAATAGATAGAGAAATGTATCAACGCCTTGTGGGAAAACTTATTTACTTATCTCATACAAGGCCAGATATTGTATATGCATTGAGTGTGATTAGTCAATTTATGCGTAATTCGAAGGAAGTTCATTTGCAAGCAGCTTATAGAGTGTTACACTATCTTAAGGGAACACTAGGAAAAAGCATTCTATTTAGAAGGAATGGAAACTTAATACTTGAAGCATGCACTGATGCTAATTTTGCTGGATCAATTGTTGATAGAAGGTCAACTTCAGGATATTGCAAATTTCTTGGTGGAAACCTTGTGACATGGAGAAGTAAAAAATAAAATGTGGTAGCTCGTTCAAGTGCAAAGGCTGAATTTAGAGCAATGGCTCAAGGTATGTGTGAACTACTTTGGTTGAAGATAGCTCATAATCCAATATAACATGATCAGATGAAGCACATTGAAATTGATAGACACTTTATCAAAAAGAAATTGGATAGCAGGCTGATATGCACACCTTATGTGCCTACGCATAGTCAACTTGCTAATGTCCTTACCAAGAGTTTAAGTAACTCCAATTTTCAAGTTATTTTATCCAAACTAGGAATGGACAATACCTATTCACCAATTTGAGGGGGAGTGTGAGAAATCATATGCAGAATCATGCAGGATCTATTTTATATTAGGAAGTTTTTCTTTTGACAATATATTGTATTTATTATAAATAGGAGCACATAGATAGCTTTCCTATTCCTAACAAGCTGCCTCATAATTATGAGATTTGATTCCAGCCTTCCAAATTTCATCTTTTCTAATATGTTTAAAGGTTCGTGTCTTGTATATAAGTGGTTGAATAGACAGAAAATAATAGAGCTTTTTGCTACAGTTTTTCACAGATTATAAATATAGTTGTCAATGGATCTATCCTTCAGAATTATCAATGGATTTTTGATCCGTCGATAATTTTGAAGGCAATGATCATTGATAAATGAGCGATGGGTTTTTTCATTGGTACTAGCGACAAAAAATTTACCCGTCAATATTCGGAAGGGTTTTTCTTTTCGTCGCAAATGTCGTCGAAAAATACAAAGGATCATTATCTATAAAAAAATTGTAATTTTCTTGTAATGGTAAGAGTTAATACCGTTCAAGTTTTGTACTCTGTTCCCACGTAATAGAATGGATATGTGTCATCGAACAATTGTTGTTGTTACATGTATATATATTATGAAGATTAAAAGAAGTAACTTTTGATTGATTATTGAATTTCCTTTTCTTCAGCTTCTCTACTTTTGTACTTGCTAATCTTGCACATAGAATACTTACGTTATATGGTCTTTGGTTCTCAATTTCTATGTAACACAATGATGTTAATACCTATAATAAACATGTAGTCCATGGTTGCCATAGCACACTCATCTCAGTACCTATTAAAAAAAAGAGTCCTTGCATTATAATTTTTTGAAGACAAGTCCTTTCATCATAGTGGATAGTTGTCACATTAAAATAGTTCCTCCGCACCCTAAACTATTTAACTGTGATGTTTTTTAATTATTAGTCATTAGTAATGCAATCCCCATTAGGCTTTTCTTTGTTTTTTTTTTTAATTTCACATTGTTTTTCCTTTTGTTTGCATTGACTTTATCAATGTCTCATTGGTAGGATTCTTGTCCATCCATTAAGAATGTTCTTATACTTGATTCTGAGGGGAGACGAGTAGTTATGAAATACTATACAGATGATTGGCCAAATCAGGCTGCTAAATTGGCTTTTGAGAAATCTTTATTTACCAAGACAATGAAGACTAATGCCCGCACTGAAGGTAACATTCATATTGCTACTTTTTCAATTCATTACTTTAACTACAAAGAGATTGCAATTAACACCTTAAAATAGTGGTATCAGTGTTGCATACATGATCTCTTTGAACATCATTAGCTTAAGTTGTCAAGATTGGCCTTGATGATATTTTTCATTAATCACAACTTCAGTGATTTCAAACACACAATCTTTTTAGACTATTCTAGACATGAATTGTTTGTATGCTATTCTAACTTTAACAATATATAATGTTAGTAAGCATAGACATAACCATGAAGATTACATGTAATATGGTTCATGATTCTTTTTTTTTTCTCATTATTGTCATGAATATTTTGATCTTGTGAAGATACAAGTCATAATTAATCCACTGCTTTTACTGAATATATTTGCAATACTAATTTGACGTTATTATTGTCCCTCATACCTTGTCTTACAAATCATTCTCTATCAATTCTTCTCTCCTTGAAACTATTTTCTATTTTTAGAACTACTTTTTCCTTTTTTGGTTCTTTATCATTTGATTTCTTTTGATGACAATGTGCTTTCATATTTTTTATGAGTCAGTAAATTAAATGCATAAGTTGTCACATGTGAGCAGATGTTTTCTCAAATTCCTTATGATACATTTTTGTACTGCAAAACTTCAAAGTGTTCTTGGGGCTGATTGAATGTTTCAAAACTTATGCATAAAACATGCATTATTTTTATTTTCAAACCTTTTGTAAGCAACGTCTAAAAATATCTAATTATTTTGCAATTACAAATTTTTTGCACAATTTCATTCCTTACCTCTTTATCTTGTTGCATATTCTGTGGAAACTTGCAGCGGAGATAACATGATTGATAGTTATGTTGTTGTCTACAAGTTCATTCAAGATATGCACTTTTTTATTACTAGAGGAGATGATGAGAATGAACTCATAATAGCCTCAGGACTTCAAGGATTCTTTAACGCAGTTGGCCTACTCCTTAGGTCAATCTAAATTTTCTGAAGTTACGTGATATTAATTCTTTTGTAAAGCCTTGCAATTCATTTTTCTAACTACCAAATTATGTTCTCTTAGGAACAATGGTGATAAAAGGACAACTTTGGAAAACTTGGATTTGATCCTTCTTTGTCTGGATGAACTTGTTGATGGAGGGTAGGATACTTTTGATGCAACTTTTGTTTACAATTAAATTTAAAGGTTCATATTAAAGCCCTTATGTTAATTTTTAACCTGACAAGCAAATTTGGATTAGCAAATTAAAATTTCTCCTAAGGATTAAAAGGAAATATTTTTCTAGTTATATATCCAAGCAACATTTTGAAGAACTTGAAATAATAAGACAATGACCGAAAAGATTATTGCAACCTTTTCTATTAGGTTAGTAATGCATTTTTTAATTGTTTCCCATAAAACTGAGTAAACAAATCATACATGAAGTTTTAAAGATTATTCAAGCACATTGATCTAAAAGATTTTTTGTGTATTATATGCAGGGTTATATTGGAAACGGAACCAAGTGTTATTATTTCAAAAGTCACAACGAATATTCCATTGCAGGTCCTGGAATCGATCAGTAGGCACCCTCCTCCATCCCAACATGAAGGTCAAGATAACATATATTGGTCCCTTGAAGCAGGCGGACACTATACCTCAAGATCAGGATACCAGTTATTAGCAGCAAGGCAATGGAACAACAGAGATAAAATATGGAGTCTTATATGGAGATGGAAGGGTCCGCAAAGGGTGCGGACCTTCCTATGGCTACTAGCGCATGATAGGTTGCTCACAAATTCATTGAGATTTAAAAGACATATTGCCAACTCTCCTGGCTGCAACAAATGTGCCAACACTATAGAAACAACAACACATGCGATCAGGGACTGCCCATGGACTCAAGCTATATGGCGAAGGATAATCCCGGCCAACTTGCAGGGTTCCTTTTTTACAAAACCGCTTCCTAGATGAATTTTGACGAATCTGCAGGGCCCACGGAAGTGGAATGCTGAATTAAGATGGCCCACAGTATTTGCTACTGCTTGTTGGTTGATTTGGAAATGGCGATGTGCATTGCTCCTTGATCAAAACTTCAGCCTGCCACACAACCCCGTTGCTGTCATTCTCAAGAATGTGGAGGAATTCCACTTGGCAAACAGCATACTTCAGGAGCGACCAATCAGAGAGGATCATACAGAAGAAATTACATGGCATGCACCCCCCGCGGGATGGCTTAAGTGTAACTTCGATGGTGCTTTTCAATAAACGATGGGGCACAGTCAACAAATAGCTTCAATTGGAGGCCTCTTTAGAGATAATGAAGGTAACTGGATCAAGGGCTTCTCAAGCACAGTTCAAGCAAATTCTGCAGTGGAGACTGAACTTAAAGCTGCACTCCTAAGCTTAGATGTCGCCTGGGCAAACAATTATAGGAAAATTATCCTGGAGTCTGACTGTGAACCAGCAATTGCAATACTCTCTAACCAGCTTGCCCCTGGGCCACAACTACGTCAGGTCGTTCAAGAAATTCAAGAGCGCACTAGCAGACCATGGGAACTATGTTTCAACAATATAAGAAGAGAAGGAAATGTTCCAGCTGATTGGCTCGCGCACCATCATCCCGAAGCTGTGCCAGGACTTCAAGAAATAGATTTTCCACCACTGAGTATTGGTCATATTTTGTTCTATGATATACTAGGGATTCCTGTACCCTACTTTTATTTCTAGCATTGCATATGACTAGCCAGTTGGTTTAGTCCCTCATGTTACCGAAAAAAAAAGTCACAACGAATAATCTTGAAGGAGCGACATCCTTATCGGAACAGGTGATTCTCGTACAAATTTTTCTCTACTTTTCATGTTCAATTATTTTTTTGTTTGTGTGTAAATAGATTTTTTTTCCTCTTAATGAAATATATATATGCTTCCCCTTTGGCACACCATATCTCAAGCCTTAGCAACAGCTCGTGAACACCTTGCACGATCTCTTCTGAAATAATCTCTGCAAGACTTCTCGTTTCACAAAAAATAGTGATTTTCAAAACCCACAAGTTGGATCATCTGCACACATGCTTGGTTCCTCTTAACATTTTTTTTGCCTCATAAATAAAATGCTTTTGAATTCCCTTTTTCAGGGAGGGGGTAATGCTCAGTTGCATGTTTTAGATTATTGCTTCTTTATTTATGTATGGAATCTTAATAAGTTAGCTTGAAATGAAGTCAATTACTTTGCTTGATGTCGTAGTTGTTGGCTTCTTCTACCCATGCAAGAGCCAACTTCCACAATTAACTTCATTTCCTTTGTTTTAACATTGAAAATCCTCTTTCAATGCCATAGCATCATACAAGAAATTCATCTCGGATGACAAAATGTAAATACCACGGTATTCATGCTCTCCGCTTTGTATTAGTTTTGTATCTTTTTTTTACAAAGATATACACGAGGGTAATAAAAACATAAAAAAAAGCTAAATATAAAAGTAAAAAAAGCATACAAGTTTCGTTGATGATATTCTAACTTGTGCTACTGTATCACATTTGGCTCAGTTTTTTTTAATCTTGTTTTAGTAGGAAGTCCTCCATGTCTAGAAGCTCTGTTAGATAATTTACCTTAGATAAATGTTACATCTCTACATTTGCCTTTAAGTAAGAACCCTCTGCTAATGTTCTAGCAAGAGCCCCAACATTAAAGGGCTCATTTACAAGGTAAATGATGTCTATATGAAGATAAATTTATAAAAATTACATTAAACTCAAGATTATCATAATTGGGAAGTTGATAGATCAAACCCACTTAGATCTAAGATTTGATGTTGAAATTAGGATCATTTTTTGTAAAATCGAAAGGATAATAAAATCCTATTGATCCGATCAATATTGCTGCAATTTTTTTTCATTTTTACTTTTAAAAAATAAAATCAAAAGGAAGATAATTAATTCGTAATAATGCCTTGAATCTGAACCCAGTTGGTCTCCCTACATAGTTAGACGCTTTAGCAGAATTCCCCTACGGGGGTCTCGCTGCTCGGTCAGCGAGCCTGTGGAGGGTCAAGGGGGATTCAGGGGGATCCCCCCTACGGGGGTTGCAAGGGGGCGGAGCTTCCTGAGCGAAAATTTTTAGGGGTATTCTGTATGTGATTCGAATTTAATTTATTTCCTTATCACGAGATAGGTGTCCTATTTTTAGGAGATTTATTTAGAGTCCCAGTCCGTATGTAATTTCTATCATCTGTCAAAGGGAGTGCATATATAAACTACCTAAGGGTCTAAACAGAGACCCATCCTTGTAATCATCATTATTCCATAACAAAGAGTCGCCGCCGTTTTTTTCCTCTTCGCGTTCTTCTGTATTTCGTGTGATCCCTCTCTTCCCTCTTTTCATAACAAACTGGTATCAGAGCCTTAGGGTTTGTCAGCGATTCTCGATCAGCAGGGAGATTGCGTCGCACAATGTGAGCGTGAAGAAGTACAACAGCAGGAACAGTTTCGGGTTGTGGCAGATCAAGATGCGGGCGCTTTTGAAGCAACAAGGAGTCTGGGTGCCACTCTCAAACGTGTCGAAGAACAAGCCAAAGGAGGAAGACTCGAAGGGTAAAGAAAAGGAGATCGACCTCACAACTTTGGCGGCACAGGAGGAGAAGGCGCACTCGATGATTCTGTTGTGTCTGACGGATGAAGTGATAATCGAGTTCGCAGATGAAGAAAAGGCGGCCGGTCTGTGGTTGGGACTCGAGAGTCTATATATGACGAAGTCTCTCACCAACAAGTTGCTGTTGAAGCAACGTCTGTTCTCTTTCCGCATGCAGGAAGGTACCCCTCTGAAGGAACATCTTGATCAGTTAAATTCTTTATTGATGGAACTCAGAAATATCGATGTTAAGATCGAGGATGAAGATGCTGTCCTAATTCTGTTAGTTTCGCTTCCTCTATCATATGAGAATTTTGTTTAGTCTATGATTATCGGGAAGGAAACTAATAAGTCTGGAAGAAGTAAGATCGAATCTCCATACTCGTGAACTTCGACATAGGGCATTTGGAAATTCTGCAGAGACTCAGGCCGCGAGTTTGATATCGACCGCAGAGAAGGGATAGTCCTCGAATTCAAAGAAATCTAAGTCAAAGAAGAAAATCACTGCGAAAGACATCTGTAATTACTACAAGGAACCAGATCATTGGAAGAAGGATTGTCCGAAGAAGAAGACCTCGGTCGCTGCGGTGGCACAGGAAATTGGGAATTCCGAAGATGATTCGGTTCTGGCTGCTTCTGATCAAGGATGTCTGGCAGATAGTTGGGTTTTCGATTCGGGGTGTTCTTATCATATGACTCCGAATAAAGAGTGGTTCTCAACTTATCAGAAGATTGATGGTGGAAACGTCATCATGGGCAACGATACAGCCTTCAGATAATTGGGATCGGTTCTGTGCAGATTAGGACTAATGACAATCATGTGAGGACGCTGACAGATGTCCACCATGTTCTGCAACTGAAGAAGAATTTGATATCACTTGGAGTCCTCGACTCTAAAGGGTGTCAAATCAATGCTGCTGCAGGCATCCTCACGGTCATGAAGGGTGATGCTACGGTTCTGAAGGGAGTCAGACAGAAGTCCTTGTATGTATTATAAGGCAAGACAGTCTCTGGCGTTGCTGCAGTAACTAGTTCATCCGAATCAGATAGGTCTAGACTGTGGCACATGCGGTTTGGACATAAGTCAGAACGGGATGAATATCCTCAGCAAACGAGGTCTTCTAGGAGAGAAGAAGATATCTGAAATATGCAAGCACTACGTATTCGGCAAACAGTGAAGGTCTCAGTTTGACAAGGCAGTGCACAGGACGAAGGCGACACTTGACTACATCCACGCCGATTGTTGGGGTCCCTCTCGTGTTCCATCATTAGGAGGTGCAAGGTACTTCCTATCTGTGATTGATGACTACTCGAGGATGACTTGGGTATTCATGATGAAACACAAGAGTGAGTCCTTCAAGTAGTGGAATGTTCTGGTGGAAAATCAGACGTCAAAGAAAGTGAAGCGTCTTCGCACTGACAATGGTTTGGAGTTCTGTTCTGCTGAATTTGACCAGTTCTACAAAGATGAAGACATTGCCAGATATCGAACAGTCAGGGATACTCCAGAGCAGAATAGAGTTGCAGAACGAATGAACATGACACTTTTGGAGAGGACAATGTGCATACTCTCTAACGCTGGCCTGAATAGAACATCTGGGCTGAAGCTGTTAACACAGTTTGCTACTTGGTGAATCGAAGTCCGGCGACTGCGATTGATCTCAATACTCCAATTGAGGTATGGTCAGAAAATCCTGCTGATTGTACTTGCCTGAAAGTTTTTTGTTGTCCAACATACTATCACGTCAGTGAAGGGAAGTTGGAGCCAAGGGTCAAAGAAGTAGTGTTCATGGGATATGGTGCAGGAGTGAAGGGCTACAGAATCTGGCCTCATTCAGAACACAAAATCATCCACAGCAGAAGCGTGACTTTTGATGAAGCATCAATGTTTCAGTTGAAGGTGGAGGCTGAAGAAAGTGTCAGTAAACAGGTGAAGGTTGAAATCACTCCAACTGAGAATGATGCTGAAGGATCACATCAAGAAGCAGAACCAGAATGTGAAGAATCTGATGAGCAACCTGAAGAGGAGTCAATTGCTGCTAGTCATTCTCGCAGAGATGTGGGTCCTCCTAAGCGATATGTTTTCGAGGACATGATTGCTTATGCACTACAGGTAGCTGAAGAGGTGGAGTCCCTGGAGCCGTCCTCTTATAGGGATGCCATCATATGTGCCGAATCTAGACAGTGGATCGCTGCTATGGGTGAGAAGATGGAATCTCTTCACAAGAATCAGACGTGGGAGTTGGTCAAGTTGCCTAAAGGCAGGAAGGTTGTTGGCTGTAAATGAATCTTCAAGAAGAAAGCAGGAATTCCAGGAGTTGAAGGCACGAGATACAAAGCACGGCTGGTTGCTAAAGGTTATAGTCAGAAAAAAGGTGTAAACTACAATGAGATATTCTCACCTGTTGTCAGACATACTTCTATCAGGGTGCTACTTGCTCTTGTAGCACATCAGAATTTAGAGCTCGAGCAACTAGATGTGAAGACTGCTTTCCTCCAGAACTTGAAGAAGACATTCTTATGAGTCAACCAAAGAGATTCTCCATTCCAGGAAAGGAGAATCAAGTTTGCAGTCTGAAAAAATCTCTGTATGGTTTGAAGCAGTCTCCCAGACAATGGTACAAGAGGTTCGACAGCTTCATGACCAATAAGGGATTCAGTCGAAGTCCCTATGATTACTGTGTATATCACAAGAAGGTGAAGGACGGTTCCACCATCTATCTGCTCTTGTATGTTGATGATATGCTTATTGCTGTCAGAGACATGACAGACATTCAGAATCTGAAGAAGTTCCTCAGTGCAAAATTCGACATGAAAGAACTTGATGCAGCACAGAAGATTCTGGGATGGAAATTCTAAGGGATCGCGCACATGGTAAACTCTTCTTATCTCAGAAAAGTTATATTGAGAAGATTTTATCCAGTTTTGGAATGTCTGGAGCGAAGCCTTTGAATACTCCATCAGCTGCAAATGTTCATTTTCTGTTGCCTTCGCACCAAAGTCAGAAGCAGAAAAGGAGTACATGTCTCGGGTTCCATATGCTAGTTCAGTTGAAAGTCTAATGTATGTCATGGTTTGCACAAGACCATATATTGCTCATGCAGTCAGTGTTGTCAACAGGTTCATGAGCGATCCAGGAAAGGAGCACTAGCAAGCAGTGAAGCGAATTTTTCGGTATCTAAGAGGAACATCTGATATTGGCCTCATCTACAGAAATGATAAAGAGTGTTTGGTTGCAGGGTACTCAGATTCAGATTATGCTGAAGATGTTGATGGAAGACGATCTATGATAGGCTATGCCTTCACTTTAGGCAGTTCAGTTATTAGTTGAAAGGTTACACTTCAGCCATCAGTTACATTGTCCACCACAGAGGCTGAATACATGGCACTAATAGAAGCTGTCAAGGAAGGCATCTGGTTAAAAGGCTTAGTTGAAGATTTCGAATTACATCAGGAGCAGACTATAGTGCACTGTGACAGTCTGAGTGCAATATGTTTAGTCAAGGATCAAGTACATCATGAAAGAATCAAACACATTGATGTCAGATATCACTTCATCCGCACTGAGAAGAGGATGAAGGTGAAGAAGATTGGCATTGAAGACAATCCAGCTGATATGTTCACCAAATCTGTTTCTTATGGCAAGTTCCAACATTGTTTGGACTTGCTTAACATAAATACTTGGTAATAGTTTCAAGATGGGACTGACGGCGGCGTGACTTGCTTTTGTGCTCTGAAGATGATTCAAGTCAAGGTGGAAATTTGTTAATAATGTCTTGAATCTGAACTCAATTGATCCCTCTACATAGTCAGACGTCTCAAGGGGGGATCCAGGGGGATCCCCCTTGCGGGGGTTGCAAGGGGGCGGAGCTTTCTTAACGAAAATTTTTAGGGATATTCTGTATGTGATTCAGATTTGATTTATTTCCTTATCACGAGATAGGTGCCCTATTTTCAAGGGATTTATTTAGAGTCCCAGTCCTTATGTAATTCCTATCATCTGTCAAAGAGAGTGCCTATATAAACTCCCTATGGGTCTAAACAGAGACTCATCCTTGTAATCATCATTATTTCATAACAAAGAGCCGCTGCCATTTTTTTTCCTCTTCGCGTTCTTCTGTATTTCGTGCGATTCCTCTCTTCCCTCTTTTCGTAACATTAATTATAATTAAAATTTTTAAATAGTTTCTTCACAAGATAAATTTAATATTATTAGGATTTAATGCCTGTCCTACCAACTTAAGTTGGTAGGACTGTCCTCCCATCGTCCTCGAACATGCGATGGGAGATCGACCACTGTGGATGGAATGTCTGGTTCCCGATGCATTCTCTATGGAGCAGTGATGGTTCGCGAATCGCCGATTCGGTTTGGAGAGATGCCAGCACTCTACATCGCGATTGAATTTCATTTCTCCTCTCCTCTCCTCTTTAGGGCAAGGGCAAGGATCCATGAATGGCCCCTCTGAACGGCAATGGTGGCGGCCTACGAACACTTGCAAATGAAAAAGGATCTCTTGCGAACCAGTCGCCACCGCCAGCATCCCAACTCATGTTCCCGTCACCGGCATCCGTACCTGTGTTCCCGTTCACATCTCCTCCACCGCTGGTGTTCGAACTCATTCTCTTCTCCCCATCACCAGCGTTCGAACCCGTGTTCTCATTGCCACTGGTACAACACCACAGTAGAGTGCTGGTCGTTGCTGGTCAAGGGGGAAGCGAGACGGTGCTTGCCGCCGGAAGAGTGCTGGTGGCTAATTCCAATAGCGTTCGAGAAAGGGTGAGGCTGTTCTTTTTGCTGGAGCTTCATCGATCGTTAGAGTGTTGGTGTCTCACCGAACTGCACTGGTAATTCGTGAACCGTCACTCAAGAGATTGCATGAATCGCCGCTTCCATGGAGAATGCGCCAATCGAGCATTCCATCCACAACGATTGATCTCCTATCGTCCTATCGTACGGTTGAGGACGCTGGGAGGAGAGTCCTACCAACTTAAGGACGCTGGGAGGAGAGTCCTACCAACTTAAGTTGGTAGGACAAGAATTAAATCCTTAATATTAATATATACTATTATGTGGCTGGGAGATGTAGCACAATATCAACATGTATACTTTGGATTATTTGAAAGTTGAGGAATGTGTCTATCTTTCGGAATGAAAGATTTAATATGAAAAATGTCATCAAGAAGGGTCAAAGATTAGTTAACGAATGGACTTAATATAGAAGATTAAGAGATTGTTCATACTTGTACATAGGTTGTGTTTGACAACCCTTTGTTCTGCCAAACGTCTTATACAACGGAAACTTATAAAGTTCCCGTCACGTGATGTACGATGAGAACTTTTGATAAAAAGTTCCCGCCATAAAGTTCTTGCAATTAGCAAGAACTTGAAAGTTCTTGCTAATTGCAAGAACAATCATTTTTTTTAATTTTTTTTCATAGGTCTAAAGGTCGCTCCAAAAGTAGGTGGAGCTACTTTTAAACCTATAATTTATTATTTTAATAATATCATTATATATATTATATTCTTATATATTATATACATATATATTATATTTATTTATTATTTATACATTATCATAAATTTATAATTTATTTGGGTATAATAACAAAAAAGTACAATTATTATTTATTACAATTTACTTTGTGTTATAATAAAATAAAAATTTCCATTATTATTTATTATGAAAATATATTTTTTTCTTGTTTAAATGTTTATGTAAATATTTTTATTTATTTTACTTATAATATATCATAATAAAAAATTAACTAGTATGATATTAGTATAATTATTAATTATGGTATTCAAAATAAGTCATAATTATATAATTATTTTATATAAATATGATGTTAAATTATCTTTTATATTTCATGTTTTAGTTATTAATTAGTTTATCTTAATTTTTTTTCTTCTATCTAATTTGCTAATTATAAATATTTTATTAATTAAAATATTCAATTAGTTTTTTAAAAAATTATATTATATTTGGATCTTAAGATGTACATAAATTATAATATTAATAATATTTAATAAAATAAATAATAATAATATAATAATTTATGTACATTATAATATTAATAGCATATTTTTATTTACTATAATTTTATATCTCATAAAATAATAAATTATATTCTTAATTCTTACTTTTTATCCAAACACCTACTAAAACTTATCTATCAAATCAATTTTTTAAATCCCCATCATTACACTTTTTCATCCAAACATCAATCCAAACTTTTCTATATTAATTCTCGAGAACTTACGGAAACTTAAAATTCCCAATCCAAACACAGCCATAGAGTACAGTGAAGTATTCATTAATAAATGGTTGTCAAACTTCTCTCTTTTAAAAAATAAGTTATATAATTTTATATAATGGTATTTCATATTAGTAATTTTTTATCTACTCATATTAAATTATAATTACATGAATAATATATATACATTTGTAGAAAGTCTTAATAGAATAATATTCAAGTTAATCTTATTTATAATATAAATTATTAATTAAGTTATTTTTGTATAATTTTATATAATTAATTTTTAATATATAAATAATATTTTATGATTAAAAAATGTAAAGTCTATTAGTAAAGAAAAATGTGTTTCTAATCTATTAGCAACGAAAAAAACATAAAAAAATATATGTAAAGTCGATTAACACGAAAAGCACTTGACATGATAATTTTTTCTATATATATATGTATATATATATATAAAGAAAAAAGGAATAATTAGGCTTTTATCATGCATGTCACAATTATAAAATAAACTTTGATGTGTTTGATAAATGAAAAAGGACGGATAAGGCTCTTATTTATATGTATAAACCCAAATATTCCAAAAACTTGAGATGGATTAGTCTTGTAGTCAACATCTTGAAACCTAAAAAAGGTAATTTTGGAATTGGAAAATGTAAGGATTGACAATTCTTTCTACAGTGCAGGGATACTTAAAAATGTTATTATTTCTCTAAAATAGTTCTTACTCAACTTTCATCGAAACAATCATTTTTTTATTTTTTTAAAATTTCAAAGAATAACTAAACTATGTTAATTTTTATCTCTAACCTGACTAATGAACATTGAACCAAAGACACACAAACAAAAATGAGAGTCAAAATTAAAAGAAGTAATTAAGGAGAAAAGTTTCAACCCCAAAATGGAGTTGAAAAAAAAAAAGATTTTAAAAGGAATACTTAAGTAATTATTTTATAAAAAATATTAAGTTATTTCCTCAAACCACCCTTAAATTATTACGATTTTTTAAATGTAACTACAAATTATGAACTTCATTTTTTGGATCCCTAAACTATCACGATTTTTTCAATTTGATCATTCCGTCCAATTTCGTCAACTTTTCAGTTAACTTTAATTTTTTGAATTTGTGAAAAGACCATTATTCCCCCTGTCTTATATGTCTTAAAGTCGTATGAAATAAGCAAAGAAAGACTACGAATTCAAGACATCTAAAGCAGAGATATAATGGTCTTTTTATAAATTTAAAAAATCAAAGTTAACTGAGTAGTTGACGAAATTGGACTGAAGGATCAAATTGAAAAAATCGCGATAGTTAGGGACCCAAAAAAGAAAGTTTGCAGTTTGAAATTAAATATAAAAAATCTCGATAGTTTTGTGATGATTTGAAGAAATAACCAAAAAATATTTATAGGCGATCTGTTTCCTTCTCATTATTTAACCTTGTACAACTTATTTCAACATGAATTGCGCTATTTAAGAAAACAAAAACTCATGCCAAATTTGAGAAAAAAAGAAAGAAACCAAGTAATTGTCTTTTACCTAATGCAAGAAAAATATGGAATATTTTATATAAAAATATTGGCTACAAATGAATATGAAATCATTAACACGTGCCACGGGTCCAGTTGGACTTGTAAATAAATTTGATTTAGTTAAGTTTTTATTAAAGGACAAATCCTACTCATTCTGATTTTAATTTTTTTATTTTACTCAATATTTATTTAAAACATATTAAATATTATTTTCATGGGGAAAAGTTTGGTGAGGCCACTACTTTTTTACCTCACCAGACGGCCATGGTATTACAACCGTTCATTTTAGATGAGTGGTCAGATATTGATGTTTGTTCATTTCATGATAAAGATGGACACGACCTGACAGCACTCATCCCAATCACCAAAAGAATTAGGTTTTTCTCCTCTGTCTCAATAACGTGATAGCTGTTTTGTTTTCAAGTATCAACAAAAATATATTTTTATGATTAGGCATTACAGTTTATAATGTTCAATTTACTTCAAATTAAGTGCCTTTAACAAAGATTTTTTTGAGATTTGTTCTTTAATTTTTAAAAATTAAACACTGGATACTACTAGCTAATATCATGAAGTTTTTATGCCATAGATTTTTAAATAGTTTTGTGACTAAAAAATTTATGCCACAAAAAAGATAGAAGCAACATTCTTCCATCGGAAGCTCCATTCACAAGCCATTTTCGCAACTAAGATTTCTCTAACACATTCAATGCTCATAGATAAATGACTAAAATATTTGGTTAAATATTTCATTTAACACATTAACACAAATAGTAACTATATATTTAAAGGACAAACTATCTGAAGTGTGATGCGACCACAATATAATAGAAGTTCACAATTATAATACAAGGCTTTTGACATATGTGATGCAATCACAATATAATAACGGTTCACGATTGTTATACAAGGCTTCTGACAAAATGATTAGCCCTCGATATTATGCTGATCTTTTCCACCTATAGCTTGCTGAGACATTGCCCTCATCATCTGCTCCTTTGTGCTTGCAAAAAAAATTAAGCAAAAATCATTCAAACACAAGGATCTAAAATAGCTAAAGTAGAATTAAAGATAAATCAAAATGTCACTTCTTTAGTAGGACAAGATAAATAGCTTACCAAAATAAATAAAGCTGATCGCAGTTCAAAATGATTAAAATCATAAGAGATATGTTTTGTTTGACAATACCAACAAAAAAGAAACTGATATCTTTCAAAATATTCCATTGTATAACAGTGTGGCTATCATTAGGAACCAAGGATCATTTTTTAATCTTTGCATGCTACAAAGTTGTGACTTGATGGTCCATTTGACTTTTACCCACTTGGACCTATTAACAATGTCAAAATTGATTAGATAAGTAAATGCAATAATTTTACAAAATATAAAATGGTAGAGATAGTTGAAAGGATACCTTATCTAATTGGCAAGTTCGTGAATTATGTCCTTTTTTCTTGCATTTCTTGCACACATATTTTTCTTTGTTGGCTTGTGACAAAGAGATTTCAATACCGGATTTAATTCGGTCCGCTTTTCTTGGTCTACCCTTGGATTTCACATGTTTTGAATCATTTATAATCAACTTGGAACCTTGTGGGTTGACATTTGATGCTCCAGAAGTATTGGCAATACAAGGTTGATTTCTATCAACCACTTTTAATGCAGCAAACTTCTGAAATGTTTCATCTATAATTGACATCCCAAGATTTAGATGTTCAAATGACTCCAACCCTACTTTTGCGAATTTCCATACATTTGTTCTCCAAATATATTTCCGCAATAGAGTTATATCGAGCTGCTCATTTGTAGAAATTGTCCTACTATCATGAAATGCTTGAGGTTTCGAATATCTTGCATTAATTGTCCAACGATGAAGAATGTAATCTTTAGGTATACTTGTGACACCCTTCTTAAAGAGAATATATAAGATATGCTTGCAAAATATACTATGTTGTTCAAACTTTCTGCAAGAACAATTTATTGAAATACTTTGATGGTCATTATACTCGACAATACTTTTTCCACTATCTCCATTCCCCAATTGGTAAACAGAATATACAACTTTGTTGGTAGCCTTTGACAACTTTTGTGATAATAAAGATGTCAACTCTTTGTATCCCTTTTGGAATAAGTCAAATATTTTGTGAGTGTAGAGTTGTCCTGCATGATACTCTAAGAGATTTCCTGAAATTAAAGCTGCTTTGGAGTTCATAGTTTTAAAGTCTTCTCTCTATTCGGCTTCACGACGAGAATTAAGAGCTTGATTACAAACTCGGACAAGGAAGTGTTAGAATTTACAAAATCATCAAAGAAACAATTCATACTTTATGACCTTTGTGTTGTAGACATGCCTGCAAGGTACACATCTCTAAAATATATTGGCACCTAGTAGTGGCGTTTGTTATACATTTTTTTCTGCCCAATGATCATTCAGAATATTATACTTTTCCTTCAAAGAGAGCCACTTAGTTTCAATTTCTTCTATGCTCGTATTATATATCCATTTGTGAAAGTCATCCAGGAAATTGTCTCGTGCACATAAATCTTGAGTATTTACCATTACATTATTTCGAATATGCCAAATACAAAACCTATGATATGTATTTGGAAATACTTTACGGATTGCATTATCCATTGCGATATCTTAATCGGTGATAATAGATATTGGATGCTTCAAATGCATATAATTTAACCAAGTTTGAAACAACCAAACAAATATATCCTTAGTTTATCAGAAAGTAACGCACACCATAATAAGATTGATTGTCTACGATGATTAACACCAGTAAAAGATGCAAATGGCATATAAAAATTATTTGTCCTATATGTTGTATAAAAAATAACAACATCTGCGAATGTCAAGTAATTATCCCTAGACATACTATCTGTCCAAAAGAGACTTTTGCATTGTTGTTCTCATCCTTCTCCCATTTGAAGAAAAAGCCCTCATCATCAGCCTGTTTATCTAAGAAATATGCAAAAACTTTCATGCATTGCCCCCCAATATTATTTTTTCTTACTGATTTCAAATGATTCCTACATTGTTGACTTGTGATAGATGTCTCACCACTATAATTAAGCACTTTTACTATGTTTGATGGGCCAAATCCACGATCATGTAATGCAGTTATCATTTCTTTTGAAGAATTTGACAAAGCATAATGAGAATGAAGTAGTTTGATCTTAGAAGGAGATGTCAGAATATGAGAGTGTGCTTTTTCAAACTTTCTAACTTCCCACTTTCCGTCATTTATTTCACTAAGCAAAAGATGAGCATTACAACCATCTCTAACATTCCTTCTTCGTTTCACTTCCTTTTCAAGATACCGACTTAGATCCTTATGACCTTGCTTTGAGCAAACAAGCAATCTATTAGCAAATTTTCTAGTTTGATTAGGCTTGTGAAAATATGACTTTCTAACAGAAAATCCAATGACTCTTGCATATGAGTTATAATATTCAAATGCTTTATCATGTGAATTGAATATCATGCCAACAAATGGTTTACAAAATCCATGAGACTCGTTAAATTTGTCATATTCAATATGCAGTTCTGGATCAGTATCTTAAAGTCTTTGCACACTGACATCATAAAGTCTAAATTAGTATATCTAAAATTTATGAGAGATTAATATGAGCAACATCATATATCTTTGTTGTCCACCATCCAAACCCTTAACACAATGTTCTTGAGAAGAAAGGTGACCCGCATCAATGTTGTTGCTTGCATCATATGCCATAAAATCCTGGTAAATAGAAAGTCAATTAAATCCTAATAATTTAGAGCAAATCACGATAATATGTTGTTGCTCTCTATAATTTATAGCAAATGAGAATTAGAAGCTATTTTAATGTACTGAAAAGATAAAAGAGAAAAATCACTACTATGTCACTTATGACAAACCAAAACACGATAAAAAAAAAGATGAGTGACAAAGCATCTTGATGCAATAAATTAAAATGAATAATAAAATGATAAAAACTAGAAGATTCACCCAAGCTGTATACCAACTTTATTACAATTCAAACAAGCTTGAAATGACACAGTTTGACGAAGAAAAAAAATAGTATAAGACAAAAAGGAATGCAACAATATGCCTTGATTGTTGATTGCAACAGGAGCCCAAACAGGAAGACAAGGAGTCGACGTCCAAGAAGTAAAAGTTGCCTTGTTGTGCTGCTACACCAGCGAACCCATCCCATAGCTCCTCTCTCTCTCTCTCTCTCTCTCTCTCTCTCTCTCTCTCTCAGATAACAAGAGGCGAGCAAAATGGTAAAGGTCCCTACCTCTGATAGGCGGATCTCTCCAGGTGTGTTGTTGGAGCCTTCGCGTACTCGTGCATCACCAAAAGTCATCACAATAGATCTGATCATGGATCGTTTTCTTGTACTCGTGGATCGTTGTTGTTGTGTCGTTGGAAGCTGCTCACCGCGGCGATTTGGTATTTCGTGAGAGACCTAGAGAAAAATTGGGGGTTTTCTTATGATGGGGATGTAGATTTAGATCCAAATCCTACAATGTGGCATGAGGTTGATATCTGGCCACTCATCTAAAATGAACAGTTGTAGTACCATGGCCGTTTGGTGAGGCAAAAAAAATACTGACCTCATCGAACCTTTCCCTTATTTTCATGCTTAAAATATTTTATTTTAAATAAAATAATAGGTTTTTTTCTCTTACCTATGAACTTTTTTCACATCTACCTACGACTTTTATATTTTCCGCATAACTCCTTTAACCATGTCACTTTTTTCACAGTTCCATCCGTCAACATCTGTTAAGATTTACGTTAATTTTCATTATTTTAATTTATGAAATGACTCAATTGCCCTCGCACATTTACGTCAACAAAAAAAATGAGAAGCTCACTTATCTGAATTGCACGAGAGCAATTTGATCATTTCATAAATTAAAATAATAAAATTTGATTGAAAAATTAACAGAAGTTGACGGAAAGACCTAAATGAAAAAGTGACATAATTAAGGGAGGTCTATAAAAAATACGAAAGTTATGGATAGACGCGAAAAAATGGAGCAGATGCCTCATGCCATGATGGTGAGCACTCCCATGGGAGACCTTTACGCGGCCAGGTACATCCCGAATGTACCTGTCATCGTGGAGAAGATGAATTTTTTGTAGATCTCATTGTCATTCTGATGACAGACTACGACGTCATCCTAGGAATGAATTGTCTTTCTTATCATGATGCAGCTCTACACTGCAAACAGAAGAAGATCATAATAGGTGCACAGGACAAGTCAAAGGCAGTAATTAAGGGTACTCCATCGGAGAGCAAGAAGGTGATTGTCTCGGCTATGAAGGCTCAAAAGATGATTCAGAAGGGATTCTATGCCTACTTGACAAGTGTGGTGAAAACCGATGCACCAGCCACCACACTGCAATAGATAGATGTAGTGCGTGAGTTTTCAGATGTTTTCCCTGAAGATACTTCAGGATTGTCACCGAGGCGTGAGGTGGACTTCAAGATCGAACTTCTACCTGGCACTGCGCCCATCTCCAAGGCACCGTACCGCATGGCACCTGTCGAGATGCAAGAGTTGAAGAAGCAGATTCAGGAATTGCTAGACAAAGGTTTCATTCGGCCAAGTGTCTCGCCGTGGGAGCACATGTACTGTTTGTGAAGAAGAAATATGGTTCAATGCGGCTTTACATTGATTACAGGATGCTTAACAAGGTAACGGTGAAGAACAAGTACCCTCTGCCCCACATCGATGACCTGTTCGACCAGTTATTCAATGCATCCGTGTTCTCCAAAATTGATCTGCGGAGCGACTATCATCAGTTGAGGGTTGCAGAGTAGGACATACCGAAGATAGCCTTCGGTCTAGGTACGATCACTATGAGTTTTTAGTGATGCTGTTTGGACTAACGAACACTCATGTAACATTTATGGATATGATGAACATGATCTTCATGCCCTACTTGGACCAATTCATCATAATGTTTATGGATGACATCCTGATTTACTCATCTAGTCCAGAGCAGTATCGGGAACATCTCAGGATAGTGTTGGAGACTCTGCGCCAACACAAACTGTACGACAAACTCTCGAAGTGTGAGTTTTGGCTAAAGGAGATCATGTTTCTTGGACATATAATTTCCAAGAAGGGAATTTCAGTGGACCCCGCAAAGTAGTAGAAGTAGTGACTAATTGGGCAAGGCCGAAGAATGCATCCGAAATCCGCAGCTTTTTAGGATTGGCAGGCTACTACAGGAGGTTCATCAGAGACTTCTCCAAAATTGTAGCACCACTCACGAACCTCACGAAGAAAGCTAAAATGTTTATCTAGTCTGATAAGTGTGAGCAGAGCTTTTAAACATTGAAGGATCGCCTGACATCAGCAACTGTCCTCACCATCCCGATGGACAGCGGAGGATATGTAGTTTACAGTGATGCATGCGAGACAGGCTTAGGTTGTGTACTCATGCAGCATGGTAAAATAGTGACCTATGCTTAGCGCCAGTTGAAGAAGCACGAGGTGAACTATGCCACTCATGATCTGGAGTTAACTGCTATAATTTTTGCTTTAAAGATCTAGAGACACTACTTGTATGGAAAGACTTTTGAGATCTTCACAGATCATAAGAGTCTCAAATATATTTTTGATCAGAGAGATCTTAACATGAAGCAGCGCCGTTAGTTGAAACTCTTGAAGGATTATGAATTTGCTATTAATTACCATCCCGGTAAAGCAAATTCAATAGCGGATGCACTGAGCAGGAAATGGGAAGGTTCACTGGCTTACATCAGAGTAAGGGAGTATGAGATGTTGCAGGAGTTAGACCAGTGGTGTCCCAGACTTGACAGTAATGGAGCGATATGGATGATGCATCAGATGAGGCCTAGCATGATTGATAGAATCATAGCCGTCTAGAAGGAAGATCCGGAGTATCAGAAGGTGTTGAGGAGATGTCAGCAGGGGCCGAATGACTTCCAAGTATCTACAGATGGCGGAATTCGGTATAGGGACAGATTATGGGTTCCCGCAAATATCACCATCAGATGAGAAGTAATGGACGAGTGTCATAAGTCCGAATTTGCTATCCATCATAGAAGCACGAAGATGTACAAGGATGTGCAGCGCAGCTACTGGTGGCCTGACATGAAGAAGGAGATAGCTGAGTACGTGTCCAGATGTTTAGTGTGCCAACAGATGAAGATTGAGCACTAGAGGCCCTATATCTCCCTGCATAACATGATTAGTAATTGCATGGAATTTGAGTTCTTATGGATTGTGTTCTTGATTGATGAGAAGGAATGGTAAATGAATGATTGAATGCATTTCTTGTGTTTGATGCATATTTTGTGATTCATATAACTGTAGATGTATTTAGTATTAGTCATCAATGCTTAAATGATTGATTGTATGTTTTGATTGTATTTCTGTATTTAAAATCGCTATTAGTTTGATTCTGTTCGGTTCTATTTTCTTGAGGACCGGTCGACCGATCATGTATATCGGTCGACCGGTGATGATGTTATCGGTCGACCGATCCTTGGAGACCGGTCGATCGATCATTTCTCCCGAGTCTTGTATCGATCCGCCGATCGAAGCTCCTTTTTAGTCTAAGATTATCGATTAACCGATCCAGAGATATCGATCGATCGGTGTGTAAGACTTGTCCACTGTATTGTATTAAGACCAATCGGTCGATCGATCCAAAGATATCAGTCGACCGGTGCTCGAAAATCGGTCGATCGATTAGTGAAGACCGGTCAACCGATCTCTGACCAAATTGCATATTGATTGCTGATTTGATTTATATTCTTTCTATGAATGTGATGTGCTACTCTTCACTGATTGGAATGTTATGTGAGTGAATCTTTGATCTTGTTTTGATCTATCCTATGATCCAATCCTGTCATGATATGCAAGTATGACAAAGTGATAAAGTGATTAAGTAAGAAAAATATGAATATATTTATGGGCTTGATCCTCCATTGGCCGCACGAAGCTGTATTGGTCACTCTAGCGTAAATCCCCCAGGTTAAAGGCACCCAAAGACACCTAATATTAAGTGAAAGTAAGAGAAAATATGGACAAATGACATGAACGCGATAAATAAAGCATGATTATTGATTCAATATGATCTCTGAAGTCTTTTATGACTATAAGATTGATTCATGATCTCTATCTATTTTATCCATCGATATTTCAATAGAATGATCTTATGCTCTCAAATCTGATCTTATTGCAAGTGATTACTAATTCTGTCAATTGCTATTTACTGTTATGCATTGTGCACTTATGGATCCCCACTAGATTGTATAGCTTACGAAAGGCTCTCCTCTCCTGTGTTGATTTTCACAGGGCCAGGTCAGTGATGGTGTCGAGATCGTGTGTCGCGATCAGCAATGCTAAAGCACATGAATCAAGAGAGGATCTAGTTATCTTTATCTTTATTTTTTCGCATTATGAGCTTGATGTAATTCATATATTATGACTGTCATGGACTTTATAATATTTTGAGGTTTTCTCTTTTATGATATTTCTATTATTGGCATGTCATTGTTTTTAATTGAGATTTGGTCAAGTTTATGCCAATGTTATAGTGTTTTCGTAGCGCCTTCGAATAAATCCTCGCCACGTGACGTTGATCGATTTGGGAGCGTTACAACGCCCTCCTTTTCCGGCCACCGGCACCCTGCGGCATCATCATTTCCGACGGTGCCAACTCCGGTAGGGATCTCCCCGCCGCTTCGCTTGCTGTTAGACCTAGGCCGGAGCCCTTGCTTTCCATGCTTTAGGACTTCATCTAGACTGTCGTCGACGGCGACGGGGACATCCAGCTCGTCGTCCATGGCATAGGCGGAGAAGGGGGCCTCCTCGACAGGAGCATCGACGATTATTTTGTGGGCCCTGGATTGGAGAGGTTGATCGAGCTGCTTGCTGAGACACTCCTCCCGCATCGAAGATCGCGGTGGAGGCCTTGCCCGACGTTAAGGTCTCAAAAAAGCATATGACCTCGAACGATGCTGAGTGCTCGATCTGCTCGAAGTCATGGTGAAGCAGACGCCTTGCAACGTCACAATTCCTGCCCGGTCTACTGATTCGAGCTTCCCACAGATGACCCTGATTACGAGAGCAGAAAGGCTTGCATTGGTGGTGCGCAGGGTGCTGATGTCGGGAAGAGGGGCATGTGCCCGTGTTTTTTTTAAATTATTTTTAAATTTATTGTTATATATTATTTTATGTAAAAATGGGCTAATTGAAAAAATCGTGATAGTTTAAGTATTCAAAAAATGAAGTTCGTAGTTTGAAGTTAGATATAAAAAATTGTGATAGTACAAATTTTAAAACGTGTGATTAGAAGAAATAACCTAAATTTTAAGACGTACTCACACTGACCCAACGGATTCATTTGATTAATCCGACCCGGCCCAAGAAGTACAATTACTAAATTGGTGAGATCTGATTTATTTATTTGTTTTGTCCTAATTGACTTGAGAGTGGAGACCCATGCAGATAAAACACTCCGCCGGATCCATTTTAATGCTTTGTAGGTCCCGCAAGTACTCTCACCCAGCCTTCGCCACGTGGGACAACGGTACAAATGTTCCGAGTTCTTCAGGCACAACAGCCAAAAAGGACGAGCGTTTCAAAAGTTCGAATTTTGTTAAGAGGGAGGGAACCGAGGGCATTTTTCGGACAAGAGAGCGACTACGAAGGCGTAAGAACTCGTCCAATTCCAGATTAAGGCAGCCGATAGATAGTTTCGTCGACTTCGATCTCTGGTAGAGAACGCTTGGACCAAATCTTCTTGTTTCCTTCATCCTCTCTCTTGGAGGATTCGAACGATCCCCATCTCAACATCTGCTGTTCTTGTTTTGGAATTCTTTCAGTTCGTGTAATTTTTCTTTATGTTAGTTTCCATTTATGATGCTTGATGTCTGAAAGCTCGATTGGTGCTGCGCCTCGATGATTTCTAGGGCTTTCTGAGGAGTGCGGGTTGGGACGATGGCCGTCACTCCCAATCCCAGCCGGAAACTGGGGTTTTCATTGCCTCCGACACCGGCCCCCTTCTTGACTCCGCGTCCGGAGAGACGGCCGTTCGACCTCCGGTGGGCCGACGGTAGCTCCAGCTGCAACCGGCACGATAGGGACAAGGAAGTCAACGTCCAGGTCGTACTCAGATGCAGGTAGACTTCATTCGCTTGTAATTTGTGGTCATCTCCATCTAGACCTAGTTGCAAGCAATCACTATATGACTGCCAAAGGAGTAATATTTATGTAATTTTTTTAATGCTTATGATGGAGTCTGATTCTTCAACTGCAAATCAGAGAGTTTCTTTGTCAGGGCTAAGGCATGCTTAATTTCGACCGTGTTAGTTTCATATTGCATTCGAATAATGGCAAGTGTACCATCGTTGTGATCCTGATACCGTTTTTTTATTTTCAAAGATTTAAGCTAAATGTTGGTCTGAGCACTAAACTGTACTTAAGCTTCTGATGGTTTGTGGGGTGGTTATTTTGCCTAAAGCTCAGCTGTTTTTCTGGTAATTGAACAGGCCATTAAATGAGGAAGAACAAAAGCTGAATGTTCAACAGGCAATATCATGCAATGAACAGAAGAAAGAAGTCATTGTTTTACAGAGTGTGTTTGGCAAGCAACTAAATAAGATGTTTACTTTTGACAAGGTATGAGCTAATCTCAGTGCTTCATGGTTTTTGATCAAGTGACTCATGATTGTAGAATCTCATTTCATCTTTACCATTTCTGGTAGGTATTCGGGCCGAAAGCTCAACAGAGGTCTGTGTATGATCATGCTATCTCACCCATCATCAACGATGTCCTTGAAGGTTATAATTGTACTGTCTTCGCTTATGGACAGACAGGAACAGGCAAGACATATACTATGGAGGGAGGAATGACGCCCAAGGTATATTAAATTTGTTTTGATGAAAGTTTGTTAGGTTAGTATTGCATACTGCAAATAATTTTTGCATCATATGTGTTAGGTTGGAAACTTACCAGCTGATGCTGGAGTCATTCCTAGATCTGTGCGCCATATATTTGAGATCTTAGAGGCCCGCAAAGCTGATTACAGTATGAAAGTGACTTTTATGGAACTATACAATGAAGAGATAACTGATTTGTTAGCTCCTGAGGATCATACTAGAATAGCAGAAGATAGACAGAGACGACCGATATCGCTTATGGAAGATGGAAAGGGTGGTGCTGTTATAAGAGGTCTAGAAGAGGTGGTTGTCTACAGTTCTCAGGAAATTTATGGTCTGTTGGAGCGTGGGTCTGCTAAAAGACGGACTGCAGATACTTTATTGAACAAGCAGAGCAGGTACCATATACTTTAATGTTTGCTTCCATTTTTTTTGGCTTCCTGCACATCAGTCAGAAAAGTGCAATTTCTTGTGCAGCCGATCTCACTCCGTCTTTTCTATAACAATCCATGTGAAAGAACCAGCTGTAGGAAACGAAGAGCTTGTCAAATGTGGTAGGCTGAACCTTGTAGACTTAGCTGGCTCTGAGAATATTTGCCGTTCAGGGGCACGAGAGGTATCTACTTTCATGTAATGTTTACTAAATTCCATATAAAGCTTCCTGTTTGATCTATGGTCTAGCTTTACATGATTATATAATCAATTCTTGTACATGTTTAAAGATTAATTTGGTCAATTACATGCTATTGTCCATATTTTTGTTACATATCATATTTCTTGACATAATTTATGCTACAATAACTTTAACCTATGAAAGTCCAACTGCAGAGGAATCAAAACACAGCTCCAGGACACAATAATAATATTAAAATCAACTTTGTGATTTTGACACTGATGTTCATGTGACGTCTATTGATCACCTTCACCTGTCTCAATTTGTAGTCCTGCATGACTGGAACGTCTCCTACCAGTGAGATTGCATGTGATAATTTCTTACGATTGATATATTGTATTTTGAAATATTTGAATATAATAATTCTAAGATATTTTGTGATGCATATTCTTCTTTTTGAAATGAACACAAATCTGTTTCATGTGAAATAGCTATTATCTAAGATTATACTCCTTCCTTCTGCATGATTGCCTAGTAGGTTCTCTCTAGGTATTACTCTAAATGATATTGAATTTCTTTGCTGCATGAGTTATATGCCTCTCGCTGAGGCCATTTCACTAGACACTTATATTCCTGAATAGAATGCCAATATTTTCAGAGTTTACTTTCTGAAAAGGGATCTAATCTTTGTTTCCTATTACAAATGATGCTATTGATTAGATTCTTTTACTTTATATTTGTTTCCATATTTCACTTCTTTTGCTTAAATGTAGTGTAGATTGCCATTTTTATCTGATGGTTATTAAATTTCACGGGATTAGTCGTTTAAGATGCTTTTAGTGTTGGATAGTTATGTTCTATTTTAGTTGTATGAAAGTTCTTTTACATTGGGCATGGAACGTTTGATCATAAAGTGTTATTGCCAAACTCCGCCTATGTTTTATAGCCGGTCCCAAGCCCGGATAAAGGAGGAGGGTTGTGTTAGGCCCCGACAGCCAGCGTAAAACTCTGTCAAATCTCATGAACATGGATCAACGAATATGGCGTCGTATGATCCATGTAGCCGACCCCACATAGTGGGATAAGGCTTTGTTGTTGTTGTTGTATTTCACTTCTTTTGCTCATGAAAGAAACACATGCAAGTCCTTGATTGAAGCTAATCGAGCACTTTAGAAATCCTAGGATTACTTATACATGAGTTTGAAGAAGAAGAGAAATATTGTAAGCTTCTTGAGCACCTCATAACCCTATAAACAGTTGAGATCTCTTTAGTTCATGGATATGCACTGTAAAGCATATTTTTTACTAATGGAAGAGTGAAACTGAAGTTTTATGCTCTCAGCAATTATTGACATGTTTCAGTCAGCATTTTCAAATGTTGCTGCAAGCTGTGGGTTATAATTTTTGTGTTGTCAATGGTTGTAGGTCAGAGCAAGGGAAGCTGGGGAGATGAATAAGAGCTTGCTAACACTTGGCCGTGTTATAACTGCACTGGTGGAGCATTCTAGTCATATACCCTACAGGTTGGCACAGATAATGTTTCTGTGTGAGATTTCTACATTATTTGCATCATTCTGTATTCAACGTGGGCTAATTCATGCAGGGATAGCAAGCTGACAAGGTTATTAAGGGAATCCTTGGGCGGCAAGGCAAAAACTTGTATCATAGCGACTGTGTCTCCGTCTGTTTATTGCTTAGAAGAAACCCTAAGCACACTTGATTATGCTTATCGTGCTAAGAATATAAAAAATAAGCCTGAGGTTGTGAATCACTTTGCATGAAACTGTGACTTGTCTTATGTGGTTGTTACTAAACACTGTGGTCCACATGCAGGCAAACCAAAAGTGTTCCAAAAGTGTGCTGCTCAAGGATGTGTACCTGGAAATTGAAAGAATGAAACAAGGTACACAATATTCTATTGTGCATGTCTAAGTTCTTTGATGATAACCACAGATCCTTATATGGAGCTTTTCGATTATACTAGATGTGAGGGCAGCGAGAGAGAAAAATGGTATCTATATTCCTCAAGAAAGGTTTGCGGAGGATGAAGCAGAGAAAAAGGTTCTCTTTCAAAACCTTATATTTTGTTTCACACTTAGCAGCCATCATTTTAGTCATTCTAAACTGACTGTCACACAGGCAATGATTGAAAAAATAGAAACATTGGAGTTTGACATGAATGAGACAAGGAAGGTATAGTTTTGACTCTGCAATATTCTTTTCACTGTTTGACATGCATAAATTCAGATCCTCAAATTCTTGGTTTACAGCAAGCCGATAAATTTAAAGATCTTTACAATGGGGAACATGAAAGGAATTTGGATTTGGAAAGAGATCTCAGTGATTGCAAGGTGATTCATTTTTTAATAATTATTTACTGATGTCAGTGGAGAATCTGAACATATCGATATTTGTATTTATTTTTGAGTTGCGAAAATTTTGTGCTTGTTAACATTGTCCATCTTTGGTAATCTGCTGTTACCATCTAGATGTCTCTTGAAGAAAGCAAAAGGGCATTAGTTGATCTTCAAGATATTCAAGCTAGGACCACCTTGATGCTGAAGGAAAAGGATTTTATCATATCAAGTTTGTTAAATTCCGGTAAGTCATGATCACATAATCCTTTCAGTTTAAGCGACAAAGACTATCATCATTCCAAATTTGTTTGAGAACATTGTAATGTTAAAACAGAACATTCGCTTCTTCACCGTGCAAAGGAGTTGCACAGCGGCTTGGAATGTGCATCTGGGGATATCTCGAATCTATTGGCAAAAGTTGGCACGTATCATTCTCTATACTTAAGCTTATCTTTCAATGTAATACGTCTTTGAATTTCAATATTAATGTTTGTCTTTTTTTATTTTATTTTATCTAGAACGTCAATCTCAAGTTGAAAATAGCAACCATCACAGGGTTTTTAAATTAGGCTCCCACCTTGATCGGAGTCTCAAGGATTTACATGAGATAGTGGTTGGAACAGTTTGTGCCCATCATGACTCATTAAGGTCAATGGAAGAGCATGTAAATTCATTTATGCACACCAAATCTGAGGTAAAAAGGTAGACTAGTGATATTCCATGCAATTCAGTATTAGATGTTCCTTAATTCTTGATGGTGTTCAGGTTGCAAAATGTTTGGAGATGAGGATTGAGAGGATTAAAGATGTATACACTTCAGGGATCCTTCACATGAGGGAGCTTTCTAGTCGAATAGAACATAAAGCTTCATCAGATTTCGAAGATATGAAGCAAACAACTTCTGCTCACCTGCTTACTGTTGAGAATGTATGATCTGAAGATGTTTGTATTATCTCAAGCTGCCTCACCAATTGTGGTTTCTTTTACTCTGCAGTTTCTAGTTGTTGCTGTTTCAGAAGCTGAGCAGGTTCTGGATGATGTTCAGAGATTGCTTTCTGAACAAAGGGACCTACTAGCTTTCTCAGCTCAGAAGCAAGAAGAGGTATTTGACAAGTTGGATTTGATCGGTTATGGAAACTATGGAGTATCCTCTTTTTCTTTCTTGCATATGTATCTCTGTGGTCATCTCATAGTTTATAATTCATTGGGGAAATAACATAAAGTCTGTTGGTAAATTACAGGGACTGCGGAGAAGTCTTGTTTCGACACAAGTGATGTCAAAGGCAACATCTAATTTCTTTGTCAATTTACATAACCTTGCCTCTAGGCTTACAACATTTGTGGAAGAAAACCACATCAACACATCACATAGGTTATCTAACTTTGAGCGAACATTTAAGGTATTTATTAAAAACTAAAAACGGGCGTGCTTACACAGTATTACTTTTTTAATAATTCTGGCATGACTTTCAGGAATTATCTGCTAAAGAGGAGAAAAAAACCCTTGAAAAGGTTACCGAGATTTTAGCAAACTTGAAAACAACAAAACAAGAGATGGTTAGTTGCTTTTGCTTTACTGAGTAATGCTTGGTGATTGTTGAACTGATATGCAAATAGGTCTATCTCCCTTTCAGAAATATAAATTAGGTCATTCTAAACAAAAGAAATTTAATTGTGAAACAGGTGTCTGAAATCTTACAGGACCTGCACAACACATGCACTGAACAGGCAAGAGAAATACAGAAGGAGATGTCTGACATGAAACTGCTGTCAGATAATGCTGAGAGGGAGTGGACAACATATGTAACAAAGGTAGAAAACCAAGTTCAAGATGACATAACATGCAATTCTAGAACTGAGACTGGTATGACAAAGATCCTTGAGCATTGGTATGCTACTATGACCTTGAAATGTCATTCTGATTTCTTAATCATGTCCTCTCTTTAGGGGCTATCTTAGAAAGTCTGCAATATATATTATCACATGTGGTTTCCTTGCAGCTTTGTTAACGTGGCTCAGTCCTTGGATCACTTGAAAAATATGCAATCATCTATAGATCATCAGAATGATAGTTACTCCTCAGAGATTAACTTTACTCTGGAGTAAGTTGTATCTTTTATATGACACACTAGATCTGCATAGGTTTGTCATTGAAAGACTAACCTCCTCTTCCTCTTTATGTTTTTGGACAGTCACAAGAATAATGAAAACAGAAATCTTCTTGAAGAATTGGTTAAATTTTCTTCTGAATGTGACGGAAAATTTGATTCAGCAACCCATGATCTGGAGGCTACTGTTAAAAGTAGTTACTTTTGCTTCTGAAAATTCGTTATTTGTTGTCTTGTTAGATTGATCCTTATATATACTTTCATGTTATTTCCTTAGAGTCTCTACTGATGGACCATGATGCTGGGAAGGAGGTAAAGTTATTGTCAAATATATGCCTGGATCACCTACAAAGATTGCATGACAACCATGTTGTGTGCATTGAAGAAATTACAAGCTTAGCAGATAAATGCTTGGAGGAATGCACGGTATGCATCTTGTGCTTGCCTCTAGATTTAAGGCTTATATAACATTGATTGACTAGCTGAACTTTATACACTTTTGAGACTTGATATTTGACCAATTTTCATTTTAAGTACTTGTGTTTTTGAAAGATCAACTTTAGCTACCTTGTTCTCTCTTTATCATATCTAGGGGTCTGTTAACATTTTGTTAATCAAATTTATAGTGGTCAAAGTACTGATGTCGAATATGACTTTTGTTGTTGTAGATGTGCTTTATTAAATCCCTTAATCTTGTTCGGAAGTCATGATAAATATATCAACTTCTTGATATTTATGAGATTTTCATTTTTGTTAATGGTTATTATCAAAATTTTCCGCAAACGATTATAGGTATTCAATGTGATAGTGGAAGAAACAGAAATGTTGTAAATGTCACTTTTGAAAACAAGTGCGCGAAGTGGAAATGAACCAAAATCCGTACCCAAAATGTAGTTAAACTGTTATAATTTGACTAGAATTTGCATAGGTTCTTATCCTAAAGTTGAGTTTGAATGTGGTGCAATTTGTTTTGATAATTTGTTAGGGTTATGTTTTCTTACTTTGTGTTAGACTCGAAGTTCTCAATCTATGTAAGAGTGTAGGCTTTAAGATCAAGGGCTACTTGTTAACTCTTTGAACACTCACTGTTTGTTACCACTTGCCTGAACAACCATCTGAAACCCATATGTGGCGACCCCATCACCCTTATGTGTTAGCGTCTCAGGTTTCTTTCCATATCTTGTTATGAAAGTCCTCTAAAAAATAACTTCTGTTTTAGAGTCTCTACATAAACTCCCTAGGGACTTGAGTTATAATCCTCTTCACATAAAAGAATCTCTGCCATTGCCAAAGAACACAGACCCAATTAAGGGTAGATCATTGGTCTGGCCACAATTATGGCTACATTGCATTGTTTTCTATGGATGAAGTTCTTATAGTTAAAAAAATGTTCTTATAGTTAAACATGAAATTGATTAAGAAGTTTTTTGTCATCAATCCTAGTATTCAAAATACGAATGGACCCTAATTAATTCAGTCAGAGGTGAGAGTGTTAGTGTTTTACCTTTTAGTGTATTTTCTTTCGATGTTTGATCATGTGACATCTCCTTTTGGAGTGATCAAACTCTCTTGTACCAATCACTTGTTGACTGATGAAGATCTTTTCTTTGTGATCAATGAGCACATTTGGGCGGCATCTTTTTTGTGGTGTTTTCCATGAAGACACGACTTCTTTTCGTTGTGAGTGTTCGGTGATGTTTTTTTTGTTAAGATTACGTGAATCACAGTTTGTTTGTTCTTTAAAAATGACAAATGATCTATGAATCAAAACACAACATATGAAAGCACATGTTTTTTCCTCAGAAGTTAGGACACTAAGTGCAACCTACACCCTCTTTTTGGATGCGCTTGGCATCTTTGATAGGATAGGTGGTTTCAGTACCAAACCTATGATTTTTCGCCTATGCCATTAAAGTCGAAGCAATTGATTACTCCATGAAGAAAAATATTCCTTTAACTAGAGGCTTTTCTTTCGGTTCCCTTACTGTTTTTTCTTGACAAGGCAAAGATATTGCTATTCTTCTTGCTCATTACAATATTTTTTTTATTACACAGATTGATCATCCAACTGGTTCTACACCCACAAAGCAAACAATTGAGGTGCCAAGCTTGGCATCTGTCGAAGAATTGTCTGCACCTGTATCAGAACTCGTCATGCAGCACAAGTTGGACAACAGACTGGGGAACACTGAAACAAAACATCACCTTGCTAAGCAGACTGCAAGAAGTCCGCTCACAACCATCAACATATGAACTAAGTTAATCGCAGGTCAACGAGATCTGCCTATTGACACTCTATTGTTCGCACAGGGGAGGATGTGTAATTATATTGGTCCAAAGTTTGCCTTTAGTTGTCTCACTACTCCGGTGACAATTTGGTCGAAGTCAGCATAGCTCACTAGCTCAGTTAGCAATGATGCTCAAAGCCAATGTATTATAGGATCGAACTATACAGTTTTTAAGAAGTTTGGATTTGTACTATATTTTTGTGATTGGTGTCATTCCTACAGCTTAACCTGGATTAGTACGTGCTTTTTAGCTTTCTTGCTAAATGTGATTGTATTTTTTTGGGTCATCTAAACACCAATTTTCATCTGCAGTGCTCCATGAATCGAGAGATCACTTGATGACCCCTATTTCCACACTATGAAAAGGTCCACCACGCCATGATCCACCAACTCTCCATAGTGGTGGTAGAAAAAGAAAAAAAAAAAAACCTCCAACATTTATATTGCTTGTGCATTTCTTCCTCTTACACCTTTGTGATGATCACCAAAAGGCTCCTAATGGCATCCAAACGAACGAGGGATTGAGTTTGAATGCAAAATTACCTGTGCGACGAAAATGGCTGCAGGAAAAAGTTGAGGTGAAGATAAAAAAAATGGGCCAAGCGGGAGGGGGGCTGCAAAGGGAAAACACAAAATGGTGGCATCCACATCATGTTGACATGGTGCTCATTTTCTATACAAGTGTGCTCCTCCCTACCTGTGCCCAATCTGCAATCGAGCTTGTGCCTTTTGCTGTTCAAGGTTGCATTTGTGTGGGTAGATGTCCACATCACGTTTTTGGTGGTATCATCTCCACTGCCATCGATTCCTTGGCTAAAATTGCCCACTAGTGTACAGGATATTGATAAAGCACATTCATTGAATGGTTTAACAAAAACGGCTAATGCATATAATAGCAAAAATGGACATGTAATGCAATTTAGATTGACAATTTTGTTCAACTTGACAAACCCATTGTAACGATCTGGCCCTCGAGCCAGCAAAAACAATTTTTTATTTATTTGGAACGTCCGATCCTTATTTATATCATCCTGCCATAATGGAATTCACATAAAATAAATCTTTACTTTGTATTCTATGCATATATAAATATTAATATTCATATATTAAATATTAATATCTTTAAATATTATTATAAGACAATGTACTTAAAAAAATACTCTCCAACAATCAAATTTGTGTCATCATTGTTATGAGCATTGACCATCCGTCCGTGCATACTATATATATATATATATATATATATATATATATATATATATATACTCTTTATGAACAAAGTCTCGTATGTCAGATCGAAATAATATTACTTAAAATGTACTAACTTATAACGCTACAAGAAAATCGCGATTTTCCGACGGTTCTAAATCCATCGCAATTTGCGACGGATTTTTCGACGGTTCCGTTTCCGACGGATTTTTCGACGGTTATGACCGTCGGAAATAATTTATATTATTATTTAACTTTTCGACGACTAGGAACGTCGATATTTTCGACGGATATCCATCCGTCGTAATTTCGGACGACTTTTCAGACGGTTACGATCGTCGAAAATAAAAAAATTAAATTATATATTTTTTATATTATTATTAAATTTTTTCGACGGATTTTTCGACGGTCACGACCGTCGGAAATAAAAAAATTAATTATATAATTTATTATATTATTATTTAATTTTTCGACGATTAGGAACGTCGATATTTCCGACGGATATTCATCCGTCGCAAAATTCGCCGCAATTTCTGAAGGTCATAACCGTTGGTAAATATATAATAATATCATATAAAAAGTATTTTATTAATATAACTAGCGACGGTCCAAACCGTCGTAATTACCGACGGTTTTGACCGTCGGTAACGATTACCGACGGTTAAAACCGTCGGTAAAATAAAAAATAATCATTATATATAACTAAATATATTTTTGACGGTCAAAACCGTCGGTAATTATAAAATATTTAATATTTACGTTTTCGACGGTCGAAACCGTCGATAATTAAAATTTCGTATCCCGCTTTTTTTCCCTTTTCCCGCTTTCTTTCTAAATTTTTTCCCTTTATATATATTCCTCCTCCCTCTTCTCTCTCTCCCTCCTCCCTCCACTCCTCTCTCTCTCTCCCGGCCGCGAGCACGCTCTCCCACGCCGGACGTCGGCGACCCTCTCCCTTACCAGCGACCCTCTCCCGCGCCGACGTCTCTCTCTCTTTCTCTCTCCCGCTCCGCGCCGGCGTCTCTCTCTCCGGCCAAAGGCCGCCAGTCGGCCGATCGGATCCGGCCCCAGCGGCCGGATCGACCGGCTTGGGAGCTGGCCGCGGCCCGATCCGGCCGCTAATTTTTTTATATTTAAAAGATTATTTGCGACGGTTGCGACCGTCAAAAGATCGACGGTTGCGCCGCCTGTCCAAAGTTTCGACAGTTGCGACCGTCGAAAAGTTGCGACGGCTCGAACCGCCGGTCTTTTCCGCCGGTTCGGACCGCCGGCCTTTTCCGGCGGTTGCAACCGTCGAAAATTTCGACGGTTCGAACCGCCGGGGACTTTTTCGGCGGTTGCAACCGTCGAAAAATTTTGACGGGTCGAACCGCCAGGGACTATTCCGACGGCCAGAACGGTCGATATTTTCGACGAATTTTTTCAACCGTCGCAAATCCGTTTGCGACGAGCATTTTTCCGACGGATAGATTTCGACTGAAAAATCATCGGTAATTACGTTACTGACGGTTTTCGGACTGATTACCGACGGTCCGGACCGTCGGTAATCAGCGTTTTTCTAGTAGTGTAACTTATTCAAAATATAAAACATTCATTTGAGCAAGGATGATAATCATGATTGTCAGGATCTCGATCTAGATACTAAGATCTTACGATCCCTCGAATAGTAAAGATTCTGATCCTACCCAGAAGATCTTAAACGTAGAATGTACCGGATCTATAACTAGGTCTTAAGATCAGTAAGATCTTACGGTAGGATCTTACGATCCTACGATATTGGTACAAAGTTATTTATTCAAATAAAAAATACAAGTAAACGTAAAGGTCCTTAAGAAAATTATATTTAACTATTTATTTATATATATTGTATATGTTAATATCATTTTCATGAATTTTAATATCTTCTAATAATTTAATGTAATGTTATGAATCTAATACTATATTACCTTACACAACATTGTTTTTTATTATTTCACATACACTAAGAATTATATTGCACTTTAATAAATATTATAGTTCATTAAGATCAAATATTATATATTATTATTTTAGTGTTTTATAAGAATATATCATGTTGTCTTTAAGATGATATAAAAAATATCTATTAGACTTGAAAATATAAATAAAGTATTAATGGTCAATGTTTAATTAACTTATATATAAACATAATATATATGAATAAATATACTGCTTTATTATTTTATATTAAAAAATAAATTTTTATTCATGTTTTAAGATTTTACGATCCTCGACCCGATCCTACCATCCTCGAAGCCCATTACGATCCTACCCCGAAAAGCAATCATGACATCCTTGATGATAATATCATGTAGGGAACTCTAATACATATACCTTGTTGTATAAACATGAGTTATAATGTAACGACCAGCAAAAGATAAAAAAAAGAGAAAAAAAAGAATCACGATGAACGACTGGGCAAAACATGAAAGGATAAATAGAAACAAAATCCCACGCACAGTTTGAAAGGAAAGGAAAATAATATCTGATCTTATCAGATTTGTTTAGGAGAGGGGGGCTTATATAAGATGAGACAAAATTCGTTAAACCTTCTTTCTCCCTTGGAAAAAAAACTCACGAGACCTTGCTGGAATTTTGGACCACCGCCCGTCTGCCGGACGCCAAAGACCAATTCCTTCTCTTGTCTCAATTGCAAGTGGTGCAGAAACCTTTCTTTCTCTCCTATCATCTGTCGAGTGCTGGTCTCCTTATGCCCTTTGCTGAAATTTTTGCAGAGGACAGTCGAGAGGGAGAACAGGGAGGGAACAGGGGATGTGATAGTTAGGATTCCGTCGAACCAATGCAAGGATTAATCGCGAACCAAAGTGGGTGAATCGAAATCACCTTGCATGACCTCTGAATTGTCCCAAATTCATGCCCTAATCGTTATGAAAAAAAAAAGAACAAGACTAGGGTTCAAGTTATCGTTTTAATTGTTTGATTTCTTGAATTCTTTAATTGATTGATTGAATTGCATGCATAATTCACTTCTTATTGTTCTGTTGTTGTGTGATTGATTTGCTAGGAGATAGGAATTAGGTTAGGGTGAGATTGCATTGGAAAATCGATGAAATTTGAAAGTTTCATAATTTTCTAGATGCCGACCGGTCGATCGGTCCGCAGGCACTGTGGCAACCGGTCGATCGATAACCTGCCTATCGCCGTATTTCTGCACATGTCGACCGGTCGATCGATTCCTGTCACCGGTCGATTGATCCTTCCCCATCAGGTCGATCGTTCAACTGAACGGATCGATCAACCTATTTAATATCGGACTTGACCTACCGGTTGACCGATCTTGACAGACCGGTCGATCGACCTGCAGACAACCGATCGATCGATTCCCCTAGAAAATCTTTTACTATATTTATTAATTATTTTCTTTTTATCCAAATATTACTTATATATAATTGATCCTATTGTCAGACTCCACAGAGATCCCTCACTGATTTACATGATTTACTCTCTTATTGATTTATTTCCCATTGATCCTATCGTATCTATTGAATCAAGAACAAAGAGCCATAAGTTGTTAAAAATGATTAATAAGTTCATATGAAAGATTAATTATGGGTTGCCAGTCCAAGTCAAGTGCAGCAAGATAATGGTAGCTCCCTTGGTCATGGTTTGATCACCCACTGACCCACACAAGGCCGTATCATTTGTTGGGCATACCCCAAGAATTAAAGACACCTAAAATCACACTGATTGTTAATTAATAACCAAGATCAAGAAGCATGTTCAAGTCAAGTCAAGTTACTGTCATGATTTCCAAATATGCTATAAGTTCAAGTTTATTAACCATAATGTTACTCTCCTGATTCATGATATCCTATGATCTTATTCTTATTATGATCCATGATACTGATACGATATCTTTTACGTTCAAGTTAAGCATGATTATTTACCGCTGATTATTATATTCATGTCATGCATTGTATATCATGTGGTTCCCACTAGGCTGTAAAGTTTACGGGAGGACCTCCTCCCCTGTGTCTAATTTCTACAGGACCAGGTCAGTGACGAGGTAGAGTAGGTGTGTGGTGACGAAGCTCCGGCGATAAGACATCACATGAACCACATGACTTATTAGTTTTCATTTACCTTCCGCATTTTAGAATCATGATGTAAAAATCATTTTATTTCTTAGAAATGATATAGCCACTTTTAGAGTTCCGTATATTTATGTTATCTCCTTTTATTTTATTATTTTTTCACTGACGTGTCTCGATTCTTGACTGAGATATGATCAACATGATGGTCAAAGTCATAGCATGCCGTAGCGTCTTCGAGTTGGTCTTCGCCATGTGGCGGAGGTCGATTTGGAGGCGTTACATTTATGGTATCAGAGCCTAAAGTCAGGACTCTCTTGACGTCCTAGTGTATTGAATAGTATGATATTAGTTCATGTGCTATCGCCGAGCAGTCGCCACACTCTCCATCGCAAAGTACAAGTAAGATTTTCTTACTTTGAGTTATTCTTTAGTAATGTATTGATATTTATTTTAAATGAGAGGTTGATTCGTAAAGAGTTTATTCTATATGGTAGGAATCAACTTAAATGTTATTAGTGATTAGACAAAAAGGGTCATAAATGTTACAAACAAATTGGAACAGAATAAGTAACAAACATGTGGATAACTATACCTACATGAAGAATGAGTCTTACAGATATATAAAAAATAAAATATAAGAAACGATTATGTTTCTTATAATTTATGCTTTTCATCTCTTTCATGATCGCTCTATTCACGGACTTCTTCTGCTGACTGCAGCAGTATGAAGAGAAAAATGAGCAGGCATAATAGTTGCAAAGAGATTTAGATTTAAGAAAGAAATGAGAGAATTATAAAAGTAATTAAAGGATTCGACCCACACAACACATAGGTGTGAGATGATTTCAAATAGTAGAAGTGAAACCAAGTATGTCTAAGTTATGATTTATCGTTATGACTTATGTGATTCCATGGGTCTACCAATATAGGGGTTTAATAAATTATCTGATATGTTTATATTGATATGTATGGACTCATAATGCTCGTTGTGCCTTAGACTTCATTTGACCCTCCTATATTATGTTGATAAAGGTCCTAAGCAAATTTAAACTAGTTATACGAAATTCTTATTTGGACTACCTTATGTGGAAAAAATAAGAATCAAATTATTAATTATGTTCAAGTTATGTAATATCCGTGTACAAGAGTTTAAAGAATTAGCAAGCTGTCCAAGAATCATGTATAAAGTATGGATGAACAAATATAGAAGCTTAAAGGGTTTAGAAGTCACATTGGCTTGAATAAATGTTAGGAGAAATTTTTAATAAGTGACTGTCTGAGTTAATCGAACATTTAGATCTAGCATACTCACACACATATGTACATATAACATAATATACTTATAAATATATAAAGATAAATACATAAATAAACAGATTTAATTAACTTAGTTTAGTATAGAGTAGATTTGAAATTTTATTAATATGATGTATATTTTTCTATAACCATTATTAAGAATGAATTCTCTATCATTGCAATATATATATATTCAAAATAGACTAACATAGTTGATAAAAGAATTAAGTAAGAATAAGCAATGCATGAAAGGGTTAAATGAACGTGAGAAATTTTGAAAAGATTTAAAGTCTCTTAACTGAGATATGCTTAAGGAGGATATGAGCTCCCAACGATTCAGTATTAAAAGATCAAAACATCAAGTGAGAAAACAAAATTTAAAAAGTATTGGAGGGTTAAGGTAAAGTTTGAGGAATTTTATAAGTCCCCTACAAGATTTCGGGAGAAGCAAGTTATGCGCCTGAGAAGGATGATTATGAAGTAAACTAAGAATTTTTTATAATAATGTCCAAATATATAGGGTATTTAATCATATAATCATAGTTGATGGTTCACGAGGGAAAATAAAGCATGTATATATTTAGATAATGGGTTAAGTAAGTCACCAGTTGATACATGAAATGTCATATAAGATGTAAGATGTAAGATGATATATAAAATGTTCTCTAAGATGCCTCTACGTCAATATGATGAAAAATGTTCAAGATTTTATCGTGATCAAGTGGATGACTTATGATTTGATCATAAGTCTTATAAATGGATTAATTCTCCTTTCCAACTTTAAAGTTATTCCGACCCTCTCCCATGTGCTACAAGATATCATTAATGAAAAGGACTAGAAATGATGCACAAAGAAGAAGAATAATTGCTTGTCTTATGTTTTGTTGATTATTTTGTTTTCCTGTCTTATTGTTTGAATTTATTCCATGTATTCGCTTGCATTCATGATGTTTTACTAATGACTTATATTAGAGAATGTGCACAAATGATTTTGTTCATTAAAAACTAGATTGTACTATATGATCGACCCCTCATCATAAATATCATTCGACCTTAACATTAATTCAGAGTGCTTCAAGATACTCAAGGGCTGTGTTTGGATTGAAGAACCAAAGTTCTTTCAAGTTCTAAAAAAGTTCTGATGTGAAAGGAAAGTTTTCATATGTTGTTTGGATCAACTTTCTTATCCAAGTAGAACTTCGACTAGCTGAACTCAGTGGGCGTCCATGGCAGGCGACGGTAGCGGCATCAGAGTAGCGATGATGGCGGCGGCGGCGGCGATAGCAGTGGCGACAGCGACGACAGTGGCAGCAGAGCAGCAGTGGCGGCAACGATAGCAAAGCAACGACGACGATATCGGTAGCAGTGATAGGGGCGACGACCACAGGGATAGCGGTGGCGGCAGCGGAGGCGGCGATGGCAGCGACGACGGCAACAACGATAGCGATAACGGCAGCGGAGGCGGTGATGGCAGCGGCGATGGCAACAGCGACAGCGGCGACAACAACGACGGTGACAGCGACAGCAACAGAGCAGCGGCGACAGCAGCAGAGCGGCGGCAGCGGAGAAGATGGGGGCGGAGACGAGGGAAAGGGAGGAGAGAGAAAAATGTTTATGTCGGCTGCAATGTTCTCACGATTGGTGAGAACTTTTTTCGAGAACTTTTCCAATAAAGTTCGACAAAGAAGTCACGTGACGAGATTTTCGAATGTTCTCGTTGTGAAGGGTGTTTGGCAGAACTTTGCTTAGTTCTGGACAAAGTTCTGCTGCCAAACACAACCAAGGAAAGAACTTGTAGTGATAAAATATAACTACTAGCCTCCTATGAAATTATATGATCTGATAATTGTAAGAAATAAATCTATGTAAGTCAAATAAGTTATGGCTTCCACTCAAAATCTAAATGATTATGATGATGACTCTTAACCCATGATATTTGATTATGTTAGATCCTTAGAATTCTTTCTTAAATGACCCAAAAAAATCATGATGATTAAGGACGAAGTACTATATGAATATAGGACGATCTCAGGATGTGACAATTGGCATACCTCATATGGCCACTTCATATATTTTTCATATCACACTTACATTAACCATACTACTAAGATGATGAAGTATTGATTCAATGACTTGATCAAATACCTATTCTTGATCTTATATGTGATTCCCTTTTATATCATTGGTCTGATCATCAATCAAAGAAGTATTCTTTTTATGATGATGTTTAGAGTAGGGTCACAGAAACCATAGGTCATCGTGAAAGTGATTGATCTAAATTAACATGATTCTATTATCAATTTTATCGAATCATATGATGATGCCATTATCTACGATGATGGAAAACGTTCTTAGTGAGCCTATTGATCCTTGCACGACATATGCTACCCAATAAGGACGACCCTATGAAAATAACTTCATACCATAAAGTCCATGCTAGTGATACTAATGACGATTGAAGATAAAATCTATTCTTCACATCGTCTAGAAATTTCTTAGGAGGATTACGATGGGATTCCTATTTGATTCTTCCTTCTAAGAGGTATAGGCATTATGCAAAAAGATGAAGATAGTTGCCAGTATTTAAAGATATAAAAGTTATAGTTAGAAGTTGAGTGTCATATCGACCTTCTTTCAAGAATGACCTTGATTTTCAAGGCCCCATGACACATGAACTAAAAAAACAAATCTAATAACCGTAAGACGAGGGGTTTATGAGACGGAGTCCACTTCTTTTGTAAAGAAGAATGATGACTCTATGAATCTAGAGATTTATTAACAAGTTGTTAAATAAAATAATCATCAAGACATAAGTGTCTTTTACCAAGCAAAGATGACCTATTTAAAGCTAGGTGTTCTCAAGATTGATCTATGGAGTGAGCACCAGCAGTTTCGGGTTGCTAAAGAAGATGTAATGAAGATAATTTTCTCAGCAATGAATGATCATTATAAATTGAGCGTTGTCATTGGACTAAGAACACCCCTCAAACCTTTAGGTTCTCATGAACATTATGTTCAAACTATGCCTACATTATGTAGAAAAGATTGAAGTGTTCATCGATCTAAAGAGTCTTAGGTATGCTTTCTTTTAGTAGTACGCTAATAAGTGACAATGAAGATGACATGAAGTTTGAAAGATTCTGAGTTCTCCATGAAGCACCATTTTGGTAAAAATGAACTCGGTTGCACATACACTCAGACACAAGTGATGCTCACTAGGCTTCATGAGACTGCGTATGAAATGTTGGAGGAACTAAAAATGTAGAAACCAAATGATAAAGTCCCAAAGAGAGCAATACTAGATGAATAACGTAAGTCTGTGTTGCGGTCCATTTAGGAATAGGTCTTATAAGAAGTATTAGATGAATATTATAAGTCTGGGTTACGATCCATTTGAAAAGTACAAAGAAGTATAAGGATGTAATCATAAGCCTGGGTTGCGATTCATTTGGAAAATACACAGATGTATAAGGATGAACAAACAGTAGTAACATGAAACATTAAGATACAAAAAAAAAGATATATATATATATATATGTGTGTGTGTGTGTGTGTGTGTCCTAAGTACCCAGCACGTCAATATGGAAAAAGTAGAGCATTAGAAATTTTATGAGATGATGATGCATGACGTTAAGAATTCTTAGACTTGACCTTCGCTGAGTATCTAACACATATAGTGGATAGCAAGGTGCAACGTCAGATAAATAAAGATGTACCTGTGGTCCGGGTAGCTTGGCATTTCCATCAAGGCGACTATGCAACATGGGAACTCGAGTCGGAAATGCGCCAAGAATTTTCTCATCTTTTCGGTAAGCCCTCTAAGGGGGTAAGAATGTAACAACCAGCAAAAGATAAAAAAAGAGAAAAAAAGAATTACGATGAACGATTGGGAAAAACACGAAAGGATAAATAGAAACAAAATCCCACGTGCAATTTGAAAGGAAAGGAAAATAATATCTGATCTTATCAGATTTGTTTAGGAGAGGGGGGCTTATATAAGATGAGACAAAATTCGTTAAACCTTCTTTCTCCTTTGGAAAAAACTCACGAGACCTTGTTGGATTTTTGGACCGCCGCCAGTCTGCCGGACGCCAAAGACCGATTCCTTCTCTCGTCCCAGTTGCAAGTGGTGCAGAAACCTTTCTTTCTCTCCTATCATCTGTCGAGTGCTGGTCTCCTTATGCCCTTTGCTGAAATTTTTGTAGAGGACAGTCGAGAGGGAGAACAGGGAGGGAACATGGGACGTGATAGTTAGGATTCCGTCGAACCAATGCAAGGATTAATCGCGAACCAAGGTGGGTGAATCGAAATCACCTTGCATGACCTCTGAATTGTCCCAAATTCATGCCCTAATCGTTATGAAAAAAAAAGAACAAGACTAGGGTTCAAGTTATCATTTTAATTGATTGATTCCTTGAATTCTTTGATTGATTGAATTGCATGCATAATTCACTTCTTATTGTTCTGTTGTTGTGTGATTGATTTGCTAGGAGATAGGAATTAGGTTAGGGTGAGATTGCATTGGAAATCGATGAAATTTGAAAGTTTCATAATTTTCTGGACGTCGACCGGTCAACCGATCCGCAAGCATTGCGGCAACCGGTCGATTGATAACCTGCCTACCGCCGTATTTTTGCACATGTCGACCGGTCGATCGATTCCTGTCACCGGTCGACCGATCCTTCCCCGTTAGGTCGATCGTTCAACTGAACGGATCGACCGACCTATTTAATATCCGACCTGACCTACCGGTCGACCGATCTTGACAGACCGGTCGATCGACCTGCAGACAATCGGTCGACCGTTCCCTTGAACCGGTCGACCGATTCTCCCAGACAACTTTTTACTATATTTATTAATTATTTTCATTTTATCCAAATATTACTTATATATATAATTGATCCTATTGTTAGACTCCACAGAGATCCCTCACTGATTTACATGATTTACTCTCTTATTGATTTATTTCTCATTGATCCTATCGTATCTATTGAATCAAGAACAAAGAGCCACAAGTTGTTAAAAATGATTAATAAGTTCAGATGAAAGATTAATTATGGGTTGCCAGTCCAAGCCAAGTGCAACAAAATAAGGGTAGCTCTTTTAATCATGGTTTGATCACCCACTGACCCGCACAAGGTCGTATCGTTTGCTGGGCATACCCTAAGAATTAAATGCACCTAAAGTTACCCTGATTGTTAATTAATAACCAAGATCAAGAAACATGTTCAAGTCAAGTCAAGTTACTGTCATGATTCCAAGTATGCTATAAGTTCAAGTTTATTAACCATCATGTTACTCTCATGATTCATGATATCCTATGATCTTATTCTTATTATGATCTATGATACTGACACGTTATCTTTCACGTTCAAGTTAAGCATGATTATTTACCGCTGATTATTATATTCATGTCATGCATTATATATCATGTGGTTCCCCACTAGACTGTAAAGCTTACAAGAGGACCTCCTCCCCTGTGTCTGATTTTCATAGGTCCAGGTCAGTGACGAAGTGGAGTAGGTATGTGGTGACGAAGCTCTGACGATAAGACAACACATGAACCACAGGACTTATTAGTTTTCATTTACCTTCCGCATTTTAGAATTATGATGTAAAAATCATTTTATTTCTTTGAAATGATATAGCCACTTTTAGAATTCCGCATATTTATGTTATCTCCTTTTATTTTATTATTTTTTCACTGACGTGTCTCAGTTCTTGACTGAGATATGGTTAACATGATGGTCAAAGTCATAGCATGCCGTAGCGTCTCCGAGTTGATCTTCGCCACGTGGCGGGGGTCGATTTGGGGCATTACATATCATATTCATTCTTATTGTTCTTGTTCATACATTTAATCATTATCATATAAACTTTGTTACCACATCATTTATATTAAAGCATCTCATATCATTATAAAATATCACTATCCACAATGTAATATATGCCATGATATTTAAAATGGATGTATGCAAAAAGAATGATGTATGTACATGCCATATCGCTAATTGGGGAGAGGCATCTCCTTTTGCGATATCTGTCGATCTTATAAGTTAGGTTGTTGAATTCCCGATGCGGCCCATATGAATTTAAAAGTGGCTCACACTGATTTCACAATTTGGTTAATATGATAGTTAATTAAAATTTCTTTTCGAATATCTATCGATCCTATAAAGTCTTTCAACCATATAGTGGTAAACTATCAGCCTTATATGATCTTTTAACAATGCAAGAGTATATTTCCGACATTGCAAGTTTTTCATTTATACAAGGATAACTGTTGTCCGACAGGGGTAATGCAAATGCATAATAGTGAGATATAATTCAAATGCATGATCCAAACATGTCCATATTACGTAGTATCATATCATGTCATCTTATAACATGTCGTGTCCTTTTTTATCATATCTTGTCATGTCATGCCATATCATATCATATAGTATCATGTCATATCCTGTCATGTATAATTGTATTAGTAGAAATAATCATATAATGATGCAATTACAAGTAATAGTGATATTTTACAAACTCATATAAGAACATATTCATATCTATATCATACAGTTCAATTGTTATACATTCTTTTACATTCATATAATAATTTTTAATTATCATATGAAACAAAATATAGCATAACTTTTGCACAAGCATTCACTTCACCATTTCTTATGAATCCACAATGATGCATAAATGCATGTATCATGAGTAAAATTTTTTAAACAATGAATGCAATAAGAACACATGGATCTACCCTACATACTTATTCTTTAACTTACTCCCTCTAAAATCTTACACCTTAAGCCAATAAATAATCTTCTTTTTTTACTTATCTTAGCCTTCCTATAAGAATAATATATGTTCATCATATTATTATGACATGGTATCAACACAAGCACTTATCACAGTACACTAGAAGAATCATATCACAAGGATAGAATTATCACCTTGACTAATTGTCCTTGTCGAATTTTCTCAGAACTATAGAGAATGAGTTCTCTGCAAATTTTTGTGTGTTTTCTAGAGAGAAGGATGTCACTTCACGAATTTTTCCAAAGTTTTATGACTAGAGAAGGTCACTTGAGAAAATACCCCAAGCATGAGGCGCTAGCAGGTTGCATATTATGAGTTCAAATTCTTAATCAAAATTTGAAATTCAAAATCACTATTTTTCATAATAAACCTTAATTAATTATTATTTACTATATATCAGGATAATAAAATTCATATAATTTATTCACATATTTTCTATATTAAATATTGTTATACATACATATATATATATATATTCATATGCCACTTGATGATATTTGATTGGTCTTTGAGACTTAATCCAATTGTTTAACAACCACATGCATACTTAACCATACGAGTCTATACTTTAGCATTATATATGATTATTAATCATATTTTAGTGCTTTAATTAAATTTAACTAATTTTTACTATATCGACATTACCTATACTAACAACACATATATTAATTAATTATAATCATATAATATATAATTCAATAGAATTAGATAATGGATATATTACACCGGCAACGATTTACTTATTTATGGGATTTAAGATCATTCATTGTCTTACACGCTTTCAACAGCACTGTTCACCTCAATGAATCAAGCATTACCTAAGACGTTCACATGCTCTTGGCATTTGCGTTTCACGTACAGATAATTACAGGAGGATGATAAGAGATCCTGCATATCAAAATAAAGATGCATGGCGACTATGTGGTCGTCAACCCTGACTCATCACACATATGGATTTGCGTTGCAAGAAGTCAGAGGCTTTGGCACTGAGCATTGAGATATCAGCTGGTTCTGTTAGCCAAACAAGAATTGAGATATTAGATGTTAGTTTGTATATTGTTGAATCATCTTGAGCTCCCAAATGGCACAAGAAATCAAACTCAAGTTTAATTATGTGCTAGCTGCAGATTGAAATCTGGCGAAATGATGAATTGCATGTCCCCTCCAGGGTGTGCAACAGAGCCTGGAGCCAATGATCAGATTCCCCCTTGCCGCAATTCACAAATCAGCAAACAAAAACCTAGTGAGCTACCTACATAGATACATGTAACCATTACAAACACCAGTGCACCAATATAGGTTGGTTTTATCAAGCCACAAATCTGTTCAGAAATGAGACATGACATCACCTGGACATGCATGGGGCCTCTAGGGGGTTATAAATGAGGGAGCAGCAGCCATGCCAAAAGCCATTATCCCGTTCCAGGCGAGATTTGAGTGCACGCCTTTGTGTTGGCCACTAGAAGAAGAAGAAGAAAGAAGAAAAGTCGAAGAAGACAACAGAACAAGAACACCCACAAGCCCTGATATCCTTTGGATCTACCTCTGCAGTTGTTCTCCTGTCTGTTTGATCGCCAGCTGAAACGCAAGAGCCCAGCAAGAAAGCAAACTGCAAGCATGGCGCTATCGATGCCGGACGAGGAGGTGCGAAGGGGGCCGTGGACGGAGCAGGAGGACGTCCAACTGGTATGCTTTGTGCGCTTGTTCGGTGAACGTCGTTGGGATTTGTTAGCGAAGGTGTCAGGTTTGAAGCGGTGGCGGGGGAAAAGATCTAAAAGCTTTACCTGGCCGTTTCTAGCTCTATGTATACACATACTATATATATACTCGTCGTCGTTGTAGCCATAACTCATATATATTACGTACGTAGTAGGGCGTGTAGCATATATGTATCTGTATTTATCCCTATGAACTATGAACCAAGGATACAATACAATACGGACATGGTCGACGGCGCCATGGGTGGTGCCAAAGGGACACAGTGAAGTGTTAACACCCCTCCTTTGCATGGCTTTTGGATTCGTTGCGTGCAGGTCTCAGGAGGTCCGGGAAGAGCTGCCGGCTGCGTTGGGTCAACTACCTGCATCCGGGCCTCAAGCGCGGCCGCATGACCCCCGAGGAAGAGCACCTCGTGCTCGAACTCCATGCAAAATGGGGCAACAGGTTCCATACATACGTTCATATATTTCCCTTCGCCTTCATTTGATGTTCAGATGTTTACTTGTTGCTCGTTTGTGATGACTGATGCGCCGCGCATCAACGTTGCAGGTGGTCTCGGATTGCTCGGAGGCTTCCGGGGCGCACAGACAACGAGATCAAGAACTACTGGAGGACGCACATGAGGAAGAAGGCGCAGGAGAGGAAGAGGAGCTTGCGGTCCTCGTCGTCGCCCATCTCCTCCTCCTGTTCGTCCTCGTCCTCCTCGAGCCATTTCTTCTCCCCTGCCAACGAGCCTGCGACGACGTCGGCAGAGCTTGGGGCAGATCTGAAGCACGAAACTGATAGCACGACAGGAGGCGGCGGCGGCAACAGCAGCAGCTCTCTAGATGTAGGCTTCGGAGCGAGCGAGGAAGGTCTGATGGATCAGATATGGAACGAGCTCGCGGCTTCGAACTCCGGCAGCGAGTTGAGCTTTGACGCATACGACGTCGACGCAGCTGCGGCTTGCGATGTGGTGTCTACTCCTCCGACGCCGTTCCCGATTTGGCATGACTGTTCCGAGTCCTTGTGGAGGATTGACGACGACGAGTTGATCAAGATGCTGCCAGGCTTCACGAGCTCCAAATACCAGCACATTAAAGGGCCGTACCAACCAGCATAGCTTTGCTCATACTTTCCTCGCCCATAGAAGCCCACTTGTCAGAGCTACAAGTTTGTAACAAAGCTTTTCCTTTTTTAGCTAGAATCATGCTTTCTATGTAGCAAGGACCAGACTCTTTTTATTAATCTATGCTATCTGTATGGAGAGCACCCTACCAGTTAGAACTGTGCGTTTTGATATGTAAGAATCTTCTAGAATCTTGTTTTTGGCAGTTTGACCATCTAAAATAAACAAAAGATATCTATGTTCGATTCTATGTTTTCCTCAAAATGCAACTCGATGAAGAATCATCTTATGAACTAAAACTTAAGATTCTTTTCCGGTTGAACTGCTCTGCTCAGTTGATGCTTGGTTGTAGAAGATAACAAATTTTTTTAGCACAAAATAGATCGATCATTTCAGTGCTAATCATGCCAGTAGATATATGTTATTCTTCTGTTTCAAGGAAGTATGACGGACTGACAGAGATTTCACAAAAGGTCACTCGAATCATTAACCTGAAACACAAAGATGGATATCTGATTCACAAAGAACATCCCATGCACGTGAGGCAGCGAAGAAGGTATTGGAGAGGGAGGCATTTTCTACCTTGGAATCCCTAATATTAGAAATTAAGAGTTTCGACTTCGTGTAGTGATCTAGGATCATGTTGCATGAAAAGCTGTCATTAGGCAGCCAAAAAAATGGTGATAAAGAGGTGGTCAACTACAAGAGCTTTATGTCTTGCTTTTTTTTTTTTCCGTTTACTCTCTGGATAGTACTCCAAGTTATCTTAGCATTATATTCCGATTATAATAGTAGCAGTTCCTCGCCGTAAAGCACACACGGGTGCAGTTTCTATTTTGAACATTCTGAGCCAGGAATGGTGACAAAAATGCGGTTCTATCGAAACAATTTGCTAGAAGCGTTATTCTATGATCCAGATGGATAATTTAATCAGCTGAAAATTGCCCTCAGATTGCAATAAACTTCGAATCTAATTAAGATTTTTTCTGATATCTTTCATCTTATATTATGAAGAACAATACTTCTTTCTTAATTATGATGGAAACCTACTGAGCATAGCAGTTTGATGACTATCAGAACACATTCAAGATGCAATGGGAAAGTATGATTGTATTAATTGGCATCTTATCAAGTGGTCTAAGTTACAACATGTCTCTTTCTCCTGTTTAGGATCTTTCCTACCTAGTGAATTTTGCAAAAGATTCTCCTGGCTCACTGGCTTCAGAGATCTCGAATGGGAAGAAGAGTGGTTTACAGCATTTTTTTAAGTCTGAAGCTTGAGATTGTCGACACCTGTATACTTCTTTGCTAATGTCACAGACTTGCAGACTCCAATAAACTCTCATGTTGTTTACATCACAACTATGATAGTGAATTGTTGGCAGTTTCATACCAAGAAGGCCCCAAGTTAGAAAAGAATTATCGAGTTGTAAATATAACCAGGTACCATCTTTTCCAGCTTGGTGAAAGTTTCAATTGAGTACATAGTGGCTGTTAATTACAGAGAAGTGCTTTACATTGTCCCTACGTACTATACACTATCTTTCCAGCATCATATTTCATGACAAGTACTCGAGGTGTAGTTAAATGATCGAGAGATGAAGAGACAACACCACAATAATCAAAGATGATCGAAGTAAAGAGTCAACAAGAACACTTTCCTTGTAGCTTGTTCTTCTTCGTCCACTCAGAAGCAAGCACAAGTGGTCCTCTGAGCAGCACATGCCTCCCTTCTTAGAGGGCGCAAAAAAGTGCAAGGTCCAGACAATGGAAGGCAAGAAAGAACACAACACACAATAATTGGTACACCGCCATTAGAAAAAACACAAAGATAATGGTCATGAATTAAATAAACATAACGTTGCCAATTTGGACAACTACCTTATAATTCAATATCCAGCTTGTGGCTTGCATGGCTGCTCCTAATTGATGATGGTATCACGCATGAGATGTTTAAAAATCATCATAAAGAAGTACAACAATGATAAACTACAATATCATCCAAGGAGAGATGAGTTCTCTTCTGACGAAGAAAGCCACAGCGCATTTAGAGACATAGAACATTTCATTATAGTGATGAATCAAGATAAAGATCGATCCATCACTTCTGTGGTTGTCACTGACAAAACTAACATTCCCACAGAGGCAGTACCGCTCAAACCAAATATTGTAGACATCATGTATTTGCTCAAAGTACTTTGCTTAGCTGCTAAACAATCCTGAAACAATCAATTCATAGTCACAGCCCAACAGGATTAGTCATTCTCAGTTATCCTGATTTTATAAAGTTATAGGGATAAGTGGCGCAACCTTCTCTTAATGAAAAAATGCTACCAGGATAGGCATGCTTTGGCACTAGATTCTTTCCTCTGTCCAACTCGATCCTGGTTGCTTGCACAAAGCTAGACAGTTGTATTCAATAAGTCTTGCAAAACTCTGATAATTGTGTTCCATACAACATATTCGTGCAGATGGAATTTGTCAAATAGTTACTTGCTAGCAACAACTCTAACAGAACATTAACCTATCATGGCAATGATCAAATCTTGCAGAGTTTGGTACTGGTTAAGATTGACCATTCTGTAATAATAAAAGCCCGGAACCATTGTAACAACGTTATAGAAGACTCAAATTCACACGAATAATTGATTCAAGGTCATTGATGCTAATCCCAACAGAGTGCAGGAAGATTTTAAACATAAAAATCCTCCAGAAAGTTGCAATTCATAAGCATCAAGTAAGATATTTCTAAGAATGTGATTTAACTCAAAGTTGTCGAAAAAATTCCTGTGGTCGGTAGATCATGCAAACAAGGAGTCACAAGAGTCCAAAATGAGAATCTTAAGAGCCCAGGTTATGCTTCTTTATTGCACATGATCTACAACAAAGTGAGTCACATTCTCTTATTATAGTGACAACATCCCTGACTTCTCAAATTGAATAGCTATCCAAGTATACCCCAAAATTCAGCTTCTAAAACTAAATTAAACATTTTGCAGAACCTGGACACAAGAAACCATCATTAGATTATCTTCCAACATAAAATCTTATAAGGCAATTTGCTAATGAAAAGAGTGTCCAGTGTTTCCTTTAAAATGGTTCTCAGCAGGAATGAATTTTGATAAACACCATATAAGTTTACATGCAGAAAAGAAACAAGATTAATTATTCATTTACAGAGTTAGTGTGAATATGTGCCTTGGATCGAGGTAAACAGGAAGTAAATCTTTATATGATTAATCAGTTTATTGATGTAGGTAAACATATCTCAAGTCGTAACAAAGCTTTTCTATTGTTACTAGGAAATTACAGAAAGATATCAAAATATCCTTGATTAAAAATACAAAAAAAAAACAGAGATCCTATTAGACATTAAGATAAATTTTCAATAAAAAAAATCGCCCCCTGAAAATAAAGCTCCTTTGGGAAAAACAAATCCATAAAAGCTTGAGGGTTTAGTTTATTAGTTTGTTATGAATTACGGTTGACATAATATTTTTGTATTATCTAAATCTTATGCTCTTATTCGATATCATGATGTTCTCTCTATTTTGCTCATAGTGAAATTCTTCTGACGACGATCTCCTTTGTCCGTGGATGTTTCTCTCTTGTTCAGATCAAGAGAGTTTTATCACATTAAATCTTTGCGTTCATCTTTTCTCTTCTTCGTTGTTTTGATTTCATCGATCATCGGTGCAATATTCCCAACATATACATTTATATTAATATTATATTTCTCATTCGACTAAATTGTTGAAATAAGAAAAAATTTTTTTGAACCAAATTAACCCTCTCCCCCTCTTCTCTCTTCTCTCTCCTTAACCTCCTCTCTAATATTGATAAACAAATATTATGATAGAAAAGTTTTTATAAATAGTTCAATTTATATTTCTCATTTTTAACTTTAAAAATATATGAGTAAAATAATTACAAAAAATAATATAATAAAAAACAACATAGGTCAAATAAAGAATAGAAGAGAAAACTATATTAAGGATAAAAGATTATACGATAAATACTAATCAAATATTATAAATGTTTAATAAATAATGAAAAATAAAAATAACTTTTACATAAATAATTTTTTATTACCTCACCCAAAATTTTTTATAATTTATTATCCTAACATATTATGTTTCACCAGCCCATCACTCATGGTACCAAAACACACTACCTTTTCATTAATTATTTTCCAAAGAAACCCTAAAGATGAGTTTGAAAAATCACCTAAAATAATATCACATGACTTTTTCGTAGGAAAACACCGTCCTCTTAGAATCTTAATTATTGGAATTAAATCACAGAAAGCTGTGATTAAATACCAAAGAGTACTTTCCAATGGAACTAAAATGACATTCAAGAGTTTTCGAGAAAATTTCAGGGATGGTCACCCAACATATCGGGTGTTCCCAGTAAACTCATCCAACTTTAATTTGTAACATGGATGTCATTCAACTTTCAAAACCTTTCAGTTGCGACATGACCGCCTATAGCCCTTTTGCCGGTCAATCACATGCATGGACATAACACTGTCCGATTTGTCAGATGCCACATGGGTACCTGAGTGTCCTCTGTGGCTGCCCATCCCACTGCCTGATGCTGCCCCGAACTCTGTGTCCATGAACATTCACTGTTCGAGGCGACAATCGGTAGATGAACCAGATCACGGCATCAGTGGTCTCCGGCGTTGCCCCGCCGCTGGTAGTCCTCAGGAGGCAGAAGATCGTCAGCGGGCGAAGTCGTGGAGGTGGTGGTTGGCCTCTGGGCAGGTATGGGCAGACTCGTCCGTGACGACAATCGTGGCTCGGATGGCTAGCGGCTGGGAGCTGCAACTCCGTGCTGCGAGCTCTTGAGCGAAGGACGACCACGCCGCCGAGGCCGAACTCAAAGTCGATCAAGTGGATCGAGCCGCTATCGAAGGCGGGGTCAAAGGACTTGAGGAGGGTCTGGACGGTGGTGAAGGCGATGAAGTGGGGGGACAAGGGAGATATGGGAGAAGGTCTTCTAGGAGTTGATGCGTTGGATGAGCTCGGCGGCAGTCGGTGGGGACATGGGAGGGGTGGAGAGACAAAAGGACATCCTTGAACAAAAAGGCCGGCAGTGGGGGAACAAAGCCACAGGGTCCCAATCGGTGGTGGCGGCAGCAGGTGCTGGTCGTTGCCTCCAGCGTCGCCCCAAGGTGAGTTGCCAATACCAGCAGCAACCTCCTCTGGTAGGTCTGCTCCCGTTACCGGTCCGACCGCTCGAACTGCTCCCTCCTACATTGGTCATCCATTGCCTTCTTCCCGCGCCTCTCCTCCTCCTGCCCCTTCCGTTGCTACAATTCTGCCTGGCGCCTCGTCCCCTTGCGGGCTTCATCGTGTCCTGGCGCCCCTACACTCCCCCCTATAGCTACTCCTATGCCGACCACTCTGGTTTCTTCTCCCACGACGTCGTTAGCATCAATGCCACCAGTGCCAACAGTTGTCCTACTGCCTCGTCGACTACACCCTCACACTGCCTCCCACCAGTTCCTCCTCATCAGCACCGCCGCCCACTCTTTAGCGTCCTAGCTAATGACGTCGCCATCGACAAGAAGCCACTCCCGGTCGATCCGAGCATCTAGGATACAGGTGGACAACGTCGGAGAGAGAAAACACATGAGAAAAATTATCCATGTGGCATTTGACGAGTTGGATAACGTGGCGTCCACGAATGCGATCGACCGGCAAATGGACTACAAACTATCGCGATGACAGTGACTGAAAAATTATGAAAGTTGAATGACCTCCGTGTCACAAATCAAAATTGGATTGGATGGTCTTATTGAGAAGACCACGTAAATTGGATGACCATCCTTGAAACCCACTCAAGAATTTTCTTTACTATCCCGACCAATATGAGCGCCCGTAAAAGAAATTATAAAACCTTTGTTGAAAAATAGTCTCCAAAGTTCTTCCTCAGTTTGCCAAAAAGTACACCGACTCTATTGGCAAGACGTTAAAAGGAATTCTGAAGTGCCTAAAGCATTCCAATAGTCCAGCGTTACATTTAACAACTAAAAAAAAAAGATATTCTACAGATTTATTTAACATACAAACTCTCTGACCAAATGACCCAGGCATTTCAACAGTAACAATGCTGATATATGTACATGAAAAGTAGTCGGTCGACATTTTCCGGGTTCTCCTTTCAAAAACATATGTTGTGGCAATAACCAATATGAATTCAAACCTATTCAGTTTCTCTACTGCAACAAAGCAAACTTGATTCCATATTGCAGCAATGCAATCACAAAGACGGCTTTCGCACTCATGGATATTCAGTTACAGTTTTCTAGAGGAACAAAAAAGATGAATATGTTATTCTTTGTCGCTTACACATCTGAAATAACATTTGCATATACACAGAAGTCAGTATACAGTTTCCCACCAGATCATGGTTACTACTGAGCCTAAGTATCACACATGTGTCAAATATATCAACTACAAACCTGATAAATGATAATACAATGAAAACATATACAAACAACAACAAAGCCTTATCTCACTAAGTGGGATCGACTATATATTCGTTGATCCATGTTCATAAAATTCAATAGGATTTTACGCTGTCAGGACCTAACACAACCCTCCTCCTTTATCCGGGCTTGGGACTGATTATAAAATATATACATGAAACAAAACAAACCGAGATGGAACTCCTTCGGAGAAAGAACAAGTTGCCATGTTTCCATTCTCAAAGTGGGAATGATGGCTCGCAATGTAGCAGAAAAAATCAAGTTACTCTGTTGTATCTATCCACGTCTGCATGCACAACAAAAGGCCCCCGGCGGGAGGAGAAATAGTATGAGATCAGACGTTATGAAGATAACTAATCACAAAACCTAAAAACTGCAAATCGGGTACCTAACTGGAAGACAACGTACAGGGTGATTAACATTAGAAAGCAACTTTTTTTTTTTTGAGGAGCATTAGAAAACAACTCTCTGATACCAACTGTGACTTAAGGGAAAAAAATACAGGTCTCTTTTTAGATTAACCAACTAATACACAATAGAGGCAGGACCCAGCAAAGGGGAAGAAAACCTCCAAAAGAATTAATGCTTCACACCACACCCAAACATGCCTTGCATTTGCACACTGTTATCCAAATCCCATAACTACTATCAATCCTTTTCTATCACAACCGGAAGGGATTAGCCATGTTAGAAGTACATCATATCTCTCCACTTATTTCACCCATTCATCAAACTTCCATGATCAGAGAAATTTTATCCCACTGGCATGGCATGTGATGTTTCCCGAGTCAAGAAACCTCAGCTTTGGAATAATGGGTGAAAGAGATCATGATCATATCCCCAGATTACTTACAGGGGCATAACCGGTAATTCCCTAAACAAGTCGATTTTGACGAAGACCTTTACTGAAATGAGGTTGCATTAATCTCACATACAAACCGTTCATCTGCATCAAGGAATCATGATTTCCCTGCTCAGCAATCCTGCCACAATTTAGGACCACAATATGGTCAACATGTTTCATCATAGCCGCCCTATGTGCAATAAGAATCGTCGTCTTGTTTCCCATAATAAGAGTGCCAAGGGCCTCTAACACAACTCTACTTGACTCGGATTCAATTGCCGAGCTTGCCTCATCCAGTAACAATATAGGAGCATTCTTTAACACTATCCGGGCAATGGCAATTCTTTGCTTCTGCCCAGGAGTCAAATCAACCCCTCTCATTCCAACATGTGTGTCATAGCCATGGGGCAAGCCACTGATAAAATGGTGTATATTTGCTATACTTGCAGCTTCTTTTATCTCGGCTTCAGTTGCTTTGGGTTTTGCATATATGATGTTGTCTCTTATGGTTGTTGAGAAGATAATTGGCTCCTGTTGAATAAGTCCCATGTGGCTCCGCAACCACTTCAAATTAAACAGCTTCAGATCTCTGCCATCCAACAAAACTTGGCCAGCAACAGGATCATAGAATCTCTCTATTAGAGATATTATGGTGCTCTTTCCTGATCCAGACATGCCAACTACAGCTATTGTTTGTCCTCCGCTCACTTTTAGACTGAAATTATTTAGCACCATCACTTCTGGTCTAGTTGGATAGTGGAACTCAACATTTTTGAACTCAAGGCTCCCAAAAACATTGTGTGGCTTTATACCATCATTGTCATCTGGATCAATCTTTGGTTCACGGTCAATTATTTCAAAAACTGATGTTAGTGACTTCCGCCTTTTAAGTATATATGGAGCAAGGCCAAATGGCTCCACCAATGCAAAGGTTGCAAAAGAGAAAACTATATACTCCTTAAGCGCTGTGGAGATGGTTAGATGGTCATTCTTAATAGAAACAGCAGTGTACCAAAGCAAAAGAGCATTGCAGGCAAAAAGAAGAAGTTGTGATAAGCCAAAGGCAAACCCAATGCCCATTCCAAGTATGAAACTCTTCTTCAGTATTCTGCGAAGTTGTAATCTGTATAGCTCCATTACTTTGTTACCAGCGCAAAAGGCTACAACTGTATAAATGTTTCTAACTGCATCTTCGAGGACCAGCGATGCCTTCCTGTGCATTTCTTGGATTCTCCTCGAGAATCCGGCAAGCCACATTTTCTGCAAACAGAAAAAAATGCTGGTAATAAGAAACTGAGCATCAAGACAATAAGTACTTAAACATAGAACCTAGTCATTCGAAGTTTATAATAAGAGAACAAAATGCAAAGCACCTACAAGTTTTGCTAAGTATAAGGATTAATGAACTTTTAGAGGACAAATATAAAAATAGATGACCACTTGACATTTTTCTTTGAGCAAGGAATGATGGCTAGCAATGTAACAAAAGAATTCTAGTACTCCATTCTCCTCAAAAGGGTGGACTATTAACTAGATGCTCCATGCATTTTGTCAGGTCATGATGCTTTTTGCAACTGGCTCAATTGTGAAAAGATTTATTCAATGTTCCTTGGAATAAATAGCATGCAGAAAATGCTACTACATTCACAATGTAGTTCTAACTGCACGTATATCATAGTGCTATATATTTACATCGTAGATGAATGCCCTATAGTGCGGCCTACATTTACAGATTACAGAATGCCCATTAACCTAGTTAACCCCAAAGTAGTCAACCAGTTTACGAAGTTCTATGACATTCAATTGCACTTTTCTCATGAATGAAGTTCCAAGATTTTTTTTTGTGAAAAGAAAAAAAATCAAGTGTCACATTCAATAGAACATTTGCCTGATTGAATTAAGAGCATCGATCTAATAACAATGAACAAAAAATCTGGAAATGTTGTCCCACTTGTATTAAGTGCTATAATGTAAAAAGCAAAGCAGACCTGTGCCACAGCAGCTACTGTAAGTATGGGTAATGTTGCCAATGCAACAAGAGCAATTCGCCATTCTAATAGCATCCCTACAAGTATTGCAACAATGATTGCTGAGATCTCCTGTATGAACATAGAAAGACGGTTGCTGAAGGCTGCTCGAACAAATGTAGCATCATTGGCCAAGCGCATGGATAGTGTATCTGCACTATTCTCTTCGTCAAACCATCCTACCTCGTTACGCAACATCGCTGGAAATAAATAATATATGAGGATACACATGATTAAAAAAAGTTGAGCATAAGCTACAGATAATCCCTCTAAAAAAAGCTACAGATAAGACAAGTCAAATCTGATTCAATCACCTGAAAACATCATCCTCCTAACTCGCTCAGTCATCTTTTCGCCCATTATACCAAAATAGAAGTGCTGCAGAAAGTTGGCAACCACCGTAGTGACACCCATACATGAAATGATCAAACACCATTTGTTCACCTCATGGTGGACATCACTGTTACCAATTTTGTAATATGCAGATACTATTAATGCAATGGCATATGCAAGGAGAGGGTTGAAAGAACCAAAAATTGCAGCACCAATGCTTCCTAGAAGGGCATACTGCCATTCTGCAAAACTGAGTTCAGCGAGCCTCCATAAAGATGGAGATTTATGATCCGCCATCTCATGTATCTCTTTCTGCTCCATATAAACATCATCAAAATGATTAAAAGGGCGGTTAAATGTCTTTGAATGAGATTGCACACTTTTAGGATCAGGAGTACGAAGAGGAGAAATAGGGGACTCCAGGTCTGAAGTATTCCAAGATTGCCGTTGTATGGAATGGACATCAATTTTGGGAAGCTCAGGTAATCTCATATCAAAGCTGTCCTGCCTCTTTATAGATGGGGCTCTTTCAGATGTCATCAAGGGCAGTCCATTTTCAGACATCTGCTCAGAAGGAGGGCTCTGGATTTTTGGTGATTCATGAGAATTATAATTGGAATCTAAGTACCGAAGAGCATTCGCAGCATGAGTTCTTTGTAGAGAAGGTGATTTTGTCATCTTCGGGGATGATGACTCTTGGAAACTTTCACTCCGTGATAAATCCTTCTCAATTTGAAAGGTTGAGCGACCCTTGTGGTTCCTAATAGGTGTTCTGCAAACCAAAAGGTAAGCATACGAATCTACTAAGAAAAATGGTACTTAAAATAACATCCAGATCAATGTTGTCAAACACATAAAACATGTTCGGCACGGAGGGTCGGCAAAACACGTAAATCGTGAACACGTAACACGACACGACCGATTCTACCGGTGTTTTATTTAATATATATAAATACATTTTAAATATATACCAGATATAAATACATATAAATATATATATGTATATATAAATAATTAACGGTGAGATGCAAATTCTTTTGAACTTATAAGTTCATGATATTATTAACTATTTACTTATATATATTACATATATTAATTCATGAAAAATTAACGCCTCAAAAAATTATAATAATACCAGACTAATGGCAATTGATATCAATAAATAATGTTAACAGTTAATTCATGAAAAATTAACACATCAATAAAATTATTATAATAATAACAATTAGCACATCAATTCATAAAAAAATAACAGATCTCATTTTATTAAACAAATATTAACAATAGTAGCACTATAAAAAATTGTTCTAAATTTATAACATTAAAAAAAATAAAAATGCTCCTAGTCCACGAGTGCCACCGCGGCGACAGTAGGTCATATGCTGATGCCGTCGCCACTGTGGAGAGCATGAAGCGATGGTGGAAAAAAAATGAGAGGCTAATTGTGTGAAGGAGAGAGAGAGGGAAAAAATGCTCGGGTGTGCGAAAGGGAGAGGGAGAGAAAGGGGAAGGGACAGAGAGGAGAGGAGGGGGCGAGGGAATGAAAGCTTGTTCGCGTCCGCGAAGAGAGAAAGGGAGAGGAAGAGAAAGGGAAGTGAGAGGAGAGGGAGAGAAGGCCTGATCGGGTGAGCGAAGAGAGAAAGGGAGAGAGGGAGAAGAGAAAGGGAGAGGGTGTAGCAGAGAGCGGCGGTGGCAGCAGGACGGCGGCGGCGGCAACAGCAGGTCAGCAGCAGCGATGACACAGCAACATCGGCAGACAGGAAACAAAAGGAGGAAAGGAGCGATAAGTGACTTATAAAAGGTAAAAAGAAGGGTTTGTTGGATCGGTGGAGGCATGCGTCTCCACCAATCTTATGGGCCCGCACGTGATTCTACCGCGTGCTGGCCAAAGATGATTGTGCCTAGGATCGAGCATGTTTTTCCTGCGTAAGGACATAGAATCATATGATTCTACAATCTGAAATGTGATTTTGACAACATTGATCCAGATTGAACATCCATTATGATTATAGGTGCACTCTCATTAAATTCTAGACTTCTATAACAGTAAGTCATGGTAGAGCAAAGGGAAATAACATCAAACAAATATCTCATAAAGTCAAAATACTTCTTCAAAAGAAGTATATCATCATCAATTTTACTACTAGCCATTTCCCTGAGAGGGCGTTTCTCTAGAAGTAATCTTTGTGGATTACCAAGTAATGTTGTATTAAATTACCTGGGTCCATCACATTACCTTGTTCACTTGTGATAGATAATGGGTAATCTGCATTGCCCAGACAATCCACATTGTCTATGAAGTGGCAATGCAAATTGCCTATAGGAGAGTAGGCAATCCACATTACCATCTGAGTTGCAATCTTTTAAATTTTACATTCCGCATTTGTCCTTTACAGTTTTATTTAAATAAATTCTAAAACATATTGAATAAATTATAATAATAATTAAATAAATTATAAAATAATCAAATAAATATTATAATTATTATGACTATATTATTATCATATTTTAAAAATATATTAGTTATTTTATAAACTTTAATTTTATGGATGAGAATATATATTTGTGATTTAATTTTACGAAGTTAAAAATAATTTATATCCATAAACATAATTCTTTTGATTAGGGGTATATTGGTAAAAATCATATATTAACTCATAAATTTGTATTTTCTTATAAATAACTAATACGGATTGCCAGATAGATTACTTATGCATACTAAACAAGGTAATGTACATTGCTGATAATTTAACAAGTGTAATTTTGAATAAATTATAATAATAATTAAATAAATTATAAAATAATCAAATAAATATTATAATTATTATGACTATATTATTATCATATTTTAAAAATATATTAGTTATTTTATAAACTTTAATTTTATGGATGAGAATATATATTTGTGATTTAATTTTACGAAGTTAAAAATAATTTATATCCATAAACATAATTCTTTTGATTAGGGGTATATTGGTAAAAATCATATATTAACTCATAAATTTGTATTTTCTTATAAATAACTAATATGGATTGCCAGATAGATTACTTATGTATATTAAACAAGGTAATGTACATTGCTGATAATTTAACAAGTGGTAATCTTTCTGAGAGGCAATCTACATACTAGGTAATGTTGAATGGCAATGCAGTGAACGGACCCTGAAGGAAAAGTGACCTTCGAGATAATGAGTTTCTGCTTTCCATGGGTTAAAAAGTCTAGTGAGATTACTCATACTGGATACAGCTAGGCATCAGTATGCCCGGGTATATACCCAGTACTTAAATAACATTTTATGGTTGTGTTTTGGGTTTGATGTAGGGTATGCTTGTGCTAAGCAAGAACATAAACACACTTGGATGCCTTAAAACAATAACAAATGTGAGTAACGATTAAACAAATGGGCAAAGAAAATTTAAAAAAAAAGAGAAGCAAACTAAATCAAGCAAATGACCAAAGAACAAAGAAGTGATACTCCTTTGACTAGGCCACTGACAGCAAAGCTGCCGGTGGAAGTAACACTGACTAGTAGTAACAAAAGCAACATGAAGATAAAGGTAACTAGGCACAATGGGCACTTCGCCTACTTTTTTATATTATAACACAATCAACATCGCACATAGAAGAAGAGGCAGCAGTGCAGAATATGCTAGAATAGGTTTCTTCAGGTAGAAGTTAACAGGGGCTTTAAGGTATGTGTCATTTTGCTCTTTTCTGCAATGGGGATCAGTTTTCTAAAAGATATATTATTTTATGGAGAGCATGTGCTGTTGTTCACCACATTTGTTGAGTCTGACAGGTGTTAAAAAAAGGCATATACAACAACAACAACAACAAATCCTTATCCCACTAGGTGGGGTCGGCTACATGGATCATACGACGCCATCGTTGATCCATGTTCATGAGATTCTCTAGTGGTCCATTCAAGTAACAAATAAGAAACATATTTTTCCTTTTAAAATTATTATGTCATGACACAATTATATTTAGTAATAAAAAGTATAGTAATTTATAAATTTTAAATCTCATAATTTTGTTCGCAACAATCAATCTCTGATATAATAATACATCGAATACAGATTGCCATACTCGTACTTTACTTTTTAAAAGTTGATGTACTTTTTTTGAGAGGGAAAGTTGATGTACTTTGTACTGTACTGATGCAATACATGAGATGTAAGAATATTGAACAGTGTTTTCATATCAAGGAGAGGGATATTGAATTGCTAAATAGATAAATTAATTTCAAATGTGGTTATGCAACTTGAAACATGCACTGGAAAGGCACTTGGACACCTAGAAAGAACTTACACAGATAATGGGGAACTCACCTATGACATATCTTTGAAGCAAAACCTGAAACGTCTAACAGTTCTTATTTTCATGCCAAACACATTTTACAGAGGTATCAAGAATATTGTATAACTGTGTACTATACCTTTTAAGAAGTTTCACTGCCTCCTCGCATCGAAGAAGCTCTGCATAAAGACCATCTTGAGTAAGCAATTCATCATGAGTGCCCATTTCAACAAGTTGACCCCCCTCCATTACAGCAATGTAATCAGCATTCCTTACAAGGCTGAGGTGTCTGGCTATTATTATGGTGGACCTTCCCAACATTAGAACATCTAAAGCTTCCTGAACTCCCCTTTCTGCTTCAAAATCAAGGCCACCAGTGACCTCATCAAGTAAAAGAATGGAAGGATTTGAAAGTACAGCCCGCGCAATTGAGAGCTTAATTTTTTGCTCTTCACTTAAGACTAAGCCAGCCCTACCAACCTTAATTCATACAACTCATTAAGCACAATATAGTATAATAAAAGATCAGCAGAAACAAATTCAGTCACTTAAAAGTTGAAAATGTGCCAAAAGTACCTGTGTATCATATCCCATTTCAAGTGAACTGATGAATGTATGTGCATGGGCAGTTTTAACAGCCTTTTCAATTTGATCAGAGGTGGCAGATCTCCCATAAGAAATGTTGTCCTTGATACTCAGACTCAACAAAGCAGGCTCCTGGGTAACCAGTCCTATTTGGCTTCTTAACCATTCTAGTTTCAGGTTCTTTATATTCTCTCCATCCAGAAGCACTTCACCTGCACCAACAAATGGAGTCCATTCAATGTCATGTTTCTTATTGAATAGTACACCTAAAAGGGAAAGCAAAAGAAATTATACCTAATGTGGGATCATAGAAGCGTTCCATGAGAGGAATTATGCTGCTTTTCCCTGAACCATTTCTGCCAACAAGGGCAACAGCTTTTCTTGCAGGCACAGTTAAGTAGAAACCACTTAAAATAGGAATTTCAGGACGTGAAAGATAGCTGAAGTAGACATTCCTGAATTCAATATTCCCTTGTACTGTGGCTAAAGTACTCCCATCCTGATTTACACTGGAGTTTGAACGACTTATCATCTCATAAAACTTGTAAGCAGCTATCCTCCCTTGCTCAAATGCATAGAAGTTTGTCGCAGCTTGATTTAGGCCACTATTAAAGTACAAAACCACATTAGGAAAGGAAAAAGTGCGACACAATGATAGCAAGAACAAGAGAACAATAAAGATTTAATACTTACAGGCCACTCAGAATTACAGCAAAAAGAGCTGTGACAATTTCACCACCATTGACTTTTTTGTGCACAATGAGATATCTTCCAACCCAAAGCTGTAGGGCACATGAACACATAGCAAGTCCATATGTGAACCCAAGACCAAGACCTTGCACAAGACTGATTAATATTCCATAACGGAGGGTTGCTTGAAGTGATATTGCGTAAGAATGCTTTGCCAAGGTTTCGTTGGTGAAGGCGTACAAAGTCTTAATGTATGAGATAGCCTGCATAGATGGATCAAACATCAATCTGACCTGTCTGGGAGGATTCATGCAACACTACTTCACTTTCCCCTCGTGAAAAATATCTTCCTGGTGTGACCGAACTATGTAAACAGTATAATCCTTTGCAGTCCTGAACTAAGTTGTCTTAGCAGTGTAAAATGAGATAATCCTTGAAGTAAAGATAACTAAATATTTTAATCACGAAGTTATAAAACAAACTGAATTCAACAAATAACTACCTGTTCTGCTACACTTGCTGCTTCAGCATATGCATCTTGAATATTTTCAGCAAGCCTATGAAGAAATATATTTGATATTCCTCCTGCACCGATGATGAAAATACCAGTTGCTAATGCCACCAGCGCAATCTGCCAACAATTCACCAAACCAACGACAAGGCCACCGAAAAATGTAGCCATGTTGTGAATATAATTGCCGACCTGTAGAAGAATCAATGTTTCATATATGAAGTGTAATGGGGGGAAAGAAAATCAAGATAACATATACTTCCAAAATTTCAGCTGACGTTTAAACAAAAATAAGAAACTTGTACAGTAATACATTCTTTAATGGTACCTTGTCACTCAGTGCAGATTGGATGAGCAACACATCACTTAGTACTTGACTAACAATGTCCCCGTTGTTCCCGTAGGTATCAAAGAAACTCATATCCTGGTTCAGCAAGACATGAACATACTTTGATCTTATGACTGCAGTCTGCCTCTCTCCAGTAAGAATCCAGCACGAGACCTCTATAAGTTGGTTGATCTAACTTCATTCCAAGAGATTAAGCAAATGAGAAATCAAAATATATGGGATATTGACCTTACCTAGCCATCCCGCAATGAAGACTCCAATTGCTATATAAATGATGTAGAGGGCATGCTGTACAGAAAAACTTGAGAAGTCAAATATGATGACACATTAATCATGTACACAAAGAATGACTAAAGAAAGCATGCTAAACATAAACAACAATAAAATGATATGGCAAACTGATAACAAACTTTGCGTTGGACACACTATCAAAAGATAAAATGAATGCTCAACATATGTTTGATATGGATTATAAAGAAAATAAGGGACATATCCTTTCAGAAGGAGCTTTTTGAATTCATCTGTTGAGGTGGAACATTGCTGCTTCACTGATGGCATAACTTTATCTCAAGACATCAAGTTCTACTTGTGACAGCTTCAGCAAGATGTCTCTCATAAATGTCGAAGGAAGTGAAGATGAAAATAGGATCAAGGTCAAAGAGTTGAATCTAAAAAGCACAAGGGATAGACTGCAACTGTCTGATGGAAAACCTGAAAACTCATCACTTAACTAGTACACTGAAATAAACGCGCCATCCACACACACACAACCCCCCCCCCCCCCCCCCCCCCACGCTGGCAGCGTCACCCATGCCCTAGCCAACCTCTGCCTGAAGCGCCTCCCTACGCTGTGCTCACCATGTGTCGCAAGGCAAATCACCAGCCTGACGGCTGGACAACGTTCTCCCATCCAGCTCCTCGCCATCGTCCGCTGGAGAGTTTGACACCTGCCCGGTGTTGGAAGGTCAATGCTTCAGGTGCCTCGGCAGCAGCCATTTCACTCGTCACTGCTCAGGCCTTGTTCGTTGTCTCTACTGCAGAGGAGAGGGCCATCGGCGCACAGTGTCCCCGACGTCCTCCTGCGAACGTTCCGCCAGGTCCAGCGTGGAATATTCAGGCGAACCTGACGCCGTCGACTCCCACCATAGACATTCAGCAGCCACCAGAAGTGCATCAGGCGGTGGCGTTCCTACGGGAATGCATCGTTGACGAAGCTGATGGTGTTCCCCCTGATCCAACTGTTCTCCGGTTATCTATCATAGCTTTTTTTTTGAGAGGAAAATTATCTATCATAGCTTGTATCGGAGCAGCTCCGCCTTTTCACCTGAGTACCCCCAATGCCACCTCCTGGTTATTCATTCCAGGGTCGCCGCAACAGCGTGAGCAGCTCTTGGCAAGCCCCTCCATCCTCCCTTCTCACTGTCGCGTCCAGTGGAGCATATGGTCGGAGAACACAGGGGCATTGGTGGCACCTCTGCTGGTTCGCAGGTAAGTCGATATCCAAGGGATTCCGCTCCACCTTCTTCGCCCGGAAATTGCCTTGACGGTGGCCCGACTCTTCGGCAACCCCCTATCTGTTGCCCTCCCAACCTTGGGATCGCCGGATGTCCCTTCCACCTCAGTTGAGATTGAGCAGCAGCCGGAAGCAACCCTTCCTCCCTTGATTGTCCTCCGCGAAGGCACCAACAGTTTTCTCCTCTGGTTGCAGTACTCTAGGTCGGCACCGACGTGGGCGGACATTGTCGCCGGCGGGTCAGCTTCATCGTCTCAGGCGGAGAACAGGGGACACATCCACAGCCGCACCACCAACCATACAGAAGGAGTACGACAGCCAGCTAACTGCTTCACTTTATTTCAAAAGCCCCAGCTGTCGTGCCCACACCCACCACTCCATCCGCAGTCGGACTCGCCACACCCAAACCTCAACACCATTGAACCACCTGACCCAAAGTTGAACCCCACCACAAATCCAGCCGCCACAGGTCGCATGCGAACCTGGTCCGGGCCCAGGTCCCGCGGCCGAGCCAAACCAACTCACGTTTCCACCCCCTCCTCTGCCTCCTCCTCTGGTCCGACGCCGACGCCAATCTCCTTCCAACCTTTAGGCCCACTGCCGGTGATCCTTCACCGTCAGGCGAGCCTGCACCCACACCACCATCCTCCCTCTATCCGCCACCATCTTCGACAGCTCTAAATCCCTCCAACAAACCGCCACAACATCGATTGTCTTACTCCTTCGCCGGCCCCCTACAATTGACTCCCTCCTCGATCCCTGGTAGCGCGAAGCACCGGCGAACCTCATTACACCGCCAAATGCCCCCTCCCTCCGGCGGCGACCTCCCTTCCACTACTGTGACACCCTTCACCCAATTCTACCACCGCCGTGCCGTCGGCTTGGCCCAGGGGTTGATGTGGTTATGGGATGTTGATGTGGTTCTACTCCAGGAAACCAAGCTCGAGGATTGAGGCTCTTCTCTTTGGTCTCAAATTGGGGGTTTTTGAATTTCGGAACACATCTCCTTGGCTTCTATTGGGCGGTCCTGGGGTTGCACTATTGGATGGCGAGGAGACTTATTCGACTTGGTAGACTCCTGAGTGGACAGATTTTCATTATCGGCACACCTCAAACTTCGAGCGGATGATAGCTCGTACCTCATATCATGCGTCTATGGCCCTTGCTCAGCCTCGCTTCGGGCTACATTATGGGAGGAGCTCCAGGCGGTATGGGCCCGACTACCCGAGACTCGATGGCTCATTGGGGGTCACTTTAATGTCACACTTAACATGGATGATCGCCCTCTTGTCCGTAGTGGGAGAGATTACGGAGCTGAGGAGTTCAGGGATTTTATTGCCTCTCAGTCCTTGCTGGACTTTCCCGCATCGGGTTGCAGGTTTACTTGGAGGAGTACAGTGGCCCGGTCGAGGATTGACCGTTTTCTTGGATCTCTCGAGCTAGCGGAGGCCCATCACCTCGCGGATGTTCAGGCTATGAACAGACCTTTCTCGGACCACACACCTCTCTTGTGGCGGTCTGGAGAGGCCACGGCTCGCCGATCTCGCTTCCGTTTCGAGCAGTCATGGCTTTTGGAGGACGGCTTTTGCCAGCTGGTGGCGGATCAGTGGCAAAGTTCTTCTCCCTCCGACACTACGACCAGGACCCTCGCCTCTCGCCTAGCTGGGCTGCGGGCTTTTCTTCAGGGTCACTAGAGGCAGATTCGAGAGGATCGACAGAGCCAAGGCTCCCGGGACTATCACTAGGCTAGACAGAGCGTAGGAGCTTATTGAGCCCAGACAGGCTAAGTCGACCATATGCTCCGAGGATTTGAAGGTGGAGATTGAGTGGAGACAGCGCTCTCGACAGACCTGGCTCCGCGAGGGTGATGCCAACACTCGTTTCTTTCACCTTTATGTGAGCTCCCATCGTCGACAGAACCAGATTGACCGATTGATGGTTCAGGGGCAGCAGATTTCTGGCCAGTAGCACATCGTGGATGCCATCTCAGCATATTATCGGGAGACCTCTAGGCGACAACCCCCCGCCCCCGGAGGTGGTCGCCTGGGGGAATCCCGAACCTCACTGACGAGCATAATTCTCTCCTTTTGCAGGGGTTCTGAGGAGGTTACCGAGGCACTTCGGGACCTCAATAGTGACGCATCCCCTGGCCCATGGCTTCCTGATGTTCTTTTATCGGCAATTTTGGCCAGTTGTACGGGAGGAAGTTATGGCGGTCATACACGAGTTCACTAGTGGGAATCAGGGTTTCGAGCACCTCAACCAGAGTGTATGGAGGACTTCAGACCGATTGCCATATCCAATGCTACATATCTCTTGGTGGCTCGGGTATTGGCTAATCGTCTTCGTGAGGTGATTTTAGATCTCATTCATCCAGGACAGTCAGCCTTCATCCATGGCCGCTTCATCACCGATAGCTACAGCATGGCCGCAGAGATCATTGCGCACTGGCGACGGACCTGCAATCACGTCTTTCATTGGAAGGTCAACTTCTCCAAAGCTTATGACTCTGTTTCATGATCTTTTTTTGCACTCCCTACAGCTCAGACGTTTCCCCACATCTTGGATTGAGTGGATGAAGCAATGCGTCACCACCGCTTCCTTCTCAATCCTGATCAATGGCTCGTCCACTAACACTTGGATTCGGCCACAAAGAGGGGTACGTAAGGGCTGCCCCCTTGCACCTATGCTATTTGTCCTGGCGGTCGATGCGCTCGCCAGATGCACACAGGCTTCTTGTGCCACCGGTCTTTTCAAGGGTTTTGCAGGCAGCCTTACTCCACTTCTCCAGTATGATGACACATTATATTTCATTGAGGGCTCTGCACAGGAGGCTAGGCAGCTAGCTATCATGGTGGACCTTTTTGGGGCTGCATCCGGCCTTCGGATCAATCATGTCAAATCATCTTTCATCCCTTTTGGCATGGTCCTGGAGGAGGAGGACGCCTATGCATCTAAGCTTCGCACTCCGACTAGCGCCTTGCCGATCACTTACTTGGGGCTTCCTTTATCTGACCATCACATCGGCTCTCATATGTGAACACCGGTTATTGAGCTGATGGAGCACAAGTTGCAAGGTTGGAGTTCGAGGTTGCTATCACGAGGGGGCCATCTTATTCTGCTCCGCTCGGTCTTATCTTCCTTGCCGATTTACTATATGTCTGTTCTTCGGATGCCTGGGTAGCTTCAGAGGAGGTTGGATTCTTTACTTACGTAGTTTTTATTGGCAAAGGAGTGCCTCTAATCCGGGCCATTCATCTTGTATCTTAACAGATTTGTTGCCGCCCTACCTCCCAGGGTGGGCTTGGTGTTCATGATCTCCGGTATACCAACTAGGATTTATTGGCTTGGTGGGTCGGACGGATTATGGAATCTCATGACTGTCTCTGACGCTCGGCCTTTTTTACATGTCATGGATAGGACCTTTCTTGGGATTCTCGGGTTGTTCTCCCACGTGGAGCATCTGCTTTCTGGAGGGGTGTCGCAGCTCTTCTTCCCCTGATTCGGCCATATTTGGTTCCTTCCCTCGGCTCTAGTGAGTCCTTTTCGTTCTAGCGTCATGATTGGATTCCGGGGGCTCTTTGGCGGCATCCTTTCCTCGCCTCTTGGCTCTTGCGGCACATCCAAACTCTTCAGTTGCGGAGACATGGTCTCAGTCCGGTGGTCCTAGCACCAGCTCATGGACCCCCACCTTTAGGACTTTTCGACACACGCATTTCTAAGCTTATGGACCTCCATCAGTGGATCACTCCTTTCCGTTCGGACGCTTCTAGGACCGCCTGCTGGCTATGGGTTTCTTTTTTTTTTTGAAGGGAAAAAGGATGAGCACCAAGTTAGGGTGTCATCCATAGATATATATCACTATGATAAGAAAAATGTACAAGTGTAAGCTCTCAAAGCGAGAGCGGCAAAAAAGATAGGAAGTGTACCACCACTACACAAAATCCCACTCCCGAATAAGAAAAGAGCTATGGCAACAATGCTGTCAACATGCAATCTCTCCCCACAAAAAATAATCCGGTTGCATTGTAGCCAGATGGCCCATGCACCGGCTAGGAAAGTCGCCAATGTAGTCCTCCAATGGTGTCTCTGACTGCCAGTGGCTCTGAGGGTCTGCCAAAATGCCTCAGGTGTAGGGAAATGACCACAGATCAAACTCAGTCTCGACCAAACCTCTCTGGACATAGTGCATCCGAAGAATAGATGTATGATATCCTGATCCGTCTCTCCGCATAGCACACAAGAAGTGTCATCAAAAGGGGCTCATCTCGCTCTGTATCGTCTGGCTATGGTTTTCTGAGACTTTTTCTGCTCGAAGCATTTATCTCCGTTTCCTTCCAGCCTGTCAGATCCCGAACATCCCACAGGCAGACTTCAGATGCATTTGGCGACTCAGGGTGCCGCTTAAAGTCAAGGTTTATGCGGCACGGGCGGATTCTCACCACGCGATATAAGGCGGGGTGGGCACCCCAAGCTGACAGCCTGACACACATTGCGTTTTATGTGGTGACGCGGAGGAGGTATGGGTACGACTGAGCTTATTTCGGGGTCCTCCTACCTCACTAGAGGAGCTATGGCAATCTCTCAGAGCCCTAGCGGACGATGTCAGGCGACTTTTTTGGCGACATTTTTGACTGGCGCTTGAGCTATTTGGCTTCAACGCAACCGGATTATCTTTTGTAGTAAGAGTTGCCAACTCGAGGCGATTGTACACCACTGCTCCTTTCCTCTTCAGGAGTGGGGATTTGGCTAGTGATTGTATTTTTTCCCTTTTTGCTGCTCTCATCTTGAGGGCTCACACTTGTACTTTTTCCTTCATAGTGATATATATATGGATGACACCCTAACTTGGTGCTCATCCTTTTTCCCCTTCAAAAAAAAAAAAAAGAAAGAAACAAGAAAAACGTCCCTTTAGCCTTTGATTCTTGTACAGAATGATGTGACAAATTAAAATTGCAATTGGTCTACATTGTTTGAGAGGGGAAAGGATGACTTTTTGTGCTAGTCATCCAAACAATAGGTCTAAGTTTTCATCCCTTGTGGGTGCGAAATCACATCATCAAGATCAGTCTATTGAAAGTAAACTGAACTTGTGAACAATTATAACTCAGAGGAACCTTATAATAACCATACTGGCTATGATTCTGTCATTTCTTGTTTCTCGACGCATCATAATAAATCCTTTCTTATTTCAAAAAAATAATAATAATAAATCCTTTCCATGAGGGTGAACAGCCCAAGATGTGACACATTAAATTTGCTGGCTTAACATTGTTTGAGAGGGGTCCAAACAATATGTCTAAGTTTTCATCCCCTGTGGATGCGAACCACATCAACAAGATCAGTTTATTGAATGTAAACTGAAGTTGTGAAACAATTATAACTCAGAGGAACATTATGATAACCATACTGGCTATGATTTTGCCGTTTGTTGTTTCTTGGTGCATCACAATAAATCCTTTCTCTCCACGAGAGTGAACAGACCATGTTTCTGCATATTAAGTTTTATGCAAGAGGTGAAATCAATGAACTAGAATACACTGACTTATAGCAACATTGAGACTTCCTACTACCATCAAACTTCAAGCATGAGGGTTATTTAACACTGTTTTGAAAATTAAAGAGTTCATCATGAAAAAACATATTCAGCAGTGCTGCCAAACTCTCAGGTACACGAATTTTCTAAGAACTGCTGTAACCTAACTATACTCAACGACTTCATACACATAAAGGCACTTCGAGGATCAAATGATTTGTCCAGGTAATTTATGTGCAACTGCCACCTGCTGCAGATATCTGTATCCAGTCCTAAAGAATTTGTTAACAATAACCTCTATAAAGGACCTAATTATTCGAATTCTTTTGTCACAACACACCTGCTTAAATTTATGAAACATTTCATCCTTGTCGTCAAGGTCGAGCAAGTTGATGGTCCGGCCGAAGAAATGGAGGTAGATAACAAGCGCCATCCCGTGCGCTGCTGCAGCCACCGCCCCAACGGCCATGAGGGCCCAGTCGATCCCGTCGGCGCATGCGAAGAGCCTGGAAAAGGGGACGGCGGCAGGGGGCGGCTCGATTTCCTCCATCTCGTACTCGGACTCTACCTCCACGGGGACAATCTCGCCGCCGTTGTCCATGTAGGGGGACGGCGTCTCCGGCGGCTCCGACACCTCAGACACGGGCGTCAGTGGCTGCATGTGGGGCGACGACCACCCGAACAAACCCCTCGAACCCATCATCTTGGGCCTCCCCCCTTCTCTCTCTCCCCTCCGCCTCAACGACGGCGACGGGCCTAAACCCTAGAATCCATCGAGAAACACTAGATATTTCCCCGAGGATCTAAGGCTTCTTGGCGCTCCCTCTTCCTTCTCCTCCACCTCCCTTCGCTCGTTAAATCTCTTCGGCGGACCGGCGTCGTCGAGCCGCCGCTCCTCGTAACCGTCGAGAGCGGTGGCGCTGGGCGGAGGTGACGTAATGCCGTCGGCTTCGAGTTTCGGTTAGGAGCGGTCTCTTTTGTTTGGTCTTTAATTATGGGAATCGAGCCGTGGAGGCGATTCCGGCGAGTTTTGGGGTTTGCGGACGCACCGACGACTCGGTCAAACGTGGCGGTTGAACCGGTGAACGGAGAGAGGAAGCGTCATTTATAGGCAGCCAAAGGTACCTACGTCATGCTCCGGAGGCAAACGTAAAACTACGCGCCACACGTACGCGTTCCTCGTCTCGCCATCCTGATCCGTCAGGTCCACATGTTTATCCGGGGACCCACGACATTGCGTGCTTAGGAGGAGGGTACAGGGAAGGGGCGCCACGAGCTCGAGTACGCCCAGAATTGGGACTTGGTTTCAGACTCGGCCGAGTCCGGGTCGACTGCGACGATTTTGTTTTCATGGATGGCTTCGAGGAAGGCAAGGAACTCGTCGTCATTATCACAGCGTGTGATGGCCGTGGCCTGCTTATAATTTTGGCTACGTGAATGGACGGTCGAGATGGCGAGATTTTGAGTGGTGTGAGCCAATCTCCGCCGCTGGTGAGCGCGGGATTATTAAATTACATCATTACTATAAAGTATTGGACCCACGGACTCAATTATACGACCGAGCGCGAAAAAGTAACTTTCGGAAACGTGGTGATGGGACGCGAGCAGATTGCCTACGTGGCGCCGTTCTGGTCTTCTTATTTTATGATCTCACAAGTTTAATTACTTCAACAATTTTGTTGGCGAGATGGGTCCACAATAGATAAATAGGAAAATCTAATTAAATTACATACGTATGAGTGCCTCAAAATTATGTAAGTAAACCAGATAATAAAGTTTAAGTAGGAAAACTTTCTGACGGAATTTTGATTTCCAAATGAAAGAATTTTTTTCTTACCTCGTAAAAATTATTGTTCTAATACAAAATTTCCATGTGATGAATTTAAAATTCAAAACTCTTGCCAAAAAAAAAGTTTAGGGAACTTTCTTGCAAATAGGACAATTGAAAAATAACTTTATAAAAAAGATATGTGAAAAGTATACAAAATTGAGGATATCATCTAAAGTTAAAGCACTTCAGTTTAAGATGAATCAAACTTTTGTAACTATATTTGTATCTCGAGAGAAAAATATTATTAGTAAGTGACAATATTTTTAAAATTGGATCGATCATCGAATCGGTTAGTCAATTGGGTTATGGTTCGATCGGTTCAATCAGGTTCGACCGAGTTGAACAAAATTTTTATTAAAATAATATTATTTTATTACTTTAAAACAATATATGACAAATAAAAGAATAGAAGGTAAAAAGATAATGAAATAAAAGTATACTAATCATCATTTTAAATTAATCAAATATTAATAAATTATTTTTTACATTTTAATAATATATTGTTTATAATTAATTAATTATTTAATAATTTCATGAATAATTTCTTTTTTTAGATTTCCATTACTATTATCTTGCCCTCATTTATTTTTCAAATTCAGATTTTCTTTCCATATTATTTGATTTCTTGTATAAGTTCATCCTATAAAATTTACTATATTATTATGTTTCTATTTTCATATTTTAATGTATATTATTTATAATAATTTGAATTTTGTCATCTTGTTATTTATGTTGATGATAAATTTTTTTATTCAAATATCTCTTTATTACTATCTTACCAATTTCATTTCAAATTCAAATTACTTTCCTTATTATTTACATCCATTCATTCTTTATAATCAAATCACTTATATTACTTCCCTTTCTATTATTTCATATTGCCTATTATCATATAGTTTCCTTATTTTCTTTTTTTTATTTATTCACCTCTCTTTTATTGTTTTTGAAAAAAAATCGAATTGAATCGATTTTCCAGTTCAACTCGATTTTGATCGGGTTGACCCGGTTCAATCCATCTTTTTCGCAAAAATAGGTTTTATCTACTAACGGGAATGATCGATTCATGGTTGAATCTGGTTTTAAAAACATGGCAAGTAATGTTATATAATGAAGATAATATTTAAAATTCACACCCAACTACCAAGACAATGCATGTAAAATTAAAATAATCAATCAGCTAATATCATTAGTCATCATTTTTTATCTCATAAAATGGAATAGTGACTTTTCATAAGTCATTCAAAAATTATTTGATCACATGATCAAATAAGATGAGATATCACATCATTTTTTGTTATATTGTTCAGCAATGTTATAATAATCGGACCGTCCACCGGACTGGCAACTAGGTCGTGGTTGGATCAATTTGATCGAATTCAATCGGGTTCAACCAGATTTTATTAAATTAATCTTATTTATGATAACTTTAGAGATATATAGATAATCTATATTATATAATGCATAAAAAGATATTTCTAACTTATAATTCATAACAAAATATAATAAATAAATTTTAATATTCATAAAAAAGAGTTTGAATTATTATTGACATATTATATTAATTATTTTATTTTTTGTTCAAGAGTATTTTTATTTTGACATATATCACTCTCATGTTTATTTTTTTCTTACTTTCAGTTTAATAATTTTATTTTTCTACACAGATATTTAAAAAACATATTCATATAAAAACTTTAAGTTATTAATTTTATGACTATTTTCTCTCACCTACTCATAAAAAGGAAAGAATGTTAATTTTTCATTTTAAAAGTTATTACTATTTCTTTTTTTTTATTTCCATGAATTCCTCTCTCCAATTATTTTTTCACATTTATTTCTGTTTTAATTTATACTAACTCTCGATTCAAATACTATCTCATTTTGACATCCCGTTTTTTTGTTCAACGGTTAAACCGGTTTTTACCAATTGAACCAATTTTTGTTCGATTCAACTTCATTTCTGATTTTGTAAGTTGACATTCGTGGTTAAACCTATTTATTCCCTTCGCTCTTAAATTATCTTTCTTTTAATATATATATATATATATATATATATATATATATATATATATATATATATTAGTCATGTATATTTTCTCATGCATAAGAGGAGATTTCAAAGTGATATCCATTGAGCATTTGCAATTATCTTTTTTCTCCTTTTTTTGGCTGAATCCGCTGCTTAACCTCATTTACAAATTTTTCTTCAATTTGTTCTTTTCTAACTATCAGTTGAGTACTTAACCTCATATATATTTACCCCATTTACTACTTAACCTCTTACATTCCAATTTAATACTTAATAACTTAACCTCTTACATTCCTAACCTTTCGTATTTCTTCCGTATCTTATATTTATATAAAGCTGATAAGCAAGCGTTTCAAACTTCTATCTTTCGTCCATTCCTATTTTTCCTTTTTGCTATTTTTTTGCATTTACGTGCTATTCTTCTTTTACTCTCTCTCTCTCCTCCATTATTCCTTTTTGCTGTTTTTTTTTTTTTTTTTTGCATTTACATGCTATACTTCATCTACTCTCTCTCTCTCCTCCATTATAATAAAACATGCCCGTTCATTACTTCTTCTATCCATTACTTTCTCTGTTATCCTTCATGTGTGTGCATGCATGCAGCTTCATGCGCCGTGAGTAATCAGCACGCGGGCATCCACTCCAAAGGACAGCCGTTTGAGGACGTGTGCGTGAATGGACCTTCATTTGGTGATTAATCACATCCACCCCAAAGGACAGCTGTTTGAGGACGTGTGCATGCATGCAGCTTCATGCGGTTACTTATCAGCGTGCAGGCATCCACCCCAAAGGACAGCTGTTTGAGGACGTGTGCATGCATGCAGCTTCGTGCGGTTACTTATCAGCGTGCAGGCATCCACTCCAAAGGACAGTACTTCACAACCTTTCATACATGTCACACAGAAAGTTCCGCGGATGGCGACGACGACATCATGCAACCAAAGCTTCTGGTGCTTTCTTTCCATAGGCTGCTGATGCTGAATGCGCTAGAATGGAAGCAGGCGACGCTCGGAAGTGCGGGCACGATAGTCTTCGGCGTTAGGGATGTTCTCGACCCGACCCGATCTTGGGTCGGGACGATCTAATCCGACCCAATTCAGATCGGATAGGGTGGTTGAACAATTTTTTATTTTTTAAATTTTTTTCTTACTATTTTATATTTTATTTAATATAAAAAATATTATTTAATATTATTTTAAAAGTATAAAATTGTATTTAAAATATTTTATTTTAATTTTTTAAAATTTTAAAATTAAATATAAACTTTAAGTTTAAATAAAAAAAGTAAAAAATAAAAAATCGGGTCGGATCAAGTCGGGTTCCACTCGTACCGACTCGATCCGTCGGGTCGAGTTCGGGTCGGGTTGAGTTGAGTTCGACCCGACTATTGATCCGAATCAGGTCGGATCATCAAATTCACCGACCCGACCCGTCGGATCGAGTTCGGGTCGGGTTGGATTCGACCCGACTATTGATCCGAGTCGGGTCGGATCATCAAATTCACAGGTCGATTCGAACACCCCTATTCGGCGTTATCCAACCGTTGTACGCATTTGGCATAGACATGTCCATATACTTTTTAACCGAACGCACACCGCTCCCTGCTGCTGCTCCTCCTCCTTACGAGGAGAGTCCCCGGTCATGGTCATCGACTCCCTTGTGGGGTCAGGTGGATGGGAAGCAAGTGAAGAAGGTGAACAACCTCCGCCGCCACCAGGTCATGGAGCTTGGCTCGCACAACGAGCTGATCATGGATGAGGAGGGCCTATACTCTCTCATTTTCGCCTCCGACGCACGGCTGCGTCACAGTTGAGAAGCTGCAACAGCATGAGCCGACGGTTCTCCACCTCCAGCAGGACCAGCTCGACGAGGTCACTCAGAATTTTCACCGCGGACGATGATGACACCACGCAGCCGAAGCTTCCGGTGCCTTCTTTCCGTAGGCTGTTGATACTGAGCGCGCCAGAATAGAAGCATGCGACACTCGAAAGGGCACGGCAGTTTTCGGCGCTATCCAACCGTTGTACGCATTTGGCATAAGCAGATCAGTGTACTTCTTAACTGATCACCAGGAGATCAAGACGAAGACGAGGACTTGCACTCTCCTCTTCGTGGGGCTCATGTTGTTGTCATTCCTCATCAACATCTTGCAGTACGACAACTTGGGCGGCGCCATGAGGGAGTACCTGACCAAGAGGGTGAGAGAAATGATGATGTCCAAGATCCTAACTTTCGAAGTCGCTTGGTTTGACTAGGATGAGAACTCCATGGGCGCCATCTGCTCAAGGCTCGCTAAGGACACCAATGTGGTGTACGTCACATTTAGGAGCATGGATACATGCATGCAACTATGAACTTGCAGCGCAAAGTAAGTGAACTTGTTGAATTACATATATGTTAAGTTATGAGAAACAGAGTTAAAATCAAATTAGCTCCGAAATCAGTGACACAATGATTGATAATAAGATTTCACTACTTTGTGTTCTTTCCCTAATATCACATTTATCAGATCTGTACTGCAACATGACGATCACCAGAAAGTTGACATGGTATCAGAGCCTGGTTGCAGTATATGAAGCATCTGGTTAGATCGTCATTTTCATCGTTCAGCTAATAAGATTTGTTGTTGTGGTTTTCCATTTCTTTCATTGTTATGGCTTCGAACTCTGGATCTGGATCTGATTTAGTTTCTGGAATGGTTAACTTGCCTGCTGTTGTTGATACAACTAGTCCATTATTTTTACATTCGTCAGATTCTCCAGGAATGGTTTTAATTCCTTATCAATTGACGAATTCGAGTTCATATTCTCGTTGGAGAAGCTCAATGTATAATGCTCTTTTGGCAAAGAACAAACAAGGATTTGTGGATGGAACCTGTTTGATTGAACATGTTGATTCTACATTTCACTATCAATGGCGAAGATGCAATGCTTTGGTTATTTCATGGATTTCAAGTACAGTGTCTAACGAGTTGATTTTAGATGTGGCTTTTTCACAAGATGCTTTTACTCTTTGAAATGATCTCAAAGAGCATTTTGATAAGGTTAATGGAATGAAAATATATTCAGTACAAGGTGAAATTGACACTATTAATCAAGGAACAATGTCTGTTTCGAAATATTATAGTAAACTCAAAGTTCTTTGAGAAAAATGATCTATTGTGGTGTCTAATCTTCCAGTCTCTGATCAGAATCGAGAATATTATGAGCATCTCCAGCAACAAAAACTTTATAAATTCTTATTTGGTTTGAATGATTCCTTTAGTAATGCGAGGTCACAAATTCTATTACAAGATTCAGTCCCTTCAATTAATCGTGCATATTCTCTTATAATAGAAGAAGAACAGAGGCAGTGTAGAAATGCATCTAATTCTACTACAGAACATCCAGTTTTTTTTTGCAGCAAAGAATCAAAATCAAAATCAAGCTCAGTACATGAAACCCAGGAGAGATTATAATGTTATATGTGATTATTGCAAGAAGGCAGGACATAAGAAAAGCCAATGCTTCAAAATTGTTGGAAATCCTCTAGGTTTCAAGTTTAAACCTCGAAATCCAGGAAATATCAATGCAGCTGCTGTTCAAGAAAGTTTTGAATTGGGAAGTTCTGGACAATTGCCTGTTGTGAAGGAGGAAGAACATAAGTTTACAAGTGAGCAATTTAAGCAAATTCTACAATTACTGAATAAGAATCCAGAAAGTGTCAAAGCAGGAGCAGCGGTTAATTTGACAGGTACAAGTTTAGTAGCAAATCATGATTGTTTAAACTATTGGATAATTGATACAGGGGCCAGTAATCATATGACCTTTCATAGAGAATGGTTAAAAGATGTTAAAAAAACTTTCAAAAAGGGTGGTTATCACTTTACCAAATGGCAATACATCAATAGTGACTCATTCTGGATCATATCTGATTGGTCCACAGCTCATCTTACAAGAAGTTCTTTATGTTCCTGATTTCAGATTCAATCTTATATCAGTACCTCAGCTCACTCATAATTATCCCATGATAGCAGTGTCATTTAATGTTGATTCATGTATGATTCAAGACCTTTGCAGTGGGAAGAGGAGCCTGATTGGTAAGAAGCAGAAGGGACTTTATTACTTGGTTCAGGAAGAGATTTCCTTGCCCCCAGCCAGCATGAGTTTATTAGCAGTTGATGAAGTCTCAGATTTGGAGTTATGGCATCGTCGTTTAGGACATCTCCCTATGCAAAAATTATCCTTGTTACCTCAGTTGAATTACTGTAATAAAAAGGACAAGTTTCATTGTTCTACTTGCCCTTTAGCTAAACAAGCTCGTTTATCTTTTCCAATAGCCAAATCATTGAAACACACTTCAACTGTCTTTGAATTGTTACATTTAGATGTTTGGGGGCCTTATAAGCAGCCAACTTATGATGGTCATAAATATTTTCTTACAATTGTGGATGATTTTAGTAGACTTACCTGGATTCACTTGCTCACTAAGAAATCAGATTGCTTTGTTGTTCTAAAGAATTTCCTTATTATGTTAGAAAAGCAACATAATGCCATTGTTAAGACAATAAGAACAGACAATGGTACTGAATTTTTTAATTCAGAGCGCAATAGTTTGCTTATGTCAAAAGGTATTATTCATCAAAGCTCCTGTGTGTTTACTCCACAACAGAATGGATTGGTTGAACGTAAACATCGACATTTGCTTGATACAACCAGATCTTTGCTTTTTCAATCGAATGTTCTAATTAAATATTGGGGAGAGGCAGTCCAAACTGCTGCTCACTTGATAAATAGAGTGCCACTCAAGGTCTTAAACAATATGTCAGCTTTTGAGAAATGCTTTAATTGACCTCCAGACCTGTCTTATCTCAGAGTTTTTGGGTCTCTTTGTTATAAGTTACATAAGCCCATAACTGATAAGTTTGCTCATAGATCTTCAGCGTGTGTTTTGCTTGGTTATTCACAAACTCAAAAAGGATACAGATTGCTGGAGCTAAGCACATGGAAAATTATAATCAGCAGAGATGTTAAGTTTGTGGAATCAGTATTTCCTTTTGTATCTCAGCTATCTGCTCAGGAGAATCCTATAAAACCTCTTGCTTCTCTGCCTGTAGTTGAAGATGACAATTCAATGCCTTCTGAAATTCATAATTCTCCTCTAGATGATGCTACACCTAATCCAACACAGCCTTCTAATTTTTGTTCAAGTAATTATTCAAATGTCCATCTTGAAACTGTTCTGTCAGATATCTCATCTCCTCATACTGTTCCTTCAAATATTTCTGAGAATATCATTTCTTCTGCTCCTCTTATTGAAAAACGGATTAGGAAGTCTCCTGTTTGGCACCAGGATTATGTCATGCAAGCCAATTCAACACCAGTAACATATCCCCTGCAACGTCAATTATGTTACACTAATTTCTCATCTAGTTATAAAAGTTATTTGGCTTGTGTTGATTCTGTTCATGAGCCATCTTCTTATGGTGAAGCAGCACAAGATCCTCTCTGGATGCAGGCCATGCAAAGTGAATTAGATGCACTTGAAAATAATGGGACATGGGAACTAGTTGATTTTCCACCTGGAAAGAAATCTATTGGTTGTAAATGGGTATATAAATTCAAGTTTAAAGCAAATGGTGAAGTGGAGAGATACAAAGCTAGACTTGTTGCAAAAGGATATAATCAGTTGGAAGGCATTGATTATAAGGATACTTTCTCACTTGTGGCAAAACCAGTTACTATTCGTGCTGTTATTGTTGCTGTTGTGTCCAATAATTGGCCTCTTCTACATTTGGATGTGAATAACGCGTTTCTTAAAGGTGATCTTGATGAAGAGGTTTATATGGATCTTCCTTTAGGACTTTGCAGTAAGGGAGAGTTTAATGGCAAGGTGTGCAGACTAATTAAATCGTTATATGGCTTGAAACAAGCCTCTCGTCAATGGAATTTGAAATTCACTCAGATTCTATTAAATTATGGGTTCCTGCAAAGTCAAAATGACTATACCCTTTTTATCAAAACTTCAAGTTCAGCTATGGTCATCCTACTAGTATATGTAGATGACATTCTAATAACTGGGAACTCAGAAATACTAATTCAAGAAGCAAATGATTCGTTGCAATCTGTACTGAAGATTAAAAACCTTGGCCCTCTTAAGTTCTTTCTTGGCATGGAATATAAGATCGAAAAAGGGGATTGTGATCAATCAAAGAAAGTATACTCTTGAATTGTTATCAGACCTTGGTTTGATGGCCTGCAAATCATGTCCTACACCACTTGAACAGAATATCAAGTTGACTTCATATGAATATGATTGTTATCTTGCAGCGCAGGGAAACAAGTTATCAGAGGATCCTTTGCTTGATGAACCTGAAATCTATCAGCGTTTGATTGGACGATTGATTTACTTAACACAAACACGACCAGATATTTCATTTGTTGTACACCATCTTAGTCAGTTTATGCATCAACTGAAGCATTCGCACAAAGAGGCTGCTCTTAGAGTTGTTCGATATCTGAAAGGTACACCAGGCCGTGGTTTATTCTTCCCTGCAGAAAGTTCATCCTCTTTGTCAGTCTTCTGTGATGCAGATTGGGCAGCTTGTCCATTAACTCGCAAGTCTATAATAGCTTTTTGTATAAAACTAGGAGGATCCATAATTTCTTGGAAATAAAAAAAACAAGACATAGTCTCTAGATCAAGTGCAGAATCAGAGTATAGAAGCCTGGCATCAGCTGTTTCAAAAATTATTTGGTTACATCGACTTCTTACAGAATATCAATTCAACTACCAATCGTAGTATATTGTGATAGTAAAGCTGCGATACAAATGGCAAAAAATCCAGTTTTCCATGAGCATACAAAACATATAGAGGTTGACTGTCACTTTGTTCGTGAAAGAGTTCTTCAGTTACTCATTCAGCTACAATACATTTCCATTAAAAATCAGCTTGCAGATGTGCTTACGAAGTCACTTGATCGTGCACAGCATGAACTCCTGGTAAACAAGTTGGGGATGTTAGATCTTTTCCATCCTCCAACTTGAGGGGGAGTGTTGAATTACATATATGTTAAGTTATGAGAAACAGAGTTAAAATCAAATTAGCTCCGAAATCAGTGAAATCAGTGACACAATGACTGATAATAAGATTTCACTACTTTGTGTTCTTCCCCCAGTATCACATCAACATGACGATCACTAGAAAGTTGACAGAACTCATAGACCATCTGCTTTAATTTTAATGTAATTGTGTTCATCCAGGTACGTGACGATCGCATGAACCATGGGTCTCATGATCGCATGGCGGCTGGCACTCGTCACGATCGCGGTGCAACTCATCATCATCATCTGCTTCTACGCCCATTGTGTGCTGCTCAAGAAGATGCCCGTCAAGACCATCAAGTCGCAATCGGAGAGCAGCAAGCTCGCGGCCGAGGCCGTCTCCCTCGCACCATCACGACCTTCTCCTCCTAGGACCGCATCCTGCAACTGTTCGAGATGGCACGGGATGGGCCCCGACGCCAGAGCATCAGGCAGTCGTTGTACGTCGGTGTCGGCCTTGCGTCATCGCAGAGCCTCATGACATGCACACGGGTCCTCGACTTCTGGTATAGAGGAAAGCTCATCGCTGGCGGGTACATCACCGCCAAGTCCCTCTTCGTTCATGATCCTGGTCGGCACCGGCTATGTCATCTTCCTCGCATCGTACAAGCCCCATGCCAGCAGAAGGCCCCGACTTCTGAGACTGACCACATCAGTCAATGCCTTCCGCCTCTTCGAGCACCAGCGCCTGGGCAGCGTCACCATCCTCCCCTGCTCCTACCTCTCCCACGGCCTCGACGACATCGACCAGGCCTTTGATCCCTGCATGCCCAGCTCATCACCCCGGTGCAGAAGCTGCACTTGCCCATGAGAGAGAAGTGGCTTGTCGAATACTTGTACGAGAGCTCTCATCTCTGTATGTCAAAGCTCGGCATGTTCGGCATGGATAACTACTACACAGTCGGCGCCAACTTCGTCTCCTTCCTCGACCAGTGGCGGCACAACCCAAACCCCAACCTTGGCTTCGACGGTGGCCTGTCCGGCCCGGCTACAAGGTGGTCGTCCTCGAGACGGGCGATTACTGTGTCTGTGGTAACCTCGACCTCCTCGAAGGTCATTCCTTGGACCAGGTGCACGAGAACAGAGGCGAGGCGTCCTTATCACTGACAACATGGGCGTGATCGTCCTAGCAGGTTCCACTGCAGTCGGCGGCTCCGCCATCAACTGGTCGGCGTCAATACGCACCCCGACCATGTGATGAGGTACAGAGTGGTTGCGGGAGCACGCCCTCGAGCTCTTTGGTAGCGACGCCAATGCGTGCGCCATGGACGTCACGTGTGAGCGGATGGGTGTGCAGTGCCGCGTATGCGGCAAGAGTCTTAGCAACAGACGGCACGGTCAGGACGACGAACGCCACAATCCAGGCCTTCAACTTCAGTGTTCTTCTCTATGGACCATGCTCGATGGGGATCTCATCGACCACGGGCTCGCTTGTGGTGCCTCATTCTCCTCGAACTCCGACAGTGGCAAGTTCCCGGATTCGGCACTGGATCGCGATGTACTTCAGCCACAGGGCGGACAATAGGGAAGAGCTTGCATTGCCTGGCAGAGAGCAATACGTCCGTCAGGCTGACGTTGTTACGGTTCCTACCACAGAGTCCAGGCGGAAGGCAGGAGCGGACGATAATCACATTATCTTGTGCTTCACACTATTATAATATATGTGTTTTTTAAATAAATAAAAAACTATTATGTAATATTAAAAAAAGAAAATGAATAATTGCTTTGAGAAATATGAATATACTGTTTAAACATATAATCATTATGGAAAAATATATTCATTGTTTCACCATTTTAATTTTCATATTCTAAAATAAAAAAGTTAATCGAGGTGATCTTATTCGACTAATTTCGTTTTTCTCCTATTTTTGAATTATTTCTTGATTTCATTAAACTCATTTAATGCAAAACTATGATAACTTAAGAACTTTTACTTAAGTGTGAAGAATCATAATTATTTTTTAATTATAAAATCACATATCTTACATCTACTTAACTTCATTATTGTGGATATGAAGAATCATAATTATTTTTTAATTTGAAGTATCACATATGTTAACCATACATCTTTAATTATTATATAGAGTAGGATGTAAAAAATCAATATTATTTTTATAAATATATGATATTATTTTAGATAAAATAATCATTAATTATTGATAGCAAAATTGTAATATATTTTTTTCTAACACACATACACAAATATAAAATAATACTTATTAAAATATTATAAAAGACATAATATTTTTTATAATCATCTTAAATATTTTAAAATATAAACTTAATTAATATTTATCTTAATTCATATTGTAAGATATTTATATGTATAATGCATGTTACAACTTTTTAAAAAAATGTATAATGCATGTTACAAGAAATAGTAGCTAAAAAATATTATATATTATAATAAAAAATAAAAAAATATTTAAATTGCACGAAGCACAATTGAGTTAATCTAGTTTATATAATGTTTAAGGACTTAATGTTGGTTCTACCTCCATAAGGAGGCAGGGCCATGCTCCCTCTTCACTCATCCGTCCCATGCAAAATAGACAAACGATGGAAATATGGACAGTACAACCAAGTCTCTGATCAACAAGTTGTTATTGAAGCAACGTTTGTTTGTTCTCCGCATGCAAGAAGGTACCTCTGTGAAAGATCATCTTGATCAGATGAATACTCTGTTGATGGAATTATAAAATATAGATGTGAAGATTGAAGATGAAGATGCTGCCCTACTTCTGTTGGTGTCTTTTCCTCTGCAGTACGAAAATTTTGTACAATCTATTATCATCGGAAGAGACACAATTTATTTGAAAGAAGTAAGATCGAGTCTACATACTCGTGAACTTCGTCATAGGGCGTCTGATAAGGCTGTGGAGACTCAGGCCGCAGGGTTGGTAACAATCACAGAAAAGACAAATCCTAAAAATGATAAGTCGAAGAAGAAGAATATCAATCCGAAGGACATCTGCAACTATTGCAAAGAATCGGGTCACTTGAAGAAGAACTGCCCTAAGAAGAAGAAGAAAGACACGGTTGCTGCAGTAGCTCACCATAATAGCGAATCTGATGACGATTTGGCTCTCATGATATCTTATCAGAGATGCTTGGAGGAGAGTTGGATTCTCGACTCAGGATGTTCCTACAAAAAGTGGTTCTCGACTTATCAGAAGATTGATGGTGAAAACGTCATCGTAGACAATGATGCAGCCTGTAAAATAGTTCTTCGCTCAATTCAGATATGAAGTCATGACAATCAGATGAGGACATTGACAGAGGTCCGTCATGTTTTATAATTAAAGAAAAATATGATATCGTTAGGAGTTCTGGACTCCAAAGGATGTCGGATGTCTGCTGCAGGAGGTGTTCTCAGGGTCACCAAGGGTGATGTTGAAGTCATGACAGGTGTCAGACAAAAGTCCTTGTACATATTACAAGGCACAGTAATTTCTGGCGTGACTGCAGTAGGTAGTTCATCCAAATCAGAATAAGAAGCATCTAAGTTGTGGTACATGCGACTTGGACATATGAATCAGAAAGGGATAAATATCCTTAGCAGGCGCAATCTTCTGGATGGTCAGAAGATATCTGAAATCAGATTTTGCGAACACTGCGTCTTTGGCAAGCAAAAATGACATCAATTCAGGAAAGCCGTGCACAAGACGAAGGCAACACTCGATTACATCAACGCTGACTGTTGGGGCCCCTCTCGTGTTCCATTTTTAAGAGGTTCCAGATATTTCCTATCTATGATAGATGATTACTCAAGGATGACATGGGTATTCATGATGAAGCACAAGAGCGAGGCATTCGAAGCTTTCAAATAATGGAAGATTCTAGTGGAGAATCAGACATCGAGAAAGGTGAAACGCTTTCGTATAGCTAACGATTTAGAATTTTGTTTGTCTGAATTCGATCAGTTCTGTAAGGATGAAGGCATTGCGAGACATCGCACCGTCAGAGATACACGCAGTAGAATGGTGTAGTAGAACGCATGAACAGAACTCTTCTTGAGAGGGCACGGTGCATGCTCTCTAATTCTGGTCTGAATAAGTCATTCTGGACTGAGGCTGTTAGCACAGCATGCTATCTTGTCAATCGGAGTCCTACAATTGCGATCGATCTAAAGACTCTTATTGAGGTATGGTCAGGTAATCCTGCTGATTATACTAATATGAAAGTGTTTGGCTGTCCAATATATTATCACGTCAGCGAAGGAAAGCTGAAACTAAGGGCCAAAAAGGAGTCTTTGTAGGATATGGTGCATGTGTAAAAGGCTTCAGAATTTGGTCTCCTTCAGAGCACAAGGTTATTCATAGCAGAAACGTATCTTTTGATGAGATGTCTATGCTCAAGCAGAAATCAAATGTTGTTGACTCAGCAGAGGATGGTGTCAACAAACATATGGAGTTTGGATTAACTCCAATTCAGAATGGGCTAGAAGAATCTCATCAGGTTGAACAATCAGAGTCTGAGGAGCAAGCAGAAGAAGCAACGACAAGTCTAGCTGCAGGACGTGCTCGTAGGCAAGTAGGTCTTCTTAAGCGTTATGGCTTTGAGGACATGGTTGCATATGCATTCCAAGTAGTTGAAGAGGTGGAATCGCCAAATCAAGCTACAAGGATGCTATCGCATGTGCAAAATCAAAACATGATTGACGGCGGCAGAGAGTATTAGATATCTGATTGTAGGATTCAATTCAAGGTGAAAATTTATTAAATAATGCCTTGAATCCTACTTTAACTGGAAATGTATTTGGATCCAAAGAAGTAAAAGGAAATCTGTCTGACATATTTTGTATATTTTCTTATCATGAGATTGTTAAGGAATTGATTTGTTTTCTTATTACTAGGTAGGTGTCCTATTTTTGAGATTAATATAGAGACCCAATTGGTTTCTAATTCCTATTATCTGTTAAAGGGAGTGCCTATATAAACTCCCTAGAGGTCTAAAGAGAAATCAATCTGATCTTATAATCTTCTTCTATTTTTTCAATCTAATACAATTCTGCGTCGTCTTAAATTTCTCGGATTTTCTCGTGGTGCATAATTTCTCTCGTGCAGAAATCCTAACACTATCAAATCGCTCACCCAAGTTAACTTGGAAGACCACACAATATACTCCATCTGGCTCTATTAGATTACGATATGAATTACTTAAAGAAAATATTGAATTATTAGATTGACTACACTGCCTAGTTACAAATAAAGCTAATTAAAAGTCTTAAACACGATAATCATTAACAAATTATAATCAAGCACTACGAAAGGTTCACAAGTTTTAACTTAACAACAAAACTAACAAAAAAAACTTTGTAAGAATGAATTAATTCATCCCAACATAAAATAAAATTGGAAGTATTCTTTGGAACAAACGATCACGAGCCTCGCCCGTGATCACCACATAGAAATCTTCTCGGTTGTTCTTCAAGATGCTCACATATTTTTATCTTCAAAGCACATGTAGCAGGCCCTAGCATCCCCTCCCTAAGTGGTACAAAGGTTCTATTTATAGAGATTCCAATTTTCATGTAATTGGAGAAGAAATGGAAACTTTTTCAATGTCAAAATAATGAAAATTCGGAGTTCCTGAGTGAAAGAGAAATTGTGTAAGGTAATAGCATGAAAAGTTTTTTTTTCATAGTTCAAAATTTTTTCTTTTTTTCTTGTGTAAAGTTTGAAGCTTTTGTGGTGGTAAATACCTGATTTTCTTCTTTTTGAGGCAATATCATGGTGGGAGTTTAAATTTTTCACCAAGTAGCATTTGGCAATTGGAACAATAGTTGTTGTCTTTGAGTTGAAAGCAATGGAATGGATTAAGTTAAAAAAATTGATGTGATAAATTAATTTTAGTGAATATTTGAATAAATTAATAAATTATAGATATAAAGTATAAATTATAATTTTCTATTTTAAAATAATATATCATTTAAATACAGAAAATAATATTTATAATAAATTATATTTAACAAAATATAAAATCTTTTTGCCTGAAATGATAAATAATAAATAACATTAAATTAAATTATAATAAAATATTATATTTAATAAATAAATTATTTTGTCTGACGAGAGAAAATAAGATTTGGAAAAAAAGTCACGTAAAAAAAAGAGTTCTAAAGAAAGAAAATGAATGATTGCTGTATTGTTTGGTTCCACCTCAGTTTCATCAAATCGGAAAGCAGAAACGGAACGTCACGAAACCGATAAGTGAGAACCACGTCACCTCGGGTTTTAACTTTCGATCGAAATCAGGCCTCCACCCAGTTGAAACAGTTGGGCAGCTTCAATCTTTTACTGATTCTGTGTGGTTCTCGTAGTGGTTCTTATCATCCTGCTTTTGTCCTCCAGTTCCTGTCACTGTCCTGATGATGGACTTGTGCACATTAATTATTGTAGCATCTTCTGTTCTCTTCTATCCACAGCAGCAAATCCACCTAATTCCGTTGAATCCAAATCAGCACGACTGCACATAGCTTTAAAAACGTTTGTTTTGAATATAAAACTTCCATATTTTTCATTTGTTCCTAGTGGAAAAAAGAAGCTCCTTTTTTTTCTCTGTTTTGATAGAATTGGCTGGAGAAAATGGCGGCTTGCAGAGTGATCATATGGCTTTCCCTTGCTGCTCTATGCTCCTCTTCGGCCGAGGGTCTCGGAGTCAACTGGGGCACGCAGGCGACGCACCAATTACCACCGAAGGTCGTGGTCCAGTTATTGAAGGACAACGGAATCAAGAAGGTCAAGCTCTTCGACGCCGACCCCATCACCATGAGCGCTCTGGCCGGTACAGACATAGAGGTGATGGTGGCAATTCCGAACAACATGCTTGGGATCATGAACGAGGCAGATGCCGCGAGGAAGTGGGTGAACAAGAACGTCACTAGGTACAACTTCGACGGAGGAGTAAAAGTCAAGTGAGTATGGACCTCTCATCATCCAAAGTTTAGTTCCGTTGAAGCTGCTGACGAATGATTGTTCCTCTGCTTTTTCCTATTGCTTTTGATTATTACTTGATTGCCAGCAGCTTCCAATGTTTGATAAGAACTATCCCTGCAAGCTCCTTGATGATCCAGAATATGCAGCAACATAGACAATGAATACAATTGAAGGAAGATTTCAGATGGAAAGGCTTTTTGAAGAAAAGATCGAATGTTATTTTTCCGCTTCATTGTTTCACTTCTGAAGCAAGGCTTTATACCTTTTACAATAAGTCAATAGGAGTATAGCTGATTTAACGAATCCGTAATTACAAGTTTGCCACTGCAATTATCTCGTGCAGGTTTAACACTACATGTACATGTTTATTACAGTGTCAACTTGACAACTCAACATTCCCCCTTCAAGTTGACACTCTGAATATCCAGCATTCCAAGCTTACGCACCAACTTATCATGTTGTACTCTTCCTAATCCTTTTGTCATAATATCTGCAAGAAGGAATGTAGGATGCTGGATGCATGTAGTGTCTTCTTGGCAATCTTTACAAAATCACAGTCTATCTCTATATGCTTAGTCCTCTCATGAAACATAGGATTTGAAGCAATTTGTATTGAAGCATTATTATTGCAGAATAACTTTCGTGGCTCAAGAATTACTATCCCGAAATCTCCTAATACTGCTTCAATCCATACAATTTCTGCAGTGGTTGAAGTCATACTTAAGTACTCTGCTTGAGTCGAAGATCTAGATACAGTGTCTTGTTTTTTTGCCTTCCACGAGACCAAATTGTCACCTGCCACCCAATTTGATACAGTATCCTGTCACTGATCTTCGCGTAATCAACATGAAGTCCAATATGAGTCACAATAGGCTGTCCATTGACTATTTGCCCTTGAAGAGAAAAAAATTCCTAAACCTGGCTTATCTTTGATGTATCTTACCACTCTCATAGCTGCATCCATGAGAGATTTTAGAATTGTGCATAAACTGGCTTAATGTTTGAACAGCAAAAATAATATCTGGTCTTGTCATTGTGAAGTAGAGTAATTTCCCAACTAGCCTTTGATAGCTTGTTGGATATTCTAAAAGCTTGCCATCTGAATTTAGTTGAAACGAGTCATCATATTCTTTAGTAGTGAATTTAAAATTTTTCTCTAATGGGGTTTGGAAAGGTTTTGATCCAAGTCCTGCTTTTGAAATAAGCTCTAAGACATACTTTTTTTATTAAGGACTATTCCATCTTTGTTTTTGGCTATTTCTATGCCAAGAAAATATTTCATGTCTCCCAAATCTTTTATATTGAAATTGGTTTTCAGTACTGTCTTTAATTCTTCAACCAGACCCTTATCATTTCCTGTGATAAGAATATCATCTACATAAACTAATAGAATAATAATTTTGCCAAAAACCCTTTTTGTGAATAATGAATAATCATCTACATAAACTAATAGAAGTATCCATTATTCTTTAGTCTAGAAGTCAGCTTAAAATTCCATTGTCTATTGGCCTGTTTTAGATCATAAAGTGACTTTATTAGCTTGCAGACCATTCCTTCATTATTAGAATTACAGAACCCAGGAGGCACTTCCATATATACTTCTTCAGATAAATCTCATTGCAAGAAGGCATTGTTGACATCCATTTGATATAAAGATTATGAATACATACCTGCTAATGCCAGGACTATCCTTACTGTTGTCATTTTTGCCACCGGAAAAAATGTCTCAACATAATCTATTCCTTCCTATTGACTATATCCCTTTGCCACCAACCTGGCTTTGTATATTTCTAAAGAACCATCAGATAAATATTTCACCTTATAAATCCACTTGCATCCTATTGCCTTTTTTTCTTGAGGCAGTTGAACAAGCTTCCAAGTTCCATTGTCTTCTAAAGCCTTTATTTCAGCATTTATTGCATTAATCCAATTGGTATTTCTCACAGCTTCTTTGGCTCTTTAACCTCAGATATAGTATTCAACAAGCACTGATAACTTGGAGAAAGATGGTCATAGGAAATATAATTTGCAATTGAATAAGGAGTGGACTTGATCTGGTCTCTTGACTGAGTGGATGTTGATTTGGCAAATTCAACAGCAGGCAAAATATAATCAACAACAACAACAACAACAAAGCCTTATCCCACTAGATGGGGTCGGCTACATGGATCATACGACGTCATTCCGCTCTATTAGTAATATTCGTTGATCCATGTTCATAAGATTCGACAGGATTTTACGCTGACTGTCGGGGCCTAACACAACCCTCCTCCTTTATCCGAGCTTGGGACCGGCTATAAAATATAGGCGGAGTTTGTTCGGCAAAATATAATCCTTGTGCCAAATTGGTAGCTTAGCTACTCTTTTTGACTTTCGAGTTTGTTCTCTTGTCTGTATAGAAGGTATCGATGGCAAGGGTAAAGGCCCAATAGGTAAAGGCAATTAACTACATACAGGGGCATCAATTGGAACATTATATGGTGAATAATGACAAAGATTATCATTATTTTGATCTGACTCAAAAATCTGGTGCATTTTCAGGCATTAATGCATCTAACTCTGGAAAAGAATTTTTCTATTGATTATCATTAGAAGAACCAGACGAAGGAGAATCAATAGGACTGGGAAAATCTATAGGATTGGATGGACTAATCTGAGGAAACAGATTAAAATGTTGATTCACGTCATTTTTGAAAGGGAATATGTGTTCATGGAAGATATTGTCTCTATTCACAAATATCTTTCGAGATGAAAAATTTAATAGTTTATATCCCTTTTGAGTAGGAGAGTAACCCAACTGAACTGAATGAATGGACCTTGCTGCAAATTTATCATGTATCTTTGTTACTGAAGCATAAACCAGATGACCGATAGTTCTTCGATGATTATACATAGGAAACTTCTGAAATAAAAGCTCATATGGAGTTTTTCCTTGTAGCAAAGGTATTGGTAGCCTATTAATCAAATAGGTTGCAGTTTGTACACACTCTCCCCAATAAGGATTTGGTAAGGAGGATTGGATTTTTAAGGCTCTGGCTACTTCTAAGAAATGCTTGTGCTTTCTCTCAGCAATTCCATTCTGCTTAGGGGTATCAACACAACTACTCTCATGAATTGTCCCTAAAGAAGATAACAGATCATTGCATTGCTGAGAATTGTCTGTTCTGATAACTTGAACAGCTGTTGAAAATTGTGTTTTGACATAGGCTGAAAACTGCTGAATATTACAAAAGGTATCACTCTTGAGCTTTAAAAGAAATATCCAAGTATACCTAGTATAATCATCCACTATCATTAGAAAAAAATCTCTTATTGTCATGAGTTGAATGATTATATGGTCCCCAAAGATCCATGTGCAGCAAGGCAAAAGCCTTTTTTGTTCTGTTGCTACTTAAAAGGAAAGTCTTGTTTGCTTTGCCAATGGACAAAGAGGACAAAAAACATTAGAAGGAGAAGAATTTTCAATTGAATCTCGTATCAAAGGGAACTGTTTCAGTTTATCAAATGATACATGACCAAGCCTTCGATGCCAAAGTACACTAGAAATTGAAGAGTCAGTTACAGAAGAAGACTGTAACATAAGAGGATGATGAGGTAAAAAAGAAGAAATGGAAGAAGTTTTCTGAAAGTCCAAGAGTTTGCAAGTCACTCCATGCGGCAAAAGGAAATATAAGCCTCATTTCTCTTTATCAATCCCCATCATCTTCCCATTGAAGAGATCCTGTAGAAGACAAAAATGAGGGAAAAATTTCACCAAACATTTCAATTCTTTGGTTAACTTGGAAATAGACATGAGATTGAATTTAAACTCAGGCATATATAAAACTTCATTTAACTGTTGCTCTGGTGTTATCTTATAACGTCCTGTACATGACAATTTAGAAAGTTTTCCATCAGGTAATCTAACTGCTCTACCTGATTTGTTCTCAACCAAGTTATTCAGCCAAGTTTTAAAAGAGGATACATGATTTGTAGCACCTGTATCCAAAATCCATTCAGGTCCATTATCTACAACATTCATAACTGATGATATACCTGCCAGTTTGACCTTTCCTTCTTCCATAGATTCTTTGTTAATGAATTTCAGAATTTGTTCATACTGCTCCTTATTAAAGGTTTGTGCTGGCACAGTAGAAGAACTGGTTTCTGAAAAATCAGTATTAACAGCATTGTTGGCTACTGCATCTCCTTGCTTCATAGATCTCTTCTTGAATTTGTAATCAGCTGGATATCTGATTAACTTGTAGCAAGTTTTCCTTTCATGCCCTTTATTATGGCAGTGATTACACAGTAGATTCCAATTTCTTTTAGGCTTTGAATTCTGTATTGAGGATTTGTGATTTTGTCCTCCTGAAGTTATAAGTGCTGCTGTATCAGGAGGAGTCTCCAGAGAGATTCCAGAGGCTATATTTCGCTGACTTTCTTCCTGTATTAGCATGGAGTATGCTTGTTTCACAGCTGGCAGTGGTGACATAAGAAGTATCTGACTTCTGATTTGTGTACAAGTTTCATTTAGGCCCATAAGAAATTGATAAAGCCTAATATCCTGAGAATGCTGAATATGCTTCCTTGATTTTTCACAAGATCATGAGGGAAACTCAACCATCGAAGACATCTCATCCCAGTATACTTTCATTTTGTTAAAATAAGCTGAAATTGACATGGTTCCCTGATTAGTTGTATAAATGGATCTGAGTAGTTGAAAAACTCTTTGTTCCATGATGCTTATCGAATCTCTCTTTGAGATCTTGCCATACAAGAAAAGCATCTGAAGCATAACTATTCCACTCAACAAATCTTTGGACACGACATTCATGATCCAAGACAAAACAATAGAATTTACTCTGTCCCATAATGATTTAAGAGAATCCTCCACTGATTCACGAGTACAAGATCCATCTATGAATCCAATTTTATCTTTTCCTCGCAAGGAGATCTGCATTGCCCTACTCCATATGGCTAAATTTTCCATGAAATGAGACAAGAGAAATACCAGGTCCATCAGATGGATTCAAAAACAAGGGTTACATATCAAGATTGTTCATCATTTGCCTACGACTTATTGCTGCAGAAGTGTCTTCAGATTCTTGAACCATCAAAAAGGTTTTAACTCAAGAATCAAATAGATCAGACACTTAAGGAAAAAAAACTGAAGAACAGAATCTGATTTCAAAACACATCCAACAACTCTCTTGATAAAATCCGATCCGAAGAGAAATCAATAACCAGCTGCGAAAAATAGGAACTCAGCTTGGAGATCAAGGTTTCAGAATGAACCAGTTTTGAGCAGGATCTGTTCTTGAGGCTCTGATACCATGATAAGAACTATCCCTGCAAGCTCCTTGATGATCCAGAATATGCAGCAACATAGAGAATGAATACAAGTGAAGGAAGATTTCAGATGGAGAGGTTTTTTTGAAGAAAAGATTGAATGTTATTTTTCTGCTTCATTGTTTCACTTCTGAATCAAGGCTTTTATACCTTTTACAATAGGAGTATAACTGATTTAACGAATCAGTAATTACAAGTTTGCCACTGCAATTATCTCAGTGCAGGTTTAACACCACATGTACATGTTTATTACAAAGTCAACTTGACAACTCAACAATGTTGAATCTTTTTGGGGAATCATCTGAAACTGAAAATAAGACACTTCAACATCTGGTTGCTGCAAAGGGAACACACAATTGTTTTTGGCTTCGTTCATTGATCTATTGGAGAATTGAGATAGTGAATCAGCAGTACATATTTTTCCCATTATGCTCCTTGTCATGCCAGGCTGTTTCCTTGATAACACTCATGGCATATTTCCCTGTTAGGTTTCAGCATATTCAGATATGCAGTATGGGCCAGCATTCCATCATATCAATTTTCTGTCATGTTTACTTCCATAATTCATTGCCGATGGTTACTAAGATATATCTGAATCACCTAATATGGACCAGAAACATAATCTTTTATGCTAAGCAATATGAAAGGTTTTGGTCATAACCAGAACCAAGAGTCGGTGGAAATTCAAGGTCCGTTATGACAAAAAATTAACAAGATCTGGCAACAAGTTAACTTATCATCCGTTAACTTATGAAAAGAACAGGGTAGAATCACTTCTTCCTTCCAAGTTCAGGATTATATTGAAGCTTTTATTGCCATAAGGACACATAGTTCATTGGGGCATTTTCTGGCATCTAAAAGGAAAGATTGAATAGTTCGCCTATGGAAGCTGTGAGAAGTCTATGTTCTCTGGATAATCACATCAGTTTAAGTTTATTACAAGAACAATTGTTTCTTGTAGTCTTTTATCCGTTGTAAGGTTGAATTGCATATAATTGAATTTGGTATATTGTTGTGATAAGCATCCATGCAAGCAACCCCATACAAGCGTTGCTTTTAATATGCTCTCGACTCTTTATTGCACTAGGTTGCATGGATACAATAATTAAAAGTAGGATCTGATTGATTTTCATCAATTGTTAGAAATCTTGATTATATAAGAGTTAAATAGAACAACTATTGCATACAGAAATCATGTAAAGAAGGTATACTTCTTGATGATGGTTACACTGATCTATGTCTGTTTCCAATCAATTTAAACACATTCATTATTTAGTTCTCCAGATATAAAATATGGACAGCCAAAGACATAGCATATATCACATATAGCTCTGGTACCATGTCACACATAGCTGACAGTTTACATCCCCATATAACTTAACTGAACGAGTGTGTTTCACAATATGAATCTGTAATAAATTTGCCAGTTGTTGTGTCTTCACAGATATGTAGCAGTTGGAAACGAGCCCTTCCTTGCAGCATATAATGGCTCATTCTTGAACATCACTCTTCCAGCCTTGCAGAACATTCAAAACGCTCTCAATGATGCAGGGGTGGGTGACAATATAAAAGTGACAATTCCTCTAAATGCAGATGTGTATAACTCACCTACAGACAATCCGGTTCCGTCAGCTGGAAGATTCAGAACCGATATAAATGACCTCATGACTCAGATTGTACAATTCTTAAACGAGAATGGTGCACCCTTCACAGTTAACATATACCCTTTCATAAGTTTATATGAGAATGACAACTTCCCCTTAGACTATGCTTTCTTTGATGGCACAAGCAATCCAGTAATCGATAATGGAATTCAATATACCAATGTGTTTGATGCCAATTTTGATACTTTAGTATCAGCCTTGAAAGGGGTTGGTTTGGGTAATATGTCTATTATTGTTGGAGAAGTTGGTTGGCCTACGGATGGTGACAAACATGCCAAAGCATCATATGCTCAGAAGTTCTACAATGGCCTTCTAAAGCGTTTAGCAGTAAATCAAGGCACACCTCTCCGCTCCAATCAGTACATAGAAATGTATATGTTCAGTTTAATAGATGAAGATGCCAAGAGTGTTGCTCCAGGAAACTTTGAAAGACATTGGGGAATTCTCAAGTATGATGGACAACCCAAGTACTCACTTGATCTTTCAGGTCAGGGACAGAACATAATGCTTGTGCCAGCAAAGAATGTGAATTATCTGCCACAAAGATGGTGCATATTTAACCCGGTCACCGGAGGTAACCTAAGTGAACTAGGGAATAACATCAATTATGCCTGCACATATTCTGATTGCACTGCACTTGGATATGGTTCAACTTGCAATGGGTTGGATGCTAATGGAAATGCCTCTTATGCTTTCAACATGTATTTCCAAGTTCAGAATCAAAAAGACTTGGCCTGCAATTTCGAAGGTCTAGCCATTGAGACCACACAGAATCCCTCCACTGCTGACTGTAATTTTACTGTCCAGCTTGATCTATCTGGGTCGGCTTCCTCCATTGCGCCGTTGCTTATTGTACTTGCATCATCTACAATATTTTTGTTCTAGATTTGATGCTATTGTGGAAATTCACAGATTTCCAATTTGTTTCTCACTGTAGCTAGCCATTTGTATTTGAGATCCTAAGATAGTTCTATTCCTTATAGCCAATTCAATAAAATTCGAGAGGGATTGGGTTCTCAGATTTTGGGCTTCAATCTATAACATTGTCACCAATGTGAGGTCCCGTAGTAAAGACTTGATTTACCTGTGTTCAGTGATTCAAGCACACAACTAGCAAGATACTGTAATAAATCTGCACAGTGCCATATACAAATCATTTGTCACTTTTATTCATCACTCTCTTCGAGAGCATGCCATGTTCTTTACTTCGTAAAGTAGATGAGTTCCCATCCCTATGCAAACCTTATGTTAAAACTTTATGTTTTTCGATCTTCTTTGCTGTTTTTTAAGATTTCAACATTTTAAAGGTGTACAACTGCAGCCTTGATATATTCTTTTCTATCCAAATGTCAAAAGGAATCTTTCCAAAATAAGATATCTCTCGACATCATCAAGAAGTCCTCGGCCATCTGTGTTTGGCTGGATGGGGACTTGAGAACTTTACTTCCAGGAACTAAACTGACGTGTCAGCGAAGTTCGGGCGGGTCGTTTGGGGGAAGTTCTGGTGCTGGCAGAACTTGGAATTTGATAAGACGGACTTATTCTGGCTGGTGTTTGGTTGAGTGGCAACGGAACTTCCGAGTCGTTGCCGGAAGAGACCTTGCAAGTCGTCGTAACTTGCACACGCCCTCGCCTTCACCAGCAAATGGCAGAGACCTACACCTGCTGAGAGCCAAAGTTCCTTGTGTGTGTGAGAGGGAGAGGAAGAGAGGGAAATCCAGCAGCCGGGTGAGTGATCCGGCCGCAAGCAGTCTGATCCCGCAACATGCAGCCTGATCTGGCCGGATCTCGCCGCAATGGCGCCGCCACCCTGAGGGGGAAAAACAAGACGGCCGGAGAAGAGGGAGAGAGCATAGTACCTCGCAGCCGGATGACACCGACCTTGTCATTGCCGGAAGAGCCCGAGGGAGTCGACGTCGGTTGCGGGCGACGTCGCCGTCCACTGGACCGACAGCAGAATGCAAGAGAAGATGGAAAGTGCGATAGAGGAAGAGAGAGGGAAGAGTGAACGGTGGCGTGGGTATCTCAAGGAAGTTCCTCTCCTCGCGTGGAACTTGAGTCCCGCTTCCGCCCTCTCCGGAGAACTTTTTCGTATCCGCTTCCGCCATCTCCGGAGAACTTTTTCGTAAGAATAAATTTGCCTTCAACCGGAACAAAAGTTAATTATCGAAATGGTATTTGAATAAAAAAAATATAATGCTGAAAATTTAAAAACTTGATTTGATAAATAGATAGATAAATTTTAGCAGGTATTTAAATAAAAAATATGAATTAAAAATATAAGTTATTATTTTATGAGATATAAAATTATAATAAATAAAAATATATTATTAATATTATAATTTATCATAAATTTGCCTTCAATCGGAACAAAAGTTAATTCTCGAAATGGTTTTTTAAATAAAAAAATATAATGATGAAAATTTAAAAACTTGGTTTGATAAATAGATAGATAAATTTTAGCAGGTATTTAAATAAAAAACATGAATTAAAAATATAAGTTATTATTTTATGAGATATAAAATTATAATAAATAAAAATATATTATTAATATTATAATTTACGTAAATTATTAAATTATTAATATTATTTTTATTTATTTTGATTAAATAGTTTAAATGTTATTAATATTATAATTTATCTTAATATCCAAATATAATATAGTTTTTATAATTGAATATTTTAATTAATAAAATATTTCTTAATTATTAGAACTAAATATTTTATAATTTTTAATTAATAAAATTTAATGATTTATTTTATAATATGACTAATAATGTATTAATAAATAACTAAATAATATATATTTACATTACAAAATAATTAAAGATGAAGTTAGGGAGCTTAAAAAAAGAAAAAAAAGTGAAAAGATAATGGTTGAAAAGACAAAAAATAATAGCAAATAATAATAATAAGTTCTTGCCTTCGACAAAAACTTCTGTCCGGAACTTTTGGTCAAAAGTTTCGGCTAGAGGTCATGTGACATGTGTTGTTTGGCAGAATTATTCTATCCTTTGTTCTGGTCATTTGGAAATAGAACCACTCAGTGCATAATTGAATTCACAGATTAGTTCGGGTTATATTTGGTTGGAGTGGAATTTGATGAGAAGTTGATGTGATAGAAAAAATAGATGCGATGAATAAATTTTTGGTGTGTTTTGATTTTATTAGTAATTAAAATAAAATTATAAAATAAAAAATTTATGAGAAAAATTTTGTTAAAAACATATTATTTAAATATAAAAAATCATTTTTAAAATTAAATTATATTTAATGAAATATTAAAAAATTTAATGAAAAACTAAGTAATAAATGAATATTATATTCATCCATTTTTTATATTTATTAGATAATTTATTTTATGAAGATTATTGTGCTAGAGAAAAGAAAATGAATTTTAAAAAAACTAATATTTCGTGTCAAATAAAAAAAAGAGGCAACATCCGGTTCCACTTAAAAAAGTGAAACCGGAGTGGTGGAACTGGGGTCGCGTGACCCCGGTGGTTCCGAAGGAGTGTTTGATGGAACCGAGCGGAACAAGGGTGCGGTTCACCCCGGTTTCGCAAATAAACACGCCTTAATCTTCCTTTAAAAATAATAGTGTGCAGTCTCAACACTTAATCTCCGAAACGTCAAGTCAGCCTCTCCTCCGAATATGTCCATGGGACAATAACCGCTCACTCGTAGGAATGCACACAAAGAACACTCGCAAACACAATGCAGAATAACCCGGATTAAGGGAAAAGCAATGCCTATTCACTCATATCAAAATAGGACAAGTACACAAGTATTTATACAAGAGGGGAACAACCACCTTGGCTGCCCAATTTCAAATTACAATTGTGTCGCCCAAACCTAGGCACCCTTTCACTGAAACAACCCCTTATCGTCATAGACTCCCGCCATCTTTTGATGTTGAGGATGTGTGGGCCACGTGCAATGCCTCGAGCCTCCTGCCAAGGCGTCACACCCGTTCGATAGTTGTCGTGTGCCATGCCGCGTCCAACCGTAGCTCCCGCCAAGGCTCCCGTCCTAGAGCCTCCCTGCAATGAGACTTCCAATTCCAACTGTCCCATTTGGTGTTCAACCTCAAAGGATATCGTTTGGGATAGGTGGTTATGCTTTGGGACGGTATGACTCATACCCACCAAAATGGACAAGCGTTCGTGCCACTTGGGCGCCATCCCGTCCCAGGGACATACCACGCAGATCTACTCGTCCCAAAACATGCTCAAGGCTCCTGCTCAATCCCTAAATGCCATATTGATGCTACTCCACTTCCCAAAGCCTCCGGATGAACTTTGGGGCACCTTGGGATGTGACGCGGCTGGGACATGGTGACGACACCAGTAACCGTCCCGCCACACGAGCCATCATTGTCCCAAAATCCTCTCCTAGGGCGAGGGGTGACAATTCTGCCCCACCAAAAGGGGTGCCGTCCTCGATGATCCAGCTTTGCACTCTATGGCCGAGAGTGCACTCATGTCATTGACAGCACCACGGTTGTCCCTCGCTCTTGAGGAGTCTTTAGTGTCTTCATGAAACTTCTTCAACATACTCACGTGAAACATAGGGGTGCATCTGCTGCTGTAAATGTTGAGGAAGTTCCATCCTATAGGCCACCTTGCCTATCTTCTTGGTGATGACAAAAGGGACTTCATATCTTCTAAGTAAATCTTGGTGAAGATTGCAAAGGGCCTTGAATTGTTGGGTCCTCAACTTGACCAACACCCTGTCCCTAACTTGGAACTCAACTTGCCTTTCTGTTCTTGTATGCAAACTTCTTCGTTTCCTGGACTAATTTGTCTAGGATAGCTCTAGACACTTCCAAGTTATCCTACCATCCCCGGGCTACATGATATGTGGCCGAGCACTTCCTTGGATACCTTGTCGCCAGTGCGGCCAGGGTCACAGGTTGGTGTCCGGTGACAATCTCGAAGGCCCTCTATTGAGTGACTTCACTCCTCAGCAAGTTATAAGAAAACTGTGCTACATTAAAAAGCTTGGCCAAGTCTCCTTGGTTTGCTACCACAAAATGCCATAGGTAAATCTCTAGAAGGTAGTTCGCTCACTTCGTTTGGCCATTCGTCTGAGGATGTAAGGCCGTGGAGAACCTGACAACTCCCTCCAAAAGTGTCCAGTGAATCGAGGGACACAGTCACTCACAATGACCTCGGGCACACCCCAATGCTTTACCACATTCTTGACAAATAGCCGTGCCACCTCCTCCGCTGAGTAGTGCTTCAGTGCAAGGACAAATGTCCCATACTTAGAGAATTTGTCAATCACCACCATGATCGACCCAAACCCTCCTGACTTTGGCAAGGCAGATATGAAATCCATCGTGACCATCTACCAAGGGGCGCTCTAGGATGGGCAGGGATTCCAACAACCATGCCGGTCATTGTTGCTCCACCTTGTCATGTGGCACTGCATACATGTCCGCACATAGGCTTCTATGTCTTCAACCATCTATGGCTGGCCACAAGAAAGCATCTTCCACTAGGACCAGAATCATGCTTGGGTGTCCTGCCCATTTTGAGTCATGACAATCTTTCAACACTTGGCGCCAAAGGCCATCCCGCCTTGGGACATACATCTACCGCCCTATTGTGAACAACAAGCCATCCTTCCAAAACCTCCTCGTATTGCCCTCTTCAATCATACAAAGCAACTCTATGGCCTTAACATCTTGCTTCAGTCCATCTCGAATCTAATCCTAGAAGTTCGCCTTGATTGCACTGATTGTAGCCAATTGTGTCTTGCGACTCAGGGCATTGGCCACCACATTGGTTCGCCCTATTCGGTACTCCAAGGTGTACTCAAATTCATCAACGAAGTCTTACCATCTCACTTGCTTGGGACTGATTTCTTTTGTTTATGGAAGTAAGAGGTAGCAACGTTGTCTGTCTTCACCACAAGCGCACTTCCAAGGAGTAATTCCTCTAGGTGTGTAGGTAGTGCACGATGGCCGCCATCTCTTTTGGTGCATCGCGTATCGACACTCGGTGTCATTGAACTTTCGACTTTCAAAAAGTAAGTGGGTGTCCCTCTTGCATGAGGATGCCTCCCAAGGCATAATCGGACACGTTGATGTGCACTTTAAATGGCCGGCCATAGTCCGGAAGGCATAGGCATGGTTTTTAGGCCATGACACTCCACTTCTTCAAAGGCTTGTTGGCACCGGTCGGTCCATATCCACTTCACGTCTTTCTTGAGAAGATTTGTGAGGGGCACGGTACGTCGAGAGTACCCTTCCTAATAGTTGGCCAATCCAAGGAATGATCGCAACTCCGGTACATTTGAGGCTGCCAGTCCAGGATGGACTGAACCTTACACTCATCCATGCGGATCATCTCGACCTTAATCTTGTGTCCCAAGAACATTACTATAGGCTGAGCAAATGAGCATTTATCCAACTTGATGAATAAATCATTTTCTCGTAATAGCTTGAAGACTTCTCCTAAGTTCTTCACATGATATGCAATGTTCTCATAATACACCACTATGTCATCAAGATAGACCGCCACACATTAATCCAAATAGGTGGTGGAAGATCCTATTCATTAGGGTACAAAAAGTGGCTGGTGCATTGATAAGGCCAAAGGGCATCACAAGGAATTCATATGACCCCTACCTAGTCACACATGTTGTCTTCTCTTCATCTTCCTTTTTAGAAAACACCTGGGCCTTCCCAAGGTGATCAAAGAGATCCTCTATCAGGATGATAGGGTATTTTTTGTGCACCGTTAATTTTTTTAAAGCCCTATAGTCAATGCACATCCGACCCATCTTTCTTCTTTTGGAAGAGCACCAACACTCCATGAGGGTCCTTTGAGGGTCTTATGAATCCGGCCTTGAGAAACTCGCCAAGTTGCTTGTGAAGTTCTTTCAATTCAGGGGGCACCATGCGGTATGGCTCCATGGCCGGAGGTTTGCTGCCGGGTGCCAACTCAATGGAATGGTCTATGTCGCGTTCGGGAGGGAGCTTCTAAGGCAGTTTGGGGGCATTACATCTTTGTAATGTTTCAGGAGCCTCCGATCTTCTTCCAACATGTCTTGACCCACCTGGACATGCTCGTTCAACTCGAAGGTCACCAAATATGTGGCCTCCTTGCGCATGCCTTTGCTTAGTTGCATGGCCGAGAGCATGCGAGACCTTATGCTTGCCCTTGTGAGGGCCGCTTCATGGGATGTATCCTGGGACAACAAACATAACTCTTCTTACCTCTCGGAACACGTCCATGAATTCCATGCCCAACACAAATTTGCAATCATCCATTGTCACTATGGTGATGTTGATTGCCCTTCTCAATTTGCAATCTGAATGGGTATATCCTTTGATACTCCATGGATGGGATATGACAAGGTGTTAATTGTCTTGATTAACCATGGTTCTTTGGTTAGGTGATCCCTAGGCTTGCAGCCTCTTGCAAATACATGAAATTGTGAGTGGCTCCTGTCTCCACTAGGGCAGTCCTGGCATGGCCATTCACAGTATCCTCCATGCACATAAGGCTCCTCGTGGCCTTCTTGGTGCCTTTGGTAGGGAGTGTGGCAGCCACCGTCACCAGGGCCATAATGGACCCCATATGTGCCGCACCTTCCTCTTCCTTTAAAATGGATTCCATGGCGGCTAGGATGCCTGACGGTCGCACTCTCTAGCATAGTGCGCGCCCTCGCATACGTAGCACTTCACCGACTTCTTCGGATCCCCCTTGACAATCTTGTTCACCTTCTTGTCTATATATGTCCTTTCTCCTTCTTCTCTCTCTTCTTGCCACCGGGGCTGGGCTTGTCCTCAAACTTGCCCTTGTCCTTGACCGCGCTTGGGTCCTGACTTGAGGAGAACTCAATGAGGACCTCAGCCACCGTCAGGGCCTCCTTCATCATTGTGACCTTCTCGCTTGGCCTCTTGGGCAGCCCATGGCTTGAGTCCCCTTAAGACGAAGAAAACCTAGGTGGACTCGTCCATGGTGCCCGTCATCTCCAACATCAAGGGTTGGAACTATTCAATGTATGCTTGAGCACCGTCAACTTATTCGTGGTGACTTCTTAGGCGTTCCTCGGATAGAACTATTTCTTGATTTCTTCTTTGAATGAACTCCAAGTATCTATCACGAGTTTGCCTTTGGAGACCTCCTCCTCCATCCGAAACCACCATAAGAGTGCGCCATTCGCTAGTAGCGCACAACCACATCAATATGATCTTTCTCCATCGTGATTTTGCTGGTTTTGAAGCTTTTCTCCAAGAACCAAAGGAATCAAGGAGAATGAGTATTTATATGCGAAATCACTACAAAAAATTTGTCAAATAGCGACACCTATTAGTGTATCAAATTATGCGATGCTAATTCGATGGCAATAGCATCAAAATAATGATGTTGTTGGGTTGACAAAATGAGACACTAAGTGCCTCCCCGTACCGTCGCATTAACTTTAATTTATGTTGGTGCCATCACGATGCTACCTCGTCACTATTATCATGCGCCAAAACTAAAAAATGGATGATAGATTATAGCACTATATTGGCGTTGACACGATACGACGCTAAATTAGTGTCACCAACCTTGCGACTCTAAGTCGACGCCAGTTCAAGAGGCGATATTGGTGTTGAAGACGCACTGTGTTGGCGTCGACACGACACGACGCTAAATACCACCTCTACGATGTTAAGTCAACGCTAGTTCAAGACGCGATATTGGTGTCGAAACCTTGCGACGCTATTGTGCGGCACAAGTGATGCTATTTCTTTGCATCCCTACTGCATCGCAAATATGACACAAAACGTGTTAGAAGAACACATATACATACATTTAAATAGAAATTCATATAAATACCTATATTGATCTATACTTAAGTTGGTAATGTTAATTTGTATAACTATATATGTTATCTATACTATAGTTTAATGAAAAAATAAAGTAAATATTCATAATTATATATATATGTTACCTATATATATTCTTATACTATATGTTACCTATATATTTGTATTCCTAAATATATATAAATACAAATACACATATATGTACATACATACAGATATACATATATAGTAATTATAGATATATTGGTGTATATAAACATAAATACATATATATATATATATATATAGACCTACATATAAATATACATACATACATACATACATACATACATACATACATACATACATACATACATACATACATACATACATACATACATACATACATACATACACACACATATATATATATATATATATATATGTGTGTGTGTGTGTGTGTGTATACTTTATATATAGAAAAAAATACTTTATATATACATAACATAGTAAATTTAATTTATATTCCTACATGTGTATGCACACATGTCAATATATTATATATACGACATGTATGTATCATATCTTAATTATAGATAAATTATTTTTATATTCTTAATTATGAAATTATGAGGGTTGAATTAAATGACACAATTTTCTTACAAAAATTAAAATTAATACTGATATTTATCGCGATGGTAGAGACACAATGGAGTCAATATGGCGTCAACTTAGCATCAACATGTCTTCCGATGCTAGCGCAGTGCAAATTAGCATCGCTTTAGCATTCCAACATTGTCGACACTAAATTAGAGCCACTACCCAATTTAGCATTGCCTTTTCCTGATGCTAAATCAACGTCTCATGTTGGTGGCATTGTGTCAACGCTAAGGAGTTGCTATTTTATTAGCTTGAATAGTTGGTCTCTCTTCGTAGGGGGCCATTTTCAGTGGATGCTCAACTTGCCCTAATTGCTAGCTTGAATTGAGATAGGAATCTCCCCATTACATTAGGCTTTCTCTCCCGACTGAACTATTGGTGGGACTAACGACTACTGTTGAGAATTGGAATTGTTGGATTCAAATGATTCATTCGGATTGGCGGGATAAAGGCTCTTTGAAGGAAGAATGCTCTCTTAGTAGCCTGTGCAGAAGCCGACATCAACTCAATGAAGATGTCATTCAGATGATTGCCGCTCTCTGCTCTTTTTTGATTATTCTCATTTACTCATGTATATGTTTAAATTTCTTATGATTTAACTAATAAGAAAAGGATATCACTTATTTCCACGCTGATAATTGTATGATTAAACAAAAGGATTCATAGAAATGTGATATAAGTTTATATATGTGTATATATACATATATGTGTATATATATGAATATGGAATTAAATGATAGGGTTTGTCTTAGTAGTTAGATTAACTAACGTAAACTTATATAGTTTATATATATATATAATTTAAGTTGCATTTAGAGTTATTTTCATAAATTTATCATAGTATGCATCAATTTTACTTCATTTATTACAATTATTCTCTTGAGCTCTTGTGTGCCATTATGTTGGAAAACTCATTTAATTTGGTAGAAATTCCTCAAGACAAACATGGAGTGGAAAAGAGGAAGAAATCAAGCTAAAAATCATAAAACTGAAGTTTGTAACGGGTCATAACATGGAATTCACAGCCATGGGTCAGATCTCTCGAGTCGTAATATGGCACTCACGGCCAAGTACACGATATTATGGATCGTTACAAGGAGGTCACATGTCTCACAAAAGTAATCGCCACATGCAATAATCGTATAATGAGCCGTTGCACTATTTTTACAGGACACAAAAAGTTATACATTTCAGGAGCTGATTCGTAAGGATCGTTACTAGTTGTTCAAGGTCCCACAGAACCTAATGGCCAGCTAAAGGATCCCTTAATGACCATTAGATCACTTTCACGACAAATATCAAAGATGGACATTGCATATCACTGGCCGTGAATAAGCATCTAGCAGGTCTCACAAATTAGGTGGCATGCCAACATACTAATAATACAGGCCCTAAGGGGATGTTCACAACACTCACAAAATGGTCGTAAGATATCAAAAGAAATGTTACAGGTCATAAGGAGACTATAACAGCCCATAATGCAAGATGATATAACGACCCCGGTAGATTATGCACCGCGAAGGAGCAGCCAGAACTAGGCCAAAGTCATTACCAGCCGTGATTAAGATTTAATGACCATAACTTATGAGTCGTAAGAGGGAAGACTCATATCATGTAGAAGCTCATTTCCAAATTTGCCCGAGTCAAGGGTCATTACAGGTATGTTACGGGTCGTAAGCACTGAATGCTAACTCTGATTCATATAGGAGTTTGTCGTGAATGGCTCTTCACGGGCCATTAAATGTGTCGATCTTTGCTGAATTTTTATTGTTCGAAGAATCTTGATTGGATCAAGATGCCATGATGGTGCCTAATCTTATATAAGTCAAATTAGATCATAATTACACAGGCTGAGAAATAAATTGGGTGGTTTCCAAGAGAACTAGAGATCTAATCCGAACTTTATCATTTTAACAAATTTGAGACTCCCAATAGATCGAAACTCTTTGAAAATCCTTGGGATGTTTTGAGAATGATGCATAGAATTCATGCATAATCGTTAGGCCAATTTATTCTAACTTTAAGAGCGTTTCATGATTTAAAGTAGAAAAAGTAGTATAAATATAGAGAAATTCCCAAAAGATTGACTTCTACCTAAGCTTGATTGAATTTATGACAGGGAATCAAAGTACGTTGGAATTTGGACGAAAAAGCCGCGGAAAACAAGTTTTTGCATCTGGCACGGCCGTGCCAACAGATGTCACGCCCGTGCAATGAAGAAAGGAATTCAATCGTTCTGTCATGGCCGTGCGGATGAATTTCACGGCCGTGCAAATCGAAGGCTTGGAACTTACGTTCTGTCACGCCCGTGCAGAAATGATCACGACCGTGCAAATTGAAGGAACTAACATTCTGTCACGGCCGTGCAGTATGTTGTCATGGCCGTCCTGCGGAAAGACCAAAAATTGATGTTCTGTCACGGCCGTGCCACTTGATCTTCACGGCCGTGACGACGGTTCTGTTAGGCAGTTTTAAGCCATTTTTATCCATCTTTTTGATAAGATTTCGGATTGTTGAGCCATGTTACGGGAAAAACTATTTAAGAAGACCCCAAATCAATTGGAAGAACATCTTTGGAGGGCATAATCCAGGAGTTGAAGGCTTGGTGAAGGAGATCCGGAGGCTACAACGAAACTCTGCCGGAAACTCGAGAGAGGACGGTAGAATTAGGAGTAGTTCTTCTTATTCTCTTTTCTTTTCCTAAAACATTATTTAGATTGATGTACTCTAGTTTATTAGAGTAGTTCTTTAGGATTTTCTTGATTGAACTCTATTCTTTATGAATTCTTTGTATGATTAGTTGAGGGATCAATAGCATGTTTGAAGATTTGATTAATTGTTGCCTGAGATTTATTCCTTTGAATCTTTTGATTATCTAAAATGAAGTTTTTAGATTCTCTAGAGTTTTTCTCTGATTTTTTCTCTTACATGCCACTCTTGGGAAATCGCAAGAAATCTAATTGTGTTGTTGTTAAGGTGACTTGAGAAAGCCCTTAACTTTATATTCCAGTTGAATGTGTTTTGAGATGAAATAGATTAGATTAAAAACCGAAAGGATTACTCTCTTTTATTGATCTCAAAATAGGGTTTAAAGCCTGAAATATTGGTTAAATCAAATTGAAAATTTTACTTTATTAATTCATCATCTTTTGTCTAGAATTCATATGTGAGTAGTGGTATTAATCAAGATAAGTCCTATTCATCAAATCTATATTTTTAAACTCCATTGATCATAATCTTATATTTTTATTATTTATTCATCTTATTTTCACATTAAACAACCTATTTATCCTTTCTCAAGTTATAAGTAAGAGAAGTTATTAATTATTTCTTGTCCTCGTGGGAACGATACTTTATACTCATCATTTTATTACTTGAACGATTAGTGCGCTTGCTAGTGTTTCTAAGTTCGCATCAGAGAACTATAAATAGAGGACTAGGAAAGCATAGAAATTCATGCTTGAGCCCTTGGGAGTCATGCTTTATTGCAAAAGAAAGGATTGTTGGATAGGAAGGAGGAACAACTCAGCGCTAGGGCTCCAAGGTTGTTCCAGAAATCATTTAAAATAATGATTTTCTTGTTCTCTCTTCTTAGATCAGATGCTCTTTTTACTTAGATCTGTTTTAGTTTATTCCTTTGATTGTAATAGAGATTTTTATCTTTATGGAAAACTGCATGAACCAGCTTTAACATTGACTTGATATAATGATTAGTTCTTTTAGATTATGATTGTGGTTGTTAATGCTATTTTCTGAGAATATCTTGTTTGGATCTTAGATTATGATTGTGGTTCCTTTAGATTATGATTATGAAGACCGGCTACTGAGTGAGGAGTGCTTGAGTAGCAACAACAACTTAACACGTCACAATGAGGAGTGCTAAAGGCATTTGATGAAAATCTATGAAGGAATCGAGGAGAATGAGTATTTATATGCGAAATCACTACATAAAATCTTTCAAATAGTGACGTGTATTAGCATATCAAATTGTGCGACGCTAATTCGATGCCATTATAATGCATGGCATTTTGAAAAAAAAGAAAAAGAAATGAGGGAGTGGGAAAAGAAATGAAGAGCTCCCTTTCCCCTCCCCCTCACTTCGCCGGCTTCTTCTCTCATCAATGGCACCAACCATTCGTGAGGTGGAAGATTAGGGGGCGAGGATCAACACTTTAAAACCTTTCTCCTGTACCTTTTTCCTGGTTTCCCCTCCACTCTCTCTCACTTTGTTCCTTCTCCTTCGGCATGCACGAACAGCAATAGAGGGAGGCACTCCGATAAGATTTTTGGACGCGAACGATAGGGGAGATGACGGTGGACGGCAGCAACGAACCTGAGGACGAACCTCTGTGCGATGAATCAAAAATCGTAGGCTAACAAGTGTGTTTTCGGGATCCAGGTCATGGGGTATTTTCCTAAGGATTTTTGCATGCTTTAAGGACTTGTTTAGGACTATGATTCATGCTAGCATGGGTGGAAAATTGTGCGTTATCATGATTGATACCGAAATGTTTCTACTTGATTCATGACTATGACCGAATCATTTCATGGTTAGATGAATGTTAATCCGATGAATGTGTGAATCTATTAGTACTTGCTTTAAAAAGTTACCTGTGATTTACTTCATGTTGTCATAGCGAAAGGAATCGTGGATATGAGATTAAGAACATGGGAATCACTTTATGATAATGATAAGGAATCAGCACGTTTTATCATGTGAAGAAGAACGCTATAAATTAGATGTTCAGAATGATATTTATGTTTAGACATGCTTATGAATCATGCTATATTTTATTGAAAAACTGATTGAAAATATAAGGATTCCGCAATGACCTGCGGCTCTGTCAACCTGAAAATGGACAACCGAAATCATTTCGGGCATCCGATTTAGTTTGGCAAGAGTATGGTGACAACTATATCGGATGATCGAAACTCGCTCGGTCGACCGAGAAAGACTGGAACAGAAGTCTGAGATCCTTTCGAATGACTGAAGTGGAAAATGTCAAGACTCAACAAATGGTGATGATGACCAGTCGGACGACCGAAACTATTTCGGTCGATCTAGGTTACTTCGTTGGAATGACTTCCCACCGTCCATCGAAATGACTTCCCACCATTGACAGAAAAATCCGATCGATCAAGGAAGAAGATGACACTGTTCATAACGGACGATCGGTCCAATTTCGATCGACTGAAACTTGTGATCGAAAGTCTGAAAGATCACTCACATGGAAATGGACGACCAAACCTCTCCTGGTTGATCGAAAGAATATGATCATGAAAAGAATGAGGAATGAACACAGAATGGTCGACCACTACCTTTTCGTGTCAGCCAAAAAAGATTGATAAACGGACGTCCACTCCTTTTTCGGATGATTGAATGGAATTAAAATGAATGAGCGTTTAACTTTCGGGCTTCTGATACGTGGACATAAGAAATACGACTCTAGTCAAACTTCTCTGATTTATTAAGCACATGTCCACCTGATTTATACAAAATGAAATGAACTTAAAGATGATTCGAAGCTTTGCACCATACGACCTTGATCATTCTACGTATTGAAAGAGAGGTCCACGATGATTCAGAGCTTATGCTTCATACGTCCTTAATCAATCTACGGATTGAAAGAGAGGTCCACTTATGATGGGGGGAAGTTATGATAGCCTTGTGCGAGATACTTCCTCACGGGTTACCATTTGCCATATCTAGATGAGAGTCTCTCCCTTATGGATGTTTTCGCCTTGCGCAAGGTCGTCCTGCCCTACGGGGCTGGCCGTGGCACTGATCCCCTATTGGCCTATGATGTTCTATATAGGTGCACCTTGTGTGCCGGAAATGGTATTCCTTAAAAGAAAGAAGAGGTCTTCCAAAGAATGAAAGTATGAAAGAATAAACGGACAAAAGATGAATGAAAGGTCTTCATCCTTAAGAATAAAGAACATGAACCAAATAACATGAACTAAAGAACATGAACGAAAGAACATGATTGATATGAATGAAGAATATGAACCATGAACATGAAAATGAAAGGAAATAAACTGAACGAACATGTACCTATGATCCTTAATGATCATCCATCATTGATCCATTTCTTCTCATATATGATTTACATGTTTTAATTCATGCTTATTCTTATGAAATCATCTGATGACCTATACGAACTCACACTTAGCTTTTTGCTAATGATTGAATTTGCTCCCTTGTGTGATCCCTACAGGTGCATGATGATGACTTGCAATGTGCTAATGTGTGCACGGCGATTGCAGTTCAGGTGGCATGTGCACATGGTCATGGTTGAGTTTGAGTCTATGTTTAGTATTAGATGGTACATCCATTTGGATGGAACATATCTGTCATGGCTGACCGAAGGCATTTCTATGTTTAGTATCAGTACCTTTACTTGTGTCACCTCATACTGAGACACTTTGGATGTATTTTTGGCTTCCACACTTTACTTATCGTGATAGTTTGACGTATTTTACCAAATTTCTTCTGCATTCCTCTTCTATTGTTGTATTATTTTAATTGTTAAGTCTTCCGCTGAAGTGTCACTTTTTTTACCATTTGGGTCTACGAAAGAATCAAAGAAAGACCAAAGAAAGTAATGACAGAAAGGAGATTTCGCCACGTGATGGGGTCAAATTTTGGGGCGTTACAAATAGCATCAAAATAATGACGCCGTTGAGTCGACAAAATGAGACGCTAAGTGCCTCCCCGTAGCATTGCATTAGCGTTACTTTGTGTCGGTGCTAAAGTATGCGCCATCACGATGTGACGTTACCAACCTTGCGATGCTAAGTCGACATTGTGTTGGCGTCAATGCAACGTGATGCTAATATCGCCTCTGCGATGCGACGTTAAGTCAATGCTAATTCAAGAGGCGATATTGACGTCGGAATCTTGCGATGCTATTGTACGGCGCAAGTGAAGCTACTTCATTGAGTCCTTATTGCGTCACAAATATGATGCAAACGTGTTTGAAGAACACATATACATACATTTAAATAGAAATTCATATAAATACCTATATTGATTTATATTTAAGTAGGTAATGTTATTTTGTATAACTATATACGTTACCTATATTATAGTTTAATGAATTAATAGATTAAATATTCATAATTAAATATATATGTTACCTATCTATGTATTCTTATACTATATGTATATTATATGTTACCTACATATGTATTCCTAAATATACATAAACGCAAATACACATATATGTACATACATACATATATACTAATTATAAATGTGTTGATGTATATAAACACAAATATATATATATATATATATATATATATGTATATAGACCTAGATACATATATATATATGTGTGTGTGTGTGTGTGTGTGTGTGTGTACTTTATGATAATGAAAAGGAAATAGACAAGTTTTATCATGTGAAGAAGAACAGTTTAAATTAGATGTTCAAAATGATATTTATGTTTAGACATGCTTATGAAGCATGCTATGTTTTAGGGATTTTGTTAATTAGCGTTAGATCTGAAGGATTTCGAACCTGCGGCTTTGTCAACTTGAAAACGGACGATCAAAACCATTTCAGACAAGTGGAACAAGTGGAGAGGTAATATGCATATCAAGTACGTAAAAGGTAAGACAATTGCAGATGCACTAAAAAATATTCCAGATCGAATAGAAGAGAGAGATTGGGAATGGCTGATCAAAGAGTTCTACAATAGCAAACGTTTTAAGGTTTGTATCAATATGAACTATTAATATGTTAGATAAAAATATTCATTTAATTATTCATTTATGTTCAATTGAATTTTTGGCAAAAAGTTGTATTTATTTTTTCTTGTTAATTTGTAGGCTGAAATTCAAGAACTTGTTCGATTGGAACCGACACTCATAGTTATAGAAGTAGTAGAGAGATGTTTTGGATTTCAAAATCGTAGTCATGTCGTTGGCTTTGGAGGTGGAATAAAGACAAAAGGATTTGAGAGGAACAAATTCAAAAAGTGCACTACTAAATGAGTTGCGGGCCACTCGACAAGAGAACAAGTCTTTTCGAGAGGAGAATGAGTCTTTGAAGAATCGTTCGAACTCTATAGAAATTCAAATGCAACAAGTACTGCAACATTTCTTTGGACAATCTAATGTGCAAAGTCCAACAACACAGGGATCAAACAATTAAAACTAAGTGGTTTGTTTCATTGTATGTTCTCTCTTAAATTGCCTTATTTATTTATAAGTTATTATTTTTCATTTTGTTGTTAATTCAGTAGTCATTGCACATTTATTAAAAAATCTTATGTATTTTGTGAGCTTTACAGATTTTGAAGATATGGAAACAAAGAGATGCAATTCAAAGCTCAAACAAGTTATTTTGCTTTTAGGATAGTGTAAGCATTTTTTTGGAGGGATGGAAGAAGATTGATGGGTTAAAATATTTGAATGTTAAATGTTATTGATCTTGACTACTATGAACATTTGTGTGCTTGGATAATTGTTCTTTTTTGAAGTTATATGAACAATTCATTGTGGTAAATTAATTTAGCTTTTGTATTACGGTTTGTGAGTTTGTTTTTAGTTGAATGATTGGTGACAAAGTGTGTTGTAAATCATATGTCATTTAAATCAATGTGTGATAAAGCCCATGTAAATAAATTAATTAGTATATTATGTTGATTGACCAATTTTAAGCAATGATAGTCATTAAAATAATAGTTAATGATCAACGTAGCAATTTTAATGATATCAATATAGGTAGTCATAAATATATATAATGACCAAAGTTGTCCTTATATAACTTTAAATACCGTTTTATTTATGGTCGTTATTGCATTTTAATGACCGAATTAATGGTCAAAGAAGATTATGAATGATAAAGATTACGATGATCATTAATGCGTTTAATGATGACCTAGATGGTCACTATAAGGATCAGACTATTTTTGGTCATTGATGCTTTTAACGATGGGATTACTAGCCGCTAAAGATTGTCAACGACAAAGATATTTCTAAATGGTTTAACGTATAATGTCCGAATTATTTATGGTCGTTGATGTCTTTCAACGACAGGATTACTAGATGTTGAAGATTATCAACGATAAAGATATTTCTAGCCATTAATGTATTCGACAACCAATTAAATAGTCTTATATGGTTTAATAACCAGATTATTTCTGGTCATTAATGACTTTTAAATATGAGATTACTAGTCGTTGAATATTATTAGTGACAAAGATATTTCTATCCATTAATGTATTCAACGACCAACTAAATGGTCCTTATATTGATTTAACGTCCGGATTTTTTCTAGTCTTTGATGATGTTTAATGGTCGACACATTTAAGCCATCGTTATTGACTTTTAACGACGACATCTATAATGACCAGTGACGACGGGAAATGCTGATCGCTAAATGACCGGATTTTGAATATTAATGACTAGATTTCTCTTCTCTAATGATGTATTTTCTTCTAGTGCTTGTAATTACTGCAACTTGTGATTTTTGACTTTACTTGTTATGCTTGTATATGAAAAGAATGTTAGCATACGAGTAGTTTTCATAAGTTCCATGATAATCTAATATCAGTTGAAACCCTTTCTAAATCAACATAACTAATATTCATACGAAAGTATGATATTTAGTTCTTATTTTAATACATTGTGAGAGAAATTTTTAAAGGTTGAAACTGTCATGATTTTATTGTTGAGCTGTTCTAATTCACCCATAGCAGAATATTAGATGAACCTTGTTCCTAGGGGAATATGTCATTAATTGTTAATCCACTTTAGAGCTTTCAGCTAAATAGTTAGTTTTTTCATTCTATAAAGTCTCTTTAAAACATCAAAAAAAGTTAACTTAGTTATATTTTTGATCATGTCTTTATTTTTCCCTTTTTTCTTAGTTGTTATTTTAGCCCTTTTAGTCAAGGATTAATTTAGATTAGTTAGTGAATCTTTAGATCTCAAATCACTATGGATATGTCACTCGAGTCTACTACTCTGATATGTGCACTTGCAGTTTAGTGAAGTGAGGAGTTTATGCCATATATCATTCTATTGCATTTTCAATTTTGTACAATTTCTGTTTAGAGTCCAAAAAATCAGCTAGTTAATCACACTCCTATGAATTTACATCAAGTTTTTGTGGCCATTGCTGGGGATTTGAAGTTGATTAGATTCACTTTATGTAGTTTAGATTAGTTTTAGATTTTTATACTTATCACATTTTTCAGCTTAGTTTTCCTTTACTTTTACAATTACTCTGAATTGTCAATTCTATCTGATTTTTCTTGTTTGAATTTGATACTTCTGATTTCTATTTATGTAGTATTTGGATAGTCAAGAAGACTTGTCTGATCCTGAACCTGAGAGAAGACTCTATAGGAGATTGCAAAGAAAAGCAAAAAAGTAGAATATTTAAAGAAGAGATAAACAATCAAGACAATGAAAACAATCAAACCATGACTGCTCTAAGAAAACTGAAGGACTGTTATTCACCAAGCAATGTCAGAGGACAACCGGTTGATGGAGCTATTGCACTAGTTGTTACATTTGAGTTAAATCCATCTCTAGTCACCATTATTAGGCAACATCAATTTGTAGGACTAGTTACTGAAGATCCAGCTTTGCACATTGACAATTTCAAGGAGATATGCAGTACTATTCACTTTTACAACACTCCCATGAATGTTTTCTACATAAGGTTGTTTCCATTTTCACTCAAGGATAGAGCCAAGATTTGGTGCAAATCTCTCACTCCTAAAGAAATTATAACTTGGGACTCAATTGCGCAGTTATTTCTATCTGAATTCTTTCCTCCTAACAAGACTGACAACTACATAGATCAAATTGCTAGATTGTACTAATTAGATTAGGAGAACATCTATGATGTTTGGCAAAGACTTCAAAGTTTGCTGAGGGCATGTCCACATCATGAATTTGTGAAATGACAATTGGTGAACTACTTTCACAAAGGACTAAATTATCCTTCTAAAGTAGTCTTGGACACTGCTACCGGTGGAATTTTTGCATTCAAGAGCATTGATGAGGCATATATAGAGAACATTGCTAAGAACAATCATTTCTTAACTCATGACAGAGCAAGAAGATCACAATTTGATAGTCAAGTTAACAATATGGAGACTATTTCTGCCCAAATTGAGGAAGCTTTACAAAAGGTTTTGGAGAAGCTTAACCTATCACAAGGTGAGTAACCACCACTAAAAATAGATGTGATGTTTGTGGAAATAGGGGTATGTAACAGAAAGTTGCAATTTGATTATGCAACAATATAAGCAAACTATTGAATAAGTCAATGCTATTGTGAATTATGGTGTGAAATCTCCTTTGAGTATTACACTCCTAAGAACAGAAATAATCCTTATCTTTCCTATAAAGCAAATTATTATCAAGCTCCACTAGTTCAGAATTGAAATTGGGAATCCAAAGTTGTGTCTAAGAATCAACCACTTGCTTACAACCAATCTAGTGTACAACAAAGGCCACCATATGAGCAACCAATCCAAGTTCCACAGATATCTAGGATGGAAGAGTTGTTGGAAGCATTATTAAAGAAACAAGAGAAGGTTGATGAAGCTAGACAAAGACAAGAGAAAGAGAGTTAGGAAGATAGACAAAGACAAGAGGAAATGATGTTGAGATTATCTTTTTAAATTGAAAATTTAAGTGCTCACAACAAAATGCTTGAATATCAAGTAGTTCAGCAAGCTAGTACTTCAACTAGAACTCTAGGGATTTTTTGAGGACAACCAGAAATCAATTCTAAAGAGCAAGTGTAAGTTGTTCAACTCAAAAGTGGTAAAGTTATTGAAGAACCAATGAAGCCTATTGAAGACAATTCAGCTAGATTAAATTCAAATTGTAGTTGAGAACAAGACTAGAAACACTCATGAGGAAGTCAATGCAATGATTTATCAACCTGGACCATTCCCACATAGGCTAGGAAAGGCTAGACAAGATCAACAATATGACATATTTCTGAAAATTTTGAAGAAGCTATGCATTAATGTGCCATTTGTGGTAGCCATTCAGAAAATGCCTTCATATGCCAATTTTCTTAAAAAAATCTAACTAGAAGGATTATGAAGCATGAGACTATAGCCTTAATTGAAGAAGCCACAACTATAATTGAAAACAAGCTCCCCTCAAAATTAAAGGATCTAGAAAGTTTTTCATTCCCCATGAGATTGGAAATAGAAAGATTCAAAGGGCCACGTGTGATTTAAGAGCTTCTATTAGTGTGATTCTCTTGTCACTATGCAGAAAAATAGAAGTTGGATATCCGAAGCCTACTAATATGTCCTTGCAGCTAGCTGATAGATCAATCAAATACCCACATGGAATCCTTGAAGACATACCACTAAAGGTTGGAAAGTTTTATATTCCTGTGAATTTTGTTGTTCTTGATATGGATGAAGACTTAAATTCTTAGTTACTGCAGGAGCTGTAATTGATGTCAAAGAAGGAAGATTAACATTTCAGATTGAAGAAGATAAGATATAATTCAATTTAACTCAAATTATCAGCAGCCCTAATTTTCAACATGAAAACCTTGAAGATAGGCAAATTAACTAGCTGGTAGAACAAGTCTCTACAATAATTCCAATTGAAAATCCTTTATAAAGATGTCTGATGTTTAATCATTTGAGGGAATTAGATGTTCTGAAGCCAAGGCTTGCTATTCTATTATGGATTCAACTAAATCAGTAGATAAATAAGAAATTCAGAATGTAGTCCAAGAAGCTTTCACTGCTGAAGTTGAGATAGGCTCTACTAAGGAGAATTTTTCAAGTTGGAGTTGAAGTCATCTCCCAGCAATTTGAAGTATGATTTTCTAGGGGAAAATTACACATATCCAGTAATAATCAATGCCAAGTTACCCTAAAATCAAGTTTAAGAGCTATTAAAAAAATTAAAGCTATATAAGAAAGTAATTGGTTATTCAATTGATGATATCAAAGGAATCGACCCCTCAATTCGCATGCACAGAATTCCTATGGAAGACAACTATAAGCCCACAATTGAAGGCAAAAGAAGATTGAATCCAATTATGAATGTAGTTGTGAAGAAAGAAGTGTTAAACCTTTTGAATGCTGGAATCATATATTCAATTTAAGATGGTGAATGGGTTAGTCCCATTCAAGTGGTGCCAAAGAAAGGTGGAATCTAATTCTAATGAGTTGATTTCTACTAGAACAGTAATTGCATGGAGAATGTGCATTGATTTCAAGAAATTAAACAAGGCAACAAGGAAGGACAATTTTCCACTTCCTTTCATTGATCAGATGCTAGAGAAACTAGCCAAACATTCTCATTTCTGTTACTTAGATGACTATTCAAGATTCTTACAGATTCCAATTCACCCTCAAGATCACGACGAGATAACTTTTACATTTCCATACGAGACATTTGCTTATAGAAGAAATTTGGTTTATGCAATGCTCCAGCTACATTTCAAAGGTGTATGATGTCAATTTTCTCAGATATCATTGAAGACATTATGGAAGTTTTCATGAATGACTTTTCTATATATGGAAATTCTTTTGAAAACTATTTGGAGAATTTGACAAAAGTACTACAAAGATGCAATGAGCCTAACCTGGTTCTTAATTAGGAGAAATGCCACTTTATGGTTAAGAAGGAATTGTTCTAGGACACAATGCCTCTAGCAGGAGAATTGAAATGGATAAAGTTTCTAAGATTGAAGCTATTGAGAAGCTGCCGCCACCAAAAAATTGTAAGGCAATAAGAAGTTTCTTAGCATATGCAGGCTTCTATAGAAGATTTATAAAGAACTTTTCGATGATAGCTAGACCCCTCACAAAGTTGTTAGCAAAAGATTTTAAATTCAACTTTGATGAGTTGAAACAAGCTCTAACATCAGTTCCAATTGTACAACCATCAGATTGGTCTTTACCATTTGAAGTGATGTGTGATGCTTCTGATCAAACAGTAGGGACAATTCTAAGACAAACCAAAGATAAAAAGCATCATGTTATTTTCTATGCTAGCAATATTCTTGATGAAGCTCAAGTTAATTATGCCACTACTGAAAATAGGTTGTGGTATTTGCTTTTGATAAGTCAGACCATACTTAGTTGGAGCCAAAGTTATTGTATACACTAATCATCAAGCTGCGTGGCATTTTGCTAACAAGAAGGAATCGAAGCCAAGATTGATAAGATGGATTCTAATATTTCAAAAATTTGATGTGAAAATTAGAAACAAGAGCGGCATTGAAAACTTAGTAGCTGATTCGTCTATTTTGAAAAGAGGTCATGACTCTCCCATAATTCCTATTAATAATTTTTTCTTTGATGATTTTTGTATGGTCATCTCAGCTAATCAAGCTCCATGGTATACTGATATTGTCAACTATTTAGCTTGTGGAATCATTCCAATTGATCACTCATATGAGTAAAAGAAAAAGTTCTTTCATGACATCAAGAAATATTATTGGGATGATCCATTTCTATTCAAGAAGTCTCCTGATGGAATGTTTAGAAGATGTGTGTCAGAATCTGAATTCCAGGATATTCTACATCAATGTCACTCTTCACCTTATGGAGGACATGTGGCTACTAAAAAGATAGCTGCCAAGATACTTTAATTAGGATTTTATTGGCTTTCTTTATATAAAGATGCTCATCTTTATATGAAGAAATGTGATATATGTAAAAAGGGACAATTTCCAAAAGAAATGAAATGTCTGGTCACTAGCTTATCAAATCATACTATAATTCAACCTTAATTCATCTTAATTCATGTGCATATAAGCCCTGAAATATTCATATTCTAATAATTATGTCTAATCTACATGCATTTATCTTCTCAGCATAATAGCATCTTACTTTTACACATTTGAGTTAGATAATATACTGATTTAATTTTTATTTGTCTTATTTCTATTTGAAAAGTTTGATGTTTGATGTTCATATTACTACAGAATTCAAATCCAGAATAAAAGACAAACATTCCTACTGTAAAACGAAGAGGGGACCACAGGCAAGTACCATAAAGGATGCATAAAAGAATCTTTTGGCAGAGAAAAATAAAGGACTAGAGGACATATGACAAAATCAGATGAAATAAAAGGTTCTCATAATGATCAAATGGCGACGGTAATCCCATATATAAAAGGGATGTTCAGGAGTAATAGGGCTTATCTCCTCTTCTAGCCATTTGGCTAGAGGTTGGGTTTTGGATGGAGTATGAAGTTTTAGAGCTAATTGTTCTTCTTTATATTTTAGAATATTTTTTATTCTGTTCCTCATCTATTTTGTATTGATTTCATCACTTATGATGAGCTAAATCTTAACTCTCTTAGAATAGGATCGTAGTTTAATTTCTATTTATGGATGGATGATTGAATAACACTTTGATAACTGATATTAGTGCATTTCTGAATGTTTTTTAATTAATTTTCTATTGATATGAATCCTGTTTTAGAATGGCAATTGAGAAGTTAATATTTGATTCTTTTCTTACACAAAAATGAGTCAAGAACATTAGCATTTGTTTTTCTTGTTCTAATCCATGCTTAGATCTGAATGCATCCTTTAACTCCTTGTTAATGTGAATCTCATCTTGTAATAGTAACTAAGAGGCTGATCTTAGATTCCCTTATTGTTTAGGAATGAATCAAGAACATTAGAAATTAGTTTTTGGATTTGATTTCATTCGTGATTTTTGATAAATGAGTTAAGAGTATTGGCTTGGTTTTCTGATTTTAATTCATGCTGAGAATGGATCAATTTAGCTTTTGTTGATGTGAATCTCGTATTGAAATAACAGTCAAGAGATTGATTTTAGATTCCCTTACTATTTAGAGATAAACTAAGAGTATTAACATTAGTTTGTGGATCTGATTGTATCTATGCAGTGAGCTAAATATTTTATGATATTCTAATATCACTTGAAACCCTTGTCGAATTAACCTAACTAATATTCATATGAAAGTATGATACTTAGTTTTAACTTTAATGCACTGTGAGACCAGTTTTTATAGGTGAAATATTGTTTGATTATTATTGTTAAGTTGTTATAATCCATTACATAACAGAATATTAGATGAACCATATTCCTAAGAGAACATTTCATTATCTGTTAGTTATTATTTTATATCAATCACTTCAAAACACCAAAAAAAAAGTCTTCACTTAGTGTAGGATTAATTTAGGTTAGTTAGTGGATCTTAAGCTTCAAATCATTATGGATACGGCATTCGAGTTCACTACTCCGATTTGTGCACTTGCAGTTATCAATGAAGTGAGGAGTGCATAGTCTATGCCTAAACTTTGTTCAGTTTCATATTGTGCATAGTCTGTGCCTAGGCCTTGTTTCATTTTCATTTATACATAGTCAATGCCTAAACGTTAATCTTTTGCATTTTGTGCATAGAGTCCAATAAAATAGTCACCTAATCACACACCCCGAATTTCACATCAATGCCCCAACATGGAATTCTAAAAGTTGAAATCTTTGATGTATCGGGAATTGATTATATGAGACCTTTCCCTATCTCATTTGAATACAAGTTCATCTTGTTAGCTGTTTTGTGTCCAAGTGGATTAAATCAATCCATAGTTGCGGTCTCTAAGACTGTATCAGATTGTTCAAAGATATCATGTCCCCAAGATTTAGAGTTTCAAGAGTAGTTATCAGTGATGGAGGAAGCCACTTTATTGAGAGGAGTTTTGAAAATCTTCTAAGCAAGTATGGAGTCAAGCACATCCCATGAGGAACTAATTTACTTATCTATCAAATCTCAGAGGCTAATAAGAAATGACATAAAGTTTCGGGTAAAAGATGTGCAAAAAGTAAAATTTGCAAAAAGAAATTTCAAATATTTGATAAGATTTATGCATAAAAATCATAATGGGTAAATTTCCAACATTTATATGAGTCTATAAGAAAAAGAAGATGACACATTATACAGATTGAGCATCTAAACTTGTAGTTGGTTCATCTATGAATAAAGTGACAATGATGTGGAGATACAAGAGAGAGACTGGGAGATGGACAATGCATGCTAAGAAGTAGCCCAACAGTCAATTCATATCTCTCGGATAATCCCCAAAATCCATTAAGGAACAAAATAAAACTCTATCGATTACAGTTGGGGCATTCAGAGGGGTTAATATAGAATCCGAAACCAGAGATTAAATACATCTACCAATAATAACAGTTAATAATTGAAGAACCTCTACAAAAGCGTATTTGGGACCTCTAGTATGTGTCCATTTTTATAGGGGAGGACCCTTTTATAGGGAGGAAGACTTGGACGAGAAGTTAGGCAGAACGCATCACGTGCATCCATTGCGCGTGATGACTTATCGACGATGACCCGACCAGGCCCGGGTGTAACCCGAATCTAGCCCGAATTTAACCCTATTTTTTCGAGAATGATGTCCGATGAACTCGGCCCCGATTCTACCTGACTCGGCACAGGTTTCGATGCTATTAAAATAATTTTAAGAAGTGAGTAGACTTGGTCAATCTGTCCATGATGACCTAAATAGCATCATGTCCTTTCTATCATTGACATCTATCTGAAGGTACATTCAAAACTTCTCACCAACGAGCTTGCCTAGTAGGTCACCCCAATTTAGGTCGATGGCTTGATTTTGTGCAGAATTAATGTTTAGAAATTCCTGCTACAGTGCTGCACAACTTGCACCACAAGTAATTTTCTCCCTGGAGTGGATCCAGAACAAACTTTAGTTTCTCTAAGTTATAAACACTTATTATACCGTTTGGGTATCCTAAGAGGCATTAGATCTTTAGAATTTTAATTCTATTTCAAACTGTAGTTGAACCGTTACAATCAATGATAAAGCTCTTGAGGATTAGAGTCATAAAGTACTAATTTCATAAATGATCAACACTATGGGCTTTTAGTATGCATCGCCAACTAATAGCATCCTATGCCCCCTTGTTGTCGAACTCAACATCTTATCAACCACAAACAAATGGCCAAGCTAAAATTTAAAATTGGGAAATTAAAACCAACTTGGAGAAAACTGTCTCATTGTCTAAAAAAGATTGTAGTAAACTGAGTGATGCACTTTGGGTTTATAGAACAACTTATAAGTCTCCAACTGGTGTCTCTCTCTATAAGCTAATTTATGGAAAAATATGTCATTTGCCAATTGAGCTTAAACACAAGGCATATTGGGATGTTAAAGTTCTAAATTATGATATGAAATCTTGTGGGCAGAAGAGATTACTTCAGCTAGATGAATTATATGAAATCAAGCTCAATGCTTATCATAATTCTGAATTTTATAAAGAGAGAACAAAGATGTAGCAGGATAATAGAATTTTGAAGAAGGAATTCAAGGAAGATGATTTGGTGCTATTGTACAATTCAAGACTGAAATTGTTTCTTAGAAAATTGAAATCTAGATAGTGTGGACCATTTAAAAATCACAAAGTTTATCCTTTTGGAGTTGTGGATCTTGTGAGTGAAAATTCAGATATTTTTAAAGTGAATGATCAAAGACTGAAATTGTACAACCCCACAACAGAAGATCCAACTAAGGAAGTGCTCATACTATCAAATCCACATGAATTCCGTAGCTGACACTGAGTTATAACAATGTCCAACATAACATATTAAAGTAAGGCGCTTCTTGAGAGGCAATCCAAACTTTTTATGATTAATATCCTTTTATTTTTCAAGAATAATTTAGAGAGGAACATGATCTATGACTAAATTAAATTCAACTCATGGAGTACTCTTTACTCATAACTTTGATTTTTCATTGGAATGCATTTGATAACTGATTAACATAATTATTCTTATTTAGCTCATGTTATGATCACCATAATGATAACTCTAATTTCATGTTCATATCAGTTGTCCATATCTGACTTTGCCAAATTTTGGTGAATTTCTTAATTCCTATTGTTTTTTTTTATTGCTAAACTCATCATTCTCCAGTTGATTGTAGATTTGATTCAATACCAGAAAGAGTTGATCAAGACTACCATTGCAATTATCTTCTCGACATAATATTATCTTACACTTGCATATTTGAGTTGTTTGATATGTTGCTTTAGTTCTTATTTGTCCAATTTTTATTTAAAGAACTGATGCTTGCTATTCTTCCTAATCCAGCCTCCAAATCAACTATAAAAGACAAACATTCTTGCTAGAAAAGAAAAGGGGACCACAATGCAAGCTTCCAAAAGAAAGAAAAGAATATTTTTTAATGCTTATCATGCTAAAATTGCTTCCAATGGATGATTGGATTATCAACCTCACATGATGCTTATGCACATGAGATTTATGCATGCTTAAAGCCTTAAAGTTCAGGTTATAGTCTTATTGGTATGTTTCCTAAGTGACATGAAGTTAAGTATCAAGCTGGTTCTATTATATCATTCAAGTATTTAGATGATCACGATAATGTTTAATTATAGCTGTAGGAAATGCTACTCAAATGTTCTTATGAATGAACTAGTGGATTCCATGCAAAAATAGAAATGAATATGAATGAAAGTAAGACTCTTATGATGTTATAAGGGAGAACAGATATAAGAACATGCTCATAGGATGTTTGGACTTTGTTTAATGTTAGAGTTTAATTTTATATCTACATAGAAGTGTTTGCATATGAAAATTTTGATTGAAAATCTAAGGACCCGTAATGACCTACATTTCTGTGGATGATGAATGATGACCGATCTCATTAGAAAGCACAGAAAAATGTCAAATGAAGTTTTAAAATTTATAAATCCTCTACACTATTACCACGAGAAACGCAAGTATACGACATATCATTTTAGTTTTTGAGGGTCGATCCACAGGGACAAAGTTAAAATATTCACACTTAATCAAACTATTTGAAGGAAAAGTTAAGTCTATAAATGATGTTCAAAATAAGAAAGCGAAATGCTATAAAGTAAAAATAATGACAAATAAGACTACACTAAAGCAGGGGGGAATGTTTTCACTTGGAACTTATGTTGTCTGAACTTTATTTAGAATAAAAATGTCTAAATATCCTTTAACGTGTGTATTAGGATAACATCGTGATAAGGATCACTCGACTTGTCCGCGATACTCTCGTGCTCGCAGTAATACACACATAAAGGGGTTTCTAGAACTGATGCGATCGTTACCCTCGTGCATGATGCTTCGATTTATAAATTGAGTTTGCCTTTCCTAGATTGAGCTAAGGCTCTGTGACATCTAAGTACTCGAGCATTCAAGAGAAATATGCTGAGAGCAAGACAGCTACGATCGGCTTGCACTCACCTCAATGAAATAAGGACAACCCTTTCGGATAGAATGCAAGGAACTGAGATGTCACGAAGGACGTTTAGACAATTTAAGAAGGAGATGAAAAGATCGATTCGAAAATTCGGTTCAGGATTATTGAGAATTCTTCAAATATAACTCATTCGTCATCCGTCCTCTCGGGTTGCCGATGAAGAATGAGGGTTGGAGATAAAAAAATTCCATAGTTATTTATGAAAAAATATGAGTTAATATATATTTAATTATTTTGTAATTTATTTAATGAGTTATATGATTTATTTAAATAAAATTGCAAAGAACAAATGGGGAAAGTGAACTTAAAAATATTGCAACTTAAGTTGTAATGTAGATTATTTTTCTTCTCACAGGTAATCTATATTGCCACTTGATAAGTAATATAAATTGTCTGGACAATCTAGAATACTTATTACCTATTACAAGTAAACATAATAATGTGGTGGACACAGATAATTTAATAATGAATTGACTATTATTAGTTCAAGTAAGCCGCCATGGTGAGGAGAGCGATATTCCCTTCATTCTTTCTCTATGTTGTTTTCTTTTTAGTAATGTGAACGATAGAGAATGCACAACAAGTTAAATGTTTGTAAATAAGGTCATCAAACGTCTTATGATAAAAGAATTAATGGGTGACAAAATCGCCTAATATAGTTTGAATGGGTAGTTGTAAACTTTTCATCTAAATATCCAAAATGTACATAAATAAATAGTTGTAGTATTATATTTTTCATCTAAAAGTATGTTGGTCAACAAATATGAATCACCTAGTATAGTTTGAATTAATGGTGAGCAAAATCGCCTAGTATAGTTTGAATGTGTATTCGTAAAATTTTCATCTAAATATCCAAAATGTACATAAATAAAAATTTGTAGTATTGTACTTTTCATCTAAAAGTATGCTGGTCAACAAATATGAATCACGATTCCTTTTTGTTGAAAATGTTTTAAAAGAATTATATGTTTTCTAATATATTAAAAAGAACTAAAATTATATAAACTAAATATACAATGCGAAAGAAACATGAGAAAACTTACAATATAATTTCTTAAGTTTAATGGAATATATAGCTCTTTAATAAAATTTTCTTCCATTGACGATGTCAAATTATTAAGATAGGAAATTTCTCAAGTTCTTTATACGATGTCAAATGGATTTTCTGTTTTATAGTAATATACATATGTATGAATTAATTTTGAATTTGCTTTCAGACAATAAATAATAAGTTCAAATTTAGCTAATACTTAACCAATCATCATAGAGTTATTCCTTAAAAGAAAAATAATAAGCATCTGACAACGATGTTCATAAAAAGTAACTTTCTAGTTATTTATTTATTTAATTTTCTACTTGAAGCTTTATTTCTAACGTATGAAAAAAGAAGACGAGAAAGGTAAAAAAACGGAGGAAAACTAGGATATGTGAAATGAATTATTTTGTAAAGTAACTTTTAGATATGAAATATATATATATATATATAAATTATTTTCTGCCTATGTCATAGTACAACACTCTTCTCTTTAAATTATGACTATGCAGGACCTCTTAAACCAGTGGACCCCTTCTCCTCCTCCAACACCCACCTCCCAAGTGGTCAAGATAGATAGCCTGACACGGCTACTACTGCTGCTATAAGCAGTCTTTGTTTATTTATCATCATATTTGTCTGCTGAACCTACATTAATAAAAACAAGTCTGAGTTAGTCTTATCATATTTGTATTCTTTTTAAAATTTTAAGAGGATTTAGCATTTTTGTCTTTTTAATCTCAACTTGAAGTTGGAGAAAGACCCAAAAATTTCATTTGTCTTGCCACCTACAACAATAAATAAAAATACATTTTTTTATATAATTAAGGGCATTTGAGTATTTTATTTTTAAGGAACTGTGCGATAAGGTAAGGTCGCCAACTGTTTTGGTGGGAAGGAAAAATATTGTATATGCAGACCGGCTACGTGCCTGAGCAGCAACGACAACTCAACACGTCCAAAATGATAAAGGCAATTGATGAAAATCTATGAAGGAATAGAGCGGAATGAGTATTTATATGCGAAATCACTACAAAAAATTTGTCAAATAGCGAAGCGTATTAGTCTCAAATTATGTTACTTCGTCACCATTATCATGCGCTAGAATTAGAAAATGCGCAATAGATTATAGCGTTATATTGATGTCGACACAATACGATGCTAAATTAGTGTCACCAACCTTGTGATGCTAAGTCGACGATCAAGAGGCGATATTGGCGTCGAAGACTTGTGTTGTGTTGGTGTCGACACGACGCGACGCTAAATATATCTCCTCTGCGACGTTAAGTCAACGCTAGTTCAAGAGGCGATATTGGCGTCGAAACCTTACGACGCTATTGTGAGGCGTAAGTTATGCTATTTCATTGTGCTCCTGCTGCGTCGCAAATATGACGCAAACGTGTTAGAAGAACACATATACATACACTTAAATAGAAATTCATATAAATACCTATATTGATTTATATTTAAGTAGGTAATGTAAATTTGTATAAATATATATGTTACCTATATTATAGTTTAATGAATAAATAGATTAAATATTCTATATATGTATTCTTATACTATATGTTACCTACATATGTATTTCTAAATATACATAAATACAAATACACATATATGTACATACATATAGATATACATATATATTAATTATAGATGTATTGATGTATATAAACACAAATACATATATATACGATCTAGAACAAATATACATACATACATACATATATATATATATATATATATATATATATGTGTGTGTGTGTGTGCGCGCGCGCGCGCGCATGTGTGTATACTTTATATATAGAAAGAAAGAATACTATACTATATATATATATATATATATATATATAGTAAATTTATATTCCTACATGTGTATGCACACATGTTAATATATTATATATATAATATATATATCATATCTTAATTATAGATAAATAATTTTTATATTCTTAATCATGGAATTATGAGGGTTGAATTAAATGACATTATTTTCTTATAAAAATTAAAATTAATATTGATATTTATCGCCATGGTAGAGGCGCAATGGAGTCGATATGGCGTCAACTTAGAGTCAACATGGCTTCCGACACTAACACAATGCAAATTAGTATCCTTTAGTGTTCCAACATTGTCGACGCTAAATTAGAGCCACTACCCGATTTAGCGTCGCCTTTTCCTAATGCTAAATCGACGTCTCATGTTGGTGGCGTTGTGTCAATGCTAAGGAGTTCCTATTTTGTTAGCTTGAATATCGTTGGTCTCTCTTCATAGGGGGCCATTTTCCAATGGATGCTCAACTTGCCCTAATTGCTAGCTTGAATTGAGACAGGAATCTCTCCATTATATTAGGCTTTCTCTCTCGACAAAACTATTGGTGTGAGGCCTAATGACTGCTGTTGAGAAGAGGAATTGTTGGATTCAAATGATTCGTTCAGTTCACATTGGCGAGCTAAAGGATCTTTGAAGGAAGAATGCTCCCTTAGTAGCCTATGCAGAAGCCGATAGATTACGCACCATGAAGGAGCAATCGGAACTGTACCAAAGTCATTACCAGTCGTGATTAAGATTTAATAGCCATGACTTATGAGTCGTAAGAGGGAAGACACATATCATGCAAAAGCTCATTTCCAAATTTGCTCCAATCAAGGGTCATTATAGGTATGTTGCGGGCCGTAAGAATGCCAACTCCGATAGGAATCTGTCCTGATCGGCTCTTCACAAGCCGATCTTTGTTAATTTTTTATTGTTCGAAGAATCTTGATTGGATCAAGATTCCAAGACGGTGCCTAATCTTATAGAAGTCAAATTAGATCATAATTACATAGGATGGGAAATAAATTGGGTAATTACCAAGCAAACTAGAGATCTAATCCAAATTTTTATCATTTTAACAAATTTGAGACTCCCAATAGATCGAAACTCTTTGAAAATCCTTGGGATGTTTTGAGACTATAAATAGAGGAACTAGGAAAGCATAGAAATTCATGCTTGAGCCCTTAGGAGTCATGCTTTATTGTAGAAGAAAGGATTATTGAAGAAGAAACAAATTTGAGCTTGAAGAGGATTATTGGAGAGGAAGGAGGAACAACTCAGTGCTAGGGCTCCAAGATCATTCCAGAAATCATTTTAAGTAAGGATTTTCTTGTTCTCTCTTCTTAGACCGGACGCTCTTTTTACTTAGATCTATTTTAGTTTATTCCTTCGATTGTAATAGAGATTTTTATCTTTCTGAAAACTACATGAATGAGCTAGTTTTAACATTGACTTAATATAATGATTAGTTCTTTTAGATTATGATTGTGGTTGTTAATGCTATTTTCTGAGAATATCTTGTTTTGATCTTACATCACAAATCAGTTTTGGGGTGATTAATTTTAGAATATAATACTTTTCAAAGAATAAAATCTTAACTTATAAGTTATCCAAATCATAATAGGAATCCTGTAACTTAGTGTATATACTTGATGCTGCGGTCAATTATACCCAGCATGAATAATCATTAGTTTAGTATTCATAAGTTAAAGCATCTTAACTTTTTGTCAATTTAGAGAGATTTACTTAGCGGTTGAAATATCTAAATTTGCAGAAGTTAAGATAGTTCGATTTGATCAGCGTATAAATCTTTCTTTTGGTGATCCTATTCCATTTTTAGGACTAATTTGACTCACATTGTTGAATTCAATCATCTTTGTTTGCATGCAAGTTGACCTTTATTCTTAATCATTCATAATATCTAGGCTTGTCACCACTTTATTTTAATTTTAGTTGTTTAATTATCATATTTTATCTTTTTGTCTTTACCATAAAGCTTTTCTTCTCTTAGTGGATTTTTGGGATAGAATTTATTTAGATAGTTCCTCGTGAAATCGACACTCTACTCTACACTTTATTACTTGATATGACTAGTGCGCTTGTTAGCAATTTTATTGTTACAAATTTATCGGATCAAGTTTTTAGCCCCATTATCGGGGAATTAATACTTAAATTGTTTAAAGTTATATCCTAATGGACTACTTTGAGAATCTTATCTTTTAAGTCTATGATCACTTTGATATGTTTTTGATTTGTTGTGTAGGACTGAACGAAGGAGTTAATATGCAATCACCGAACTTGGAGGATTCGAACACAAATTCAATTCAAAACACAAGAAGTTCGAAGGGACCTCTATTGTTTGATTATGAAATTGAAAGGACAGGTTGAAGAAAAAATTACGAAATAAGGCTAAACAAGCATGGAACAATCAATGCCAAGAACAATAGCAAATGAAATATTTCAACCACAAGGGAACCAACATGAAGATGAAGCTGTCCATGAGAGAATATGTTTATATAGTGATTGGGAGTCATGTATTGTGCTGCCCGAGATTAATGCTAACAATTTTGAAATCAATCATGGAATCGTGCAGATGATTCAATTATCTAAATTTGGAGGAGGGCTACACGAAGACCCTCACGACCACCTGGACAGATTCCTATCTACTTTGAACACTTTAAAAAATAACAATATTTCAAGTTATTCTTTAGTCTTATTTCCACAATCCTTACGTGATAAAGCTTCTACTTGGTTCAAAACTTTACTTGCTGGATCTAGACATACATGGCTAGATACGGTGGAAAGGTTCGTGGGGAAATACTACCCACATTAAAAAGTGGGTAAATGTCGAAGAGAACTCTGAGCTTTTGTTTAGGAGGATGATGAGACACTTTATGAGGCATGGGAGTGCTATAAAGAGTTGTCGAGAGTTCCAGATAATAGAATTCCTAAATGAATAGATCATGGAAGACTTTTATCATGGACTACGCTTATCGGATCAAGACAAGTTAGATCAATCTGCAGGAGGAATGATGCTAGAAAATAAACGGACATGTGAAATTTAGGAAGCTATTGCACTGAAATCTAGGCAAGAAAGGAGGCCAGCCTGACCTCACGGTGCGCATGCAGCTGAAAGCGTTAATTTCAAAGTAGTGAATCATTTGGAGTCGCTAAATTAGAAGTTTGAGAAAATGCTAACTACGATGACTTACAATAATTGTGGAGGAGGACACTCAAGTCATGAGTGTCCAGTAGGTAATCCCTCTGAAATGAATCAAGTATAGAATGCTAACTGTGTCTGATCCATTTTCCAGGGATTTGGATAATGACTATGGGTGGAGGAAAAATCCGAAGTATAAACAAAATTAAGGAGAACAAATGCCACAATTGCAACCACCAACAAATTTCACGTTTCTTCGAAAGCAACCTGAAGCTCCTCAGCAATGTTTGACAAACTCTTTAGAGGAAATGATGACAAAGGTCATGGATACAGTGCAGACCATGTAGAAAACAATAGAGCCCCGCATCAACAATCAAGAAGGTTTGATAAGAAATCTGGAGATGCAGGTTGGACAAATGGCGAACCTCATGGTAGGAAGGGCACCTAGATATCTTCATAGCAACACTGAGAAGAACTCGAGAGAAGACACCAATATTATAACATTCTGGAGTGGTAAACAACTGGAAACCCAATATCAAATAAACCACAGATCATTGATGACATGGAGGAAGTGGAGCTTCACAACTCAACCAAGAAAATTTTAGCTGAAGAGAACACTCCTCAAATAAATTCAAAAGGATCTTTCATTCCAGACATTCCCAAGCAATTGGAAGAATTACCATTTCCACAAAGACTCCGCAAGGAGCAACTAGATAAAGAATTCTCATGCTTCATAGAAATTATAAAACAATCTTTCCATGAAACTTTACATTTGATGTCGAGCTATGCAAAGTTCATGAAAGATGTTGTAACATTCCCGACCAGCATATGATATTGTTTGCTCTGGCTAGCCCGCATGATTTTCTTAAAACACATCACACCTAGCGAAGGACATATTCCCATATATACCCAACATCTCTCCCATGACTTATGCATGTAAGGGTAATCCAAAGCATGCCTTATGCACCCTTCTCCTCAGCCTCTTAGAGACTCAACGTCCTCGTTGAGTGATCACACCCCACCGTGCACAAGGGCTCACACGGAATGACTCTGATACCATATGTAACATTGCCAATCAACATATGATATTATCCACTCTGGACCTGCACGATTTTCTTAAAATGCGTTACACCTGGACAAGGACATATCATAATATATACTCATCACCTCTCCCGTGACTTATGCATGTGTGATTAATCCAAGGCATGCCTCATGCATCTTTCCCCCCTTAGGTGACTCAATGTCCTTGTTGAATGATCGCACCCCACCATGCACAGAGACTCACACGGAGTGGCTTTGATACCATACATAACATTCCCGACCAACGTGTGATATTGTCCGCTCTAGGCTTTGGTTCGCATGGTTTTGTCAAAACGCGTCACACCTGAACAAGGACATATCACTGCATATACCCAGCATCTCTCCCATGACTTATGCATGTGAAACTAATCCAATGCATAACGAATTTTAAGACGAAATTATTTTAAGGGGGCTAGAATGTAATATCCTACTTCTAGAACATATGATTAAATGTGTTAATGTTATATTATGTGACGGTTTCATTGTCATGATATATATATGTCAAAGTGAAAGGTCTAACCTTAACTGGGGAGCGCAAGAAGTGACGAAAAATCACATGTCTTTGGAATTAAGAAAATTGAAGTCCCAATAATTGTTATCCTATGTTAGTATATCCTAAATATGATTTTTAATAATTTTTAGGTAAGGACTTGGTTAGGTTAAATGATAACGCAAGATCGAAAAATCAGAAAAACGACCGATTTTGTTCTTCGGACAAAAATTTGGATTTTGATTGCTTTGGAATTTAATTTTCTAAATATTTTATTTGAATCCAAATGGGTGTTGAGATAGAATTATGGATTAAAATAATATTTTAAAAACTTAAAAAAAAGAATGTTAAAAAGAAGGGAAAAATATGAAAGAATAGAAGAGATGAGTCTACCTTCTATTTAAATAAATATATGGTCATAGTGTAACGCTCCAAAATTTGACCTCGTCAATACAATTCAGTCGTTACATTCTTCGGTCCTTCTTTGACTCTTTCATTGACCTAAGTGATCCATAAAATTACACGTGTCTTTTCATTTCATTTCATTTCTTATCCATATTTATGTCCATGTTCATTACTTATGTTCATAAGGACAAAGCCCTTTCATTCATCTTTGGTCATTCATGTTCTTTCTTTTTGTCCGTAAATTGGAAAAGCTTTCCACTTTTAGGGAATACCATTGCAAACACACAAGTATGTAACTATCTAGATCATGATGGGTCAATGGGGATCAGTGCTATGGCCAGCCCCATCGGGCAAGATGACCTCGCGCAAGGCGAAAATATCTGCAGGGAGAGACTCCTGCCTAGATAGACAAATGGTAACCCTTCTTTTTATCTTATAATTTATGAGCCTCTCTTTCAATCTCGTGGATCAATCAAGGCTGCAAAAGTGGCTACTGATCATCTTTTAGTTTGATGAGTAATCAATTAGGTGGACAAAATCTTATTAAATCAAATGGCTTTATTTAAAGTTGTATTCGTCCACAGATCGGATGTCCGAAATTCGAGCGGTTGTTCGATTGAGGTTCATTTGGCAACCATCCAAAAGGGAGCAGACTCCCATTTTTGTCTGTATTCATTGGTCGACTGAAAAGGTTACGGTCATCCATTTTGAGTCCATTCATAGACCGTTTCAAGGCCATGTACTGTCGGTTGACCGAGAAGTTCGATCATCCATTATCACTTTTGTCTCTCGGACTTTCGCTGGGAACAATGTCATCTTTCTTGATTGGTCGGGGATGGATCCCCATCAACCGTCGAAAGCTTTTCTGACGTGATAATCTAGTTCGGTCGCCCGAAAAGGCTTCGATTGATCGATGGTTATTGTCACCATTCCTGAGTCTCAATATTTTCCAGTTCGATCATCCAAAAAAGGAGTTTGGACTTCCGTTCTGGTCTATATAGATCATTTGATCAAATTTTGAACGTCCGATATAGCTGTCACTATAGTCTTGTTGAATTGTACAGACACCCAAAAAGATTTCGATCGTCCATTTTAGTTCGACAAAGCCGTAAGTCATTGCGGAATCCTTACATTTTCGATCAGTTTTCAATACAAAACAATGATCTAACCATCTCTAAAATCATAAACAACATATAGTATGATCCATAATCATATTATGGCATCCATTTCATCATGTAAAAATTGTTTTCATATCATAATCGTTTCGAATAGTTTTTTAACAGGATACTAAGTAAGTAATTTCAGAGTCTTTTCATGGTAACAACACATTTTAGATCGATTAAACATCATAACAAGAGTACAATAACAGTCATTCATTCCAACTATCACAGTATGTATCAATCATAATCTAAAATCCTAAATGAACATCGCATGTAATCATATATATATCATTCGATATATATCATAAGAGAAAATAGATTTGTATCTTCATAAAAAAGCATACAACTTCTACCCATCTAGTATGAATCCTAATCATGAAAATTATTCTTAAGGCATGCATAATCATTAGGAGACTACCCATGACCTAGATCCCAAATCACACACCTTTTTCGAAGTCATCTGGTTCTTCCCTTGCTGAATCAAGATCTACTTCCTCCCCCTTTGCCCTCCTATGTTGTTAGCGCCTGAAGGACTTGCTGGATCGTGCCTTATGCCTTTTGGTCAAGACCAAAAATTGTGGAGCACGAAGAAATAGAGAAATCAGATAAGAGAATGAGGAAGTAGAAAGGAGAGAAGGGAAAAGTGGGGTTTTGTGACATTGAAATCTTTGGGGGTTTCATGTCATTTGGAACTCAAAGATCATGGTGGAGGGGTTACGAATCCCTCTCCATTATTATGTAATAATGCAGCGAAATCAAAGCTGGTCTTCCGACAGTTTTATATCCAATGCACTTTTGGCGTCCGAAAGTATTTCGATCGTCCGGTAGTGCGTCGATTGAATTCGCCGACCAGTCATGATATCGGGCACCTATTTTGAGTTTTGGCGTCTGAAAGTCCGGTGTCAACAGTTTAAAAGTTTTCAATTTTATGAATTTTTTTTGTGTATTACACATAGATATTTATTGGTGTTACACCAATTTAGTAATAATTTTCTATTACTATTTTTAGTTTTCACTATATATTGAAATATGGAAAGTAGTTATTTTAATAAATAAGAATAACATCATCATGAAGTATTGGAAGACTAATGAAAGAATCATCATGTGAGTAATGAGAAAGATCATATAATACATCATCTGATAATAATAAAAAATAAACTAGGACATCAAGAAAATGACTTAGGACATTCATGTGTTGCCACGATTGGTTACCATTAGCCACTTTCATCATTAAGAATTAATTCTGCATGTATGAAAATACAGGAAGATAAATCTCCCTATGAGTTTTGCAACTCAGTATGTAAATAAAATAGACATTATAAGATCATGATACTAGGAAGGCGAATCATATGAACATCATCATCATCGTATAAGGAATGAAAATATGATCAGAAGAGATTCATAAATTAAGTTGTCATCTTCTTGAGATTATAGGATCAAGGATTAAGGTACATCATAATAAATCATCATAAAATGATGAGTGGAGATCATCATTAATATGAGGTCATCATCATGTAAAGGATCATGAGAATCATTATGAAAGTAGAATCAGATAATCATGGAGTGAATCATATTTGTTAAATCCAATAAGGAGATCATATAGAAGATCATCATGAGTGACAAAAGTCAATTATCATAAGGAAGGTTTCATTATTAATATATTTTCATCTTCTTCATCATTTTATTATTCATCTTTGACTTATCATGAGTATGTTTTAACCCATTGGGGAGAAAAGTCTCAACCCAACATCATTCTCATCATAACTAGCGGTCCGTAATCGGCAAAGCTAATACATCACTAATCGGAATCAGCCCATAGTAATCCATAACTAGCTGTCGTCATTCCATTATTATAAGAGCTCTCCATTTAATATTTTTCATATTTTATCGTACAACTTTTAATTTATCTTTGTTAGGACATAAAAGTCATAATTAAGTCATCGTATGAAAAGATCAAAAGAATGAGATCATAAAATCAATGAGTCCTAATTAAACATCATTAAAATAACATGTTGACAAATTTTGACTATGCTTTTATCTAGTCTCTATTTTGACTTCTTCATCTTGATATCATCAAAGATTCATGACGCACACCTTCTTAACGATAAGGTCACTTCCTTCTTAACTTTTAGAGGGGAGACAACCTCTCTTCTTTGGAAGCACTTTTCTCAACTTTTTTTTTTTGAGAAATAAGTTCAAACCTCTCACAAGATAGATTATGTTAGTTATTATTATCATTTTATTTTTTTTAAAAATTTAGGTTATTGTTCTTATTTTATCTTTTCAATATTTTAAATTATTTCATATTCAAATCTAAAATAATAGAGTATAAGATATTAGATATTAGATTATTTTAGATTCTTATTTTATTATTGTTATTCTATTTTGTCTATCCTACATCAATCCCTTGTTATGATGTTAAAAGTGGATTTTTATTGTAAAAATAGGGATTTTCGCGTAATGATATATGGCTCGCTGAATCGAGCATTAATTTCTAAAATATCAAGTTTTGAATAGGTGTTCAGTTCACATGGTATCATTGCAAGTAATAGATGAACCAAATAGAGAGACTGATCAGATGTCACACCCCACTCCGTGACTATATTCTAATCCCAACTATTACCTTCCTTAATTATGTTTAGCAATTCTATAAATAAAATCAGCAAAACCTTCTCCCTTACTTATCTTGTGTTATTTGTCAATACATACAATTATCTTGGGTCGATCAGTTAAGCAAAGCTTCATAATCAAGAGTATCGGATACGCAGAGCAAATCATGGATCAATATGTATCCCTCCATGATTGTGTATCATACAATTAAGCAAAGCTTCACAATAAAAAAATCTCAGATACGTAGGAAATCATGGGTCAATACGTATCCTTTCATCTGGGATAACTATGCATATCATGGGTCAATATGTGCACGCAGAGCAGTCCCCAAAGGGCAAAGACATTTGATATAGGCCCTAAAGGCTTCATGTATGTCGAATGCGGTCCCAAAGACCTTTTTTAAATAGCATGGCCAATGAACACATGGAGTTTAACAATGTGTACATGTCATAATCACATATCATTATCAAGTAAAACTTATTTTAACTTCACAAGCTTTCCTGAAAATATTTTTGTATAAGAGGTTATTCCATCTTATATAAATTATTGAAACATATCATAATTTTTTTCGTAACTCAAGATATATTTCAATAATAATAATAATAATAATAATTTTTGCTTGAGATAATATCATAAATAAAAGAACTAATATATAATATTTTTTTATGTTGTAAATTTACCCACTCACTTTGTACTTTATGTTTTCAAAGAGGTTTACTAGATTTTCCTTCTTTCCCTTGTAGCTTGTTGGTTTCCTACAAGCAATGATGCTATTTCACTTTCCAATTACTAATAATAATAATATACAATGCATGCTCATGATGCATAAACACTTGTTCACCTTAAAATGCATGTAATCCCTTCTAATACTAATTTATAATTTCAGATGTCTATATTCATATGCTACTTCACACTCTCGACTATTCAATATTCCAAAGCTTAACCAGGCTGTCTCAAAATTTCATACTGAGTGACTCAATAAATAATTCATAGTTTCTTAACTACATGAGCAAATCTTATGATTTTAAATAAATTAGAAATTAGACTTACTAAGATATTCAACCCCCAAATGTCATTCACTAATTCCAAATGATCAAGTCATAAAATCTAAAGCAATCTGACTTAAGGTTTGTGTTATGACAGACTGTGTGTCACTGAAAGAATGATTTATATTTTTCTTTGCACTCGTGTATTTAACTATATCATAATTTTTTCGAAAACTAAACTTCCATATTATTTGGTCATAAAAATTAGAGAATTTTACTCCTTGTATAACTCTATAAAAAAATAGCCGGGTCGTGTTCTATCAATGTCCTGGAACCTGACAAAAAATTATTATGAAGGGAAAAATTCATTTCTCTACATTTACATATTCAAATTGGATGATCCCACTTCTCACCGAACAATTGCGAAGTATAATTAAACATATATAATATAAAACTCTAATTAATTTTATACGAATCATGCCCTAATTGACAAGACATACCTATATCTCACTCAGGACAGAGTGTGCGACCTACAATGCTTGATTCATAAGTTTCTCTATATGAGGTGATTACAGAGGCCATGAAAAGATAACTTCTAAAGGATTGACTATGTAAAATTTCAAAATTTATGAAGAACTATCCACGAAGGTAGGATCATATGAAAATGAAGGTCAATTTCATATCAAAAACCCTATCTTACCAAGCGACCTTGGAGAATTTGCTTAGGCGGTTCTACTAGATATTTTCCTCTGAAAATATTTCACCTTTCCGAGGAGAAGATGTTTTAATTTATATATATTTTTTAGATGTTTAACACGCTATATGGCGGTTTGGAAAAAATTGTTTTCTAAGGTGAGTTACCTGTTTGAGTTGCTTGAAACTTTATTGGTTGAAATAAAAGTCCAATCATATTATTTTATTAAAAATTGATGTCAAACTTCCAATTAACCTTAGTTAATAATAGTTAAATATGTTTATCATAATATTTTCAAATATTAAAATTTATTTCTAATAATCTTATATAATATCTTTATAATGGCTATTGATAATGTAATTATCATTATGTTTTAATTCAAAAGTTAATTGCTACATGCACGATTATATATAAATGATGTTTGAGGAACATATCCGTGGCATTTATATAAGATAACGCATAGTATATAAGCAATATAATTTCTTTTAGCAATCCAAGAGAGAGTGAGAGACTAAAGAGATGAACCAAATATTTCATTTTAGTGGACTTGGTTCAAAAGTTTAGAACATGAAGAAAAAAAGGATCCAATAGCCAGCAGCATATATAACTCAATAGAATTTTTTTTTTTGTATATGTCAGTATCTATTTTAATTGTGGAATGTGTTGAATTAGTTGGTTTGTGTTTGACAGACTAGCAAAATTTCGCAAATCAAGATACAATGAATTATTTATGAGCACGTGATGCTACTCCTTTTTTCAGATTTGTTTATTCCCAGGATCTGATTCCATGCCACTTACATTTGACATTCTAATAGTGAAATAACTCGATTACATCACCAAAATGAAAAGAAAAAGGAAAAGAAAAAGAAAAAAAATTAAGTACATGTTCAGAAGGAGATATATATTCTTCTGGAAAAAAGAATTATAAGCAACAAAAGATCCGATATGGATTATAGATAGGCTATAGTTAACTAATGGAAGATATAAAAATATATACGTAAGATTATTTAACACATGCTTTACATAAAAAATATATGTTACGATAATTAAATTAAATGATAAATTAATTTATATCTAAAATGAGCAAAAATAGCAAGCTTGAAACTTCATTGACAAGTGATGGGCTTTGGATTTATTTTTATTATTTGTTTTTTTTTTCAGTAAGAAGTACTTTTTTATACCTTCACGTATTAATCCATGATCTCTTTTACATTTAAATTTCTACATGAAAACTTGGTCTCAATTGATCACACTGCCAACTTAAAAGAAAAACTTAGCCATATATAAAATTCCTTTTATTCGAAGCAAATGGGTGTAACATTATAGAAACTTGTCTTAGTGCCAATTAATCAGAAAAGACTAGAACTTATTCTTCTTGTTGGGCTTGTCACGAGTGACGACAAGAACAGAATAAACGATGAGAAAGACGAAGAACAAGTGCGTATATAGTTGCGATTCTTAAATTACTTATCTGAAATTGTAATTAAGCGGATACATGTCATGAAACGGAAAACCATATATATATAATTAAGTTGACTCACTAAGAGCTTGCATGAATATGTACTGCGCATAGAAATACTTATATGTCTAGGTATATAGTTGCGTAAACATCAAGCATAATATATGCTTATATCATTATATGCTTCATGTTTAGCATTTAAATATTATGCTATGATTTATACGTACCATATCTAGTCATTTGACTTAAAGACTAGACTCCAAACATAACATTCTTTCTTTAATATTTTAGATTTTAATAATATAGAAAGTTGTTAGTCTCTAAATAATCTAATTTGAAAGCAAGTATAAATGACATCAGACTGATTGCAATATTTAAGTTCTATATCTATCACTATATGGTGAATAAATTTATCATGAGCCTACAAGGGGCATATCAATCCCTCCATCCATGTCATTCAGCTGTTGGCACCTCCTAAATCACTATTAAGGGAAAAAAAATATGCGATTGGATGCATGTGATTGGACACGTGACTACGAAGAAGTTGATGAACAAACCTTGTCCTCACGACAACTTGAGTGATAATTAATCATGTAAAATGTTCGCTGTTAATTAATCATTAAGATTAACTAATGTCCATTGTGCTATCAGAGACCTAACGTGCAAATGGACTATATACAAATATATTTAGCAAGCACATTATGCTGGTCATTAGTCATCATGATAGAGTATTGGATATAGAAGGACCATTGGAATCTTAAATACTCAAGGATTACTAATAATGCAAGCAACTAACCGGAGCTAAGAAGCCTATAGTTTTTAAAAAATATAAATTCAGTCACCTTTTCTTTTTTTGCCAAATAAATAACGTAGTAGTCTCTTTTTCCGAGACTAACTGTTTGGGCATGGATAGTGCTAGACAGCCGTTTGGAGATCAACGGTGGCCGAGTCGCCTCAGGAGCACGTGGATGGCTCACACACACTTCCACTATTAGGGTGTCCACGTTGGAAATTCAAGTTTTCATCTTCACCAGTACTGATAGATTCAGTTCCACGTATACACTAGCATAATTCGTTCGGTCCCCTTTGATCATTTGATCATCCAATCTTAGCGGGTTACAAAAAAGATGCTATACACAAAATACTATAACTATTACATAGTTCATAGACTAGCCCAGGGAGGTGAATTCCAAACTAGTGATGACGATATGCGATCTTTGTAAAGATCGAAAGAATGACTTAGGTTGAGATAGAGTTAGCATATTATCATTCAGACATCATGGGCTCTAAGTGAGGATCCTCGTACGATCTCGATCTCCATCTAAAATAAAAAGATAATAATAGTTACCTAGATCCACTATGCGAGTGAGGGAATCAACTGACCAGAGGTTAAATAGATCTGCTTTGAGTTTCTCAAAAGTGAGATCAGATCCCATGAGACGCCCTGCAATGTTTAGTTTCCTCCAATAAGATGTGAATCTCATCTGTGGATGCATCCTGGATGGCTTTCAAACGAGACGAAGAAAGTCGTGAGGGCATTAACGAATCGTTATGAGCAAAGGGATGGCGTTAGCATTTGTAACGTCAGGTACTAAGAATGAGATCTCGAACAAAAAAACATTGTTCGCATTCTAACTTTTCTCAGAAAATCAGATTAGTTCTAAGCAATAAAATTTGGAAGGGACGTTTGGAATTAAAATCAGAGTTCATCTAGGTTTTAGGTGAGTCGTTAAAGTAAAATTAGGTTTTAGGTGTGTTTGAACGGAGTTGAGAAACTAAGGATTATGTAATAGAAAGAAATAAATGTGATGAATCAATTTTAGTAGTTGCATAAATAAGAGATAAGCATTATAAGTATTAAATATAATTTGTTAATTAACAAAAATAAAATATAAATTAATTGTTTTATTAAAAATATTTTGCAAAAATATAGAATTTAAATATAATAAATGATTTTTTTACTAAATTATGTTTATCAAAATATAAAAAAATTAATAAAATGATGAGCAATAAATAATATTATTTTTATTCTTTATAATTAATAGTCTATATTTAATAAATAAATTATTTTATGTAAGAAAGGTAAAAATGAAGAAACTGATGAAATAAAAAAGATTAAAAAAAGAAACTGTCAAATAAAGTAAAAAAATGAAAAAAAGAACACGATTTGATTCCACTAAAATGATAGAACCAAGTATGTGAAACAACAGTCACATGAACCTAATTCTAATATATTAGTTCCACTTTGAAAACCAGATTGCATAAAGGTGTTTAGCGGAATTACGTGAAACCAAACCTTAACTTCACCTAATTTTACTTGTCAAATACCTCCGAACAATTTCTGTAGAAAAGTTCCGACACAGGATGAGAACTTCTTCTCACTTTTTGAGAGAAGGGCACTTTTTTTCTTTTTTCTTTGTTTTCTTTTTGCTTTTAATTGTTACTTAATGAATATATACTATTATTTTTTTATTAATACACTATTATTCAGGTTATAAAATAAATTATTGGTTTAATACTTTTATTAATTATTTATTATGATCTAATTAGTGTTATAGTATAGTAGAATATTACTAATTAATATTTATTATTAATAATATTATTAACCTATTTTTTAGATTATATTAAATAATAATCAATTGTAAGATAAAATAAAACATTATTTTTAATATTATAAAAGTAATTTTATCTCTTTAGTTATTATTTTTATCCAAAAAACTCACTAAAATTTATTCATCTAATCAATTTTTTAATTCATCATCGTTACACCAAATATTATATAAGGGCTTGAGGTCTAAGGACTAAGATGCCCTAATTGAATAATTCCATATGGTAAATAGGAAAGTGATCATGAGCTTATATCACTACAAGAAAAATTAACTTTTCTGACTGCTACGACCGTTAGAAATTTTGAGAAATCCGTCGAAAAATGAAGTTTTCGATGATTTTGCCGATGGATACGAACCGCCGAAAAAATACTCGTCGCAAAATTACTTTCGACGGACGAGAAAAATCATGACAATCGCCACCGTCGGAACCTTTTGACGGTTGTACCCATCGGAACTTCTAACAACTCTACTCGTCGAAAGATTCTGACTGCCGAAGACATTGGAAGTTTTGACGGTTGTACCCGTCGGAAGATTTTGACGATGGCGACCGTCGAAAGTTCTGACGACTGTCTATTTTTTTTTATGACTAAGCCCTCGAAAATAAGGTATAAAGTTATAAAAAAATTGTCCATGAGGTGGCCATTCCAGGATGCCCGTGGGCGAGAAAGAGAGGGGGGTCGCCAGGTGGGTCATCCCATTATCATCGTCCGATTCGCGCTCATCATCGGAGAGGGTCATTCGAGGACGCGCGCGGCTGGATTAGGCCGCTAGGTGGCCGATCCATCGCGAGGCGACTGTCCCATGCCGCGCGCAGTTGGATCAGGCTGCCAGGCTGCCGATATGCCACAAGGCGACCGATCCAAGCCACTAGCGTGAGAGAGAGTGGGTCGTCGGACGGGTCATCCAATCATCATCGTCCGAGCCGGAGGTCGTCGCATCGGTCGCTTGGAAGGAGGTAGATGACCACGCCGGTGAGGGAGAGAGAAGAGAGAGGGAAAGAGGTAGAGAGAGGGTAGAGGGAGAAGGTGAATAAAAAGAGAGGGAGAAGCAGGAAAAGAAAATAAATAGGCGGGAGAGTTTGACGGGATTTGTGACTTTTCAACGGTCCGTCGAAAGTTTTGATGGTTCAAACGGTCAAAAAAATTACTAATTATATATATATATATATATATATATATATATATATATTAGTTACCAATGATTCGAGCCGTCAAAACTTTCAACGAATTATCGTCAGAATTAGAAGCATCACTGTAACGCCTCCAAATCGCACCCCGCCATGTGGCAGAATACGCTTCGGAGACGCTACGAGTCATCCTTACGTGTACATCATATTGACCAAAAAGAGACTTTGACTGGTCAACAGAATATCAATAAATGCGGAATAACTAAATCATCATTAAGAATAAAGAGAGTAACATCATGAAATGCGGAAGACTTTCTTCATAGGAGTCCAAAGGAAAGCTAATACATCAAGTAATAAAAAGAAAGAAAAAGCTATCCATCATCTAAAGGACTCGATAATCATGTGTAGCCACCTACGAGCTCGATCTGTCACCATTGGCCACTTTCATCTTTAAGATTTGATCCTGCATTTAAGAACATGCAGGGGAGAAACCTCCCTATGAGTTTTGCAACTCAGTATGAAAGTAAGATAGAAATAATCATAAGATCATGATACTAGACAAGAATCATAAGGACATCATCATCATCATAAAGAAGGAAAATAAACATCATCGTCATCATATGTGTAATAGAGATTCTATAACTTGAAATATGGATAGGAAGTTGATAGATTGTCATCTTCTTGAGATCATAAGATTAAAGATCATGATAGATCAAAATAAATCATCATAGATGAGGCAAAAGTCGATCATCATGATTATGAGGTCATCATCATATAAAGAATAGATAATCATGAAGTGAATCATCTTATTTAGTTTATATTAATAATAGATCAAGAAATCATGGAAAGGTATGGCAAGAGCCACTAATCATCATGAAGGGATTTTATTATTAATATGCTTCATCTTCTTCATCATCTTATTATTCATCTTTGACTTACAATGGAGTATATTTCAACTCACGGGAAGGCCTGCCTCAACCCGTCCATCATCATCATCATAACTGCCAGAGCCAGCCCATAACTGACAGAGGTCAGTCCATAACTGTCCGAGACAGTTCATAACTGGTCGTCACCTGTCCATCATAAAAAGAGCTATCCATTTAACGTTTTACATCTTTTATCTTGCATATTTTAATTAAACAAATCATATTTTGATAAGAACTTTAAATCAAAATAAATGACATAATCATAGAGAGTAAATCAAGAATAAGGTCGACATCATCATCATCATACATAGAACAGGATTAATCACATGGAGTAAGGATTAAGAAGTCATAATCATATTCTTGATTAAGTCAGAACCCAGGCCGAGTAGGGAGAAACCCGGCCCGAGTAGGTTGGTCATCATCTTCAAAAAAATCTGGGTAAAGCCCGGGCCGGGTTCGGGTTACGCCCGGGTCGGGTCGGATCATCATCGAATCATACAGATTAAGAGTCCTAATCATCATCATCGTTACATAAGACTTGTTTGGAGCTACAGGATAGGATCATAGTGAGGAATCATATGTGCATAACATCTTAATCATCATTATGACTTGGATCGGGATTAAGCACATGAATCAGAGGTCTAAACATCATAGCATCATCATAATTGGTATCGGAACTCGGGCCGATTCAGACAGAAATCCGGGCCGAGTTCATCGGAAATTGTTCTTGGAAAAATAAAGAACAGCCCGGGCCGGGTTCGGGTCACACCCGGGCCGGGTCGAGTCGTCTTCTTTTCGGAATCGTCGTTTTGCCCGACTGCTCATCGTGCAAGGAACTCGGTCCGGGTCGTCTTCAACCCGGGCCGGGTTCAACCGATTTGCAGGGCTCGAAGAGTGTAGCAATGGCGGATCTGGGCCGAGTTCTTACGAACTCGATCCGGAGAAGGACCTGCCCAGACCGGGTTCCAATGAACTCGGGCCGGGTTCATCTTTCGCAGAAACTACGCGTCGCGTAGTTCACGTTCCGATCATCTTCTCTGGCGATGGTTGGCACTAATCAACATCATAAGACATGGAACAACAACCAGGAACAACCTAGAACATGCTTCAAGTCTAAAATCATGATTCTAGGAAGAATCTACCATAGTTTCATACCTTGTTAGTTTTTGTCCAAAAACTAATCCTGCAGTCTTCTTCTTTCTCATCCTCTTCCTCTGCCCGCACCTCTCAGTTCAAGCACGCTTTGACGGCATCTCCTCCCTCTGGCGAGTCCCTTCTTGGTGGCGGTAAATCAGGGACGAGAAAGGAACGAAAAAAGGTGCACGAGAGGGAGAGAAAATTAGGGCCGGCTCGTAGGAAAATAAAAGGGACTAATTTATTTGATTTGGCCTCTTATTTATAGGGGAGGAATTTGAGAATCTTTGGGACTTCAAGATTTGATTTAATCCCCTCAAATTTTAAAATTTTGTTTCCTATTTATCTTTTCCTCTATTTGGTTTTATCTTCCTATTTGTTTTAATCCTTTCCATCCTCTTCTTTTCCTTTTTCTATTTCAAGTTTATCTCCTTTTTTTCTTTAAATTAACCGGGCATTACAATCACAAAGATTAATAATAGAATATTAATAATAATTTATATATTTTTTATTTACCTATGATTCGGGCCATCAGAACTTCCGACGGACGAAATTTGTCAAAAGTTTTGACGGTCTGAATCGTAGGAATGATTAATAATAAGATATTATTAATAATATATATATATTTTTAGTTACCGATAGTTCAGTCTGCTGAAACTTCCAACGGACATAAATTCATCGCAAATTATGAAGGATTTTCGTCCTTCGTAAATTGTTCATCGCAAAATCACCATTTTCTTTTAGTGATCATCATAATCATACAAAAATTATATTAGGCTACAAGAAAAGGATATGGAGTGTAATTAGAGGTGCATGAACATTATAATCATCATCGTAAGATAAATCAACATTAATGATCATGAATATGGTTGGATCTATATTCAATCATCATAAGAAAAATCGTACGATCATAGAGCATGTTGGACATCATCATTATAATTATATATGACATTATATTTACACCCATATGGTATATAGAGAAAAATCAAAGGTATATAATCATGATAAACATCATCATAGGATAGATCAAGCTTAAGGACATAAATAAGGAGCCAATAGGCTTAAAAATCATCATAACATAGTAGGAACCTGGGCCGGGTATTGGCAGAACCCGGGTAGAGTGTGAAAGTTAATCTTCCTAGTAAAATGAATGGGAACCCGGGCCAGATTAAAGTCATACCTAGGCCAAGTTTAAGGAGTAAAATGTTAGGAGAAGGGCATGACATCAAACTTCATCGGGGTGGTACCCGGGCCAGGTTAGAGTCATACTTGGGCTGGGTTTAAGGAGTAAAATCGATCAGGAGAAAGGCATGACATCGGACCTCATCAGGGTGGTACTCGGGCCGGGTCATCATCAACTCGGGCTGGGTTATCATGTTCAAAAAATGGTGTGGATGTGCGATGTGTTTCGATCATCGTTCCTACGGTAGCCATCATCATCATATCAGCTTAATTTGCGACTAAGGGTAGTGCTTTAAGTTTAAAATTAAGATTTTATTGTGAATCTACCATAATCACATACCTTGTGATGTTCACGTCAAACCTTTTCTTCTTCTTCTTTGTCTTCCTTTCTCCTTGAATCACCATCTTCTATTCTTGTGTGTCGTGCTAATCCTTGGGATCTTCTCATGTAATGTCAACATCTTCAACCCAAGGAGAGAGAGGGATATGAGTGATCATACTAAAATTTTACTCATTTTCCATCGTAATTCATGTGCATATAAGACTTGAAATGCTCATATTATGATAATTATGTTTAATCTACATGCAATTATCTTCTCGGCATAATATTATCTTGTACTCGTACATTTGAGTTGTTTGATACGTTGATTTAGTTCTTATTTATCTAATTTTTATTTAAGTAATTGATGCTTACTATTCATGTTGTTGCAGCATCAAAATCAAGCAGGAAAGATAAATATTTTTGCTGAAAAAGGAGGAGGGGACCACTCTTTGCAGCTGCCAAAAAGTATGCAAGAGGAATCTTTTTGGAAATAAGAGGGGACAAGAGGACAGACGACAAAATTAGATGAAAGGGAAGGTTCTCAGGAGAATCAAATGGTGATAATAATGGCATGTAAATGGGGGATGTTGAGGAGCAATGAGGTCTCTCCTTTCTCTTCTAGTCAATTGGCTAGAGGCTAGGGTTGTCTTGCTTAATTCTTCTACCTTTATGTTTTAGGATGTTTTTTTATTATGTTTCACATCTATTTTGTATTGATTTCAACATCTATGAGGAGCTAAATTTTACCTCTCTTAGGATAGGATAATAATCTAATCATGGATGAATGATTGAACAATACTTTTGTCACTGATGTTAGTGTAGTTTCTAAATATTTTTAATTAGGTTTTTGTTGATGTGAATCCTAGTTTAGAATGACAACTGAGAAGTTGATATTTGATTCTTTTCTTGCTCAGAAATGAGTCAAGAACATTAGCATTTATCTTCTAATTCTAATCGATCTGAATGAATCCTTCAACTTCTTGTTAATGTGAATATCATATTATAATGACAGTTGAGAGGCTGATCTTAGATTCCCTTGTTGCTCATGAATGAACCAAGAGCATTAGCAATTAGTTTCCAGATTTGATTTGATCTGTGATTTTTGAGAAATGAGTCAAGAATATTGACTTAGTTTTCTTGTTCTATTCTTTCCATGTTGAGAATTGATATATTCATTTAGTGTTAATGTGAATCTCATATTAAATCGGAAATCGAGAGGTTGATTTTAGATTCTCTTATTATTTAGAGATAAACCAAAAGCATTGGCATTAGTTTCTGCATCTGATTGTATTTATGTAGTGAGCTAGAAGTTTCATGATAATCTAATAGCACTTGGAATCCTTGTTGAACCAACCTAACTAATTTTCATATAAAAGTATGATATTTAGTTATAACTTTAATGCACCGTGAGAGCAGTTTTTACACGTTGAATCTGGTTGATTATTACTATTAAGTTATTCTAATTCATCGATAGTAGAATATTAGATGAAATTCATTTCTAAAAGAACCTTTCATTATTTGTTGGCAATCATCTTAAAATATCAAAGAGAGTTAACTTAGTTTACGATTAATTTAGATTAGTTAGGACAATTTAAACATCAAATCACTGTGGATATGACATTCTGTGCACTTGCGATTCAGTGAAGTGAGAAGTGCATAGTCTACGTTTAGACATTAGTCTTTTACATTTTGTGCATCGATGTCCAATAAATCAGTTGGTAAATTATACTCCTACGAATTTCACATCAATGAGCATGGGAGAGAGAAAATAAAAAGGGGAAGAGAGACTTAGGAGAAAACCAAACTTTTTACAGAGATATGAAAGATGACTTTGAGTTGGACTTGTGTGTTATCTCTAGGTGGTTTTAATTTTTTTCCCCTCTTCCTTTCTTTCTTTCCGCAATTCGGTTTCAAGTTTTATGCTTTCTTTACTTTTTTTTACAACCTGATGATTGTGCATTAAGTTCAAAGTCATAAGGAACGTGGACTTCAAAGAACTATTTTAAAACTACGAATAATAAGGAGCACACCTCTGCCCTCGTTGTCATATAGGACGTCGAACTTAGGTATTCATATGGAGGTCACTCAACTTCCTCCTTTTAAACTTAAGATGTTCTCTTCATCTTCCACCATAAAGAAATGGTGCCCTTAAAACATGTAATTGTGATAGCACTTCATACTTCAAATATGGTGTAATTAATTTTTATTAATGGTACCTTATATAATTATTTGGATAGTGGATTAAATGCATTAGCTAGAAGATACTTTCTACTCTTAAAATATCAAAATGACGAGGAAAAAAAATAATTAACAATGTTCAAAGGAAAGTTAAAAAAGTTTGAAAGTCTCACTTGAGCACAGCTATATATATATATATATATATATATAAAGAAAAAGAAGAAAAGATAAATTTGAAAGATGATATGAGAATTCAATGCACCAACTTTGTATATATATATTAGGGAACTTATTTGTACTTCGCGCAATATAAATACATTTAAAATATAATTTTAAATTATTATTAATGATTTATAAAACATATGATACATCGATAAATATCTTAAAATTTTTAAGAGAAGGTAATATGTTAGTTCACTTTACATTTTACAATATTTAAAATGAGTATATAGAATATTTTATCTTTCATAATATTAGAATATGTTTTCTACACAATATTCTGCATGTGTTTCATAAAAATATATTAAAATTTTGCTACCAATTGATTAAGGATAGTTAATAAATATTTTATTTAAAATAATATCATATATGATATTGAACTTTTCAATTTATCCTTTAGATTTGATATTTACCCATAGGAAAAAGCTTGTCAAAGCAATCGATTTGAATCATCAAAGCAAAACCAATAGTTCATATCAACTTATTGCATCCTTTCATGATGTAGTTTTCCATATATTTTAGTATGACTTGCCATTATATATAAATATATATTCAAATGTCGTATATTTCAGTAAATATAAGAGTTAATCATTCATAAAAAAATAAATCATATTAGCTAGAATATTAAAGAGATAATAGACATTTTTTTCATTTAATTTTCAAAATAGACCTGATATCCATTAGTTCACATATTTTCTTTTTATTACTGAAATATGTTTTGTTATTAACAAAAAATAAATCAATTTAAAAAGTCAACACGTCATTAATGAAAATTCAATCATGATGTTAGAAATTTAATATTCATTAATTAAGGATGCATTTCTATATATATAGTAGAGTGGAATATAAAGAGTTCAATTGTAATTTTATGAATAATTTAATGAGGTTAAAATTTTAATATCAAAATTAATAATTAGAATACTCAACAGTTTGCTTGCAAAAAAAAAATTAAATGATTCAATTAATGAGATGTGAGATAACAATAAAAAAATACACATAAAAAATAAGAAGAATGATTGAGAGAAAAAAAGGTTGTGTACTAAATTTAACAAAACATATCATTTCTTCTATTATGAATACAAATAATGGGATACAACTCATCAACTTATAATTTAAATGGATTTAATGGGGATCCTGTAAGGGGGGAGGAACCCCCTTCACCCATCTACGCCCGTCGTCCGACGGGCGCGGATAATAAGTGCGGTTCAGAGCTTAAAAAATCGATCGAACCGACCGACCGAACCCCCCTCTCCCTCTCCCTCTCCCTCTCTCTTCTCCCTCCCTCTTTCCCTCTCCCTCTCAAGTGGCTTTCCCTCTTCCTCTCCCTCTCCCTCTCTCTTCTCCCTCCCTCTTTCCCTCTTCCTCTCTGGCGACTTTCCCGTTCCCGCTCCCTCTCCCCCCTCTCTCTCACGATGGCCGCCCGACGGCCGATCTGGCTGCGGGTGGCCAGATCTGGCCGCCCGATGACTGATTTGGCATGGGCGATCGGATCTGGCCGCCCGACGACTGATCTGGCGTTGGCGGCCGATTTCGGCTGCATAGTGGCTGATATGGCGTGGGCGGCCGGATCCGGCCGCTCAGCGGCCGATTTGGCGTGGGCAGTCGGATCTGGCCGCCCAGCAGCCGATTTGGCGTGGGCGGCCGGATCTGGCGCGGGCAGCTGGATCTGGCTGGGGGCGGCCGGATCCGACCGCTCGGCGCTCGATCTGGCGCGGGCAGTCGGATCTGGCCGCAGATTGACCGCAGATTGCTCCGGCGCAAATGGCCGTTGGGATCCGGCGGCTTCCACTGTACCTCCCCACTCTCTTGTCGTCCTTGTCATATCGTCATCGTCCCCGTCGCTCATCGTCGTCCATGTCGCCCCTGCCCCGAACACCGACGAACACCACAAAACCTTCATGGATTTTTTTCACTGCGAACTGACGATTCCATTGCTCTGAACCGCACGGTCTACCCCTGAACCACGCTCACCATCCGCGCCCATCGGATCTCCATCCGAGATTCGACGGGCACGGATGGGGGGAGGGGGTTCCTCCCCCCTTACAGGAGGGAGGACCCCCATTAAATCCATTTTATTTAAATATGTTTAACGCAACAGAATACATTTATTTATGGATAGACACATGGGATCGAGCAGAACATATTGTGCACCGTCGTCCTTTAGCTTATTATATATACGTGACTCCACGGCATCGTTTTCTTCTCCCATTTGTAACAAAAATTATAATGGCATCCTAGTTGTCTCTTCGAACAAACAAGGAGGAAGCCACCGCCAGGCTTTGTTGTAAGCTATTTCAACTAACTTATAGAGTATGCAGTATGACGATTTTAAAATTTATTTCCATTATACTCTCATTCTTTTTAATATGTAATTTTATTTAATTTTTAAACACCATATATTATTTTTTATTTTAATATATCACATCTTTCAATTTACTTAAAACTCAAACAATTTTTTATTAAAAATAATCAATATTTTTATATTAAATTAATATTTTTTTTAAAAGTATTGCTATTCAAAATAAACTATTATAAATTAATTGTTATGAATATGTTTCTTATTAGAATAAATCCAAAATTATATTCATATATCAATTTTTATTAAATTTATAAATAAATTTCTATTCGCTATGAGCTGATATCTAATCGGTATCTTTTAATCAAATTATTATTCTCTAATCGAACTGCTATATGTTAACCAAATTGCGAACTTTGTCCAAGAGAGTCTATGAATAAAAATAATGGGACAACTCATCAACTTATAATTTTGAAAATTCAACCATGATTTAATGCAACTGAACACATTTATTTATGGATAGAGACATAGGAGCAGAACATATGATGCACCTGTTGTAGCGCCCCAAAATTGGGTCTTGCCACGTGGCGCGACCTCCTCTCGTGCGCTACTCTTTCTTATCTTTCTTTCTTTCATTCATTCTTTCTTTGACTCTTTTGTTGACTCGAATGGTGAATATAAATGACACATAAGCAGAAGGCTAAATAAATAAAATAACATAACATATAAAGGAAAAATGCGGAAGCTGATAGATAAAAATACTTCAACTACCTTTCATAAGAAGCAACAATGTATGAATTACATACATCCAAAAGGTGACTTAGGACCTGCTCTGTGGAGGAGACCGTTGATCAGGTGCTGCCAGATGGCAAAACCTCCCGACCCCCCCCCCCCCCCCTCTCACCCCCTTTCTCCTCCCCCTCCCCCTCCCTTGCATCCCACCCTCCTCCCTTCCCCTCCCGCTGGACTCTTCCGCCTGGAACCCGTGACCGCGTCACCATGCCTAAAGACCCACTCACCTCAACCTCGTACCCCCTCCCCCTCCCCCTCCCTTCCTCCTTGGAAAACCCTATCATTGCCCCAGCTCTGATCGGCTCAAATAGATCGTCACGGGCGAATATTGTCAGGAAAAATCCACGCGGCCGCGGGCCATCGGCCATGTCGCTGAATCAAATGCGCTGCATAAAAGAGGCTGTCATGGATGAGGTGGAAATCCCGATCGAAGATGTCCTCTGCCAAGCGGAGGATCTACAACTCTGTCTTATTGCTAGATTCACTGGCGACGACCACTCTGTGAACATCCTTCGCCGCGAGCTCCCAATCATCTGGAAGCTTTTGGCCCCATTGCGAATAATCTAGGTGGGAAACTTCCATCGCATGCAGGTTATTACCGGCGGTCCCTGGTATCGGCGGTTGGTCATATCATCAACATCTCCATTCCATGTTTGTTCTTCTGGCCAGAGGAGGAACTCATATCGTCTGCACCATGTTGGATCCGACTCCCTAGCCTCCCTTTCGAGCTACGGAGCGTGAACGCTGTCATTTTCATCACCAAGCAGATCAGCGTACCACTGTGTATTTATGATCTTCAGGATGATTGCGATTATGCACGCATCTGCATCGACCTGGACCGATCCCACCCGGCGAAGCAGGGCATTTGGGTCTGTAATCCCGAAGGTAAAAGGTTCTTTCAGCGTGTTATGTATGAAGGGTTACCAGTCCTCTGCTTTAAGTGCGGCATTCCTGGCCACCGCCTGGAGGCTTGCACTACACATTCTGCGGTATCGTCTCCGTCGCAGGCCAGGCCCGTCCTCCTATTTGGTCCGTGGTTACAAGCTCCGTCGTCCAGCTCGCAACGCCGTCCGAACCAAGGAACCCCGCGACTGTCTGCGCCTGCTCCGTCGCCGGCGCAGGCGGCGCTCCCCGACCTCAACGCCCCTGGGACGGATGTGCCGGTGACTGGCGGATCATACACCATTGGTACTAGATTGCACAGTTGCTGCTCCACTGGGCAACGGTCGGTTCCGCCCTACCAAACGGCTCCAATAACACCCACATGGACCACGGCTCGTGCGTCTCGATCCCATCCCATGGCTCTAGTCTCACCCATGTGGACGCTTCGGATGAACATCACGTGTGGTCTGGTACGGAGGCAGCGGCTTGCCTCACAATACCCAGTGCGATTCTTCCAAGGACACCCCCTTAGGGTTTCTACCGGCTCCTCCGCCTCCATCTCTCCAGCCTCCTACGATCCACCCCAGCTGCGATATCCTTAGGAGGGTGCCTCATCCACCTTAGATCTGCAAGATCAACATCAAAACATAGTTCAGCATGTGCTATCATGCTTCACTTTACCACCGCGGGAAAGCGGGGAAGCCTCCGCCGCAACCTCTGAGGACGAGGCCATGGTCGCTGATCTCCTCTCATGTCAGCAGCTGAAGCCTCTGCCGTCTCCCCAAAGGCGTCGTGCTACGCCTGCGCGACCAACTGATGTTCCCAAAAGGCCCCCTCGAGGTAAGAAAATCACCCCACCCTCGCCTGTAGGCTCACGTTTATCTCTATCTTAACAGGACGACGCTTCCTCTTCCCCGAGTGCAGGGTCAAATGAAGATCATTAGCTGGAACTATAGCGGGGCGGCCCGAAGCAAAGTTAGGGACCGCCTCTCGGAGATGCTGAAGAAGTTCAACCCTGACATTCTGGTCCTCTTAAAGACACAAATCACCATGATTCCGAGCGGGTCATCCGTCGATTAGGCCGCGCCTTGGACTGGCATTTTCAAGTTGGCATCAGGGCTTCGGGTGGCATTCTTGTTGCTTGGCGTAGATCGGACATCCAGGTGACACCTTTCCTTGTCTTAATGCATATCGTGGTGACACACAATAACATTTCTTTTTCTCTTATCATGTATTTACGCGAGTACTCTTCCCGTTGTTCGCATGAATATCTAATCTCAATTATGTAATCTTAACATTGTTGATATTCCATGGGCTATCATTGGTGATTTTAATTCTTTAATCGATCAAAATGATAAAAGGGGGGTGGGGGATCACCATTTAAGCTAACAAGATCAATTCTAGCCCTTAGGAATCTCATCAACACTCATGGGCTTATAGACATTAATCCCCATGGGAACAGATACATTTGGTGCAATAACCATTCTGGAAATGCCAGAATTTTATGCAGGCTTGATTGTCTATTAGTAAACAACCACTAGCTCATGTCTTACCCTGTCACCTCTCTTCTCACTCCTCCCCGTATGGCCTGAGATCACTCCCCTCTCCTCATGAATACTGATAACCTCCTTAGGAAACCTAGATCTTTCAAGTATGAAGCTTTTTGGTTTGAATACGATGAGCCTAGAGAAATTGTCAAGCGTGTGTGGACCCTTCACCCAACACATGATGTCCTTAGTAGCACCTTAGCACACATTAAACAACAGACCATCAATTGGAATAAGCATGAACTAGGTAGGTTAGAGGATAAAGCTAAGGAGGTCCAGGAGATTATTTCTTTCCTGGAATTTAAGGATGAGACTTCTGGCCTCACAGATCAAGAGTTGCTTACTCTCAGGGCCTCAGGGCTTCCTATTGCAGGCATCTAGCTTATCTTAGGCAGATTAGTATCAAATAGTGGACTAAGTCAAGAGCAAACTAGCTTAAGCATGGGGACAAAAACATTAAATTTTTCCATATGCCTAGTATTGTAAGAACAAAGCACAACCACATCCACTCTATCACAACCACTGAGGGTCAGCTTCTCCAGGATGACCTTCTAATTAATAACTATTTTGTCAAACACTATCAAGACCTATGGAGACTTGAGTCTCTCATTACTAATCCCTCTACTTGGCCTGTCCTCCCCAAACTCAGCCACTCCTGGTGGGGAAGCTTGACCTCCCCAATTACTGATGATGAAATTAAAGACAACCTCCGGAGCATGTGCTCAGGAAAGGCTTCTGGCCCTGATGGTTTCACTGTGAAATTCTATAGGAACTATTGGGACATCATTGGTCCTGATATCTGCTAACACATTAGAAAGGCTCTCACTACTCACTCTATTCCCAAAGACTAGGCCCACACTTCTCTTATCTTCATACCTAAAAAAGAATTTCCTACCAAGGTGTCTGATTCTAGACCAATCTCCCTCTGTAATGTCCTTTATAGGATTACATCTAAGGTCCTGGCACAAAGACTCAGGCCAACTTTGGAAACTCTAATTGACCAATGTCAATCAACCTTCATTCCTAAGCGATCTATCCAGGATAACATTATTGTTGCCCAGGAGATTACACACTCTATTGTCAGGGGTAGGAGGAAATTCCTGCTGCTTAAAGTTGACATGGAACACTACAAGAAAATAGGCACTTAGCGACGCAAAATAGCATCGCATAAGAGGTGACGCTACATAGATGCCACTAGCACCTTTATGGCGTCCACTTTGCATCACAACAACGATACGCTATTTGCCTCTCTCTAGCGTGTTCTTAGCTATTCATGAAATAGACACTGGCGCAATGGAGATGCTACATAGACGCTATTATTGCGCACCACGGAGTGAAAATGCACGACAGAACCTAGCGTCGTTCTCGCGTCGATCACAATCGACGCGAATCTCGCATCGCAAACCATGCGGCTCTAAAGCGACGCTATATGGCATCACAACCTTAGGCGACGCTATGTAGACGTGAATGTGATTGTTGGCAACTCCTCATAAGTTATCTATATTTATATCGCTATTTGTTTTATATTTAAACCCTATATATTATATATACTATATGTTAATCAATAAATTAATTAAATGTTGTATTAGTATTATCAACATATATATGTATTCCTACATGATTACCCATATTATATATATGTATTACACGATTATATATATATGTATTTTTACATGATAGGAGTGTTCCTAAATATAAAATTTATTACCTATATTATTTATGTTATCTATACATACAATATATATAATATCTTAATTATGCTACTTAATCATGAAATTAAGGTGGTTGAATTAAGAGAGTGATTTGCTACAAATTATTCCATTTTAGCATCACCATGGAGACTCAATAGCGTCCACTTAGCGTCTAACTATAGCCGCCGATGATGTCGACGCTATGGTGACACTATTGGCCTCTCTGTAGCGTCACCAACTTGAGACGCGACAAAGTTTTAGACGCTAGTTCAGTGCTACGGGATCGCTAAAAGTACCTAGCGACTCAATAGCGTCTGTATTGCGCCTCCTTAGCTGACTTTTTATCCCCCTCTTTTAATCGGGCACATATATACATATAAATACGCGTATATACTTATACTTATATATAATAAGTACATATATACATATTATTATCACTTAATCTCACACATATAAACATAAACACATATATTCACTTCGAATACGTACACATATACATGTTATGTATATATGACTCGCACATGTATAGACATATGCATACACTTATATATTTATAATACATATAGACATACATACATGATAGATTTATAATACTTAATCTCCCACATGTAGACATATACATACGCCTATATTACATATACATATATATACACACACAATTTTGTTATAGACACATATACATATAGATTTATAATTTTATATACATACATGATAGATTGTCGAAAGGAAATAAAACAATTGGAACGGGGCACAATACGATGAGATGCTATATTGATAAATAAAATTACATACATACTAGAAAATTTAAAAAAGACTTTTAACTAGCATCGCACAGGAGTCGCATTTGTGAGACACTAAATCTATGGCGACGCCCCTACGATGCTAATGGTGTCGCTACATTAGCTTAGCAACACATTAGCTTCTCCATAGTGTCGCACTAGCCGAATTTTGGTGGAAGCGGCGCCTACATTGCGTCTACGTAACGTCGCGTCCTGGGGAGACGCCAAAAAATTTACTTAAATCCTTAACCCCTCTTATTCATTTTCACTATTACTGTTTTACCTTCAATCGCCCAATGCCCGACCTCCGACGCCAGACGTCCGACGTCGATGATTGACTCCTCCGACGCCTGACGCCCAACATCGACGATCGACTCCTCTGACGCTCGATGCCCGATGCCTCCGCCACCCTCCACTGCCGACGCCTTCAGCCTCCTCCGTCTCTGCCTTCGCTGCCTCTGCCTCCGCCGCCCTCCTCCTCCTCCGCCTCCTCCACTGCGCCGACGTCCGCCTCCGTCGCCCTCCGCCTCCACCGCCGCCTCCTCCTCCACTACGCCCCTCTGCCACCCTCCGCCTCCACTGCCTCCTCCTCCGACGTCCGCCCTCCGCCTCCGCCTACTCCACCTTGCCCCTCCGCCTACTCCACCGTGCACCTCCGCCACCTCCACCGTGCCCCTCCGCCGCCCTCCACCGCCGCCTCCTCCTCCTCCTCCACCGCCCTCCGCCATCGCGCCGACGTCTGCCTCCGCCGTACCGCCGTCTCCTCCTCCCTCCGCCTAGTCCGCCCTCCACCGCCGCCTCCTCCTCCTCCATTGCCCTCCGCCATCGTGCCGACATCCGCCTCCACCGTTGTCTCCTCCTCCTCCCTCCGCCTCGTCCGCCCTCCACCGCCGCCTCCTCCTCCTCCACCGCCCTCCGCCACCGTGCTGACGTCCGCCTCCACCGTTGTCTCCTCCTCCTCCTCCCTCTGCCTCGTCCGTCCGTCGACTGTGCTCCTCTGTCGCCCGTCGCCCACCGCCTTCCTCCATCGCCGTCTGCCGCCATCCCTCACCGATTAAGAAGGTACTAGCCCGCCACCATGTTAAGTTAATTATTAATGCATGAAGTTAAATATTACTTAATTACTTGAAAGTTATGAACTAATGCATGTTAAGTTAAATACTACTTAATTACTTGAAACTATTGTTGTTAAGTTAGTTACTAAGGGTGTACTAAGTTAATAATGCATGTTAAGTTAAACTTTTTTTTCATAATTCTAGAACCTCTTTTTAACCATGTTCTCATAAATTTTACTAAGGATGTACTTCCACATTCTTGGTGATAAAATGAGATTATGATTTGACGATGAAGTACTTGAAACATGTGATTTTGGACTTCGTAAGTTCAAAATCACACATTTTAAGTACACGAATTTATTGACATATGGCTTAATGTTGTCCGTTACAGAAATGATAAAGCCAGATCGTAGTTGAATTCGTCGTTGGAAGGATTAACATGGCGTCATAACTAAAGAATATAAGAATGGTGTTGATGAATTCATTAATGTGGCATATCAAAATGAAGGTGTTGCTTCTTCATATGGCAAAATCTTATGTCCATGCCGGAAGTGCAAATGTTATCAGTGAAAAGTATGATATGATGTGCAGAAGGATTTATATTACAACGATTTCTTACTAATATACACCAATTGGTTCTTTCATGGCGAAGAAAGATGGGCTAAAGAAACAAGTAATGTAGATACCATTGTGGGCGACTCGAGCAATCCGTACAGGGATATGATACGAGATGCAATGTTAGGAGAAAATGTTGATGAAACATTGACTGAAGAAGACCCGAATACTTCGGCTTCTAAGTTTTATAATCTTCTCGAAGAAGCAGATGAACCTTTATGGGATGGATGCGTGAAGCAAACTACACTTTCTGCAGTGGTACAACTAATGAACTTAAAATCAGAATTTAATATGAGCGAAAGTTGTTTTGACTGGATGCTTGCCATTATTAAGAGTATGCTTCCAGCTTCAGAGAAATTACCGAGACATTTTTACAAGTGCAAATGGTTGATAAGAGATTTAGGGTTGGAATATTAGAAGATTGATGCATGCCACAATCATTGCATGTTGTACTACAAGGAAAACAACTCACTTATGAGTTGTTCTATTTGTGGCGAGCCCAGATTCAAGCCGAAAAAGAATTTCCAAAGTTCAAACAAAAATGTGACAAATGCAATATTTAGATACTTTACGATTGTTCCAATATTACAATGACTATTTCTTTCTAAAAAAACTGCATCATTATGAGGTGGCATAGAGAAGGGGCACGTGAAGATCAAAATTCAATTACACATCCTTCGGATGCGGAGGCATGGAGATGATTTGATGCACTTCATCCGACTTTTTCTGCAGAATCACGCAATGTTAGATTAGGATTTTGCACCGATGGCTTCAACCCATTTGGCTCATCAAGTACTGCTTATTCATGTTGGCCAATTTTTGTGACACCTTATAATTTGCCTGCAAGCATGAGATGAGAGAATATATTGTTTACCTGTATGATCCCGGGTCCTCGATCTCCTAATAAAAGTTTAGATGTTTACTTATGACCTTTGATTGATGAACTCAAAATGTTGTGGGAGGATGTCGTGATTACCTATGACAAATCTAAAAAGCAAAATTTCATTATGAGAGCCGCATTAATGTGGACCATAAGTGATTTTTCGGCATATAGAATGTTGTGTGGTTGGAGCACAAAAGGAAAACTTACTTGTCCCATATGTGGAAAGAATACGAAATCATTTTATTTGAAAAACTGTAGAAAAGTTTGTTGGTTTGATTGTCATAGGATATTTTTGCCATTGGAGAATTCGATGTGTCGTGATCGAAACTCATTTAAAAAGAATACATCATAGAACACTTTGTCTCTAACTCATTTGACGGGACAAGAATTGCCAAAGCAAGTAAACAAGCTTAGTGAAGTCTCATTCGTACTGAAGGTTGGTAGTTACAAGCAAATTGGATTTGAAAGTGAACATAATTGGAAGAAAAGAAGTATTTTTTGGGAGTTTCCTTACTGGTCTTCAAACTTGGTACGTCATAACTTGGACGTCATGCATGTGGAGAAGAACGTATTTGACAACATCTTCAACACTATTATGGATGTTAAAGGAAGAATAAAAGATAGCATACAGGCTCACGAAGACATGAAATTAATATGCAAAAGACTAGAGTTAAATATCATTCATCTTCAAAATGGTAAATGCGAAAAGCCAAAAGCTACTTATGTTTTGAGCAATGATCAAGGAAAAGTGATTTTCGAATGGGTAAAGCAATTGAAATTTCCCGACAGATATGTATCAAACATATCTCGTTGTTTTAACTTGGACAATGGGAAGATACATGGGATGAAGAGTCATGACTGTCATATTTTTATGCAAAGGCTGCTTCCAATTGCCTTTAAAGAACTTTTGCCAAAGGTCATCTGGGAGGTTTTAACAGAATTTTCTATGTTCTTTAAAGAGCTTTGTACATCCATCGTTCGGAAAGAAGACATCTCTCAGTTAGAGGCTTCTATTGTGATTACTGTGTGCAAGACTGAGAAGATATTTCCACCTTCTTTCTTTGATGTGATGGAACATTTGATTGTACATCTACCATATAAAAAAAAATTGTGGGTCCAGTTAAGTATCGATGGATGTATCCTTTCGAAAGGTGCATGTTATATTTTAAAAGGAAGCCGAAGAATACGGCAAAATTGAAGTCTCCATATGTGAAGCATATTTCATTGAGGAGGTGTTAAACTTCACTTCAAAATACTTTGAGCCACACATACAATTACGACACACCCAAGTTCCAAGAAAAGATGATGGTGGTGAAGGAGAAGTTGAAATTAATATTCTATCCATTTTCAAGTACCCATGTCGACTTCTTGGTACAGGATGTAAAGTTATCTTGAATGACAGAGATCTCACCGCCATTGAGAATTATGTTCTTGCAAATTATAGCGAAGTGACGCCATATCTCGAGTAAGACAATTTGTTCTAATTTGTTATATAATTTAAAGTTAATTGTTGACATATGATTGCATTAATTGAAAACTATGAATTCAGGAGATTCGAAGAATTACAGCGAGAAATCAATCTGTTAGTTTCAAATGATGAGTTATTGAAACTACGAGACGAACATTTTGCCGATTGGTTGAGATGTGAAGTGAGAAATCTTTCAGCTTGTTCTTAATTGTTATAAGTTTGTAACTTTTAATAAAGTTTTTAGTTAATCTTCTTGTAGGTTATTAATGGCTCAATCATAGAGAACAAAATACGAGATCTTGGTCATGACCCGAAGAAGCAAGTTCTTAGCTACTGTGGCGTCATAGTCAATGGATTTCATTTCCATACAGAAGAATATAACCGACAACATTCAACTATCAATAGCGACGTATGTGTTCTAGGAAGCATGTACGGGGGCAACGACTTTGATTACTACGATGTTATAGAAGACATCCTAGAATTGTCTTATTTGGGAAAATCTAACAAAATCGTGGTGCTAAAATGTTGGTGGTTCGATCCAGAGAAAAGAGTTCGGATCGATCAAGAGTTTAAATTGGTGGATATTAATCCTCGGTCGAGACTTTAGTCATACGATCCATTCGTATTGGCAGAACAAGTACAACAAGTGTACTACACTAAGTATCCATCGAAAAGAATCAATGATGAATGGTGGGCATCATGCAAGGTGAGGAGTAGACTATTCTTAGCAGAAACAATGATAGACGACAATGAAACATCATCCGTACACAACGATGTGCCCATGGACGATTACCATCAAGAAGATAGAGTGAATGAGACGATTGATGTGGCCGATGGAGCTGAGAATTCTCAATTGGTCGATGATGCTGAGCCAATGGAAGAGTTCAATTCAAATGACCTCTTGGATGTGAACTTTGATAATTTCCTTGACGATGACTCAAACCAAGATTATAGCGACGATGATGAAGATGATGAAAATGAATCAGAATACGAAACAAGCGAATGAATCCCATAGTTATTATAATGACTTAAGCTTTTTAGTTCTTTTTTAGGTTATATATGGTTACTGATAATAAGAGAAGCTTCTTTCTTTTTTTTAGTCATAAAATGAGGGGTCGAGCATCTGGGTCATCTCGCTCTTCCAAGCGTTCACTCCAGATGAGTCAGACATCACAACCACCAGTTAATATAATTATTGTCAGCTGCTTATTTATAGTTGATTATAATAGTTAATTTTATTTTTTAATAATATCAGTTCCTTCGCCGCCGACGGGGAACGTAGCCGGATCGTCACATAGTAGGTGATCCATTGATGGGTCTGTTCTGCGTATCACTCCAGGTATGTGACACATTGTAGGCGATATACAATTTTAAATAGGAGCAAAATTTTATGTATTTTCTTATGATGACAGTTGCTACCCCACCGTCACCGACGAAAATACCAGACGCTTCACCACATTCTAGCGTTGGCGAATGACATCTTACGTCAGGTGATATATTTATTGTTATTGATATTTTTTAATTAATTATATTAATTATTTTTTAATAATGTCAGTTGCTACGCCGTCGATAGCACAAGCAGCTGGCTCAATACATTCAGACGAGCGGACTGCCACTAATCATGCTACGGTACACATCAATCGAGGTGAGAATGTTACTGTACATCTATGAATTATCGCAACTTTAATTTGGTATGACACTAATGATTTATTATGTATTATGGCCCGTAGATGATGTCAGACCTTCACAGCCTACCCCAGCTGTACCGGATGATGATTCCTCTTCGAGTGATGAAGATGTGTTACACGATAATGGAGTGGTCACTGTGAATAATATTGCTCGACCGTAAGTTAAATAAGTTGTACAAATTTTGTTATATTTTTTGTTATCATTGAAAATTAATTTTTTTCTTTGTAATTAGCAGGACCACTTTCATACCCGTTAGTACCGTGTGGGATGTCAGTGCTCTTGTTCTTTTCCACTTGCCGGAAGGGGCAGGATCTTGGAGAGATGTCCCAATTCAAGTGCGGGATGATATCTTTCGAGCCTTTACTGCACGAACTTCTATTTGGGTTACATAATTTGATTTACATTTATTTTAAAATTACTAAGCTTTTTACTTCTATTTGTAGGAGGCAAATCAGTTTCATCCGGATCTTAGTTTAGGGACGATCCGGAGAACTTTTGAGGAGGTTTCTACGAAACACCTCCGAAATCGATTATACAAGTTTCGCAAGGTCGTCACGTCCGCCGGCCTCACTTTAGAGCAGAGCATACAAAGATGCCCAAGGCATATTAGGCGCTCGGTTTGGAAGTCCCTTTGTAGAAAGTGGTAAGTATGTTTATTTTTAAATTATTTTTATTAAAATTATAGTTTTTGAAAGTGTAAGTATTTGATGTTCATAAAGGACGGATGAACGATGGCAAAGCAAGTCGAACAAGGCAAGAGTTTACCGTCTTTCGAAGTCCGAGGCCCACATCCACACAGGGGGGTCGATGCGATTTGACGAGCATCGACGACGCATGGTAATTTATATATATATTTAATTTATCAAACTTTTCACTTATACTTATGTTATCAAATTTGAAACTTTATTGTAGGAGGAGAAAGAAGGCGGTCCCGTAGACTTTCGTGTGGTTTCTGAGGCCACGCATAAGAGTCGGAAGACAAATGACCTAGTCACGCCCACTGCTCGTAGGCTTCTAAGTTATGACATGGTCATTTGGTTGTTGTCGTTAGTGCACTATTTTTTAAATACAGAATGTTTAAATTTTATAGGATGATTATAATGCGAAAATGGCTAAAAGTATGGAGATGATCTGAGTACTCAGCCACCAGGTAATATTTTTTCATTAGTTTTGTCATGTTTTTAATTTGTGTTTCTTGATATATAATTTATATATTATATGATTGTATGATTTTTCTATTTCGTAGAGGACCTTGCTGTTTGGGAGGAGGTGACTGGCACGACACGAGGGGGTACTTGCGTGACCTCGGCATAGCCGCTTAAATACTTAAGAGGATTGGAGGATATGCAGGCGGTCCATCTGCTGCGAGCTCATCCGCTGCACCTGATGTGACACAGCTATCACAGCAGCTATCGCAGCAGTTATCGGAGCAGATATCGCGGCAAGTGTCGGAGCAGTTATCGCAGCAGTTGGCTCTGCTATTGCAGGTGATTAAGGGATTGATCCCGACGCAGAATCCATCCCCACGAGGCCATGGACCGAGCACGTTTGGGTCGAATGTCCGGAATGATAACAATAACTTCCAAACCTAGGATAGAAACAACCCATGAATACAAACAATGCTTTTGTTACTTATAGATTTAGATATACATATAGTTTGTTAGTTCGGTTTATAACTTTTCGTATTCTTATGTTAAATATTATGCCTGTGATGCTTTTATATTGCATGCGATGCTCTTATACTTCCTGTGATGCTTTTATATTGTTTGTGATGAATATCAATGCATTTTTATATGCATTATATAATTGTATGGTCTGGGAAGGGGAAAAATGAGGATTCAATGGGTAAAAAATCTGCAAGTAGCAACTCCATAGCGTACCATTCGCGTCGCAATGCCTGTCGACGCTAAATTAAATATATCATCCTTAGCGCCATAGTCGCGTCACATTGGCGATGCGTACACCATCATATTGCGTCACTTCAGCGCCTTCCTAACACCCAGCGTAACGACTCATGGGCATCAGAATCGTGCCTCATACGTAGTGCCCCTTGCGCATCGACTTAGCGATGCATGTCTTCTACGCACAGCTGCAAACCACGCATCTTAATAAAGTCGAGATAGCGTCAACACGTGGCGCTAGTAGCGTCTCATTTCCTTTGACTCTATTGCGACGCCAGTAGCCATCGATATGCAGCGTCCCAATTTTGTGGCGCTAGCTAGACGCGAATGAGATGCACTTCACCACGGAGACGTAATAGCGCCACCCTAGCGTCGCTTATGTTGGGTCGCTAATCACCCATTTTCTTGTAGTGGAAAAAACTTTTGACGGAGTCTCTTGGAGTGCTGTTGAGGCCATTCTGAGGAAAATGAACTTCCCCCAACCTTTATATCATGGATTCTTACTTGCATTAAGTCCCCTACTTTCACCTGCAACATTAATGGTTCTATTTCTCATCCATTCACCAGTCATAGAGAGGTTAGGGAGGGTGATCCTATTTCCCCATATTTATTTATCCTGGTCTCTCAGGTCCTTACCACTCTCATGAATCATCAAGTTAATACTGGTGCTCTGATCCCTTACTTTATAAACACTTTCAAATTAAGCCATCTTATGTTTGCTAATGACCCCCTCATTTGCATTGCAGCCACCAAACCAAACTGTACCATCTTAAACAAAATCTTTACAGCTTATGAAAATTTGACCAATAAAAAAGTAAACCATTCCAAATCTGAAATTTACTTCCCCCCAAAGCTGGCCATCGTCAGGAAGAATGCTAGTCTTAACATTCTCAACTTTAGAGTGGGATCCTTCCCTTTCACTTATCTTGGCATCCATATCTCTTATAAATACATTCCTGCTAAATCACAAAGATTAATTATGGATAAATTCACTAAGAGATTGTCTGGACGGAAGCAGATCCTTCTTAACCAAGCTGGTAAAGCTATTCTCATTAATCTGTGATAAACTCGATTCCTGTCTACGCTTTTAGCTCCTCTTTCATTGCTAATGGTGTCATTGATGCTATTGAAAAATATAACAGATCCTTCTTTTGGAGTCTTGGTGGGGGTAAGCATGGCACACACCTTTTAAACTAGGAAACTGTCTAGCTGCCCAAACTCTATGGGGGGATAGGAATTAAGAACCTTAAGCATATCCGCACTTCCCTGCTTGCCAAAAGAGCTTTAGACCTTTTAAACAATAAGAATACTCCATGGGTACAACTTGTCAACAAAAAATATGGAGATGTCCACCCTTGGTCCCTGTCCTCCTACCATAACTCTGCCTGGTGCTAGAGAGCCATAATGTCTACCCTAAACAACATTAAACTTGACATCATTACCTAGATTGGGGATGGGAAAAGCACCTATGTTTTTAATGATCCTTAAATGTTTCCTATGCCTCTTGCTTGGAAGCCCACATATATAAATGTCAGCCTCTCTCTTCCCAACTTAATGGTAAATGATCTTAACAATGATAACTGTTGGAACTCTGCTTTGCTTACTTAGATGTTTGGACCATAATTGATTAATTGCATTCTTTCTATTTATCTGCCTGATACTGCTTGTGATGATTCCTAGCTTTGGGTAATGGATACCCATGGTGTTCCTCTGTGTATAGATTCATTGTGGACAACCTTTTTATCACTGACTCTGCTTGGACGGCCTTCTTGGAACCAACCTCAGTCTACACTGCCTTCTTGGAACCTCCTGTGGCAGCTCAGTATCGCTCCAAAAATTGAAATTTTTCTATGGAAGCTGCTGCACTAGCGACTTCCCACTACTGACATTCTTTTGTGTTTTGTTCCAACGCTTAATCCTTCTTGCAAATTTTGTGGAACTCATATTGAAACTGTCAACCATTTATTCTTTAATTGTCCCCTTTCTATTCATTTATGGTCCATTGCCCAAGCCGAGCTCAAGTTTAATTTTGAACCGTTTCCTTGTTGGTTCGTTGGCTCCTGGCTAAATGAGGGGCCTGATTTGATTCCTAGTTTAAAACTAAAGTTGAGATCCTTTATTGTTGTTTGTTTCTGGGGGCTGTGTTGTGCTAAAAATGTTGTTGTGTTTAATTCCAAGATGGCAACCACAGAGTCAGTTTGGCAGAGAGTTTTGTCCACATATGATGATTATGCTACTTGCCAGGTTCCTGAGGCATTTCTCCCCCATGGCCCTTCTTTGACCCGATGGGAGCCCCCTCTTGTGGGGTGGACTAAATTGAATACTGATGGTCCTTTTGTGGGTTGTGGGGAACCAAGAGGATTAGGGTTTATATGTCGCTCTCACAATCTCTCTTTTTGGTTGCAGGTGCAATGATGAAACGATGTCGGAATGCTCTTGAAGCAGAAGCGTGGGCCATGTTGGAAGGCATCAAATGTTGCACTCAAAGAGGTATCCCGAACATTCATATCGAATCGGACTCTCAGTCTCTCGTCAGCACCATCAATGGCTCCATGGAGCCGCCCTGGAGCATTCGACACATTGCCAAAGACATCAAAAGCTTCCCTCTTTTACACTTTATAAGATCTCACATTGTAATAGGAAAGAGAACTCGGTAGCCCATTTTTTTACTTATTACGCACGTCATTTATCGCACGACTCCTTTTGGGATGGTCATCCCCCTTCAAAAGCCCTCCAATTTTTGTACTTTGACAACTCACGTTGCTATATCAATGGTTGAATGAACTTTCTTTCAAAAAAAAAAAAAGGTGACTTAGTATGAGGAATAGTCTCATTACTAATCATGGTGCGGAAGCCAAAAAGGTAAAGCCATCCATCCCAAAAGGTGACGACTCAAAAATAAACTACTAAACTAGATGTAGAAATGACTCTGGCCCATCCACCAGGACTCGGTAGGTCCCATCTGCAAAGATACACCAACCAATATAGCGTAAAAGTAAACGGCTCTGACTATACTCGATCATGACCATATGCAGATGCCACCTTCGTCGAAACTGTCGTACACGCATCAAAATATCGCGAAATGCCATCACGCACCCGTGGGAATCATATAGGGATCAAGGTCAACCGTTAGCATAAAACTAAGCGTGAGTTCATATAAATTATAGGTCAGTTTCGTCAGAATATAACATAAAAAGAACACATAATCAATATAAGAGTGAGTTAAAGTCATAGATCGGATCCAATTGAAAAGTGGCATAAGGAGGACATGTAAACTTCGTAGTAAAATCATCATAGATTTATCCCGTCAGAAAATGGGAGAGTGGAACATAGTAGAATCAGATCACTCGAGGGAAAACATAGTTTCATGCCTTTTTCTTTTCTTTCACTGATTCCTTTACGTATTCGTTGTCGTGCTTATCTTTCACTTTCATACTTTCAGTCTTCGTTTGATTCTTTTGCGCATTCGTTGTCGTGTTCATCCTTCGTACTTACATACTTGCAAGCTTTCATACTTTCACACTTTCATACTTCATACATTAGAAGAGTTCTTCATTCTTTAAGGGAATATCATTGCATGCACTGTGAGGTGTGGTTATCTAGGCCATCATGGGCCAATGGGTGATCAGTGCCATGGCCAGTTCCTTCGGACAAAAAGTGCATGACTTCGCGCTAGGCAGAAACATCTGTATGGGAGAAACACCCACCTAGACAGAGCAAATCGTAACCCATGAAGAAGTGCCTATTGCGAGGATGTAACAACTTCCCCCATCATACATAGACCTATCTTTATCCATAGACTGATCAAGCCTGTAGAGAGCATCACTCCCAAACATCTTCTTAAAGTTTGTTTCATTTACTTTAAATCAAGTGGACGAAAGCTTGTTCAAATCTGGGGTGGAATGAAAAGGTCAAATCTTCTGATCCACACAACGGATGCCCAAAAATCAAGGGTCACCCACCCTTGGCTCATTTGGGATTGTCCAGAGGGGAGTGGATGCCCGTCGTCATCATATCGACCGACCAAAGGGGTGTGATCGTCATTTCTTGTCATTTGTACTCATCTCATCATGGTTCATAATCATTCATCATAAAGTTCATAAAGGTCATGATCATTCTTTGTGAAAGGTGGAGATGAGTCATCATCATTCTTTACATAAAGATCAGAGTCGTCGAGAGTCGTCCATGGCGGACCCGGGTCGAGCTCGATGGAATTCGGTTTGATGAGATAGGACCCGAGCTGGATTCTGCCTTGCCGAGTTCTGTTACATTTTGTTTTTCTCTTATGATCGCCGGTGCAGTATGACTAAGTTAATAACATTGCGAATATGAGTCTATAGAGCATTTAATGTCTAAACTATGCAGGTATAGTACTAAGCATGCATCTTAAGACAAAAGATTTCGAAACAAGTTCATATGTTTTTATCATGCAATCCATTTGACCAAACATGAAGGTCATAGAGTAGGACATGCAAAGCTTCGTTCGATAGATGAAATCATAAGAAGTACGGTTCATGGCTTCGTCCAGCATGCTCATTTCATCTAGAACACGACCTATGTAACGCCCGAGGGATTTTAAAAGAAAAAAAAAAGATAAAAGAGGAAAGAATAAAATCTAAATAGGCGGAGATAAAGAAAGGAGAAATATAAAATCAAATCAAAAGATAAGATGAAAACAAATCAGGGGAAATATATTCCAATAACAACTCAGATTTTCCTCTCCTATAAATATGAGGCCAAGCCAACGAACCAGCCCCCTATTTTTCCTACAAGCCGGCCCTAATTGCTCTCCCGCTCGTGCGTCTTTTCCGTTCCTTCTCGTCCATGATCCACCGCCGCCAACCGGAGACTTGCTGGAAGGATTTGGACAACGACGCACGTGGACGACGAGCCTGGACAGAGGGGAACGATCGGAATAAAGAAGAGAAAGAGGAAGAGGAAGAGGAAGAGGAAGAACATGAAAAAGAAGAGAAAGGACGTGGGGTTTCAATGAAAACTTCACAAGGTATGGAACTATGGTAGATTCTTCCTAGAATCATGATTTTAGACTTGAAGCATATTCTAGTTAATCCCTAGTTATAGTATGATGTCGTATGATGATGTTTGATGCCGACCATCGCCGAAAAAGATGATCAGAACACACACTGCGCGTCTGCGTAGATTCTGCGTAAGAGGACCCGGTCCGGGTTGACCTTAACCCGGCCCGAGCAGGTCCAAACTCGGACCGAGTTCTGTGAACTCGGTCCGGATCCGCCATTGCCGTGCTCTTCGAGCTCTGCAATAGCACGAACCTGGCCAGAGTTGATGATGACCTGGGCCGAGTTCCACCCACGATGAAGAAGTCGGGCGCGATGGCTGTCCCAACTTGACGATGACCCGACTCGGCCCGGGTGTGACCCGAGCTCGGCCCGGGTTTAATCTTGTTTTTTCGAGAAAGATGTCTGACGAACTCGGCCCGGGTTCTGCGTGACTCGACCCAGGTTCCGATACCAATTATGATGATTCCATGATGTTTAGGCCCCTGATTCATGTGATTATGCCTTTACTACATGATCGTGATCTTATGACTCTTATTATAATGAATCGATTTAGATCTAATCATATCGTTGGTGACATCTATTCATATCCATCAATGTTGATCTATTTATGATGATGATTAAGATTTTAACGTGCATCTGATTTCTCTCCATGATCCTATCTTTTAGTTCTGATTATGTCTTATATAATGATGATGATGATTAAGACTCTTGATCATTATGATGTATTAATCTTTTCCTATGATGACCAAATTTTGATCATGATCTTTATGTCCTAATAAAGATAAATTAAAAGTTGCAAGATAAAAGATGAAAAATGCTAAATGGAGAGCTCTTTTTTATGATAGACTGGTGATGATCAGTAATGGGCTGACTACGGTCAATTATGGGCTGGCTCTGGCAGTTATGATGATGATGATGGACGAGTTGAGATAGGCCTCTCCGTGGGTTGAAATATATCCTACTATAAGTCAAAGATGAATAATAAGATGATGAAAAAGATGAAGCATATTAATAATGAAATCCCTTCATGATGATTAGTGGCTCATGTCACTTCTATGATGACCTTTCCATGATCTCTTGATCTATTATTAATATGAACTAAAAAAGATGATTAACTTCATGATTATCTATGCTCATACGATGATTTCTCCTGATTCTTTATATGATGATGACCTCATAATTATGATAATTGGCGCTTGCCACTTAATGATGATTTACTATGATCTATCTCGATCTTTTGATTCCAAGAAAATGACAGCTTGATCTATTGATTTCTTATGATCTTAGTGATCTTCTATCCATATGACACGTTACAAAAATTCTTTACTTATATCATGATGATGTTTATTTTCCTTTTTTATGATGATAATAATGTCTTTATAATTCTTGTCTAGTATCATGATCTTATGATTATTTCTATTTTACTTTCATACTGAGTCGTAAAACTCATAAGGAGGTTTCTCCTTTGCATGTTCTTAAATGCAGGCTAAGGTCTTAATGATGATGGTGGTCAACGGTGACAAATCGAGCTCGTAGGTGGCTGTACATGGGTATCTTGAGTCTTTTAGTTTGATGTACTAGTTTTTCTTTGAACTCACATGAAGTTTTTTATCAGTCTTTCGCATACTAAGATGTCATGCTCTTTTTGTTATTTAATGAAGATTAGGTCTTTCGTTTTTATCGATGTTGAGTTGATCAGTCAAAGTCTTATTTTCGATCAACATGATGTACATGTAAAGATGATCCGTAACGTTCCCGAAATATATTCTGTCACGTGGCGAAGTACGATTTGAGAGTGTTACGACCTATGTTAAATATCTCGGAGCACACACACCTTGAAGCCTATGACGTTGGGATTCGTCCTCGCTGTGGTTCGTCACTAGACTCATTCGCTCCTTGCGCTCCCTTTCGCGTTGTCTGCGTCCAAGTCGTTCGTCGACGCCACCCTCTCGCTCTCTGTTGCCAGTGCGTTAGAGAAAAAGAAAACGACGTGAGGGTGGAAACGAGAAGGAGAAAAAACAAAAGGAAGAAGGAAAGAGAGTCGGACCTCATATAGAGTGGGAGGAGTCAGACCGTTTGCCTCCCCCGCCTAAGTGATGAAATAGATTCAGCGGCCGGAGCTTGGCCATTGGGGGAGCTCGGCGGAAGGGGAGGAAAGAGATGGCAGGGGAAAAAATAAAAAAGAATAAGACAAAAGGAGAAGGATATAGGGAGCGGGGACAAAGCAGAAAAGACAAAATGGAAGAAGTCAAAGGTCGGCCGACCGTTCAGTTTTTTTTTTTTTTTTTTTGGAAACTGGTGTTACACCTGTGGTCCTTTAGCTTATATATACGGGAACGGGATCACACTCCACAACATCGCTATTTTTCTCCCATTAGTTGCTACTTGTGGAACAAAAATTATAATGGCGCCCCCGTCGTCTCTTCAAAGTACAAACGTGGAGGAAGCCACCGGCGCCGAAGAGGTGTTGGCGCCGCCTTTGTTGTTCAGATCCCACTCCCATGTCGTTAACACCTCCATGGCATTCGTCCGTTCCTTGACCTTCAAGTGCGCCGTCGACCTTGGCATCCCCGACGCCCTCCGACGCAAGGGCGGCCGTCCCGTGACGCTCCAGGAGCTGGTCACGGAACTTGGGATCCCGCCGGCGCGCACGCAATGCCTCTCCCGCCTCATGCGCATGCTCGAGCACGAGGGCTACTTCGCGAAACGAACCACCACCAGCGCTGTCGAAGGCTACGTCCTCACGCCGGTCTCCTCTCACCTGACCGGCCCCAGCAACTCTTCTTTCGTGGCGGGTCTACACCCGTCAATGGTGCTGGCCTTCTTCCACTTAAGCGCGTGGTTCCGCGAGGCATCCCCGCAGCAACAGCAGTCGGCGACGCCGTTCCACGCCGCTACCGGGATGACTCTGTGGGAGTACGCTGGGAGGAACCCCGAGCTGAACGAGGCGTTCAACGCTGGGATCTCGCACGACGCGGAGCTGATCGCGGCGGAGGTGCTCGCCAAGTGCAGGCATGTCCTGGCCGGCGCGCGGTCGCTGGTGGACGTCGGCGGGGGCAACGGCTCACTGGCTCGGGCCATCTCGGAGGCCTTCCCACACCTCGACTGCACCGTATTGGATCTCCCTCACGTAGTGGCGGAGCAGCGTGCACGTCCGGCGACGAATGGCGCCGGGCGTGTGGCGTATGTAGCTGGCAACATGTTTGAACACATTCCACAAGCTGATGCCCTCGTGCTAAAGGTACGTAAACTCTTCCAGGAAATGATATGTTTTAAATCGTACATACATATATATATATATCTTTCCTCATCAATCGAACTCGTCCATCTGTATACTTTTTCTTTTTTTCGATACGTACACAATTTCTTTGGTCGTCGTTAAAATATATTACTAGTGTCATCAAATTTATGATTTTAAATTATCATTTCTTTTTATCTAACTTTCGCAAGATCAAATTACCTAAAGGAGGTTTCGATATTGTGATTTATTTAAATAAAATATTTTTAGAACATTTTATAGATGAACCGACAAAAAAGTTTAATCACGGGGATGAACCGAGAAAAACAAAAAAGTAGAACCAGGTTTGAACTCGGAACTCATGTAAAAGAGAAGAATCCACTACTTCAAAGCTAACAAAAACATTAAACTTACTTAAAATGGTTGAGATTTAATTTTTAATATAAAATTTATACTTTAATATATAAAGTAATAAAAAACTAAAAATTATGACGGTGACCCACACTCTAAGGTGGGTCTGCCCCTCTATACTTAGATATATATGTGTGTATAGTCAGAGTTTGGCGGGCGCCATAAGCTGGATCAAGTTGGACAAACGCCATTAAATTATATTAAATTAGGTATGTTTTCCATAATTGGAACTTTGATAAGAGAAAGTGAAATAATTATACAATGACTACTCTCTTTACGGCAGGGGGAATCTAGGACCCGAAAATTAATGGGTGGAAGTAAAAAGTTATACTTAATTTATTATATAATAACGCCAAAATAAATAACTTGTAAATATTTGAATTGTTAAAATTAAAATTCAGATATATATATGTATTTACTTATAAGTTGGATCTTCAACCTAATTGTCAACTAATTAAGCAAGATTGTGGCAATCTACAGTCTACAAAAAAAAGTAATTAAATCTACACAGATAATAATGATCATAACTTGATTTTAAAAATTATACTTTTCACAATCATGGGAAATATGACAAAAAGATAGGTTAAATATTTAAAAATTTGAGGATGATTCTCTAAATTTTATTTGATAAAGAAATATATAAATTAAGTAGAGAATAAGAAGAGGATGTTTTTCTCTTTTCTTCATGCTTTTACAAATTTTAAGCCAGTGCATACTTAAAAAATGAAGTGGATGAAATGATTTATTATCCACAATGTCATTAAAATCTGATCGGACCGATCAGATTAACCGATTCAATCATGAACCGATGCTTGGTCTGATTCAATTTGACTTCAAAATTATTTTAGGTATTAAATCGAAAAAAATCTGATTGAATTGAAAAAAAACTGAAATGGACCGGCCAAGAACTAGTTCGATGCATGTTTTTAAATAAATTCAATTTAAAATGAAAAGAAGTTAAAAAAAATGGGAGGTAATTTGTTTTTTAAAAAAGTATAAATTAAGGAAAGAAGTAATTAGAGGTTAAAAAACAAAAATAGAAAGGTGAAAATAAATATAGGAAGATAATTTATAAGGAGAGAAAATAGTAATTGAAAAGAGGAATGATTAATGGATAGTATTTGAGTGATTTGGATAAATACATTAATATGCTTACCATTAGGATTATATTAATAATAAGAATAGTATTTGAGTAAGTATTAAGTTTTTAAATATAATCAGTAACTAGAAAAAAATTTGAAAAAAAAGGAAAGGAGCAATGATGGGAAAAAAGAAATAAAAAAGAATCAATATGGGGTAATAAACAATAGAAAAATAAATGAAAATACATAAAAGAAGCAAAATTTTAAAAAGTGAATGACATTTAAATAAATTAATATAACATCACAAATAGTATATAAATATTGAAAATACAATAATTACCAATAATGGTAATTTTGGTTAGCTGAATTTATAGAATATAATTAATAATAGTTTTATATTAATTTATTATTATAGTAGTATGATATATTATATTGTATATTAATTATGATTTATATATTTTACTAATATAAATAATATTATTTTAAAAAAATTCGGACTAATCCGATTGATTTATCCGACTGCCAATCCATCTTTTCAAATTAGAGTTTGTATATTAAAGTGTGTTACCAATCAATTTCCATTTAGGATTTTTGGAAACTTTTGAAGAAATTAATGGCTCAAAATTTTAAGTAGGTCATAATGTACCATATCTATTATTCATTTTGTATTTTTCTTAGGAACCTTATTTGTAACATAAAAAAATATAAACTACAATGCATAATAGAAATATTGTTGGAACAGAAACTCATAAAGTTTTCCTTGAGAAGAGCATATTGGGTTGGGTTGCTAGAATAAATATTAACTATTATTTATTACGTAACGCTAAACAATATTACTAATGTATAATAATGGGTTCGTATTAATTTTATAGGTCAAGGTCAATGAACAAAATAATATCTTATAATTAAAAGTTAAAAAAAGAAAGCTCAACATATTTTTGGGCTTATGAAACAAGCTTTATACTTGTATGGCCCAACTGTGGAAGTATTTTAGAATGTTAGATTGATCAATAGATGAAATAATGAAATAAAAGTGAGACTAAACGACATATGAATACTAAATCTTTAACGTGATAAAATTAATTTCACCTTTAACATTTCTAGCCTTTTCAGTACAATCATAATATATATCATAAAAGTTATTTCTAGCCTTTTATCTACTGATGAAATAAAAAAATAATTTCCCAAAAGACAATAAAAATATTATGGGGAAGAAATACACCACATGTAAACTAGTATTTTTAATGAGTGTATCATGCAATTTTCGTAAAATACTTGTATCAAGCGACTTTACATATTTTTTTATTCTTTTATATCTTTATTTACTAATTATTTAGAGAATTATTGATGATAAGAAATTATATTTACTATTTCCAAAACTTCTGAATATTATTATGTTTAGTAATTGATATAAAAATTTTCTATACCGTAAAATTATTTTTTTTATGATCAATGATACGTACATATATTGATAGAATGATCCTCAAATCAAATGGGTGCAATGCATGCAGAACGTTCTGCACGATTATGAAGATGAGGAGTGCATAAAGATACTGAGGCAGTGCAAAAAGGCCATTCCAGTGGAAGCAGACGGAGGGAAACTGATGATTGTGGAGATGGTGATGAAGTTCGCCGTGGACGCAAGCGAGATGGTGGTGCAGAACCAGCTGACGATGGACATGTCGATGATGACACTCACCGGAGGCAAAGAACGAACAGAAAAAGAATGGACAGACATCTTTGTTGGAGCAGGTTTCACTAGAGGATACAAGATGACCCCCATCGTGGATGATTTCTTGTGCCTTATCGAAGTCTTTCCTTAAAATATTCATATATATATTTATATATATGCATGTATAACGACGTCAATAATATATACCAACGTGTGTGTACTCCTTTAATATTTTTAAAAATAAAGCTGGACTCAAAGGTGTGCTTATCATTTAGTATTAATCCTACTAATCTTGAGATTTTTTTTCTGTTTTTCTTATCTCAAGAAAAGAATATAAGTGATATTGTTAAACGTAAGTTATTGATAAGTAATTGTGAATGACGAAAGTCAATCATTCACTTCGAGAACAGTCATTTGGAGGGGCTAAAGATACATCCTACTAAGGGTGCTCCACTTGTCACAATCTTAATACCACTTCAGAGTGACAATTTTATCCTTCATAAGTTTTGGATGTCTCTCCTCTCTTCATCTTCCACCCAAGATATCTTTCTCCTTAACTGACGATCTCTTTTTTTTTAAACTTTAAATATTATCAATATATTCCTTTGACGGTTCATCTTCCACCCAATTTATATTAATTTAATATATCATTACTTTTATATTTTTCTCTCTTTTTCTATTTGATGGACTCCCAGCCAATTTTGTACAACATGAGATTAAAGACATATTAAATTAATGTAATATATTGTAATATACATATAAAGAAGTTTTCAAAATTTTAAAAAATAGCTCATAAAAAATTATGAACAAGTTCAATGATAATAAACATATGCAAAACTTTCACTTTCGTTTTTTTTATATAGTAATTTATTTCCATTTTCACTATCTTTATTTTCATTTTATTTCATATACTTTTGAGCATTATATTTATATTATGTAATTATATTTTTCATATTAATTAAATTTATATGTATGTATGATATCTCATATTACATATATAAGAATTATATTTTTATCATGAAAAAATAAAATATAACATCTGGAATAGATACAATAGAGAAATAAAAAAAATGATTAGAAGATTAATTAAGAAAAAATAAAAAAAATTCGATGCATGTTTTTAAATAAATATAATTTAAAATGAAAAGAAGTTAAAAAAAATGGGAGGAGTTTTTTTTTCAAAAGTATAAATTAAGGAAAGAAGTAATTAGAGGTTAAAAAACAAAAATAGAAAGGGAAAATAAATATAGGAAGATAATTAATAAGGAGAGAAAATAGTTATTGAATAGATGAATTACTGCATAGTATTTGAGTGATTTGGATAAAATACATTAATATGCTTACCACTAGGATGATGATGATGATGATGATGATGATGATGATGATGATGATGATGATGATGATGATGATGATGATGATGATGATGATGATGATGATGATAATAATAATAATAATTATAATTATAATTGAGTAAGTATTAAGTTTTTAAATATAATCAGTAATTAGAAAATGAATAAATTTGAAAAAAAAGATAAGAGCGACGATGGGAAAAAAAGAAAAGAAAAAAGAATCAATATGGAGTAATAAACAATAGGAAAAATAAATGGAAATACATAAAAGAAGCAAAATTTTAAAAGTGAATGAGATTTAAATAAATTAATATAACATCACAAATATTATATAAATCTTGAAAATATAATAATTACCAATAATGGTAATTTTGGTTACCTTAATTTATAGAATATAATATGCATCTAACGCCAAAACCATATGACTCGTTACACTTTCATGTTACGACCCTAACACCAAAGTCGTATATCACGGCCCGTAACTAGCATGTAACGTCTCATATTTTCTCTCGTCAAATTATTTTTTGCAGGTACATGATACGGAGTTCACAACAACGCTGGCGAATCTATCGGCTATGAAGGAGGCGATTGCTTACGGATCGTGACTTTCAGATCATGGCCCATGTTCTTTTAGAGATTCGCAGTCGATTTTCTATCACGGGCATCAATGGCATATTATGCCCTCTGAGAAACTTTCGCTAACTGTGAGCAAGTTACCATGACCCGTTAAATTACACAAAAGGCCCATGAGCTATTCAATACAACCCGTTAACATTACCTCATGGACCGTTAGATGCCCTTCACGACCCGTAACGACATGGAAGAATACAAAAAAAAAGAGAGAGAAGAAGAAAAGAAGAGGAAGAAAGACAGAAAAACAAAATTGCCTCCTCAAAGTTGAAGAAAAGAAGGAAACCAAGACTCCCAAATTTCTATTAGCCAAGGACACTATGAATGCTTCATGACTTTTTCTTACAGCTTCAACATCTATTGAGTCGAGACAAATCAGGTTGTTTCGTTTCTTTTTCTACGTTTATATTTTTCATTATCATATATTTTCTCCTACGGGATTTGATTTCCAACACTGGGGACAGTATTGAGTTCAAGCATGGGGTGTTTGCAATTTCATACATCATGTCCATCTTTTTATATTGCATTGCAAGTATACATTCTCTTCATGTTTTATTTGCATATTTGCTTGCATTTCATATTACAAAAAAAATCAGAAAAAAATGTTTTTCATAATTGAAAATTGCATCTTATTTTCTTATGTCATAGTATTTACTTATTTTTCAAGCATTATTCAAGGACATCCTATTAATTAACAAAATTTGAAGCATTATTATTTTATCATTTATCATCTTCGTGTTGGGTAATTGGTTTGAAGAAAGTTATTTAGTGAAACTTTGAATGTTTGATGACAAGTCCTTTTCATGCTCAAAGTTTTTATTATATTATATATGTTACATTGATAATAATTATATCTCTATTGAACATTCAAGTGTAGCTGAGCTTACTAATAAACAAATAGATATAAAATTGTCATCATATATAAAAGAGGGTTAGTGGAGCCCCAAAAAGTATGAGGTACAAAAAATCGGAACCTTGGTGTGTTTGGATAATTAAATCTGTAGGGAATTCTTGCTTGGCGACATAAGGATAACTGCTCTGAGATCCGTCGATCGAAAGTCCATTACATAGACCACCTTGCGCAATATGGAGAAGCACATGAGTACCAAATCAGTGAAAAAAAAGTAGTGAAAAAAATGAGTGAATGATGAAAGGTTTCTCAATAAATAAATATAAAAGTAATAAATGAATAAAAGCTCATGTTACACTTGTACATTCAACATTGATATTTTTATTTTTCAAGAATTATTTTCTTATCATTTAGAATAATTTGGAGGAGTTTAAAAATTTATTTCATTCAGAAATTTCACAAAGTCGGGTTATTATGGAAAGTGGTGAGACACTTAGGCGATGTATGTATAAAACTTAGTGCTAAGAAGAGTAGTTGAGTGACAGGGTGGAAGCAATGATTAACCACTTTGGTTGGAATTTTGCTTTGAACATTGCTTGAGGACAGGCATGTATCTAAGCTTGGGGGAGTTTGATGCATGCAAAATATAACATCTAATTAGCCATGCATTTAATCACATTTCGATTCTTTTTCATATAGCATATATTTTCTAATTTTAGTTTAGTTAATTTTATAAAAATGGAAATCTACCCAAAATATGTGTTTTATTGTAAAAAAAAAATTAAGAGAATTGAGTCAGGAATTCACAAAAATAAATGGCACTCAAATCGGAGTTAAAATAGAGTCAAAAAGTGCAAATTAGTGAAGGCTGTCAGGACTGAATTGAATACAAAGAGACGTTATATGATCGTAACGGTTATAACAGTAGGAGCATCAATAGCCTATTACGGCCTGTTAAAATGCCCATTTCATTCCTACTTCGATTTGGACATTGTAAGGGCTGTTAAATCATGTTATAGGCTATTACAAAGATTGTTTTTGAAATTTCTTCGACTTTTCTTGAGAATTTTAAGTCCAGATTGAACCCAGACTTTATCCTAACCTCAGGGATGATTAGGAAATATATTTACTCATATTTGAAGAGTTTTGGATAGTTTTAAAGATATATCAAAGTCTATTCCAAATTTATTTGTTTTAACATGAAAAGACTTCGAATCAAATCGAAACTCTACGAAAATTCTTGGGATCCCTGTAGGCTATAAATAAAGGCCCTAGGAGACAAAAAAAGGTGTGCATGGTGGTGCTTGAGACCTGGAAGCCGTGTCATATTGCAGAGGCTGAATTTCAAGACTTGAAGATCAATCGAAGGAGAAGATTGCAGCAACTCGTCGTTCATGCTATGCAACGGTCCAGAGGTTCCGAAGGCTAAGAATTCTTCTTCTATCTTTTATTTGGATGTTGTTTACCTAATTATTACAGTTTATTATTCCTGTAATAGAGATTTTATATTCTTTTCAGGAAGGAAAACTGTTTTAACCTTATTATTAGTTGAGTTAATTTATCTTTTTGATTTCTTTTTATTATGAATGCTGAGTTCATTGCCTTTTGATAAGTAATTTGATATATGAGATCAGACTACAAACCTGTATGAGGAGTGATTAGTTTCAGGAATTATTATTGCTTTGATGATTGATCTTTTACTTTCAAGTTGAAGCATACATAATGCGTGTTCGGTAACTCGATGTTGGTGCCAAATTTCGTGCGGTCTATTATTCTGTGCAGATTTATGGGTGAATAATAGTGTAGGAGATACATACTCATACATTTTAATTCTCTATAAAATTAATAATGGACTTGTCATTTGTGGTTATTCATTTCATTAGAAATTAAGGTAGTTTGGTTTACTCGTCTTGATAGGTCAATACTTTAGGTACTCCTAATCCGTCATAAGAATTGAAGTTATTATTTACTATTATAACTCAACCATTATAAAGGATCATACACGTTTATCTTTACATTAACCATCCATAATTCTTAAAACCCAACACCAATTTCGTTTATTTTGCTTATCATTTATTTTCTGCACCTTTAATTTTTTGGTTTCATATCACAACACCCTTTTCTTCTCTTAGTAGATTAGTAGGATAGATTAAATTTAATTAGTTCCTCGTGGGTTTCACACTCTACTCTTTACTTTATTACTTGATATGACTAGTGCACTTGCTAGCAAATTTATTTGTTACAAATTCTACGCATCAGTGGTGGTTGAGTGCTTGAGACCTGAGAATTTGTGCCTTATTGCAGAGAAGGAGTTTTGAACCTTGAAGATCAACTGAAGGAGAAGATTGCACAGTAACTCATCGTTTGTGTTGTGCAATGGTCCAAAGGTCCGAAAGGCTGCAAATTATTCTTCTATCATATGTTTGGATTCTCTTTTATCTAGTTCTTATAGTTTATTATTTTTGTAATAGTATTTTTATATTCTTTTCAAGAAGGAAAATTGTTTGAACCTATTATTAGTTGAGTTAATTTATTTTTTTGATTTCTTTTGATTACACATGCTGAGTTCATTGCCTTTTGATAAGTAATTTGATTTTCGAGATTGGATTACAAATCTGTATGTTGAGTGATTAGTTTCAAGAATTATTATTACTTTGATAACTGATCTTTTACTTTTAAATTGAAGCATTCATAAACCGTGTCCGGTAACTCGTCGTTTGTGCCGGATTTTGTGCGGTCTATTATTCTGTCTAGATTTGTGGGTACTTTTATTCTGTCTAGATTAATAATTGACTCATCATCTGCGGTTGTTAGTTTTATTAGAAGTAAGGTGGTTTGGTTTACTCGTCTTAAGAGGTCAATACTTTAGGTACTCTCGACAGAATTGATATTATTATTTACTGTTATAACTCAACTATAATAGAGGATTATCCACGTTTATCTTTACATTAATTATCCATAAATCTTAATGCTCAACACCATTTTATTTTATTTTCTGTTATTTAGTTTCTTGAAGCTTTAATTTTTTGTTTTTATCACGAAACTATTTTCTTCTCTTAGTAGATTATTGGGATATATTAGGTTAAACTAGTTCCTCGTGAGTTTGTCACTCTACTCTCTACTTTATTACTTGATACGACTAGTGCACTTGATAGCAATTTTATTGTTATAAATTCAACGCATTTGCTCCCATCATGATTTCTCACGATACAACACTTAACTCTGCACCACACTTAGCTGCATCTTATTTCATTCCATTTTTAAGAAATAGACCAAAAAACGATAGATGACTTCCATAGGTGTCCCACATATATTATAGATGTGGCTCCCACCATGATTTCTCACGATGTAGCACCGACACTTAGTTCCATCTTTTCTCATCTCATTTCTGAGGAAACATAATGATAGATTGAATTCTAGAGGTGACTCCCATTGTGATCAGTGATGTAGAACTTAGCTCCATGATACAGACATATGCATATACATGATTCATCATATAACAATTATATCTTGAATATTAGAAAATAAATCATATCAAATACTCATTTAAATGGAATAGGATTCAATTTTATAAAATACATCTATGATATATCATATATACTTTTCAAATGCACAACCAAATAATCATTCATATATACATTTCATAAGAATGGAAACATATAACAATCAATGTCACACTGAATTCATAAGAGGTGAATACATAAAGTAAGATAAACTAACTAAACTATAAGTGCTAACAAAAAGTTTCGTTTTCTTTTTCCCATACTTTACTCTTCTAATCTTATACAAAAAATTAATAAGGAACACATTACTACTGCGTTCTCAACAGTATCATATCATATATGATGTATAAATAATTATATAGGTTAGATGGCACTATTGCATTAACTCTTATCACCTAAGTAATTATTTATCACAAGGGTTGGCCTAATATTATAACAGATTGCATATATAGTAAAGTAAAATCCATATCCAAATGACATCATTTCAAATGACAGATTATATTATGGTTTGTTCTCAAGAAAATCGACATTCAGCCTAACTTTCATGTTTTTTCTATGTTCTGGTATACTGAGTGGCCTTACTTTTAGCATTTATATTAAATAGTAAACAATGCATGTTCTAATACTTTCAATTTTCTATAATAGTACATTTCCTAGGGTGCAAATCATAAAATTTCTTGAATTTATATCTCTCTGGAATGAGCACAATAAATTTAACAAATATTAACATAATCCACCTTATGTTTCATTCTGGCAGACTGAGTGAGGTTCGGTAAAATCTCTATAACTTCCACCATACATATTATTTCAAGTGATTCCAATTGTAAATGAAACATAACATCAGTATACGATCCTCAATTATCACATAAATCCATGACATATTGAATTTAATACATTTATATTTACAAAATTGAATATGAGTTTCGACGGACATAATGATAGCACCTTAAAGAAGATAATATAGCTTTCTCTACATACATTTGATTAACTTGAGCATAATTAAAGTCGACTCAAAGAGCATCAATCAAGTCAATTTCATAATTTTTGTACCATCCAAAGGTATACACATGTGTAACTAAAGTTTCAAGAACAAATTGAACATGTCTAGGGTTATTCTTGCTCATGAATAACATGGGTTTTACTCCATGATAATCTAAGATTCGAGAATGAACAAGATGAGAGAGGTTCAGTGAAACTCTAATTATGAGATTATGTAATTGAATCAAAAGAGAATCAAGTATGAACATACCAACAAGTTAAAACTCTAAGTCATTTTTCTTTCTCCAATTTCTTCACCACTAGTAGATGGTTCTCTTCTTTCTCTTAGGCTTCGGATGGGGCAAGTGGAGAGGTGAAAAGAAGTGGTAAAACATAAGGGAACAGAAAACCGACTTTAAGTATGTGAGTAAGTTTCTTCCTAAAATACCCTCAATATTCCCCTAAGTAAATGATTTTGCATTTTCCAATTATTTATTTATTTATTCACATACTTAAGACATTACATGTAAATAAGATACTATCCCCCCATTTGTATTAAAAAAAATATTTATAAAAATAAATAACCAAGGAATCAAAATCTAATTCTTTTGTCCAAAGAACAAAAATTGTGATTTTACAAATTATTTGATTTTGTGTCTATGTTTTACCTAACTAAGGCCTCCTAACAATTGTTATAAATCACTTTTTGAATTATTTGACATATACGAACAAGGGAATTTGTTTTTTCAAATCCCCATATTCTGAAGATCACATTTTCATGCCTTAAGCACATTTTCGACACTTTTTCGTGTTTCAATAGTTAATAAAGCTTATGCCTTAACACATCCTTCATATACTTATTAATGATATAACATAGCATCACATTTATACATCTAATCATGCCTGATTAAGTTAGGGATATCATAGTTGTACATGAGCTCTATTCTATCTATTTAGAGATGATTAATCAGGCATGTTTAGAGTCAAGTGACCTGAGACTCTCCTTAGAACCGACTACTCTATCTATTCTATAATATGTTTAGGCATATAATCAGGCCTCTCCTTAGCTTCTAATACCTTTTGTAATGCCCTGAGACTCAAGTGACTAACACATGTTTAGAGTCACCCCAAATATGCTTCACAATTTTACATAAAATAAATTCTTTAAATATAATCTATAAAATGTGAAAATACTTCAATAATAACAATTGATAATTCAAAATATCCAAAGTAGATAAAATAGATAAAGGTAAACAATGCGATCTAGGCTATGTGTAACATCTGTCTGTCACTGAGTAGAGCCACCAACAATACCATCCTCTATAGTCCTATCACCTGCATGGATCTAGATGCAAAGAAAATTCATGAGTATAAAAATACTCAATATGTAGGATCTAACCATAATCAATATTATTCAATGATCGAATCAATAGGAGAACAATTGAGAAAATAAGGTGATGCAATGCAATAATTAATGGATCAATATGTCGATGTCAAGGTTGAAACACTATTCAATATCAATACCAATTGATTAGTTAACAATATTTCAACAAGCTAATGTTTTATTAATGATTTCAATTCAATAATCAATGGTCATTGGCCAATAACAATCTAATAATTAATAGGACAACATCATCCAATCTTATGCCAATATATCCAAATGACAATGATCTATAGAATTTCATTGGATTTGATTCAATTGACTTTGATTAAATTTGGTGTTTGATCTTATCCAATACAATAGGGAGAGCTCAATCAATTAAGGAAAACTTCATGATACTTTCATATAGGCCAATGAGGGAAGACCAAGGCAAGCCATCAATAACAACATCAATAATAATAATTCGTGAATGATGGGGGACTAGGCTCAAGCACAAGGCAACCACTATTGTCACATCTAATCCCGTGACTAATTCTAATCCTAATTATTGCAACTCTAAACTTATTTAACTATTTTAAAATAAAATTTTCATAACCTCCTCACTTGTTTAACTGAATGTTACTTACATGTACAAATAATAAATACAATTATATTCATAAAGTTTAATAAGAAACTATAAAATATATCATTCACATGATGTCATCATTATTATTTCCCATGCTACCAAACATATAGCGCTCCAAATATTAAGTGTGATATCACCTCACGTATTATTTCTATCAAAATTTATTTCATCATCTATGTTTATATAATACATGCATGCTTTCAGAAACAAAAGTGAAGGGAAATAAAACTGCTTCAACGACGACCTCTTTTATATGTATCAAAAGTCAGCTTCGAGTCCACTTAACTCGAGGACTTAAGATTATCTGAAAAAAATCAACTAGAGTAATATGATCAATACTTATTTGCTCATTGAGTGGAATAAAAGTACAACATAGGGGAACAATATAAATGCATGTAACATTTAAATAACCATATTTTTTCATATGAGAAAACATTTAAAGCATAACCCATATAACATTCAAGATATTATTATATTCATAATTAAACTCCACACGTGACATTACACTCAACATGGTCAATATGTATCCCTCCATGATCATGTGTCAATTAAGTAGAGCTTCACAATCATGAGTCTCGAATATGTAGAGTATATCATGAGTCAATATGTATCCCTCTATTGAGTCTCGGATACATAAAGCATACATATCCCTTCATGATCATATGTCATACATTTAAGTAGAGCTCCACATTCATAAGTCTCGGATACGTAGAGCATGTAATGGGTCGATGCATGTCCCAACATGATCACGTGTCATACAACTAAGCAGAGCTTCACAATTATGAGTCTCGAATATGCAACCCATAACATAAGTCAATATGTGTACGCAGAGGAGCCCTCAAAGGGCAAAGACACACTTTATATGCCCCAAAGGTATTAGGTATATCGAACGTCTTCTTCAACCAGCATGGCCAATGAACACGTGGAGTTTAACAATATCAAAATACACATGTCATTATCACATATCAATATTACGTAAAACTTATTTGAACTTCACAAGCATTGCTCACTTAAGATATTTTCATGTTAGAGTTTACTTGATCTTATTTGAAAATTTTGAAACATATCATAAATACTTTTCGTAGCTAAAGATATGTTTCAGTAGTAGTAGTAGTAGTAGTAGTAGTAGTAATAATAATAATAATAATAATAATAATAATAATAATAATAATAATAATAATAATAATAATAATAATAACCCTTTCTTGAAATATTACTATAAATAAAAAAGAAGCATATATCATTTTGCTATGTTGTATATTACCCATTCACCTTGTACTTTATCCTTTAAAGGAGGTTTACTAGGTTTTTCTCGTTTCACATGTAACTCGATGGATATCACACATTTTTCTTTAATTTTTTTTTGGTGATGTGAATGATAGAGAATGCACACCAAGTTGAAGTTAAGAAAGAAGGTTATGGACAGGGGCGTGAGAAGCAAAAGGAAATTAATTTGTTAATTTTAATTGTTTCACTTTCACCTAAAAATATGATCTCTCTTTAGTCTTAACTAGGATTTGTTCTATGATAAGAACATGAAAGTAGGGAAAATAAGAAGTAAATGACTTACCTTTTTCACATTTTTATTTCATTCATTCATTTATTTAATACATTGAATCTAATATCACACTACTAGCACCACAAGTGTCCTTGCGAGGAGTTTGAGGGCATCGCTAACTCGACGCTAAGTTGGCGCTGAACAGTGCGACGTTACTTAAACACTAAGGTGGCACTAAACTTCTGCTTAATGTCACACTACTTAGACGTTAATGTGACGCTAATGTGATGTCGTGTTTCATCTATATTGCGATGCTAAGGTGACGCCAAAGCTTTAAACGCTAACGTGATGCTAGTTGCGATATATCTAAAATAGCATCTAATCAAATTGCATCGCTAATGCAACGTTAAGGAGACATTATATTCGAATAATTTTGCCCAATTCTTGCCGTTTTGTTCCCTTCTCACACCATACAAATTATAGAATGCCTATATAATGCATTCTTCACATTGATAACAATAATATCAAAGAAAAGTAGTAACAACCATCACAAAAGAGTTAATAAGAAAACAAAATGATATCACACATTATAATAAAATATATCAAAGATACACAATACAAAAGTATCTATCCTAAATCATTATCATCGTCATTGTCATTCTTGACATTCGACGTCGACGTACTCGATCTTTGGCCTTATGGGGACTGAGTATTTGGCTGGTGGGAGTCAAATGTTGAGGAAGCTGCTGACTAGCTCTGCCGAGATGAGTTCTCGATGCTGTCCAACGTGATGAACTCGGAGCAAATTAGCCACTGCATATCCTCCGCTCCTCCTAAGAAACTGAGCAAATGTGCTGATGCCACATAGGTATCCTCCTCGTGTCGTACCGGCAACCTCCTCCCAAACAATAATGCCCTTTACAAAATAGACAAATTATATATAACATTGTAAATCATATAAATTATATAACATAGAAAAAACATATAAACATACAAAGTGTTATAATGTTAAAATGTGAATCATTTTGGAGATATGTTACGTAGTGGTTGAGTAATAGGATCATCTCTGTACTTCTCGACCATTTTGATTATACACATTCTAAAAAAAATTGAATATTGCATATTTGAAAAGTCATTTAAGCTAATGTGAATAACCAAGTGAACATGTAATGATACTTACTAGAACTCTACCAGCAGTGGGCATGACCAAGTCATTGGTCTTTCTGCTTTTATATGTGGCCTCGTAGACCGTGCGAAAGTTTATAGTACCACCTTGTTTTTCTTCCTATGCAAAGTTTCAAATTTATAAAATAAGTATAAGATAAAAGTTTAATTATTCTATTTTGTATCGAATTCGATGCTCGTCAAATAGAATGGAGCCGCCTGTGTGGATGTGTGCCTCGGGCTTCGAAAGTCTGTTAACTTTTTCCTTTTAGACTTTTTTGCCATTCTTCATCCATCCTATATCAAATCAGTTCAAATGCAAACTTACCACCTCTTACATGATGTCTCCCAAATTGGATGCCTAATATGTATCGACATCTTTGTATGCCTTGCTCCAAAGTGAGGTCGGTGGACGTAGCAGCTTTGCAAAACTTATATAGCCAATTTCTGAGACATTTCGTAGCCACCTCCTCAAATGCTCTCCGGATCATTCCTAAATTTAGATCTGGATGAAATTAATTTGCTTTCTAAAAAATATTATAGATGTTAGTAATTTAAAATTAATATAAAATAAAATATCTAATGCAAAAAAAGATCATATAGTAAATGACAGAATGATGTCATTCCGCACTTGAATTGGGACATCTTTCCACGATCCTGACCCTTCCGGCAAGTGAAAAAGGACAAGAGCACTAACATCCTACATGATAGAAGCGGGTGTGAAAGTGTCCTATATTTTACGAAAAAATCATTTTTACGTTTATAAGAAAAACTATAAATAAATTATAGAAATTATTTGACTTACGGACGAACAATGTTGTTCATGGTGACCATCCCATTATCGTGAAATCCCTCTTTTTCTTTCGAAGTGGAATTATCGTCCGCTGTAGTTGGAGTAGGCTGAAAGGGTCCGACATGATCGACAAGCCCTTGTACATAACGAATCGTTAGTGTACTATAATATTAAACTAATGATAGTTCATATATCAGCAGTAAAGTTCGTACCCAGTTTGATATCTAATGCTGCATGATCCATGGTAGTCCGCTCGTCAAAATATGTCGATCCAACTGCGTGTTCCATCGGCGGCGGCGCAAGTGACAATCATTCAAATAAGAAATTATTAATATAATTACATGACAATTATAAATAAAATACTAATAAATATATCACCTAGCGTAATATGTCGGTCGTTGGCGCGTGGTTGTGTGGAATGGACGCTGGAATGTGGAGAAGCATCCATCGGTCTCGACGAAAGCGTAGCAACTGACACCATAAAAAATAGTTAAAACATTTACATGTACTTAAATTTATTAAATACACGATGACATGTCGATCGGAGTCATGCGATCGAGACGATCCACCAATGGACTGCCTACTATGCGACGGTCATGCTATGTGCCCTATCGACAGCGGAGCTACTGTCACCATTAAAAAAATAGTTAAAATTTTTGCACATATTTAAATTTATTAGATACACAATAAATAACTTGTGGTGATATGTCGATCATCATCATGAAATCGAGACATCCAATTATGTGATGATCCGGCTATGTGCCCCGTCCACAATGGAGCAATTGTCACCATAAAAAAAATGTTACTAATTAGTACCAATTATTCAAATATAAATAAACTACATAATAAATATATCACCAGGTAGTCGACTCGCATCACTCATAGGGAGCGCCTGGAAGAGTGGGACACACCTGAAGCTCGACCTCGTGTAACCATGCATAAAAAAATTAGAAACATAGTGAAAAAAATTTAAATTTGTTAAAACAACTACGTGATACAATTGCTTGTCTCGTATTCTAATTCATCATCTTCATCGGCGTTGCTATAATCTTGATTCGAGTCATCATCAATAAAATTGTCAACACTCTCTTCTAAAAGGTCATTTGAAGTCAACTCTTCCATTAGCTCAATGTCATCAACTATATTGAATATTCTCAACTTTATCAACTATATCAATCATCTTGCTCATGCGATCTTCTTGATAGTAATCATCTACAGTCACATCATTGTAAATGGATGATGTTTCACAATCAACTACCATTGTTTCTACTAAGAATAGACTACTTCTCACTTTGCATGACACCCACCATTCATCCTTGGTTCTTTTCGATGGATACTTAGTGTAGTACACTTCTTATACTTTTTCAGCCAATACGAATGGATCATATGATTGTAGTCCTAATCGAGGCTTAATATCTACAAATTTAAACTTTTGTGCGACTCTAACTCTCTTTTCTGGATCGAACCAATGATATTTTAGTACTATGACTTTATTGAATTTACCAAAATATGACAATTCTATGATTTCTTCTATAATGCCGTAATAATCTAACTTGTTATCCCTGTACATACTTTCCAAAACACATATGCCACTATTAATAGTAGAAGGTTGTCGACTATATTATTTCGTATGAAGTCTATATCCATTAACTATCACGCCATAGTAACTACAAACTTATTTTTGCGGTCCATAATTGACTTTTTGAATTCTCAAATCAGTCACTGAGTCATTGATAATCTAAGAGGAAAAAAATAATTAGAAATTATAAAACCAATAATTCATCATTTGAAACTAAGAGGAAAAATGTTCTCACTTCACTTCTCTACCAAGAGGAAAAATGTTCATCTCTTAGTGTCAACAAATCATTATTGGAAACTAAAGGATTGATTTCTAATTCTTCAAATTTCCTGAATTCGAAGATTGTCAATTATTGATGATACGGTTTCATCTCGCTACAATTTGCAAGGATATAATTGACAACTAAAGTGACATCTCTATCGCTCAACATAACTTTGCGTCCTTTACCAAGAAGACGATAAGGGTACTTAAAGATTGATAAAATATTCTATTGACTTTCCCGTCACCACTATCATCGTTTCTTGGAACTTGCATATGTCACGATTATATATGTGGCACAAAGTACATTGAAGTGAAGTTGGATACTTCCTCAATGAAATATGCTTCACATATGGAGCCTTCGATTTTTGCCTTATTCTTCATCTTCCTTTTCAAATATAACATGCATCTTTCGAAAGGATACATCCACCACCGATATTGAACTGGGCCAGCAACTTTTATTCCATATGGAAGATGTATAATCAAGTGCTCCACCACATCAAATAAAGAAGGTGGACATATCTTCTCAACCTTGCACACGGTAATCACAATAGAAGACTCTAACCGAAACATGTCTCCGTAAGGAATGGTGGATGTACAAAGCTCTTTAACGTACATACATAACTCTGTTAATGTTTCCAAAATGGCCTTTGATAAAATTCTTTAAAGGCAATTGGAAGCAACCTTTGCACAAAAATATGACAATCATGGCTCTATGGTATCTTCTCATTTTCATGTTGAAACAACACGATATGTTCGATGCATATCTGTTTGAATATTTCAATTTTTTGACCCATTCCAAAGCCACTTTGCATTGATCATTTTCTAAGAAACAATATAATTTTATTGTTTATCTATTTTTGAAGACACGATGTTCATCTAGTTATTTCGTGGCAAGAATGGTTAGCGACTAATTAGCATTGATGTGGTGTTGCCATATTGAGACGTCAACATGACGTCGACATAAGGCAGCGCTAAATCGATGCAGTCATCACTACAAGAATTTGAGCTATTAGCTACGGAGATATCTGTAATAAATCCGTAGGTAATACTATCGCAAATAATATTAACGTCGGATTTGCTACGGATTATGGACAGAGTACATCTGTAGCTAATACCTCGTCGCTGATTGCGACACAAATTTGTGTCCCTATTTTTGTAGCTAATTATGTGTGCTGTCGTCCCTAATCCGTCCCTAATTTGTGGCAAATCTTAATTATTAGAATATAAAATCGGTAGCTAATCTGTCACTAAGTAGTAACTATAATGTTACGGCGATAAAATAATTATATTTTTTTTGTGACTATTTGTCCTTATTCCGTAGCTAATTTTTATCACAATTGGTCCCCACAGTTTGCCGTTTGTCTCAAAACTATCCCAATCCAGTCACAAATTAACAATAATTTTTTCACAATAATATTGTTTATATCAAATTATTAATTATACAATGAAATAAATGACAATACAATAACCAATATAACAAAAATATCTATATATCATTTTTCGATTGATAAAGTGGAGCTAATGCTCATTACAAAGTTTAAATAGAGTATATGAATACATCACACTGGGTACAAAAGTCCTCACTAGATCATCAAAGAAGCACTAATCAAGTTCATCATTTCATAATTCGGGACGGTAAGCGAAAAAAACCCTATAAAGAATATACAACACATAATAGCAATAGAAGTCTGCATGTGATCTCCTGCAGCGAGGTGCAGCCGCTCAGCGCCATGGTCAGCTCGAACTCGTCTCGCAACATCTGCAGCACCTTCCTCACGCCAGCCTCGCCTTCAGCAGCCAAGGAGAACGCGACTGGCCTTCCAATCTGCATCCATTTTAAGGGGGCATGGAAGAAAGTACACAAGACAGGGAGATGCATGCTGATGCTGCAACAGTCACTGGCATTCATCCCTGCATGCATGCCTGAACTAGTAGTGTTTGACATATATGTATAAAGCTGATCAAGATGAGCTTATCTATCTCTGTACCATTGCAGACGTCTGAACTAGTAGTGTTTGACATATATCTGCTGGGAAGGAGAGCATATATAATTTATTGCAACATTGGCAGTTATAATTTATTGAACTAGTAGTGTCTGAACTAGTAGTGTTTGACATATATCTTATCTTTTGGAGCATCATTGCAACATTTCTAACATATCATCTAAGAAGTCATCATGTTATAATTTATTGGCAGTTCCATGGACAATGTATATCTGTACAAGTAAACATAGAAAATGGTGCTCATTTTGCTTACAGCAAACAATATGCTATCTTTTCAAAAAGATAAATATATATAATTAATTCAAGTAATCATGGAATGTCGATTCACTCCTGAATGCTAGTTTTTGTTGCTCTTGGTATTTAGTGACTGAGCTTTTACTTCATATACCGAATAATTACAGTAAAGGTTGGATGAACATATGGTGGTGTATAATGTATAATGTATTCTATAAAGATGCCTTCTGATCTACCAAGGCAAGTGGTGGATGATCAAATGATGGTGTATATGGGATATTTATATGTACAAAACTTATAATATATATACGCAGTATGTGCATACTTCCTTATCATAGTACGTATGACCCAGTGATATAGTACAGATGGTGCAGAAACAACAAAGAAGTGGAGACATCACAATGGATGATTTAAGAAAGAAAACGAATGCTAATTCTATGGTGTTCCAATGTGCGACAGTACCTTAATCATCATCATCAAACACACATCGGCGTGTGTTCAATATTTTCTGTGTTGGAAGAAGACTTCGTGGGCCTAGATCATCAGTGTACCATCCTGGTTGGAATATCTGACAGCAAAAGATTATTGGCCCTTGTAAAAGCTAATGGTTTCTGCAATACAAACAAAAGATTATTGCGAGTCACGATAGCAGGAGTCTCACTCCTAAGCAATTGCAAGTTGTAGCATGCATCCGCCAGAAAAAAAAAGTGTTATAATCTTCACTGATTGTTTCTACTGGTGACTACTTCATTGCAACTCTCATATTAAGGAATTGGATCAGTCTGAGCTGATCAGCAGAGGTCTTGACTGAACTAGTCAATTTGAAACCTCATTTACTGAGTTATAAATGTCCAGCTAAGCTGCTACTGAACTCCAGAGGGTGGTCTTACAGGATTAATTAAACCCACCACCAGTACAGACCATACAAACCCCTATGCAAAATATAAGTTTCCCCTACACCAAAATTAAGAATCCTTGATGGAAATCACCGCACAAGAAAGGCCTCTTCTTGTGCATTCAATTCTCTCAGCTCATCTGATATGATGTTCCCTTCTTTGTCAGGTTGGTTGTCACTAAGACCAATTTAATCAGAAGTGATGAAAAGATAAGTCATCCTGTGTCATACCTTTGATTGAATAAACATCTCATTCACTGATATTGGATCAGAGAATTTGGGCTTCCTTGGAAAGATGTAATCATTTTTCTTGTCAAGTAAACAAAAACTGCATAACAATAACAGCTTATATGTTACCTAAAATACAACAATTACATGCAATTTGTAACAACCATTATTTTGCAAAGAAATTTTTAACTGTTGTTGGAAGGTTTATTCATAGTTCTCTAGATACATTTTTCTTCAGAATGCCAGAAAGTCATTTTTTTGTTGCATAAATAATATGGTGCACCCATTTATCATAATTCTTACCTAGAATCATCATCTTACCTTCCATTACTTGCTGATGGTAATAAGTCCTCCCAAAGGGAATTTGCAAATGTATTACCCAAGGACTGAAACAGGTTAATAACAGAGGGCTCCCATGCTTTTACATCAAGTGTTAGAGACCTTACCTACAATATGTAAAATAGAAATGATTACTACGATGTTCAATAACTGGAAAACACAGTTTTCCTTTTGTAAACAGAGTTAAGCACTGATATAACTTGCAAATCTGATCAACATCCCACAGCATTAGACAAATAACACAAATGCACTCAATAGTTACTAATAAGCTGCTCACCCGTGTCCTCAGGCTGCTCCAAAGCAGCGAAGAACTTCAATGATTCGTAATATGGAGAGAGTGGGCAACCTTCACATATGCCCCTTCCCAGGCTAAATTCTTCAGTTGGCTCACAATCAACATTTCCAAGTAGTCCAAAATAAAAATGACATTCTTCATCACAAAAGTAGCAAAATGCTTACATAATATATATTATATAAGTCTAACTTAACAAAATAACAACCAACATAATGTCTCAAATATAAATTCAAATAGTTCAACATGTCTCCAAACACAAACCAAAATAGTGATGACAAGTTTAGTAACTAGTAACTCTAATCATCAATCATTTCTTATATTAGACGATGAAGTGCTCGATCCAGCATCATCCGTTGAATTGATCAAAAGTCGTTTGAGCATCTGTTCAAATGCTCCTCCTGGTTGACAGTAACTATCCATCAATGATCCGAATGCATTCTTCATGCGGTCATCCACGACATCGCCGACAACATCCTTAAAATGATCGATCCTACCATCCTGCACAAATGATGAAAAGAACGAACCATTGCCATTTTGCCCAGCAGATGTAGCTGATCCAGTAGATGAGACCGATGTACCCAATCCATGAAGAGATCCTTCTCTGGTTGTTCCGCCTGCTTCTTTTCATAGTTCCACATCGAGTGATGGTTGTGTATCCGGATTTTCACCATACTTTTCAATTACTTTGGAATTATAGTCCTCCTAAAATAAGATAAAAGTGAGTTAGTAAGCAAATACTTCGAAAAAAAATTAAATGTATCACCAACATACATAAACTTTAAGAGAGTAGTCAGTGACAAAATTTTTTGTCTTTTTGCTCTTATGCGTCAACTCATAAACCTCTCTATAATCAATCGGACCTTTGTTTTTTGCCTCCTGTATTGATGATTAATAAAGTTAGTAAATATTTAATTTTGATGTATAAGATTATAACAAAGTTTAATAAAGTTACCAAACGACGCTTGTGACTTGAGAAAGGAATTGATCCTCTTGTGTGTAAAACAGCCTCAGGCTTTGAAGCACGATTACCTTTTGCTGCCACTGATCTTTTTTTCCAATCCTCCGAACTCCTGCAAATCAAGAAGATTTTATTATCTAAAAGATAAAATGTTAAAAAGTATATATTGAATGAAATTTTATAAATTGTACCATGCATCACAAAGTGAGTGCCAAACATCACAATTTAATCCAGCAGGAGGTGAACTCAAAGTTATTATTTGTTGCTTTTGCCGCCTTATGTCTAAAATTGTACAATTGGCCACGTAGACGGTTTTTGGCGACATGCATAAAAACTTTTCGTATGACTTCTTCGGTTAATCCAGGCTCAAATTTATGATTCTCCTATAATAAGAAAAAATATTAATTCAAAATAATATTGATTAGTACTACATATTTTTAAAATTTTACCAAAAAGTGATGAAACATCCTCTCCTTAAGATCTCTCGGAACCTTGTGCCATGATGGTGCATTTGGCGGCAATCTCCCAATCACAAGATTGCTAATATATCGCACAATACTGTCCGGTGTAAAAGTAACCCTATATATATTTAACAATGTGTAGCAATAGTTAGTATAAATTTATTTGAAAACTATGATTACAATTACTTACGATTTTTTTGGATCATTGATTCCAACACATCCAGTGTATATTGGTCCACCTTCCAAGCTCTCTTGTCCGACTATTGTTCCTGGCTGAGAAACGTTCTGATTCTCTTCTGGTGCTTCAGATGTTGGAACTTTTAGAGAAAAATAAAATTAGAATCGATAGTAAAGCATAAAAAATAGCAAACATTTTTTACTTACCTTCGACTGGTGGTGTCGGAATAGATCCTGTAGCACTGCGTCTAGAAGGAGGGGTCGCTATATCTACAACTGGTGATGTAGGAGCATGATGGTGACACAGGAGCAGAAGGCCTTGACCGTGACCCAGATGCTGATGTACGACGACCTCTTCCTCGAAGAACCATGATTGTTTATACATGCAAGTTGATAGCTAATTGGTTAGAAAAATATATAATGAAATATAAGCATATCATAAATTGACATATTACCTAATTATAAAATGTAACATTTTATAAAAGGTTACTCGCTTGAAAGCGATTCATATTCCTCCTCATCATTAGTGTCATCACAACTATCAATGATATCTTCATCATTAATGAACTGATCGTCTTCATCTTCTAATGTATGGGTTATCTCATTTACATTCACCTCTTCCATAGAAGCATTTGCATCAAATAATTCAACTCTTTCTTCACCATCCTCCTCCATATCTATTGCCCTTATTATCGGATCCTCTTGGTAGTAGTCATCCATAGGTATTTCAATGTTTATATCAGCTTCACTAGCCATATTTTCCTTCATAAAAAGCCTACTTCTCACCTTGCATGCTGCCCACCATTCATCCCGACCTTTTTTTAAAGGATAACTTGTATAATAAACTTGTTGTGCTTGTTCTGCCAATACAAATGGATCATAACCTTGAAGTCTGGATCGATGCCTAACTTCAACTAGATTATGCTTTGGATCAACCTTGACTCCTTGCTCTGGATTGAACCAATGACATCGTAATACAACGACCTTATTTTCCTTGCCTAAATATGTCAACTCTATTATCTCTTCGATGACCCCGTAGTAATCAATGTCATTATCCCCGTACAAGTTGCCAAGAACACAAATTCCACTATTCATGGTGGTTTTGTATTGACCATACTCATATGTCTGAAATCTATAGCCATTGACAACTATACTATTATATGTTGTCACTTTTTTAAACTGTCCATAACTAAAGTCTCTGATCAATGGATCTTTCACCAATTCATTCTTCACTTGATACTTTAGCCATGAAGATAATTCTTCATCTCGAATTTGCAAGAGTTGATTGTCTGTGATATAAGGATTTTGATGTCTTTGAAAATCTTCAAATTGCCTAATTTTACCAAAAACATAATATGTTTAAAAAAATATTACATCTTAATAAAAAAAGGTAAAATTATTTCATGCAAATGTACTCACTCAATGTAAGGCGTCATCTCATGTCAGTTCATCAAAACATATTTCTCCGCAAGTGTAAGATCATTGTCATTCAACATAACATTACGTCCCTTTCCAATAAGGTGGAATGGATATTTAAATATGGACAAACATTTCTTGTTTAGATCGACTCCACCATCATCATTTCGTGGAACCTGAGTTTTGAATATTTGCTTCAAAGTATAACGAAGTAAAATTAGATACTTCCTCTATAAAATGTGCCTCACATATAGATCCCTCAATTCTAGCCTTATTTTTAGCCTTCTTTTTCAAATACAACATGCATCTCTCAAACGGATACATCCATCGATAATGTACAGGTCCTCCAACTTTTGCTTCGTATGGTAGATGCATGACTAAATGCTCCATCACATCAAAGAATGAAGGTGGAAAAATCTTCTCGGCCTTGCACAAAGATGTCACAATTGAACATTCTAAACATGACATGTCCTCTTTGCGAATGTTAGAGGTGCATAACTCTTTAAAAAATGTACTAAATTTTATTATGGTATCCCAAACAGCCTTAGGCAAAAAATCCTTAAAGGCCAGAGGAATCAATCTTTGCATGAAAATGTGACAATCATGACTTTTCATTCCATGTATCTTTCCGGTTTCAATATTAAAACATCGAGATATATTTGATGCATACCCATTAGGAAATTTTAAGTTTTTTACCCATTGAAACACAAGCTTTTGTTCTTCATTATTTAGTACATAAGTTGCTTTTGGCTTGATGTACTTTCCATTATGTAAGTGAATCAAATTTAGTTCTGGACGTTTACATATTAGCTTCATGTCCTCTCGAGAATTTGCATTGTCCTTCGTCTTACCTTTTATGTCCATAATAGTATTAAATATGTTATCAAACACATTCTTTTCAACATGCATGACATCTAAATTGTGACGAATCATGTTTGAGGACCAATAAGGCAAATTCCAAAATATACTTCTCTTCTCCCAATTATGATCACTTCCAAAACCAACTTGCTTGAACGGATTCGCCTTCAATCCAAAGGTGATGGGCTCAAGTTTGTTGACCTCCTCAAATGCCTCCATTCCTGTAATTCTTTTTGCGGGCATAGTATTCTCAATTGTCGATTTTTTAAATGAGTTACGATCACGACGCATTGAATTCTCAATAGGCAAAAAACATTCGATGGCAATCAAACCAACAAACCTTTCTGCCATTCTTTAGATAAAATGATTTTGTGTGCTTGCCACATATTGGACATGCAAGCTTTCCTTTCGTGCTCCATCCACTTAACATTCCATAAGCTGGAAAATCGCTGATTGTCCACATCAAAGCTGCTCTCATTATAAAATTTTGTTTTGTCGACTTATCGTAGGTTAAGACTCCATCATCCCACAAAATCTTCAACTCATCAATAAGTGGCCTTAAATAGATGTCTAGACTCTTACTCGGGGATCGAGGCCCAGGAATCATGCTTGTTAAAAATATGTGCTCTCTTTTCATGCACATGCTTGGAGGTAAATTATATGGTGTTATGAACACAGGCCAACACGAATAAGCCGTTGTTGAAGAACCAAATGGATTGAACCCATCTGTGCAAAGACCCAATCTAACATTCCTAAACTCCTTAGCAAATGTTGGATGGCGTGCATCAAAATCCTTCCATGTTCAGCATCAGATGGATGTGTTATCATCGAAAGATTCTCACGCAATCCTTCAGCATGCCAACGCATAAACATTGCTACTTTTTCAGAGAGAAATAGCCTTTGCAATCTTGGAACAATAGGAAAATATCTAAGCATTGAGTAAGGCACATCCTTTTGATTGACATTGCCATTTTTTTTCGGCTTGTATCGCTGCTCACCACAGGACTTACAATTTATGAGTGTATTATCTTTTTTATAGTACAACATACAATGATTACGACACGCATCAATTTTTTGATATTCTAATCCTAACTCTTTCATCATTCTCTTGCACTTGTAAAAATTTGTTGATAATTTCTCAGATATTGGTAACATACTTTTTATAATAGCAATCATACGATCAAAACAGTTTTCGCTCATATTATGCTCAGACTTCAGGTTCATTAATTGTGCCACAGCAGATAGTGTGCTATGCTTCTCGCATCCTTCCCACAAAGGTTCATCAGTATCTCTAAGAAGCCGATAAAACCTAGAAGCTATTGGATTTGGATTTTCTTCCTCCTGTGGGATATTGATATTTCCTAAGTGATTCACTTCAGCATCCCTAACCATATCCAAATAAGGATTTTGTATTTCAAATCCATTTGATACTTCAACAGATGTTGTATTACTATCCACCCATTGCTCCTCACCATGCAAAGTCCAATTGACATAAGTAGTTAAAAAGCCATTATGATATAAATCCTTTTGCACTTCATACTTGAGCTTCCATCGAAAGTTTTTACATTTTTCACAAGGACATAGGATTTGGCGTCCAATATCAACCACATCTTCATGTTCATAAGCAAACTTTATGAACTCGTCAACACCATCTTTAAAACTTTCTGTTATAAATCCATGTTCATCTTTCCAATGTTGGATCCAACTTCGATCGGGTCGCATCTCGCTGAAATTTATGTAGGAAAGACTATATGCATAAGCCTCTCTCATAACAAGTGTGACACAACCAAATATATTATTGTTATGCTTTTAAAAGGCCCAAATATATTATTGTCAGTAAGATTGTGTACTGAAATCTTATTATGAGCAGTGAAATGTGAGCAAAAAAAAAGTAACAATGTAATTATAACTATGTAATTATACCAAAACAGAACATGAAATATACTTAGAAAATAATAAGTAAATGAAACTGACAAGGAGCATGATTCTATGATGGTATTTATGTCCCCGGAACAACCAGTGGCATATGATTTTATGATGTACAATTTTTTTACATATACTGTGCATTTACATTTCAGTAGATCAACTCCATTTCATTCTATAGAAATCATCCACTCCAAGACATCAAGAAACTAGAAGACAGATTCAGAAAACTAATACTTTGTGCAAAAAAAATTGAACTAAGAATCAAACCAAGAACAGGGGTTAATTGAACAACTATTGTCCCATACAGTTCAAATTTATGATACAGAAATCTAAAAGCAAAATGTGAGTAGAAAAAAGAGGAGCAACTGTCAATGTTTGAACTAAGTCAGACCAAGAATAGGAGTTAATTGAAAAACTGTCATGATGAATCTGTTTCTAATTTCCAAAGTTTGTCCAATAAAGTTCAAATTACTGATACAGAAATCTAAAAGCAAAATATGAGTAAAAAAAAAGAGGAGCAGACTTTGTGCTGAAAAAGAGGAAATTTTAATTTTAGTGTATTGTTCAAACTATACAACTAACTACAATTATAACAGAGATACAGGAACCCGTTGTAAATCTGCATACAAGTCCAGTTTTAGCTTATGTGTATGAATAGATTCTGATAATCATCAAAAGAAGCAATAACCACTAGATGCCATCCTAAAACAAGAAGATCAGTGTTACATCCTGATTTCATATCAAACAAATTTTAGGTTCCCTAGAAATAATTTTAGAATTCAGTCAATGCTTTAGAAATAATTTTGGAATACTTTGATAAAAGAACAAGTTCACGTACACATTGAGAGTTATATGCTAAAGTTAGGAAAGAAAGAAGAAAAAAAGGAGAGCACATGGATAATTGATAACAATACCAAAAAATGGGAATTCACTCTACTCGGATGAGGACTAAAAAAATGGTTGGCCCCTGTGTGCACAGGGAGTCAGGGTGTGCGCCGGCGACCAACGCAGGGGTCGCCGGCGGCAGCCTGCACGTACGGGCCCCTGCGCGCCGGCCGCACAAAGAAGAAAACAAAAAAAGGGTCGCCGGCATGAAACCAAGCTCCCCGCCCAGTGGCCTGAGATGAACCCTGCCAATAATGGCAGGGGTCGCTGGTTGGCCCTTGAGGGCACAGGGAGTTGGGGCGCGCGTCGGCGACCAACGTAGGGGTCGCCGACGGCAGCCTGCGCGTACAAGCCCTTGCCCGCGGCTGCACAAAGAAGAAAACGAATAAAATGTCGAAAAAACGAATGAAAAAAGTAGGAAAAGTGGAAGAATGATGCACCTGAAGCCCTGAAGAACCTTTGAGGTCTCGATCCAAAAATGTTGAAGAGGAGCAAAAATATCTTTGAGGTCTCGATCCAAAAATGTCGAAGAGGAGCAAAAATGTCAGAGGGAAAAAGGGAAGAGGGAAGAGGGAAATGTCGTTTAGGGTTTTAGGGGAAGAGGGAAAGAGGGAAAGAGGAAAAGGGGAAAATTTTGGGAGGAAAGAGGGAAAGTATTTTTTATTTACAAAAATATTTTAAAATTATACTTAATAATTAAATAATATTTATAAAATATTTTTTATTACTTAATAAGCATAAAAATATTTAAAATTATATTATGTTTTTTAGAACTTTTTCAATTTATTATATCATTAATGAATACTTATAAAATATTTTTTTGCAAAATGTTTCTTTTAATATTTACTTATAAAAATTGTGAATTATTCTTACTTTCATTAGTTTATTGTAATCCGCACCACACGGGTCGACTAAACCAAAGCTCAAACCCATCTAGGCTTCGGGGGCGCTGCCCCCCGAACCCCCCTTTTGTCAGTACACCAGCAGCACAGGTAATTGGGTAATACTCAAATTCTCCTAAGCTCACGGGTTTTGAAGTATTCGCCAACTTCAACAATTATATATATAGGGTAAAATACACATGAGTCATAGGTGTTTCGACGTATGGATGCGGAGCAGATCTCCACCATTCAGTAAGAGATCCATGGCCAATGATGGCAATGAATACCCGCACATGGTTCGTCATGTTCCCAAGCAATGATCATCGTGTTCGAGTGCGACACAAGCACTTTATTAAATTTTCTATTATAGTTTTCACATTAACCTTAAAAATCTTGAGAGTTATTTCAATTGTTAAATAACAAAATAAAATCATTTCACTTTTGATGATCAATTATCGATTCCAAAATATTGTTGTACAAACGTCTAGCCATTATAAGCAAAAGAAATTATAACTAAAGTAGATAGTATAAATGATTGTAAAAAAATTATCGCAAGTCAGTAGTATGTAATTTTTAATGTTAAAATTTGAGACAAAATAGAGACACATTAGTGTCAATTTAAGGACAGATCAGTTACAGATTAGAAACAGATTAGTATCACAGTTTAGGATCAAATTAGTTACAGATTTATTACAATATACCAACTTATATTAATGGTCGTAATTTTCATCTTATTTTTTGTGGAGATGGTGCACTAAATGTCTCAAATATGTAGTAAATTTGTAACTGTTAGCAACAAAATTTGAGACAAAGTAGAGATAAATTAGTGTCTGATTTTAGGGACAGACTAGTTATAATATACTGACTGACATTAGGGACCGTAATGTCTGTACTTAATATGGTCACAGACTTGTCACTATATTATTAGTTAGATTTGTGAAGACGGTGCACTAAACGTGTCCCAAATATGTAGTAAATGTGTAACTGTTAGCGACATACCTAAGACAAATTAGAGACCGATTAGTGTCAGTATATAGTGACGGATTTGTTACAGCTTGACTATGATACGTCGACTAATTTTAGTGACCATAATTTCCGTAGTTAATGTGGACACAATTGCGTCACTATATCGTCAGTTTAGTTTGTGGAGATGATGCACTAAATGTGTTTCAAATTTGTCACTAATCTGTCACTAACTGTGACAATATTGCTACGGAATATGGAGTCGCTAAAATCTGTAGCTAATAGCTCAAATTCTTGTAATGCATTGCTCTAAATTAGCGACGACAACACTTGCGTTGCTAATGTGCTGCTAATATGCACTATTGGAGCATGATGTCGCTGCCATTGTGTCTATACTGTGGCGCTAAATCATGTCATTTAGTTAAACCCTCATAATTCCAGGATTAAGAATATAAAAATAATTTATCAATAATACATATGTAACATATGGTATAGGAATACATATGTATGTAATACATATAATGTAGCTAACATATAGTATACGAATATATACGTAGTTGCCACATATAATATAGTAATACATATGTTGGTAAGTGTAGGAATACATATGTAGGTAACATATATATTTAATTAGGAATATTTAATTCGTAAGGCATCTACTTAGCGTCTACCTAGCATCGCATGTTTGGTGACATTAAGTAGCATCGCTTGAAGTCGACGCCAACAAAGCGCAAGTGGCTGACGCCCATATCGACTCATATTGACTCTATCATAAGCGTCGACATAGCGTCACATATGCTATGACGCTAAATCAGCATCGGCGCTGCAACGACCTAAAATTCACCCTAAAAGTTTTGATCATTTAGGGCAATTTTCGTGCAGTTAATGAGTTTATCATACATCATTTAACAGCAAAAAAATTGATAATTTAGATAAAATCATGATAATTAAATGCTTTCTATTAATCATGTCATAACCAATACTTCGAAAAACATCAAATGCCTGAACCTTCAATACATCGTTAACCTCATGTTCACATAGAACTAAAGGACTTATTTAAACCTAACCATGTGCAACACTTCCTCATGAGCTTTAGCTATCATCCATCACTTAATTTTGATTACCCGATGAATCCAAAGTGCAGAGTTTCCCAATTAGAGTATGTAAAGATCATACATTCTATGATATCCTATCACATGACACTACATACGATGCATTATCATCATAATAACTATAACATATGAATATGCATGCCATGAACTATATCATGAACCTTACATGACATTACCTCATACTTACATTCATTCTTCATATAACATTCATGAAATATAAACATCATGTCATACATATTTACTTCATATCCATCATCTGCAAGTGTCATACAATAGAAACATACATTCATATCATTCATAAATATTCATGACATAACTTATCATTTTATTTCACTTTCATTGTCATGTACATCCTAAGAGTTTTTCATAACTCCTTAATCCTTACTTTTTTATTTCTTTCATACTTACATCTCCTCAGGATTGCTTTATAACCATTTGGATCTTCTTTCATTCTTCTTTTCTTTCTTTATTATGTGATCATTCATATATCATCTTCATTTGTCATCTTTATCACTAATAACATCTTGACTTTCATTCCATATCATAAGTCATATCTACGGAACACATACATCATAATAGTGAGGGACTATATTCTTTATCAGCTTTTATATACACCCACTTTATAATGAGGGACATTGTTCCTTGGAAAGTACATATACAAATGTAGGACTTTATTTCTAAATCTCAGGTCCCCTTGAAGTACATACATAATTGTAGGACTTTACTTTCCATGTTTACTTCATCATCTTAACTTTCTTTGTTATAAGATACTTTGAAGTTAAACTTCACTTTTATTCTTATTTTATCTTATAACATCTTTGATCTTAGCATAATTAGAGAATCACATCATATTATCACATTGACTAGCTAGGTCACATTCTTGGAAATACGCACATCATAATAGTGAAGGACTTTATTCCAAGGAATACACACTATAATAATGAGAGACTTTATTCTGAAGGATACTCATACTATCATAGTGACTGACTTTATTCTAGGTAATATGCACACTTTTTTATGAGGGACTTTGTTCCCTGAGAAGCACATACACAAATGCAGGACTTTACTTCACGGGCTTAGGTCCCCTTGAAGTACATACATAGGTGCAGGATTTTGCTTCTCATCATTGATGAGTGTTAAGATATTCTTGAACTTTAAGTGCATTATGCTTTGCAATACATCAATCATTCATACAAATCATTCTTCATATTTTAGCATAATTATAGCTGAGCATGCATTACGTGTATCTATCTGTCATATACAATCATGCATAACCTATATTCATAAGAAAATAGGTTTAAAAAGTCATAAAAGCCATTTTTCAGCGTCACTGTCGTGCCCAAAAATGTCATGGCCATGCCCAGCATTGACATGATCATGCCTAGTATAATAACGACCGTGCCGAGTGTTGTCACGGTCGTGCCCAATTTTTTCATGGTCGTGCCCAGCGACAACCATTCCCAGCCTTAGCCAAATTTCAGCTTTGTCGCTCTCGCTCACAGTCATGACCAAGTTGGTCACGGCCATGCGCGTGACAGAAATCTTTTTAACGTCTCGATTTCATATGCTCGATCATGGCTGTTCCTAGGGTTGGCACGGTCGTACTAGCGTCCTAGAATCTCGACTTTTAATCCAAAAATTTTGATTTTTGAGATCAAAACTTTAGTAAAAACAGTCTAAAATATTACAAAAGATAGGCATGATCTCTAAACATAGAAGAATCATAGAACATATTATAGCATTCAATTTCCCTTCATCATCAAGATTTAGGGCTTTTCACAAAAAAGTCATATAACTACCAGAATCTATTCTCTGCATAGTATTTTGGCAGTAGAGACTAATATATTGATAACTTAATTTATACTTGTTCTTTTTAATTGATTTCAATTTTTACAGAAAGATAACACGAACATTTAACTTGTGAATAAATTTCAAGCCCTAACTCAATATTTCCAATTTATGATATGTTTTACAATTCCGTCTCGTTGTTACCCGAGACAACGTAATTGTAGTCTGATGTTTGGATCATAACTATTTTTATACATCTTCAAATCATATGAAATAATTTTTGTGAAAACCAGACTTCAAGCTCTTTCCAATCATATATTACTTGTAATTTGTGGATAAGTAAAACATATCCAGATAATTATTACAAAATAGTCACGAATTTAATAGTTTATGCAACATACATGATGAAACCCTCATTCATGCAATCTTCATTTATGCAATCCTCAATCAAAATCTCTGTCAAGAACAAGGTGCTCTTGAAACTCTCAATTCAACCAAAAAATCATTGAGAGGGGAGAGAAGCGTTTGGATTTCCTTTACATACTTATGATCTTGTTCTTCAATGTTAATCTCCTTTCCCTTGTTCATGTCCTCTTCCTCTTTGCCCTCTTCTTCTTCCTCGTTTTGTTCTTTTTTCCTCATCTTAGGTTGCAGCCGTCGCGTGGGAGAAATAATAAAGATTGTGGGTTTTGGGGTTTTTATAGAGTTTAGCTTAGGTTCTTAGGGTTTCCTCCAAATTATTTAATACTCCTATTTAAAGATTGTGATTATTATAGGCGCTTGTCGACATTAATACAATACTACAATTCACCATGCATTTTTTCATTCCCGCGCGTAATAATTGCGACCAAGTAGCATCTCTATGGCTCCATATTTAGCATTGACTCACCATAATGCTAATGCGACGCTAATGTGACACTATGTGACAGTTTTCTTGTAGTGTAAAAATATTTTGAATAATAATTAATTTAGAAGAACATTTATGAATACTTATGTGTTCCGATATATATTTAATTCTAATATTTTCAAAAGACATTTTCTATATATTTAATTAATTTTCATCAACTTTATGTGTTCCGATATATATCAAATTGAAACGAATATGGAACACGCATAGCATACTACATAGACATAATGCAGAACTATAATTTAGTCTTGTATTGATTAAATCATGGATATCACGTGTTTGCTTTAATTGTTTTGGTGATGTTAAGGATAGAGATTGCACATCAAGTCAAAGATGCGAGAAGCAAAAAGAACTAATGTGTTCATTTCAATTGTTTCACATTCATATAAAACTATTATCTCTTTATAGGCGCTTGTCGACATTAATTCAATACTATAATCCACCGTGCGTTTTTTCATTCTCACGCGTAATAATTGCAATGAAGTAGCATACTTCATATTTAGCGTTGACTCACCATAACATATTACGACGCTAATGTGGTACTATGGAGAGGTAGTTAGTGTTGATTTGGCGTCGACTTAACGTCATTGTTTCTTGTGACGCTAATTGTCACTATTCGGCATTTCCTTGTAGTGTAAAAATATTTTAAATAATAACTAACATAGAAGAACATTTAAGAATACTTATTTTCGGATTCTAATATTTTAAAAAGGCATTTTTTATATATTTAAATAATTTTCATCAAACTTTGTGTTCAGATATATATGAAATTGAAACGAATATGGCAACATACTACATAGACATAATGCACAACTAAGTCTTAAATCATGGATATCACATGTTTGTTTTAATTTTTACGGTGATGTAATTTCAGATTGCACATCAAGTCAAAGACAGCGAGAAGCAAAAAGGAACCAAAACTATGGTCTCTCTTTGTTATTATTTTTTTCATGGAGAATGCACACCAAGTCAAAATGTAAGAAATAAGGTTATGAACAGGAACGCATGGATATCACAGGTTTGCTTTTAATTTTTCTTTTCTTTTTATAGAGGATGCACACTATATTTTTTTCTTTTAATATTTAATTTTTTCTTCCAAATAAGTGGGTGGAAAGTTTCCGGATAATTTTATATATAACATATTTATTTTATTCTATATAGTATTAAAACTATAAATGGCATCGATACATTATATCAAATACATTTATTTTGCCTTTAACCGTTATTTTATCTCCTATTTTCTAGTAGTGATTATCTCTATTAAATTAACTTATTGTGCATTTTATACATAATAAACTATTAAAAAATGACCTCGTGGAATTCGAAAGTAGAGTCGGTCAACTATTTTTTCTTCGGTGTCATTGTCCACGGAGAAACCACCCCCAAAGCCCGAGCGCCAGATTGAGAGTGACGCGGCTATGAGAGGCTCGAGATAGTCCGATTTTCTCGGAAATTGTTGGGCCAACGTCGTTATTTGAGACATGGACTGGGGATTTTCTCATTGTTTTCCTTCAGCTCGTTCACATATAGTCCTTATATATCAGTTTTATATATATATAAAATTCAATTTATCCTCTATACAAAAATTAATATCACATTTATTTATTTTATTTAGATGTCAGCACTTCGTCTCGACTAATTAGCACTTTGTCTTGACTAATATTAATAATTACATCAATAAGTTATGAGATTATGTATTAATTTATATATTCAAGATCAAAATAAAAAAATATGTCTGACCCATTCTTTGGTTCTTTTATTTATTAATTAAAATATGTTAATAGTATTATTATACTTTGATATGTTTATTTATATTAATTACTAATAAATACATGTTCATAAAATACATTATTGAATATATTTTTATATTATTTTATTATTTTCGATCGATCTTTCAGGTAAAAAATGATTTAAGAGGTAGTTCTGATTTATAGTGACTTTGTTTGCTTAGAATTGGGAATCAAAGAGATTAAACATGGATAAATTTTGATGATATGTTCTACCATGATAAAGTTTTAATTTATATACATTAACTTTAAGTATCTATTGAGGATTTAGTGATTTAATTTCAATTGCAGTATCTATTGAGGATTTAGTGATTTAATTTCAATTGCTAGTAAGGTGAACAATTAATTACCACATATGGACATGTCCGTCTTTATTCAAGCTTTTTAGGGAACAATCAGAGTTTGTTGTTCACGTAAGAATAAATGCATTTTTACTATTGATAAGCATGCATTTGATTCCCAATCTTAATTCTAAATGCTTGCAGATTACTCATATGCAACAGCTTTTATGTTGCTTATAAGAATAAATCCAAAGTTATATTCATATATCATTTTTTGTCATTGCATAAGTATACACTAATTCAATCGCTATCTTTATCAAATAATGTCTATTAAATTTATAAACAAGTTCCTATTCGCTATATATCCCACTACAAGAAAATTGATAATTAGCGACTCAAAGTCGGAGACGCTAGGGAGGCGCTATTACGTTTCTGTTGTCAAGAGAGTCTCCTTCGCGTCTAACTAGTGCCGCCAAATTGAGACGTTGGAACTTGGTGGCTAGTGGCGTCGCACTAGAGTCAAAGATGTTGAGACACAACTAGCGCCATATATTGACGCTATATCGACGGTATTAAGACGCGATGTTTGGGGCTGCGCGAAGTAGGACCGCGTCGCTAAGTCGACGCGCAAGGGGCAGTAGACCTGAGACGCCCTTCTGGCGCCCATGTGCGGCTAAGTTAGGCGCTAGTAAGGCGCTAGATTGACGCAAATATGATCATGCATTTGTTGCCAATGAGACGCTAAGATGGCGTGAAGTGCGATATATCTAAATTAGCGTCGACATGCGTTTAGACGCCAATGAGACGCTATAGTGTCGCTACATGTACATTTTTTTACCCGTCCCAGTCTCATTTTTTCCCTTTCCACGCCATACAATTTATAATGCATCTCAAAATGCATTGATATTCATCACAGGCAATATAAAAGCATTACAGACAATATAAAATCATCACAGACAATATAAAATTATCACAGACAATATAAAATCATCATAGACATAATATATAACATAAGAATACGAAAACTACTAAACCGAACTAACAAACTATATGTATGTTTAAGTCTATAAGTAACAAATGCATAGTTTATTTTTTATCATAGGTTTGTGAGTTATTGTTATCATTCCGGATGTTCGACCCAGACGTGCTCGGTCCATGGCCTCGCAGGGATGGATTCTGCGTCGGGATCAATCCCTGAATCGCCTGCAATAGACCCAACTGCTGCGACAACTGCTGCGACAACTACTGTGACACCTGCTGCGACACCTGCTACGATATTTGCTCCGATAATTGCTGCGATAGCTGCTGTGATAGCTGCGTCAGATTAGGTGCAGCGGATGAGCTCGGAGCAGATGCACAACCTGCATATCCTCCGATCCTCCTATGTATCTGAGCAGCTGTGCCGAGGCCACGCAAGTATCCCCCTCGTGTCGTGCCGGCCACCTCTTCTCAAACAGTAGGGTCCTTTACGAAATAGAAAAATTATAAAATCATATAATATATAAATTATATATCAAGAATCATGTAAATTAAAAACATGACTAAACCAACGAAGAAACATTATCTGGTGGCTGAGTACTCAGATCATCTCCATACTTTTCAGCCATTTTTGCATTATACTCATCCTAAAAAATTTAAACATTGTGTATTTAAAAAATATTGCACTAACGGCAACAACCAAATGACCATATCATGAGACTTACCAGAAGCCTACGAGAAGTGGGCGTGACTAAGTCGTTTGTCTTTCGGCTCTTATGCGTGGCCTCATAGACCACACGAAAGTCTACGGGACCACCTTCTTTCTCCTCAAATAAAGTTTTAAATTTGATAACATAAGTATAAGTCAAAAGTTTGATTAATTGAATTTATATGTAAATTACCATGCGCTGTCGATGCTCGTCAAATCGCATCGATCCCTCTGTGTGGATGTGGGCCTCGGGCTTCGAAAGTCGGTTAACTCTTGCCTTTTCCAACTTCCTTTGACATCGTTCATCCGTCCTTTGTGAACATCAAATACTTACACTTTCAAAAAACTATAATTTTCATAAAAATAATATAAAAGTATACATATTTACCACTTCCTACAGAGGGACTCTCAAATTGAGCGTCTAATATGTCTTGGGCATCTTTGTATGCCCTGCTCCAAAGTGAGGCCGACGGGCGTGACGACCTTGCGAAACTTGTATAATCGATTTCGGAGGCGTTTCGCAGCGACCTCCTCAAAAGCTCTCCGGATCGTCCCTAAACTAAGATCCGGATGAAACTAATTTGCCTCCTACTAATAGAACGTTAAAACTTAGTAATTTTAAAATAAATATAAATCAAATTATGTAACCCAAATAGAAGATCATCCCATAAAAGCTCGAAAGATGTCATCTCGCACTTGAATTGGGACATCATTCTAGGATCCTGCCCCTTCCGGCAAGTGGAAAAGAACGAGAGCATTGACATCCCGCATGGTACTATCGGGTAAGAAAGTGGTCCTGCCAATTACAAAGAAGAATTAATTTTCAATGATAACCAAAATTATAACAAAATTTGTACAACTTATTTAACTTACGATCGAGCAATATTATTCACAGTGACCACTCCATTATCATGTAATCCCTCTTCATCACTCGAAGAGGAATCATCATTCGGTATAGCTGTGGTAGGCTGTGAAGGTCCGACATCAGCTACGGGCCCTAATACATAATAAATCATTAGTGTCATACCAAATTAAAATTGTGATAATTGATAGATATACAGTAATGTTCTCACCTCGATTGATGTGTATCGCATGATCAGTAGCAGTCCGCTCGTCTGAATGAATTGAGTCATTAGCTTGTGCTATCGGCGGCGTAGCAACTGACATTATTAAAAAAAAATTAATATAATTAATTGAGAAATGTCAATAACAATAAATATATCACCTGGCATAAGATGTCGCTCGCCAACACTAGATTGTGGTGAAGCGTCTGTTATTCTCGGCGGTGGCGGTGGGGTAGCAACTGCCATCACAATAAAATACATAAAATTTGGCTCCTACATAAAATTAAGTAATATATAAAAAATAACCTGGTGTGACATGACGATCGTGGTCGTGCGATCGAGACGTACCGACTATGTTCCCCGTCGACGGGAGCAACTGTCACAAAAGCAAAATATTTAAAAAACTCTATCTCCTACTGTTTATTGCCCAAAATGTGTCACGTACCTGGAATGATACGCTGAGCAGACCCACCAATGGATCGCCTACTATGTGACGATCCGGCTACGTGCCCCGTCGGCGGCGGAGGAACTGATATTATTAAAAAATGAATTTAACTATTATAAACAACTATAAATAAGTAGCTCACAATAAATATATTACCTGGTGGTTGTGATGGCTGACTTATCTGGATTGAACGCCTGGAAGAGCGAGATGACCCAGAAGCTCGACCCCTATTAACCATGATTGAAAAAAAAGAAAGAAACTTCTATTATTAAAAATAACCATATATAACTTTTAAAAAAAGTAAAAAGCTTATGTCATTAGAATAACTTTTATCCTTCCAACGACGAATCCAACTACGATGTGGCTTTATCATTTCTGTAACAGAGAACATTAAGCCAAGTAAGAAATTTGTTGTACTTGAAACGTGTGATTTTGAACTTACGAATTAAGTCCAAAATCACATGTTTCAAGTAATACTTAACTTAATTCATAACATGAATAAGTAATACTTAACTTAAGTACATGAATTACTTCATAAGTTAACTTAACAATTAACATAAGTTAACTTAACTTAAGTAATACTTAATAAGTAATACTAATTAACTTGATCCTAAGAGATGATAATTAACTTAAGTACTAGTTAAGTTAATTCATAACATGAATAAGTAATTGTTATCTTAATTCATAACATTACTTCATAAGTTAAGATAACAATTAACATAAGTTAAGTTAACTTAACTTAAGTAATACTTAATAAGTAATACTAATTAACTTGATCCAAAGAGATGATAATTAACTTAAGTACTACTTAAGTTAATTCATAACATGAATAAGTAATAATTAACTTAAGTAATACTTAACTTAATTTCTAAGAGATGATACTTAATATTATACTTAATAAGTAAAACTAACTTGATCCAAAGAGATGATAATTCACTTAAGTACTACTTAATTTAACATGATAATAACATGAATAAGTAATACCTAACTTAACATGAATAATTAACGTAATTTAACTTCATGCATTAATAATTAACTTAATTTACATGGCGGCGGCCTAGTACCTTCGGCGAAGGGCGGAGGGCGGCCGAGATGGCAGTGGAGGCGGTGGGCAGTGGCGACGGAGGACATTGGCGGCGGTGGAGGACGTTGGCGCCGGTGGAGGGCGGACGAGGCGGCGGTGGACGCGACGGACGGCGGTGGAGGCGGAGGGCGGCGGAGGATGCGACAGACGGCGGTGGAGGAGGAGGCAGCGAACCGTCGGGGAGGGCGGAGGGGGAGGACGTTGGCGGCGGTGGAGGACGTCGGCGGCGGTGGATGGAGGACGCGGCGAAGGGCGGACGAGGCAGCGGTGGACGCAACGAGCGGCGGTGGAGGCGGAGGGCGGCGGAGGCGAAGAGCGGAGGACGGACGACGCGGCGGAGGATGCGACGGACGGCGGTGGAGGAGGAGGCGTCGAACCGTCGGGGAGGGCGGACCGTGGCGGAGGCGAACCATCGGGGAGGGCGGAGGAGGAGGAGGAGGCGGCGAAGGGCGGCGGCGAATGCAGAGGGCGGCGGTGGAGGGCGGTCGAATGCAGAGGGCGGCGGCGGCGGTGGAGGGCGGTCATCGGGCGTCGGACGTCGGGCGAAGGCCGAAGGCAGCAGTGGAGGGCGTCGGAGGTCGGACGTCAGGCAACGGGCGCCGGAGGTCGGGCGTCGGGGCGCGTCGAAGGTCGGGCGTCGGACCGCGTCGGGGGTATATGTTAAACAGTAAAAAGTGAAAACGAAGAAGGGGGTTAGGGATTTAAGTAATCTTTAGTATCGCACAATAATGAGACACTACGTAGACGCCATGTAGGCGCCGAAACTGTCACAATTCGGCTAGCGCGGCGCTATAGAGAAGCTAATGTGTCGCTAAGAAACGTAGCGACATCATCGCGTCATCGGGGCGTCGCACTATTGTAGCATCTCAAAATCGCGATGCCATTGAGACGTTCAATAAAAGTTTTTTCAAATTTTTTAGCATGTATGTAATTTTATTTATCAATGTAACGTCTCATCGCATTATGCTCCATTCCAATTATTTTATTTTCTTCCAATAATCTATCATGTATGTATACAAAATTATAAATATATATGTATATGTGTATAATATAACACAATTGTGTGTGTATATATATACATATGTCATATATGCGTGCGTATATATATGTCTATGTGTGAGAGATTAAGTTACAACAATGTGTTTCGTCTATATTTATTATAAATATATATGTGTATGTATATGTCTACACATATATATAGATAACATGTATATGTATACGTATTCGAAGTGAATATATATATGTGTATTTGTTTATATGTGTCATAGTAGGTTATAATAATATGTATATATGCACTTATTATATATAGGTATCAGCATATACGCGTATTTATATGTCAATATGTGCCTGATTGAGTGACGGGTAAAAAGTCGGCTTAGGAGGCGCAATACAGATGTCATTGAGTCGCTAGATTCATTTAGCGACTCCGTAGCGCCGAACTAGCGTCTAAAACAATATGGCGTCTCGAACGTCGACGCTAGAGAGACGCCCATAGTGTCATCATAGCATCGATAATAGCTTCGGCGCTCGTTAAACGCTAGGTGGACGCTATTGTGTGTATACTGTGACGCTAATATATCACTCACTAAATCAACCATCGTAATCCCATAATTAAGTATATAATAATATATGCATAATTAATTAAGATATTATATATATTATATGTATACGTAACATAAATAATATAGGTAAAAAATTATATATTTAGGAACACTCTTATAATGTAAAAATACACACACACATATATATATATATAATTGTGTAATTAATACATATATATGTTGATATTATGCTATTAATAATATGTTTATAATCGTGTACTTAATACTAATATAATATTTAATGAATTTATTGATTGGCATATAATATATATAATATAGTGTTTAAATATATATACAGTAGCGTCTCATTAGCATCTCCTTTGTTTAAAACGCTATATAGCGTCGCTTCACAGTCTTCAGACATGAGACGCTAGTGTCGCGTCTAAAGTTGTCGACGACAAAATGACGCTAGGTGCTGTCGCGCATTAAGAATAGTGGCGCGAAATAATATCATCTACGTAGCGTCTCGATTACAGCACTAGAGAGTTAACGTCAACCCGACCGTTGAATAGCTAAGAAGACGTATAATTAAGATATATACATAAAAAGATATTATATATATTATATGTATAGATAACATAAATAACATAGGAAAAAAATTATATATTTAGGAACACTCTTATCATGTAAAAATACATATATACAATCGTGTAATTAATACATCTATACGTTGATATTATACTATTGATAATATGTTGATAAATGTGTAATTAATACTAATATAATATTTAATGAATTTATTGATTGACATATAATATATATAATATAGAGTTTAAATATATAATGTCGCGTCTCTTTCTATTGAGACGCCATGTAGCGTCGCTTTAGAATCTTCATACATGCGACGCTAGCTTCGCGTCTAATGTTGTCGACGCCATAACGGCGTTAGGTACTGTCGCGCATTTGAGGTTCCTGGCGGAAAAAAATAACGTCTACGTAGCGTCTCGATTGTGCTACTTTTAACGTCAACTCTCTGAGTAGATAGGAAGACGCTAATGAGATGCTATTAAGAGGTAAGTGACGTCTGACTCTGGTGACGCTAAAGAAGCGCAATGGAGGAGTTAGTGGCGTCTGTATAGTGTCACACATTTTTGAGGCGCTACATGGCGTCGCTAATCGCCAGTAGTGTCCGACCGGTATCTTCTAATCAAATCATTATTCTCTAATGGAACTGCTAAATGTTAACCAAATTGCTAACTTTGTCCGAGAGAGTCTATGAATAACCGGTATTTATTTATGGATAGAGACATGGGAGCAGAAGATATGATGCACTGTGGTCCTTTAGCTTTATATATACGGGAAAGGAAAGGGATCACACTCCACAGCATCGCTTCTTCTCCCATTAGTTGCTACTTGTGAAACAAAAATTATAATGGCGCCCCCGTCGTCTCTTCAAATTACAAACAAGGAGGAAGCCACCGGCGCCGAAAAGGTGTTGGCGCGCCCTTTGTTGTTCAAATCCCACTCCCATATCGTTAACACCTGCATGGCATTGGTCCGTTCCTTGACCTTCAAGTGCGCCGTCGACCTTGGCATCCCCGACGCCCTCCGACGCAAGGGCGGCCGTCCCGTGACGCTCCAGGAGCTGGTCGCGGAACTTGGGATCCCACCGGCGCGCACGCAATGCCTCTCCCGCCTCATGCGCATGCTCGAGCACGAGGGCTACTTCGCGAAACGAACCACCACCAGCGCCCTCGAAGGCTACGTCCTCACGCCGGTCTCCTCTCACCTGACCGGCCCCGGCAACTCATCTTTCGTGGAGGGTCTACAGCCGTCAATGGTGCTGGCCTTCTTCCACTTAAGCGTGTGGTTCCGCGAGGCCTCCCCGCAGCAACAGCAGTCGGCGACGCCGTTCCACGCCTCTACCGGAGTGAGTTTGTGGGAGTACGCTGGGAGGAACCCCGAGTTCAATGAGGGGTTCAACGCCGGGATCTCGCACGACGCGGAGCTGATCGCGGCGGAGGTGGTCGCCAAGTGCAGGCATATCCTCGCCGGCGCGCGGTCGCTGGTGGACGTCGGCGGGGGCAACGGCTCACTGGCTCGGGCCATCTCAGAGGCCCTCCCGCACCTCGACTGCACCGTGTTGGATCTCCCTCACGTAGTGGCGGAGCAGCGTGCACGTCCGACGACGAAGGGCGCCGCGTGTGTGGCGTATGTAGCTGGCAACATGTTTGAACGCATTCCACAAGCTGACGTCCTCGTGCTTAAGGTACGTAAACTCTTCCAGGAGATGATATGTTTCAAACCATCTGTATACTTTTTCTCTTTGGTCGTTTTTTAAATGGATTAATGTATCTACAAAGTATTTTAGTTTTTAGGGATATTGAATGCATTTCAATCGTTGATCCATTAATTAATAGATTTGATCAAAAGTGATTAAACCTCGTAATTTTAAAATATCAATTATCTTAATAGTTAATCAATGGATCAACGGTTGAGATGCGTCCAACATTCCTACAAAACGAAAAGTAGTAAATATTACTAGTGTTATCAATTTTAGAATTTTAAATTATCATTTCTTTATCTAAGTTTCGCAGGATCGAATTATTATGAAAAGTATCGCTGTTATTAGAAGTGGATTTTTTCCAAAAACTATTTTCTTTATTGTGTTGTATTTAAATAATAAAGCATTTTAAGAGCATTTAATAGATGGACAGAGAATATATATATATATATATATATATATATACTTGAATAGTTAAGATTAAACTTTAATATGTTAACACTATGCATAATATAAAATAATGTTAGAACAGAAACTCATAAAATAATGTTAGAACGAGCATATTAGGTTGTTTGCTAGAATAACATACTAACTATTATTACGTAACGGGTAGAATAACATACAATAACACTAATATATACTAATGGGTAGTATTAATTTTATGCATATTTTTAGTTTATTTTTTCGATATATCTTTTCTTATTAATTATTTAGAAGATGATTGATGATAATAAAAAAAAGTGATTTAAATTGTCATCAACAATTATAGTTATTATTTTTAAAATTTTATGAACTTCGAAACATTATTATATTTAGTAATAAATATAAAAATATTTCTATATCATAAAACTATTTTTCAGTGTTATGAATGACACATTTCTTATATTGACAAAGTGATCCTCAAATCAAATGGGTACAATGCATGCTGCACATTCTGCACGATTATGAAGATGAGGAGTGCATAAAGATACTCAGGCAGTGCAAGAAGGCCATTCCAGCGAAAGCAGACGGAGGGAAACTGATGGTTGTGGACATGGTGATGAAGTTCGCCGTGGACACAAGTGAGATGGTGGTGCAGAACCAACTGATGATGGACATCTCGATGATGACACTCACCGGAGGCAAAGAACGAACAGAGAAGGAATGGGCAGACATCTTTGTTGAAGCAGGTTTCACCGGAGGATACAAGATGACCCCCATTTTGGATGATTTCTTGTGCCTTATCGAAGTCTCTCCTTAAATATTCATATTCACACACACACACATATATATATATATATATAATGGCGTCAATAATAATGTATACCCCTAGTGTATACTCCTACTCTTTTATTTTTTTAAAATAAAGCTGGACTCAATGGTGTGCTTGTCATTTATATAAAGTAGGGACTCAAATGTGAGTTTCAAATCTCTCCTCTTACTGATGTCTTTTATATTAATTTTTTTCTTAAATTTTTAGAAGATTTGTCATTTTCTTTCTTTTGAACTAGCCCTTGGGCCCTCACATTAACCTTGTGAAACTCCAATGTGCCCATTAAAATCTCATAAATCTTTGATGACAAAACTAACGGCTCTTCATGTCACAACCCATCGTATTGCAGCAGCGCGATGTAAAGCTGTTGCCACGCAGAATCCTGCTGCTTTAGGAATCACGATTTAAATTTAGGGTTATTTTCATATACTATTACGATTTTCTATATTTAACCTCAAACTACGAACTTATTTTTTAAATTCCTAAACTATCGCGACTTTTCGACTTTAGTCCTCTAGTCCACTTTTGTTATGTTTTCTATTATTTTTACTTTTTTCATTTATAAAAAAGAATAAATTACCCCTCTCTCCAGAAAAATATGAAATAACGAATATAAAAAATAAAAAATAGTTGGAAGGATTAAAGTGGTAAAAAAAGTATCATTTATTACAAAGACTAAATTACCCTCCCCTCGATTTTTTTTCTTTTTTATATTTATTATTTGATGTGTTATGGAGGGAGGGGTAATTTAGTCTTTTCATAAATGGAAAAAATCAAAAGTAATGGAAAACATAATAGAAGTAATCGGAAGGACTAGAACCTTATAGTATGGCACCTGCTAAACTAAAAGAATTGAAAGGGAAGCTTCAAGAATTTTTAGATAAGGATTTATTCGGCCAAGTGTATTTGTTTGGGGGGCAGTACTATTTGTTAAGAAGAAAGATGGATCTCTCAGGTTCTATATTGATTATTGTTTGCCAAAAACTTGATGGGAAAATTGATAATAGTAATCTAGCAAGTGAACTAATTGCTCAAATAATAAAATAAAAGTATAGGTTGTCGATCCCACAAGGAACTAATTTATTCATCTATCAAATCTCAGAGGCTAATGAGAGATGACATAAGATTCAGGGTAAAAGTTGTGCAAAAAGTAAAAATAACAGAAAAGCAAATTCTAAAGCTAATGATGCATAGGTCCTTAGAATCATCTATAATGATTGAAACACAAAATCATAAGTAAACATAAAGCTCAAATTTAGTTTTCAGATGGATTAAGGACGCTAAAGGTATGATCTCCCGCATGGGTAAACCAACTATCTTAAGACATTAATAATGTAAAAGTATTTTGCACGGATATGCCTTCAGTTATATTGAACTTTAAGATGCAATACATTGTAATCCCTAAATTATAAAATCGTCCGCATGGGTGAATTCATGCAGACTGCATAATCTAATATTCCGCATGGATTTACTAGATTACGACATGCATTGCTTCAACATGAAGTTAATAATCGATTCTGATCACACTACACAGTCAACAATCATCCTATAAATCATTAAATTCTGAAGAAAGGCATTACTCATAACAATCATGTTCATAAAAACTAAACTAATTATTTGATTAATTAGAAGTCACAAATTGTTCTTACATTCAAACTTTTGTAACTAAAGAAGAAAGGAAAAATTATAACTACTAATCCAGAGAACTACATTAGATAGATAAAGCATAAAAATCTAAAGTATCATCCCAACATAATGTAGAACAAGAAGTACTATGCAGAAATGATAACAAACCGTTGTAAATCCTCGCACGAGTCTACTGCGCATAAGTCTTCTCCTTCGTTCTTGGCTTCAAAGCTTCCGTTGTAGGCCCTAGCATGATCATCTCTGGCTACCAGATGTCTCTTTTTATAGGGTCTCTGGTTTCCAAGCGGTTTGGGAACAAACGACAATATTTTCCATTTGAAATAAGGTAAATTCGGAGTCTCATTGTTTCTGAAAGGTTTGTCTTCTAAAACTCCAAGATTTCTAGTCTAATTAGTTTCCAAGTGATTCTTGAGACATACGGTAGGAGTTGGACTCCATATGTGTTCAGAAATCTTCCAAAAATACATTTCTGTGACGAATTCGATGTGTGTCACAACCTCTGCAAGTGTTTTTATGGCTCAATCAGAGTCGAATTAGGATTTTTTACTGACTTCAAGGGCGTGTGAAGATTTCACAGCCGATATCTTCTCTGATCATGCAGCTTATGTGCTTTCATGGCTCGTAGCAAACTATTAACGGCCAGTGAACTTGCATTTATAATGTTTGATCATTCTGTGATATCCATGAAAGCCCTATGATTGGCGTGAAATTTGGATTTTCACGGCCTATGATTGGAGTGAGAGTCGCTCGATCCGTGAAACCCTATGATTGGCGTGAAATTTGGATTTTCACGGCCTTGAAAAATATATAACGGCCCATGATATCGTGAATCCTTCATTCAGCTATGTTGTCAGGGCCGTGAGAACCACTCAGTTGAGTGTTAAAGCACCCGTGAGGTGAGACTCATGACCTATGAAACGTATATGTATATGAAAAACCATCCTGTGGGAGTTGTGGATGTAGGATTGCGGGACGTGAGCAGCACTTTTTAGGGCCGTGATACTTCTGTAACTCGTGATGAGTGTTTTTTTTATATTTCCAACAGTCAATTGGACTCCGTTTCACGTTATTCCTCTTTTCTTCCGTTCCTCCGCCATTTTTTATTTAAAATTCTTGCAAAATCACACCAACTAAAGGTAGAAGGCTACTTCAAATAATTCAAAGAAATAAATGTAAAAACAGATGCATGCTATGAATGAATTACACGAAACAAGCCTAGATGCAAGTTTAATTATATGTTGTAAAATGCATGCATCAATTATATATAGTTGAACCAGGTGCTAGTGAAAGACAAATATCCATCGCTGTGGATAGATGATTTGTTTGATCAACTACAAAGTGCCTCAATATTCTCCAAAATCGATCTCAGATCTGGATATCATCAACTCAAAATTCAAGAAGCTGATTTCAAAAATTGCATTTAGAACACGATATGGTCATTATGAATTCTTAGTAATCTCATTTGGGTTATCTAGTGCACCAGTTGTAACACCCTTGCACTTGCGTAGGATACTGTCCGCTTTGGGCCTCCGCCCGCACGATTTTTCGAAAACGCATCCTACTAAGTCAAAGCCACGTTCTCATATATACTCAGCATCTTTTCCGTGACTTATGCATGTGTGACTAATCCAAGGCATGCCTCATGCACCCTTCCCCCCTTAGGGGACTCAACGTCTCGTTGAGTGATCGCACTCCACCATGCACAGAGGCTCACGCGGAGTGGCTCTGATATCATATGTAACACCCTTGCACTTGCGTAGGATATTATCCGCTTTGGACCTCCGCCTGCATGATTTTCCCAAAATGCGTCCTACCAAGTCAAGGTCATGTTCTCATATATACCCAGCATCTCTCCAGTGACTTATGCATGTGGGACTAATCCAAGGCATACCTCATGCACCATACCAAAACCTTTCACACCCAACTCCGTGACCAAGTTCTAATCTCAATTATCATAATCTTAAGTATATTTAGCAATTCTAAAAATAAAATCGGCAAAACCTCCCTTCCTTACTTATCATGTGTTATTTGTCAATACATACAAAAGACACATATATATTCATCAAAGTTTAATCTATAAGATAGGACATTCACATATTGTCATTATATTTTTTTTTCACAAACTATTTCCCATATAACCCCACAGGATCAAGTCTCATACAACCTTACAAAAAGTTTCTCACAAACTTAATTACAATATCTAAGACTATCTATTACATATACATGCTTCAAAAAAAAAAACAAAAGTGAAGGGGGGATTAAAGTGCTCCAGCAGCTCGACCTCTTCTATATGCAGTAAAATAAGCTCCGAGTCGACTCATCTCAAGCACTTACGAGTATTTGAAAAATTTAAAATGGGTACTGTGAGCAACAACCATTTGCTCAGTGAGTGGAATAAAAGTACAACATATGAGAACAATACGAGTGCATATATCATTTAAATAACCACATTTCTTTCATATAAAAATATATTTAAAGCATAACACATATAACATAACTTGTCAAATCATATGAACTTTCACAGAAGTAAAAGTAACTCAACATATCATAATTTTCATAATTAAACTCCACACATGTGTCATTGCACATACACATCATGGGTCAATATGCATTCCTCTATATTCATGTGTCATACAATTAAGCAGAGCTTCATAATCAAGAGTCACGTATACACAGAGAAAATCATGGGTCAATACGTATCCCTCTATGATTGTGTGTCATATAGTTAAGCAAAGCTTCACAATCAAGAGTCTCACATAGCAGAGTAAATCATGGGTCAATACATATCCTAATCATGATTGTGTGCCACCCAATCATGATTCTCAAATACGCAGAGCATATCATGGGCTAATACGTGCACACAGAGCAGCCTCCAAAGGACAAAGACACTCGATATACGCCCCAAATACTTCATGTATATCGAATGCGGTCCCAAAGACCTTTTTCAAACAGTATAGCTAATGAACACATGGAGTTTAATAATATCAAAATACACATGTCATAATCTCATATCATTATCAAATAAAATTTATTTTGACTTCACATTGTTCCCTGAAAATATTTTGATGTAAGATAATACTCCATCTTATATGAAATCTTGAAACATATCATAAATACTTTTCATAGCTCAAGATATGTTTCAATAATAATAATAGTAATCTTTGCTTCAGGTAATACCATAAATAAAAGAACTAACATATAATATTTTGCTATGTTATAAATTTACCCACTGACCTTGTACTTTATCCCTTCAAGGAGGTTTATTAGATTTTCTCCCATTCACTTGTAACTTGATATTTTCCTACAAACAATAATGTCTTTTTACTTCCCAATCACTAATAAGGTAATATGCAATGCATGCTCATGATGTATGAATGCTTATGCACCCTAAAATGCATATAACCTTCTCTAATACCAATTTCTAGCTTCAGATATTTATATTCATAAGCTATTACATACTTGAAACTTTTCAATTTCCCAAAGCTTAACTAAGTGTTGTTTCAAGATTTCAGACTGAGTGTCTATTAATAAATAATTCATAACTTTTTAACCTCATGAGCAAATTTTACGATTCTGGATTAATTAGAAACTAGATATACTAAGGTTTCCAACCCTCAAATATAATTATCAAATTCCAAGTGAGGAAGTCAGGACATCCCAAGCAATCTGACCTAGGGTTTGTGCCCATATTTTTCTTCATACTTGTTCATTTATCTAGTTCATAATTTTCCTAAAAACTATACTTTATTAGTATTGTGTCATAAAAAGTATATAATTTAACTCATTGTATAGCCTTATAACAAAAATAGTTAATTCGGATCGCAATCTGTCAACGTCCTGGAATCTGACAAAAGTATCACTATAAAATGAAAAATTCATTTCTCCAAAAATACAAGTTCAAATAGTATGATTCCACCTCTCCCCGTACCCTTAGCATGTCTAATTTATCATATCTAAATTTCAAATCCTAATTTACTCCATTCCAACCGTTCCCTAATTTACAAATTGAACATATATCAGACACGGGACAACATGAGTGACTTGCGAAGGTAAGTTTATAACTTTCTCTATAAAACTCCTTTTTAGGTGATTCTAGAGTCCATGGAAATCTAACATCAAATGGATTAATCATACAAAATTTTATAATTTATGTTCGTTTATCATGAAGTAATGATTATCTCAATCAGAAGATCAATTTCCGGATAAAAACTCATCTAGAACAAGCAATGTTCCCAATTTTCTCCAGTCATATTTTTTTATCATAACTAAGTGTTTTAACCTATAATTTATGCCTAATAACCTTATGTAATAACTTTATAAAGTTTATCACTAATTAAGCAATCATTATGCTCTAATCAAAATATTAATTATTATATACAAATATCACTAAATGGACATCAAAGCTAACTTAGTATGTTAATTAAATGCATGATTATGCACAAATGATGTTTCTAGGGTACGTCCGTAACACTAGTTGCTTCCATTCTTGGATAAGTTTGTCATTGTTTTCATCGATGATATTTTGATATATTCTAAGAGCCAAGAAGGGTATGAAGAACATTTGAAGAGTATTCTGCAAATGCTCAGGGAACAAAAATTATATTCCAAGTTTAGCAAGTGTGAATTTTGGCTTGATCGGGTAGTGTTCTTAGGCCATGTTATATCCAAAGAAGGCATATCAGTTGATTGATCGCTAGCTTATCATACTAAATTTCTACATATTTTCCATCTTAATTCATGTGCATACAAGTCCTGAAATGATCATATTCTGATAATTATCCTTAATCTACATGTATTTAATCTTCTTAGCATAAGGTTATCTTACATTTGCACATTTGAACTCGATAATATACTAATTTAGTTCTTATTTGCCTATTTTTTTATTGGAGAGTTTGATCCTTATTGTTCATATTATTTTAGCCTCCAAATAAAGGAGAAAAGACAAACAATGCGGCAGGAAAAGGAGGGGATCATTTGCAAGCTGCCATAAAGCATGATAAAATGAATCTTTTGGCAGAAAAATAAGATTAGAGGACAGGTGGAAAAATAAGAGAAAATAGAAGCTTCTGATGATGATAATGTGATATAAAAAAAGGGAGATTGAGGAGAAATGGGGAACTCTTCCTCTCCTAGCCATTTTGCTAGTGGCCAGAGAATTTTCTTGCTGGAGCTAACCCTTCTTTATATTTTAGGATGTTTTTTATTTTGTTCCTCAACTGTTTTGTATTGATTTCATCAGTTGTGAGGAGCTAAATCTTTGCTCTCTTAGGATAGGATAGTAGTTTAATTTCTATTTATGGATGGACGATTGAACAAAACTTTTATCACTGATGTTAGTGTCGTTTCTCAATGCTTTTAAATCAATTTTTTGTTGATTTGAATCCTATTTTAGAATGACAGCTGAGAAGTTGATGTTTGATTCTTTCTTGCTCAGATTGAGTCAAGAACATTAGCATTTGTTTTCTAATTCTAATATTTTCTCAAATCTGAATGCATCCTTCAACTTCTTGTTAATGTGAATCTCATATTAAAATGGTAACCGAGAGGTTGATTCTAGATTCCCTTGATGTTTAAAAATAAACCAAAAGTATTAGCATTAGTTTGTCCATCTGATTTTATCTGTGTAGTGATTTAGAAGTTTCATGATAATCTAATATTAGTTGAAAACCTTGTTGAACCAACCCAATTAATATTCATATGAAAGTATGATACTTAGTTCTAGCTTTAATACACTGTGAGAGCAATTTTTACAGGTTGAATCTAATTTGATTATTACTGTTAAGTTGTTCTATTCTATCCATTGCAAATATTAGATGAACTCCATTCCTAAGAGAACATTCTATTATCTATTAGTTATCATTTTATATCACTCATTTTAAAACACCAAAAAAAGTTAACTTTGTTTAGGATTAATTTAGATTAGTTAGTGAATCTTATATTTAAAATCATTGTGGATACAACATTCGAGTTTACTACTCCGATTTGTGCACTTGCAGTTTAGTGAAGTGAATAGTCCATAGTCTACGCACCTTGTTCAGTTTCATATTTTGAGACCAACTGCTATTACTGAAGTTAGAAGTTTCTTAGTGGCTGGATATTATAGAAGATTTGTTGAATGATTTTCTTCCATCGCCACTCCTCTCACAAAGTTAACACGCAAGAGTACCAAATTTATATGGTCAGATGAATGTGAGAGATTACAAGTGCTCGTGTCCTAACAATTCCATTTGGCACAGATGAGTTTGTTATATATAATGATGCAAAGGGCTTGGGTTGTGTTTTAATGTAAAATGGTCAGGTGGTCGCGTATGCATCTAGAAACTAAAAGATTATGAGCAAAATTATCCTACACATGATGACATGGATTTCTTACTCATATTTGTTAGGGTAGAAGCATGATTTTCTTGACATGTTGCAATTAAATAATATAAAATTTACATTTTTAACCTTTTACTTGCTTTATGAAATTTTCATGTCATCTTAGCTCTTTTGCTGAAAATAAAGATAAAATCTTCTGAATTTATAAACTTTGTCTTTCAGTAGGTACCCTCACGTTGCATGAGGGCATCGCATCTGGTAGCTAAGTTAAAAGAGTCCCTACATGGGGTATCTGGTGCTGCTAAGATCAGAAGTTGAGGTGGCAGAAAAGACAAAATGGTAGCTGTCACCTCACGCGCGCAGGGAACAAAAATAGTGTGCAGAAAAAGATAAAAGCACTAGGACATGTGTCACACATCCACTTGCCTGATGAAGGAAAGAGTGAGGAGTCAAGGGAATCAAAGATGGAATGTGGTGTCTCAGGCTGGACAGGTGTTGCACATCAAATGGCTAGACAAAAAGATGATGTTCTAAAGGGACAGATGCCAAAGATCAAATGGTGGATAGAAGTGATGTCAGGATATAAAAAGGTAAGAATGTCTCAAGGAAAGGAGTTTGGCCAGCAATCACGAGTGACAATGTGAGGTACCGGAGACATGGAGGAGGCCAACCTACAGGAAGGGGAGAAGCCACTTTGGAGAGGAAGAAGACCAACTGAACCGAGAGGGGAAGCTGGAACTCTAATCCTAGTGCTGCCTACTGCATTTCCTATTTTTCTTGCTTCTTTTCAATTGTTATTTCTTTAGTTTTCTCTATTGAACAATGTTTAGTGTTAGAATGATGATGTTTTGTGTTGTGATCTATGTAGTTATGTATAACTAATCAGCAATTGAGGCTGAGGGATCATGGGTTTGGACTCGGTTTGATGTTTTTATTCGATTTTGGATGATTTACTTTCATGATGTTTGATCTTATTGCTATTTCCATCAATGTTGTGATTGCAAGTTCTTTTTCATGCGATGGTTTCCTTGAGAAGGGAACATATAACATTAACAACATGCTATGAGCCGAAAGGTTAGCATGGTTGCAGACAAGAGGAACCGTAATAATGGTTTTTATTTTCCTATGTAGAAGGAATCGAGAGAGGATTTCTACGAACTTCTAATATGATATCACCTCTTGGTGAGATGGCCCGATTCAAATAAGAGAGTAGGAGAATCAAAGGTTACTTTTCATGAGAATGAAAAGTACCCCCTAAGTATCATCATCCGAATGCAACCTTGAAAAAAAACAATATATGTTTACCGAGTTCTCCCATAAGAACAATCACTCGTGCCTCTATTCTATATACTGTTAAAGCAACTATTTACTCTAGATTTTACTTTACTCGAGTTTTCCAATTAAACACGAAAATAAAAAATAAATTACAAAATATAAAATATAAAAATACACCCTTACTTTTCTTACTAACAAAAATAGATTCTCTTCTTTCATTATTACATAAGTCTAAAAATAAATACAACTTCTCTCTCTCTGTAATTCGACCACGATCTATACATCGTCGACGGTTGTATACTTGCAACCTGAGAAGTGTAGTTGGGATTATAAATTTAAAACTTGTTTACATTTTTGCAAAAGGAAATTCGATGTTGGTGAATACTGCTGCTTCATATACTTAGAAATATTTCTCACAACAGTTGCGTATGCATCCAGACAACTAAAAGATTATGAGCAAAATTATCTTATGCATGATTTAGAGTTTGCTGCCATAATCTTTGCACTGAACATTTGGAGGCATTATTTGTATGGAGCAACATTTGAAATATTTACCGACCACAAGAGTTTGAAATATTCATTCTCGCAGAAGGAGTTAAATATGAGGCAGAGAAGATGGATGGATTTGCTAAAGGGCTATGACTGCTCTATTCAATGTCATCCGGGAAAGGCAAATACAGATGCCTTGAGTAGAAAGTCAGCCTTCTTAACTAACATGATAGTTAGCAAGGGGAAGCTTTTGGAACAACTAAGAGATTCAGGTTTCAAAATTTATAAAGAAGACTCCTAATGGGATTTTAGCTATAATGAATGTTGAACCCAGATTGATACAAAAGATCAAAGAAGCTCAAATAAAAGATCCTAAATTGTTAGCACTTCCAACCACAAGTAAGGGGGAGAAAAATCTAGACTTTCATATGCATGAAGATGGGATACTAAGGTGTGGGAATAGGATTTGCGTTCCTGACGATATTGAATTGTGAAGAGTTATTTTAGAAGAAGCACATCGAACACCTTATAGTGTGCATCCATGCAATACGAAAATGTATAAAAACTTGAAGAAGCACTACTAGTGGAGTAACGTGAAGAAGGATGTTGCAGAATTTGTATTGAAATGTTTGACATGTCAACAAATCAAGGTAGAGTATAAGAAGCCCGGAGGTACATTATGACCACTTCCTATTCCTCAGTGGAAATGGAAAGATGTAAACATGGATTTTATTCGAGGACTACCAATGACTAGTAAAGGACACGATGCAATATGGGTGACAGTGGATCGATTAATAAAATTGGCTCACTTTATACCTATTAGGATGGACTATTCTTTGAATAAGTTGGCACAAATTTATATTCAGGATATTGTTCGGCAACATGGAGTTCCAACTAATATTAACTCTGATTGTGATCTTCATTTCACATCACATTTGTGGATGGCGTTACAAGTAGCTTTGGGCACAAAGCTATAGTTTAGTTATGTCTTTCATCCTCAGACGGATGGACAATCACAAAAGACTATTAAGACCCTTGAAGATATGCTTTGTGCATGCGTTTTAGATTTTTGTGGAAATTTGGATGATCATATAGCTCTTGCAAAATTCGCTTATAACAATAGCTATCATAATAGTATGGAAATGGAACCATACAAGGCAAGGTTGTCAAGATCGCTTTTCGAGGTAAGATCGAGAGTGGTCCAAGGATCGAGGATCGTAAGATCCTACCTTCTGAATAAAAAATAGTTTTTAAAAAATATAATAATAGTGATAATAATAACAGTACCAATAATAGTCATTATTTAATCTTTTACTCTTAATATCTACATTATACTTAATTTGTAATTTTCATGGGCCACATAACAATATACAAATTTAGAAATTAAGATAAACTAATTATGATAATTAACAATGGTAAATTGTTTTCTCATTTGATTTATAAAAAAAATAACTTTTTGTTTTTTAAATATCATTTTTTACATAAGTTTATTAATTAGTAATAGATCACTCATAAAAAATGAATGGAGAAATGAAGAGGAAATTAACCTAATGCCTTGCTAATTTTTATTCTTAATATTCTATTTTTTCATTTTTAAAAATTTAAATTTAAATAAATAAAATCATAATATGATAGTCTGAGAAAGTGACCCTCTTTTGTTGCCAATTTTTTAATTTTAATATTATATTTTTTTATTTTTTAATAAAAAATAATTAAAAAATAAAATAAATAAAATCACAAGATAGGTAGGATCATAAGATCCTACCCATGTTACGATCCAGCGATCGATCCTCATATGATTTTACATTTTCGATCCCCAAAGTGAGATCAGGATCACTTGCCCACTATTGGATCGTAGCATCTAATGATCCTGCAAGGGATCCTGACAACCTTGACAAGGCATTATATGGAAAAAGTTGGAGGTCTCCTATTTTCTGGGAAGAAATTGGTGAGAAACAACTAATAGGTTCAGTGTTGGTTCAAACCACTACCGAGAAGATTAAGGTTGTCCAAGAAAAGCTTAAAATGGCACAGAATAGACAGAAGAGTTATGCTGATAATCGTGGAAAACCTCTTGATTTCAACAAGGAGATCATGTATTCTTAAAGGTATCACCATCAAAAGGTGTCGCAAGGTTTAAAAAGAAAGGAAAACTAAGTCCATGATACATAGTCCCATTCGAAATACTCGAGCGAGTTGGATTAGTTGCTTATTGTTTGGCCCTACCTCCTCATATGAAAAACATGCATGATGTATTTCATGTATCAATGCTACGGAAGTATGAGCCAGATCTGTCACATGTAATCGAATATGAGGCCATTGACTAGAAAGAAGATATGTCGTATATCGAACAACTGATATGTATTTTGGATTGAAAGGAACAAGTGCTATGCTCTAAAACAATACCCTTGGTGAAGGTCTTTTGGCAACACCATAATGTTGAGGAAGCCACATGGGAGACGGAGGAGGATATGCATGAGCAAAATTCATATTTGTTTGGTCATTAAGGTACATTAAATTTCAAGGATGAAATTTTTTCAAAGGAGGTAGAATGTGATATCCCTAACTTAATTGTGCATGATTAGATGTATGAATGTGATTCTATCTTATGATATTGATAAGCACTATGAATGTGATATTAATACTTACACTTCAATGTCAACTCTTGGAGTGCGAATTCGAAAGCGATGGAAATTTACTTAAGGCGTGAAAATATGATTTTCGAAAAAGTGGAAATTTGGAAAATTAAAGTCCCAATAATTAATACTATATATCAAAGAATTCTAAAAGTTATTTTAAATTTTTTTTAGGAGGACTTTTAGTTAGGTAAAATTAGATACAAAACCAAAAAATCTGTGAAATCGTGATTTTTGTTCTTCAGAAAAAAATTTTAGATTTTTATTCTTTAGTAATTTATTTTTCAAAATATTTTATTTGAATCAAAATGAGAGTAGTTTCTTATTTATTCTGATTGACCCCCTCTAAGTCTACTTTCGTTGAGAGTTGGAATCAAGTTAATTAGATGTCTGTAGAGAAAGTTATGTTCTCTTCTTTAAGGTAGTATCATTCTATCCGCCGAAATTGTTACATGCATTTGTAAATTATCTAATAAATTCAATATTCCATAAAATTAATTTATAATATAGGGTCATAAAGATACATATGTTAGGTTTGATTTATAATTAGAATCACTCGAAAATAATTTATTTAGTGAAAGTTATAAATGTTTTACCGAGCCTTACTCAGTCGGTTAGGATGGAACTTAGGACAGATTATGCTAGTCTTTGTTAAATTTATTATGTCAGTAAAAATAGATATAAAATTAAAGTAATCTTATGAGTTTCACCCTAAGAAGTCGACTATTATAGAAAATTAGAAGTACAAGAACATGGAATGTTTATTATTTTATATAAATCATAAAAGTAAGGTCACTCAGTATGTCAGAACATAGGAACAAAATAAAAGTTAGATTGAAAGTTGATTTTTATGAGGACAAACCATAATGGAATAAGATATGAAACTTTTACAGAATGATGGCTCTATAATGATGGCATTTGTTTATGGATACGAGAAGATATGGATTTTTCTTTACTATGTGTGCAATCTGTCATAATATTAGGACAATCCTTATGTTTCATGTGTGATAGGCTTGTGTTCAGATCATAGTAGTAATAGTAGTAATGTGTTTGTTATTTATCATTGTTATAGGAGCACAAGAGTAAAGTAGTGAAAAAGGAAAGGAAAACTTTTGTTAGCCTTTTTAGGTAAGTTGGTTTCTGCTACTCAATGTATTCATCTCTTTTGAATTCGGTGTGTCATTATGAAAAGTACGTTGGAATGATTTATTACATGATGATTCAATTGAAAACCATATGTGGTATGTCATGAATCAACATTATGAGTTATAAGATATGATTCATCTTATTTCGTTTGAATGAGTGTTCAATATGATTGATCTTCTCATGTTTGAGTTATAAGATATGATTCATCTTTTGGTTGATATGAAATTACTATATGATGAATCATGCATCTGCATCAGCTTGCATCTGCATGTATGATGGTTGGATCCAGATGTTACATCACTGATCTAAGTGCTACATCACTGACCTAAGTGCTATATCATGAGGAGTTGCGATGGGAGCCACCTTTAGAATTCGTAGGGCCACCCCTAGAATTCACTTATCGTTATATGTATGTTTTTTGAAAGAGATGAAGTAGAATGGGGCTAAGTGCTACATCGCTAATCCATCTACCGACCATTGGCCAGTTGGTGATCGTACATTCATACGATAATGTTGATTTTGCATTCATACGTTTGAGATTTGTTATATGATAGTAAATGTGAAGTGAATGTTATGTATCTTTTATCTGATTATAAAAGTTGTTGTTAGGTATGTCATTAGATAGGGCATAGTCTCTCCGAATTTATTAGATGGTAACACATAGCTTATGAGTTTTACTGAGCTAGTGTTGTTTTAAACTTTTTCTAATCTGTAGAACTTTTGGGATCACGAGAGACCAGCCTTAGTAGGTTGTGAATCTTTTTTGCTGCTAAGGTATCGAGAAGTCGTGCTAGATAGAAGACTTGTAGCTCTCATATCCCTCTATTGGGATATTGAGAGAGTTTGATAGAACATAATTTTCTTTACAGACATCTAATTAACGTTATTCCAAAGCTCAACGAAAGTAGACTAAGAGGGTATCAATCAGAATAAATTTGTTAATTTTTGGACAACACGAAGGTATGGAAATATATAACTAAAGATTCAGGAACTGATTGAACATGGATAGGGTTAATCTTGCTCATGAACAACATGAGTTTTGCCCCATGATTAGCGAAGATTTGAAAATGAACAAGATGAGAGAAGTTTAGGAGAACCCTAATTAGGAAATTAAAAAAGAATGAAGTATCAACTTACCACAAGCTAGAATTCTAATTCCCCTTCTCTTCCTCCATGTTTCTCCAAGTAAATGGCTTTTGGATTTTCCATTTATTTATTGATGCATGCAAAATATAACATATTTTAGATTATTATTTTAATTAATTTTTCTGTAATTTGATCAAGGCATGCATCATTTTTAGTCACTTTTAGTTATCATTCTGGATTTATCGATTTTAATTATTAATTCTCTGAATATTTTTAATTGTGGATGGATTAATTAAAATTTGATGATTATTTTGTAGAAAAGGGCGAATAAGGGATTATATTAAAAGAAGTATTAATGTATCGGCCACAATTCAGATCGTATCGGCTATGAACCCCAACATCAAAGTTTGTATCGGCCGAGAATTCCATATCAACCAAAGTTTGTTGGCCGAAAAATCCAATGTTTATCATGATCGGCCGTAATCGTTGGGTGCAAAGGAGTTTTTGGCCGAGATATGAAGGGGGTAAAGATAAAAAGATTTTATCTTTTTGGGCGTAATGTCTTTTTGGGCGTAATGGCAAGGAAATCTTCGTTTTGGCCGAGATTTGAATGGAGTAAAGATAAGATGGATTTATCTTTTGGGCGTAATAGCTTTATAGTTTTGGCCGAGATTCAGAGAGGAATACAAAGTTTATCGGTCGTAATCAACTCAAATTTTATCTCACAAGATTAAATTCGACCGTTCGATATCAGGACGTGATCAAATTGAAGGCCGTCCGCACCCTATAAATAGAGGAGAGAGCCATCGTCCCAATTCGTGCTTTGAAGTTTGGTTTTCTTCCACAACAAATCGTTAGCTTCGTGGGCTTCGACGAAAGAGAGAGATTCGATCGGACGGGTGTTCCAAGCGCTCCGACGACATCCGAGGGCCCTGATTTTATTCTTGGTCTAATTCTTCCAATTATTATTGTTATTTTGTTATCATCTCTCTACAATTCTAGGATGAACTCCATGTTCTTAATTATTTTATTTTAGGGGAGTATTATTGAAGGGAAATTCTGTGAACCCTTATTTTATTGTTATTGAATTTCTTTTGATCAATTTTTAATTGTGTTTAGTGCCTTTGATTTAATTATTTAAATTTTTGAGTTAAGTAGTTACTAGTTTGTGGCTTACTTAATTTCAGATTTTATTTAGTTAAATTAAATGATTTATTGTGAAATTAAAAATTGACATAGGTCTAATAACTAGTGTGTGGAGAATTAGATCTGTGTGGTCTGTTAATCTATGTCAGTTTGTGTAGTGATTAATAGTCTAGGATTTTCACATTAATGCATCTTAATTTTAATCTCATCCGACGAATACCAGTTTGTGGAACTTCAGTTTTGATTAAATTTAAGATAGTTTGATTTGCTGGATTAAATAACAGAATTACCAGTTTGTGGACTCTGTGATGTTAATCTTGTAAATTAATAACTTGAGAAAATTCCTAATCCATCTTAAGATTTTAATTTATCTTTTCTGGTTCACATGTTTATCCTTAATGCATTATCATCCTAAGACCAACTTCAACACCATTATCTTATTTTCTTTATTTTATTTTATAAAACTCATTTTAAAAATCCATGTTTTTTCTCTCTTATTAAATTATAAATTCAAATATTGAATTAATAATATTTCTCGTAGGTTCGACATTCTTACTCCTGTTACTATATTACTTGAGCGACTAGTGCACTTGCTAGCGATCTTATTTTGCAACATCATTTCAACGCATCAAGTTTTTGACGACGTTGCCGGGGAATATTTTATTAATTATTTTTTTTATTTTTATGAATTATTAGGAGATGTAAATAAATTGTAAATAATTCTTTGTAAATATGTACTATTTGTTTTAATTATTTTTACTTTTTTTTTTTGAATAAACTAATATTTTTCTTTTGCAGATAAAGGTCATGACATTTTTATAATTTGTTGACTTTTGGCTTAAATTTTGACGCCGATTGAATTTTTTTGAATTACACCGTCGACTTATGTTTTACGACCATGATTAATGTTGTCGGCTTTACTGGTTTTATGGCCTCGCAATATCGATTCTGAGTTCTAATCTTCTGTTTTATGGCCGTAATGTTTTATCCGAACATTGTTTTACGCCATGAGTAATGCATGTTGATTTGACCTTGTTTCGACCAATTTATATATGGTTTAAGTTTTTATGCCCTATTCGAATCACGTCTCGACTTTCTTTCTCGGCCGTAAAGGATCACGTTTGACTTAATTTTCATCGATTTACGGGCGATATGAATTTTACTCTTCCTCGGCCGTAATGATTCATTTGTCGACGTTTCGTTCGATTTTTATTTCGGTCGAAACCCTGTTCTATTTTACGGCCAAAGGTTGCCGACTTCATTTCGGCCGTAGAATATTTCTGAATGTATAAATTCAATTTGACCTCGTTTCGGCTTTAATGACTTCGAAAAAGTTTTTACGCCAGCAAAATACTCTGTTTATCCGACAAACTTTATCTGAATTTCACCGCCGAAATTTGACTTTATCCATTATATCGAATTGATTTCTTTCTTGTGCATTGGATTAATTAAGAATTCGATTAAATACATGATTTTACGGCCGATAGATTTCCTGCACATATCTCGTGTTCTTTTTACGCCTTGGATTTTCTTACTACCGACAATTATTGTCTAAACTACTTTGCGACCGTAATGTTTTAAACTTTGTTTTACGTCACGATTAATCATATTGATTTGACCATGTTTCGGCCAATTTATTTGTGGATTTTTCTTTCTCGGCCGTAATGGATCATCTGGCGGCGTAAAAATTGGTGTAATACATGATTCTCAAGTTTCATTTGATTTTTGTTTTGGCCGAAACCCTGATAGTTTTCTGTTTTACGTCCAATTGAATCAAGTTGTCGACTTCGGTTCATAATTCTCTTTCGGCCTAGATGATTCATCGGCGCGCTAATTTTTACGCCATCTTACGACTTTGTTTCGGCCATAATCCAACAAGTTTTACGCCTTCACATTGATTGATCCCTCTCGACATTGTTTCATGGTTTTTGCGGCCGAATGAGTCTCGGATTACTAATTTAATTTTCGCCGCAAATCTATTTCTATATTGCGGCTGATCAATCTTATGTTCTCTCTGAAAATAATTTTTGCTAATGTCTAATTATTGGCTTTGCCACCAAAAATTTGGTTATTGATTTTGTGCTGCAAGCTTTACGGCCGAACGAGTGCATGATTTTTACAACTATCTAATTGATTTAATTTCGGCTGAGATGTTAATATTTGGAATTTGAATTGGTTTCTTTTGAGCAATGTTTCGAGTTTTACTTTTTGTCGTATTCGATAATCTTCTATAAAGTTTGGCGGCCATAATTAGGTTTCTGATAAATTCCCCCTCGGAAATTAATTTTAATGATGAATTTTCAATTCTATAAGGCCGAAAGACTTTTTATTTGTTAAAATCTTATTTCTTTGTGACCTATTATCTGTATTTATTTTGTATATAATTTTTTTCCTTTTATCTGCATTTCGTTTTTTTCTTTTTGTATTTGTTTCTTTTTTTTATCTTACTGACAATTAGTTGTTGCAGATATTATTGAGGATCTAATCACAACTAATTTAATCCTCTGGATATATTTCACACATTCTGATCAGACATATTTCTTTTTATTTGATACCTGGTTGTTGCACAAAATATTTGACAAATTTATCACAACCAATTCTCTATTCTCATAGTTTTCCAATTAAGTTAATTTTTTTTATTTTATTTAATTAGTTAGTTGATTGTCATTTAAATTAATTTAGTAATTTATCTTTTAGTTAGTTATGGAGTCATCTCATTAATATCTTATTTTATGCGAGGAGAAAAACAAAAATTCAGATAATTATCATTTTCGGCTACGTCGACGTAGCGATCCGCGACTGCATGGAATTTATGTGTGATTCGCCAGGCATTTGGATAGTGCAAACAGCTGATCTGACACTACGAGCACAAGGACGAAACACTATGCCACGAAACATTATGGCCGTAAAAAAATAAAAAAAAAGACAATTGACCAGGATTTTTGCCGAGTAGATTTTGACATCCGACACGGAAATAACATATCGGCCGCAAAAGCTATGGCACGAGCTCCGAGCAGATTGAACAACTCGCCATGCATGCATCTCATTAACACTTGCACGATTACGCTCTGCCACCTGTTCTTTTTACAGCCGAGCTGCCACACAAACACCATGCATAAGCTCGAACATGACAAGGCGAAACTGATGAATCACCTTGGAATCGGCCGATCACTGCGCGCCTTGAATTTGACGTGACCCTTCACTACGCGCCATCACGTGGGAACAGGTAAGTTTACGCCCGAAGTTTCATCCATAAATTCTTACCCTTCATGTTTTGCAAATCGAAGTATCGCCTCTTACGCCGGACCTGAGCAGACCCCTTACGCCCTCTCTCACCATTATGCCCCCTGTGCATTACGGCCGAGCTTCCACTCCGTGCACCGCCGCTTTTTACGCCCAAAAGTGCCATGCCAGTTAATTATGGTCAAACTCCACTCGACTCCGGCCCAGCCTTTCTCCTTATGGCCGAGACCTCAGCCATCACCATGGTCATCTCCTAAGGGCAATATTCCACCGCCATAGACCGGCCGAGGTTACTCATCGACTTACCTCATTACGCCCGACACTCCACCATATATATTACGGCCGAGAGATTTTGCGACTGACCGAGGTCTCTTCCTTACGGCCGACACATATTACGGCTGGGATTCAGCCGCCAATTTCACTGATGACATCTCTTTGCCTTACGACCGAGTCATATAGCTGAGCTCTTCATTGAATCGGCCGACACTCTAGCATACATACCTTACGGCCGAGATCCCCTCTCTGCCGACATTCCGACTTCAGCCGAAACTTCAGCGACCGAGCCGCAACCGTTCTTTTGACCGAGCCATCACCTTTTCTTTGTGATCTCTGTTCCAATCTAGCATGAGGCGATTTGCTAATATTTGGAGGGACGTCACGAACGACGACATACAAATGCTCAGTCGGTCCCATAGCCATCACAACTAATCTCCTACCCTGGAGATTATTATTGGACTAAGGCAGAGTATCAAACTTGATATGAACGGATGTCTGAGATTCGAATTCATGCCACCAGATTTTTGGATACCGAATTGCACAGGGAGTATAATTTACTTGCAGATATTCATCTATTATTTTCTCAAATTGGACTCTCTGACTTTGTGCATTCCTGGTGGCCAACTTATGAAGTACTAATTATGAAATTTCTCTCATCCTTGGAGGTCTTTAATTTAGATGGCAGAAATTATGATCAGCCCCGTATTTCATTCCAACTTTATGGACGGCCCTTTACTCTCACTCTAGGAGAGATTAATAATATCTATGGATTTCCCAACTATGGATCTCCTTCTGTACCTGCTGATTTTGATGCTGAAACTTTTTGGAAACAGATAACAGAAGAAGACCAATTAGTTTGGAACACAGCTAAAGATAGCTCAATTCAGAATCCTGTTCTGCGCTACGTCCATCGCATGCTAAGCAACACCTTAAGTTAATGCAGTGATAATGATGGTGACGTATAAAAGGGAGAGTTATACCTCATCCACAGCATGCTTCACAGAACTTCTGTTAATGTGGGTGCCTTCATGATTCATCAATTTCAGCGCCGCACTACTCATGGTGGCGGTAGCATTAACATGGGCGCCCTTCTCACACCTATTGCTCAGCACTTACAACTTGACTTGGATGATCTTGAAGCTGTGCCAAGAAACACCCACCTCACTCGTAGGACCATTCATGATATGGGTCTCGTGAAGACCAATAACTCAGGAATCAAAGTTTTTATTTTTAAAGGGCACAATCAGGAGGTGCCTTGCTCAGATCGAGATGCTTTTACGCCAATTAATCCAAATAATTGGCTCCTTTTTAGGCAGGTCATGGCTCCATTAATCTCACCTGCAGGATCATCTGACCCAGTTGATCAGTCACACCAAGATGAAGCCTTCTCCTGGTTTGATTCCACTGATTATGCAGCGGCTCAACAGTACTTTCGGCAGCCATAAGTCTTCTAGGCTATATCACCGGCAGCTTCCCGACATGAGGCATCTGCTCTTTCACCCTATATGCCGATACCTTCTCCGATTCCATCTCCAGCACAAGAAAGCTCTTCAGATTCCTCGTTCATACCGGCTACTCCTTATGAGGAACGCGATCCGATGGAAGTATTTGCCCGTTTCCAGGAACCTGTGTGGAATTACTATATAGCACCAGAGCCTACTTTCACTTCAGCTCCAGAGCAGACTTACCATCCACCGCCGCCACCTCAGCCTGACTATGCTTCCATGCAAAACTTATGGAAATCAATGTACGATGAGTAGCTTCGTTAAGAGGGGGAGTTCCATGTTCTTTAGGAAGAGCAACTTCGTCAAGCAGGAGAGTTGCACACTATTCAAGAGGAGGAACTTCGACAGGCCCAAGAGTTGACCAACATTCGAGCTGACTTTAGAAATATGGATGATCATCAGGGTCGCTTCGAATCCCTCCAGGATCAGCATATTCGCATGACGAGGCACATCCATGAGTGTCATATGTGCCAGGGACATCTCGACTACCACCCACCATCGCCACCCTACATACAGTAAATCTGGTTGTGTCTTTTCCCTTTTCTTTCTTTTCATTTCTTTATTTTTCATTTTTATTGAGTATGTATCACTTTCTCTTGTTGACTTAACACTGAGGACAGTGTCTGGTTCAAGCTTGGGGGAGTTTGCATTTCATTCATTGCATGTTTCTTTCATTTTATTTGCCTATGTATGCATTTATCCAAAAAAAATTGAAACAATTCCCAAAAATATCATTGCATGCATTTATTTTTCCTACCATCTTACAAACTCTTGTCTTACTGTTTTAATTATCTTGTAGTAAAAGTTCAAAGACATATTGTTAATTAATGAAATTTGAATGCTTTTCGTTTTTATCACTTGCTATTTTAGTATCAAACTTATGGACTGTGTGCCTATGCTAAATAGAATTATGAATGACTAGACGACATAATCATATTCATTCCTTTTTATTTATTTCTTTTAAGTCTTGATAGTAGTAGCCTTTTTATTGACCATATTAAGTACTCCTTGAGCTTAAAAAAATGTGAAAAAAATAGTGAAAAAAAGAACAAAGTTATGTGTAGGTACAAAAGTGTTATCCGGAACCAAGGTGTGTTCGGGTAATTAGATCCGTAGAGGTTCATGCCTGACGACCTAAGGGCAACTGCTCAGGGATTTGTCGATCGAAAACTTGCTACATGGACCATCTTGTGGAATATGGAGAAGCACAGGGTACTGAATCATTGCTAAGTTCGAACTCTTCATTCAGAACCTTTGTTGTCCAGGCAAGTAAACTCGAGGGGTGCCTCATCACCTGTTGCCCTAAGGCCATCTAGTCTGGGAGTCATTAGTCCAAAGTCTGCTATATGGACTTCCTTGTGCAATCTTGCTTGAAGATTAGAACTTTTAAAATGATTGAAAATAAAGTTAAAAAAGAAAAAGAAAAAGAAAAAGAAAAAGTTTTAAGCTCAATTAGTACTTATGTGTTCAATATTAATAATATTATTTGACAGACAATTTATTTTTCTATAAGGCTGAATTTGAGTTTGTTTAAATTTATGTAGCATTCAGAACCTCTACGAAGCTAAGTGCATGGAAAATGATAAGGTGCTGAGTAGTAGGTGTGCAGAAGAACTGTATGAAAAAATTAATCAATTGATAATATGGAAGCTATGATGGAACCCTTGTTCCTGAGCTTTGCTTTGAACTTTTGCTTGAGGACAAGCAAGACTTTAAGCTTGGGGGAGTTTGATGCATGCAAAATATAGCATATTTTATATTATTATTTTAATCAATTTTACTATAATTTGATCATGGCATGCATCATTTTTAGTCACTTTTAGTTATAATTCCGGATTTATCAATTTTAATTATTAATTCTCAGAATATTTTTAATTGTGGATGGATTAATTAAAATTTGATGATTATTTTGCAGAAAAGGGCGAATAAGGGATTATATTAAAAGAAGTATTAACGTATCCGCCGCAATTCAGATCGTATCGGCTGAGAACCCCAACATCAAAGTTCGTATCGACCGAGAATTCCATATCAACCAAAGTTTGTTGGCCGAAAAATCCAATGTTTATCATGATCGGCCGTAATCGTTGGGTGCAAAGGAGTTTTTGGCCGAGATATGAAGGGGGTAAAGATAAAAAGATTTTATCTTTTTGGGCGTAATGGCAAGAAAATCTTCGTTTTTGCCGAGATTTGAATGGAGTAAAGATAAGATGGATTTATCTTTTGGGCGTAATAGCTTTATAGTTTTGGCCGAGATTCAGAGAGGAATACAAAGTTTATCGGCCGTAATCAACTCAAATTTTATCTCACAAGATTAAATTCGACCGTTTGATATCACGACGTGATCAAATTGAAGGCCGTCTGCACCCTATAAATAGAGGAGAGAGCCATCGTCCCAATTCGTGCTTTGAAGTTTGGTTTTCTTCCACAATAAATCGTTAGCTTCGTGGGCTTCGACGAAAGAGAGAGATTCGATCGGACGGGTGTTCCAAGCGCTCCGACGACATCCGAGGGCCCTGATTTTATTCTTAGTGTAATTCTTCCAATTATTATTGTTATTTTGTTATCATCTCTCTACAATTCTAGGATGAACTCTATGTTCTTAATTATTTTATTTTAGGAGATTATTATTGAAGGGAAATTCTGTGAACCCTTATTTTATTGTTATTGAATTTCTTTTGATCAATTTTTAATTGTGTTTAGTGCCTTTGATTTAATTATTTAAATTTTTGAGTTAAGTAATTACCAGTTTGTGGCTTACTTAATTTCAGATTTTATTTAGTTAAATTAAATGATTTATTGTGAAATTAAAAATTGACATAGGTCTAATAACTAGTGTGTGGAGAATTAGATCTGTGTGGTCTGTTAATCTATGTCAGTTTGTGTAGTGATTAATAGTCTAGGATTTTCACATTAATGCATCTTAATTTTAATCTCATCCGACGAATACCAGTTTGTGGAACTTCAGTTTTGATTAAATTTAAGATAGTTTGATTTGTCGGATTAAATAGCAGAATTATCAGTTTGTGGACTCTGTGATGTTAGTCTTGTAAATTAATAACTTGGGAAAATTCCTAATCCATCTTAAGATTTTTAATTTATCTTTTCTGGTTCACATATTTATCCTTAATGCATTATCATCCTAAGACCAACTTCAACACCATTATCTTATTATCTTTATTTTATTTTATAAAACTCATTCTCAAAATCCATGTTTTTCCTTTCTTATTAAATTAGAAATTCAGATATTGAATTAATAATATTCCTCGTGGGTTCAACACTCTTACTCCTATTACTATATTACTTGAGTGACTAGTGCACTTGCTAGCGATCTTATTTTGCTACATCATTTCAACGCATCATTTATTCATTTACTTAAGACATTACATGTAAAAGAAATTACCCCTATTTGGATTCAAATAAAATATTTAGAAAAATAAATAACTAAGGAATCAAAATCTAAATCTTTGTGTGAAGAACAAAAATTTCAATTTAAAATATTTTTTTTGATTTTGTGTCTACGTTTTACCTAACTAAAAGTCATCCTAAAAATTATGAAAAATCACTTTTGGAATTCTTTTATATATAAGAAAAATTATCGGGACTTTAATTTCAAATTTCTACTTTTTTGAAAATCACATTTTCACGTCTTAAGTAAATTTCTATCACTTTCACATTCCAATAGTTGACATTAAAGTGCAAGCCTTAACATAACATTCATAGTACTTATCAATAACATAATATAACATCACATTAATACATATAATCATGCATGATTAAGTTAGGGATATCACAACCTTAATGTATAAGGATCATAATAATTTTGACAAGATCATGTTCTCTGCTATGTTTTATATTGGCCAACATGGTGATGTTGAATTTAACATTTTATAATGTCTATACACCTAACCTTTTTATGTGATTAAATTTTTTCATAAAATTATACATCATGAGATATATCTCATAAAATTTTATGATTTATATCATCCTATAACGATCACAATAAATTTATGAACCTAACTCATATTCTGATAGATTCTTCATCATGACAGAAAGTGTTAGGTATAATTATAAATCAATAATTTTTCGTAGACATAATATTTTAGAATAATTTCAATTTGAAACAAATGCTAAGTTAAGTCCCCTCTGGATATTTAAATATCAAATTATGTTGTTACATAGTCAATTTAATACCTAATTTACAATTCGGACTAACAACTTTATTTTACAGTATGATAGACCCTTAAATATAGTGACACAAATTTAGTTTCATAACTCCAATTAACATGATTCCAAATCTCATGTAAATTAGATTTAGAAAGGATTGTATACGTTAAATTCATAATTTTTAAGGAAGAATTGATACTCAAGAACACCTTAGGAAGAACACCATCGGCTTAGAGTAAGAATCTTCACCTTGAATTATCTTCCTTATCAAATTTACTTCGAAGTCCATGGAATGAGTCATGCTCTGAAAATGTTTGTATGTTTGTTAGAGAGAATCATGAGATCTCACAATTTTTTTTCCAGATTTTTATCACCTTCGTAAGTCGGTTGGAAAAATAGCCTAAATACGAGGTGGCAAGCTACTAACTTGTTGGCAGCTTGCATGTCAAGAGTTGAAATTCTTGACCAATTAAAATTTGATATTAAAATTTATTAATTTCATCCCTAATTAATATTGTTTAATTATTATTAAATATTGATGATCATAATATAATCCATGTAATTTATTCACATATTATATATATTAATCATTTTTACACGTATATATATTCCATATGCCACTTGGTGACATTTGATTGGTCCACTAGACTTAAATGCAATGTTAACATATCACATGCATACTTAACCATAAGAGGATATGCTTTATCATAATATGATTATTAATCATATTTTTGTGGTTTAATTAAATTTTATAAATTCTTATTATATCAGTACATGACATTACAACCTATACTACAACACATATATTCAATTAATTATATCATATAATATATATCTAATATGGATTAGATCATGGATATTACTTGGTTGGGATTTTTGCAAGAAAAATAATAAAAAGAAATAATAATAACCCAAGAATGAGATATTTAGAAGATAGATATGGAGAAATCATAAAAGTGGTATTTTGACAATAAAGTACGTGTTCGGACATGAAAGCATATCAAAATATAAGATAAATACATGTTGAACATAAATGAAAAGTATATATAATTTCTCTACATCAAACTCTCCCAAACTTCAACATTTGCTTGACCTCAAGTAAAACTAGGAGAGTTTGACCCCAAAAGTTTTCGGATTTTCATGGCCACATTATTCATAACACTATGTCTCCTTAGCTTCCAAACTTGTTCTACCTTAACATTATTTACGCATTTAAAGCCTTTTAACCCTTAACTTAGTAATCACTGAAGCAAGTGCTTCATGAGTGTCAAATGAGACCATGTGTTGGCTGAACATACACATAATCTCACCCAAGAACGTGCACATTCTCTTGACTTATTGTCCCTAGATAAACTGATTTTCATTTTTCATTTTCCCCTTTTGTTTTTTTTTTCTTTTATTTTTCTTGCTGCTATGACATTCTCTTCAATTGTACATTGGAAAACTTAAAAGAAAAAGAAAATTTTCACTTAACATTTTTCTTGTCTTCTTTCGAGAATACTTGCCTCAGGTTCTAGTGGTGTCATGCATCGCATACTCTTGTTTCTCTCGAGTTTAGGAACAGAGTTGTAGTTATTCAAGCCACACCATTCCTCATATTTTCTTCCTAGAATACTCGTGTGAGGTGCTTGAGATTTTTTATTAAAGAAAGAGCAAAAGCATTTCCCAATGCACAAAAGGAGATAAGTGCATAAGTGAGGGCATGCAAACTATACAACTTATTATTATTACACTATAGCAGATCCTAGTTTAGTATCATACAAATAGGTGCAAGTGCAAGATCCTGGATGGGATCATGTGGAGGGTTTTCCAATATGTCATATGCATTGATTTCAAGCCAGGATAATTTATGTCATTATATTTTACTTCAGAAACGTACAAGACAGGTTAGTCATGAAGGATAAAATGTCAAAAATGTCATACATAATGTTCCCTAGTTAATGCTTGATGACATAGTAAAATACCTAAGTGTTGGGGTTTGGAAAGCTACATTATATAAACTGATTTTCAAAAAAATTACAAATTTTAGTAACTTTAGAAACAATGGTAGATTTCAAAATTTTAGCAACAATGATATTTACTATGAAAAATAGTATCAATTAAATTGAGAGGAAATACTGCTCCCTCAAACTTAAGCTCAATACTATCCTCAATGTTGATTAAGCTAAGAGAGGATGAATTTTTAGATGGGGAGAGAGGAGTGAGTGGGGGTAGGTGTTGTTTCAGTTGTTCTTTTGTGGTTTCAGCTCATGCTCCTGCAACATCCCAGAAAGTTTGTGACGGGTGGGCCGTGAAAGATTCTTCATGGGCCATGTAGGAGGTCATGAAAACACTATAATGGACCGTTAAAATACATTTTGCCACCAAGAAAGTTGCCTGAGATACGACTGTGAAATCAGCCTTTCACGGGCCGTGAAACCCATTGTTTTACTCTAAATTAGACACTCTAACGGCCATGAATCACCATATCGTGAACACACATTTTTAACCCGATTCGAACATTGTTTAGACCATAAAAATCATAATTTAGGTCGAGACAGACAACAGATTTGAGATTTTAATGAATTTTTAGAAGAATTTCAAGTGCGAAAGGATCCTACTCATACTATATGATCTCAAGATGTTTTGGAAACATATTATGTATCAACTTTCGGAGTTTGACAAGGTCAAAATCTAAATTTATTTTACGTAGAAGAGGTTTTCATTTCATCTCCAATCGCATGGAAACATAAACCCCTATAAATAGAGGCTTTCACTGTTAGAAGAGAGAGTGCTAGGGCCTAGTGCTTTGAAGACAAAAATGTGCGAGCAATTTGAAGAACAATCGAAAAGACTTTTTGTGCGGTGATCTCAGGTGAGGATCGTGAAACATTTTTTTGTTTCATTCAAAAGTACTATGGACAATTTAGTTTAGTTTTTAGTTAGTTTATTTTAGCAAAAGTTTTATTGTTAAGACAACTTGTGGACCTTCCTTTAGTTTTGATTATAGTTTGTTGAACATTTAAGAACACGATTGTTGTGTTTAAGACTTTTCATTAGTTTTATTTGAATTATTAGTTTATTTTTAACTGGACAGTGTGATCAATCTATTAATTCATAATTTTCTATTAAGCAATTAATATTGTATTCTAATCGAGCCAGGTGGAGTATTAGATTGCGTGATTTGCCAAGTTGATTCGGGTGAGTAGTTTGGTAGCATAGGAAATGACAACTCATTGCATTCTAATCTGACTAGGATTGAGAGTAGTGTCGGGTGAAATATTCTCATCTTATTAAGATTAAGAATAGTTAGTTTACCCAATTAAGAAGATCATGATTTAGGTGTCTCTAATCCATTTAAAAGTTGAACTTTAGTATCTTTCGATTAAATCAATTGCTATAAAAGTGAAAAAAGTTTGTTCTTAATCATTTTAACTCATCCTAAGACCCTAGACATCAATAGTTTGGTTTAGTTTTATTCTTTATTTTTCTATTATATTATTTTCTGCAACTCTTTTATCCAAACCATGTTGTCTCCTATTAATCCCTCAAATTAGTTTAGTTAAGTAAGTTAATTCCTCGTAGGTTCGACTACTCTTACACTTTATTACATGAGTAATTAGTGCTTGCTAGCATTTAATTGTTACCAATTCTCGCATCAACATGTAATAGTGCTCCAGTCAAGTCCCTCCTCATGTTCGTCCCCCGTATCCATAGCTGCATGCAACTCATACTCATAGTCCCTGCCCACAACATCAACCTCATCAACCTGTGCATTGCATTTATTTCATGTTTTCTATGTTTACATGTTTTATTATCGAAATGCAACTTTTATGATTTTGCGACATCTATCTTATGGTAATCTGCATTCCTAATGTATTATTATTGTTTTGACTTTTTTCAATGTAGAAATCCCAACCGACAACACAACATAAGGGCATACAAGTGGATACCCCACCTGGACACTTAGATGAATTCGAGAGCTATAGGATTCAAGAAGGCAACCTGTCCAAAGAAGCAAATAGTTTAAATAAATACCTTTTTCACATCAGCATGGAAAATTCCCTTGCAAAAGAAGAAGGAAGCTTATTCTAACACTTTATGGGAAGAACACAAAGTAGTAGCTCTAAAAGCTATAAAGATGGCAGCTAAGAGGGAGACAACCAAGAAGGGATCACAACCATATTTCCCTGCTAAAAAGTGGGCACAAGAAGACAAAAAAAATAAAAAAAAACATAGTGTTTGAGACCTGTGAATCATGCCATATTGCAGAGAATAAATTCCAAATCTTGAAGGTCAACCGAAGGAGAAGGTTGTATAGTAATGCTTTGATTGTGTTGTGCAACGGTCCAGAGGTCTTGAAGACTATAAGTTTTTCCACTATCATCCACTTGGATGTTCTTTTACCTAGTTTTCATCTTCTAACTCTCCATAATAGTGATTTTAGAATCTATTTAATAAGGGAAAATTGTTTGGACCCTGTTATTAGTTGAGTTAATTAAACATTTTTGTTTCTTTTTGCTATGCACGATGAGTTCGTTGCTTTTTTATGAGTAATTTGATTTCTGATATTAGATTACAAATGTGCATGAGGGATTATTAGTTTTAAAATTATAATTTCTCTAATAGTTGATCTTTTACTTTTTAAGTTAAAACATCCATAATGTGTGTTTGGTAACTCATCGTTTGTGTCGAATTTCATGCGGTGTGCTTCTATCCAGTATTATGGATGAATAATATCATAGAAGATACAAATTAATGCATCTTAATCTTTTTCTATATTTAGAATTGATTCATTATTTACAATTTTCAATTTTGTCAGAAATTAAGATAGTTTAGTTTACTCGTATTGGAGAGGTCAATACATTAGGTATTCCTAATCCATCATAAGAATCAAAATCATTTCTTACGTTATAATTCAATTATTACATAGGGTCCTATATGTTTTGTCTTTACATTAATCATTTATAATTCCTAAGGCTCAACACTAATTTATTTCAATTTTTTATTTTTTATTTTGTGCACCTTTAATTTTCTATTTTCATCATTACCCTTACTTCTCCTAGTAGCTTATCGAGATAGATTAGAATTAAATAGTTTTTCTTGGGTTCGACACTCTACTCTCTACTTTATTACTTGATACCACTAGTAACTTGCAAGCAAATTTTATTTTTACAAATTTAACGCATTAAGTTTTTGGTGTCGTTGCCGGAGAACTATATTCATAACTCTTATTCTATCTCGTATAAACTATTTTGAGAATTTTTATTTTCTATTTTTCTTCACTTTTCATTTAGTATTGTGTAAGTTTTAAGAAAATGTCTTTTGTATACAACTTGATCATCAAAAGCACATCTTTGCACCCTCAATGGTGAAGAAGAAAATGGTGACAAACCAACAAGTTCAGGAGACATGTTAAGTTCAATGATTAAACACATTATCTAGTAAGATAGATTCATAGCGACGCATCATCATCAAGACAAAGCATAGAGAAGAAGCTTCAACAAGCAAAGAATGAAGATATTTTTTGAGACCCATTTACCACATTCACTCAATTGTTAGATACTTTATTAAATAAACTGTCCACACAAAATTACCAAATAAAATATTTGGAGAGAAAAATTCACAATGAGTCAGATGAGTTGGCTACAATTTTCAAATTTGAATCATCAGCCTTTGATTTCATATAAATAAGTGGTTAATTCGCCTCAATAAAAATGAAAAAAAAGGTTGACAATGCAAGGTCAACACATTCAGAAGTTTGATGTTCAGTTGACCCAAATTCATAAGCAAATTGAAGTAGATGATTCACTTTTATTATTCAACACCGAGTTCAAGTTTGATGTATTAGAAAATGAAGTTGTAGAACTGAATTATCTAAATTATGAATCTTCCCGCCACATCGATGAGAGCTTGAACATCCTTCTATGTTCATGCCATTATCATCATGGCATCTAAAATTAAATTTCAGCAAGGACAAGGACAACTCAATGGCATGTCAAGGAGACAAGAAAATACATTGATGAAAGATGGGAAGGATCAAAGAAGGGGGCCCCCTTTGGAGTTCCTGTTGTACATTGTTGTCTCCAATTCAGCCATCAAAAGAGAAGATCAAATCACTAACCATAAGTGCATCTCCCCTAATATATCAATGCAATCCATAAGATCATTGAAGGAGAACATTATTTTGTCAACGTCAGCACGACCTTCCCGAACTACATCACATTACAATAGAGTCCCAGGAATTACTTCACAATCCCTCATCAGAAGCGTACCTCTCAAATTTCATATCAAAAGACTATTATATGTGAAGAACTGCTACTGCCTAATGACTACATCAAATTGAAAACGTAGATGCCTTCCAACATCACATGTGCTGAAACTCACTACTATGCATATTCATGATTACATTAATAAATACCGATGAATTTGTTCCTTAATTGCATCTCTACTTATATTATTCTTATTAATTATTTCTCATTAGTCTCAGCATAGGTCATACCAAAGTCGAATTAAGGACTTTAAACATAGAACAATCTTTCTCAACTCTAAAATTTATAGTTAGATCTTGTTCGTTTCTTAGTTTCTTAGTTTTGGCTTTTTCAGTTTCTTAGTTTCTTTTTGTTACTTTTGTTTTATTTATTTTTAACATGTCTCTATAGGTAACCAGCTAGAACATAGTGCCTAAAAATTTCACATGTTTTTAAAATTTTCATGGGTCGTTATTCACTTGTCACAAGTGTTACTCATATATCACGTGTGATTACTATGGTATTACGACCCATACTTTATTTTATCACCCATAATTTCATTGAGTCATCAATTTCATGGGTCGTAATCTTTGTGTCAAAGATCTCATAGTGGTCTATATTTTGAAATTTTGATTTTCACAGGTCGTACGTAATGTCACACATAATACCTTGCATGAGTATTTCACGAGCCATAATTTATTTTTAATGGATATCACAATGCTTTATACCATGTGCGGCTTAGCAAAATGGGTTGTAAAAACCTTGCCACATCCCGTAATGATTAGGGTTAAGCATGCACAGCGTTGAAGGATTATTTCACGAGTTGTAAATGTTGTACCACGAACTTCAAAGTGGCTTGTGTTGTTAATTTTTTATATTAATGAGTCGTAATATTATCTTCATGGGGCTACCAGCGTAAACTTGAGTTTTCACGAATCATTATCATTCTTCACGAGTCAGTATTTCATGAATTGACGAGTTATAAATAGTTATTTGCTTATCCGTTACCCACAACTCATGACATTATTAGCAGGTCCTCTACACTATCTTCATACTCTAGCGACGCACTACAACAAACCCATTTCTGGCAAGCTTAGTGAATGTCTTTTCTGGTGATACCCATCGGCGTATCATCCTCCCTATTACGGGACATCCTCCCATAATGACATTGAAAACAAAAGAGAAAGTAGAAAGAGAAAAAAAAAGGAAGGAGAGAGAAAACATGCCTCCGTGGAATTGATGAGAGACACAATTTATATGGGCCAGGGACATTGTGGATTCATCGTGTCTTCTTCCTAAACTTTCACATTCATTGACTTGGAATAGATCATGTTGTATCATTTCTTTTCCTTGTTTTATATATTTTTCATTATCATGTTTATACTCCTATGAGTTTGATTTTCAACATTAGAGATAGTGTTAAGTTCTAGCTTGGGCTTGGGGGAGTTTGCAATTTCATGCATCATGCTTATCTTCTTATATTGCATGCATGCTCATGCTTATCATGTTTTATCTACTTTTTCAATATTTGCTTGCATCTCATATCGAAAAATAAATCATAAAAAAATATCATGCATTATTGAAAATTACATCTTATTTTCCTATGTCTCATTATTTGCTTATTTTTCAAACATTATTCAATGACATCGTGCTAATTAGAGAAATTCAAAGCACTATTATTTTATCTTTTAGCACCTTAGTATTGAAAATTTTGGAATGTAGAACATTGCTAGTTAGGACTATGAATACTTGGACGATGAATTCTTGTTCACACTCTCTTTTTATTTTCTTTAGTCTTGATAATAATTGGCTCTTTGTTGAATGCTTAAGTTTTTAGTGATCTTATTATTAAAAAATGGAGAATAATAGAAAATAGGCTTAGTCAAGCCCCAATGAAAAAGTTGAAAAAGAAAAAATACATTGAAAAAAAAGAAGAAAAAATATAAGAGCAGTACAAATGTGTTATATGGAACCTTGGTGTGTCCGGATGATTAGATCAAGGATTCTTGCCTAGTGCAATATGGAGAAGCATAGGAGTACCAAATCACAAAAAAGTGAATGAGAGAAAAACATATCCAAAGTTTTAAACTGAACAAGGTATAAGCTCGGTACGCACTTACGTTTTCAAGAGACTCTTATTGATAAACTTCATATATTTTCTTGCATGGACTGAACTTGACTTGAAGGAGCTTAAATATGTTTAATATTAAAAAATTCTACGAGGCAGGGTAACTAGAAAAGTGGAGAGATACATTGGCGATGGATGTATGAAATTTGCTGCTAAGAAAAGTTGATGATTGACAGGAGAGAAGCAATAATTAACCTTCTTGGCTGCAGCTTGAACTTGAACATTGCTTGAGGACTAGCAAGTATCTAATCTTGGAGGAGTTTGATGCATATGAAATTCAACATATAATTAACCATGCATTTAATCTTATTTCGATTCATTTTATTATAGCATGCATAATATTCTGAGCTTATTCGCTTTAATTTTGAGAAAATGAGAATATAACCAAGTTCTATGTTTCATTTCAAAAAATTCTAGAGAAAAAAGTTATGAAGTCATTGTAGAAAATGACACTCAAATTAGAATTAAAATGGAGCGAGAAATAAAATATTACTAGAAGTTGCCAAGGATAAAAATTAAATATAATAGGTCATGAGAGAGTCATAACGATCGTAATAGAAAGAGTTCTCATGGAACGTAATGGTCATAACAGGTTGTGCCAAACCCGTGACGGCCCACTAAATGCCTAATTTTGTGCTAAAAACTTGTCTGAGTAATGGGTCATGATCAGGGGTCATGAAAACACATTTTTTACTTTCAATTTGGACACTGTAGGGCCAAAAAATCCTTGTTGTGGGCTGTGAAATGTCATTCTTAGACTTATTCAAACACTATTTCGTGCGTTATGAAGCTGTTAGGGACCGACCAATTCAAACACTAGAGGAATTCAAGATTTCTTCAACCTTTTTTGGAAATTTCAAGGGCATATCAATTCCAAAAGCTACCATAAGCCCCAGAGATCATTAGAAAATATATTTATTCAGAATTTATGAAGTTTTGGATGGACTTTTTTTTAGGGTTATTTCTTCTAACCACCCCCAAGTTATCACAATTTTTTAGATCTAACCCCAAACTACGAACTTCATTTTTTTGGATCCCCAAGCTATCACGATTTTTCTGATTTGGTCCTTCTGTCCAATTTTGTCAACTTCTCAGTTAACTTTGATTTTTCATATTTGTGAAAAGACTATTATACCCTTGCCTTAAGTGTTAATCTATTTTTGCATAAAATAATATATACTAATGAATATAAAAAATAATTAAAAAAGAAAATGCAATCCCCGGCGTGCGCAGGGAAAGAGCCCATCGCCGCCTTCTTCCAAGGTTCCAAACACCAATTGTTTGCTCGTCTTTGTCTGCCGCTTCGAGGATGCTCTTCCCCGCGAAGCCTCCTGCAACGGATGCCTCACGGGCCGGGATCCCCCTTTTTTTAGTATTAGATACCAAAAATCCACTTTTACCCCTCGCGGGCCTGTAAAAGAGTCCAGACCCTTTCGCTGATCCTCTTCGACGCTACCGCCCTCCTTGTGGATTCCTCCTCCACCTGCTCTGCGCCCGACTGCGCCGCCCTCGCCGCGCATCTCGACTCCGGTGTCGCCGTCCTGTACGCTTCCAATGCCATCCTCGTCGAGATCGACCTCGCCCACCGCCACCTCATTCTTCGGCTCGCCCTTCGCATACTCCCCGACGGTAGCAGCGGCTAGGGCTGAGCACGGGCCGGGTCGACCCGGTCCAGCCCGACTCGGAAAACCGGGAAAATAACCCGGCCCGGATTAGATTCGGGTCGGGACCGGTCTCTGAAATGAAAAACCCGCCGGTATCGGGTCGGGACCGGGTCTACAATGCAGATACCAGATCCGGACCCGACCCGATATCATTTACTATATAAACCTTCTCTCTCTCTTTTCCCTCCCTCTTTTACCCGATCCGCTCTCTCTCTCTTTTTCTTTCTCTCTCCCACCTCTCTCTCTCGCCCTCTCCCTCTCTCTCCCCCTCTCTCTCGCCCTCTCCCTCTCTCTCACGACAACGGTGGCGGCGGCGATGGCGGCGATCCTCGACTCCGGCCGTCCTCTCCTCTCTCTCTCTACTCCGGCCGCCTGACGGTCAGATCCGGTCGCCTGGCGGCCGGATCGGTCGCCTGGCGGCCGGATCGGTCGCCTGGCGGCCGGATCGGTCGCCTGGCGGCCGGATCGGTCGCCTGCGGCCAGATTCGGTCGCTTGGCGGTCGGATCAGTCGCCTGGCGGCCAGATCCGGTCGCCTGGCGGCCAGATCTGGTCGCCTGGCGGCCGGATCGGCCGCGCGGTTGGATCTGGCGACACGGATCAGCTACTGGCGGCCAGATCCGACCGCTGGATCCGCCTGGCAACCAGATCCGGACGCAAACCCGGTTCGATTCCCGGTCTATCGAGTCGGAAAATTTTTGACCCGGCAAAAGTCGGGCCAGGACCGGGTCCGCCTAGACCCGGACCCGGTCCCGGGTTTGCTCTGCCCTAGCAGCGGCGCCATTGGTGTGGCGTCTGGGGATCGAGCAAAGCATGCCCGAGCCTCCATCGTCTCCCCCCCTCTGCGATGACCATGCAGACGGGGGCAGCAACACCCCCCCCCCCCATGCGACGGTAATGAGGGGGTCGCCGCCCCCTGCTGCGACGCTGGCGACAGTCGACTTGCGCAGGCAGTGAAGCGATCGACCCCCCCCCCCCCCCCCACCCTCACCTCTTTTTTTATGAAGGGGTAATTTCGACCTTTCACACCTAAGTTAACAAAAAATTTGACGGAATTGGACGGAATGATTGAATTGGAAAAATCGTGATAATTTGGGGACCCAAAAATGAAGTTCGTAATTTGAGGTTAGATCTGAAAAGTCGTGATTGTTCAGGGGTGGTTTGAGAAAATAACCCTTTTTTATTTTAATATGGAAAGACTCTCAATCAAATTGAAACTCTACCAAAACTCTTGGAACACCTGAAAGCTATCAATAGAGATCCTAGAAGACAAAAAATGTAGTGTTTGAAACCTGGGAGCCGTGCCATATTGTAGATAACAAATTTCAAAGCTTAAGGTCAAGCGAAGGAAAAGACCACACAATAACTCGCCCATTGTGTTGTGCAATGGCTAGAGGTCCTAAAGGCTACAAGTTCTTCCTCCGTCATCTACTTGGATTCTTTTTTACCTAGTTTTCATGTTCTAATTTTGTATAATAGGGATTATAGATTCTATTAAATAAGATAAAAATGTTTGAACCCTATTATTAGTTGAGTTAATTAAACTTTTCAGTTTGTTTTGATTACGCATACTAAGTTCATTGCCTTTTGATGAGTAAATTGATTTTTGAGATTAAATTACAACCTTCGTGAATAGTGATTAGTTTTAGAAATTATTCTTTCTATGATAATTGATTTTTTTACTTTTTAAGTTAATGCATGTTCGGTAACTCAACGTTTGTGCTAGATTTTGTGAGGTTTGTTATTTTGTCTAGTATTGTGGGTGAATAATAGCATAAAAAATACAGATTAATGCATCTTAATCTTTTTCTAAATTGAGAATTGACTCATCATTTGCAGTTTTCAATTTGCAGAAATTAAGATAGTATGATTTACTCGTATTGGAGAGGTCAATACATTAGGTATTCCTAATCCGTCATAAAAAACCATTGCTTAGTATGATAATTCAATTATTACAAAGGGTCATACATGTTTTATCTTTACATTAGTCATGAATAATTTTCATGGATCAACACTAATTTTATTTTTTTTATCATTTATTTTATGCACCTTTAATTTCCTATTTTCACCATTATCTTTACTTCTCCCAGTTGATTATTGAGATATATTATATTTAAATAGTTTTTCGCGAGTTTGACACTCTACTTTCTACTTTATTACTTGATATGACAAGTATACTTGCTTGCAAATTTTATTGTTACAAATTCAATGCAGCAAAGAGATATATTATGCTATAGTTTATATGGTTTAAGATTTTAAGAGGCCAAGAGGTCACTGTGAATATGCTCATATGGTGAAAGACAATGACATCTAGGTAACGTCTAGAGAAAAGAGTCGACCTACATAGATTGAGAAATCTACTTATTCATATGACTATCGTCGAGACATCAAAATAGTCAATGTTTCTCTAATTAGTTCATCATTTCTCTCACAAACCTTGAGAGAGATCAAAGAGTTTGTAGGAGAGAAAAATTAAAATGAATTCAAAATGATTAAGTCATCAGTCAGAAATGATTAAGTCATCAGTCATCGAGAGAGTTTATTATTTTGATCATCATTAGTTACTTTAATTCAATGTTGTTCTTTCTCCATCTTGCTTTTTTAGTTCAAAATTTAGAGGGAAGAAATTCTAGATGCTTGTGGATACGAGACTCTTGGTCCCTGCTCAATCTATATACTTTCATAAAAGAGTGAACTATTGGACTTAAGGTAAAATTGATCGGTCGAGATTTGCCTAAGAATTCATATTTTCTGAATCATCACTGACCTAAAATAGTGATATTGTCATGTGTTAGGAGGGTGAACTTTAAGGGCATTACATAATCAAAGTGGCCATTTCAGAAGGAATATATTTAAGTTGTCAATAGAAAAAATGCTTGTTTCTTAAGGAATAAATGGACGAGGAATGAAAGAAAAATGTTGAGTAATAAAGGATTGAAATCCTACAATATTAATTTAGTATTTTTCTTATTTCTTTCCATTTTAATTCCTAGTTACAGGTTAGGAATGATTTATTATCTAATAAAAATGAAATTATTATAATATTATAAAGAAACTTATGTCATAATGAGCAACAGAGAAAAGACAATTCATATTGTGTGTCACTATATCCATATGCTAATAAAATATAAGTGTGAAGTTGTTTTCCAAAAGTTAACCATCCCTAAACTCCCATGAATCATAGTAATAACATAAAGGATCATTTCCTTAAACCTCCCATGAAGTATAGCGATTTTATGCATCTACCCCTAATAAATGAACTTAACATAGAGCCCCACTAAACTATATCGTGATTTTCACTTTAGTCCATCCGTCTAGTTTTATTAACTTTTTTGTTATTTTTTATTTTTTTATTTATTAAATGACTAAATTAACCTTCTCTTATATCTCCCAATATTTAAAAGTTTAAAATAATACATAAACATAATGATAAAAGGCATGCGCCTTGTGTGTCCGGCATGCATGGGGGCGGTCCCCACCTCCCACCCTCCTGCAATGGGGTGGGGGAGTTGCCCCCTCGTTTCGCTTTGCGTTACTGATGAAGCAGTGCCAAAAAGGGAGGGCATCGCCAAGAGAGGAGATCTAGGGGGGGCGACCACACACCCCTCGCACGCTGCATGTTCTATATTTTTTATTTTTATATTTATTATTATATATTAGAAGATAGTGTCAATAGCAGCAAATGAGGGCGATGAGGACTGAGCGACGGCGATGGCAAGACATCACCAGCGATGGAGGTGGCATGATAGCATCGGTGATAGTGGCAGCAAGACTGTGACGGCAGTAGCAGATGAGCGCCGACGATTACTGGATGATGGTGACAAGAAGACAACATCGGCGACGAAGGTAACAAGATAGCAATGGGGACGTCTATCACAAGTTCTTGGGTTAATGGGTTACAAGTCACGGGTTAAAACTTATAGATTTAATATAACATATTATTTTATGAGTTGGGTTTTTAGGTAGTGAACTCGGTCTTGACCCGAAATCCATCGAGTACTCTTAAACCCGGTCCTGAACCGGATCAAACCCCATCCGGTATTTGTTAGCATAATAACTAGTTGGCCTTTCATCTTTTGTAACTTGTTTAATACATGATATATTAACAATTAAAATTATCTGAATATAGCAAGATGATGATTCAATGACCTATTAAATTAATCAACTTGCATAAGCATGAAATTTATTTTTCTCAAAGCTAAAATTTCATCATTTTGTTTTCAAAGTAACATGATATTTTCGAAATAGTAAGTATTTAATTAATAAATTTATTCTTTAATGGTCTATCCTTCATTGTTTCCTCTTCAAAGTGGTAATCATGAGTGCAAAGCCTTCATTTTCTTTCACCATTACTCCTATCTTTTATGTAATATTTAAAATTTTAATTATTTTTGCAAAATTCCATTAATCTATTGCACCATTTAATTCCTTGCACTCATGTGGCACTTAGTATTCTCATTACTATTATGTGTATTAAAATTTTAACATCATTGTTACATTTTCGTGAACTACATCTAAACAAATTTCAAAAACGATCATCCAACTAGTGAATATTCACAAAAAATTATTCAATTTAACATTGTAATATCTTGGCCATCGATCTTCAGAAACCTTTCTTGATGAATTGTTTATGTGGCACCACGTCAACATTTCACCTCTCCTCTACCTCAAATGTTTAAGAATTAAAAAATATCACATCAATATTTTTTTCCACTTCTCCGCTCAAACTTAATTTTGTATCTACATAATTATTCAACTTCTCAAAAATTTCAATGGTGATCATCATTGAAAAAAAGTTAAAATAATAAAAATGAGTCAAAGTTTTAATTGCAATCATCATTAAAATAAATTAGAAAAATTAAAAAAAGTTATAATAAATAAATAAAATAAAAAGTGCATCATATGAAACATTCAACTTTCATAACAGCTTAATTTTTTTTGAAAAAAAAAATACTATCACATCAATATTTTTTTATTTTCATTTAAATTTTAAAATGATAAATAAATAAACATTAAAAAAGGGACAACAGTCCCATAAAGGGCTGTCTCCTCTCGCTTACAAGATAGGGGGCAAGGGTCCACAACTCCTTTATAGGGCTATTGCCTTTTTTTTCATGTTTTTTATTGTTCTATTATTCTAAAATTTATGTGAAGAAAGAGAATGCTGACATAGCATCATCATTTTTTATTACATTAGGCAGTTACAAAGATTGAGTGACCTTTATAACAAACTTTTCTATTATTTTTATTATTTCATTTTGTCTCTTTTTTTATTATCTTAATTTTTTTCTAATGATGATCGTGAGTTAAATTTTTGAAAAGTTGAATAAATTATTTTTTAAAGTTTGACATGAAAGAGAGAAAATATTGATGTGGCATAATGTAGGCAATTCACGTAGGCAATTTACCAAAAAATGATCAGTAGTTGTTGTGATGATCACAACTGAAAAGATGTGACGATCATTTTTAAAAAGGGAATAATGGCTATGCTACGCACCATAGTGGTAACACCATGCTACACACCATAGTGGCAGCACCATGCTACGCCTTCTTCCCAGTCGTACGTTTGAGAATTGACGAAGAACACAATAAGTGCGTGACCCATGCTTCTGTGACAAATGAACCATGCTTGGCATGACTTTTTTCCAATGAACTAGCATATACTCGACTGGCGGAATTTGCTTAAGGGTCAAAAAAATGCCAGAACTTCTTAGATTATTTATGTATGACATCATCTTGCCCTTAAGCGATTTTGGCCCTCCGCTTTCTCCCCCCCACCCCAACAGAAGCAAAGGAGACAAAGAAAGAGGTTGGTCCGAAGGTAAGGCATCCTCCTCCATGTCGTGCCCATGTTTTTTGTTTACTTCGCCCGTGATGCCATCTTGCCCTGACATCAGTGCGATTTCGGCCCTCCGCCATCTTCCCTCGACCGCAAAGACGCCATCGCCGTAGAGGAGATGTCGCGAGAGGATACCAGGAAGAAGCACGAAAAGGTAAGCCCTAAACCCACCTCCTCCTCGTCGTGCCCTAGTTTTGTTGATGCCCTAGATGCTTCATATTGGTGTCTAATTTCTCTGCTTTGGAACAAATCTCTTGTGTCTATGATTATGTATAGTTATTATGTATTAAATGTGTACCAGAATCATGAGATGTAAGCCCTAAGCCCACCTCTGTGTCGTGCCCTAGTCTTGTCGATGCCCAGTTCAACTTTTCCGGCCTTGTTCTTTGCTGGCTGCTCGCCAACACCATGCCATCCACTCGTCATCCCATGCAGGTGGGTCTTCATGAAATCACAGGTGGATCTTCTCACTGCCTGCCAACATCCCTCACTTGTCGATGCATGTTTCATGATATCTTCTTTTTAATTGTTGATTATGGTCATTGTATTACTAGTACTTTATTTCTTGTTGTAACTAATCTCTTTTCTTCTCTTGGAAGGAAAATTGCTTTTAACTTACTGTTCGCCATTGGTGAAGTAGATCTCAACAACATGCATAAATTATCTTGTTCAAGATTTGATTGCAGTTTGTTTCTTGATGCCATGCTGTGCATAAATTAGCTTGTTCTTAATTAATTGGTTTTGAAATCGTGAAATGATTGAAATCTTTTACAGAGCAATTTTCTTCAAATGACACTTCCAAAGTGCTATTGCAAAAAAGAGGTTGTGATTAGAACTTCTTGGACCCAAACTAATCGTGGTCGAAGGTGTAAGATGGACTGAAACGACAGAATGCTCAGTTGTCTTCATTCATTTGTTTTACATGTATATTTATATATGTACATGAGTGGCAGAACGTAAAGCTGAAGTAATGGACACATTGTTATAACTGAACATCCAGTTGACACGTTCTTGTAACAAGATAAGCTATTCTCATGGACACGTTGCAAGGAGTGGTTGAACACCATCGTGTAACATTCCCCCTCAAGCTTGGCGTTACCAAAGGTAGAGACAGAGCTTGTTTCGAAGGAAGCTGAACCGAGAACAGACAATGGCTTTGTGCATCTGCAAGTTGATCCTTAGACGAAATAAATTGCACAACGAGCTTCTTCTTTGCAACTTCATCACGTACAAAATGGAAATCGACCTCGATATGTTTTGTGCGGGGATGGAATATTGGATTGGATGTCAAATAGGTGGCACCCAAGTTGTCACACCATAGCGTGGGAGGAGCTGGCATGGTGATATGGAGCTCTCATAGGAGGGACTGAATCCATAGGAGTTCAGCTGATGCGTCTGCTAAGGCTTTGTACTCAGATTCGGTTGAAGAGCGAGACACCATCTTTTGCTTACGAGCAGACCATGAGATAAGATTGTTGCCAAAGTAAATGAGGTAACCGCCAACAGACTTGCGATCGAGTGGAGAACCTGCCCAGTCAGCGTCAGAAAATGCATGGAGGGTGAAGTTATTGTGGGGGGTGATTTTCAGGCCAAGTGTGGAAGTGGTTTTCAGATATCGAAGTATTCGTTTAACGGCTTGCCAGTGTGTGGAGTTTGGATGATACATGAATTGGCTGACTGCACTTACAGCATAGGAGATGTCAGGTCTGGTTAAAGTAAGGTAACTAAGGGCTCCTACAGTTTGGCGATAAAGAGTAGTATCACATGGAGGTGCTGAGGGGTCAAGTGTTAATTTGGTGTTAGTGGCTAAAGGTGATGATACGCTTTTGGCATTCTGCATATTAGTGCGATGTAAGAGGTCAAGGATGTATTTTTGTTGGGAGAGTAAGAGACCATGGGAACATGGTAGAACTTCAACACCTAGAAAATAGTGTAATGGACCGAGATCTTTGAGGGCAAATTGTTTTTGGAGGTGTTGATTGAGACGGGTGAGTATGTTGTTAGAATAACTAGTGATTATGATATCATCAACGTAGACAAGGGCGAACACAGTCTGCTGGTTGTTTTGATATATAAAAAGGGATGTATCAGTCTTTGAAAGAACGAAGCCAAACAGTAAGAAGGCACTGTGAAGGGTGTGGAACCAAGCACGAAGGGCTTGTTTAAGGCCATAAATAGCTTTATGAAGACAACACACATAAGTAGGATGACGCTCATCTTTGAAGCCCGGTGGCTGTTCCATGTAGACTGTTTCATGGAGATCGCCATGAAGAAAGGCGTTGGTGACATCAAGTTGGCGAATTGGCCAGTTGCGAGCGACGACAATGGAAAGAATGAGTCGTATGGTTGATGGCTTGATAACTGGACTGAATGTTTCAGTATAATCTAATCTAGGCATTTGATGAAAGCCTTTGGCAACTAAACGGGCTTTGTAGCGATCAAGGGAGCCATCGGGATGGAGTTTGGTGCGAAATATTCATTTGCAACCTATGACATTCATGTGTGGAGTTCGGGGAATGAGGATCCAGGTGCCATTAGTAAGTAAGGCATTAAGTTCTTGGGTCATGGCAGTACGCCAATGAGGAAGTTTGATGGCCTGCGAATGACAAGATGGTGGGGAAGAGATGTCGGATGTTTTACTGAAGTTGGCAGTGGGTAAAGGTCGAAGACCAGCAAGGGTGCGATAGTCAATTTTGGGTCGAGGGCGTAGAAGCATGTGAGGAGAGGAGATGTCAGCTGGAGGTTGAAGAAGGGGAGAGTTGAACGTAGAGGGAGGAGAGGCTGGTGGGGAGTTGGGGAGTGATGAAGAAGATGGCGGAGACAGGGTAGGGTGGGGTGCAGAGTGGTTGTTAGATAGAAGTAGAGGTATAGAGATCCATGGTGAGGGTGAGGTTTCGGTAGGCAGAGGAAGGTGTGTGGGTATAGAAAAAGGAAAAGAATGTTCATTAAATTTAACATGACGAGCAAGATAAATGCGACCGGTGTGAGGTTCAAGACATCGATAACCATGGTGATTAGCAGGATAACCAAGAAAGACACAGCGAGTAGAGAGAAGTTGAAATTTGGTTTTGTGATATGGCCGAAGGTGAGGAAAAGCTGCACAACCAAAGACTCGAAGGAAGGTGTAATCAGGGGATTGGTGATATAACAATGTATAGGGTGTCGAGTGGTTAAGTAATGGTGTGGGTGGCCTGTTAATGATATAAACAGCTGATTCAAATGCAAAGTGCCAGTATCTTAAAGGAACAGAGGAGTGCGAGAGGAGCGAAAGACCCATTTGCACAATATGTCGTATTTTGCGCTCTGCAGTTCCATTCTGGGCATGAGTGTGAGGACAAATGAGACGATGATGGATTCCACACTGTAAAAAATGAGAACGAAGGCACTGGAATTCACCACCATTGTCAGAATGAAATTGACGAATTTTTGTTTTAAAGTGGCATTCAACAAATTTTTTGAATTGAAGAAAAATAGAATAGACATCAGATTTATTACAAAGGGGGAACAACCAAGTGAACTTGGTGTGATCATCGAGAAACAAAAGAAAATAGCGATGGCCATCACTGGATGGAGTTGGAGATGGTCCCCAAACGTCAGCAAACAGGAGATCCAAAGGAGCAGCACTTCGAGTCATTGTGGGCGATAGGTGTTGCTTGGTGGACTTGCTGAGAAGACAGTCATCGCAAGGTAAGGACATTGATTCAAATCGTGGAAGCGACGAGTTTTTCAGAACATGCTGGGTTATTGGTGCAGAGGCATGGCCAAAACGTTGATGCCAACGTTTATCAATTTGAGAAAAAGCAGCAAAGGCAGGAGTAGCAGGTGGCTTCCGAGGAAGATGATAGAGTCCATTGCTAGCCAGACCTTGGAGGAGGGTGCGTTGAGTGAGCCGATCCTTCACAAGAAAATGATTAGGATGAAATTCAAAGAAACAGTCATTATCGTTAGTAAACTGGTGGACAGATAATAACGACTTGGAAATCTGAGGAACATGTAGGATATTGGGGAGAAGAAAACTTTTAGAAGGAGTGTTGATGGTGGATTTACCAATGTTTGAGATCTGGAGGGGGGTGCCATCACCAACTTGAAGACCATCAGTACCTTGATAGGCTGCGACAGAGTCGAGAGCTTGGATATCAGGGGTGACGTGATGTGTTGCTCCGCTGTCTGGTATCCAATCTATGTAAGCTTGTAGACAAGGAATTTGAGGACTGGTGTATTGTGCAGTGTAGGCATGAGGAGCTTTAGCACCAGTTGGTGGAGGTCGTAGAGAGGCAGGATGTCGGTACTGGCATTTGTATGGGCTGTGTCCTAGCTGACCACACACTGGGCAAGGATCCCAACGTGCAGTGTGTCTTCCTCGACCACGTCCTCTTTGGCGACCTGCATCACGTGGCATAGAAGCAGTGGGAGAAACATAATTAGCTTGTGGTAGTGTTGACACTAATGAAGTTTGCTGGTTGTTGAGGCGGATCTCATGGCTGAGAAGAAGGCTGTGAAGCTCTGAGTAGGACAACGTATCAGCTCGAGCAGAAAGCAATGCTACGATGTCGTTGAAGTCTGGTCCCAAGTTGTTGAATACAATGGCATTAAATCCTGATGGTGAGATCTTGTCACCAGCAGCTGCAAGTTCGTCCGCAAGATACTTTGCTTGGCGAAGAAAGGTGGACAACGGAGAGTCTCCTTTCTTGAGATTCTGCAGCTGCATCTTTAGTTGTAAGCGACGGGTTTCAGATGGTGTGCCAAAGGCTTGTTTGAGACACTGCCAGACATCATGGGCAGTTTGCAGACCCACCACAACAGGGAGGACTTCCTCTGATAGTGAGGCAAGGAGCCAGCTTAAGAGCAGCTGGTCTTTTCTGTGCCACTCCACATAGGCAGGATTTAGTATAGAGGATGCACCAGGTTCAGAAATGTAATCCGGCAGACAAGTTGAGGACCCATCGATAAAGGCTTCAAGACTAAAACTTTTAAGAAGAGGTTTTAGTTGGGTGGTCCATAGGAGATAATTAGTGGGAGTTAATTTAAGGGTGAGATAATGGGTAATGGAACCAAAGTTGGGGAGTGTCGTTAGGAGAGAAGTCATTTCTGATGGTGGTGGGGGCGTGCTGGAGGTGGAAGAGGATGCAGAGGTCACACCAAGATTACTAGACATTGGTAAAAAATGGAAGCTCTGAAACCATGTAAGATGGACTGAAACGACAGAATGCTCAGTTGTCTTCATTCATTTGTTTTACATGTATATTTATATATGTACATGAGTGGCAGAACGTAAAGCTGAAGTAATGGACACATTGTTATAACTGAACATCCAGTTGACACGTTCTTGTAACAAGATAAGCTATTCTCATGGACACCTTGCAAGGAGTGGTTGAACACCATCGTGTAACAGAAGGTTCTATGCTTGTCGATTCTACGGAGGGAGTTTTCAATTTATTTAAGTCATTCTTTAATTCATGTCTTGTAGGTTCTTAGTTTTATCTGATGCACTATTTAATTCGTAACCTATAGCAACGAGGAGAATGCCGGTACTTCAGATGGACGGACTCATGTTTTGAGCCATGATCTAGCTAAGTTATAAATGGACTATTACGAAGACTCAATAGAATGGAAAAAGAAAAACAATTTGAAGATGGAGCTATTAATAGGAACAGAATGAGCCGATGTTATAAATTAATTACGATGATGATTGTCATTGTAGTCATATTGTTTATGTTTATGTGATGTGAAATCTTGTTAGACGCTATTATTACAATTTGTAACTGAACGTCACAACTTGACCTCTAATGTAGTGCAATTTTCTTTTGTGTGATCACATTGTTGTTTTCTTTTATCTTAATGTAGCGATGATGGTTGCTTTATAATATTTGTTGTTTTCTTTTTTGTCAAAATTTTGTTTGGTTAGACGCTATTATTACTATTTGTAACTGAACGTCACAACTTGACCTCTAATGTAGTGCAATTTTCTTTTGTGTGATCACATTGTTGTTTTCTTTTATCTTAATGTAGCGATGATGGTTGCTTTATAATATTTGTTGTTTTCTTTTTTGTCAAAATTTTGTTTGCCTGAATCTGCCTTTCTTCTTTTAGAAACTGCTAAATTAATGATGATTGGCGAGTTACCAATTCCACTTTGTTGTAAGAGTAGTTTATTGTTCAAGTAATGTTATACACTTGACTGACCAACATCATGAAACTTCGGTTTGGAGTGATGATACTCATTAGTTAATCGCGTTAGACTATCATCAACAAAAGATACTAGGCATGAATAGTCAACGAGTAAGCATGTGATAATACTTTACTTTGATTGATGCCTAATGCAGTTGAGTAAGCAATTGAATGAATAGAAAACCAACCACCATAAGAAACAAGTATAGAAATCTCAAAGGCTGAACACAAAAGATTCAAGAGATTTCCTTAACATAAGCATAAGGTGAGTGTCATTCTATCAATCAATGCCTCCTTTCAAACACAAGCGCTTCTTATATAAGTATCTTTAACCAAAAAAAAAGGAAAATGTAAACAAATATATCTACACAACAATTAAACCCCCTGAAACAAGAGAAACAAGAGATTCATACACCAATATGAAGCGTCTAGGGCATCAACAAAACTAGGGCACGATGTAGAGGAGGTGGGCTTAGGGCCTACCTTTTCTTATGCTTCTTCCCGGTGTCCTCTCGCAATGTCTCCTATGCTTCTGGTAACGACGTCTTCACATGGTGGAGGGCCGAAATCGCACTGCTGTCGGGCAAGACGGCGTCACGGGTGAAGTAAACAAAAAACTTGGGCACAACACAGAGGAGGATGGCTCACCTTCCGACCAGCCTCTCTCTCCGTCTCCTCTGCTTCTGGCGAAGGCGTCTTCGCAGTGGGGGGGGGGGGGGGGGGGGGGGGGGGGGGGGGGAGAAAGTGGAGTGCTGCAATCGCTTAAGGGCAAGGTGATGCCACACATAAAGAACATTTTTTTCGACCCCTAAACAAATTCAACCGATCGAGCATACACCGGTTCAGCTGCTACAGAAGCACGAGTCACGCGATTATTACGTGTTTCGCCAATTTTCAATCGTGCGACTGGCAAGAAGGCGTAGCATGGTGCTACCACTATGGTGTGTAGCATAGCCATTTACACTACATTTTGACTTTTTATATTTCATTATATAAAGAATAATCATATAAAAAATGCATCTTCCTCATTTTAAATTTAACATTTCATCATCTTATCTTCAAGTGACAATAACTGCTTGTGGGGGTCAGGACTTCGATAAGGCACAAGAAATCATCCAAGATGGGGGTTCATCTTGTGTCCTCCGGTGAAACCTGCTTCAACAAAGATGTCTGCCCATTCTTTTTCTGTTCGTTGTTTGCCTCCGGTGAGTGTCATCATCACCATGTCCATCGTCAGCTGGTTCTGCACCACCATCTCACTTGCATCACTGTGAACTTCATCACCATTTCCACAATCATCACTTCCCTCCGTCCGATTTCTGTGGAATCTCCTTCTTGCACTGCCTCAATTTTTTTATGCATGCATTCCTCATCTTCATAATCGTGCAGAACATTCTGCATGCATTGCACCCATGCATTTGATTTGAGGATCATTTTATCAATATATGTACCTATCATATATTTGATGCCCTTATTGATATATTGATTGATAAATGATATTTCTTGTTCTATATAATTATAACAGCCATAAATGAAGGGAACAAAGATTAAAAAAATTCAAAATAAATATCTCAAATTCCCAAACGAGAAGTATGCGCTCATTTTATTGTTTTTTAATTATTATTTCAACATTATATTAATTTGTTACATCATTTATTTATTCGCACTCCTATGATACTTAATATTTGTTACATCATTTTAACACCATTATTAAATTTTCATGAACTTCATCTTGACTTTTTATATTTCACTATATAGATGCATATTGATATTTTTTTAAGCTTAACATTTCATCATTTTATCTTCAAAGCGCCAATAACAATTTTTTGAATTGAATAAGCTAAAAATAAATTTAATGGTTATTTCCATAAATTTTCCCTAAACTATCATGATTTTTCGCATCTAATCCCAAACTATGAACTTATTTCTTTTCGTCAGGAGGCAAACCTGGCAACTATCTCGCATCACATTTTAGAAACTCCTTAACAGTATGCACCTTATCCAAACTTGTTCCTTCATTTCTGTTCTCAATAAAAAAGTCTAGGAATTCATCACAACCGTTTTTGAGTAACTTATTGGACGTTTATAGGATGTTAGAGAACATCCATTTGATGCTCTCTATCTGACAAAGTTAAATGGTTGTTCATTTGGGAGTGAAAAGGTAGTAGTTTTCTTTCGGCAATCAAGAAAGCATGATAGGAGGATAATCAGTCCATACCCAAAATCACATCAAAGTCATGCATATATAAAACAAAGTCTCATCTTGAACTCTAACATCACATGATTTATATTCTAAATTTGAAGATAGAGTATTTCCATCGGGAGTTCTGATTACCAAACAGTATCCTAATGGTTCCCTTCTTGTCTTCAGATGGCTTGCAAACTTTGGATTCACAAAGGAATGTGTAGAGCCTGAATCTTTCAAAATATGTACCATGGTGTCAGATATAGAATGTTTACCTTTGATCATCGTATTTGAAGCCTCCACATCTCTTTGAATCAAGGCATAAACTTGTCCTTGTGTCATTGGTTGTTTTCTTTTCCTATTGCTATGTTTGGTGGTTGTGCCTATTGTTGTAGTCGTTGTTTTTGTTGTTGCTGTTGTTATTGCATCGGTGGACAATCCTGATATAGTGACCTAGTTTTCCACATATGAAACAACTTCATGTTTCTCTATGACATGGGGCATTACAATGAGAATACCCACACAATATGCATTATTTGGAATGTTGTAGTTGTGGTTGTTGGGGTCTGCGAAAAGGTACAATGTTTCTTCTCTTCTTAAAGTCAAAATTTCTTGGCCTCAAGTGTTGAAAAGTAGGGCCTCTCTCTTTCTTGTCTTCCTCTTGATTTGCTTGAGATGTTTGTAAATCCTTCTCCACCAATTGAGCCCTTTCATACACATCTTCATATGCTCGCAACTTAAGTGCGGCAAGGCTACTCCTAATAGTTGGCTTGAGTCCTCTCTCAAACTTGAGTTCAGCAAACTTTGCCTCATATTGAACTATTTCCCTGCTCCAGCTTGAGAAATTGAATTATTTTCTTATCCCGAGCACAATCTGAAAAGTACTTTGTAAGAAAACTTCTACAAATTTCTTCCACGTTAAGTTTGTGTCAATTGTCAGCCAAAACTCTAGGCTTAGTTGCCTTCCACCAATGCTCGACATTATCTTCAAGCATAAACTCCGCAAACACTATCTTGTCTGGCTTTTCACAACATAGAGCAGCAAATATCTTTTCTAACTTGTTTATCCAACCAATACATTTGAAAGTGGGAGGACCAAGTTTCTTAAACTACTCCACTGTACATTTATGAGAACCTTCAAGTTCTTCAGATAGGTTCATTGTTTCTCTTATTCTGTTCAGTTTGCATCCTTATGATATTACTCCTTTCTTGCAAGACTTAGAACTTAAACAAACTTAAAGCATAACCATGTCATCGTAGACAAGATCATGCAACACTTGACAAAGGGTATGACCTATTGCTCTGATACCATAACTGTCACGACCCCAATTTAAACCATGATTTAAATCAGAGCTCGCGACTGATTACAGATGATCAAATAATTTTTTTTAAATAAAAATTATGCATAACTCCTATGGATAATACAAGAAAGTGATAATATATATAATCAAACCACGCAATTTATATTGATCATTCAGAGCATGTAACAACCCTAGAGTTTACTCAACCTCATGAAAGTTTACATTTTACAAGGTACAAATTTACTTTTTGTAGATAACACATATCAAACTCTCCCAATATCCCAATAGACGGATATGAGAGCTACAAGTCTTCTATTTAGTACGCGTGGTGGGGAACATGACTTCTCAATACCTTAGCAGCAAAGAGGATCCACACTCTGCTAAGGTTGGTATCTTGCGATACCAAAAGTTCTACTGATATGAAAAAGTGTACAACAATACTGAGAGCAAATAATAGTTCAGTAAATTGATAACTCATAAGCTATGTGCTACCATATAATAAATTCTGAGAGACTATGGATAGTAAGACATATCTAATGGCATAGCAAACAACAACTTTTATAATCAAATAGAAGGTACATAACATTCACTTCACATTTACATTCATATAAGAAATCTCGTATGAATGCAAAATGCAACATTCTCATATGAATGCATGGATCATCAACTAGCCAGTGGTCAGTAGGTGGATTCTGGAGTGGCTATCATCGTGATTAGCGATGTAGCACTTAGCTCCATTCTACCTCATCCCTTTCGGGGAACATATCATATAGCGATACATGGATTCTAGAGGTGGCCCTACGAATTCTAGAGGCGGCTCACATCGCGACTCCTCACGATGTAGCACTTAGCTCTGCATGACACTTAGTTCCAAACTATCTCATCCCATTTCTGGGGAACAAAATGATGCATTGGATTCTACAGGTGGCTCCCAACGTGATCAGCCATGTAGCACTTGGATCCAACCATCATACATGCAGATGCATGAATCATCATATAACAATTTGATATCAACCACCAAAAGATGAATCATATCTTACATCTCAAACATCTAAAGATGAATTATATTGAACACTCATTCAAATGAAATAAGATTGCATTTCATACCGTCGATCCATAACATACCACATATGCTTTTCAATTGAATCAACATTTAATCAATCATTCCAACATACTTTTCATATAAAATGACACATCGAATTTGAAAGAGGTGAACATAGACTAGGAGAAACCAACTTTCCTATAAAGGCTAACAAAAGTTTTTCTTACCTTTTTCACTACTTTACTCTTCTACCCCTATAACTATGATAATAAGAAACACATTACTACTATGATGTGAACACAAGCCTATCACACATGAAACATAATTAATTGTAAAGGTACATTACCCTTAATTATTTACTCTTATAACTTAAGTAACTATCTACTATAAGGATTGGCATAATATTATGACAAATTGCACACATAGTAAAGAAACATCCATATCTTCTAGCATCCATAACCAAATGTCATCATTCCAATTTTCATTAGTTCTAGATTATAGAGCCATTATGGTATCCATAAACAAAGTTTCATATCTTATTACATTATGGTTTGTCCTCATAAAAATGAACATTCGGCCTAAGTTTTATATTGTTTATGTGTTCTTACTTCTATTATTTATGTTCTGGCAGACTGAGTGATCTTACTTTTATTATTTATATAAAATAATAAATATTCCTTATTCTGGTACTTTTAATTTTCTATAATAATAATTACTTGAATTTTATATCTATTTTTACTGAGCACAAAAAATTTAACAAAGACTAGCATAATTTGCCCTAAGTTCCATTCTTACTGACTGAGTAAAACTCTGTAAAAGATTTATAACTTTCACTACATAAATTATTTTCGAGTGATACAAATTGTAAATCAAACCTAACATTGGATACAATGATAGTACCTTAAAGAAGAGAACAAAACTTTCTATCTAATTAACTTGATTCCAACTCTCAACGAAAGTATACTCAGAGGGGATCAACCATAATATATAAGAATCCATCCCCATTTATATTCAAATAAAATATTTATAAATATAAATAACTAAAGAATCAAAATCTAAATTTTTGTCCGAGGAACAAAAATCGTGATTTCACAAATTTTTTTATTTTGTGTATATATTTTACCTAACTAAAAGTCTTAAATTTTTTTAAAAATCACTTTTAGAATTCTTTGATATATAGGAACAATTATCGGGACATTAATTTTTCAAATTTTCACTTTTCCAGAAATCATATTTTCATGCCTTAAGTAAATTTCCATCGCTTTCGCACTCCAAAGTTGACATTGAAGTGTAAGTATTAAGATCACATTCATAGTGCATATCAATAATATAATGTGGAATCAGATTCATACATCTAATAATACATAATTAAGTTAAGGTTATCACATCTTTCCACATGGGAAAATTGTCGAAATGAGAAACTAAATCACATCCTTCAACTAGTATGAGAAGGAGCCTTTATGTGGATCTTGGGAGCAATACACCAACATGATCAGATATTGCCCACATCATGGTTTTCAAAAATAGAGTATAGTGCAGACCTTCTATAGCGGCTTAATGATCACTAGCTGATCACAATAGGTTTTTATCCCATTTTCTATTCAAAACACCTATATTGAGCCTTCATTTTGCCTAACTTTTGACCAATCTTGTTTAGAATGCAAAGGATTATGATAACCAACTGATCATTCTTATTCTGTACTCAATTCCACGTGCATAGAGGCTCTAAATTGCTAAAATCTATAAATATGTCAATTATATGCAAAGCTATCATTTCATTGTGCTAGTTATCATTTTTTTACTTGAGCTAGTTTCTAGTGATTATTTTGCTCTAAATCCACTGCCATCATGAATGAATCATATTTGGATGATCATAAACTTGTGCAAAATTATCAATCCATTTCACAAGTTATCATTTTTCAATGCCAAGTTATCATTTAAGGGCAAAACTATCATTTCGATATGCAAAACTATCAAATATGCCCAAAGGCATTAAGAAATCACTAAATTACTATCTTAACTCATTGCTGTTCAGATTTTATCACATTTGGGCAAGCACAACAAAAGTTATGACAAGTTATCATTTTTATGGCAACAAGTTATCATTTCCGAGTCACCAAGTTATCAATGTTATGAAATCCTATCTACATTTGATTTCTGACCTCATTCACTTGCCACATTAATATTTTTGACGCCTTTAATGCCTTGAACCACTTTTATTTGGACAATTTTCATGATATAGTGCAAAGTTATCATTCCGGTTTCCAAAAATCATTAGTTTTGATTTTGGTTTTCATTTCTGCACAACACTAATTCCTATTTGATGTTTGAGCTAATATTACTTGCTTCCTAATCCTTATTTGTTTAAATCTTATTAGAAGACTTTGATGCTTGCTGTTTTGGCCCTTCTATTAGGTGAATGGAGTTGAAAAAGGTTGGAAAAGCAAAGGGGGGACCACTTACTTTTGTTGTCCAAAAAGCTGTCACCTAAGATATTTTCTGGTCCAGAGAACACTTGGCACAATCAAGGCATAAGGGAACATTTTGATGTTGATCTAAGGGTGATTAAAGGTCATATATAAGCAAAAGAGACCCTTGAATGAAAAGGAGGCCGGCCATTGCAAGGGAGGAGAGCTAATTGAGCTAATTGGAGCTGGAAGGAGCAGAAGTGAAACTGATTGCTACCAACAGCCCTCAAGCCAGGATGATTTGCCTCTATTTTTCATTCTATTGTGCATCTATGTTTGTAATTATGAGGAGCTAAATCTTATGTCTCCTAGGATAGGGTAGTAGTCTAGGTTAATTGTGGATGGATATAGACAAGTCTGAATTCCTACATTGATTTCAATTCTGATTTCTGATTTTCTGTAATGATATGAATCTGTTCTTGTCATTGTAAGGTCCTATTTGTATTTACAACTGAGAGGTTATCATTTGATCTAATCTTTGTTCAGAAATAAAATAGGAATCAAAGCCAAGTTTCTAGGTTCAATCCCAATTAAGAATCTGATTTCCTGAATTCTGAAATCTGTTTTTCCCCAATTCTGATTTCTGATTCTGAATCTATTAAACCTATTTTCTATCATTGTTGAGCCCTGATTTAACTGATAACTGAGAGGTTTCTTATGGTTTCATCATTATTTAGAAATGAATCAAAAGACAATGGTACTTCCAAGGTTTAATTCCCTGAATTGTTGAAATTCTTCAATGTTGATTTCCTGAAATTTGGGGAACCTGTCTTGCTATTGTTAAACCTCTGAATCCATTAATCACTAAGAAGTGAATCTTAAGGTTTTCTTGCTATTCAGAGATGAACCAAGAAGCAATTACATGTGCTGAGTTCCTATATGTAATCATGTGCTAATTTCGTCCAATTCATTAGTGAAAATGTGGATTTCATTTGAATTTGCAACTGAAGCTGATTTAAAATGCTCTTGTAGTTTAGAGATAAACCAAGGAGCATTTGCACTAATATTGGATTGATTTCATCCATGTTTAATTGATTGAAGCATTTCCCTCATTTTCAAAGTGTAATTGAATGTTATCATTTCAGATTTCACTACATTTCTCAGCAAAGGACTAAATTTTGAGCTTAATGTTGACTTGATTTCAGTGAGGATCTTTTCTAATTCAACTTGGCTAATCAATCATACAAGAATATGATAATTAGTTCTAGGTTAATTGAGCTGTGAAAACAGATATTATTTCAAGTTGAATTAAAATTGACACATATTGATAACTTGTTCTATTTCATTCATAATTAAGTTAGATGAACCCCAACTCCTAGTAGAACCTTCCTCATTGATAGTTAAACCCTTTGAGCCTCTGATCACTAGCTGATCACAATAGGTTTTTATCCCATTTTAGATTCATTTCACCCATATCGAGCCCCTATTTTGCCTAACTTTTAGCCAAATATGCTTGGAATGCAAGGATTGTGATAACTAGTTGATCTTTCTCATTTTATACTTAATTCCATGTGCATAGAGGTTCTAAATTGCTAAAATCCATAAATATCTCAATTCTATGTCAAGTTATCATTTTTAGGTCAAGTTATCATTCCAATGTGCAAAGTTTTTATTACTTTAATTGAGCTGATTTCCAGTGATTATTTTGCTATAAATCCCTTGCCATCATGAATTATTCATATTTGGATGACCATATTTCAATTTGTGCAAGGTTATCACTCCATTTCATAAGTTATTATTTTTGGGGGTCAAGTTATCGTTTTAAGGGCAAAACTATCATTTTGATATGCAAGGCTATCAATTCTGCACAAAAGCATTAGGAAATCATTATATTATTATCATAACTCCTTGCAGCTCTGATTTGATCACATTTGGATAACCACAATCAAAGTTATGACAAATTATCATTTTTGTGGCAACAAGTTATCATTTCCAGGTCACCAAGTTATCAATACTATGAAATCCTATCCACATTTGATTTCTGACATCAATAACTTGCCATATTAATCCCATGGATGTCTTCAATGCCTTGAACCACTCATAATTGGACAATTTCCATAATATGTTCAAAGTTATCATTCCGGACCTCAATACTATTATTTTTTATTTTGTGTCTTCATTTCTGCACAACACCCAATCTCATTTGATGTTTGAGCTGATATTACTTGTTGTCCTACTCCTTATTTGTTTAAATCTTATTAGAAGACTTTGATGCTTGCTGTTTTGGCCCTTCTAGCAGGTGGAATAGGACTGCATAAAGGAGAAAAAGGAGGGGGGACCACTTGCTTTTTGGCTGTCCAAAAAGTTGTCATATGCAGATATTTTCAAGACCTGGACAGGTGGCTCACATCAGAGGCTACGGAATAATGTGATGCTGATCTAAGGGTGGAAGGAAGTCATATATAAGCTGAAAATCCTAAGGAATCAGGGAGAGGCCGGCCATTGAAGTAGAGCTGGAATGCTGCTGAGCTGAGCTGATTTCTGCAGAACAGCTCTCAATCCAGATGGATTACTTCTATTCTTCACTCTATTTTATAACTATGTTTGTAATTATGAGGAGCTAAATCCTATGTCTCCTAGGATATGGTAGTAGTCTAGGTTAATTGTGGATGGATTAAAGACAATTCTGAATTTCTGCACTAATTTCATTATCTGTTCCTTGAAATCTGTTTGATATGAATCTGATTCTGTCATTGTAAGATCCTGATTATATCTACAGTTGAGAAGTTGTCATTTGATCTAATCTTTGTTCAAAAATAAATTAAGAATCAATGCCAAGTTTCTAGATTCAATCCCAACTAGAAATTTGATTTCCTGAATTCTGATTTCTGATTTTCCTGATTTCTGATTTCTGAATTGCCCAAATATGTTTTCATCATTGTGGAGTCCTAATTGATTTATAACTGAGAGGTTACTTATGGTTTCATTCTTGTTCATAAATGAATCAAGAAATAATGGTGTTTTCAAGGTTTTAATCCCTGAATTATTGCAAACATTTCACTTGCTGATTTCTGATTTGTAAAATCTGATTTCCTGAATCTTTGGATTCTGATTTGCTATTGTAAGCCCTTGATCTTATTAAATCACTGAGAAGTGAATCCTAGGGATACTTTGTTGTTCAGAGATGAACCAAAGAGCAATGGCAATTCTGAATTCCAATGAGTGATATGTGCTGAATTTTAATGTTTACTAGGTGCTGATTTCATCCAATGCATTAGTGAAAATGTGGATTTTATTTGAATTTGCAACTGAGAGGCTGATTTAAAATCCTCTTGAAGTTTAAAAATAAACCAAGAAGCATTTGCACTGATATTGGATTGATTTCATCACTGTTTAGTTGATTGAAGCATTTCCCTCATTTTCAAAGTGAAATTGATTGTTGTCATTTCAGATTTCACTAAAATTTCAAAAATCAACAAGGAATTTGATTTTGATCTTAATGTCAACTTGATTTTAGTCAGGACCTCTTCTAATTCAATTTAGCTAATTAATCATATAAGAATATGATAATTAGTTTTGAATTAATTAAGCTGTGAAAACAGATTATTTTAAATTGAGTTAAAATTGACATTTAATAATAACTTGTCCATTCCATCCATAATTAAGTTAGATGAACTCCAACTCCTAGGATAACCTTCCTCATTGATAGTTAAACCTTTTGAGCCTCTAGTTTAGTATTTTCAATTCAGTTTTGATAATCTTTCAAAAATCTAAAAATAGTTATCATTTTAGTCCTTTTTAAAAATCGGTTTGCACTTTCTTTCAATTTCTTGAAATTTTAACTTTAGTTAAGGATAATTTAGATTGTTTAGGGAGTCTTAGGCTTCAAATCACTGAGGATACGACATTTTAGTAGACTACAATTGACCTGTATACTTGCAATAGAAAGTGAATTAGGGAGTTAAATCAAAAATTAAAAAATCTAAAATTTGACTCCAAAATCAGCAAGTTATCACTACACCCCTCAATTTCACTATCATCCTCTAGTTTAGCATTTATAATTCAGTTTAGATAACTTTTCAAAAATCCCAAAATAGTTATCATTTTAGCCATTTATAGAAATTAGTTTTCACTTTCTTTTAATTTCTTGGAATTTTAACTTTAGTTAAGGCTAATCTAGATTGTTTAGGAAGTCTCAGGCTTCAAATCACTGTGGATATGACATTTGGGTAAACTACAATTGACCTGTATACTTGCAGTAGAAAGTGAATTAGGGAGTTAAATAAAAAATTGAAAAATCTGAAATTTGACCCCAAAATCATCAAGTTATCACTACACCCCTCATTTCACATATCAAGTTTTTGGCGCCGTTACCGGAGATTTGAGGCCAAATAGATTAGTTTTCGGTCCATTTATTAGCTCAATTTTCAATTTTTGCAAGTTATCATTCTAAATTTTTCCTTTTTGTCTAGTTTACTTTCTTTTCTGAAATTTGATACTTCTGAATTCATTTATGCAAGATTTAGACAATCATGAAAACTATTATCAATCAGATCCTGAACCTGAAAGAAGATTCTTGAGAAGGAGAAGATTGCAAAGAATTGAGGCAAGAAGAAGAATTTTTGAGGAAGAAGAAGAAGAGGTTAACATGGCTGCACCAAGGACATTAAAAGATTGCTATTCATCTAGCAATGTCAGAAATCAATAAGGGAATGGAGTCCTAGCTCCAGCTGCCAATTTTGAAGTGAATCCAGCCTTGGTGACAATGATAAGGCAATACCAATTTTCTGGTTTAGGGAATGAAGATCCAGCTTCACACTTGGACAATTTCAAGGAGATTTGCAACACTATCCACTTCAACAATACACCCATGGATGCTGTCTACATGAGGTTATTCCCCTTCTCACTCAAGGACAAAGCAAAGATGTGGTACAAGACCCTCATACCAGAAGAGATGGCTACTTGGGAATCCATAATTCAATTGTTTCTAGCTGAATTTTTCCCACCTAGCAAAATTGATAATTACAGAGATCATATTGTGAGGTTCTATCAATTGGATCAAGAGAATATATGTGATGCATGACAAAGACTCCAGAGCTTGCTGAGGGCATGTCCACACCATAGTTTTGAAAAATGGCAACTTGTCAATTATTTTCACAAGGGATTGAACTACCCCAGCAAGGTTGCATTGGATACATCTGCAGGAGGGATATCTACATCAAGAAACATTAATGAAGCTTACCAATTGATTGAGAACATGGCCAAGAACCACCATTTCCTTACACATGACAGGACAAGGAGGCCATCCAATGAAAATCAAGTCAATAACATTATTGTCCAGATTGAACAAGGGTTGCAAAGGGCATTGGAGAAGCTGAATTTGTCACCTAATGTCAACAAGACTTTCAATTCTGAATCAAGGTGTGATGTGTGTGGAAATCAGGGCCATGTCACTGAGGGTTACAATTTGATAATGCAACAACTTGAGCAAGTTATAGACCAAGTGAATGCTATGGGAAATTATGAAATCAAACCCCCTGCTAAGTTCTACACTCCAGAACATAGAAATCATCCCTGCCTTTCCTACAAGGCCAACCATTTCCAAGGACCACCTATGCAGAATTCAAATTGGCAACCAAAGTTTTTTCCAAGGATTAGTTTGATTCATTTTATCTTTCTTACCTTATTGATTATTTGGGATTTTATTAATCTTCCTAATTATCTTTCAGTCCATCATATACTTTCACGCCGTTCTATTTATCTAATTTTCAGGAAAAAAATCTTCGTGAGACCAAAACTCAATGGCAACGAAGCAAAAGAAATCCAATAAACAAACCAAGCCACTTGAGAATAGCAACATCACAAATGTCCAAGTAGATGCACATTTGGAGCCTCAAGTAGTTGTCAACATGAAGAGGCATCATCCAAAGGAATCATTCAAGTCGACATCAATTTACCTAGACGAAACACCTTTGAGCTACCTCACTATTCTGTTGCTAAAGATTCGCCAGAGAATCCGTTGATCTTCCTCACAGAAATGTTGGGGATGTTGTTGAAGAAGTTCTCCACACAGGAAGAATTGATTCAAAACATGGATAATCAAATTTCAAATATGAAGCAACATATCAATGAAACATATTGGCGCCATCTCGTCTTTGCTTGAAGACAAATCATCTATTGAGTCATGAGCCAATTTAAAAGGAATGCTTGGCCAAATATATCAACAATTGAAATCAAGCTTAATACTCAAGATCAACTAATTCAATCCTTACAGGCCCCACGTGATCCAATTGAAGGACCACATTATAAAAACTTCTGAGATTTCTCCTCCACAACCTCTTGACATTAAACGGAAATTTGATGAGATCGAGGTGAAAATTAAAGCATTAGGAAAGCAGGTTGAAGACTTTTCTTCCCAAATAGATGTATCTTCAAAGCACTGTAGCACTAAAAATTCTCCAATTATTGTGTGTCGATGCTACTATGAAAACCGTTATCAAAAGTGGAGGCCACGTAGACATTGTCTACGAAGAACGTGGACTTCAGTGTGGAGGATAAAGGAGACAAGTGAGTACATACTACAAGATTGGAAGGTTCGACGGAGGAGCTCACCATCGAAAGTCCCAAACCCCACAATGAACTTGTCTCAAAGTCCCCACCACAAAAGGAGGAGAGCATACTAATTGCACCATTGTCAATGCCCAAAGCACTAACCACATCCAAGCAATGGAGACCAAAGTGCACAACACCAAATCAAGATGTAGACAAAACACCATATGAAGTCGAAGGCAAAGCTAAAATCACTAAAGAAGGTTACCAAAAGTTGGAGAAGGTTGGGTGTGTATTCACTCGCATATAGCAGTTAAGCTCACCTTATTGGACGTTCACGAACACATCACTTTACCAGCGGTGAGATTCTTATTTATGCTTTTGATTCCATATAGTGACACTACTTAGTTTATTTCAATTAGTATCTTCTAGTGTTGTCTGTTGCTCGTCCATCTGTGGATGAAAAGTAGTGCTAAAATTCAATTGCATCCCAAACACTTTTTCGAAGCTACACCAAAACCAAGCTGTGAGTTCTGGATATTTATCCGGCACGATGGATATCAGTACTCCATGTAGTCGGATAATCTCCTTAATATAGATGTTCATTAGGCTTTTGATGGGCTGGCTCCACTTGATGGGTATGAAGTGGGCCGCTTTGCTAAACCGATCCACTACTACCATATCGTGTCGTGACCTTGCTGTGCTCTTGGAAACCTTGTAACAAAGTCCATTATCGTCTTCTCTCATTGCCAGTGAGAGATTTCACTCTCACCTGTTGACATACTTGGAATCTTGTAATGTATTCTGCAATATCATTCTTAAAGTCCCTTAAGACTATTGACGTATGTGTCAATTTGAAGGGCATTATAAAAAACTCTTAGTGCTCCTATCTAGTGTTAGATGTTGTCTTCGGCATTCCATCATCGGCTATCTGGAGTTGATGGTAGTTGCTTCTCAAATCAATGTTTGAAAAATACTTTTGCCGGAGACAATTGGTCGAACATGTCGTTGTTCTTGAGTTAACCAATGTAGTGGCAAATATGCGATCATTTTTCAAAGAACATTGGATGTTGTCATCATCCCATGCAATTATACATGCATGCACTCCATCATTTTATCTATTAAGTTCATATACTCAATATGTGTGGCACATTGACTTCGGTAGCCTCCTTAGAAATATTGTTATATATGTGCCTCTGTTAGCAACTCCACTTTCTTTATCCCTATATAACTTTCTTTATATACTTTCCACTAGGGTGGTCCTTCGTCTTTATGAAAAGTAAACTATGAATTATATCCATTGGATACAATGCATGCTATTTGGATACCTATAAGTTACCCAAAGTTTCTCAATTTGAAGGTTACAAATTAGACTTGATTAAGATTCAAGTCATATGCGTCCTAACATATCAATCTATCTAAGCAATCCATGCGCCAAGGCCTATATTTCTTTTTCTGCGTAGGTCCAACATGCCTTGGTTCATTGCAACCTCTTGCAAAGTGGCCCATTTGGCCACAATCCAGGCATGCTCTTGTCTCTAGTAACACTCACCTAACATTCACCCATAGATCTATGGCAGTGCTTGCATGGCTCTCTATGTAGTTGAGGCTCATTCGACATGCACTTCCTCGGTTTTGGGGCCATCTTTGTGGAACTTCTCTTGCCTTTCTTGCTCCTATCTTTATTTCGAGTGTGATTCTAATGATAGTTGTCGTGTGTCTGATTTGGTTGGGTTGCACTTGTTGTGTAGTCATCTTCAAGTTTGGTACGAACTCTATAGCAACTTGAAGGTCTGATAGTTGCAATGCTTTACCCTTGCTTGAAGACTCAGTTTGAGACCTTTGACCCATTGCTTGATGCAATTTCTCTCTAGTTTGTCGCCGAGTATAATACTTCTCCATCTTTAAGATCCCGATGAAGTACTATTGCTTGACTATCATGGTATCCTACTGTAGATTCAAGTACACCTCTTATTTTGTAGCCCTTTGGGAAGCAAGTATCTATTGCTCTTTAAATATCCTTTTAAATTTTCTCCAAGGGATCACATCTTGTCTAGAGAATGTGATAGTTTTATTGTTTCCCACCAACGCCTAGTGTCACCTACCAAACGGCTCGTCACACACATAGTCTTGTAGTCCTAATTGCAATCTATCTTTACCAAGGTCTACTTCATTTCTCCAGCCACCTATAGGCTTCCTCAAAGTCTCCCTTCCCATCAAATTGGTGTGACTTGAGAAAATGTTTAGCTGTCTTTTCATGATCATCATGAGGAGGAGTGTCATGACTCCGGGTATTGCTATATTCAGCATACACTGAATGGGATCCATATAATCCATGTTGTTCCTCTTAATGTCCATTGGCCATGCATTATTTACTCATGGGCCCTGGGTTGTTTGACTATTCTCTTGTGCACTTTGAGGCTTCTATTTGGCCTGTTGAGATCCACTCCTTGCCCCTTATAAAAAATCGATAAAAGGTCGTCAACTTGGGAGGCATCTGTGCTCACCCAACAATAAACAATACAATTTAGCATAAGTCCAATAAATGACATCTCAAATAAAACTTATTTGACCCTAGTTGATGGCATGACAGTTGTGATCACGACCCTAATTTAAATCATTATTTAAATCAAAGCTCATGACTTATTACGAATGATTAAATAAAATTATGAAAATTGTGTATAATTCCTCTAGATAACACATGAAAATGATAACACAGATAATCATACTATGCAATTTATATTGATCATTCAGAGCATGTAACAAACCCTAGGGTTCACACAACCATGTAGTCATAACATATTTTTATTTTACAAGATACAAAATTACTTTTTGTAGATAACACATCAAACTCTCTCGGTATCCTAGTAGAAGGATATGAGAGCTACAAGCCTTCTACCTATTTGACATGAACTTTATGTGGATATGGAATTTGAAATTACCGCACTAAAATTAATTCTAGTCATGTTTAAATTTTACTCTAGAGTTCACACAACTGTAAGTGCATAGGTCAAGTAGAAATCCTGAGTGTCGTAATTCCGTTGACTTAGACCAATTACTTATATCCCAAAAGTTGTCACGAAATAATTAAGAGTAAATCAGGTAATAAAGAAACGAAACTTAGATGAAGAATAACGAAAGAGAATGAGAAAAGATCAAAATGTGATAGAAGAGATTCCCCTGTAATGAACATTGACGCTATTGCATTTTAGTTTTTGACTTACTAGTTAAATGATCTTTGGACCTTAGTGCGCGAATGAATTACTCTGTCTCCCGGTTGGCCGACCTCTCATTGAACAGAAAGGAGAGTAGCCGTTAATTACTAGATTAGAATTATTGATTAATCAGATTCTCATCCTTAATCAGAAGAAAGAGCATGATCTCTCGATCTTCGGCAACTCATTCTTTTATCCTAATCAGAGCAATCAGAATACGTTTGACACCTCTCGCAACTATCGAGGGCTCTCACCTCACAACAGCTATTATGGTAGATCTCTCGATCTCTATATGAATACTAAATCAATAATCACTAGAAACACAGCAAGCACTGTAACTAATTTCTCCTCTCGGATGAAATTAGTTAAAGAATAAACAATTGATCTCTCGATAATTGAAACTAAATATAAATAATAAGACTGCAATATATCATGTAAATAGAAATGAGGAGTGAGATGCGAGGCATCATGGAATCAAAAGAGTAGCACCAACAAAGTATCATCACAAGGGAACCAAAAATTCATTTTAGTTCATAATGAATCTTGACAGCATCAATCTTCTTCTTTTCAGCCTTCACCCGCTGCTCCTTCCTCTCCCCGTTCTGGGTTCTCCTCTACCTTTTTGTTTCCTTCTCGTTCAAAATTCAAATTTTGAAAAGTAGTTAATTCTCCTTTTACTCATTCAAATTTTCTCCTAATAATAATTGAAAAGTGTTTAAATATGATCAGATTTTATGTAATTTCATGGGTTTAACTATAATAATTATGAACATAATAAGAGGTGATCAAATTTCCCCAAGCTTAGCTTTTTGCTTGTCCTCAAGCAATTTTCAAGATAAGAGGACTAAATCTCCACCTTGCTTTTCCTGTCATTCTTTTTATATTCAAACCTTTTATTCTTTGCTCAAGTGCCTTCTCTTTTCCTTCATTCCCTGACTTTAATAAAGATATTAAAAGCGAGACATTTTTAACTTTCTCCTTCTTAGCTCAAAACTAGAGAAATCAAGTGAGATGAACAGAAAATAAGAATGTTAATGCTGAATATACTTGTGCAGTATTAACTTTCTTTTGATTCATATTTCTTTTCATTGATCCAGTACTCATGTGATTATCCATAGCACTCAAGGTGGTCTATGTAGCAGGATTTTGATCGGCACATCCTAGGGCAGTTGCTCTTAGGGTACCAAGCATGAACCCCTACGGATCTACTCACCAGATTCACCCTGGTTTAGGAATGCACCCTTTTTGTACCTTCTGGGACTGCATTGACCCTCTTTCTTTTGCTTTTAACTTTTATTTTGTTCATTTTCACCATTTCATTTTCATTGGATTCAATACTGCACTGAAGATATTAGTTTTAACATTCTTATTAATACTCTTTTAATTGAGAGGTGAGCATAAGTAGGATTGGTCGTCAAGCTTTTAATGTTTCAAAATAGCCACTTTCTGCTAGCCATATCCCTTCACTTCAAGCATTGAATTGGTGTCGTGAAGTATGTTAAAATTTTGATAGGATTAGCAAGATGTTCTTGAACAAGGTTTCAAGAGGTTGCAAAAGAGATTGTGGCTACGGGGCAAAATCAACATCTCTTACTTTATTGCTTGGAGATAATATGTCGCAATATGTTACTTGTGAAAAAGAAAAAAAATCATTTGAAAAAAATGGTAATGAGATTGTGAAAAATGTAAATTAGAATGTTGCGAGGAGAGAGTAAAAATGTACCATGTTGCCCTCTTCCCCAAGCTTAGTATCGACCCTGTCCCCAGTGTCGATCATGCCAATAAGAGGGACCAGGAGGTGGTTGCAGTTCTAATAAACGATCAGTAACTTATTATATGTCTCTGACGGTTGTTAGAACAGAGTTTTGGACAATCTCTATTCCCTGAATTTGTTGTTGATGCACCAAGGCTTGTTGCTCCAAAGTGTGCAGTTGGTCCTTGAGTGCCTGTATGTCTTGGTGCTGACGAGCTGTAACCTCATCTTGGTTCAATTTGTCGTAGGAGGTAAGGGGTAGAGATTGTGAGGCATATGGTGCTGATGAAGAGTAAGAGGAGACATTGTGCCTTCCGGGGGTTCTTGGGCCACATGGAATTCGTGGAGCTGTAGTGTAATCCAGAAGCAATGGGAGGAGTGTTGGGATAGGTGTTGTAACCTAGATGAAGTCATTCATCCACCAATTGCGGCCTTCCAGGATTGAAGATTGTCGAGGATTGGGCAACTGGAATAGAGCGGGCGGGTTAGACTGTCGCCAAAAGTGTTGGCCATTGACCGTGAGGAGAACTCCTTCCTTGGTCAAGAAGTCTAGATCAATCGAGGTTGCAGCTATTGGAGTAATATCTCCTAGGAAAACATAATGTTCGGTTAGAGGTGTGATGAGATTGCTGCAAAGAATCTGATTACACTCGCGGGTTGATTCCTTGAGCAAACTTTGCATGAAAAATGATGCAAGGTTAACCTCTATGTTAGAGAGGAGACACCAGAGGATAAAAAGTTCGTCAGCAGAAACAAAATCCATCTCGTAGTCATTTGGACGGATTAGTACAGTGCTGGTAAGGAGGATATGGAAGTATCGGAAGATAGGGTTTTTAAAATGTTGGCCGACCAAATGAAGAATCTTATCGTCATCTGGTAAGTTGATACCAGACTTCAAATATAGGAAAAGCAAGTGGAGGGGTTCTGTGGCCAGTATTAGGGAGGTTCAGAAAATGGGCAAAAGTGTCAAGGCTAATGGCGAGGTCATGGTTGCACAGACGGAATTCGATATGGTCTGGAATGCCGTCCTCATCAAAGCTGGTGGGATATAGAGTCCCTAGGAACTCGGCTGATACCTCCTTGTAGAGGTCCCATCATTTCATGAAGAAAGGTAGGAGACGAGATTGGTGGAGTATGGTTCTAACATCGTCAAATAATTTGAGAGACTCGAGAGTGAAAAAATCCAGAAACTAGTGGAGGAGAAGGTTCTGCACCTGGTGTTTTGGAGGCATTGGGCTTCCTCGCTATTTTTCGATTGTCGTATGTCAGATGTTGGTGCAGGAGTCCGTCCGGACATAGCCGACATCTGATGGACTCGAAGGAGCTGTTGGTCTCAAAATTGACGATGTACACGTCCTCTTCATATTGCCAGCCGGTTGTCAAGGATGTCTGCGATCTTAGGGGGGGTGCTCGGAGGATGATGAAAAGCTGTTAGGGATTTCGGGTGGCCGAAGTGCAGTAGGTGTTGGAAAAGAAATAGTGGGTCAGGTGGAGAAACGAGGAGACACAGGGGTGTTCATGTAGGATTTGGAAAAGTGGATATTTGGGTAGATATGGTACTAGATTCTGTTGGGATTCTTATCTAAATCTAAAAGGTGTACTTGTCAGGTGATTTTCTGATAGTTTTGGCCTTGTGTGAGTGCTGACGTGGCTGATAGCTATTTATTTGGTTGGGTTGCCTCCCTTAACGCCTTTCTTTAACGTCATTGGCACGACCTTATTTCTTTTAGTGGTCTGGTTGCATGTGTAAAATTTCTTTGAATTTTGCTGCACATGGTCGTAGTGTTTTAGTCTCTTCCCGTTGACCTTAAAAATTTCTAAGTTGTTATTTTTGATATCCACTGCGCCATGAGGATATATTCTTTCAATGGTGAATGATCCGGACCATCTCGTTCTTAATTTCCTGAGAAAAAGTCATAATCGGGAGTTGAATAATAGAACTTGGTCGCCTTCCTTAAAATTCTTACTTAGTATATGCATATCATGCCATTTCTTTGTTCTTTCTTTATAAAGGTGAGAATTGTTGTAGTCATTTAGTCTCAATTCATCTAACTCGTTGAGCTGCAGTAATCGATTTCCAGAGGCTGCTTGAAAATCATAATTTAGTATTTTGATTGCCCAAAAAACCTTGTGTTCCAATTCCACAGGTAGGTGATGATGCTTGCCATAAATCAACTTGAATGGTGTTGTTCCGATTGGTGTTTTGTATGCAGTCCAGTATGCCCACAGTGCTTCATTGAGTTTCATGCTCCAATCTTTCCTAGTTATTGGGACCGTCTTCTCGAGAATCATTTTAATTTCTCTATTCGAAACTTCTGCTTGCCCGTTGGTTTGAGGGTGATATGCAGTAGAAATCTGATGTTTGACTCCATATTTAAGCAGCAATTTTTCAAAACTCCATTCGATGAAATGTGATCCTCCATCGCTGATAACCAGTTTGGGAACCCCAAACCTTGGGAAGATTGTATCTTTAAAGAGTTTGATAATCGACTTTGAGTCCGCTGAGATTGTAGGGATTGCTTCAATCCACTTTGAGACATAATCAACTACTAGAAGTATAAACTTGTATCCGCATGAGGGAGGAAAGGGTCCAATGTAATCAACTTCTCATACATCAAATATTTCTATCTCAAGTATAGGCTGCTGGGGTGCTTCATTTCTTCTGCATATATTTCTAGTTCTTTCACAAGCATCGCAATATTTGACAATATTTATTGCATCTTTGGATAGAGTAGGCCAATAAAAACCTATTTGGAGAACTTTAGAAACCATCTTTGGATATCCTCCTCTTCTGGTATACACATTTGATATATTCCATCAGCACATTTTTTAAAGAGAAATGATTCATTTCAAAAATAATATTTAATGTCCGAGAAGAATTTCTTCTTTTATTGATAAGATAAGTCGGGTCTTAGAACTCCGGAGGCTAAATAGTTGGTATAATCAGCGAACCATGGAAGTTGTTCTTTCTGGATTGAGAACAATTGATCATCAGGAAAGAAATCATTAATAGCTCTATGAGTGCTAGGATCAATGTCCTGTTCTGATAGTTGGAGTCGAGAGAGGTGATCAGCTACTTAATTTTCTGTTCCTATTCGGTCTTTGATTTCTAAATCAAACTCTTGTAATAGAAGGATCCACCTAATTAGTCTAGGTTTGGCATCCTTTTTAGCAATCAAGTATCGGATGGCTTGGTGATCAGTATACACAAGGACTTTGGAACCGACCAGATAGGATATGAATTTGTCCATTGCAAAAACAATTGCTATGAATTCTTTTTCAGTTGTGGCATAATTGATTTGTCCCTCATCCAAGGTTCTACTGGCATAATAGATTGCATGTTGCTTCTTATCCTTCCTTTGTCCCAATATTGCTCCCACAGCTTGATCACTAGCATCACACATAATTTCAAAGGGTAAAAACCAATCAGGTGGTTGAATGATTGGGGCTATTGTAAGAGCTCTTTTTAAAGTTTCAGAAGCCTTTAAAAAGTCTTCATCGAATATAAATTCTGCTTCTTTAGATAAAAGTTTTGTTAAGGGTCTTGCAATAAGAGAAAAATCCTTGATGAAACGTCGATAAAATCCTGCATGTCCAAGAAAACTTCTGATTCCCTTAATATTAGTAGGTGGAGGCAAATTTTCAATTACCTCTGTCTTGGCTTTATCAACTTCAATGCCCCTGTCTGAAACAATATATCCTAGGACTACCCTTCTTGTACCAAGGAATGACATTTCTCCCAGTTCAACACTAGGTTAGATTCGGCACATCTCTGTAATACTTTTCCTAGATTCTGCAAGCAAATTTCAAAGGAAGTGCCATACATCGAGAAGTCGTCCACGAATACATCCATTATTTCTTCAATATAATAAAAAAAATTGACATCATGCATCTTTGAAAGCTTGCTGGAGCATTGCATAGTCCAAAGGGCATTCTCCTATATGCAAAGGTTCCATAAGAACATGTAAATGTGGTCTTTTCCTGATCATCTGGATGAATAGGAATTTGATAGAATCCAGAAAATCCATCTAAGTAGCAGAAGTAAGAGTGGTTCGCCAGCCTTTCTAACATCTGATAGATGAAAGGTAAGGGGAAGTGGTCCTTTCGAGTGGCTTTGTTTAGCTTTCTAAAATCAATATCATCCTCCATCCGGTTACAATTCGTGTGGAAATGAGTTTGTTTGACTCTTTCTTTACTACAGTCATTCCAACTTTTTTTGGCACGACCTGCACGAGGCTCATCCATTGGCTGTCTGATATGGGATAGATAATTCCCGCATCCAAAAGTTCAATCACTTATTTTTTTCACTACTTCTTTTATTGCTGGATTGAGCCTTCTTTGTCCTTCTATGGAAGATTTTTAATCATTTTCCATATGAATGCGATGCATGCAGATAGCAGGGTTAATTGATTCCTTTGAGATCGTCCAGAGTATAGCTGATAACATGCTTGTAGGTTTTTAACTTGTCTAATAGCTGTTGCGCTGACGATCACTGGGTGAGTGAAATCTTCTCCTAAGAATTCATATATGATATTTTGAGGAAGTTTCTTTAACTCAGACTTTATTGGCTTCTTTGAGCTAGACTGTTGCAAGAGATCTGTAGATTGATCCTCTAGTGAATTATCTGAGTGTTGCATCTTTGTCGAGAGCATGTGACTTGTAAGAATGTTGGTATGTCGAAATTCCCTACTTTGATTGGTATATCTTCCAGAATTCCTTGTGGAATTTTTATAGATCGGTCCGTTAATTAGAGAGACATATTCGTGGGTTTAATATCACCCATTTCAAGTTTCCTGCATAATGAAAGGGGAATAACACTCACAGAGGCACCAAGATCACATAAAGCTCTTTGTATCCTTCTGTTTCCAATTTCACAGGGTATAGAAAAACTCCCAGTGTCTTTTAACTTCGAGATAGTTTGTTTTGAATTATAGCGTTGGCTTCAGCAATTAATGCAATTGTTTCATTTTCTTGTATCCTTCTCTTCTTCGATAGAATATCTTTGAGAAATTTTGCATATGTTGGCATTTCTTGTATGGCTTCAACAAAGGGTACATTAATATAGAGTTTCTTCAAAATTTCTACAAACTTGCCGAACTACTGATCTTGTCGGGCTTTCTCAAGGGCTTTAGGGAATGGCATTCGAGTAGAGTAGTTGGAATGTAAGGCTGTTGCTTGGATCCATTCTGTTCATTCAATTTAACCTCTGGTTGAACCACTTTATCTTGTTTAGAAATTCCCTCGTTTCCCTTTGTCGAAACCTCTGATCTTGTTTTCTTAGTGTTATCAAATGTTTTTCCACTTCTCAAGGTTACAACTTAAACTTGTTCCTTTGGATTCTTCTTTGGTTGTCCAGATAAAATTTATGGTTGTCTTGAAGAAGATGCTGCCTGTTGAGCTATCTGTGTTTCCAGCATTTTGTTATGAATGGAGAGGCTTTCAATCTTCTCAAACATTTTCTGCATCGGAGTGTCTTGTTTTGACATATACTTTTCCATCATTACTTCAAGCTTGTTTGTAGAAGATGATCCTTTGATCCGGCGAAGAGTTTTGAGGTTGTACTCTTCGATTGAATCTGTTTTGCCAAGTAGGAGCTAGAGTTTCTGAGGGTTGTCTCTATAGGAAAACTTTGGGTTGTTCTTCCATCCAGGATTCAAAGTGTTAGAGTATGGATATTAGAAGGATAAGGACCTATCGCTTTTTCCTGATGTTGATGTCCTTGTTGCTTTAATAATTCATAGTGCATGAAAATATAATCAGATGAACCACATATCTCGCAACGTCTTGATATCATATTAACAGTTGGAGTAGCTTCATTGAGTCCTAGTCTACTAATTGCCTTCTAAACGATGTACTCCACTTTAGAAGAAAAATCCTCACCATCCAATCATGTTGGAGTGAAAGCAATTGGCTCATTGGACTTTGAGTGAGTTAGGAAATGTTGATTCCTTCCTATTTCTTCTATAAGTTGATATGTCTCGTCTACATTTTTCTTTATAAATACACCATCCGTAGCATTATCAAGTGCCATCTTTGAAGCATAATTCAGACCATTGTGGAAAGATTGAACTAAAATCCATTTGCTCAAACTGTGATGGGGACACGACCTTAGCAATGTCTTAAACCTTTGCCAACCTTCGTACAATGTTTCCTGATCTTTTTTAACAAAACCAATGACTTGATTTCTGATCCTGATGGTCTTACTTGGAGAAAAATATTCTGACAAGAAAGCTTTTACTAGTTGTTCCCAGGTAGTTAATTCCCTGGTTCCATTGACTGTAGCCATTGTTTGGCTTTACCTCTTAGTGAAAAAGAGAAGACCCTTAATCTCAATGCTTCTGGTGATACTCCATTCAACTTTGTTGTCTCGCATATTTCCAGAAAGTCTTTAAGATGTTGATTCGGATCCTCATGTGGAGTTCTTCCAAATTGGTTCTTTTGGATTGTGGAGATCAAAAAAGATTTCAACTCGAAATTGGTGGCTTGAATAGGTGGCTTCAAAATAGCTAACTCTTGCCCATCTGCAGTGGGGGTATAGAGTTCTTCCAATGACGGGACTGGTGGTTAAAGTGGCTCTTGTTGTTGAGCCATCATTTATGATTCAAGATCTGAATTCTCCTCGAGCTCTATGGATTGAGTGCTACTTGTCCCTTCAAGAAAATATGTTCTATTCTTATATTCTCGCACCCTTCTTTTAAAAGTTCGATCGATTTTAGGGTCTAGTTCAAGCAGTTGTCTGTGATTATTTCTGGGCATATACTAATCCCTGAAATCAAAGAAAAATATTTAACAATGAGTATTACGAAAATCAAATAAGCAAGGATGTAAATAGAGAGTGATAATCTAAGTCCCTGGCAATGGTGCAAAAAACTTGACGTGAACTTTATATGGATGTGGAATTTGAAATTCCCGCACTAAAAGTAATTCTAGTCATGTTTAAATTTTACTCTAGAGTTCACGCAACTGCAAGTGCACAGGTCGAGTAGAAACCCTGAGTGTCATAACCCCGTTGACTTAGACCAATTACTAATCTACTTATATCCCAGAAGTTGTCACAAAATAATTAAGAGTAAATCATGTAATAAAGAAACAAAACTTAGATGAAGAATAACGAAAGAGAATGAGAAAAGATCAAAATGTGATAGAAGAGATTCCCCTGTAATGAACCCGTTGACACTATTGCATTTTAGTTTTTGACTTACTAGTTAAATGATCTTTGGACCTTAGGGCGCGAATGAATTACTCTGTCTCCTGGCTCGTCGACCTCTCTTTGAACCGAAAGGAGAGTAGCCATTAATTACTAGATTAGAATTATTGATTAATCAGATTCTCATCCTTAATCAGAAGAAGAGCTTGATCTCTCGATTTTCAGCAACTCATTCTTTTATCCTAATCAGAGCAATCAAAATACATTTGACACCTCTTGCAATTGTCGAGGGCTCTCACCTCACAATAGCTATTATGGTAGATCTCTCGATCTATATATGAATACTAAATCAATAATCACTAGAAACACATCAAGTATTGTAACCAATTTCTCCTCTCGGATGAAACTAATTAAAGAAGAAACAATCGATCTCTCGATCTAATTGAAACTAAATATAAGTAATAAGACTACAATGTATCAAGTAAATAGAAATGAGGAGTCAGATGTGTGGCATCATAGAATTAAAATAGTAGTATCAACAAAGTATCATCACAAGGGAACCAAAAATCCCTTTTAGTTCATCATGAATCTTAACAGCATCAATCTTCTTCTTTTCAACCTTCTCCCTCTGCTCCTTCCTCTCCCCGTTCTGGGTTCTCCTTCTACCTTTTTGTTTCCTTCTGTTCAGAATTCAAATTTTTTGAAAAGTAGTTAGTCCTCCTTTTACTCATTCAAATTTTCTCCTAATAATAATTGAAAAGTGTTTAAATATGATCAGATTTTATGTAATTTCGTGGGTTTAACTATAATAATTATGAGCATAATAAGAGGTGATCACTATTACTCCATGCGGGGCACACTTCTCAGTGCCTTAGCAGCAAAAGGAATCCACACCCTACTAAAGTTGGCCAAGCGATAATCCTAAAAGTCCTACTCATCTGAAAAAAAAAATTGTACAACACTGTGAGCAAATAATAGCTCAGTAAGTTCATAACTCATAATCTTTCTATTATCAATTAATCAATCCGGAGAGATGATGCATAGTATCAATTATTTAGTTGCAAACATAACACTTAACTTCATAATCATACAGAAGGCACATTCGTATACAATTCACACTTACAAGCATTTAACAAATATCAAACGGACGGATACAAAATGCTACAATCCCATATTAACGCACAAATCACCAACTAGTTAGTTTGTAATGACTTCTAAAGGTGGCCCATTTGAATTTTAGAGGTGGCTCCTCATGCATGCAAAATAAAACAAATAATAAGCCATGCACTTAACCACACTTTGATTAATTTTCATATAACATGCAACATTTTCTGGCCTTATTTTCTTTAATTTTATAAAAATATAAATATACCCAAATTCTTTGTTTTATTGTAGAAAAATCAAGAGAAAAGAGTTAGGAAGCCACCGAAGAAAATGACACTCAAATTGGAGTTAAAACGGAGCCAGAAATTAAAAATTAGTAGAAGCTGGTAAGACTGAAATGAATATAACGGGTCATGATATGGCTGTAACGGACCGTTAAAATCCTCAGTTTCACATAAAAAACTTGTTCGAGTTAGGAGCCATGACCATGATATTATGGGACATTAAAATCACACTTCTACTCTGATTTAGACACTATAAGGGAAGTGAAATCCATGTTACGGGCCGTGAAAAGCCTATCTTTAGGCTGTTACGAACATGTTATGGGTTGTTACGAAGATTTATTTCGAGATTTCTTTCACTTTTCTTGGCAATTTTAATTGCAAATCAACTCCAAATCATAACATAAGTCTAGGGGTCATTAAGAAACATATTTACTCAGATTTGAAGAAGTTTTGCATGTTTTCAAAGTTCAATCAAAGTACATTCCAAATTTTTATTATTTTTACATAAGAAGATTCACAATCAAACTGAAACTTTACCAAAACTTTTGGAACACCTATAGGCTAAAAAATAAAGGCTCTAGGAGACACAAAAATGTGTGCTTGGTGGTTGATGCATGCAAAATATAACAAATAATTAGCCATACATTTAATCACATTTCAATTCCACTATCTAACCTTATTTGCTTTAATTTTATAAAAATGGAAATCCACCCAAATTATATGTTTTATTGTAGAAAAAGCAAGAGAGTTGAGTAAGAATTGACAAAAACAAATGACACTCAAATCGGAGTTAAAACGGACTAAAAAAGTTGCAAATTAGTGGAGGCTGCCATGGCTGAATTGAATATAACAGGTCATTATATGAGCGTAACAGCTGTAACAGCTGGGGCATGAACATTCCGTTACGACCCATTAAAATGTCCAGACTCAGTCCTACGTGGATTTGGACACTGTAAGGGCCGTTAAATCCATGTTATGGACCGTTACGAAGGCTATTTTCGATATTTCTTCGACTTTTCTTGGAAATTTCAAGTCCAGATCGAACTTTATCCTAAGCCTCAAGGATGATTAGGAAACATATTTACTTAGATTCGAAGGAGTTTTGGATCATTTTAAAGACCTATCAAAGTCTATTCTGAATTTATTTGTTTTAACATGAAAAGACTTCGAATCAAAATGAAACTCTATGAAAATCCCAGGGATCCCTGGAGGCTATAAATAAAGGAGACAGAAAAATGTGTGATTGCTGGTGCTTGAGACCCGGAAGCCATGCCATATTGCAGAGGACGAATTTCATGGCTTGAAGATCAATCGAAGGGGAAGATTGTGCAGCAACTCGTCGTTCATGCTGTGTAACGGTCCAGAGGTCTCGAAGGCTGAGAATTCTTCTTCTATCTTTTATAGTTTATTATTTTTGTGATAGAGATTTTATATTCTTTCCAAGAAAGAAAACTGTTTGAACCTTATTGGCAGTTGAGTTAATTTATCTTTTCGATTTCTTTTGATTATGAATGTTGAGTTCATTGTCTTTTGATAAGTAATTTGATCTATGATATTAGACTACAAACCTGCATGAGGAGTGATTAGTTTCAGGAATTATTATTGCTTTGATAATTGATCTTTTATTTTTAAGTTGAAGCATACATAACACGTGTTCGGTAACTCGACGTTGGTGCCAAATTTCGCGCGGTCTATTATTCTATCAAGATTTATAGGTGAATAATAGTGTAGGAGATACATACTCATGCATCTTAATTCTCTGGAAAATTAATAATGGACTTGTCGTTTGTGGTTATTCATTTTATTAGAAGTTAAGGTAGTTTGGTTTACTCATCTTGAGAGGTCAATACTTTAGCTACTCCTAATCTGTCATAAGAATTGAAGTTATTATTTACTGTTAACGAATCCGTGGACATATGAATATCATTTGTATGATCCCAACTTTAACGATCAGATTGCTACATGTTCTTCTATGGACTTTCCTATATAGAAATGACCATTTATTCTTATTTAGCGCTCATTGTATCGATCTCCATTTAGTGTCTTACTGTACATTTAATCACATGTTCATTTAGCATCTAGTTAATCTAGTTAAAATTATTTAATCAATGTTCATTTCATCTATTACGAAACCCATTAGTTTGTCTACGAAATCTAATCTTTTATTGTTTGCCGAATCCCTTGTTGCCCCTCCAGATGTCATCCTGTGATTCTGAATGCATGAGTATTATGTTGATGTTAATGACATGTGTAATATTACAATCACACACCATGAAGTCACGTTTAGTGGGCAAAGTACTGCATGGATGTAATAGTAATTAATGCATTATTAGTATTGGATGCACAATGGGATTACCTTCACGCATGAGAGTGCGTCTGACATGCGGCAGCTACTTGCATGGCATCTCCCTTTTCATACGTGTATATATATATATATATTCCTATAGTAATTTTGGATATAATAGTGATGTCATGGTATGAATATTTCTCTCGCACAATCTCTGTAGCGAGTCTTTTCTTCAATCTTATATTTGATTATACTACTATATTTTTTTTAATCTCTAGTAGATTTATTATATCGGATCTCTTCAATGTTCTAAGTATGATATGATAGATTAGTGAACTTCATCTTGGCCTCCTCACAATTTCGTCAATGATTCTAATTATTCTTCCTACTATCATGATGACAATGTTAGAACAAATTTGACGTTCGATCCCTTTTCGAAAAAATCACCGATGAACTTTTAAAAGGATGGTCATTTGACCTTTTCGGCGTTCGATTTGTGGACAGAAAGATTTTGACTTTAATCTAAACTCCTTGATTTGATAAGTTTCTATCCACCTGATTGATAATAAAAGATATGAACCTAAGGATGATTCGGAGCTTCCACTGCTCCCTACGATCTTGATTGATCCGAGTGATCAAAAGATAGGTCCATGACTTATGAGAAGGAGGGTTATCAATTGCCTATCTAGATGGAAGTTTCTTCCCTACAGATGTTTCCACTTTATGCGAGGTCATCTTGCCCGACGAGACACTCGTCGTGGCACTGATCCCCACTGGCCACCATGGTCTAGATAGATGCACACTTGTGTGCCTGCAATGATATTTCCTAAAAGAAGAAGAGCTCTTCTAAAATATGAACATGATGAAAGAACATGAATGATAAAAGATGAATGAAAGGACTTTATCCTTATGAACGTGAATATGAACAATGAACATGAGACTGAACATGAAAAAGAAAGAAAATGAAAAAGAATGAACTATGATCCTCTTATCGACTCCTCTATTATGATTCACTCTTATACTTGATTTTCGTGCTTACCTCATGCTTATTCTGATGGAACTAATCTATGATTTATACGAACTCACACTTATCTTTATGCTAACGGTTGAGCTTGCTCCCCTGTGTGATCTCCACAGGTACTTGATATGGATGCGTGCCGAGTTGATGTGTGTGCGGTGACTATAGCTTGGTGGCGTGTGCACATGATTATCATAGGGTCTAGATTGAGTCTTTATCTTTCAATATATCAAGTTGTATTTTCATTTGGGTGGAACTTATGGTGTTGTATTATGGCATGGACTTTTATATGCCCTATATGAGACATTGATGTACCTTTTATTTATTTAACTTTCGCATTTCGTCATATTATTATCTAATATTTTATTATTTAAATCACCCGCTTACGTGTCACTCTTATTGACCATTTGTAAAAGAGTTAAAGAAAGACTGAAGAAAGTAACGACCGAAAGGAGATCTCGCCACGTGACGGGGTCAAATTTTGGGGCGTTACATATATATATGCATGTGTAATGGCGTCAATAATATACACCAACGTGTGTGTACTCCTTTAATATTTTTTAAAAATAAAACTGGACTCAATGGTGTGCTTATCATTTAGTATTAATCCTACTAATCTTGAGATTTTTTTATGTTTTTCTTGATCTTAAGAAAAGAATATAAGTGATCTCGTTAAACGTAAGTTATTGATAATTAATTGTGACTGACGAAAGTCAATCATTCACTTCGAGAACGATCATTTGGAGGGGCTAAAGATACATCCTATTAAGATTTAAGGGCGCTCCACTCATTAGAATCTCAATACCACTTCAAAGTGACAATTTTGTCCTTCATTTTTATTGTAAGTTTTGGATATGTCTAGTCTCTTCATCTTCCACCCAAGATATTTTTCTCAACTAACGATCTCTTTTTTTATTTTAAGCTTTAAATATTATCAATATATTCTTTTGTCAGTTCATCTTCCACCCAATTTATATTAATTTAATATATCATTACTTTTATGTTTTTCTCTCTTTTTCTATTTTATGAACTCCCAGCCAATTTTGTACACTAAATTAATGTAATATATTGTAATATACATATAAAGTAGTTTTCAAAATTTTAAGAAATAGCTCATAAAAAATTATGAAAAAGTTCATCGATAATAAACATATGCAAAACTTTCACTTTCATTTTTTATATAGTAATTTATTTTCATTTCACTATCTTTATTTTCATTTTATTTCATATACTTTTGAGCATTATATATATATATATATATATATATTACGTAATTATATTTTTCATATTAATTAAATTTATATGTATGTATGATATCGCATATTACATATATTAGAATTATATTTTTATCATGAAAAATTAAAATATAACATCTGGAAGAGATACAATAGAGAAATAAAAAAATGATTAGAAGATTAATTAAGAAAAAAGTTGGGTGAACAAGTAGCAACTAGAATTGAAGATGTAAGAAAAGATAAATTACAACTAAACAAGGGTAAAATAAGAAGTTTGGAGTGGCATTATGAGTTTGAGAAGTGGCATTAAGCGCACCCCTAAAATCCATAACTTTTAAGTCATGTTTCTTTAGCTAACATACTTATAAATTAAGAGTTTATCAGGAAATATTAAAATAAATGAAATTGAATTCAAATAATTTCCCTCCAATTAATAATCTCCTAAAATGTAAAATCTAAAAAAACATGAAGTTCATCCTAGAAATTCTGGAGAGATAATAAAATACAAATGATAAAAATCAAAAGAATTACACCCAACGCAAAAGCAGAGATCTCAAATTTGGGCAGACAATCGATAGCCTCTCGGACTTGATCAAAGTCGTGATCAACTTTCAACCATCGCACCTCTCTCCTTTCGGTCGTAACCTTCAGAGCTCACGACTCAACTGTGAAAGAAACTTGGACTTCAAACCACGAGTTGGGATGATGGTATCTTCCTCTTTTATAGGTGCGGACGGACTTCAAGTTTGATCACGGTCGTTAATATCATATGGCCAACTTTAACTTTGGTTAGAGATAAAACTTGGTTAATGATAGAAAGTTATCCATTTTATGCCTGGTGATAAACTTCTCTTTGTTTCACGGCCACCAAATGATCACCTTAGTTGATGATTGTCTATTGTGTCCAATGATTGGTTAATGGCTGATGATATTTACAAGGATAAAACTTGGTTAAGGATAAAACTTCTCCACCTAATGATACTCTTCATGTTGGATTTAACGATCAATAGTCTTGATTGATGATGGTGTTTTTCCCCTAAAGATTAGTTGGACTTCATGGCCAATAATCACCTTAGTTAAGGATAAAAACTTTTATCGCTTTAGTGTCCGTAAAACTCTTCTTGATAGGATCACGGCCGCAACATCCATAAGGATTATTATAGCCTAATGATGGATATTATATGAGTTTTGCGCCCCAAAGATAAAGCATTATCTGATATAATTAAATCATTTTTCATGGTCAATAATCACTTTGGCTTTGAATTGCGACCGATACGTCCGTAATTCATTCAACTTGATAAAATCAATTGATCATGTAGGTGACAATTCTCTGGATAATCATATACTGGGCTTTCCCTACAAAATAGTTATCAAAATTTAATTAATTTGCCCAAATTAAAATATTCAGAGAATTAATAATTAGAATCGATAAATTTGAAATTACGACTAAAAAGGGCCTAAAATGATGCATGCCATGATCAAATTACAAAAATATTAATTAAAATAGTAGACTAAAATATGTTATATTTTGCATGCATCACACTGAATTCTACGCCTGCTTATATGATAAAAAGTCAATTGGAGGTTCATGCTGGCAGTGTATATACACATTGTATTTGGCAAGTTCCAAGAACAATACGCACAGTCCTTCAAATTATATGGGCAAAATATATTCAACTTATATGGGTTTTGTATTTTCTATGCTATTATAACTCAACTATAATAGAGGATCATGCACGTTTATCTTTACAATAATCATTCATAATCCTAAGGCTCAACACTATTTTATTTTATTTTATTTTCTGTTATTTATTTTTTTGCATCTTCAATTTTTTTGTTTTTATCACAAAACCCTTTTCTTTTCTTAGTAGATTATTAGAATCGATTAGATTTAGTTCCTCGTGGGCTCGACACTCTGCTATCTACTTTATTACTTGATACGACTAGTGCACTTGTTAGCAATTTTATTGTTACAAATTTAATGCATTAGCTCCCACCATGATTTATCACGATGTAGCACTTAACTCCGCACAACACTTAGCTCCATCTTATCTCATTCCATTTTTTAGAAATAGACCAAAAAGAGATAGATGACTTTCAAAGATGGGCCATACAAATTATAGATGTGGCTGCCACCATGATTTCTCATGATGTAATACTGACACTTAGCTCCATCTTATCTCATCTCATTTCTAGAAAAACATAATGATAGATTGGATTCTAGAGGTGACTCTCATTATGATCAGTGATATAGCACTTAGCTTCAACCATCATATATACAGATCCATGACACAGACAGATGCATATGCATGATTCATCATACAATAATTATATCTCAAATATCAAAAGATAAATCAAATACTCATTTAAACAGAATAGGATTGCATTTTATAACATACATTCATGATATATCATATATACTTTTCAAATGCACTAAATAATCATTCATATATACATTTCATAAGAACGCAAACATATAACAATCAATGTCATACCGAATTCATAAGAGGTGAATACATAGAGTAATATAAACTAACTTGCCTATAAGTGCTAACAAAAAGTTTCATTTTCTTTTTCCCGTACTTTACTCTTCTACTCCTATACAATAATAATAAGGAACACATTACTACTATGCTCTCAACACTATCATATCATATATGATGCATAAATTATTATATAGGTTAGATGACACTATTGCATTAACTCTTATCACCTAAGTAATTATTTGTCACAAGGGTTGGCCTAATATTATAATAGATTGCATATCTAGTAAAGTAAAATCCATATCGAAATGGCATCATTCCAAATGACAGATTTCATTATGCTTTGTTCTCAAGAAAATCAACATTCAACCTAACTTTCATATTTTTTCTGTGTTCTAGTAGACTGAGTGGCCTTACTTTTAGTATTTATATTAAATAGTAAATAAATCATATTATGATACTTTCAATTTTCTATAATAGTACACTTCCTAGGGTGCAACTCATAAAATTTCTTGAATTTATCTCTTAGGAGTGAGCACAATAAATTTAACAAATACTAACATAATCTACCCTATGTTTCATTCTGACAGACTGAGTGAGGTTCGGTAAAACATCTATAACTTCCACTACACATATTACTTTTAAATGAAACTTAACATCGGTATGGCCCTCAATTATCAAATAAATCCATGACATATTAAATTTAATACATTTACATTTACAAAATCGAATAACAGTTTCAACGGACAAAATGATAACAAAGATAACATAACTTTCTCTACAAACATTTGATTAACTTGAGCATAATGAAAGTCGACTCAAAGAGGATCAATAAAGTCAATTTCATAATTTTTGTACCATCCAAAGGTATACAAATGTGTAACTAAAGTTTCGAGAACAAATTGAACATGTCTAAGGATATTCTTGCTCATGGATAACATGGGTTTTACTCCATGATTATCTAAGATTTAAGAATGAACAAGATGAGAAAGGTTCGGTGGAACTCTAATTATGTAATTGAAATCAAAAGAGAATCAACTATGAACATAACACAAGTTAAAACTATAAGTCTTTTTTCTTTCTCCAATTTATTCACCACTAGTAGATGCTTCTCTTCTTTCTCTTAAGCTTGGCATGGGGCAAGTGGAGAGGTGAAACTAAGTGGTAAAACATGTAAGGGGTAAAATATAAGGGAACAAAAATTGACTTTAAGCAGGTGAGTAAGTTGCTTCCCAAAATACCCTCAATATTCCCCTAAGTAAATGATTTTGCATTTTCCATTTATTTATTGATTTATTCACATACTTAAGGCATTACATGTAAATAAGACACTACCCCCATTTATATTCAAATAAAATATTTATAAAAATAAATAACTAAGAAATCAAAATCTAATTTTTTTGTCCTAAGAACAAAAAATCGTGATTTTATAGATTATCTGATTTTGTGTCTACGTTTCACCTAACTAAAAGGCCTCCTAAAACATATTAAAAATCACTTTTGAATTCTTTGACATATAAGAACAAGGGACTTTATTTTTTCAAATCCCCAATTTTCTGAAAAATCACATTTTCATGCCTTAAGCACATTTCTTGACACTTTTCATTCTTCAATAGTTAACATTGAAGCTTATGCCTTAAGACATCCTTCATATACTTATCAATGATATAACATAGCATCACATTTATACATCTAATCATGCTTGATTAAGTTAGGGATATCACAGTTGTACATGAACTCTATTCTATCTATTTAGAGACGACTAAGGAATACCTCTCCTTAGCTTCTAATACCTTTTGTAATGCACTGAGACCAAAGTGTCTAACACATGTTGAGTCACCCTAGAGATGCTACACAATTTTAGATAAAATTAATTCTTTAAATATATAATCTATAAAATGTGGAAATAGTTCAGTAATAACAGTTGATAATTCAAAATATCCAAAGTAGCTAAAATAGATAAAGCTAAACAACGCAATCTAGGCTATGTGCAACATTTGCCTTACATTGAGTAGAGCCACCAACAATATCATCCTCTATAGTCCTATCACCTGCATGGATCTAGATGCAAAGAAAATTCATGAGTATAAAAATACTCAATATGTAGGATATAACCATAATCAATAATGTTCAATGATAGAATCAATAGCAGAACAGATCAATATATCAATGTCAAGGTTGAAAGACCATTCAATATCAATACCAATTGATTAGTTAACAATATTCAATGGCCTAATCAACAAGCTAATGTTTTATTAATGATTTCAATTCAATAATCAATTGTCATTGGCCAATAACAATCCAATAATTAATGGGGCAATAGCAATTGCCAATATATCCAAATGATAGTGATCTATAGAATTTCATTGGATTTGATTCAATTAACTTTGATTAAATTTGGTGTTCGATCTTATCCAATACAATAGGGAGAGCTCAGTCAATTAAGAGAAACTCCATGGTACTTTTATGTAGGCCAACGGGGAATCAAGATCGAGGCAAGCTATCAATAACAACATCAACAATAATAATATGTAAATGATGGGGGACTAGGCTCAAGCAGAGGACAACCACTATTGTCACATCTAATCCCGTGACTAAATTCTAATCCTAATTATTGCAACTCTTAAACTTATTTAACTATTTTAAAATAAAGTTTACATAACATCCTCGCTTATTTAACTCAATGTTGCTTACAGATACAAATAATAAATACAATTATATTCATAAAGTTTAATAAAAAACTATAAAATATATCATTCACATGATGTCATCATTATTATTTCCCATGCTATCTAACATATAACATTCCAAATATTAAGTGTGATATCACCTCACAAATTATTTCTATCACCATCTATTTCAACATCTACGTTTATATAATACATGCATGCTTTCAAAAACAAAAATGAAGGAAAATAAAGTGCTTTAGTAACTTAACATTTTCTATATGTATCAAAAGTTAGCTTCGAGTCCACTCAACTCGAGGATTTAGAATTATCTGAAAAAAAAAATCAACTAGAGTAATGTGATTAATAATCATTTGCTTAGTGAGTGAAATAAAAGTACAATATAAGGGAACAATATAAATGCATATAACATTTACATAACCATATATTTTCATATGAGAAGACATTTAAAGAATAGCCCATATAACATTCAAGATATTATTATATTCGTAATTAAACTCCACATGTGTCATTACACTCAACATGGTCAATACGTATCCCTCCATGATCATGTATCAGTTAAGTAAAGCTTCACAATCATGAGTCTTGGATATGTAGAGCATATCATGAGTCAATATGTATCCCTCCATTGAGTCTAGAATACGTAGAGCATGACATGAGTCAATACATATCCCTTCATGATCATATGTTATACAATTAAGTAAAGGTCCACAATTATGAGTCTCAGATATGTAGATCATGTCATGGGTCAATACATGTCCTAGCATGATCATATGTCATACAATTAAGTAAAGGTCCACAATCATGAGTCTCATATATGTAGATCATGTCATGGGTCAATACATGTCCCAGCACGATCATATGTCATACAATTAAGCAAAGCTTCACAATCATCGGTCTCAAATATGTAGCCCATAACAAAGCTTCACAATCGTCGTCCCTCTGCTCTCCAGCCGCCCCTATGCTCTCCTCTCATCTCTTCGTCAACCACCGTTGCCCTTGTCACAACTTTCCTTTCCGATCATCGTCTCCGTCTCCCTTTCGACTGCCTAGTCTTTGTCATCGGCATCGTTTCCGTTCCGTCACCCCTTTCGACCACCAGAATAGTTCGCTAGTGACCAGAACCCCCTCCAGGCATCATTTCATTCTCTGACCACCATTGTTGAATCCATGGCCGATGACGACGAAGGGTATTAATGTATATGACTAGTCTTTCAATGCCGTCATCGTTTCTATGGCTCAGGTGGTATCGTTCATGTCCTCCCAAATGAGTCTGAACCTAACACAAAACCAGAATCCGAACACGCGTCTGTCCAATGTGGACAAAGCTATGGACAAAGACGATCCCATGGATGTGTTTATCAGCCACCTACCACTGACCCCACTAATTTTGATAGTCATCTCTTTGTGACCAGGGACATCTCTGCTAGTTTTGATGCCTTGTATGCCTTTCGCAAAGTCCGACATGTCTACACCATTGATTGGGACGCTCTGAAAATGTTTAGGAGATGTTCACAGCCATCGGTTGGCTGCAACTTCTTTCACTCACAAAGTGTGTGTATCCTCGTCTTGTTCATCATTTCTATGAGAACATGACGATCACTCGAGAGGCCATCATCACCTATGTCCTTGGCACACCATTCACTTTGATCCTGATCATTTCTGTCGCATCTTTGGCGTTGCGTGCCCATTATCTACTTTCTATTCATTTTTCACTTATGGTTGGCCTTCCGATTATCTTTCGATCGCGGATGGCATTCATACGATTTTTATTGGACAAGACATTCATTATACCATCGAAATGTCCCATCGGTATCTTCATCCAACCATGAAAATGGCTCATCACATTCTTAGTCGCATGATTACTCCTCAAGCTGGGCATTATATAGAGGTCACTCACTTTCATCTATTCTTTCTTCACCGTCTCTATATTCGTGATGCCTTATTTCTTCATTTTGTCCATTTTCTTTTTTATCACATGGATTACACCTTCCAGAAGGTCTCCTTTGCTGCTCGTGGTCAATACCACTTATATTTTGGTGCCTGGATCACTAAGATTTTACTCTATTTTGATGTCGGCATTCCTGTGGATGAGGAGTATATTCGACCCCACCCCACTAATGTCATCGGTTCAGTGACCTTGCACCAAAAACATGTTATGATTGGCGAGCCAGTGCCAATAGATTCTGATAATGGAGATGATGCCACCGATGGAGAGCCAGCGCCGATGGACACTCAAGCTGCACCGAAGGCTTGCCCTAGCTTCCATCCACCTTCGATACCTGATGAGCATATTGGATCTTCGCTCTCGGCTTTCTATGGCGCTTATGATTTCACGGCCTTGTCACAGTAGGTGAGTGTCATAGACCATCGCGTGACCCAGATGGACCGTCGTATTTGACAAATGGAGCGTGACTCTCGATACCTTGTTAGCTCGCTACAAGCCTACTATGCATCGTAGGGATTTATTCTGCACGTAGCTCGTGATGATGATAGTTCTGATGAGATATAGATGACTTACCTTCCTCTTTGATGATGTCAAAAGGAGAAGTTTGGCTAGGATGGGATGATGTTTTTTACTTTGAGGTACCTTAGTTATTTGCTATCTATTTGCACTTATACTAGTGTCATGCACCATTTTGTAGTGACTATGGACACATGATGTATGAACACATGATGTATTATCGACTATGGATGTAATGTGATGACTTGTTTAAGCCTTATTTGATTTCATGTCTATTTTGTTTGATGCCATAATGTTCATATTGTTCCATATTAATATGGCAATATAAAGGCCACATATTTAAGGGGAGAAAGTGTGAAATATGTGTAAATGTAGGGGGAGCCTATTTATTACTTACTATCCTAACATATATTTAATTTCTTTTCTCTCTTTATCGTCCAATTAGTTTGTCATCATAAAAAAAGGGGGAGATTGTTGAATCTCATGTTTTGATGATAATAAATCAAATTGGACATAAAAGTTACTAATATATGCTCAAGTGATGATATGCAGGTGTAAGATTGATATGACCTCATTTGCAGAAGAAATCACCAATTAAAATGAAAAAAATATAAATTCAACATACGACTGGTCGATCCATTGGTCGATCGGCCATGAAGACTAGTTGATTGTTAATAGCGGACGAAATCACGAGACAATACCGGTCGACGATCTGATCGTTGCACCGGTCGACCGGACAGTACAACAGTTCAGAAATGATGACACTATACCGATCGACGCCGAGATTATACCGGTCGATGTACCAGTCAATTTGAAATATACCATTCGACATCGAGACGTTATCGGTCGATGTATCGGACGAAGGACCGATCAATCGAATAGCGCATAAAATTGTAGATTTGCAGCAATGGTCATATTGACCCGTTGACCGACTTATTAATGCGGTCAATCAGTCACAGTGCCAGATGAACAGTAACGGATATTTTTTAAAGAAAAAATTGTGGAGGAATTTTTGGATGAGATTCTCATATGCAGAATCCTATAAAAGGAGTGTCAAAGCATGAAGTAAACTCATTCAAGCAAGCAAGATCATTCAAAAGTTTCTTTCAAGTTCTTAAGCCAAATTTGCAAGTTCTTCCTTTTTCTCTTCTAATCTTTGAGTGTGAGAAAATTTTGTAAAAGAAGAGAGTTAGAGGAAATCATTATTTTCTGATTTAGTGAGATTGAGAGCTCGTTGTAAAAGAGGAGTGCCTTGCTTCTTAAGCAGAGATAAAGGTGTGTGGTGTAAAAGAGGGTTGTTCTCTCCCTACAAGAAAAGAGAAAGATAGTTGATCTCCAACGGTCTCGAGGGCGAGAAGTCGGAGCGGGGATGTAGGCCAAAGAATTAAGGCCGAACCTCATCAACATATCGTGTCTCTCTGTGTTTGCTCTCTTACTCACTCTTTATCATTATTTGATTGTGATCGATTTTATTAATTTTTCGAAAGTGATTTTAGAAAAAGATTTTTATACACCAATTCACACACCCCTCTTGGTGCTTTCGATCCTACAAGTCGCAATCGATTGTCAGCATCGGTTGCACGGTAATATCACAATAATTAGTAAAGAATTAGTGAAAAACTTTGGAATTTAATATATCTTTTTAGAGCTACAAAGCAATAGGATGCTAATTAAATGCTAACACGGTGATGACTAATAAATTAAAAAATATCACTTTAGAGGCGATGCTAAGTTGGCGCTGAAGTGACTCTACATTAGCATCGGGACCAATATCGGCGCTAATGTGACGCGACCCGCTATCCTATAAACTTATATTCAAATAGGTTTACATTATAAGTTCATATTATATTATAAGTTTATATTATATGTATGTATATGTATATATATAATATGTATGTATGTATGTTAGGTCTCGATAAATAAACTATAAGTGTATATTCATATGTAGTTTAATACATATATATATATATATATTGGCGCTAATGTGACGCGACCCGCTATCCTATAAACTTATATTCAAATAGGTTTACATTATAATTTCATATTATATTATAAGTTTATATTATATGTATGTATATGTATATATGTAATATGTATGTATGTATGTTAGGTCTAGATAAATAAACTATAAGTGTATATTCATATGTAGTTTTATACAAAAATATATATATATATATATACATATATATATATATATATGTATTATAAGTCTATAAGTATATGTATATATGGATATGTATATGTATATGTATATGTATATACATAATGTATGTCTGTATGTTAGGTCTATTTAAACTATAAGGGTATATTCATATGTAGTTTATACATACATACATACATGCATACATACATACATACATACATACATACATACCTACATACATGCATACATATATATGTACATACATACCTACATACATGCATACATATATATGTATGCATGTATGTAGGTATGTGCATGTATGTAGGTATGTATGTACATATATATGTATGTATGTATGTATGTATGTATGTATGTATGTATGTATGTATGTATGTATGTATGTATGTATATGAATGTGTATATGTATATGTCTATGTCTATATATAAACTATAAGTCTATATGTATATATGTATATGTATATGTTGATTAAGTGAGAACAATCAAAGGAAGTCAACCAACTAAACTAGCGATGCATTATTGCGTCGCTATTTCATGGCAAGAATGGTTAGCGACTAATTAGCGTCGACGCAGTGTTGCCGTATTGAGACGCCAATGTGACGTGCGACTAAATCGATGCAGTCGTGGCTCTAAATTAGCGACGACAACACTTACGTCACTAATGTGATGCTAATATGCGCTATTGGAACACGATGTCGCCGCCATTGCATGTATACGGTAGCGCTAAATCATGTCACTTAGTTAAACCCTCATAGTTCCATGATTAAAAATATAAAAATAATTTATTTATAATACATATGCAACGTATGGTATAGGAATACATATGTAGGTAATACATAAAATGTAGCTAACACATAGTATACGAATATATACGTAGGTACCAATTATAATATAGGTAACATATCTATATAGGAATACATATGTAGGTAAGTGTAGGAATTCATATGTGGATAATATATATATTTAATTAGGAATATTTAATTCATAAGGTGTCTAGCGTGTACCTAGCGTCGCATGTTTGGTGATGCTAAGTAGTGTCGCTTGAAGTCGACGCCAACAAAGCGCAAGTGGCTGCCCATATCGACTCATGTCGACTTCGTCGTAAGCATCGCATATGCTGTGACATTAAATTAGCGTCGGCGTTGTAACGACCCAAAATTCACCCTAAAAGTTTTGGTCATTTAGGGAAAATTTCGTACCATTAGCCCGTTCGCCATACATCATTTAACAACGAAAGATTTGACAATTTAGAGAAAATCGTAATAATTAAATGCTTTCTATTAATCATATCATAACCAATACTTTGGAAAACATCAAATGCCTGAACCTTCAGTACATCATTAACCTCATGTTCACATAGAACTAAAGGACTTATTTAAACCTAATCATGTGCAACATTTCGTCATGAGCTTGAGTTGTCATCCATCACTTAATCTTGCTTATCTGCATGGATGCAGAGTGCAGGGTTTCCCAATTAAAGTATGTAAATGTCATGCATGCCATGATATCCTATCACAATACTACATGCTATGTATCATCATAATAATTATAACATATGAACATGCATGCCATGAACTATCTCATGAACCTTACATGACGTTACATCAAACTTACATTCATTCTTCATATAACATTCATGAAATATAAACATCATGTCATACATATTTACTTCATATCCTGCAAGTGTCATACAATAGAAACATACATTCATATCATTCATAAATATTCATGACATAACTTATCACTTTATTTCACTTTCATTGTGATGTACATCATAGAAGTTTCTTCATAACTCATTAATCCTTACTTTTTGAATTCTTTCATACTTGACATCTCCTTGAGGTTTGCTTTATAACCCATTGGATCTTTTTAATTCTTCTTTTCTTTCTTTATTATTTGATCCTTCATGTGTCTTCATCATCCATCTTTATCACATAATAACATCTTGACTTTCATTCCATATCATAAGTCATATCATAGGAACACACATAATAATGAGAGACTTTATTTATTGTTATCTTTATAATACACACACTTTATGATGTGGAACATTATTCTTTGGAAAGTACATATACAAATACAAGACTTTACTTCTCGAGCTTAGGCCCCCTTGAAGGACATACATAAGTATGACTTTTCATTCCATCTTTACTTGATCATCTTAACTTTCTTTGCTATAAGATATTTTGAAGTTAAACTTCATTTTCATTCTTATTTTATCTTATAACATTCTTTGATCTTAGCATAGTTGGAGAATCGTATCATATCATCACATTGGCTAGCTAGGCCACATCCTTGATAACACGCACATCATAATAGTGATGGATTTTATTCCAAGAAATACACACTATAATAGTGAGGGAATTTATTCCGAAAATACACATACTATCATAGTGAGAGGCTTTATTCTTGGGAATATACACACTTTCTGATGAGAGATTTTGTTCCTTGAGAAGCATATACACAGATGCAAGATTTTACTTCGAGGGATTTAGGTCCCCGTGAAGTACATACATAGGTGCAGGACTTTACTTCTCATCATTCATGAGTGACAAGACATTCTTCAACTTTAAGTGCATTATGCTTTGCAATACATCAATCATTCTTCATATTTTAATCTAATTATGGTTGAGCATGCATTAGTGTATCTATGTGTCATATACAATCAATATACATCAATACATAACCTATATACATAAGAAAATAGGTTTAAAATGTTATAAAAACTATTTTCCAGTGTCACTGCCATGCCAAAAAATGTCATAGCCATGCCGAGTGTTGTCACGGTCGTGCCCAGTTTTATCATGGTCATGCCCAGCCACACCCATTCCTAACCTTAGCCAATTTTTAGCTTCGTCGCTCTCGCTCACAATCGTGACCAAGTTTGTCACGGCCGTGTTTGGCCTTGCCACGGCCGTGAAAAAGGTGTCACAGGCATGACAAAGACCTTTTAACATCTCGATTTTGTACGCTCGATCACGTCCATTCCTAGGGTTGGCACGACCATGCTAGCATCCTGGAATCTCGATTTTTAATTTGAAAATTCAAATTTTTGAGATCAAAACTTTAGTAAAAAGAATCTAAAACATTACAAAAGATAGGCATGATATCTAAGCATAGAAGAATCATAGAACATATTAAAGCATTCAATTTCCTTTCATCATCAAGATTTAGGGCATTTTTATGAAAATTCATACAGCTACCAGAATCTATTCTCTGTATAGTATTCTGGACACTAAAATATTAATAACTTAATTTATACTTATTCTTTTCATATGATTTCAATTTTCACAAAAAGATAACACGAACCTTTAACTTGTGAATAAATTTCAAACTCTAATTCAGTATTTCCAATTTATGATACTTTTTACAATTTCGTCTCGTTGTTATCCGAGATAGCATGACAGTAGTTCGATATTTGTATCATAACTATTTTTATACATCTTCAAATCATATGAAATATTTTTTGGTGAAAACTAGACTTCGAGGGCTTTCCATTCATATTTGTAATTTTTGGATAAGTAAAACCTATCTGAATAATTATTACAAAAAAGTCACAAATTTAACAAATTATGCAACATACATCATTAAACCCTCATTCATGCAATCTTCATTTATGCAACACTCAATCAAAATCCCTATCAAGAACAAAGTGCCATTGAAACTCTTAATCCAACCAAAAAATTATTGAGAGGGAAGAGAGGGGTTTGGATCTCCTTTACATATATAATTTTGTTATTCAATGTTAATCTCATTTTCCTTGTCTGTGTCTTCTTCCTCTTTGTCCTCTTCTTCTTTCTCGTTCTCTTTTTTTCCTCCTCTTAAGTTGCAGTAGTCACGTGGATGAAATAATAAAAAAAAGGAAATGGAGGGTTTTGAGATTTTTATAGAGTTTCGCCTAGGGTTTCTTAGGATTTCCTCCAAATGATTTAAATACCCCTATTTAAAAATTGATATTGTTATAGGCGCTTGTCAACATTAATACAATACTACAATCCACCATGCATTTTCTCATTCTCGTGTGTAATAATTGCGACGAAGTAGTATCTAGCTCCATATTTAGCGTTGACTCGCCGTAACTCTGATGCGGCGCTAATGTGACACTATGGCAAGTCAGTTAGCGTCGCTTTGTGGTGACGCAATGTAGACGCTATTGACGTCGACCTAGTGTCACCGTTTGCGACGCTAATTGTCATCGCTATTCGGTAGTTTCCTTGTAGTGTAAAAATATTTGAATAATAATTAACATAGAAGAACATTTAATTTCTGAATTCTAATAATTTTAAAAGACATTTTCTATATATTTAATTAATTTTCATCAACTTTATGTGTTCTGATATATAAGAAATTGATAGCATACTACATAGAAATAATGGACAACTAAAATTTATAATCTTGTATTGATTAAATCATTGATATAACGTGTTTGCTTTAATTTTTTTGGTGATGTCAACGATAGAGATTGCACATCAAGTCAAGGATGCGAGAAGTAAAAAGGAACTAATGTGTTAATTTCAATTGTTCCACTTTCAACTAAAACCATGATCTCTCTTTTGTCTGAACTAGGACTTCTTATATGACAAGAACATGAAAGTAGGGGAAAAAAGAAGTAAACCTTTTGTCCTTTTTATATTTAAAATTTTATTTATTCATTTATTTGAGACAATGCATGTAAATAAGGACTACCATTCATTTGGATTAAAAATGTCTCGAATTCTCTATTTTAAAGTAAGGAAAATCCAAATTCAAATTCCAGCTTCCTTTTAGATTTTTTAATTTTCAACATCCTTTCACTTAGCAAAAAAATTATCTAAAATCATAATTAACATAGAAGAACACTTATGAATACTTTTTTTCAAGTTCTAATATTCTTAAAAGATACTTTTCATATGTTTAATTAATTTCTTCAACTTTGTGTGTTCCTAAATATATGCATTTGAATCAGATATGTTAACACATATGTTCACACGCATAGCATACAACATAGGAACCACATCATACACAACTAAAATTAGTAATCTTGTATTGATTGGATCATGGATGTCACATGTAACGGCCGACAAAAAAAAATGTTGACTCACTCTTGTAACAACCCCACTACCCCTTAAAAGTAGAACAATCAGATCTAAAGGGAGACGTGACTTTTCTCTGGCTCTATTGGTTTACCACGGCAGGAGAAAGGGAGGGGGAAGCACCAAGACGCGGTGGCCGAAGGAGACATCAAAGCCATCAAAGCCGCCAATAGTGAGAGCAGATCAATCGTTTGCAAAAGGTACACGAAATCATAATTGGATATATGAGTAAATCTATCTTCACGCATTGTGTCATTTGATCGATTCAATTGTATGAAAAGTCCTCTTTGGGTACATGAATGGACAATCTATATGACAGACATCAATCTGTCCTATCATTGATCAAATCTTGATTATAGAAAAAAAAGGATTAATCACCGTGTCTCATTTTCTAGTGTTATGGTAGTAAAATTTGATAGATTTCATAATTACATGAAAAGTCTCCATCCGAAATTCCTCTCTTATATGTATCTCATTTTCCCCTATTGGGATGTGGCATTAATCGGTCGCGTATGCCTACTACAGATTTAATCACATGATTAATGATCACATTAATTTTAGTTCTGCACCCTATTTCCCTTTTTGGACCCAGCTTTTGATCCCAGATGTATTATACATCTCATGTCGTCTACAGTAGCATATGCTTAAGAAAAGGTATTATATGAATTACTGTGCATGGATTACATGCACATAATCTACAATGCATCAACACGTAAGTGCATGAATTGCACAAATGCACCTATACATATGTGCATTAAATGCACCGGATGCTTTAGCATATTAAAAGGTTAACCGCATCAGATGTGGTCAATTGGTACACTTAGCATCTGGATTATGTTATACGTCCTGTCATCCTCTATCGGGTATTGTAGCATGCAATTAATTAGAGTTGTAGCAAGTTTTACCATGGATTATTACTTTGCATATCACCAATTATGTGTTCCTTTACTCTCAGCTATTAAGAATGTTAATTACTCGTTCAATCAATTAGTTATCCTCTCGATCATAGTGATTGCTGCACCTCGTCATATTATGATTTTTATCTTCATTCGAACCTTCTTAAATTTTATTATTCATGGCCTTGGATTCTTAAACCTCAAAGATAGTTATAGAATAAAAAGATAAAAGACGAAAAATATTAAATGAAAGAGCTCTTCTTATGTTATGTTGACGACAGTCAATTTGTACAAAAGAGAGTCGAAAGATACTCCACCGACCCCATATTTAGCGTTGAGATACTCCGCCTTAACTAAAAAGGAGTCAAAAGATACTCCACCGGCTCATATTAAAGGGAGTCGAAAGAAACTTCAAAATAAGTGTAACATAATGAAAAAGAAAAAAATGATGATGATTATGATGATGGGCAATGCCCAATGATATTATGATCTTTTAATGATGATTATGTGATTCTTGTTACACTTAACATATTATCATCAGTCATGCCACTCTACTTCATGCCTTTTGTTATTGTATCAATTATATTGCCATGACTCTATAATTTATGATTATGTTTATTTGATTATCTTTATGATGTCATTATTGCTTATATGTCATATGATTATTATGTACTGGGCGTCAAAGCTCACAGGGAGATTCATCTCTCTTATGTATTCAATGTCACAGGTAACAACCTGTCCCAGTAAAAAAATGATGACATAGGTGACAGATCGAGCTCGTGGTGATCTTTGCACATGATGTCGAGTCTCTTCAGTTTTTCTTTTATTGTCGTCGGGTTATATTTATCTTATCCAAACTCTCATGCTTATATTATTTGGGACTCATTATGTTATTTTATTAAGACTTTCGCACTCATTTTCTATTATATATCACTTTTCAATCAAATAATTACTATTTTTTCTTCCGCAATTATGCCTCTATGATGTTGACCAGTCAAAATCTTATTTTAGTCAAATTATTGTACACGTAAGTCATGTCCCGTAACGTTCATGAGGTGTATTCAGCCGCGTGACGGGATGCATTTCGGGGGCGTTACAAACGTTTGTTTTAATTTTTTTTTTTTGGGTGATGTGAACCATAAAGAATCCAACTTTGTGTGTTCCTAAATATATGAATTTGAATCAGATATGTTAACACATATGTTCACAGGCATAGCATACAACATAGAAACCACATCATACACAACTAAAATTAATAATCTTGTATTGATTGGATCATGGATGTCACACGTTTGTTTTAATTTTTTTTGGGTGATGTGAACCATAAAGAATGCACATAAGAAATAAGGTTACGTGCAAGGATGCCAACGAAATGAAATTAATTTTTTAATTTCAATTGTTTCATTTTCAACTAGAAATATGATATCTCTTTAGTTTGAACTTGGATTTGTTCTATGATAATAACATGAAAGTAGGGAAAAAAGTAAATGATTTATCCTTTATATATATTTATTTATTTATCCATTTATTTGAGATAGTGCATGTAAATAAGGAACTAGCATTCATTTGGATTCAAAAAAAATGTCTCGAACTTTTCATTCTAAAGTAAGGAAAATCCAAATTGAAAAACAGCTTCTTTCTAGATTTTTCAAATTTTCAATCATTTAACTTAACAAAAAAATTATCCTAAAAAATATTTTAAATTATACTTAACATAGAAGAACACTTATGAATACCATTTTTATATATTTAACTATTTTTCATCAAATTTATGTGTTTTGATATATATATATACATATATATATATATAAACATTTACGAATACTTAATTCCGAATTCTAATATTTTTAAAAGACATTTTTTATATACTTGATTAATTTTCATCAACTTTATGTGTTCCGATATATATGAAATTGAAAGAAATATGGAAAGACGCATAACATACTACATAGGCATAATGCACAACTAAAATTTATAATCTTCTATTGATTAAATCATGGATATCACATGTTTGTTTTAATTTTTTTGGTGATATGAACAATAGAGATTGCACATCAAGTCAAAGACAGCAGAAGCAAAAAGGAACTAATGTGTTAATTTCAATTGTTTCTCTTTCAACCAAAACTATGATCTCTCGTTAGTCTGAACTAGGACTTCTTCTATGATAAGAACATGAAAGTAGGGGAAAAAAGAAGTAAACGTATTGTCCTTTTTATATTTTATATTTTATATTTTATGTTTTATTTATTCATTTATTTGAGAGTAGGGGAAAAAAAGAAGCATGGATATCTCACGTTTGTTTTAATATTTCTTTTATAGAGAATGCACACTAAGTCAAATGTAAGAAAAAAGGTTATGGACAGGAACGCATGGATATCACACATTTACTTTTAATTTTTTTTTTCTTTTTATAGAGGATGCAAACTAAGTCAAATGTAAGAAATAAGGTTATGGACATGAACACATTTGCTTTTAATTTTTTTTTTCTTTTTACGGAGAATGCACAGCAAGTCAAATGTAAGAAATAAGGTTATGGACATGAACGCATGGATATCACACTTTTTCTTTTATTTTTTTTATTTTTTGTGATGTCTATAATAATATTTGCTAATTTTCTTAAATTATTTATACGATGTCAAATGTATTTTCCGTTGTATAGTATATATGCGTAATATACAAATATAAGAATTAGTTTTGAATTTACTTTCAGACAATAAGTAATATGTTATTCATTATAAGAAAATTAATAAGCATCATGACAACAATATTCATAAAAAGTAACTTTCTACTTATTTATTTATTTATTAAATTTTCGACATGAAGGTTTATTTCTAGCACATCAAAATAATAAAAGAGACAAGAAAGGTGTAAACTAAATTATTTTTAAAAATATCATTTGAGTATGGAATATATATTATTTTTTCAGTAAAAAATATATGATCTCGATTGTGAAAGTCAGCAATAGCTCTTAGATATACATTATTTTATTAACTGAATAAAAAAAATAAACTTGGTTTAAACCACCCTCGATCTCTCACATTATCTTTCAAATAAGTGGGTGAAAAGTTTCCGGTTAATTTTATACATCACATATTTATTTTTATTCTATATAACATTAAGCTATAAATGGCATCCATAGGTTATATCAAATACATTTATTTTAACCCTTATTTCATCCCCTATTTTCTAGTAGTGCTTATCTCTATTAAATTAACTTTTTTGTGCATTTTATACATAATAAACTATTAAAAATGACCACTTGGAAAACGATTTCTTCCCCTAATCGGTCATCTTATTAAAAGTAGCAGTCGGTCAACTATTTTTTAGTGGATTCAAAAAAAAAATAGAAATCATCCTAAAATTATTTAGAAAAATAAAAAAAGCAAAAGTTGCAATACTTTAAGATGATAATATCTTTGAAATTTGAAAAGTAAAAAATATGATTTAATATGAATATATATTATACTATAAGTACTATATAAAATCTAACACTAAATATTTGAAACAAGTCAAATACTAGCACATGTCATTGCGTTAAATCAATGTAGAAAGTTTTTCTTTTCTTTTTTCTTTTCTTTTTTTCTTTTTTTGCCTGTGGCGACTTTCTCTCCTCTATGATAATCATACATCACCAAACCCTGGACCAACAGTCACCACATAGATGGACGGCTGCTACGAGAGAGACTCTAAGCCCATTTTGAGGCATGGACTGGGGATTCTGGCCGCCAATCTCATTTTTTCTCCCTAAGCGCGTTCACATATAGGCACCTCGCACAGTCCACCTCAATTTTCATGGACCGCTTGGATATTGAAATTTTAAAAAATAATAATAAGTTTTTTAAAATAAAATAATAAGTAATAAATAATTATTTATTTATATAAAAGAGGTAAAAAAAGAAGATTGATAAAAGAAAAAAGTTTGTAAAAAAAAAGAAGAACGTCAAGTGAGAAAAAGCAAAAAAAAAAAAAGGGTAGGTATACGTCAAGTTTTTTTACCTTTTTGCTCTCTGCTATTTTGCCATTATCCATTTGTTGAATTTGGCTTTCATTAGTTCTATGACCTCCTGCCTGAGAGCTAACTCTAACCCTCTACCATTGTGTACGGTCCAACAGGGCATGCGATAGCAGAGTTATTCTTAGAAGGGGTCGAAAGAATTAAGGTCTTCATGTAACAATCTGATTCGCCTAAACTCTATTTGTTTCGCGCAGCTCTAAGTCTTAGAGGCCTCGTCAGAGAGGGTTATCCACATTAACTAGAGTTCAATTTAGATCGAGAGGTCATCTCGAATCTTTGATTATCTCCTAGAGGACACATTAGACCGGGACGACGTGGGATTCAGCTCAATTCATGTAGAAGAGTTCGATTTGTTTGTTCATTGAGAACACATAAGAGTGATGCTCGAATCGAATATATGAACTCGTCAACATGCGAGAACTGAGCTGTTCATGAACACGAGAGTGCCACAATGAGCTTAGTGATCATTATCACAACGTTACCCCAACGCGCATTTTGAGGGGCAATTGGGCGTCTTTGCCCAAACTAAAAGAATAGGAAAACGTGAGTTCTAAGCAAAAGCACATCGTGCAAGTCTCTAGCACACATTTTCTATTGATTGTTTGAATATCTTCGACTTCATTTCTTATTTTCAGTCATCTTTTACACTAAAAAAACCCTAAAAATTAGTGTAATCATTTTACTTTCAATAGTACCTTTTATTTTGCTGCTTATATTCCATTCTAGTTTGCAACGATTTAGATTTCAAGTTTGGTTTGAAGCTCTTCGAAGTTTCGTATAGTTTTCCTTATGGATGAACCTCAAGAACTATAGTGATTTTTTGTATACTTGCTTTATACGGAATGGCCCCATTCCAAAAGTAATATTTGATGTCTGAAAAGAACTTTTCTTCTATTGGTATGAGAAATCAAGTCGCAAGATTCAGATACTAGGTAGTTAGCATAATCAGTGAACTAGGGGAGCTCTTCGATTTTGATTGAAAATAAGTGATCATCAGAGAAGGAGTCATTGATAAATTGAGTCCCATCATGATGATTTTCTTCCTTCGACAACTACATATGAGAGAGGTGATTTTTTGCTCCTCTCTTATCTTTAATTTTCAATTCAAATTCTTGGAGTGGCAAGATCCATTTTACAAGTCTAGGCTTAGCATCCTTCTTGGAGATTAGGTGTCGAATTGCTTAATGATCTATGTATACAATAACTTTTTATCCTACCTGATTTTATCAATTGCGAACACTACAGCCAAGAATTCCTTCTTAGTGGTGGATAGTTGATTTGAGTTTTATCAATAGTTCGACTAACATAGTATATCACACGTTGCTTCTTATCTTTTCTTTACCCAAATACAGCTCCAACGGCTTGATCACTTCACACATAAGTTCAAAAGGCATAGACAAATTGGGTGGCCAAATAATTGGAGCTTATGTAAGTGCCTTCTTCAATGTGTTGAAGGCCTTGAGGCACTCTTCGTTAAATATAAAATAGCTTTGTTAGAGGTCTTGCAATAGGTGAGAAATCTTTAATTAATTGGCTATAAAACCTTGCATGGACGAAAAAGCTTTTGACTCCTTTAAGGTTGGAGGGTGGAGATTCTCTATTACTTATATTTTAGCTTTGTCAACTTCAATGCCCTTGCCAGATACAATGTGGGCACAGCACTGGTCCTTCTTGCATCATGAAATGGAATTTCTCCTAATTTAAAATTAGATTACTCTCAGTACACCTCTACAACACTTTGCATAAGTTGTCTAAATAGTCATCAAATGAGGTCCCATAGACTGAGAAATCGTCCATAAATACTTTCTTCGATGAAGTCAGAGAAGAAAGACATCATACATCTCTAAAAACTTGATGTGGGATTACGCAGTCCAAATAGCATCCTTTGGTAGGCAAAGGTTCTATATGGGCATATAAAGGTAGTCTTCTCTTGATCGGTCGGATGTATGGGAATCTATAGAAATCCAGATAATCCATCCAAATAACAAAAATATGAGTGGTTTTCATGCCTCTCCAACATCTGATTAGTGAAAGGTAGGAAAAGTGATATTTTCTAGTAGCCTTATTCTAAAATCAATGCACTTTATCCATTCTCTAATAGTGTGTGTGGAGATGACTTTATTCGAATCAATTTTGATCACAGTCATGCCACCTTTCTTAGGCACAACTTGAACATGACTCACCCATTGGCTATTTGAAATTGGGTATATAATGCCTGCATCCAACAGCTTGAGCACTTCTTTCTTCACTACTTCCTTCACGATTAGGTTTAGTCTTCTTTGACCTTCAATTGTTGGTAAAAAATATTTCTCCATAGAAATGTGATGCATGCAAATGCAGGGAGGGACTAATTCCGTTGAAATCATCGAGAGTGTACCCTATGACATGCATGCATGATTTCAGCTTGGAGAACAACTTTTGAAGCTATTTTGAATACAAATTTTCATTGACAATAACTGGGTATGTGGAGTCCTCTCCTAGAGATTCATATTTTAGATTTTAAGTGTCTTGAGCTCAAGTTTTGGCTATTTCTTTGACTCCTTCTCAGGTTGAAGTTATTGAGCTTCTTCAATGTTCTTAGGAGTTTTGGCTTGTGAGGATACCAGATAACTTGTTAGAAATTTAGCTTCATCTTCATGTCACAAAGATGATTCTTGTGCTTCGAGAGAGATTTCCAATTGGTGTGTAATGTGAATAACAGATGCAACCTTTTGAATTAAAGGATTTACTTGTTCAGGTTGAAAATGATAATCTTCCATATTTGGATAGTTCAATATTTGATTGATTCTGAACTCGATAATGTCATCGCCAATCTAGAATGTAGACGACCATGTTTCGCATATCAAGAACTACAAAGTCTGCTGGTATATAGAAGTTTCCTACTTTAATAGGTATGTCCTCCAGGATTCCTTGAGGAAATCTTAATAGATTGAACTGCTAATTGGAGTGACATATTGCTAGGTTTAATGTCACCTACTTCAAGTTTCTCTATTACTTATATTTTAGCTTTGTCAAATTCTCTTCCTCACCTCGATTTTTTCCAAAAAAACTTCCTTTCTCCTCGTCAATACCCATCTCTCCTACAGAATTCCCCTTTTTCTTCTTGTCTTCCTCATTTTTCTCCTCTAGCATTCAAATTAAAAAATATGGAATAATTCAAGGTTGACAAATAAAAGAATTTTGCATTAAATTTCGCAAGGTTTCCATGAAAAAGGTGGCAAAACTAGTATTTGGATCGTAGTTATAATGACTAAAATAGGAGATGATCAGTTATCCAAACGCTCACGTTGAAGGGCAATCAAACGTCTTTAACCTAAATTGAAAGGACTAAAAAATCTGAGTTCTAAGCAAAAGCACCTCCCATGTTTTCTATTGATTTTTCGAATCTCTCCGACTTCGTTTCTTCTTTTTAGACATCTTTTATCCTACAAAAACCCTAAAAATCAATATAATCATTTTACTTTCAATAGCACCTTTTATTTTACTGCTTATATTCCATTTCGATTTATAGCGATTTAGATTTCAAGTTTGGTTTGAAGCTTTCCAAAGATTCACACAGTTTTCCTTGTCGACGAACCTCAAGCGCTACGGTGATGTTCCCTATACTTGTAGATCGCATTGTGATAGTGTAGAGATTTAATAATTTTTAAAACTTAATTCGATGATTTTTTGTGCGTAGAGGCAATCGCCCATGTTGGGGTAAACGAACGTCTTAGGGTGAATGCCTCTCATATGTATCCCTTTTACACGGAACATGTCATTCTTTTGACATGTTGTGTTCTTCTCATTATCACAACTCTTTTTTGGTGAGTTAAGTTTTTGTCATCGCTGTCGGGAAAATCATTGTGATCTTTGATGACACTTCATGCCATACTCGAAATTTTTTTGCTGAAAACTTTGTTTTTTTTCGATGAAGCTGAAAACTTTGTTTGATATGTTTAAATCATTGTCTTATGGCTCACGCCCTGTTACATACTTTCCCCATTTTGCTTAGTTGCCTTTTCTCTATTTATTTCATTTCCTTCTATTTTAGTTTTTCTTTGTAGAGTTTCCAATTTGATTTCATTTTTCTTTTTGCTAACCCGCTAACCCATTGTATGTCAAGCATTGAAAGAGACCATTTAGGAACAGATGAAGGGGAGATTTCATAACCTGATCTAGGTGGTGACTTTACGCAAGGTTCGACAATAACGCACTTCTCAGCAAAGAGGAAGAAATCTTAATCAAAACATGCTAAAGACCCTAATGCTCTTCGTCCCCTACAAGAGTTTTGCACACCATCTGTTGTAGACATCACCACTGGAATTGTCACGGATGCACTTTGAAAATGTCATCTTTGCATAATCATGCATTTAATTGGCATATTAAGTTATTTTGAATGTCCATTTAGTGATATTTGTATATAGTAATTAATATTTTGATCATGATGATTAATTAATTATCGATAAATTTTATAAAGTAATTATATAAGGTTATTAAGAATAAATTATAAAATTTATAAATATTAAGTTTCAAGCAGCTGAAGCAGACAAGTGATAGCTGCTTAAAGGGATATTTTTTCAAACCTCCATATGACTTCATAAGAAACTTAACTTTATCCTTTCACAGTTGAAAAATTATCAGAGGCAAAACGTGAGTGAATCAGACTAGGAAAATTTGGGAACATAGGCTGTTCAAGGTGAGTTCTTGATCTGAAAATTATTCTTCGGATTGAAAGGATCATGCCTTCATGGCTATCCAAACATAAATTATAAAATTTTGTATGGTTACGTTCGAAGTTAGATTTTCATGGCCTTTGGAATCACCTAAAAAGGAATTATAAAGAAAAAGTTATTAACTTAGGGTCACTCATCCTATCCCGAGTCAGATATAGATTCAATTTGTAAATTAGAGCACGGTTCAAATATAGTGAATTAGAGTTTGAAATTTGAATATGATTAATTAGACATTCCAAGTATTCGGGAAGAGGTGGAATCATCCTATGTGGACATATATCTTGGGATAAATTAATTTTTCATTTCATAGTGATTCTTTTGCCATATTTTATGACATTGACGGATCATGACCCGAATTGACTATTTTTGTTATAAGGTTATACAAGGAGTAAAATTCTATAATTTTTATGAAAAATAATAAGAAATTCTAATTTTAAGGAAAATTATTATCTCGTTAAATAGGCAAGTATGAAGAAAATATATAAATTAATCTTTCAGTGACATAAAGTCTGCGAGAACACAAACCCTATGTTAGATTGCCTGGGATGTTATGACTTATTCACTTGGAATTAGTTAATGATATTTGGGGTTTGGAAATCTAGTATGTCTACTTTCTAATTAATCTAGAATCATAAGATTTGCCCATGTAATTTAGAAACTATGAATTATTTATTGATAGACACGCAATATGGAATCTTGAGACAGCACATAGTTAAACTTTGGAGAATTGAAAAGTCTCAATTGTGAGATAGCTTGTGAATATAAAAATCTGAATTAGAAATTGATATTAGAGGAGATTATATGCATTTTAGGGTGCATAAGAATTCATCATGAGCATACATTGCATATTATTTATTGTAATTGATAAGTAAAAAGACATTATTATTTGTAGGAAAACATCAAGTTGCAAGTGAAATGGAGGAAATCTAGCAAACCTCCTTGTAGGGATAAAGTCAAGGTGAGTGTAAATTTACAACATAGCAAAATGATATATGTTAGTTGTTTTATGGTATTATCTCAAGCAAAGATTATTATTATTGTTGAAACATATCTTGAACTATAAAAAGTATTTATGATATGTTTCAAGGATTTCATATGAGATGGAATAACTTATTACATGAAAATGATTTCAAAGAACAATACTTGTGAAGTTAATAAGTTTTACTTGATAATGATATGTGATTATAACATGTGTATTTTGATATTGTTAAACTCCATGTGTTTATTAGTCATTGAAAAAGGTCTTTGAGACCGCATTCGATATACACGAAGTCTTTGGAGAGTATATCGTGTGTCTTTGTCTCTTGGGGGCTGCTTTGCATGCACGTATTGACCGATGCTATGCGTATCCGAGAGTTATGTTTGTGAAACTTTGCTTAATTGTATGACACACAAAAAATCATGGAGGGATACATATTGACCCACGATTTGCTCTACGTATTCGAAACTCCTAATTATGAAGCTCTACTTAACTGTATGACATGATCATGGAGAGATACGTATTGACTCATGATGAGTATGTGCGATGACATATGTTGGAGTTTAATTATGAAAATAATGATATCTTGAGTTACTTTTACTTATGTGAAAGTTCATATGATTTGATAATTTATGTTAATATGTTATGCTTTAAATGTTTTATTGTATGAAAAATGTGGCTATTTAATGTTATATGCACTCGTATTATTTCCCTATGTTGTACTTTCATTTCACTCACTGAGCAAATGATGCTTGCTCATAGTACCCATTTTAAATTTTTTAAATACTCGTAAGTTTTCGAGTTGAGTCGACTCATAGCTTATTTTTGCTACATATAGAAGAGGTCGAGCCACGAAGCACTTTTATTTTTTCCCTTCACTTTTATTTTTATAAGCATGCATGTAATAGATAATCCTAGATGTTATAATTAAGTTTGTGAGAAACTTTTTGTAAGGTCCTATAAAACTTGATTATGTGGGGTATTATATGTGGAATAATTTATGAAACAATAGCGAGAATATGTGAACATTACGTCTTATATCTCTTGAGTAAATTACTTTGACGAATATATATGCATCTTTTGTATATATTAGCAAATAACACAAGATAAGTAAGGAAGGAGATTTTGCCGATTTTATTCTTAGAATTTCTAAACATAATTAAGGGATACAATAATTAGGATTAGAACTTAGTCACGGAGTTGGGTGTGATAATAATTCGGCGACCCGATATTGTCGCGAATCAATATCAGATAAATCCTACTATCATTACCATGCTCAGACAAAATGCCTTTTCAAGATTAGCAAATGAAGATCCTAATTAGCGCCTAATCACTTTTCTGAAATTATGTGGGACCTTCAGGTGCAATGATGTGACAACCGATGTCGTGAGACTTAGAATATTCTCATTTTATTTAAGAGATAAGGCGAAAGTCTAGATTTGCTCCAAGTACCAATCATCCATTGAGTTCATTCAGTTGTAATAATCATTTAGCTTGTGATGCATGCACATTCATATTTCAAAATTTTATTTCCTAATACGCCTTATGTTCTAACTTGTGATAGGCTTTTCAAAAAACTAATTTACAAGGAGAAGTCCTTATGGGTGTCTAAAACCTACCATATGTGCTCAAAATGCATCATCTAATTTCAAGGTCCAATATTTTATTGACAAGTTAATACATTTCTCCAAAATTCTTTTGATTTCTTTGTTTGAATTTTTACTTGCCCTCATGATAGAGCATGATAAGAAGTACTTGGAAAATGTTCAACTCCAAATCTGTTAAGAAGACTTGAAATATTTCATTGCAAAAAATGTGTCCCATTGTCACGTGATAGTTTTAGGTGTTTAAAATCCAATAAAAAATAATAGCTACCTTAGCCTCATTTGTAGGAATGGAAATAGCTTCTACCTACTTATACACATAATCTACAACAACTAAAATGTATTCACTATTATAGGACTTAGAAAATAGATCCATGAAATCAATACCTCAAATACCAAAATTATCAACGTGTAAATTATTATTGAGGGGCATTTCATTTTTATGTGTGATATTACCTGATATTTGGCGATTGTGACAAGACTTACAATAATTTCTTGCATCACTCTATATGGTCGGCTAGTGGAGTTCAACCGTTAATACCTTTATTGTTGTCCAACTAGTTCCAAAGTGACTTCTTGCCCATCCATCGTGGTGGTGGCTCAGAATGCTTGCAATTTCTTCTTCATGAAGACATCATTTGATTACTTAATCTGCACACACAGTCTAAAACGATAGAGGTCTTCCCAGTGATATTTTCTGACATCTGGTGCATGCATCATTTTCACTATTTTTCATAGTTTTTATAATTGAATGCATCTATTTTTTTATTTATTTTCATAAATTCTTTTGACTTATAAGGTACTCACTGGTTCATTTTATACTCAAGACGATTAATTCAGAAGTGCGGAATGATTGGATCGAAGGAATGCAAAAATTTGAGCAAAAACGTTAGTCTGATTGTTTTGTAAACATTTTTTAAAACTAGCTTTAGCATAAACTACTCCCACTAACTTATAGAGTATACAGTATAGCGATTTTAAATTTTATTCCTATTATACCCTCATTCTTTTAATATATAATTTTTTGTAAAAATCAATATTTATATTAAAATAATATTTTTTAAAAGTATTGCTATTCAAAATAAAATATTATAGATTAATGATTATGGATATATTGCTTATAAGAATAAATATAAATTATATTCATATATCAATTTTTATCATTGCATAAGTATGCACTAATTCAATCACTATATTTATCAAATATTTTTTTATTAAATTGGTAAATAAATTTCTATTCTCTATGGACTAATATCTAATTGGTATCTTTTAATCAAATCATTATTCTGTAACCGAACCGCTATGCTTTAACCAAATTGCAAACTTTGTCCAAGAGAGTCTATGAATAAAAATAATGGGATGCAACTCATCAACTTATAATTTTGAAAATTCAACTATGATTTAACAACAGAACACATTTGTCTATGGATAGAGACATGGGAGCAGAACATATGATGCACCTGTGGTCCTTTAGCTTTATATATACGGGAAAGGAAAGGGATTACACTCCACAGCATCGCTTCTTCTCCCATTAGTTGCTACTTGTGAAACAAAAATTATAATGGCGCCCCCGTCGTCTCTTCAAATTACAAACGAGGAGGAAGCCACCGGCGCGGAAAAGGTGTTGGCGCCGCCTTTGTTGTTCAAATCCCACTCCCATGTCGTTAACACCTCCATGGCCTTCGTCCGTTCCTTGACCTTCAAGTGCGCCGTCGACCTTGGCATCCCCGACGCCCTCCGACGCAAGGGCGGGCGTCCCGTGACGCTCCAGGAGCTGGTCGCGGAACTTGGGATCCCGCCGGCGCGCACGCAATGCCTCTCCCGCCTCATGCGCATGCTCGAGCACGAGGGTTACTTCGCGAAACGAACCACCACCAGCGCCGTCGAAGGCTACGTCCTCACGCCGGTCTCCTCTCACCTGACCGGCCCCGGCAACTCATCTTTCGTGGCGGGTCTACACCCGTCGATGGTGCTGGCCTTCTTCCACTTAAGTGCGTGGTTCCGCGAGGCCTCCCCGCAGCAATCGGCGACGCCGTTCCACGCCGCTACCGGGGTGAGTTTGTGGGAGTACGCTGGGAGGAACCCCGAGTTGAACGAGGCGTTCAACGCCGGGATCTCGCACGACGCGGAGCTGATCGCGGCGGAGGTGGTCGCCAAGTTCAGGCATGTCCTCGCCGGCGCGCGGTCCCTGGTGGACGTCGGCGGGGGTAACGGCTCACTGGCTCGGGCCATCTCGGAGGCCTTCCCGCACCTCGACTGCACCGTGTTGGATCTCCCTCACGTAGTGTCGGAGCAGCGCGCACGTCCGACGACGAAGGGCGCCGCGCGTGTGGCGTATGTAGCTGGCAACATGTTTGAACACATACCGCAAGCTGACGTCCTCGTGCTTAAGGTACGTACGTAAACTCTTCCAGGAGATGATATATGTTCTAACTTTTAAACCACCCAAAGGCAAAGGGTACGATTCGTACGAACATATATTTCTCTGCATACTTTTTTCTTTGGTCGTTTCTAAAATAATATTACTAGTGTTATCAAATTTAGGATTTCAAATTATCATTTCTTTATCTAACTTTGGCAAGATCGAATTATGAAAAATATCGTTGTTATTAGAAAAGAAATTTTTCCCAAAATTATTTAAAGAATTTTCGTTATTGCGTTTTATTATTTAAATAAAACATTTTAAGAACATTTAATAGATGAACAGAGAAAAAAAATATACTTACGGGGATGAACCGAGAAAAGAAAAAGTAGAGCCAGGTTTGAACTCCTGCAATGTTATTCATTCTACAAGCTAAGAAACTACTACAAAACTAAGTTAATAAAATGTTAAACTTATTTAAAAGGCTCTCAAATATAATTTTTAATAAATTTATATTTTTTAATATATAAAACTCATAAAAAGACCTAAAATATTGTGACAGCGGCAAAACCTCTGATGTGGATCCGCCCCTGCATACTTGGATATACGAGTGGTATATGTATAGTCAAACTTGGGCGGTGCCGTCATAGAAACATGGGTGGACCTACGTTGTCATAATTGACCCCATAAAGTTTTGTGTTTATTAGCTAGTTAATATATATATATATATTTAATAATTGATTATCTAAAAATTCCAACAAAGTATTAATTAATAAAACAACTTACTATAATAATTAATGTCCTCATGACATAACTATGAAAAGAAAAATTATTCTTTCTTCTTTCTCCCTACTCCCTACCGTTCATTTCACCTTGTCCATTCCATGCTCCCCTTCTTCCCTTTTATTTTTTTCTCTTTCAAAACTCATTTCATTTTTTAACTTTCTTCATGTAATTATCACTCATTAATAAATTATTCTACGTCTATTTTTGCTTTATATTAATTTTCATCGGACCCCTCTCATTACTCTATATGTTTATAGTTATTATTAATTTATTCAATAAAATAATTAATATGAATATAGTAAATTTACCAAAAGTGTTCTTAAAATATTTTTACTCATTTACTTAGATAATTAAAGTGAAACATTAATGTACAAGCACATGGAACAAAAATATTGACTGTCATCGTATTAATTAGACAACATAATCAATGAATAAAATTATAATAACTTATTATCTTAAATAAATTTATTTAAAGTTACTTTTCATGAATTATTTTAGGTCAAATTATTTTATTATTATGAAAAATAATTATAACTATTGTTTGCACCCATTATGCTACAGGTCTTAGGTCCGCCCCTACATAGAAAGTAGTGCGGGTTGGATCACATTCTTTATTTACAAAAATCATTCATTATTTTTTTAATCAGTTTTTTAAATTAAAAAAATCATCTTAAAATTATTTTAAAAAATAAAAACTACTCTCTAGCAGGTTGATTTTTTCAACCTCCTACTTTTATATAATTATATTTTAAAACTATATATTAAATTAAAGTTAACATTAAAACTATTTAATTTTATATTATATACAAAATATACTACTAATATATAAAAGTTGAAAAATTAAAGTTGGATAATGCGATAGAAAAGTATGAGATTTTATTAAAAAAATATTATATCTATAATAAAAATTGAATAACTTATGAATTAATTTTATAAATAAAAAGGTATAAATAAAAACGGACTCCACGAACTTCTACGATTTTTTTGAGTTGGGTCCTAATTTTAGCGAATGGTTTTTAATTTATAAAAATCATCTTAAATCATATTTGGACTTCTAAATTTTAATTTTTTTTGGGTCGACTTCTTCAGGCCGGGTAGGTTTTTCAGGTTTTTCTTACAGCTCTAACAAGCCGGACCCGTTTGGACAAACGCCATTTAATTAAATTAAATTTAGTATGTTTTCCATAATTAGATCTTTGATAAGAGTAAGTGGAATAAAAAGACGACAGAAATTATAAGTAATATCATAAAATCGTAAAAATGAAATTAATGAAAGTACTTAACAAATTACACAATTACTCCCATTGTGACACGATGGGAGTAAAAACTTAACTATTAATTAATGGGTTATTTTTTTTCTAACACCCTTAACTATAAGTTTTTTCGTATCTAGTCTTAAATTGTAGATTTTCAAATTTTAGTTTTCATATTTGCCTAAATTTAACAGTTAGATCCTGTAGTTGATAAGTTTTCTTTTAATAACTATGAAATATCAATTTTGCTCCTTACTTTTTAATATGAAAAATATAAAAATAGAAAATATAGACATAAGCTTAATATTGGATAAAATTATTATATCAATTAATACTTTTATTTGAATTGATTATTTCTTATTTTAAACAAATTTTATTGTAATACGAAAATGAGGGTAAAAATGATGTTTCACAATTGAATTTAAGAAAATATAATTTAAATCTAAGAAGGACCTAAGTGTCAAATTTGGATAAATTTGATATTAAAATTTATAAATTTATAGTTTAGGGATAGATATGAAAAAAGTTATAGTTCAAGGGGTGATAAAGGAAATAACCCTTAATTAATTTATTATATAATAATTTCAAAATAGAGTTTTGAAAAATCCAAACATCTGAGATATAACTTGTCAATATTTGAATAGTTAAGATTAAATTATATATATATATATATATATATATATATATATACTTATAAATTAGATCATCAACCTAATTGTCAACCAATTAAGCAAGATTGTGACATTTTACAATCCAGAAAAATATTAATTAAATCTACTGAGATTATAAATATTGTAACTTGATTTTAAAAATTATAAATTTCAGAATCATGAGAAAGTTGACAAAAGATAGGGTAAATATTTAAGAATTTTAGGATTATCCTCTAAATTACTTTTTGATAAAGAGAATATACGAATTAAGTAGAGAATAAGCAAAGGATCCTTTTTTCTTTTCTTCATACATCTTTACAATTTTGAACCAATGCATATTCAGAAAATGAAGTGGATGAAATTATTTGTTATTCAGTCTTTTCAAATTAGAGATTGTATAGTAAAATTTGTTACCAATCAATTTCCGTCTAGGATTTTTGGAAAATTTTTAAAGTAATTAACGGTTCAAAATTTTAATTGGATCACAATGTACCATATCTATTATTTTTTTATTTAATTTTCTTACGAATCTCATTTGTAGCTATATATATATAATAATAATAATAACTCTATGCATAATATAAAATAATGTTGGAACAGAAACTCATAAAAATTTCCTTAGAATGAGCATATTTGGTTGGTTGCTAGAATAACATAACTAATTACGTAACGGGTAGAATAACATACATAATATTAATATATACTAATAGGTAGTATTAATTTTATGGGGTAAATTGACCCCATATGTGCCTATTTAGGTCCTCCCATGCTTTATGATTATTACAGGTCGATGAACAAAATAATGATTTACAATTAAAATTAAAAAAGAAAAGAAAAGTCAACATATTTTTGGACTTATGAAACAAGCTCTATACTTGTATGATCCAATTATAATAAAAACTTTAAAGGTATTTCAGAATCTGAGATTGATCAATACACCAAATAATGAAATAAAATGACACTAAACGATATATGAATTAATACTAGATTTTTAACCTGATAAAATTAATTTCAGCTTTAACGTTTTAAGCCTTATCAATACAATCATAATATATATCATAAAACTTATGTATTGAGGAAATAAAAATAAAACGTTTCTCCTCAACTTTTAGCCCCAGAATACTCATATTATTTTAAAAAAATATATATGTATAAAACAGTTAAACAAAATAAAACAAAAATTATTCTGGGGAAGAAATAAACCACATGTAAACTAGTAGCTTTTAATGAGCGTGTCATGTATATTTCATGTCCTACGTATATCAAGCCATTTTATGCTTATTTTTTATTTTTATTTTATATCTTTTCTTATTTATTATTTAGAAGATGATTGATGATAATAAAAAAAGTGATTTAAATTATCATAAATAATTATAGTTATTATTTTTAAAATTTTAAGAACTTCTGAGCATTATTATATTTAGTAATAAATATAAAAATATTTCTATGTCACAAAACTATTTTTTAGTGTTATCAATGACACATTCTTATATATCTCAAGAAAATGATCCTCAAATAAAATGGGTACAATGCATGCAGAACGTTCTGCATGATTATGAAGATGAGGAGTGCATAAAGATACTGAGGCAGTGCAACAAGGCCATTCCAGCGAAAGTGATGGTTGTGGAGATGGTGATGAAGTTCGCCGTGGACGCAAGTGAGATGGTGGTGCAGAACCAGCTGACGATGGACATGTCGATGATGACACTCACCGGAGGCAAAGAACGCACAGAGAAGGAATGGGCAAACATCTTTGCTGAAGCAGGTTTCACCGGAGGACACAAGATGACCCCCATCGTGGATGATTTCTTGTGCCTTATCGAAGTCTTTCCTTAATATATATATATATATATATATATATGCATGTGTAATGGCATCAATAATAATGTATACCCCTAGTGTATACTCCTACTCCTTTATATTTTCTTTTCAAAATAAAGCTGGACTCAATGGTGTGCTTAACATTTACATAAAGTAGGGACTCAAATGTGAGTTTCAAATCTCTCCTCTCACTGATGTCTTTTATCTTAATTTTTTTCTTAAATTTTTAGAAGCTTTGTCATTTTGTTTCTTTTGAACTAGAATACATTACATCTGCATGTGTACAGAGGCAACCAGTGCATCTATCCTCACAATGCACTAGCCCTTGTGCCCTCACAGTAACCTTGTGAAACTCCAATGTCAGTTATAATACGCCCATTAAAATCTCATAAACCTTTGATGACAAAACTAACGGCTCTTCATGTCACGACCCATCATAACGCCGCAGCTCTCGCAGGATGATGTAAAGCTGCTGCCACGCAGAATCCTGCTGCTTTAGGAATCGCCCCTGCCATGCGTTCATCAGTGAATTATTCTTTTGCAGTTACTTTGGGTACAGCCGAGACCCAGCGAAGCCATGTCACTACTACCTTCATTCTCTCTTCCTGCGCCCTTGCTGAACTTTGGCATTGCAACTCTGGGATTTAAATTTATTTAGCTTATTAAATTCAAAATTGTTATTGGCACTTCGAAGATAAAATGATGAAATGTTAGGCTTAAAAATATCAATATGCATTTATATAATGAAATATAAAGAGTCAAGATGAAGTTCATGAAAATTTAATAATGATGTTCAAATAATGTAACAAATATTAAGTATCATAGGAGTACAAATAAATAAATGATGTAACTAATTAATATAAGGTTGAGGTAATAATTAAATAATAATAAAATGAGCGCATACTTCTCGTTTAAGAATTTGAGCTATTTATTTTGAATTTTTTTTATCTTTGTTCCCTTCATTTATGGCTGTTATAATTATATGGAACATGAAATATCATTTATCAATCAATATATCAATAAGGGCATCAAATGTAATGTTTTCATCTTCTAATTTCAATTTATATTTTCTATTTTAAAAGCTATCAAATTGTTAAGTAATTCCTTTGGGCTTTGGATCAATATTTTTCTTCTTTTATTTATTGAAAAGTATATATAAGAATTCTACTGATATATCTTTTTATAAATTTATTTAGATTATTAAACTTAAAATATGTTATTATCAATTGAAGATAAAACGATTCAATGTTAAATTTAAAATGATGAAGATGCATTTTTTTATATGATTACTATTTATGTAATGAAATATAAAGAGTCAAAATGTATTAGCAATTTTAAAAATGATCATATAATTTAATGGGTACTGAAACTTTTTAGTCACGATCATGTTTATCGGAGAATAATCTATGTGAATTGCCTATGTAGTACCACATCAATATTTTTTTCTCTCTTTCATGTTAAGTTTAAAAAAAAATAAAAATGCCAATCAATATTTCTTTGCTCCTTCACTCAAACTTAATTTTGCATCTGTATTGTCATTCGATTTTTCAAAAATTTCAATCATATTCATTATTAAAAGAAATTAAGATAATAAAGAAATGAAAAAATGAAATATAAAAATATAAAAAAGCTTTTATAAGGTCATTCAACCTTTGTAACATTTAATGTAATAAAAAAATGATGATGCTATGTCAATATTTTCTCTCTTCATTTAAGTTTTAGAATAATAAAATGATACAAAATAGAAAAAAAATAAAAAGTGTGGTAGCCCCATAAAAGAGCTTTCGACCCTTGGCCCTTGTCAGCAAGAGGCGGCAACCCTTTTATGGGATTGCTTGCATACCCAATCGTACGAATACCAAGATTCTAGAATTATTCATTCATATGGAAGCAATTTTGAATATTTCTTATAATACACTTTTTATTTCTTTATTAATTTTGTCTCTTTTTTAACTATTTTAATGATATTTGTGACATATTTTTTGAAACATTGAATAAGGGGCTACCGCCTCTCACTGACAATAGAGGAGGTGGGGGAGAAATTGCTATTTTTAGTTCTTATTATTTCAAAATTTAAGTGGAGAGAGAAAATTTTGTTATGAGATCGTGATTTTTTATTTCATTATATGGTTAACAAAATTGATTGACTCTTGTAACAACTTCTTCTTCTTCTTCTTCTTCTTCTTCTTCTTCTTCTTCTTCTTCTTCTTCTTCTTCTTCTTATTATTATTATTATTATTATTATTATTATTATTATTATTATTTGCCTCAATTTTATTATTTTAACTTTTTTAATGTTTGATCTTTTTTAAAAATTGAATAATCACACTACAGCAAAATTTAATTTTTATGACGTTAAATAAAGGTTACTGAAGATTCATTATACGTCACAAAAAAATATTTGTAACATTTAATAGACGTCACTCTGAAAACGTCATTGAAAGCGAGTTACAGAAAGATCATAGTGATGTTTATCTAATAACCATCACAAATAAATCAAACGTCACAAAAGCTTCACCCTTTGATAACATTTAAACGTCACAAAATATTAAATATTAGTAACATTTATATGTCACTAAAGATAAATTATATAAACGTCACAAAATATTAAATATTAGTAACATTTATATGTCACTAAAGATAAATTATACAAACTTCAAAAGTTACTTATTAGTGACATTTAAATATCTCTTGCCAATAATTAATGAAGACCAAGTTTTTCTTTAGAGCATTTTGTTGAGCAGATGAAAAGAGGCCGAGTGATCAAGAAGCTTTGCCAATAGATTCGTTGTTCGTCCTTCGTGGGAAAGAAAGAGAGTGGAGTACATGGACGAGAGATCAAGAAGTCATTAGGATGCATGAGAGAGAGAGAGGAGAGAATAAAGACAAGAGATCAAGAGATCGGCCGAATGCATAAAAAGAGAGGAGAGAGAGAGAAATGACCTCCTGCTCTATGGAGGCGTCCATCGATGACGATTGGCGTTTCTCCCATCCAAGCATTTGAGGAGAGAGAAAAGAATGGCTTGAATAAGGAGGTGTTAAGGATTTGTTGGTGTTACGACTTTAAATCAAACCATTAAAATCAAATGGATAGTGACTTGAATTTAAAATATCCTAAAACTTAATATTTGTATTAGAATTTGATCCTTTATTACTTAGACGTCACTAATAACTAATTATTGGTGATGTTTAATAAAAGTCACCATTGTTAGAACATTTCGTGACGTGGGCGCTTTTTCCAAAAGTCACTAATTGTTGAAATTCTTGTAGTGTCATGAAATACAAAATTAAGTTTTGAATGGAGGAGAGAGAAAAATGTCAATGTTATATTTTTTGAGAAAATATTGATGTAGTGCTAACATAAAAGTTTCTGAAGACCAATAATTATGAGGTTACAAAGTAAAATTAGATAAATATTTTTGTGAATATCCACTAGCTGGATAGTCATTTTTTAAATTTATTCAGATGTAGTTCATGAAAATTTAACCATGAAATTAAAATTTTAATACACATAATAGTAATGAGAATACTAAGTTCCACATGAGTACAACGAATTAAATGTTGCAATAAAGTAATGGAATGTTGAGTTAATAATTAAAGATTATAAATTCAAAAAATCGCATAAAAATATGAATAATGGAGAAAGAAAAAGAAGGCTTTGCACTCATGATTTATCACTTTGAAGATGAAACGAAGAAAGATAGATCACTAAAGAATAAATTCATTAATTATATACTTACTATTTCAAAATATCATATCTAAAATTTTTACTTTGAAAACAAAATGATGAAATGTCAACCATGAGAAAATAAATTTCCTGTAACATTCTAAGGTAAAATGAAAAAAAAAAAAAGAAAAGCAACAGAGCCCAAGCCGCCCAAAGCTCAAAGCCCAATTACTAGACATATCATAAGATAATGCTCTAAACCCCCTCCCACCAACTCCAAGTCGGCCGAGCAGCAAAAGATTCCCATCCACTGTAGCTATTGTTCACTCTCTCAACATTTTCTCTCATTCGACCCTCAACATTTTCTCTCATTCGACCAATACTTTAGAGATACAGTAACTTGATTACTGTAGCTACAGTAAGTTCTCTTCTCAATCTCTCCTTTAATCCCTCATTTAGCTATAGTAGCTGAACTTTTCACATTCACTCTCTTTCACTGAAGGTTCTCGGCAGCACTTAGGAAAGAGGAGGAAAGGCTGGAGGGAGAAAAAGTTGATTAAAAGAGAAAAAGCTAGGAGAAGAAGAAAAAAAAAAGAGAGGAAGAAACTCGGTGATTAATTAGTTAAGATTCAAATCTTTCTAATCTCTCATTAATGATATTTGAGTGTGTGGATTAGGACATAGAGAACAAATCTTTTGTATTTAGGATGAAAATTTAAGGAATGTGTATTTGATGATTTAATTTCTTAAGTTATTATTCTATTACTAACAATGATTAGAATCTAATACTACTTGTTATTCATGCTTAATTCATAAGTAGTTTACTTATTACTATATATGAACATGTTTATTAATCTTAATGTTTTAAATGCTACTTATATATGATTCATGTTTGTAGAAATTCGTTTAATAAATTGTTAGTTATATATGAATAGTGTAAAGTCTCTATTGTTTATGTTGGATGAATGTACACCATATAGGTGTCTGAACATATGTGTAAAAATGGGGGAAGAATGAACACAGCCGTGACGGATTGAGGTACGACCGTGATGCATATAGAGATTTTATGCCTTAGCGACAGAACGACCAATGAAAAAAATTCGACATTCTGTCACGGTCGTGACCGTATTGTCACACAGCCGTGACATCTAGAACGTTTCATACCTTAACGAATTTTTTAGAATGGTCGAAAAATGACTCTTCTGTCATGGGCGTACAAGCACATACAGGGGAAAATCACCCGTGCCGACAAAATGCCAACCCGTGAGGATTTAAGATCCGAGCACGACCGTGACGTTCGGCAGCACGGTCGTGACCTATAATATCATAAGAAAAATGCCTAAGTGTTTGATCGTACCAATGGCACGCCTATGGGGGAACAATCGTGACCAGTCATAGAGGATGTGTATTGTTTGAAATGTCCACACTTAGCACGATTCTTAAATAGGATTAAAATATGCAATATGTATTATATGATTGTATGTATTGATGAATGTAAATAAAAGATATATTGATATGAAGGTGTCTTGTTATAATTGTGGAGGGGAATAAAGTCTTTACTTGCTAGCTTATGTGATGTATTCCCAAGGAAGTAATGTCTGACCCATCCTGGTTTGTACTTCCAATGGGACAAAAATATTTCGGCCAGTTTTAGTGAATCAACATGGTCTTCTCAATCACTAAGATAAGAAGTTATCTAACTAAAGATAAAAGATGGAAAGTAAAGTCTTACATTTATGTATGTACTTCAAGGGGAACAAAGCTTAAGAAGTAAAGTCTTACATATGTGTATGTACTTTCTAAAGATGACTTGGGACATAAAGATGAAGATGATGATGAAAGCACAAAAAATGATGCTAATGTATATTCCATTGTCATAAGATGTTATGTAAGAAGATGTTAAAGTAAAGCAAGATAAATAATGATATGCTTTAGCATAATGATAAGTTATGCTATGATTTAACCTAATGTTTATGATATTACATGTCTATCTTATCTTGCCATAATGATATATTCACATGTCATATAGTGTGCATAAGTAGCTCATAGCATGTATATGATTTACATATAATAATGATAAAATACATATGCCATGACATATAGAGATCATGTTATAAGAGCATAGCATGCATTGACTCTAACGGAAGAAATCCCTTGCACCCCATTGATCCGTGCAAGTATGGACGAAACTTAAGCTCGACGGCGAGAGCCTCATGATGGTAACATTGCACATAGGTTGATCATACTACGGTCCAAGTTATCTTACTTATGTTATTATGATGAACTCTTATAAGAGTTAAGTATGTATGACCTATGGGTCTTTGAGTCATGTACTTTTTTATGAACTCATTTATGTATGATGAACCTTATGTTGAGTATTATGTTAGAGACTATGTGGCCCATGAGTTAGAGATGTATCTTGGATTTTATTCACTTATGAAGTCTTCCGATGTGTTTTATGTTATTGGACTTTATTATTATATTTTTCGCTGCAATATTATATGTAATTAGGTCATGTAAAATAACGTCGCCTAAGGTCTGACAATTAAAATTGGGGCCTAATTTTGGAGACGTTATATTTTCGACTACTAAGTTGATCAATTTTGTAGACCATTGAGTAATCATCATCTCAATATATCTAAATAATTTTAATTGTTAATATATCATGTATTAAATAAGTTACATAAGATGAAAGGGCAACCGTCTGGTATGCTAACAAATTAGAATTTAATGTCAATAATGAATAAAGTGTGAAGTCAAGAAAATCAAAGGTTTAACTTTATTCCAATAAATGAATGGCGATTTGACCGTAGCTAATGTTTGAGATCTTTAACTGCGGCTGCCCTATCCAAGATCATTTAATTGTCTGCTTCAATGTTGACTCCTAGACTCGTTTGTTTGTGGAACCGAATGAAAATCACACTTATTCCATCAAACACCATCTCGAAATCGAATTCTGAGACAGAAACAAATGTGGTGAAATCGGAGTCACCGAGGTCACGTAACCACGGTCCCACCTTCACGATTCTATCATTTTTTGTGGAATCGGGAGCAACATCAATTTTTTTTTGTCTTTTGGGTTTCACCCGACGATTTTTTTTCAAAAATCATTTTTTTCTTTTTCTTTTCTCACACCACATCTTCAATAAAACAAATTATTTAATAAATATAAAATATTCATAATAATATATTAATATAATATTATTTATTACTTATTATTTCATTAAAATTTTAATATTTCATTAAATATAATTAATTTAAAAAACTATTTTTATAGTCAAATAATATACTTTTTAACAAAATTTTTCCTATAAATTTTTTTATAATTTAATTTTAATTAATAATAAAATTATACTTGATAATTATAATAATCATTTTTAATTTAAAATTCACCAAAAATTCATCCATCATATCTACTTTTTCCTATCACATCAACTACCTTATTCCTTATCATTAAATTTCACTCCAACCGAATACAATCCGAACTAATCTATCAATTCAGCTATATACCAAGAACTTATGAGGAACCACAATTCCATTTCAAAACGACCCCTTAAGAGATCTATGAAAATAGGTATTATAAATTTAAATATAATTTTATTAGTTAATAAAAATAAATGTATAATTTTAGCAACGTAAGAAAAATTTGACCAACCCGAAAAATCTACTCGATCCAAAAAAAATCGAATTGAAAAAACCGAAAATGAGGAACCGAATACGATTTAGGGTGGTTTTTAATAAATTAAAATCTACTCGCTAAAATTAAAATCCACTCGCTAAAATCCACTCGAAAAAAAACTATAAGAGCCTCGGAAGCCCATTTTTTATTTATAATTTTTTATTTATATAATTAATACATATGTTATTAATTCTTTTATTATAGATGTAATATTTTTTGTATAAAATTTCATACTTTTGTATTACATTATCAAACTCTAATTTAATATTAAAATAAAATATTAAAATAAATGAAAAATATATTATGATCTAGGTTCATTCATAATATATTTGTGATGATAAAATTCACTTTGTCCCTCTGTTGTGGTCATACAACTGAGATGCGCAGATTCTAATAATAATAAATATTATTTTTTCAGCGCAATCACAAGTTCGAAAAAAATGAGAAAAACTCTCACACTAATGTTGAAATTTATAACAGATATAAATTCTAGAGATCGTGGAATCGAACAACTTGCACCTCGAGATCGAGGACCGAACTTCTGAAAAACGAAACTCTTTGTCATAGTACAAGTACTCTTGAACGAACATCTTCGAAAGTGTGTTTGATACCTCTGGTATTAGTTCCCTCTATAGGGGAGGGAGTTTTGGAAGAGGGGCAATGTGATGCGTGTACAAAATGCGCATCACGTGCGTTCATGCGAGATCGCACGGACGTGTGTGCTCCGCGCATGTCATCGCGCAGTATCAACGCGCAATCGCGCGCATTGTGCGATTGGCATTGCGCACTTCTGCGCACTTACGTGCGTGCGTGCTTACACGCTTACGCGCGTGATGCCCAAAAGGGAACACAGCCCAACACTTTATGTGATGGGTGATTATTTCGGCCATGATGGAGAGAAATGTCAATTGAACCAGCCAATGCGAGGGATGCATATACCAAGTGGGTTTTTTAGTTTTGTATCCCATTCTCATCTTTACGAGGGAACATCATATGCAACTAGCACGCAGGGAGTCTGACAAGCCACTTTGGCAAAATAAAACCATTACTACAATTGAAGAAAGATTCTAATGGCCTCAATTCAAGAAAGATGCTGCTAACTTCGTTATGCATTGCCAAGTTTGTCAAGTGGTGAAGGATTTTCTACATCTCCCATATCTATATTATCATTGAAATGAGATTCATTTTGTGAAAATCATACTCTGAATTATTATAAAAAAATATTATCGTTCATTTACGAGCCATCAATAATTTAGACTCTCATATTTTGTAGTATTATAATTCTGAATAAAATTTGAGAATATTTTAGTAATCTTCTAAATATAATTAAAATTATTTATGCAAAAAAACCTACTATAATGTACGAATTGTCAAGATCTTAATTATCCTAAAATATTACGATTTTACTATCTTATCTCCTCTAATTGATCGTGAGATCTTAATACGATTTTAATTTTAGTCACACAATCTTATAATCTTATCCGATCCTAACAATCTGATTAATAAAATTATTTAAAAAATATATTTATAATAATAATTAATATACATGAAGTTTAATATATTTTTTCATTTTTAATATGTTTTGATGTAAATTAGCTTCATAATCAATAAAAAATAACTTAGTGAGGTGCAATTAAGATTTAAGCGTGGTAAATTTAACAAATAATATTTATTATTTAAAAATATACTTATTTTATTAATAAGTAGATCGGATATTTTGATCCCTTCTATTCTTAGACCATCCAAAGCTAAAGATAATCTGTATTAGTAGTTATCCAACTTATCGAAAATGCATCAAATGCTCGTAAGATTGCCACCATTTTGTAAATGAAAATAATAAAAAGATAGATGATTTTTTTTTATTTATGTTTTTGTTTTCGGTGCAAAAAATGTTTATTTAAATTAGTGTAAGAAAAGAGGAGGGAAGTGATGGGTGGCGCAGCAAAAGCCAGCGGTCTCCGAAAAAGATAAGGAGTCCCGAATCCCATCTCTCCATCTCCATCCGCTAGTTCTTCGTCTCCGTCTCGAGGAGGAGGAGGAGATGGCTTCTCTGCAGCAGGCGCCTGCGGCTGCCCACCGGTCTCTTCTGCTCACTTCCGCTTCTTGTTCTTCCCACCAGGGATTTGTGCTGCTACCTCGTCTCCGTGACAGGAGTAGAAGGATCGCGTCGCATATCAGGGCTGTTCAGACCTCCCCAGTTCCTCCTCAAGGTAAAGCTGATCACCACAGCGTCCCCTACTTTGCTTCGCTGCCGCCCTTTCAGTTCTGCTTTTACCTTTGGGCCCAACCGGAAGCCATCAAGCACCATTCTTGTTTTGCAGCTAGAATGACAATGTGCTTGATGATTTCTGATAAGAATCTATGAGAAGGAGCGAGGAACATACTCTGTCTCGCTCCTAGTCCTAACGTATTTGCAAAGCTTTACAGAGTCAGCAATCACGCCTTTTATCCATCTTCCTTTCTTGGCATTTGAACAAACAGTTTGAGTCGCCTTCACTTAACTCCTTTTTGTTCCCATAGCTTGGTGGTCTCCTCTGTGATCTTGGCATACGAACCCTTTCTCCCAGTTCAATTTTTGTTGCTCTTTCTAAGATGTTTCCATGAGTCCATGTTGTGTTAAATTCCGGAATGTATTAAGGTAACAAATTTAGAAAAAAAACATATATTGTTATATGGACATGATTCATCAGGATTAAAAAAATATTGAGCCAGAATCAAACATTCTAAGCCTCTGCCTATATTAGTCAAATTTCTCTGTGATTAGAAAATATTAAGAAATTGATCTGACAAAACTATGATTAACTACAATTAACTGGCAGACCATATGCTATGTGAGGAAAATTTTCGTACCAACTTGCCTATAGGAGTGAAAAGATGATATAGAATGGTGAGCTTTACTATCTGCTGTACTTTATCGTTCTTTCTCTTGCAGAGAATTCTAGTAGGCGCCAAACACTTCTGATAGGAGCAATTGCCATTTGGGGCTTTCTATCTCATGCTAATTCTGCCTCATGTAAGTTTTGCTCCAACCCTCAATTAAGGTATTCTAGAGAAAGGAGTTGGTGTTGTACTTCTGAGTAAAGTATTTGCCTGCTAATTGTGCAGTGTATTTTCCTAAAATTGTGATGGATTTCTGACAGAATCCTGATATGGCTCAGTTGCAGCAGAGGCTAAGAAAGGATTTCAAGGTGTGTTAGATAAGAAGGATGGTTATTCTTTCCTCTATCCATTCGGATGGCAGGTAAGCGCCAAATATCTTTTTTTTTTTTATTTTACTGTGTGAGAGCATTGCCAAATTTTGCATAAATGGGTGTATCATTTTTTTCTGATATGTGCCTAATCCAGGAAGTCGTTGTCCAAGGGGAAGACAAGGTTTTCAAAGATGTGATAGAGCCTTTAGAAAGTGTTAGCGTTAACATGGTTGCAACTAGCAAGGAAGATATTAAAGAACTTGGATCACCACAAGAGGTTTGCTAAGCTTTCTCTTTGTGCAGAGAATTTTGGGGATATAAGAATAAACTTTTCATGTATTTAGCTGCATCTTCTTACTTAATGTCCCTTGTGTTAGGTTGCTGAGGTTTTAATCAAGAAGGTTTTGACATCTTCTTCGCAAAAAACAAAATTGGTTGAGGCATCAGAGGTCAGGAAATCTCGCCCTTTATTCATCAGGAGAGAACTATTAACTTTCAAATAAATAATCATTCATATCATCATATGTTTTCTATAGATTGAGTTGAACTGGGTTGAAAAATATCTTGCACATAAACAATGGAACACACACAGGATTCATGAGATGTCAGTATATGACAGTACTCATGTTGTCAGTGAACATTTGAGAAAGATCTCTAAAAAACCATTTGAGAAAGACATGTTTAACGGATTAACAATTTTCAGTTTGGTTTTCATTGGATTCTTAATCACATATTTTATAGATTGGCTGATCGAATACACGCCATCAACATGTATCTTGTTTTCCTCTTCAGAAGGTCTTATTTTGTTTCTGTGGCCTTTTCTTGGCCCCATTTGACATAAGTATACTGACTGTTTTTCTTCTTGAAGTATATATGCAAATAAGCAACCTTATACATGCTTACAAATCTGTTTGAAATACCACGCTAGTTAACTAGTGGTGGTTACACTCTTTTCTGCAATCTGTGTATTTTTGGATGTATGCTACTGATGTTTTAATTTTTTGGGGGAAACTTTACATCTAACAGCACGAAGTTGATGGAAAGTCCTATTACACCTTTGAGTTCATCGCCCAGGCTCCGAACTTCACCAGGCATGCTCTTGGAGCTATTTCCATCGGAAATGGTACGAACAGCATAACCTTTCTAGAATTCCTTTTTATTCTGGCGCATGTATTTGGTGGATTTCTTACTTGTCTAAATTCCATTCTAAACTATCTGAATCAATTCTTCCTGGACCACAGGTAAATTCTACACTTTGACAACCGGTGCCAACGAGAGGAGATGGGAAAAGATGAAGGACAGGCTTCATACAGTAGTCGATTCCTTCAAGATATTCAATGTTGAAAATTTTATTGGTTGATGTCCATTGCCCCAGTTGAGTTCTTTTTGTGGTATCTCATATGTTCCTTCTCATTTGCTCATGTCGTCGGTATAATGACCTTGACATGATAAATACATTATTTATGAGGTGAAACTTTTGGAGAGGTTGCCAAGTAACACAAAAAAAAAAGAAGATATTCTTAATGCATGAGATCTCAACTACAAGGACGGACTTACAAATCCGGAGATTTCTTTTAAGAAGCTACGCTTTAGAACTTAAAACCAGAGTTTTGCAAACGAGCTTCACACCATACAAAAGTTAACTTGAATAGTTTCTCTCTCTCTCTCTCTCTCTCTCTCTCTCTCTCTCTCTCTCTCTCTCTCTCTCTCTCTCTCTCTCTCTCTCTGCAAGTGGAAAAGCAGCCGCAATGATGAGCATAGGAAGAACTATTCTTCTTTTACTATTTTACGGTGACTTGATATGTTATGATGATTAGTAATTGTCTATCTGTAATATGCTAAATTTAATTTGCATATAATCATATGGTTTAATATTTTATTATAAAATTGATAAGTAATATGATATGTGTGTTAATAGTTGTAACTCAAAGTGTTCGATTGTAAAATTTGACGAAAATTTGTATAAGGTATAAAAATATGATTTTTATATAAGAAGACAAGCTAAAAGTAATTTTTAATAAAATTTAGGTGGTGTTTTAGTTAGGTAAAATAAAGTCGTAAAATAAAAAAAATTGTACAATCGTGATTTTTATTTTCAAAGAAAAAAATTAGATTTTGATATACAAATATTTTATTTGAATCCAAATAGGAGGTAATTATTTATTTACATGTGATGTCAGTAAATGAATAAATAAATTAAATAATAAATAATAAATAATACAAAATCATTTACTTAAATGACATTGCATGTAAAATCATTTTGGTGCTCTCAAATTGGCCAACCTTAAGTCGGTTCCCCCTCAGTCATATTTATTAAAACTACAAGATTTTGCAACCCCTTATTACATTCCATCACTTGCCTCAACTGAAATTGGAGAAATTAGAGAAAAAAGAAAGAGAATTAGGGTTGTGGTAAGTTTGAATTTGATTCTTTTACTAATTTTACTTACATAACTCTTTGAATTAGAGTTTCTTTGAATTTTTTTTATCTTATCCCTTTTTTTATTTCAGTTAAATATGGAGTAAAGCTTCACTTGTTCATAAGGAAAAGTAAACACAGGGTAAATTTGTTTCCTAAAACTTTAATTACACTTCTGCATAATTTCAAGTTGCCAAAAATTATGAAATTCACTCATCATGATTCAAGTTGAGAATCATTAAGGGAATCTAGTTAATCACATGCTTGTAGAAAAAGTTATGTTCTCATCATTCAGATGCTATTGTTCTATCCATCGAAACTATTACCCAATTTTGTAAATTGAATACTAAATGAAATATGTTATGAATTATTTGATAATCTATTATAATAATGATACATAACTCAATTTTCATTTCCAATTAGATTCATTTTAAAAGGTTTTGTCTACTGAATGTTATAAATGGCAAACTAAATCTTACTTAGTTTGTTAGAATCAAATTTAGGATGCATCGTGTTAGTACTTGTTAAATTTATTGTGCTCATCCATAATATAATATAACTAGTTGTGATGAATTAAATTGAGAATGTGTAATTGACATATAATGTTTGCGTTAGTATGGTTGTATAAGTTATTTTGACACTTATGTCCTAAAAGTAATATGTTTATATATTATTACTATAGGGTTATATGAATGATAAGAAAAAGAAATAGAGAAACACTTTGTGTCATTGCTTATGTTATGTAAGTTGATTCCTATTCTATGTATTCCCTTATTTTGAATTCGATGTGACATTTAATTGTGAATTGTATTATATGCCTTCGGATAAGCTCTAATGAAAGCATGTTTGAGGTGATTGATCAATTAATTACACATTTGAAAAGTATATGTAATATGTTATGAATTATTATTGTAGATTGCAATAGTATTTTCTTAAATGAATGATCGATATGATTCATCATATTTGAGATACGATTATTCATGATGAATCATTCATCTGTATTTGTCTATATCATGCATATACACATACGATGGTTGGATGCAAGTGCTACATCGCTAATCACGATGAGAGTCACCTATAAAGTCCAATCCATCATCTTGTTCCTAAAAAATAAGATGATATAAAATGGAACTAAGTGTCATAAGAAGCTAAGTACTACAATGTGAGAAATCATGATGACAAAACAACTCTAAAATCTATATGGGCCACCAAAGCCACCTATCACCTTTTGATTTGTATGGTGGCCGGAGATAAGTATCACATTGCTTATTACGATGAGAGCCATCATTAGAGTCCAATCCATCATTTTCTTCAAAAATAAGGTGAGATAAGATGTAGCTAAGTGTCATATCATGAAAAATCATAGTGGGAGTGAACTTTAGAATTCGTATGGGTCACCTCTGAAAGTTATTTATCGACTATACAAATTGATCGGTTGGTAATCTATTTATATGATAGTGTTGCATATGAGAACATATGTTTGATATGTTCAAATGATATTGATCATAATTTGAGTGTGATGCTTTTAATTAGAAGGTTGTATCGTATATATGAAAATACCTATTTTGATATTATGGTTCATGCATATTTTTTGTCTTTCCGAATTTATTAATTGATAATACATTTAGGTTAAGAATTATCAACTTACTAGCTTACACTATTATTTTGAACATTTTTTAGATGAATATCATTGTTTAGTGATCGTGCGAGGTAATAACCATAGAAGGATTGTATAACAATCTTGTTGGTAAGATATTAAGAAGAATTGCATTTCTAAGGCTTCTATTAGGACGTCGAGAAAACTGATCATGTTTATTATTTATATCAAAATAAGTTGTATAAAAATTAAAGTCATTTTGAAATGTAAAAAAGTATTGGTCTGCTCCTAGTAAATTTCATAATTTGTTTATATCATGTTTTTACATTTTTTTATTTTATATCATCTGTAACGAGTTACAAATTTTAAATTAAATCAGGATTTATATCGGGATTGTGACATTCACTATATTAATGAATATTCAGGTTACTCTTGAAGAAAGAAAAAAAAAATACGACATTAACTTCAAAGAGAATAATGATGGCCCTTACCATGATAGACGCATCTTTGGTAGCAAAGTAATGCTTATCAGGGTTTCGTGTTCGTATCTACGATTTTATGGATTCTTAGATAAATGCAATGATAATTTTATATAAAAATTGAATGAGCTTTTTTCTAAACCGTGAATAACACATAATTTATCATATGAAATAAATCTTGTCTCTTCTTGAACGAGAAATTTTTCATAATTGGTCTCTCCCAACTATGTTTTGATCTCATTTTGGTACTCAAATTTTATTTTATAATTAATCGATCCGCTAACTTATAAACCTATAACAAAATAGTCCTAACTTACTGTAGTAGGTTATCAAGTTATTTTATTAATTAAATTGTTGATGTGGATGTCATGTGGCATCCACGACAGTTGAAATTCAAAATTTAAAAAAAAACAAATAATATATCAGTAATCAGCACCTTTATGAAAAGACTGAAAATTTGATAATTTTTATTTGTATCTGAATAAACTCCCTGGAGAGTATGAAAAGACTGAAAATTTGAATCTTCTTCTATTCTCATTTAATAAAATTCTACATCGTCTTTAATTTTTCTAATTTTCTTGTCATGCATAATTTTTGTTGTGCAAAAATTTTAACAATTTTTTTTTGAAGAGGTGCAAATGCCAAAGGCCAGATAATTTGAAGTTGAATCAAATTTTATAACTGAATCGATGACGGAATAATGACCGAAATTTGGTTTATAATTTTCTTTACCATACAACAGATGAAGCGTTCATAGCAACATAAATAGCAGCTGATAAATATTGAGAGATGAGAACAAACAAATATGGGGCTATGATGCACTCGAACATGTGAAACCTGTACGAAGGTGTCGCTTGGATCACTGAGCAAAGCAAGAATCAGGGCCGATCGGCGCTCGCCGTGCGTACCTATTCGTCACCGGAGCAGCCGCGATTCCTCGTTGATTCAGCAGACACCTGAAGTATTGTAGGCGCTGTAGTACGGTGGTGTTCAGGTTCTCAACAACAGTTCCCTCTCGAGGACTCCACAAGCGTTCTGCATAGGAGCAGACAAGCTAAGCAAAAATAATATCCTAACTGGTATTAAATTATCAACCAAGCTTCAAAGTATAAGGCAACCGTTGACAGAAAGACAACGGCAATTGCAGTAAAACAATGAAGAGAACGTGAGATAGAAAATACAGCAATCTAAAGCCAACGTCTGCAAAGCTTGAACAAAGTTAGGAAACATAGGAATTATGGAACATCTTCTGCGATGCTTAGTGGGGATAACAGGAATATCAACTGCATCTGCGTGATATACAGAATGTATGTGACGGCGTCAGTGGAAACAAGGAGGTCAGTTCTGAGAAACACGAAGCTCTTCGCAGGAAAGATCATGTTATGTGACATTACTTATTATTCGTGCTGAAAGTACACAATTGGGTAATTGCATTATTAGGCTCTCGTTGAAAATTCTAGTATAGTTAACAGTTTGGAAAATTTCTGATGTACCTGCAGCAGCAGCAGCTCGTGGCCAGATTGTTTGCAGAACATCTGATGTATCAGCTGTCTCCCCCCACATACAAACCTCCCCTCCGAGTACGAGCTTCTGCTGTGTGGTGTTCTTTATCCCTTCCAATGGCTCAGGCTTGTAGAATTCATCCCATGGAATATCAAGATGATCAAGATACCATACACCTTGGTTGCTCATAATACATCTAAAACCCTTGGCAACAGCTTGGGGGCAAACTCCAGGACCCAGCCTGCAATATACGAAAAATACGAATTAATGCAACGGGTGGCTGACCAGATTCAATAGGAAATTCATGACAGTTGTAGAAAAAAAAAGTATGATGTAAGCACCATACCAGTTATGCACCACTGTTTGAGGATTCAGATTTTCCTTAAATGCATTAAAGGTTTCTTCCCTGACAAGGTGAAAAAGTTATGATTTTGTTATGGTCCTGCTGATAGTGGCACATGATTTCCTAAATTTTCCTTTTTAATTCCACTGTGACAAGGAATTAAATAAACATGCATACCAATTGACGGGAGCCCAGTTAAGAGCGGTGGCTATCTCTTGGGCCTTCAATACAAAATATTGATATGCATCCTTTGGGGTCATATGCTTTTCCTTGAGCCTGTGAATTGATACAGCAAGATTTAAAAAAATATCCCAGGTGAGGTAACTACCTTGAAGTGAGGAAAGTGCAATATTGCCCCAAGACTGTAGAAACACATTTCGAGCTCTTCGACTCGCGTCAAAACTATCGTGAAGATTGCATGATAGTAATCTTCCTCTGTGTGCATGGATATTCCACTACTTTAAACAACAACATTTAGTGGAATCCACACAAGATAAATGCTACATTTCTATGCTACAATATTTTAGTACACATGCAAGAAAATTGAGTCCAAAACATTGTAAATGCAGGCTGGAAGAAGAAAACTCTCTTCGTCACGTACCAGTGAGCCACATGAGGAGTTGAATTCCAGCAACCTGAAATTTCAGGTAATCTACATTATTAAGCTAACATAATCTCTATCGGAAATCCTCCGAAGAAAAATCAGGTAAATAATTAAACAAAAATAATATTGGACTTTATGAAGATGGTTAGTATCATTAGACTAGATTTCAAGACATTCCATCAAGAACAGGCTTATTGCTCTGGAACATTGATGTAATCCGTATTAAAAAAGATACGCAAAAGGTCATTTGGATTCAGTATAGAAAATCTGTAGTGTTCTTCCCTAAAGCAATGAAAGGATCAAAGAATTAGAAGAAACACCCAAAACTATGATTTATTTGCTATGTTTCTGATCTATGTTGACCCTCAGTTCCGTTTCTTCTCAGGTTAATGGAATATACCAGGTTTAACTTCAAAAGCGAAAAGAAAATGAAAACAGATAGCCCGTTTGGTTGGGGAATCAGACTAGAACCGAGGGCTATCTCCAAACATCAGACTGTGGCCTGGTTCCTGAGGGGGAACCAAGGTCACTCTTCTAAAATAATTTCGGTGGAATTAGCGCACTGTAGCTATGGTTCCCTTCTTTTTTTTGTTGACAATTTTTTTTTCTATTTTCTATTTTCATTTCTTATTTTCCTTCTCTTTCACATTTCTCTTATAAAATAAATTATTTAATAAATATAAAATATTTATAATAAATAATTAATATACTATTACTTATTATTTCATTAGAAAATTTTAATATTTATTAAATGTAATATAGTAAATATTGATTTTTTATATTTAAATAATATATTTTTAACAAAAAAATTTCCTTTAAAATTTTTTATTTATAATTTCATTTTTATTATTTAATAAAATTATGCTTTATATTTATAATAATTATTTTAATTTAAACACCCACTAAAAATTAATTCATCACATCTGTTTTTTCCTATCACATCAACTACTACCATTTCTCATCATTAAACCCCCTCCATTTAAACACACTTCAAACTAATTTATCAATTTAACTATTCTTCGAGAATTTGAAAGAAACTAGTTTCCAAATGCAGCCATAAAGTAACAGAACTGATGTGAATAGAACATTAATACATGCTTTCTACCTGTTTCAGTCATTTGCTATCCGTTAGTGCTCATATAAATAAAAAATTTGATTGCATGAAATTAAGTATTTAAAGAATAATTAATCTACATTGTACAGCCATTTAGTCGAAATTTCCTTGTGCTTCTACCTTATTTTACTTGGATAGATATTTTCTACTGTCATATTATTTTCACTAAAAACAATTATTATACCAACTAACCAGTATCGACTTCATCCCCTCCCAAGTGAAAGAATCCGAATGGAAAGATTTTCCTCATGTCTGCAATAATATGTAGAAACATCAATAGCAATATATGACTAGTTTAAGCTATGTAAAATATTGTTGACATTCAGAAAAACATCTTTGTTATAAAGACGATACTTTTGAGATGAGATAGGTTTAATATATATATGAGAAAGTGCAAAACAGAAATATCTAGTGAAGGGTAGTAATTCTGAATATTGTAGGAAAAGAAACTTACAGATTGAACTGAAGTTGTAATATCCTAAAAAATAAAATAAAAGAAAAAGAAAAGAAAAATAAATAGAAAAAAATTATAGCTAATTAAGGCTAAATTATGAAATCACTAGCCTAATAAGCTCAAAATCTAGCCAATAAGTAGTCCCTTATGCCCTAAGCCACACAACCATCTCTTTTCTTTTTCTCTCCAGCCGGCAGAACCCTCATCACCCCCTCTCTCATTTTTTCTCTCATTTTCTCTCCTCCCACCCTTATGGCCAGCACCCCCTCTCCAAGGAGTAACACGGACAGCAACAACAAGAAGAAGAGACGGAAGAAAGAAGAAAAAGAAATGATTAGGATTAGAATTAAGATTAGGCTTTAAAGGTATGTAAAGGGGATCCAACCCCTCTATCTCCTCTTAAAGTTTTATTGATTGGATTGAGAGTAATAGGGCACCTTGCTCCTATTAGGGATTTGTTTGAGAAAATTATGAGTTTTATTAGATCTAAGATTATTTTCTAATGATACATGATTAGATCTAAATATTAGGATTGCATGATTTAAGTTGCATAATCTGCCTAAATTCATGATTGTATTTGTAATAATTATTCAGATAGGTTTTACTTATTCAAAAATTATAAATAATATATGTATGGAAACCTCGAAGTCTAATTTCCACATAAATTAGTTTCATATGATTTAGAGTTGTATACAAATAGTTATGATCCAAATATCAGACTCGTGTCGTGCTGTTTCGGGAATTCATGATTGTATTGTAATAATTGTTTGGATAGGTTTTTCTTATTCAAAAATTACAAATAATATATGGATGGAATCCCTCGAAGTCTAATTTTCAAGAAATTGATTTCATATGATTTGGAGTTGTATATAAATAGTTATGATCCAAAGATCAGACTGTTGTTCTCGGGGATTTGTAATTGTATTGTAATAATTGTTTGGATAGATTTTTCTTACCTCAAGATTACAAATAATATATGGATGGAAAGCTCTAGAAGTCTAGTTTACAGAAATTGATTTCATATGATTTGTAGTTTTATAAAAATATTTATGATCCAAATATCGGGCTGGTGTCACGTTGTCTCGGGTAACAGCGAGACCAAATTGTAAAACGTATAATAAATTTGAAATACTAAATTAGGGTTTGAAATTTATTCTTAAGTTAAAGGTTAGAAGGACGAAAAGATGGGGTCAAATCCATCATTCTATCATGCCAGTGACAACTGTTGTCACGGCCATGATAAGGTAGCACGATCGTGATTCTGTCGGTCACGACGGTGATAGAGGGTGTAAGGAAACGGGGTCTCTGACACGGCCATGACGAAACCTATCACAGCCATGATAGATCGAAAAACTGATTTATGTTATATTATTTTAAGGTTTACTATTACGTATTATTGATTGATGATTGTATATGAATCTAGATACATGAATTGCAAGGACAGCCATAACTAGGTTATAATCTAAAAATTGAGCGACATAAACTATTTGATGATTGTGATAATAATGAATTCAATCGAAGAATGATATTACTTGTTGCCTCTCAAACTGATGGCAGAAAATATTGTGCCCTGCTCCATTGTGTTAAAATTTTTCTCGGGAAATTACTGTGCCCTGCATCATGGAGTTAGCATTTCCTGCAAGAATAATTGTATCTTACCGACAACGGTATGTATATTCCCCACTGACTAACTGAAATAACTGATGACTACGAAAGTGGGAGTCCAACGGGTTATGAAATAATCCTGAGGATATTACTGAAGCAAGGTAAGGACAAGTGCTAGTCATTTGGTATGCCTATCGACTGAATGATGTACCGACTGTTACGTGATTACATGTCTATACTACTATTATCGATTTATACTGATGGTATGATATGAGGGATTGACATGCATTTCATGCATGCTTATTCCATGCATATGAACTATTTATATATGTCATGTAGTATCCTACTTAGGATGCATATTATTGCATGGCCTTTACATACTTTAATTGAGAAACCCTGCATCCTAAATCCGTGCAGGTAACTGATATGCTTAGGTGAATGACTAGCTCAACTCATGATGGTGATGTTGCACATGGTCTAGGCTAAGAATAATGTCATGAGTCTGTTACGCTACTATTTTAGAGATGTTTTCTTGATTAATGAACTATTAATTTTTCCTATGACATTAATTGCAACAATTTTTTATTTAAAACTTCCGTTGAAAAAATAAGTTTTATTTTGATGATTAGTGCTATTTCCGCAATAGTTAGCTTTGTCATTTTATTATGATGATGTATGACGAACGGACTAGCACTGCCGAAATGACCTATTTGTCCTTGATAATTTGGGAGTGAAATTTTGGGGTGTTACAAAAGTTCTGCTTCTTTAGGGAGCATCAGGGTATCCTCAAGAGGCATTTTATATTGGATTTCTTGTATTACTTGGCTAATTTAAGTGAAAGGACATAAATAAAATGTATAACTGAAAGTACAGTTGCACATAGTTTAATCGGAATCCATACCAACTGAAGGAATGATGTGGTGTCTTCATTTAGAGCCAGTCAGCTAATCTGTCCTTACAAGTTTTACCAAGCAATCTCTTCCTCCTAAGTAACTAGGAGAATCTTGATATTCAAACTAACAGAAGGTTGGCGATGATCCTTAAACCAATCTAAATAAAACTATTGAGTATGTAATATTCCCTGATAAAACTATTGGGAATGTAATATTCTTAACAAAACCATATACATCCCATTATGCTCTGGTACTCGAAACCATGTTCAACACAATCTTCTGATTTTTTGTCAGAGAAGGCGTTCACTTGTCTCTCTTGATAAGTAAAATATCGACCTCAAAGATAACGAATGATGAAGGCATTACTTGATAATTTAACAAGTTTATATTGTAAAAAAACCTATATAATTGTTGAATAATATACAGATAATCTACACAAAAGACCTTTTGCTGAAATGCTGATGATTAATTCATGAGAAGATTGTTGAAAGGAAAATGCTGCATCCTAAGTAGATAGAATGTGAACTGACCACCCAAAATTCCAGAAAGCACTTCAAATGTCAAATTCTTCGAGACGTCTAAAGGCTCGGTGCAGTCAAGAGAAGGCCAAAGCTCAGGATACCCTGCACCCCTGCAAAGGCATCCAAAACCTTTCAATGACTTTGCTGTCATGAAATGTAGTCATGTGTTCATAAAATCAGAATCCCTCCTAATCTAACAATATCAATATTTTAAGTCCTCATAAACTTTCAGTTTTAGTTGTCATCATGTGGCCCTTAATCCACGAAATTTGCCGAAAATGTTAAATGTTATGCATATGCTACACGAAAGGGAAAAGAAGGTCACTCAAAGGAGAGACATCAGAGAAAACTTACCAAGATTCTGCATGACCTGGGACATCAATTTCAGCCATTATATGTATACCTGAAGGAACAAAACAAAGCAATTATGGAAGTTCATAAACATGCAATATGCATGATCATTTTCATGTGCATATACAATATATATTTGAACTTCTCAGAACCTGGATTAGATTAACATATGAAGCTTAAGTCAAAATGTGCCAAGTTACAAATCAAAGGTGGAAATAAGCTGACCTCTTCGCTTAGCAAAGCTTTATCACAGCACCGACATGCATAATATAAGAGAAACCACAATTATTAGAATGTCAAAACCAATAAAAAAATGAACAGAGAAGAGGCAAAGAAAATGCTACCACAAAATACATACAGTACTACACAAAGACTAGAGAGAACAAACTGGCATGAAACAGTATGTTGCTTAGAGACATGTCTTAGGAAATTAACATAAGCGGAATTTAAATAAAATGAATGAGTCTTTGAGAATGCAACTGAAGGAAATTCTTCGTGAATAGATTTGTCTTATGGTTTAAAATGGCTGGTCGAATATTCACTTAGTATGTTCCCATCATCATCTATCATATAGAGACTCAATAACCAAAGCTAATATTTCTTGTATATCAAATAATTCTGTTTTGTCTGCTCGATAGCATTTCTACTGTGTAACCAAAAAAATCTGACTGTTCAAATATCAAGCATAAAATATGACTGAATAGCTCAATTGCTTTAAAATTTATCATTGTTAATGGAACAAACCTTTTATGTTCATCTGTCTAGGATGCAAGTAACATTTCAAATGAGAACCCAAAGGCATATAGTAATGGCCCTTTTTTGTACTTCACTACCCAAAATTGTAGCGACTGTTTTGAACAGATACATTGTCCAAAGTAATGTGCAGGATGAAGTGTTGGGATAATTAGAAATTTTGAACAGAGAAATTAGCAATAGCCAATAGGTACAAGGTAATCAATCATGAAGAAAATCTCAGAAATAAAAAGAAAGAAAAAGATGGCTGAAGAAGAAAAAAGGGAACTTACTCAACGATATCATATGCATCTTCAATTGTGTACCTCTCCAAATTTGTGTAAGAGCCTTTCCATAAATCTGGATAGGAAGGAACCTCCAGAGGGAATGATTGTTCATCTATGATGTGCCAGTGAAGAACATTCTACTGAACAACAATTGCATCATCAAGACAGCTAAAAATGAGTTAAAGATTTGTACAAAGAGATAATCCAAAAAAACAAGAAAAAATCTTTAACTAGAAAGAAGGAAGGCTTACAAGTTTAGCATATGACATAGAGTCAATTACACTCTTGATCACATTCACTGGTAAGTAATGTCTAGAAGTATCTGCGTAAAAGCATCAATATGTGCAGAAGAGAGTCACTTTTAAGTTGAACATAATGCTCGCCTACGTTAGTAAGCAATCAAATTTACTTTATGAAGAATAACATGATGGCCTTACCAAGGAGGAGTCCACGATAAGGAAATCGTGGTTCATCTGTAATGTACCATGGAGCCTTGTGAACTTCAACAGTTTTAGTATCATAGTCAAATACACATAGCTGGCTGAATGTCTGGAATGACATGGATTTATTTGTTAGGTAAATAAATCTTAATGGTATTAAAAGCACACCAAAATCACAACTATGCAAAATATAAAGCCCAAGCAAGGATGATGTGGGACCATAGTTAAGGCTAAATGAACAAAATTCTCTTTTTGTTGAGAGAGAGAGAGAGAGAGGGGGAGATGAACTAAGTACTACTTCTCAACGCATGTAGATAATGTATGTTCTGAACATACAGAATTACAATTCCGCAATTGAAAAATCCAGTTTTGAGGACACATTAATAAACCAAATATGAAGCATTCACTCAATATTTGCATCAAGGTTGACACCAGACAAAATAAAATTTTGCATACCTCCAGCCCACGTAAAGCACCATAAATAGTGTTTGCCTGCAATGAGAAAACATCTGGGTTGCTTATCTCAGTTGCAAATTATAATGAAAATAACAAAGTAGTATAAGAAACATTAAATATAAATTTAAAGTTCATTTGAGACTCATTGGTCCTTTCTGAAATTCATCAGGCTATAGCACTGGAATGTTATTATTATCAGGACATATTAACAAAGCTACACGATAGAATCAGATGATATAAATAACAAGAAAGAGTTAAGGACTTGGTTTTAAAGAAAAGAATACGCCAGCACTAACGAAAAAATTACTTCATTCTTATAGTTTAGGCTGTGTAGTACCTCAAAAAGGCAACACGATTTTGCAAATTAGAAGAAATGTAGCAGGAATTAAACAGTAACAAGCATGACATGCAAGGAAAACATAAGAAAATAAACTAAATGCAACTTTGAACACTAAATGTTATTAGCACTCTAAGGAATCTTCTTGGAAATAATGGAAACTAGAGGATATAATTTTAATAGGTCAAAATGTCCCCATTACCAAATAGATGCTTCTGCTCCTAACCACACTGAGCACATTCATTTTAATGGTCGCCAATTCTAGAAGGTCGTCATGTACATCAGGTACATGAGTTGCATGTCTAGTAATACGGCTCACGAGATAGAGATTAACTTACAATTTAAGCTGCATGTCTAGTAATAAGGCACACCGCACTTTTTGCTAGCCTACTTCAATGCTGCATTGTTTCCTCAACTGATTCTAAAATCTACTGTACTTGTAATCTAAAACGCACAACCACAATGTGAACATCATATATACCTCAACTGTAGCGCCACCCACAACGGAAAGGGCATCTCCTCCGCCCACGTAGAGAGTATAACTTTCATCCATTCCAAATTGCAGCTGTCAGCAGAAATCATAGTTGAAAAGTTGGCTATAAACTCCCCAAGAGAACTAATCCACAAGACGCCCAAATCAAGCCAAAAAGATGAGAAAACATAAAAGAAACACGATTCAAATGCTCTCACCGAATCATCATCGGAAGTAACCACTACCGTCAGCTTAGAAACGTTGTACGACGCCGTGGCGGCTGCCGAGCTACGGGACCATGACTTAAAGATCAAATCCTTATACCTCCCGAACGCCTCCACGACGATGGATTGAGAATTCGAGGATGAAGTAGAATCCTGAAGTGGTAACTGGAGCACAAGAGCGAGTCCGGGGTCTACGGAGAGGATCCCGTCGCCGTGCCGAGACTCCTTGGGGAGCGGCCAGACGTAGACGAGAGAATCATCGCCGACGGAAGCGGAAGACACCGCGCCGTGTGAGGCGGTGGAGTTGCGGGACCACCTCGACGGACTCCTCCGACCACCGACGCCGGCGACGGACAGGAGGGGGACGAGGAGGAGGAGAAGGACGCGGAGGGGATTAAGATATTTGGAGGGCATTTCCGGAGAAGAAAAATTACAGCGGGGATGAGATGAGTCGGAGGATTCGGTTGGGAGTTAGAAACTTTATATAAGGATTCATGTGGGACCACGTACAGCTGGCAGTGGGCCCCGGACTGATGGGTTCACGCACGGCGCTGATGTGTTCACGCACCGGGCTGATATGGGTTCACGCACCGGACTATGGGTTCACGTACCGGACGGTTACCGACGTTGCACGAGCCTTCGCATGACACGTGTCAGAGAAAGTAAAAAATGGATAATTGGCCATAGTAAATAAAAAAATGTGTATTGTTAATTTTTCATATTCAATCAGTTCGATTCTTATGTACGTTAAGAATTTTTACTAAAAGTCTTATTTCATCAAGTTGGCTGTGCGATTCAGAAATTAAATTAGTCGACCTGATGAGTTAAAATTTATAATTTTAAAAATTATTATTCATTTGGAGTCTCCAATGTCTAGGTGTGATAATTTTTTTTAATAACATGAATTATTGTCTCAGTTTATTTTTCAGTTATTTTCTTTAGAAAACAATTGGCAAGTGAGAGAGGCCAGCACAGCAGGTGTGATCTCTTATGAGACGGGTAAATTTTAGGAAACCTGGATGCCACATGTTCTGGAGCTCCGTCAACCGAGTAAGATGCGCACCACAGTCACGCACACTACTTTCACGACCTCGTTCGAAGCAGAGGCCGCTTCATATGCAACTTCCATGGACTCTGCAACTTCCTCGGGCTTAGCTGGGGGCGGCGACGTCGAGGGGTTTGCCGGCAGCGGCGGCTCCTGTCCTGAAGTCTTCAATCCCCATCGAGTGCCACCTCCACATCGTAGCTGCTACCGCGGGTTCTCCCTATACAGACAGCCCCGTTTCCATATCCTGGCCACCATTCCAGACGCCCACCTCCTCCTCCTCCTCCATGGAGTTATATCTCGTCACGGGTTTCAGGCCCCGGTGCTCGACTGCCGGCGGCAAGCACGGCATGATTAGACAGATTGGCACAACACACAGAGCAAGACACATGGGGCTCAAGTTAGACGTCGACGCAGTCGACGAGGAAGACATGGCAACATCCCGGAAGCAGCCGAAAGGAAGTTGTGTCGAAAACTGAAAAAAAAATTAATCTAATCAAAAGATAAATCAAATTTCAGATGGAAATCAAATCAGAAGAGAAGTAATATAAACTTCTCTCTTATGAAAAAATTCGAGAAGAAGGAGAGAAAATCTTAGAAAGATTGTAAGAAAATTAGAGGAGACATAGATTAGGACGTAAAAGAGGTTCCACTATATCGTTTAGGTTTACAGTCGCCACACAGATTACATATGAAAATAAGTTATAAATAGTCTCTTCCAAACGGGTTCAAAATCCGAACAAAACAGAGAAAAAATATAATCCGAACCACACGGGCCGGCTAAACAAAAGCCCAAAACCCGTCTAGGTTTTGGGACCGCCGTCAGGGGGCGGGGCCCCCCGAACCCCCTTTTGTTCGTACGCCAGCAACACAGGCAATTGGGTAATACTCAGATTCTCCTAAGCTCACGTAAGCGAACCTAGTGTGAGAAACAAGGGGCCTTGAAGTATTCACCAACTCCAATATTCTCCCACTTGGTGGATACTTCATATTAATGAGAGCCTTGCCAGCAACATTCTTCTTCAATCCGACAACAGTAGAGAACCACTCGAACTTTGCACCTGTAACTGCTTTAGTTAGAAAATCAGAACTATTCTCTGTTGTATCAACCTTTTCAAGCTGAACCTCTTTCTTTTCCACTTTTTCCCGAATAAAATGGTATTGGATGTCAATATGCTTTGTGCGTGAGTGAAATGCGAGATTCTTAGCTAACTGAATAGCACCTTGATTATCATATCTCACCTCTATAGCACCTTGCTCAAATTTGAGCTCCAAGCACAACTGCCGTAGCCATATGGCCTCTTTTGCCGTATGAGTAAGAGCCATATATTTTGCTTCTGTAGAAGAAAGTGCTACCACGCATTGTCTCTTGCTCATCCAACTTAGTGCAGTCCCAAATAATGTAAAAACATATCCGCTAGTGGACAGTCTACTATTAATGTCTCCACCCCAATCAGCATCTACATGGCCCACAATATTAAGCATCTTTCCTTTTCTTGTACCTTCAAAATACAACGAAAAATCTGAAGTTCCACGAAGGTACCTGAAAACTCTTTTGATAGCATTCCAATGTCCTTTGCTTGGGTTAGATATATATCGACTCAAGACTCCTACTGCTTGGGCAATATCTGAACGCATGCACACCATGGCATACATCAAGTTGCCCACTACACTTGCATATGGCACACGATCCATCTTTTCGGCTTCTTCATCCGTCTTCGAGCATTGCTCTGCAGAAAGTTTAGTTCCTAGAGACATAGGAGTACCCACTGGCTTGCAGTCTGCCATGTTAAATTTTTTCAACACTTCTTTTATGTACTTCTCTTGTCCTAGCCACAACTTTCGTTTCTGACGATCTCTTCTAATCTGCATATCCAAAATAAAATTCGTCGGCCCCAAGTCTTTCATCTCAAACTTCTTGGCCAACAAACCCTTCGCTGAATTCACCATCTTCATGCTATTTCCAATCAGTAACATGTCATCCACATACAGTGTAAGAATGACAAATTGATCGCCAACTCTCTTCACGTAAACACAATGATCTGAATCTGAACGTACAAATTTGAGTTCGAGCATGTACGTATCAAACTTCTAGTACCACATCCTTGGCGACTGCTTCAATCCATACAAAGACTTCTTCAATTTGCACACCAACTTCTCTTTACCTTAAACTTCAAAGCCTTCTGGTTGCCTCATATATATCTCTTCCTCCAAGTCCCCACGAAGGAATGTCATCTTCACATCCATCTGTTCTACCTCAAGATTATATGCTGCTGTCAGAGATAAAACAAATCTGATTGAAGTCATTTTCGCCACAGGAGAGAAGATTTCATCATAGTCGACTCCTTCGATCTGAGAGTACCCTTTAGCTACCAGCCTCGCCTTGTACTTCTCTACAGATCCATCTGATTTCAGCTTTTGCTTGAACACCCATTTGCAGCCAATTGCCTTTCTATCCTTAGTCAATTTACACAAGCTCCACGTTTCATTCTTATCCAGTGACTGCATCTCATCTGCCATAGCAAGCTCTCACTGATTTGCATCATCCATAGACCTTGCATCTTTTATAGAATTAGGTTCTTCTCCGATGATGCTCAAAGCATGAAACGTACTTAGAGCACTAAGAGAGTATCTAAGAGGTGCTCTTCTTACTCGTGCCGATCTCTTGAGAACTGGTATGGTATCAACATCTGGGTCTTCATCTGAATCTGCATCTTCAACTTCATTAACAGAGTCCTCTTGATCAGATTTTGGAACAGACTCAACTGAAGTATCTTGTGCAACCACTTCTGTAGCTTCAGAATCAGAATCAATATCTTCTTCAAACACTATAGCTTTCTTGGGTTCATCATTTTTCTGAGCCTCAACTTGGGATCGTGTTTCACAAAAAATAACATCCCTGCTCTATACGATAGTCCTTGTCTTTGGATTCCATAGTTTATAGCCCTTGACCCCTTCCTTGTATCCGACAAATATATTTTTCTCAAATTTACTGTAAAGCTTATCCCGCTTTTTCTTGGGTATATGAACATATGCGTCACATCTGAACACCCAAACATGAGACAAATTTGGTTTCTTCCCAAACATTGCCTCATAAGGCGTCTGATTCTTCACTGATGAGGTCGGTGAGCGGTTCTTCAGGTAGTTTGCTGTGGCTACAGCTTCTGCCCAGAATTCTTATCCCAATTCAGCCCAACTCAGCATACATCTGACCTTCTCTATGAGTGACCGATTTAACCTTTTAGCTACTCCATTCTGCTCAGGTGTATATGGAGTTGTCTTCTGCCTTGCAATATCATTGTCCGCGCAGAACTGTTCAAACTTATCTGAACAAAATTCACCTCCATTATCTGTACGAAGGACCTTGATCTTGCTGCTCAGTTGGTTTTTCACCAAAACTTTAAATTATCGAAACTTATCTAATACATCTGATTTATTCTTGATAAAATAAATCCTACTGTATCTCGAAAAATCATCTATGAAAGAGACATAGTACCTGGACCTTCCAATAGACGGAGTCGGAGTTGGTCCAAAGACATCACTATGGATCAGTTCGAGAATCTTGGTTGCTCTTGAACCTGTGTCGAAAACTGACTCGGTTCTATTTTCCATGGAGACAATGTTCACAGAACCCAAAGCCCATAGAACAATTCGGAACTCCTTCTACCATCTGACTTGATGCTATGGTGGAGAGTCATTTTTTCACTGATATGGCCTAATCTCCGATGCCACAACATAAATTTGCTGTCTTCTTCTTCTTTGGCCCCTTCAAAAATAAATTCGCAACCCACAGATATTGTCTCTCCGAGCAACTTGTATAATGTGCCATAGCGAACCCCTCGTGCAATCACAATCGACCCTCTGATCATCTTGCACGAATTCTTATTGCAACTGAATATAACACCCGAATCAGCCATTGTACCAAAAGATAACAAACTCCTGCTCATAAGTGATATATGCATCACATTTGGTAGAGTCTTCACCGTGCCATCATTCATCCTCAACTTCACCCTACCACGTCCAACAATCTGAACCGCAATATCATCTCCGAGCATGACATTCCCCACCATTATACTCATATTTACAAAATGTCTATGAGCTGTCACGTGGTACGAGACACCAGTATCGATGAGCCAGACAACCTTATCTGACTGTGCCGTACATGCAGAAGCCAGATACATATCCCCTGCTTCAGCCTCCTTTTTGTCCGAAGTTGACTCAACATCTTTCTTATGAACCCGCTTATTTTTGCAATCTCGCTTCAGATGACCCCACTCTTAACATCTCCAGTATTGCACCTTCTTATCTCTACTCTTCGAACGCCCACGAGATTTGGATTTGGACCCTCTCTGATTCTGAGTCCTTTCTGGTTGTCTTCCTCTAGCCGCCAACGCCTCTTTACCAAAACTTCCCGATCCCTTTCTCCGTGTTTCCTCTGATAACAAGACAGTACATACACTTTTATACGAAAGTTTTTTATCCTTGCCACCAATCACGACAATCAGATTGTCCCATGAATCCGGCAGCGAACAGAGCAATGTTATTGCCTTATCCGTGTTAAAGTTATAAAGATGAGTAAAAAATGAGTCACCTTCCTGCATCCGAAGATTGTACAATTTCTTCATAAAAAATAACTTGTTAACCAATGACTTACTTTGATATAGGGATTCCAACTTCCTCCACATATCTCTGGCTGTAGGTTCGCTCATCACATTCGTAAGAATTGAATCCGCGAGACAAAGCCGAATCAAACCCTTCGCCTTTCTATCAATCTGATCCCACTCTTCGACCACCTTTGGATCTGCCTGACTGGAGGAAGCCATATCTGAAGCCTTCGCCACATCCGCAGCCATCGCCGCTTCTTTGCCTGGCCTCTCCTTCTCAATTGCCATCCAAAGATCTCGATCACAGAGAAGATCCTCCATCTTCATCTTCCAGAGATCAAACCACGTTCCATTAAATTTTTCTATCTTAATCCACGATCCTCCTGACATCTCGAATAAAATCTAATTCCTCGAACAACCTGTGCTCTGATACCAATTGATGAGAAAATTCGAGAACAGAAAGAGAAGATCCTAGAGAGATTGTAAAAAAATTAGAGGAGATACACGAATTTACCCAGGTTCACCATTGAGATTAGGGCTACGTCCTACAAAGAGATTCCACTATATCGTTTAGGTTTACAGTCGCCACACAGATTACATATGAAAATAATCTATAAATAGGCTCTCCCAAATGGGTTCAAAATCTAAACAAAATAGAGAAAAAACCTAATCCGAACCACACGGACCGACTAAACAAAAGCTCAAAATTCGTCTAGATTTTGGGACTACCATCGGGGGGCGGGGCCCCCCGAACCCCTTTTGTTCGCACGTCAGCAGCACAGATAATTGGGTAATACTCATATTCTCCTAAGCTCACGTGGACGAATCCGGTGTGAGAAACAAGGGGCCCTGAAGTATTCACCAACTCCAACACTCTCTTCAATCAAAACCTCTTTTAACTCCCTCTCCTCCTCCAGCAGCTTTCGAAGGGCCATTTTGATTAAAGAACTAAAATGTTCTTATAAGGATAATTCTCAAGATGTTCTTACTATTAGCAAGAACAAAAATGGTCTCATTTTGTTTCTTTGAGTCTGTTGACAATGAACAAAATGATAGTTGACTTAAATAACCCAATTCTAGAGATGTTTGGATGTAATGTTTAGAATAAAGCCTTGGCTCTATTGTTCTACCAAAAAGTGCCTAAGAGCGTTGTTGTTTGGCTGAATGACATTTTGAGCATGTCACGCGTCGCGCTAGGCGTGTGATGACTCGCATTATGCAATAGGCATGCAACACGCATTATCACCACACAATGCGCCAACGCTGGAGGCCAGGGGATACCTGCTTGCCCCTCAGACAAATATCCTTCATCTAGGGGATCTACACTAGATTCAAGGCATCCTTTTGTTGCAAGAAAAGAAAAAAAAAAGAAAATTGTTCCAACAAGTACAACGCCCTTTAGGAGAGCTCATATGAGTGCAAAAGTGTTTGCAACTATATGGTTTGATGGCTGACCCACTAGGAGCGTCCCAATCAATTTTTTAGTATTTTTCGATTTTTACCATATTATTAAAGTAATTAGAAAATAGATAATGTCTATTTTAGAATTTCAAAAAATTAGAAAAAATATGTATTTTTCTTATTTCAGTAACTTTTAAAATCATGCATGCAATTAATACTAAAAGAAAATCATTTGTTGATTTAGTGCATGGTTAAATGATTAAGATTTGCATGCTAATTACAAATATTGCCTAATCATGCGTGAAATAAATATTGACATTTATATATGTCATATTTATTGTTGTGATCTAAATTCAATTATGGAAGACATTTGAATAAATTTGAAATTTTAATTCGAATTCAAATTTGGTATGCCCAAAATTTATTGAAAATAATTGTATGTCTTCCTAAAATTTTGATTATGTGTTAAAATTAACAATTTGAATATAAATTTCATATGTCCAATTTTGCTAAGCATGATAATTTGCCTAAAATTTCAAATTGAGTTGAAATTAAATAAATTGAATTGATTTATTTTTGTAATAATTAATTAACATTTATGGCAATATTAGCTTTTGTTATGTGCTTAAATGAATGTTTCATGCAAGCTTGTAACAAAAGAATAATTAATTCGTCTAATTATACAAACTATAGGTAATTAAATAATACATAAAATATAGATGGTTCTTTTGTAAGACTAAAGCACCTCGATATTCAAATATTGTCGTAATAACCAATGTCATTCTGTTGAGTGGTACGCGACCCGAAATGCATGTTTAGAAGGCTAGTGCATGGTTGACGCAATCTTTAGAAATAGAGTTGATATGTGACAATAATATTATAGTTGTTTTTTATATGATGCCGAGGCGAAGAATAGTGCACAGTTATTTATTTAATTGACACTCTCGAGAAAGAGTCCCATTGCACTAGTCCTGCCAAATTAGAAATAATCTGGTATGCCACATGAAATGAATTTCAGTTATTTTGAATTATAAGTTAATTCAAAATGTATAGAGTAGAAAATTTTAAATTATGTGTTAATTCAAAATTTAAATACTTAGATTAATTTTGTCACATCGTTAATATAATGAATAATAATATTTCTTGAAGATAATGAGAGATGAGTGGGAGTATAGCAACATCGATGTCACTACATCATGAGTATTGTTATTTAATTATTTATGTTTTTACAGACAAATTATAACATGCATAACATTGGTGCGTATTTCTCCTATTTTGTTACCAAATTAGACCATGACATTCAAAACAATCGTTGCTGACTTGAACAAGAATGAAAAGTTAAATGACGGGAATTATGATATTTGACACTGCAAGGTCTAATATCTCTATAAGAGGTCTTGGAAACCTTGTCAAAGAATTTACACCTGGAAATAATGCCCAACACCAGAGGGACATGTAGACATATAGGCATGGTCCAAAAAGAATCGTATTGCTCGCATTAAGCAAGTTGAACAATTTTCTCTTGCGAACTCGAAGTCTATAAGATAGCATTCGACTTGTAGGAGACGCTCCGCAATAAGTATGGAATCACCACGACCATCAAACGTTGGATGCTCACGGTCAAATTTGACTCTTATCGGAAACGATCAAATCATATGATGAGAGAGCATGTCAATGAGATGTCTAACATGATCTGTAAACTCAAGAACGCGGGACAAGTGTTCAATGACGAGCAACAGGTGCAGCTCTAATCCGTTCTCATCCTAGAAGTTGGGAACACATGCGTTGTAACTTGATGCACAATGAAAATGTCAAAAGTTTTGAACAAGTTGCTTGGCACATAGAAATCAATGTTGTAAAACCCGACCTGGCTTTCGACCTAGATTGTTCAACGGATCAAGTCGGACCGAACGACGCCTTTTCGCCGATCAGGCAAAGGGCTTGCCCTGGCTGGCCAAGGCATGCCCATGGCCAGCCAAAGGCCAAGGGTGGTGTGTCCTGGCCAAAACGTGCCTTAGGCCAACCAAGGGACAAGAATGACGACCTTGACATTGGGGCGGGCCGGCGTTGCCTTGGATGACCAAAATTCGCGATCAACGAAACTCATGGAGTCACCGGCTCACTGGTCGTTGAACTAACAACTAGGATGCTTGATCGAAAGGGAGAAACTCACCGGTCATCGCAGGATCGAAGGCAATGGTCTCTAGATCATGTGCACGTCACCGGATCGAAGGCAATGGTCGCTTGCGCGTCGCCGAATTGTATCTACCCGAAGTGGTCGCCAAAGTCACAGCCAAAGGTATCTGCACCAGTGTTCGATCATCGTCAAACGGCCGCCGAAGGAAATAGTTGCCGAACGAAAACATGCGATCAACTTTAGACTTCAGAGTTAAGTCATTCACTTTGACAATGCACCGTAAATCGTGAGTCGGCCCTAACTTCAACATGAGGAAACTTTTTTTGAAAATGTGAACTGGCCGGGTCATAAAAAATAGACGGGCCTACTAGTCAAACCTGGTCAAAATTGGGTTTGACCGGTTCAACACGGGTCAAAGACCAATCCGGGTCTAGACCGACCTAAGACCCCTTTTAGTGACCGGTTCGACAAGTTGGGCCAGGTCAGGTTTCAAATCATTGATTGAAATGGAAGACGAGGTCCTTTATGACATGGATCAATCCTCTAAAGCATTAGTTGCTGAAAATGGTGGGTAAAGAGTTGGTTCCCAACTCAAGAGAAAAAAAATCGTATAAGTTGCAACCAAATAGAATGAATGAAGATGTTGGACAAAAGAAGGCCCAAGTCCACTAGTGCAAATATGATGGCAAAGCAGACATAAATAAAGTGAAATGCTATAATTTGTAGCAAACATGATCACTTCGCTCGTGATTGTATTGATCCTAAGAAGGTATGCCCTAACCACTGGTTGTGCCTTAATTGCTGAAACTCATCATTCCTGTATTGCTGATTCATGAGGGTGACTGCGTGATCTTCATGGAATTTCATCGAATAAGTGCGTGGAGAAAATGGATCTACGTTGGAAACAATGAAAAGGATGAAGTTAAAGGCATTGGAATGTGCAAGTTAGAACTTCGCAACGATAAAATTTTTTATCTTCATGGCATTCTATATGCTCCAGCTTTTTGACGAAATTTACTTTCTGTGTCAGCATTAAACAAACCTAATTATGTAACAAGTTTCCATAGGAAATAAATGATAATATGTCTTGACAATGTTTTTCTATGGAACGATTTTCTTAACAATGATTTCTATGTTTTAAATATTGCATCTGTCGCTGATAGTTATTCTTTTGTTGATGTGAATGAGAGTGTAAATATTTTCATGCTAGACTAGGACACATTGATCAAGATCGAATTAATAAACTTGTTAGAGAAGGCTTCTTGGGGTCTCTCGAAAAGTCGATATTCAAATTATGAGGAATGTCTAGCTGGCAACAAAATAAGAACACCATTTGGAAAAGAAAAATGCTTCGAGTACCATTACAATTAATCTATTCGGATATATGTGGTCTGATAAAAGTTCATGCGTGATACGATTTTTCTTACTTCATCACCTTTGTAGATGAGTATTCACTCTACTGTGTTGTATACTTGATTTCTCATAAGTCTAAAACTTGAATTGTTTTGCATGATTCATGACAAACAATCGAGTGGGTCGCAAGATTAAAGTCTTACGAACCAATCGTGGTCATGTATATCTCTCTAACTTATTCAAAAATTTATGTGATAAAAAGAATATAGTTGAGCAACTAACAATACAAAGACCTTATTTGATAAGGTTCGATCCATGTCAATTTTGTATTGGAGAGATGCACTATTGACTGCTACCTATATATAAATCGTGTACCATCGAAATTCATTACTAACACTCCTTATGAACTTTAGACAGGTCAAAAATCTAACCTTAGTTATATGTGCCCTTGGAGTTGCGTAGCTTATGTTTTAAACAACTCTCGTAAGTATAGAAAGTTGGATCCAAAATGACAGAAATGTATCTTCATAAGATATTATGAAACCTCTAAGAGCTATATATTCGTGGTGTTGGATCAAAGTTTTAATGCCATATCAAATTATATTTTGATAATGTAAATCTCAAAAAATTAAAGTTAAATGCTAAAAAAGTTTAAATAAAATGAATAACTTTATGCACTATACTTTGATTAAATAATTGACACTGATCTTATTAGATTCTGGATTAATCATGAATATCAAAGTTGTAGAGAACCCTATTAGCTATCCATGAAATCCAAGATTATCTAATTTTGAAACTGTGCAAAAAGTTATGCCCAAAATAGTGCAGGTCGGTTAACCTGTTGATCAAAGGAAGGCCGGTCGACAATATCGATCGACCAAATGGAGATGTCAGTCAGCCAATCCAAAATCGGTTGTCGCGGTCGACTTACCGATCGACAGTCCGGACGATCGACCTTGGGCAGAAGCTGAAGAAATGAGCGCAACGGTCATATAAATCGGTCGACTGATTCATAAATGTAGTCGAACGGTCCATTGTTGGAATGAACAGTAACGGCTATATTTCAAGGTGAAAAATGTGGAATAAATTTTGGATGAATTTTTCACATGCTAGAGTCTATAAAAGGAGTGCCAAAGGCAGAAGCAAAGGCATCCATCCAATCATTGAAGCAAAATTTCAAGAAATCAAAAGAAGATAATTTCTCTTGAAGTTATTATTTAGAGCTTTTTCTCTTCTCTTCTTGTGAGTATTCTATTGTAAAAGAGAGAAACTATTTTTCAGAAAGCTCCTTTAGTGATGAAGCATACCTATATTTAATGGCTCACAACGATGAGGTAACTTTTAACACTTTAAATTCAAATTATGATTCATCAATCTCTTCCGAAAAAAACTTTTCTTTAGACATAAACAAAGAACTCTCCTCTCTTATAAAAAATATTTTTCAATTAAAGAGGAAAATGAAAAATTAATACACGAGATTGAAAAATTAAAAGAAAAAAAGGATACATGTTTTATGGAAAATGAAAATCTCAAAAATGAAATTAAAACTTTAGAAATTACACATGCATGTGAAATTGTAAAACTAGCATGTTCATTAGAAAAAGTAAAACAAGAAAATGCCTATTTGAAAAATACACAAAATAGTGATAAGACTATTTCTATAACGAAAAATAATCTTAGGAATCATTTTTTACATAAAAATTCTTATTGAAAATCCAATCATTTATATGATAGAAAATCACATATTACATATTTTACATGTGGATTTAGTGGTCATTATGTATATCAATGCAAAGTAAAAAATATCAACATGGAATGATATGGTTTCAAAAGGAACATTGTCTAACAAAATAGAACTCAAAGAAATTTGGGTACCAAAAGTCACTTAATTATTTTTCAGGTGCGCCTCACATGTAAAGCAAAGGACGAATTGAAATGTGAAGGCTCAAAGGTTGTGGTAAAAGTATCATTTGGTATACTCTTGCATTTTTTAAGTGTTAAGCCTATTCTCTTGATTTCACTCAAAAATTTCAAAAATGACAATTTCTTTGAAAGAAAAGAAAGAAACAAAAGAAAATTGGTCATAGTGATAAGAGGAGCATGTTAAAGCTTTTCAACTTTATTTTTGACATATCATAGATATCATTATTGTATCAAAGTTTTATGCCATATTTTGATTCATAAATATATTTTTGGATTTCATCAAATTGTTTTCATTTTACCATTATAAAATAGTCATAAATTTAGGGAGAGTTATATTTTAAAATCTTTATGATGCAGTACTCTACATGTCTATTATATGACAAAAAAGGGGAAGAATAATTTTTTTGAAACAAAATGATTAAGGGAGACTTACATATAGTTTCTTATATGCTTCATCTACAAATTATTTTTTTATGAAATAAAAAGGGAGAAATATGATCTGAATATAACTTTATATGAAGAATACCTTACAATTTATATTCATGTGAATATCTACCATTGTAAGAAAGTTATGTGTTAGGGGGAGTAAAATTGATTTTTCAAGATATTTACAACTTTTTGCAACTTATATATTTTTCGGTTTTCTTCATAAAAAAGAGGGAGATTGTTGGGTCAAAGTTTTAATGTCATATAAAATTATATTTTGATGATACAAAACTCGAAAGATTAAAGTTAAATGCTAAAAAAGTTTAAATAAAATGAATAACTTTATGCACTACACTTTGATTAAATAATTGACAGTGGTCTTATTAGATTCTGGATGAATCATGAATATCAAAGTTATAGAGAATTATGTTCACTATCCATAGAATCCAATATTATCTAATTTGGATAATTGTGCAAAACGTTATGCTCAAAATAGTGCAGGTCGATCAACCTGCCGGTCGAAGCAAAGAAGGTCGGTCGACAATACCAACGACCAAATGGAGATGCCGATCGGCCGATCAAAAACTGGTTGATGCCGAGATAATACCGGTCGATAATCCGATCGACTGACCATGGGCAGAAGCTGAAGAAATGAGCGCAACAATCATATAGACTGATTGACCGTTCCATAAATGTAGTCGACCGATCCATTGTTGGAATGAACAGTAATGTCTATATTTCAAGAAAAAAATATGGAATAAATATTGAATGAATTTTTCACATGCTAGAGCGTATAAAAGGAGTGACAAAGTCAAAAGGAAAGACACTCATACAAGCAATGAAGCAAAACATCAAGAAATTAAAAGAAGATCATTTATCTTGAAGTTATTATTTAAAGCTTTCTTTCTTTCTCTCTTCTCTTATTGTGAGTGTTCTATATAAAAGGGAAAAACTATTTTTCAGAAAGATTGTGAGAGCTCCTATATAAAAGAGGTTTCAAATCTTACCTCTTGAGCGAGAGAAAAGATTAACTTCCTATGAGGAGAGGTTGCTTTGCCTATTGAAGCAGAGAAAATGTAGTTGATGTAAATGACTTTCTTCCTTGCCCCATTTGGAACAAAGGAAATGCTTAGTAGAATCTCCGACGGTCTCGAGGTTGAGAAGTCAGAGCGGGCATGTAGGCCAAGGTGTGACCGAGCCTCGTCAACAATCACCGTGTTCATTTCTTTTTTATTTTCTCTTTCTCACTCTCTCTCATATTATATTTATTATCTGAATTGCTTTGATTTAAAAGAATTAATGAATCAGTTTTGTGCTTCCGCGACAAAATTTTTAAAATTGATATTTTCAATTTTAACACCAATTCACCCCCTCTTGGTGTCCTTTGGGATCCTACACATGGGTAGTATTTTGAAAATCAGTTCGAACTGGCCAGTCCTAGTGGTACAACCGCGAACCAACCATTGGTTCGGTCCGATTTGGTGTTAAAAATATTGGATTGAATTGGGTCAACCCGGCCAGAACTAGGTTGAACTAGAAAATCAGTTCAATCCGGTTTTGTTTTAAAAGACTAAAGAAATTTGAACTAATAAAAAACAAATAGAAAAAAGGAAAGTATATTATAGTATTAATAGTGGAAGAATATGAAGAGGAGAAAAGTAAGGAATCACATATTATAGTATTAATGGTGGAAGAATACGAAGAGAAGAAACATAAGGGATTATATTTTCGAAGAGAAGAAAAATAAGGGAATAGATTTTATAAGGGGAGAAAAATAAGGGATTAAATTTTATAGAATAAATTTTAAAAAAGATATTAGTAAATTTGAGAAAATTAAATTTGAATTTGAAAATAAAAGGGAAGAAGGTAATAATACTGTCAAATTTAAATAAAAGAGAAAATTATCATGAACTTAAATAAGATGATAAAATTTAAATAATTATAAATAATTTATATTAAAAATTAAAACATAAGTAATATAATAAATTTTAGAGGATGAACATGAAAAAGGAAATAGATCATATGAAGACAATTTTGAAATTATATAATAAAGAAAAATTTAAATAAAAAATGGGTTATTTCCACCCTTAAACTATAACTATTTTCCACATCTAAATCTCAAACTACAAACTTATTTTTTTTATCCCTAAACTATCGCAATTTTTTTAATTAGATCATTGTCGACTTTTGTCAACATTTTTTGTTATATTTGATTTTTCTCATTTATGAACAATAAAAAATACCCCTCCAACATCAATTAGAAAAATAAAAAAAAGCCTCATGCGCGAAGGTGAGGGGGAGGGGGTCACACCGACGCAAGAAAAGAGCCCCCCTTCCCTACGCACGTGCGCCATCTTCTCGTCGCTGGTGAGGAGCGACCGCCCCACACGACAGTTGGAACGTAGCATCTCGGACAAAGGGAGCACCCACGACGCCAAAGTCGTGATGTGGCTCTTGAGGCTGGCGTCGACCACCCAGATGAGGTCCTTGGTGAGTGTGATTCCCACGTTGCCCTGGTCATCATCCATCTGTAAGTCGCATTGTGCGCGGCGTACCTCGATGCCGTGATGCCTGTGGAGTGTGCGAACAAGCTCCATCTTGGCCATGTGGTGCTAGAAGGCATTGCTGGTGACGAGCGTCGTGGAGCTACCAATGCGGAAGATGCAGTTGGTCACCAGCATCCGACGAGTCGCCCCCTGCTTGCGTGTGCCGGCATCGCCCCCTCTGCGTGTCCGGCACCGATGAGGCAGTGTCAAAGGCGAAGGGAATGGGTGGTGCTCGACCTCCCGACGACACTTCAATTTTTTTATTTTTTTTTAATATTTTTTATGTTTTAATGATGCTTTGTCGAATGATTTCTTGTGTGGAGGAGCACCACATCAACAAGCGACCGAAAAATCGTCGATAATTGGTGAAAAAGGGTAGTTGATGAAACAAGTTAAAAGATGATGGATAATCATGTTACAAAGTGAAGTTTGATGATAGCGTTGGGAAAGTGCCTAAAGTTGAAGGATATTTGGTGAAATTTATTCCAAAGTTATGTGGCACTGTCAACTATAGAGGCAAAATTCATAACTGTCATTTAAACTTTATGGCTTAAACGATTCCTACAAAACTTGAGAATTTCTAAAAATGCAATGAAGAAGATGATCCTGTGACAATCAAGCAGCTATTACTTATGTGAAGGACGAAAAATATCATTGGAAGAAAAACATATCGACACAAAGTACAAATTTTTATGAGACTAAGAAGTCAAAGAGGAGATCTCAATTGAGTATATATCAATGTACAAAATTGTTGTTGGTTTGTTTACCAAACCATTACCAAGAGAGGCAATCTTGAGACATGTAAATGCTTTAGGGTTACGTAAATTATAAATGTAATGATGTAGTCAAAATTTTCAATGAATAAAAAATTATCTTCTGATAAATTCATTGTTATAAAGTTTTATTATGCATTTGAAAAATATGTTGATCAGACTTGAGTTTTTTCCCTCATATGAACAAACGCTTCTGATGCTTATGAAGATAGTGAGCAGGAATGAAATATATGAATCATAATGTGATTCCAAAATATGTTGAATATGAGTTTTAGTAACTCAATATCGCTAGATTAAGAGAGAAAGAGGGGCTAGATGCAAGATTCAAACTTGGCATTATATAAAAGCAAGCAATTTGAAAACTCGAGTCAACCGCTAGAAGATATCGACTAGACTTAAGTCTGTGCGATGCATAATTTTAACATAGCTAGACATACGCTCTTCTCCACCACAATACTTGTGTTTAGCACCAAATATGCTAAGATGACATAGAGACATGATGAATTAATTAGTTCAATGGTCGTCATGGTGTGAGTCTCTAACAGATGATTTTTTTGTACGTGCTCTTAAAAATCTTGACTATGTCTTAAGGAAAAAAATTAGTGTTTGCTACTTTAGCAGGGTAAACTAAAGTAGCTATCAAAGCAGTTCACTACTAAAAGGCATTAGTTTGAGGGAAAGAACTGTTATAAGCTGCTTAAAGTTTTCACATACAATTGGTGTATTATTTTTCTTATAATAAAAAATATAGTGTATATGAAAGATAGTTATCGTGGAGACAGATCTATGACATAATGAGTTACATTATTTGATCATTTGTTGGCTCATATAAAAGTCTCCATGAATTCCTAACGGGCATGGCATATGCTCTAGATAGTTGAACGATTATAAACCTTAACATGTCTCTTTCTAAATCCTATAAAGAAGTGTTCTTGTACTCGTAGGTCGCACAACTCATTTACCATTTTTGGATGAACGAAAGAGCATAAGTGCCTAGTGTGGGCAAGTGGGAGATTGTTGTGATGAATGCCCTTTTGGGCATGTCAAATGCATGTCACATGTGTGTCTAATCATGCTAGGTGCGATTGCGTGCTTAGAGCAATGACACGCATCGCGTGATACAAGTGCATGCGTCTAGTATTTTTAAAAAAGCCTCGAAGATCCGGGAGAGCAATATGAGCGTCGTGCTGCTAGGTGAAGCAGTGGAATACTGCACCCATCTAGTAGTCGAAAGCATCATTTCATTTCTTCTGGAACAACTTTCTTGATTATGGATCAATCTCGAAACAAGTTTGAAAAAGCCAAAATTTTTGGAATTGGTAAAACTATCATTGCAAGAGGTATTCCGCAATCTCTATGAATTATATATGTTATAAATCTAATAATCATCGAAGACGACGTCAAAATCTCGTCAGAGAATAGAGAATCAACCAAGGTTGTTAGTAGTTATACTGGAAATTTTTATATCATTTTCATGGCTATTCTGACATTTACTCTTGGGTTTTTCCATCCGGCGTGGCCAGGTGCAAGGGATGGACAAGTGGCGATTAAAGTCGGGGAACCATCGAAGACTTTCGGCGTGGGAAACAAATGAGAAGAAGACTAAATAGAAGAGGATTCACGCAAAGAACATGAAAGGTAGGTGAATCGTTGGGTTAATTAACCTGGGATTAGTTTTTAACAATTGATTTATATGATCTTAAGGCCCAATTAAAGTCATAACATCTTACTATTATTTGACTCATGAGTCATCCCACACGATTACTTTGATCCTAAGAGGTTTATTCCAACAAAATCATCGCAAAAATTGAACAGTCGACATTAGCGTTCGTCGGAATCAATGAACCTAGACCCAATTTTGGACAACCTTGGCTGAATATGTAAAGTGTCGAGTGAAATAATGCAGAATGTTGAGTTCCACACTAGTCAGCCCTAGTCCTGCTCGTGGCCTCCGTGCACTTGGGGGTGAGCTTCTCATGAACTCGCTTAGAGTTCCACCGTCGATGCGCCCAAAGAAATTTCGGGCCGAGTCCAGATCATACTCAGCTAAGCTGTGTTCAAGGCATCAAAACCCACGGAAATTGACCCTGTCAGATCCAACCCGACTAGGGTTCCATTGCTATCCTATATTGTTGTTAGACCCAAAACTTTGTTGACTTGATTTCATTGTCTCATTGCATAAATGATATATGAGATCTAACACATCATTGATTTCATCGATCATGTGACGTTGTTGATCTTGTTTATCATTATTGCATCATTATGATCAAGTCCCAACCTAGGTGAAAATGAAAAATTAATTAATTAAAGATAGAAATTTGATTACTCATGTTACTGACTGAGAGGAGGTTATTGCATAACATAGCAGAGTTGGGACATAATTTGTCCCATTGCACAATTCCTCTCCATTATATAATGAGATGCTTGTTGTGAAGTGTACAATCACTAGTTGCTGATGACGTACATGATACCTCATTGCAATGAATATTTAGAGATATAAAAGTTAATCACAACTTCCAATTAGAGCATTAAAACATATCCATTATCTTAAAGAGCATAGTATAGTGCATTGAGATATATACATTGATTCAGAGCATAGTAACATCAAATTACAGAGTAAAGTAATTCAAAATATTGGACTGATTTATCTCAACGACCATAATCTCCAATTTGGATTATTATTATCCTCACATACCGATTCATTGCATTGCTCCTATCCAACTATTTAACTCATGGGCATCACATTGATCTTTATTTATTATGAACGATAGTATTGATTTCTTTTATTTGATCTTCATTGTAACCAAAACATTCATAAATGACATTACATCGTTGAATCATTGAGCCAAAGCATTGAACTATATGAGTTGCTAATTTCACTCAAAGCATAGCATTGTTTCACTTATTGATTTATTAAAGCATGGCATTATTTACTCTTCATTGATTATGACTACTACACTGACCCCATGCTTTTTTTATTGTTAATTATTTATCCATTGATTTATTATTCATCTATTGGGCTACAAAGTTTGTTTCCCCTACATTGATCCAACAATGAAGATGAGCTCAAGTGATTGATCTTTGTGATGGCCATGTTCACATGGAGTGGTCCTACGATATTGTTATCATGTTACTTTAGTTATTTTGTCATGGTTGTATCTATATTTCATTAGACTTTCACCTTAGCATCTTATTGACATTATGATTCATTCTATTGGACTTCCACATCTACTGATATTTCCTTAAGTTTTTCGCTTAATTGATGTTCTGATCCAAGAACTAGTCAAAGTTAATATTTTAATTAGAGTATTGCATAGTTGGTAGCATCCTCAGATTTGATCTTTCCATGTAGAAGGATGATTTGAGAGTGTTACAGATGTCTTGATGAAGAGGTCAGACAAGTATATTGTGCACTGCATGGCCTCATCTCCTTGGCCTTCGTGTCTGCCATGGTGGAGAGGACGAGGGGAGGACGAGGAGATGGTTGAGGGAAGAGACAAGAAGGGGGGAGGAGGTGACAATGCTGATCACAATGATATTGGCAAGGGTCGGAGAGGCATCAAACAATAGAAGGAAGGGAGAATGTGGAAATGATTGGTTGCATTGCCACAACTGTCATCATCAGCATGCCACCATGGCTGGAGTGGAGACGATAGTGAGGAACTCGTTCCACATATTCGAGATGCCCGGTAGGCACCAACGGTGCAGTCAGCATCCATCTTTGGGTCGGCCTACTGCTTCTTGGTACGTGATCGTGATCCACAAGAACGAGACGCTCGAGGAGGGCCAACGGAGAAGCTCTATCATTGACCCTTTTCTATTTCTTTATTTTGAAATTTATTTTCATATTATTGTTTTATTTTATTATTATTTATTATTATGCCATTTGATGGCCTAGAGGAGAGAGAAAATGAATGGAGGAAAATGGTCTATGTTACGTCAAAATTTGATGACAAATGAGAAAACAATTGATGACTAGTTGATAAAGATGATAAAATTTGAGAGTAGTTACCAAAATTTATCTCTTATGAAAGTGTCTAAGCACCAATATTTGTTAACTTATCAGCTTTAGGTTCCATTTATTTTACCATAAGTGGTTTTCTCAAACTACAAATTTGAACGTTTTGAAAAAGATTACCTCAGCAGAAAAAATATTTTAAAGAAATTACATTATAATTTTTTAGAAAATGAATTATTGTTTTCTAAAAGCTGTTTGAAGTGAAGGATGAGTGGATGGTAAGGATTCTCAAACAAAAAATGTTCACAAATATTTTTATATTAGTCCTAAGAAGCTCGAAAGAGTGGCTAAATTACCAAAATTGACCTCAATTTTCTCAATAATTTTATGAATATGACTTTCTATGTTCTATTATATTTTATTTCTAGTTTAGATTTCTCTTTCATTTATAAAACAATAAAAAAGCAAGTAAAAATGGAAATTAATATAAATAGAAAAAAAAATTAAATGTTAAATAAATAACTGTATGATATAATTCATATTGTTTTTTCTCTCTTATTAATTATAAATTCAGATATCAAATTAATAATATTTCTCATGGGTTCGACACTCTTTATTCTTTTTTACTATATTACTTGAGTGACTAGTGCACTTGTTAACGAATTTATCTTGCTACATCATTTTACGCATCAGTTATTCTAGTACAAGTAAAACATATAGAGTTTATAATAAATGAACAGTCTATTAATATGTCATAATAAAGGAATAATTTATAAAAAAAGGAACATTGAAGAGTCTATTAATATTAAATTCAATGAAGCTAACTATTTCTTGATGAGTAAGCAAGTGGACAATGACGAAGAAGAAATGATTGAAGTGGAAAGACAACTTAAGAATGTGAAAACTCAAAATGACGATGTGGAAGAATTAAGAGTTGACAACTCAGCATGCAGCTCGCGTCCTATGTCATTAACATCTACCATTGTAAATTTGATATGCATGGATAAAATTGTCACATGGACTTCTGGACTTACTTAGGGGTGCTGATGATAGAGAGCCACTCCATGCCTTCAACATCAGTAATCTTCAATACAACGAAGAACCTTTGCACAATGAACAGGAGCCCATCCTTGGACATGTGTCTCGAGCACCTTCTGGCCATCAATTTCCTATGTGACCTGCATGTGTCACGGGGTTATTTTTTGCTCAACCGACTCGTGCGGCGCCTAGACGTGCCCAACGTCTAGGCAAGCTCTTTTGAGCGCTTTGCGGAAGCTTGCTTATGCCACTTTTTGTATGCTACAACTTTTGGGACGCACGGTCTCGAGCGGACGCTTCTTCGGTGGAGGCGTTTGTGAACAAACGAGCACTTCGGCGTAATGTTAGATCTCTTGGGACGCTTTGGGACGCTCTTTTGTGGGTTGCCACCCCACGCTTGAGGCATGATGCAAGATTTATGGAAGCTTGAAATCTTTGTTGAGTAAATAGGAATGATTACAACGCTTCGAGAGAGCACTAGCGGGTCTCCCCTACTATACCACCGATTCGGATGGTAGATATGCGACGTGTGGTGTGGAGGACCATCTCCGGGGGTGCACTTTTCTGGAGTGCAAATTACAAAACTGTCACTACCACACTTAAAAAATACACTAAGTACAAAAGTGGGTTGAAAAGGCAAATTACATGAAAGTAAGATAACTCGACGTGCCCCGGGGAAGCCTCCGGGACATTCTCCCCCACTCAAGTCAGCGACGTCCCTGGAGCTACAGCTTGGAATTCTTCAATCTTCTGCTTGAACTGCCACAGGTTTTCGGCTGTCTCCCAACTTGTGTCGACGTCCGGTCTTCCGCTCCATCGAACAAGATACTCCTTCTTTCGGTTCTTCGTGTGAACGGTGAGTACTTCTTCAACTTGATCAGTGAACTACTATTGAATGGCCGGTGGGGCGCGGTCTGAAACCCCATGCCCGGGATCTTCAGGGTCTTCAACGAAAGGCTTAAGTAGGCTGACATGGAAGACGGGGTGTTGCTGCATCTGAGACGGGAGCTCCAACTTATAGGTCACCTTGTATACCTTCTTCAGGATCTTGAACGGGCATTCGTAATGTCTAACGAGGCCCTTGTGCAGATTCTTCCCACTTAGCCGAAGATGCTGGATCAACTTCACGAGGACCAAATCTTCAACTTCAAAGTTGACGTCCCGTCGGGCGGTGTCCGCCCAGTTCTTCATGCGCTTCGATGCCTTGTGTAAACAAGCTCTCGCCATGTCGTTCTGCTCATGCCACTCCCTCGCCATGCGGTGAGCGGTGGGGACCTTGCCACCATAAGAAGTAGCGACGGCCTGGGGCGTCAGAGGTTGCTGCCCCGTCACTATCTCGAAGGGACTCCGATTGGTCGACTCGCTTCGCTGTAGGTTGTAGGAGAATTGCGCGATGTCGAGTAGCTTCACCCAATCCCTTCTGATTGGCACTCACATAGTGCCGCAAGTAGATCTCTAGGATACAATTCACCCTCTCAATTTGACCGTGGGTTTGAGGATGAAGTGATGTCGAGAAATGCAGGTTGGAGCTCATCATATTGAACAATTCCTTCCAGAAGTTGCCAACGAATCGTCCATCCCGATCGCTGACGATGCTTTGTGGTAGGCCCCAATACTTCACTACATGCTTCATGAATAGCTTCAGTAGCAGGACAACTTGCGAAGCCGGCGGCGAAGATGGCATACTTGGAGAACCGATTAACGACCACCATGACGATACCTGCCCCTTCATACTTGGGCAGGCCCGTGATGAAGTCCATGGAGACATCTTTCCATGAACGCTCTGGGATAGGCAAAGGTTCTAGAAGTCTGCCGAGAGCTTGATTGAGATTCTTGTCTTGTTGGCAAACAAAACAGGTCTTCACGAAAGCTTCAATATCGTCCTCCATCCTTGGCCAGAAGTAGTTGTCTTCGTGAGTGCCAAAGTGCGGCGGATGCCCGGATGTCCCGCCCAATTGGAGTCATGGCACTCTTGCATGATAGTGCGCCGCAAGTTGTTGAAGAGTGGAACGTAGATGCGACGTTCCTTGGTGAAGATCATCCCATCTTCCATCCAAAAGCAACGTGTCTTGCCCTCCGTCTCTTGCTCGAACAAGTTCTTCGTCGTGGGATCTGACTCTAATCCCTTCTTGATCCTCTCGATGAGGTCGGCCTGAGAGGAGCTCAGGGCCGCCAATTTCGACGTCGACTGAGGGCGTCGACAACTGTAGGATCCCAAAGGGCACCAAGAAGGGGGGGGAGTGAATTGGTGTTCAATTGAAAATATCAATTTCACAAAAACCATCGCGGAAGCACAAAACCGATTCTTAAATCCTTTATAATTCAGATAATAAATTCAATATGAATGGGGAGAGAGAGAGAGAGAGAGAGAGAGAGAAAATCAAATTCAAATGGACATGGCGGTTTGTCAACGAGGTTCGGCCACACCTTGGCCTACGTCTCCGCTCCGACTTCTCGATCTCAAGACCACCGGAGATTCCACTAGCACTTCCTTTGTTCCAAATGGGGTAAGGAAGAAAGCCCTTTACATCATCGTCTTTTTCTCCGCTTCGAGAGGCAAGGCAACCTCTCCTCCTAGGAAGCTAATCTATTTCTCTCGATCAAGAGGTAAGATTTTGAACCTCTTTTACACAGGAGCTCTCTCTAATTTTTCTGAACAAAAGTGTTTCTCTCTTTTATAATGCTAGGTTCACAAGAGAAGAAGAGAGAAAGAATGAGAAAGCTATAAAGTGAAAACTTCAAGAAATGATCTCTCTTTGACAACTTGAAGTTTTTCTTCAATGAGTGAATGAGTGCTTTTGCCTCTGGCTTTGGCACTCCTTTTATAGCCTTCAATGTGTAGAAAATTTGTTCAGAAATCATTCCACAAATTCCTCCTTCAAATTTGACCATTACTGTTCATTTGACTCGGAGGCCGGTCGACCGAAATTCTGGACCGGTCGACCAGTCTATGTGACCGTTGTGCCGTTTCTCCAGTTAGCGCAACTGGTCAGTCGACCGGACTATCGACCGGTGTCTCGACCGGTACAGTATCACAGCTTTGATTTGTAGTTGTTGAGCTGATCGGTCGATCGGTGCTTCGACAGGACTGTCGACCGGTATAGTTTCGACGTCAATCGGTTCTGGATCGGTCGATCGGCATCTTCATTTGGTCGACCGGACTGTCGACCGGCCTTCTTTACATCGACCGACAGGTTGACTGAATTGCACTCTTTTGATCATAACTTTCTGCACAATTATCCAAATTAGATGATCTTGGAGTCCATGGAAAGTTAACAGAATTCTCTACAAATTTGCTAGTGAATATTCATCCAAAATTTAATCATTTCATAGTCAATTATGTAATGAAAGTTGTGGATAAAGTTATCTCTTTTTCTTGGACTTTTTTAGCATTTTAAACTTTCGAGGTTTGTTTCATCAAAATATAATTTCATATGTCATTAAAACTTTGACCCAACAGCAACGACATTCATCTTGCCAGGCTGGTACTCCTAGACGTAGTCGAACTCCGCCATAAAATCTTGCCATCTTACTTGCTTCGGCGAGAGCTTCTTCTGTGTCTCGAAGTAACTTGTCGCGATATTGTCCGTCTTGATGTAAAATCACGACCCGAGAAGGTAGTACCGCCATGTTCTAAGGCAGTGAATCACCGCGGTCATCTCCTTCTCCTGAACAGCGTAGCGCCGCTCCGTGTCATTGAGTTTTCGACTCTCGAACGCCATGGGATGCCCCTCCTGCATAAGAACTCCTCCAATGGCATAGTCAGAAGTATCTATCTGTACCTCGTAGGACTTGGTGTGGTCTGGCAGGGCGAGCACCGGTTCCTCTGTCATGACCTTCTTGAGGGTGTCGAACGCTTTCTGGCATGTAGGCGTCCACTCCCACTTCACATTCTTCCGAAGGAGTTCGTCAAAGGGGTCGTCACATGTGAATACCACTTGACGAACCGCCTATAGTAGTTCGTCAGGCCAAGGAACGAACACATGTTGGGAACCGCCTGGGCGGCTCCCACTCCACGATGGTCCGAATTTTTGCGCCATCCATCTTCAACTTTCCACTTCCGATGATATGTCCCAAGAAGTGCACTTCCGGTTGAGCGAAGGCACACTTCTCCCATATGACGTAGAGCTCGTTCTGCCGCAACACCTCGAACACTTGCCGAATGTGCTCGATATGCTCCTCCAAGGTGCGGGTGTAGATCATCATGTCGTCGGGGTAGACAACCACGAACCTGTCGAGGAATGTTGCAATACCTTGTTCATGAGGGTGCAAAAGGTCACCGGGGCATTGGTGAGGTCGAAAGGCATCACGATGAACACGTAGGAGCCATATCTTGTGACGCACGCCATCTTCTGCACATCGTCTTCTGCGATCCGGACTTGCCAATAGCCCAAACGAAGATCCAACTTGATAAACCATCTTGCACCGCCAAGTTGGTCGAACAAGTCCACCATCAAGGGGATGGGGTACTTGTTCTTCACCGTAAGCTTGTTGAGTGCCCGATAGTCGATGCACATCCAGAGGGAACCATCATGCTTCTTCTGGAAGAGAACCAGGGCGCCATATGGAGACTTTGAAGGCCGAACATATCCTGCATTTAATAGTTCGGTAAGTTACTTACGGATTTCTGCGAGTTCCGAAGGGGCGAGCTGATAGGGGACTCCATGCGGGGCTTTCGATCCTGGGACCAAGTCGATAACCTGGTCCACTTCACGCTTCGGTGGTAGTCGTTTTGAGAGTTCCGGAGGCATGACGTCCGCAAAGTCCTCAAGGGTTTCAAGGACTTTAGGAGGTGTTGGAGTGGAGGGCCCCGGATCTTTCAAGATGGCGATCGACAAGAAGGTGTGCTCCTGTTTGCGCAACCCCTTCGCCACTTGCATAGCGGAGAGGGTCTTCTGCATGAGATCTCCGCCTAACCTCACAGGGACGTTGTAAGGTCCCTTGGGATCGAAGATGACCATTGAGTTGGTGAGCGGGATGACACATGCAGTGCTATGTCGCAGAAAAGAGATGCCCGCCACCACTTCGTAGTCATCCACTGATGCTACCATCAAGTCGAAGCTTTCCGACCACTTGCCGATGCGAACCTTCACTCCAGGAGAAATTTCTGTGGTCGAGATAGACTTCGCGTTCACCGTCTTGAATGTGGCGTTTGTCTTCTGTAGTGGCAGCTTCAGCTTCTTGGCAGCCACTTCCGACACAAACAACTCCAATGCTCTCATGTCGATGAGGGCGTTGAAGACTTGCCCGTTCAACTCGATGTCCGCATAAAGTCGAGCAGCCGTTGAAGGACCCTTCGAGGTGTTGATGGCGCTGAGGATGTGCATCGAACTGAGACACGCCTCCTCCTTCTCTTTCTCGTCGGGGCAATATATTGCATTGATTGTCGCCTTCTGCGGACAATCGCTTGTCCAATGTAGCAAATGTAGCAAGGCTTTGGCGGCTTTCCGTTCCTTTTGAACATTTCATTGTTCGGCTTCTTGTCTTGATGTCCCTTGCCTTTGTCTTGATAGTGCGGCTTGGACTTCTCTCCCCCACCGTTGCCCTTTCCCGAGGGCTTTGGTGGTGGAGCGCTCGCTTTGGCGTACTCCACGAGCGACTTGGCAGCGGCGACTAACGAGCAGAGGTTGGGGCAGTCTCGTCGCTCTAACTCCGTCCTAGCCCATGGCTTCAAATCCTTCACGAAGACCGCCGGCAACGTGTCTTTGTCCACTTGGGAATTCTGTAGGCGGAGCTCGGTGGACTCTTTGACGTACTCCTTCGACGTGCCCTTCTGGCAAATGTTGAACAACGCAATCTTGACCTCCAGTCCTGACTTGGCAGGGCAGAAGTAGTTGGTAAGTTGCCTCTTGAAGTCGTCCCACTTCTAAATGGGATCAACGATGCCACGCTCCACGTCGTCGCAATGACACCGCCACTACAAACTCGCCGAATCTTGCAAGTAGAAGGATGCGATCTTCACCATCCTTGCTTCGGACGTCACATCCAAGGCCTCCATGTACCTTCGAACGTTCCACAGGAAGTCATTGATCTCCTTTGCCGACCGCTCGCCTTTGTAGGGTCACGGCTTTGGTACTTCAATCCTTGCCTCATTCGGAGCGGACGTCTCGGGACGCCGTCCATCTCCATAGTGTCACTTGAGTTCTTCCCGCATGGTCTTGAACTCTTGTTCCATCTCAAACCGCATGTTTGAGAGACCATTGTCCAAGGTCCCCTGCATGTCCATGATCGTCACCTCCATGGACTTGATCCGTGTATACAACGTCGCCATCTCATCCCGCACCGTTGCAAAATCCACGATCTTCTCCAACTCCCGCTCGTGCGTTGCGAGTTGGTCTTGCATCTCGCCCACGTCCAATTGGAATTGGTCGAGGCGTTGCTCGAAGACGGACATGGCGTCCTTCGAGCGGGGGCTCCCTCGCTCCTGGCGGCCCTTCTCCGGTATGACTGGTTCATTCGTCATCTCCGAGTTCGACGTCATTTCACCTTGATCGTCGAACGCCAACTTGAGCAGTTCCAGAAATGCTGCTCTGATACTAACTTGTCACGGGGTCATTTTTCGCTCGATCGACCCGTGCGGCACCTAGACGTGCCCAACGTCTAGGCAAACTCTTTTGAGCGCTTTGCAGAATCTTGCTTATGCCACTTTTTGTATGCCACAACTTTTGGGACGCACGGTCCTAAGCGGACGCTTCTTCGATGGAGGCATTTGTGAATAAATGGGCACCTCGGCGTAACGCTTGATCTCTTGGGACGCTTTGGGATGCTCTTTTGTGGGTTGCCACCTCACGCTTGAGGTACGATGTTGATTTAGGAAAGCTTGAAATCTTTGTCGAATAAATATGAATGATTATAACGCTTCGGGGGAGCACTAACGGGTCTCCCCTATTATATCACCGATTCGGGTGGTAGATATGCGACGTGTGGTTGTGGAGGACCATTTCCGGGGGTGCACTTTTTTGAAGTGTAAATTACAAAATTGTCACTATCACACTTGAAAAATAAATTAAGTACAAAAATAAGTTGAAAAGAAAAATTACATGGAAATAAGATAACTCGACGTGCCCCGAGGAAAGCCCCGGGACACACGCTGACATTTTCTTCTTGACGTGGGTAGCCTGGAAAGCAGAATCACAAGAGAACCCCGGGGAATGTGTCCATTCAACCTCACAAGTCAGCACCAAGTCCAACCTCACCAAGCAAGGGCAGGGCCATCCTTTTTCGGTCTTCGTTCGAAGGATCAGGCATGGCCTGACGATCCCTCAGCTTGATAATGCCAGAATTGGTTTGGCTGTGAATCAGGTTCTTGGAATTTTCAAAGTCGAGGTCCCAAGCACGATCCATGAACTCTGGATATGGTGACCAAAACCATACTTTAATGAGAATCAATATTTCTGAGATTGATTCTTGCAACATTCAGAATAAAGCACATCTTTCTGAAAATATATTAAGTGCTTCGATGGCGCTTTGTTTTAATTCTGTGTCAACACAGTGCATTTTAATTAATTTGAGTTGCTACACATGTTCTCATGTTTCGTTTCAACAGTGAATTTTTAATACTGAGCTCTCAACATTTGTTTTAGCAAATTAAGAAACAGAATCAGAAATGTGTAAGTTCCGTTCGATCAGAAATAGATCATTGCAATTATTTCAATGAAACAGAAAAATCTCATGCACGGTTAGAGACTTCAATAGTTTCATTCCATCATGACAACTTTCCTATCAAGATTTCTAAACAACCAAAACAAACCTATGTCCTATCAATCACTCCATTTCACTGGTCAGCATTTCCTGAAGGATATTTAAGATTTTAAACAGTAAACATCCAAGAAACCCCAAAAAACTGCAATGAGAAAAATCAAGACGTAAAATGATTTAAGTAATAACCAATATGGTTCCATCAAGAGAAGAAGATCAAATCTGTAATGTGATAGACAAAAATAAGACTGCATCACACACTATTTGCAGACAGGTGATTGATGTTCAAGAAAAAGATCTACCAATTCATCTTACCTTGAATAAGTTACCACTTACCAACTCATCTGATTGAAAATATGACAAAAGACACACAATTCTATCTATCAAATAATCTGCTACAGAAATAAATTCATGGAAGTTAACTTGAGAAACATTTACGAGTTCTATGCAAAAGCATACATAACGATCGAAATGTAGGAGCTATGAAAATGTTGTCCAACTAAGACTCCATGAAAGCAGAAGCTACTGAAACGGTACTGTACATTGCCAACCGTATAAGATCAACTCTACAAGAGCATGCGAAACAAGTGTCAAGATCGCTACTTTCCAAGCCCCAGTGGTCCATTTAAATCAAAGGCACCTCTTTTTCCATGTTAAAGTTGTCGCCTTTGGTCCTTATAACCGTGACCCACTGACAGCCATGTCCATGTGCATATTCCTTGGTCGACCTCTGTCATCTGATTCAACCATAATTGGAAACACATTGCGTCCTCGAAGAAGTGGGAGATTAATAGCAGTACCAAAACCATCATAAAGAACACGACACAAAAAAAATAATTATTCAAATAATTCTACATGAAAATAATTGCAATTTTGTTTGGTACATTCAGTTATTTTTGTAATTAAACACACTTAAAAGCATGAGAAGAGTACAGCTTCAGGAGATGTACTACTGATGAGAGTACTATGGGTACCTTGGAACGTAGGCGACCTTGGCGGAGTCGGAGTAGCGGAGCATGGCGAGGCCGTGCTTGGTGAGCGCAAGTTTAGCTGTGCCGACGGGTAGCAGATGATGACTGGCAGTTAGAGGTTGTAATAAATAAGTGTGATAAGCTTAGCGATAGAATTAGTTGATGAATATAAAATGACATAGTCAGATATACGATAAATTATTTAATTTAAGCACTATACAAATTATATTATAATACAAATAAATTAAATTTTTATATCTTAATTAAATAAAATGAAATTTTACCAATAATTTTTTTGTTAAAATATATATAAATTTATATTGACAATAATTTTTATATAGTGCATCCATGATATAAAAGTATTCATTGTTAACATATAAATAATTTGAAATTAATTAAGCATGAATATAAAAAGAAATATATTTAATTGATTATAAAATAAAAAAATGAAAAAAGAATAAGATAAGTTAGAAAGAAATAATGTATTTGAATAGGGGTAAAATTGAATAAAAAAATAAAAAACTAACCTCTAAACGTTAAAAGCTAATTGAAGTAGCTTTTCAATATTTTCATATAAAACGCTAAATACAATTTATTTTTATCATTTACTAAATAAAAAATTAACGTTTGAACCGTTAAACGCTACTCGAAACACTAATTTTGATATTGCCAAATAGAGCCATAGTGTTTAAGACAAAAGGGAGGGAAAAGTGAGTTAGAACTTGTAAAGAGTGTGCATTTATGTTCCAGGCACAAGTTTGTATTACAGTATAAAAAAAGTGTTATCTTATTCAAGGGGAATCAAAGTGTCAACCATTTCAAGGTTGATTGATTTTTGGAAGTAGAGGTGTAATGAAATTTCATCCTCGTGTCAAGTGACAATTGAGCTTATTTTAAATTATATTATTTCTTTTTGCAATTTTTTATGTATAATGCAAAAGCAGAATAATTTATTATCCTTTATAACAAAGTGCGAAAACAATATTTATTTTTTTAATTATCGTTTCCTACTATTTCTCGAAAGGGTAATTAATTTTCAATTTACTTTACATCAATGAATGGAAAAAATTCTAATGACTCATGTGCATGTTTGCATCATCATGATATTATTGTTGTTCATGCCTCCATCCTTATTTATGAATTCAACTACAAATTCAAACACAAAAATGTATTTTTATGAGTAACTCAATACTTGAGATAATACAAAAGAATATAAGTTTATGATAAAAATGAATCAAACTTAATAATAACATAATCATAAGGTCAATAAAAAAATCATATACTTCAATTACACATTCTTTTTTTTTACGTTTGTTATTCTTGTTCATATTCACATTTCACATTTATCTTCTTGTTTATATTCATTTTCATATTTCATGTTCATGTTCTTGTTCATATTCTTATTATTTTTTATGTTCATTTTTTATGGTCCTTGCCCATGTTCATACTTCTTTTCATATTCATGCCCTTTTTACTTCTCATATTCATATTCTTTCTTCTTTTCTTTTAAAGGCAGTCATAATATTTTTATGCAGTTCTTTGATTAGAGTTAAACTGTAAAGGTGACCCATATATATTTTAGATATAACACCTAAAAAATTTTCAAATTAAAAATTAATTTTCATAATGAACATAAAATCCAAAATTTATGATTTGTTAAAGAAAGGTATAGTTTAGAAAGAAATAGAAATATAATTAGAGGATAGTTAGGAGAACAAGAAAAGATAAGATAAGAAAAGTTAAATCCTAATTGAATTAGGAGTTGTGATTAGATTAAGATTAATAATTTAAAATTTGATTCAAATTTAATTATAAGTTATCAAGGACTCCTAATACAATTATTTTATTATCTCAAGGACTCATAATAATTATAAAATAAAATTATTTTATTATTTTTATTCTAGAATGAAAATATAAGAATAATAATTATTTGTTTAATTCAAAAAAATTAGAAATAATTGTGTTTAGAAGAGATAGGATAAATAAAAAGATAATTAAAAGCGGACTAGAGATAAAGTTTGTTGAAGGATTAAATTAGGGTTTCTAAGGAAGTTGAAATTAAAAGTTTTAAAGATAAAAAATAATTTGAAAATAAAGTAATAATAAATTTTGGATTGCGGTATAAAATTTCGGCATGAGGGTCAAGTAAAGTACTCTTAACCATAGGGGATTAGAATTAAGTGTCATGCGGAAATAATTGGTATATCTCATGACATTCCGTATGGGCCACCTTTAGAATTCAGTCCTAATAAAAGAATTTCATGAAAATATCATGACTATTTTCAAAATTTTTCGGTGTTTGTTCGGGAGAAACTGTGGAATAACTCTATACTCTACAACAATCCAGAGATCACGGAGGTTATGAATTTTGTCTTCTAACCGTTATTTGAATTGCTCTTTACTCATACTTTTCACGTTTAATTAATTTTGTATTGAAATTTTTATTATTTCAAGAAAATTGCATGAACTTGGTTGATTAGATTTGAATTAATATAATGGTTTCAATACTTTTTTATTATGATTTCTATACTTAATGCTTTTTTACTAAGATATTCCAAGATAAGACTACAAGCCATGTGTGAGGTGATTAGTTTTAAGATTTGATATTTCTTAAAGAATCGATTTTTAACTTGAAGTTGAAGTAATCATAATATGAATCGTTTGTGCTAGATTTTGTGCGAAAGTGTTGGATGAGTATTAATTTATGAGTTACAACTTAATGCATCTTAACATCTTGCCTAACTAAAGATTAACTTTACGTTTGTGGTCCTAAGTTTCAGAAAGAATAAAGTAGTTTGATTTACTCCGCATTGATGTCAATAGTTTAAGTAATCCTAATCTGTAAGAGCTGAACCTATTTATCATTGTCATAATCCAATCATCAGCGTTGTGCATGCTAGTTAATTCTTATAATTAATCATCAATAATCTTAAGGTTCAACACTAATTTATTTCAATTTTTGTCATTTATTTTATGTAACTTTAATATTCTATTTTGAATTTTGAAAAATCATTATTTTCTCATAATAGATTATTAAGATATATTAGATTTAACTAGTTCCTCGTGAAATTGATAGCTCTACTCTATATTTTATTACTTGATACGACTAGTGCACTTGCTAGTAGTTTAATTGTTACAAATTTAACGCATGAAGGTCAAATAAGAATTTGACTTTGTATGATCTTGTCATCCTTTTAGGAATCCATCTTTCTACAAGATAGTTAGCAATTTCAACAAAATAAGAAATTGTCATATGGGAATTTCTCTTAGATGTCACCCTCTTCTTTGAGAAATGGTTCCAGATGGGAAAGGTATTCTGCCACTAATAGGAAAAGTAAAGAAGAAGAATATGAAAAGTAAAATGAACAAGTGCAAGGATCATGAACATAGAAATAAAATATGGACATAAATAAGAATGTGGATAAGAACATAATCAATAATATGAGCATGAATGTGAACAAGAATAGGAAAAGTAAGAGAATAAGCTTATTAAAGTGCATGATTATTGATCAATGACCTTGTCATTGTTTCATGATTAAGTTTGATTAATTTCTATCATGATTTTATATCCTTTAGTATTATCTCATGTATCGAGTATTCATTACTCATGGAAATTCTATTTTTCTGTGTTTGAATGCCACGTGTAGATTTCGATAAGTAAGGATGGAGGTGTGGACAACAACAATATTCGTGGTGATGTAAATTGTACATGGGTATTGAGTCATTAAAACTCTTCATTGCTAATTATTATAAAGTGATTTGAAAGTTAGTTAAACTTTGGACAACTAATAGGAAAGAAAAATTAGAAAATTGATTTGTTTTCACACTCTGTTAAACAATAATTTAATATTATTTTGCTTCCACATATTATGTAAGAAACGCCCAGAAGAAAAAATTGTAGGTGGCCTAGTCCAAATAAGCCCAATTGTCACATGATAGAAGGTTGAAATTTTGGAGCGTTACACTAGAGGTGGCTCATACGTTTTTTTATAAGGTGTAGCACTTAACTCCGCATATCACTTGGTTCCAATTCCTTAGGGTCAAGTATATTTTGTTTGACCCTCTTGCCAAAATTTTATACCGCAATTCGAAAACATTACGTGCAATCACGTGCAATCAATAAATATGGTTTCTTATCTTTTTCTGCTTTTTGTTTTTTAACTTGATTAACTATATTTTTTGTTTCATACATATTTCATCAATGTTGGGGCAAAAAGCCATTTGACACCATAACAAATCAATACAAAAATAGTTTTGAAAAACATTAGATGGTGAACTCGGATTGAGTTTGACACAAACTCTAGTTGGGTATCGACTTTATGTGCCAAATTCTACAAAACCAATCTTTAACAAAATTATATGGAAACCCAAGCTGAGTTCGAAGGCGGCTCAAGCTGAATAACGATCGAATCAATAAAAATCCGGGTCAAGTATAACTGAAACTCGGGCCTGGTTGTTTGGTTGAAACCGAACACACACTATTTGTCGAAGAGGAACTCGGGTCAGGTCCTCTAGAGCCCAAGTCGAGATTATATCAAATTTAGGATGAATTCGGTTCACGCCACACTGAGTTTACCTATTCGCTGGAGAACCCAAGCTGAGTTCTTTCAGGTCGGGTCGGGCTCCTATATAGAAGAATTTCTATGTCAAATTATCATGACTTTTTCATAACTTTTCTATCAATCCATACATGCTTTCGACATAAAATTAAAATGAATATATTATTGGACTATAAGAGAAGATGTGGGTGTCGATTTCTCTTCATAACTTGGCCAAATATCTTTATAAGAGAAGATGTATTTGTCCACACAAAACTACCTAAAACCCAAAATTTAAGAAATTTTTCCGATGGCCATGCTTACTTTCTGACGATGACTCTAGCATCCTTTGGTAGAAGGATGTAAAACGAAGAGCACCTAATTAGATATACCTTTTATCAAGTTTCTATTTTGTTCAACTTATTCTTCAATCATGTGACCGATTCAGGACCTATCACCCAATCATGTTTGACTTTGAAAAAAATGGTTCGGATAACTTAAATGAATTTGTTTTTTCACAATTCATTTTTCTTATTCTATTTATTTCTTTTATATATTCTTTGGTTCATAGTTCTTTATAATGATATGTCAAAAGTGAACATTAATATATCCATAGAACACAAAATATGTCATTAGTGTATTACATCACAATAAATTTTAATAGCTAAGGAAGTCATCATTCCATTCTATCATAATTTGATATTTATATGTCAAATTATATCTACATCTGAATAAAGACATGTATAATTTTGATGCTAAGAGAAATTGATTTGGTCATATAAAATTTAAATCAGAGCTTGTATGATGACTTTAGTTAGCCATCACAATTTATTACGTACTATTAAATGACAACTTAAGGTGGTTTATTCACAACAACAAATCTTCCATTTAGTGACTAAAGCGGCGCTAACTCGTGGCTAACAAACATAGCCACACGTTAGCGTCGACACAATGTCACAATGTTGGGACGGTAGTTGTTAGTATCACCATGGTTCCAAGGATACGGACGACGCTATTAGCATCCGACGCTACTCCGACATTATCATGGTGCAAAAAGTCGCGTTACGAAAAAGTAAAATGGGTCGCTACGTTGGCACTAATGTGGCACTTGGTGTGTCGATGCTAGATCGAAACCATGTTGATGCTAAATCAGATGTTATTCTAACGCTAATATGGCACTAAGGCAATCTCTAACGTAGTTTTTTGCCGCAGCATGTGGCACTACTTGGGCACTAATGCATCACTAAAAGTCGGCACTACATAGATGCCCATGTGACGCTAAATTGTGACACTACCACAATGCTAACTTAATGCTAACATGATGTTGTATGGACACTAAAGTTGGTGATGCTAACTAGACATTAAGGTGACGCTAAGTACGATGTGTTTCATATGGCGCCCAAGTCACTATTATGATGTTAAGGAGGCATTAATTATCAATTATTTTGCCCCATTTCACCCCTATTCTTCCCTTCCCTCCCCATACAATTTTCATATATATAATGCATTCTTGACATTCATCACAATGATATAAAGAGTAATGCATATAAAAAAACTAATAAACATCACAAAAGTGTTAATAATATAACAAAATCATATCAAACATCACAATAGGTATAAAAATGTTACAAAAGTTTCTATCCTAAATTATTATCGTTATCGGTGTCATTCCTAACATTCGACGCTGACGTACTCAATCCTTGGCCTCGTGGTGATCGGGTCTGCGACTGGAACATGCTTTGAATCATCTATAAGATTAGAGCCAGATGCTAAGGAAGCTCCTGAGAAAGCTGCTCCGAGATAAGTCCCAACGTCAACTTAGGTGCGGCGAATGAAATCGGAGTAGATGGATCATTTGCATATCCTCCGATCCTCCTATGAACTTGAGCGGTTGTTCCTAAGCCCCTCAAGTATCCTCTTCGTTTCGTACCGGCCACCTCCTTCCAAATAATAGTGTCCTTTACAAAATAGAAAAAATATATAACCATATAAACATTAAAAATCATATAAATTATATAACATTAAAATTCATATAATCGTATAAAGTATTATATAACATTAAAAATATGAATCATTTATAAGATATGTTACCTACTGGCTGATTAATAGGATTGTCTCCATACTTCTCGGTCATCTTCTCATTGTATGTATTATAAAAAATTTAAACATTGCACATTTGAAAAATCATTTATACTAATGTGAATAAGCAAATGAACATATGATGAAACTTACCAAAATTCTACGAGAAATTGGTGCGATCAAGTCTTCCTGCTCTTATGTGTGGTCTCGTAGATATAGGACCATCTTCTTTTTCCTCCTGTAATCAAGTTTCAAATTTTACACAATAAGTAAGTATAAGATAAAAGTTTTATTATTTAATTTTATATCTACATTATCATGCGTCGATGATGCTCATCAAATCGAATCGACCCTCTTGTGTGGATGTAGACTTCGAAATTCGAAAGTCTATTAACTTTTGCCTTTTCAGACTTTCTTTGTATCTTCATCCATCCTATATTAACATTAATTACTTAGACATTGTGAAATTATAAATTAAATAAAAATAATTCAAAAGTAATTACTTACCACGACCTACATAATGACTCCCAAACAAGGTGCCTATATGCCTTGGGCATCTCTTTATGTCCTGCTCTAAACTAAGGCCAACGGATGTGACAACCTCGTGAAATTTTATATAGGCGATTTCGGAGATATTTCGCAGCCAGCTGTTTGAAGCATCTCTGAATCATCCCCAAACTAAGCTCAAAATGGAACTGATTTGCTTTTTAAAAAATATTATAAAAGTTATTAATTAAAAAATAATATAAGACAAATTATCTAATGCAAAAAAGACCATATGGTAAATGCTCGAAAGACGCCATTCCACACTTGAATTAAAACATCTTTTCATGATCTTGACCCTTTCGACAAATGGGTAAGAACAAGAGTACTGACATCTCGCACAATAGAAGCAGGTATGAAAGTGGTCCAACATTTTACAGAGAAGAATTAATTTTGTAATTAGAAGTAAAACTATAATAAAATTTATAAAACTTATTTAACTTATGGCTGAGCAATGTTGTTGATGGTGACCACCACATTATCGTAGAATTCATCTTCTTTTGCCGAAGAGGAATCATCATCCGTTGCAGTTGGGGTAGGCTAAGAAGGTTCGACGTGATTGATGATCCCCGGTAAAAAATAAATCATTAGTTTAATATCAAATTAAACTAATGATAATTGATATATATATATATATATAGTAAAGTTTCCACCTCATGTGATATCTACCATTGCCTGATCCGTGGCTCATGAGAATGTGATGATTCGGCTCTTGTATCATCAACGACATAGCGACTAGAACCATATGAATAAGAAATTATTAATGTAATTATATGACAAATATAAATTAAATAATAATCAATATATCACCTGGCGTAATACGTTGGTCGCCATCACATGATCGTGTGGAGTGGACGCTAGAATGTTGAGAAATGTCCATCAGTCTTGGCGGCAGCATAGCAACTGCCACCATAAAAATAATTAAAACACTTACATGTATTTAAACTAAATACACAAAAATAACTTGAGATGAGATGTCTATCGTGTGATCGAGATGACCCACCAATGGACCGCCTGCTATGTGATGCTTCGACTATGTACCTCGTGGATGGTGGAGCAATTGTCACCATAAAAAAAATAGTTAAAACAAACGTTGTTGCATGTACAAGATATATTAAATACACGAGAAATAACTTAGAGTGATATATCAATCGTCATTCTACGCGAAAGATGACTCACCAATGGACCGCCTACTATGTGATGATCCAGTAATGTGCCCCGTTGACGGTGGAGCAACTGTTACCATAAAAATAAACTAATTATTACATGTCGAATATAAATAAACTACACAATAAATAAATCACCTAGTGGTCGAGGTGGCTCAATCATAAGGAGTGAGCGCCGAGAAGAGCAAGACGATCCAAAAGCTCAACCTCTAGTAACTATACTTGAAAAGGATTATCAACCTCGTGTTATTATTATATTTAATTTACAAAGTTAGAAACACATAAATTTATAACTTGTTAAAATAAGTACGTGATTCAATCGCTTGTCTCGTATTTTAATTCATTTTCATTATCTTCATCGTCGTCACTGTAATTTTGATTCGAGCCAACACAATGAAATTGTCAATGTTCGCTTCTAAAAGGTCATAGTGTCATCGGCTATATTCTCAACTTCTTCAACTACATTAATAATCTCGTTCACTTGATCTTCTTGATAGTAATCATTTACGGACAAATCATTGTATATGGATGATGATTTACAATCATCTACCATTATTTTTGCTTAGAATAGTTTACTTCTCACTTTGCATAACACCCACCATTAATCTTTGATTCTTTCGATGAATACTTAATGTAATACACTTGTTGCACTTATTCTATCAATACGAATGGAATGTAAGATTGAACAAATAACATTTTTGCACGACGACTTTGTTAAATTTTTCCAAATATGACAATTCTATGATTTGTTTCTATAACGCCGTAGTAATCTAACTCGTTGTCCCCGTACATGCTTCCCAGAACACATATGCCGCTATTAATAGTAGAATATTGTCAACTATATTCTTTTGTATGAAATCTATATCCATTAAATAGGATGCTATAGTAATTACAAACTTGTTTGTACGATCCGTAATTGAATTCTTGAAATCTCAAATCGCTGAACCATTGATAACCTATATTTAAAGATGAGGTTAATTAAAAACTATAAAAAAATTTAATTTATGAACAATTGGAAAGAGTTCTCACTACACTTCTCAACCAAGAGGAAAAATGTTTATCTTTTTGTTTTAACAATTCGTCGTTGGAAGCTAAACGATTGATTTCTCTTTGCATTTCTTCAAATTTCTTGAATTCGAAGATTGCCAATTAGTGAAATCACATAGAAATAATTAGAAGTGGAGAACAAATTCAAGAAATTACCTTAAATCTTTGTGCACCGACTCCTATCGAACTATTTGGTGTTTAGAAGTGAAAGAAATAATTTTATCTACTAATAGTGGCCAAATTGGCGTATTACCAAATCAAGCCTCTATTACCACGACTATAGATATAAGTCTATTGAGAATACTCCTCGACGACCAATGGTTAGCAATAGATGGGAGGTTTCGCTAGAATAGGTAATAATGAGATCACCGTTTTAGGAAATGATGCGAAGATGAGTACAAGCATTGATATGCAAGAAGCTCAACAAGAGCATAAGCTAACTTGAATAAGCGGATGGTAACAGACAAGCAATTGAAGCAAATTTAACTTTCTAGGACACATGTAGAGGCTCTTAGTGTTATTTCCTACTGGTCAAGTCAATACACCAATTATATTTAAGATATATTAATTTCTTAGATCAAATTATAAGCTATTTGATATCATTAATTCCTCATTATTTTCATTGATACAGAAAATTATTATATTTTATAAAACACAAAAATAATCAAATAATTACAAATTCATTTTTATTAAGTAGATCGAAAGTACAGTAAATATTTTTTTTATTTAAAGTAATAATTTTAACTTTGATCATTCAAATTAAAACAAATATTATCCTTTATTTATAATTTTAGATAAACTTCACCACATAAAATACCTTTGTCATATTAGCTGAGATAGTTTGGCAATCATAATATGACCCCATGATTAAATCCTTTGATCGTTATACGGATTGAGGGAAGAACCCTAAGAATATGCCAGGAGTTCAAATGAAGTGATACATTTAACTAGTTAGGGTACAATACATTATGCTTGACATATATATATCATTGTTGATATAATTTTGTTCGTCCTTGGCTTTTCCTGTTGCTGGTAGAAGCTTCAGCTACTAACATTAATGAGGTGAATTATATATATACATCTCTTCATCCTCCATCTTTTCTTTTGCTACATTATCACCTTCAGATGAGGAATCATCTCTTCTACTATGTTAATTGTTTATTACGTACATTGGTTGTCTGTTTTACCCAAATTTAGTAGAATAATAACACTTGGCTGATTCAACAATTAATTAATCAATTCGTCGATGCCTCGTTATTTGTACAAGATAATAAACTTTGTTTAGTGCATTTATTATTGTGGGGCAATATTTATTTATTTAATCCTAACAGTTAAAGTAACAAATTATTATTTTTTGGTCAAGTGATAGTAATAATTGGATTAGTAATACAGTGGCCCAGTTCATGAATTTTGAGAATCATTCAATGCAACGTAAGTGATTATACTGTGTAATTTTAACGTAATTCATAATGGAAATATTTCAACACTACTAAGCTTTACAAGAAAGCCAGTGAAAATATTAATTAGAAACAAAGAGACAAGACCTTGGAAAACAAAAAAAAAACAGCTTAAATGAAAATTTTATTATTTTATAAACTAAATATGCGATCACTTATTAGAAAATCCGAATATTGATAATATATATTACATGCATGAGGGATGGAAAAGTTAGTGGGGCGAAATAAAAAAAAAGTGAAGAAAAATAAATGATATGTATAAATATATAATTATAATAAAAATAATAAGACTAATAAAATAAATTTACTCTAGAAAAGATATATATAAAAAATAACTTATAATTATAAATTTTATTTATTTTAGTTATTTTATTATTCATCATGCATTTTTTATTTGTCAAGTTCATCTTGTAAGTTGATTATTTCCTTAACATAATATATATATGTGAAATAATTAACTTCAAAAAGTTAGATGAAGATATATGTAACCAATTTTTTAAAATACTTAAGTAGTTTGATTTGTTATAAAAATAAGTCAAAATTATTGATATATATATATATATGTATTATATTTTTCATAAATGTACATATTACACTATGAATCTTTTCATATATACTCATAAATACAATAAGATATTATCTTTACGCATATTTCATAAGATTAGGGACTTTTAAGGAAAATATATGATATTTTATTATATATTAGGAGGGCGAATCACAACTTTTTTTTAAAAAAATTCTATATGATATATCATCATATAGAATATGCAAGGCTCCGTCCGATTGACATGCATCAACTAAAAGAATTATGTAACAATATATTATGTTTTTAACTAAACTTAAATAGATTCATGAGTTTTTTATTTGCCATCTACAAAAGATTAATGAGACTTGATTGATCCAATCCAACCGTAACAACTATAATGAATATGAATGTGTCACTTATATTTCCTTATTTTGTTAACTTGATGGTCATGAATGAATCAAAGCTGGGATAAGAAGATATTTTTCCAAACCTTATAAATGAAATAATAATAATAATAATAATAATAATAATAATAATAATAATAATAATAATAATAATAATATATAAACGTAGAAACATCCCCACCATCATTATCATCTAATTTATACTTTCATTTTCTCTTTCTTTGAGAATTGCACTTTGAGATTTAGACCTTGCATGTTCTCCAATCCAACATTATTCAGTCTTCCACTACTTTCCAATTATGTTCCAATCCAATCAAAGTACCCCCAAAGTTAGGTCGTAACTGCCGACATCACACCAATGTCGTGACTTATGAACAAAACAGCTAAACGTGGCCGTATCCCCTCGTGTTTCCTCACAAGATAAGAATACGAAAAGAAAAAAAACACTTACACATAACATTGAGCCACATCTGTGCTCGTGAATAAACAATTTAGAATTAGATTTTTATTTCTAGTTGTACATCGTTTTACTTATTATTTATCTATTTTTCACTTATCGGATCATGTGTGCACAAAGTCGATCCGGCGGTGAAATGATAGGTAATATTTTTCAAGGGAGCAAGATCTAGATAGTCATCATTTTCATTAATTTGAAACTGATCCTGATAAGAAAGTAAAACATAATATTAATACGAAGGGATTGAGAATTGTGTAAACTCAAAATAAATTTATACATGGTGATCTATAAATAGTTTTAAATTTGTTATAAATCTATTTAAAAAATATTTACAAAAATCATTATTGATTTATAAATCACACATTTTTTCAAAAAATTATTTCCTTAAACCTCCGTTCAATTATCATGATTTTACATATATAACCACAAAGTATGAAGTTACATTACATTTTTACCCCATTTTCCATTTTACTCCTTCATTTAATCCTCTTAATTTTTCAGGTAGTTTTATTTTTTTATTTGTGAAAAAATTAAAATGTTCTTCGATAAACTCTCCTTGCTTTTAATGTTAAAATAATGTAAAAAACTAAAAAAATATAGAAACTTTGGTCCAAGAGAGGGCATTAATATTAAATTAGAAATTTTTTTATTTTTTATTATTTTTTATCATTAAAATAGAAAAGAGTTTGTAGAAGGATATTTTAATTTTTTCACAAATGAAAAAAATAAAAAATAATAGAAAAATACGAAAAAGTTAACAGAATTATACGAAAAGACTAAAGTGAAAAATACGATAAAATTTAGGAATATTGTAAGATAAGTTCATGTTAGATACATAAAATTACGATAATTTATAGAAGACTTAAGAAAATAATCCTTTCTTAAATTTTAATATTAATTCCTTAAATCTTAATATTAATCCTAATACTAAGCAGCCAACTGTGCGTTGGATCCCGTGGGCCGTAGCGTACACAAGGCCTCTCCGCCTATCACCGCACGGACGGGAGTACATGTACATGTTACATGCACTCGTCTCGTCGTCTCCCGCCATATTTAAAATGCTTCCATGGCCTCCTCGGAGGTGGAACCAGAGCACTTCCCCCACTCTCCCCTTCTCGCACGACGACGCCATGGAGATATCGTACGCGACCTCCAGCAACCACGACATCCCCGAGTGCTCGGACGTGGCAAGCGGGCTCGCCCGGCAGGTGCAGGTGGCGCCGCTCGAGCACCCGACGCCCTCGTCACTGTCCCTTCCGGCGCCGTCGTTCCTGGGTCAATGGCGCTTCAAGCTCTGGAGCTTGACCGTCATGGAGTGGATGGAGCTCCTCTTCCCGTGCACCCGGTGGATGCGCACCTACCGGTGGGAGGAACACCTCCAGGAAGATCTGACGGCGGGAATCACCGTCGGCGTCATGTTGGTTCCTCAGGTTGGTACTTTTCTTATGCATTGCTGGACTAATTCTGTTCATTGTTGGACTAATTCTGTGCGTCAGGGCAGGCCATGTCGTACGCCAAGTTGGCAGGGCTTCATCCAATATATGGACTGTGTGAGTGAACGCCGAGTCTCTTATTTCCAAATTGAAACGAGAATTTACTTCTGAGCTGCTGTTCCTTCCAATGCAGATTCCGGATTTGTACCGGTGTTTGTGTATGCCCTGTTTGGATCATCAAGGCAGCTTGCAGTTGGCCCAGTGACCTTAGTGTCTCTACTTGTTTCCAATATTTTGAGTGGCATAGTTGATCCTTCCGATGAGCTTTACACTGAGCTTGCCATCTTATTGGCACTCATGGTGGGCGTATTGGAGTGTGTCATGGGGCTACTGAGGTACTACTCATGCAACTTTAACATGTAGCCAATTTGAAACATTAGAAACTATTCTTGGAAGCATTTCAAAAGCTTCTGTGAAACGCATCTGCAGGTTTGGCTGGATACTCCGATTCATAAGTCATTCGGTGATCTCGGGCTTTGTCACGGCTTCCGCGGTTGTAATTGCTCTATCACAAGCTAAGTACTTCTTGGGCTACAACATAGAGAGGAGCAGCAGAATTGTGCCACTTGCCGAAAGTATAATTGCCGGATCCGCACAAGTAAGTTCATCTATCTTTCTGAAGTTTGCTATCCTGCTATCTATTCAGTTGGCCCTGTTTATTTGTACTTCCTTACAGTTTTAGGTTATGCTATACAAAGAAGGCATCAACGTGTACTAATTCTTTGTGATAGTTTCCTTCTTGTAGTTCTCGTGGCCCCCTTTTCTCATGGGATCATTTATACTTGCAATTATACTTCTTATGAAGCACCTGGTTCGTATACCTGTATCATGGCCTGCTCTTTTGTTTTTTTTATTTAAAAAAGCACAGTGAGTGTTTGGATTTTGAATTTTCTTATCTGCATTTTGCAGGGAAAAACACAGAAGAGGCTACGATTTATGAGAGCATCAGGACCACTTATAGCAGTTGTGCTTGGCACTACTTTTGTCAAAATGTTTCATCCATCTTCAATATCAGTGGTGAGAAAATCCTTTTCCTAGAAACACAGCAATCAGGTTTTGTTAGGGATGAAGGTCTATGTGGTTTAGTTTACTATATCTATCATTACCACTGCCATATTTATATTTAACTACACGTGGATTACTATCAGATAGGTGAAATACCGCAAGGCCTTCCGAAGTTTCAGATGCCTAGAAAGTTTCGATATGCCCAGTCTCTGTTCTCAACAGCTGTTCTTATCACTGGAGTGGCGATCTTGGTAGTACAATTTGGATTAAATGCTATTCACTACTCCAAATCAGTGTCTAATATATAATAGTTGGCACCTTTTCTACTTGTAGGAATCTGTGGGGATTGCTAAAGCATTGGCTGCAAAGAATGGCTATGAATTGGATTCAAATCAGGAGGCAAGCACAGGATCATTATCATATCATGCCTACTTGTGAAACGAGATTCTAAGTTGCGCCTTTACTTGCAAAAAATCCAAGCTTCCTTATCGTAAAGTTATTTCTGCTGCTCTCACTGCAGTTGTTTGGTCTTGGCATGGCAAATATTTGGGGCTCTTTCTTCTGTGCGTACCCTGCAACTGGTAAACCAATCCAACTTCTATTCTTGTGTTTGTACTGAAGTCTGAAGCACTATTGTCACTTCATCTTTGATTCTTTCAACATATAGTCGGACTTTGAGTGCTCTATATTGTCTCTGAAGTATGAGAAGAAAAAGACTAGAAGGATCTGTGAAAAGATATTGCAGTTTAACAACCATTAAACCGTAGTGAAGATTCTGCAAGTGAAGCCATTCATGTATACCTTTGTATGCAGGATCATTTTCCAGATCAGCTGTGAATAATGAGAGTGGGGCGAAAACTGGATTATCAGGAATAACCACCGGGTTAACAGTGGGATGTGCTCTCTTTTTCTTGACTCCACTGCTAAGAGATATTCCTCAGGTATGGTGCATGATAAAATGATAATTCAGAGAAGTCAGTATTAGGAGGGATCCCAATGCGTCTGTCATCCAATATGGTGCAGAATCTAAACTAATTATAGTTTATTTTGCTTTTTCAGTGTGCTCTCGCTGCCATTGTAATCTCTGTAGGCATAAGTCTGGTAAAGCTCTCAATTCTGGACTCGTATGCATGCATGTTTTTGCCTATATAGTTTGGTCCCAAGTTTTGGTTTCAAAAAAATCAGATATTAATTCCATATAATCTAACCTTTTTATTTTCTATCAGAAAAAAAATACTTCTAGTTGAAATTGACTTTCAGACTATGTTATACCAACATCTCTGCAGGATGCACTAGTACATTACAATAATCCAGCAGCACAATTCTTGATCGTAATAAATTCAATACTTCAGTTCTGAAACTTTTAAAGTGAATACTGCTGCAAACTCCGCAATGATCAGTCGTAATCAGTCTGCATGTCATTCAGATGCATACGATGAGTTTCTTTGAATTCTAGCTAAAACATGGGAAGATATTAGAATATAAGGACATCCATGCCTTGATAAGTCAGACTATATATGCATCGATTTGTTTAATTATTTGTTCCAAGTCCACGAGATGGATAAGTCTGAAAACTCCATGCTTTTCTAAACAAGCTCATGCGACTATTGTTTCAGGTGGACTACGAAGAAGCATTGTTCCTGTGGAATGTCGATAAGAAAGACTTCCTTCTTTGGACTATTTCTTGTACTACGACATTGTTTCTTGGGATAGAGATCGGTGTGCTTGTTGGGGTAAAAATTTCTCTGCTGACACTTTTTTTTTCTTATAGCTTTCTTTCATCTTTCGTGCAATTATGTGATAAAAAGAATTCAGGTTGGCGCTTCTCTTGCATTTGTCATTCACGAATCGGCAAATCCACATATTGGTAAGTGTTTGATATAGAGAATTTGAAGTCATATATCTCATCACATTTGCTTGATTCATTATTGTTTTGTTTTCCTCAATGGTAAGCTCTAAGACAGAATCATACTGGCAGACTAAAAATTTCCCACGTATGTTTTATTGTGCCAATGCCATTTAACATATAATAAAAAATAATTTTTAACTTTCAGCTGTGTTGGGGCGTCTCCCTGGGACTACTGTCTACAGAAATATCGAACAATATCCCGAAGCATACATCTACAATGGCATTGTTGTTGTTCGTGTCGATGCCCCAATCTACTTCGCAAATACAAGCTATGTCAGAGAGAGGTCAAATATCTAATGGCATTAGTTAAAACAAACAGATCTTAGAAGTCAGTTTAGCCATCACTGTGTTACTGTTGCTGCAGGCTGCGAATGTATGAACTCAAATGTTTGGACAGCACCAAACTCAGTCCTGAAACAGAGAGAATTTATTTTGTGATTATGGAGATGGCATGTAAGCCAAAGATCCTCAGCTTCCTGGCATTTTCTTTGTGATTCAAACCGATAGAACTGCAATTGAAATATTTGCTGCTGCAGCTGTTCCATACATAGATTCCAGTGCAGTCCATGCTATCAGAGACCTGAGCCAAGAATACAAGTCATGTGGAGTTCAGGTTTTTCCTATGTTAGCTTACAGTATATACAAAAACACCAATTGCATGGGCCTGTAATTTGATTGTTTTTTGTTTATTCTGCAGATTGCTGTTTCCAACCCAAACAGAAAGGTCCTGCTAACCATGTCAAGGGCAGGCCTCATCGACTTAATCGGCAGGAAATGGTACTTTGTGAGCGTGCATGATGCCGTCAAAGCTTGCCTCGAGTACATGCAGACATGGCATCAGAATGCAGCAAGGATGGGGGAGATGGCAAGGAAGCAGAGGTTTTGTGAAGAACCAGACCCTGAAAACCAAGAACCTCTCTTGTTTCCGAAAGAATTTTAAAAGTGTTGAAGCTTTCATTTGAGCCTGCTCTCTCTTTCTCGTGTATGTATATCTTTATACAATGATACAGAATAATTGATTAAATGAAATGAATTATGTGTAGGAAGCTAATTGATTATATAGAAGTTACCTATTCTGCAAATTCTTCATTTCTTTTTCCATTAACAGAAGGAGTTTACAATTAATATATGCAAGCTTGGTTTTAACCAATCAATGTCTCGATGAAGATCAAAATTTTACATAAAATTGGAGATAGTCATAATATAAAAAAAATCGTAAGATTTAGATCCTACTTATAATAAAAACTATATTTTATAAAAAATAAATATGTTTTCGATAAAATTTTCATATTTAAATATTAAATTAAACTCCATTAAAGCATTTTTTATTGATTCTTAAATCAAATTATATCAAAACATATTAAAAATGAAGAAAATATATTAATTTTTTATATAAATTAATTCTTATTATCATAAATTCTATTTTATTTAATACTTAAATGATTATATTAATCGCATGATCTGATCGTAAAATCATGTGATCAGATCGTATTAAGATCTTACATATAAAATTCTTGAGATAAGATCAAGAACGGTAAGATATAGTAAAATCGTAAAATTGAAAAAATCTTAAAATTTAGATCGAGATTTTGATAACATTATGTCGTTACAATCTTTCCCCCCATAAAGGGCTCAACGTTCTCGTTGAGCAGGGTCCGTGTTAGCTCGTAATCCGTGTTGGCTTATGGCCCGTGTTTTTCACATGACTCAAGTGAGCACGCAATGTTGGTTCTGATACCATTCTATAACACCTCCAGTTCAATTAAGATATCGTTTGGTTTGGATCATTCGTCTGTACAAATTTAAAATACGTCTTCATAGGTGAAGGGAGAAGCTATATATAAGACCATAACCACCTTTATGTTTTGCCTATGTAAAACTATTCAATGAGACATCAAGAAGCCTAGTGTTTTGATCATCTTGGTCGTTACAACCAAGCTATTAATACTAGAATGATCTATATGTTACAAAAATATGTGGCATGCATGAACTAAATGATTTCTACAGGAAGCCTTGGACTGTCTGTCATGCCTATAAATAGACAGGCACCATATGTATCTCATTATCGTTTTTATTTGTAGCATAAGTTACTGGATTCGTTGGTCCATTTGCATTTGCATTTTTTATAATCTCTTAAATTCTAATCGAGTTATAACCTTACATAATTTTTATGTAATTATTTATCCAACTCTATTACTTGAAATTAATTATCAACATACATACATATACATATATATATATATATATATATATATATCAATATACCAAATTTCTTGCTATAGTCACTACAAGAGAATATGTTTGGTATATAAATCAATATACTAAACCCTTAGAAGCAAACTCCCAGCATCCAACTTTTCTCATACAAATAGGTCATTCGATGTTTGATGGACGCAATACTTGGTATTAAGTGTCCTTCATTCTGACGCGCAATATTTGTTTTTAAATGTCCTGTGTCCTCCATTCCGACGCAAAGTTGGACACTAAGCCATTCCCTCCTGACGGAAAAGGGGACCCAAATCATCCTAGTCTTAGACTCAAATTCTGACGCATAGTTAAAGTAGCATATGATACATTCCGGCGCAAGTTTCATCACAAAAGTTAATTTTTTTTAAAAAAAATAATACCTCAAAATTTGCCCACATCATCTATATTTACAAAATTGCAAAATTTAAACTATAAATCATTCTTATTTCTACTGCTCTAACATTTGCTCATTCATCACAAATTTAGCAGCCATGCAATAATATTCTAAACTATACATAAATTATAAAGATAGCAAATTCTCTTGCAATCACTATCAACATAAATTATACACAATTATCAATAACATTTTAAACTATAAATAGCATCTTTCATGATCCAAATGGCAAGTTAATAGAAGTAAAATTATTGTGGAAGAAAACAAGGCAACCATACACTTAAACAATTCTAGGTCACATTGCAATTAAAATTTAGTAATGTGAGCTTATAGATTTTTTGTTAAACCATCAACCTCACACAACTAAAAGTTGTCATCATTCATATAAAATTGCCATCTGGTACATACAACTAGGTGTAACAACCTTGCACAACTTAAAAAATAAAGAGTACCATGGCATCTATTTAAAAACAATTTCAGCAAAACTCCAACCTCCAATTCTATTACGCTAGCGCTTAGAAGAAGAACTGAAACATAACAGCCAAAAGGTTGAAGCAAAGGTTTTTATAATATCTTAACATGAAAAGGAGGCATGGAGAGGTGCAGTTAAAGTCATCTCATAATTAGAATTGGACAAAGAGATGTTGTAACAATAAAAGAGACATTGTGTAACAACTGATCTTTTGCAATGGATGACAGATGCATTAATGTAAGTAAATGACCCTTCAACCTATGTGATCAAAGTCAGTAGTTAAAAAAAAATCATAGTTGTTATATGATAATATAATGCTATCACCATCAACTAAGAGTAACATGTAGAAAAAGTGACAAATCTACAAAGATGTTTAAAAGTTAAACTTTTCAACTGACACCACACATGTCTATTTTAACATTGATCATGTTATTTAAACTTTTAATTCAAAAGTTATCCCTTATGATAAAAAAACAAACAAATGAAATAGTCACTAATTTTCTACTTTCTTCATATTCAAGTGATCAAACTACAAAGTATATATTCTGCATCAGTATTTTTCTACAAGGTATACAGAACTTTTACCGTCGAGATATTTAGAATAGGGAAAGAGAGAGGAGAGAAAAGAGTATGTACTTTTAGAAACAGTTGCAACTATTAGTATTCCAAATGAATAAGATATCAGAATCTCACCTTACCTCTGTTACAGTCGATTTGAAGTCACACAAATCCCAAATACCTATAACTCTTGCAAGTAAGTCTAATTTTAGTATTTTTTATTCAATTCTCACAAGTGCCAAAAATCTTGCCATATCAATTATGTTATATGTTCATTGATCTGCCTTCCTTTCTAAATATTGTACTCTGCCAAATAAGTAGAGGTTTCTTAAAGCTGAATTAATAAGGGAATGGATGTTTTCTAGTTGGATTCAGCCCATAGTTGCTGCTGAAAAAAATTCTGCAAGAGTTTAAGCTTGTGAAAGTAAAAAACATCTCTTGTGTATTATAAAAATAAAACTCGTTTACATTGCTACCAAAACGAATGCAGTGATCATAAAATGTAAACTATTTTTTTAAGAGAAAGATGTTAACTTAGATTAAGGTGGAAATTGTCCTGATACAAAAAACTGAGAATGCCTTGAGGCGGGCTATCCTCCCAAAAGGTGTCGGAGACAGAGTTCCAACCATATGATGCCAAAAAATTCGCAGCCCGATTCGCTTTGCAGTAAATGTGGTGACAAGTAAAAAGTTGGAAAAGATTTATATCATGCCAAATATAGCGTATAATGTTAAGAATCTTCCAAGGGCATGTCTTCCTCTTGAGAATAATATCCACTAAAAGAGAAGAGTCTGTCTGGCAAGAGACCCACAGTAGGCCCAACCGTATGCAACAACGAATACCCATCATTAGCCCCCAAGCTTCCGTTTCCAATACTGTGCCCACATCTCGCCTTAGAGCCCCTGCAGAAATCAAACCACCATTATCAGTGCAGATAATGTAACCGGCACCTCCAGCTTGCCCCGACCACAGAAGGACCCGTCGGAGTGGAGGCTCCCACTGGACCGAATGGTCGCGAGGGGAGGTAGTGTGGGTGTGTGCCTCAGGCAGGTTGTGTATAACATATTCATTGCTAGAACCCTCTCCCACATCACAGAAATGATAGCATGCTTGGACTGAAAATAGACATCATTGCCAATAATCCAAAGGTTCCATAAGGAAAATGCAAAAAGTGATCTCAAGGTAGTCTTGGACGGGGGTCCATGTCATCCCCCTCCCTGATCCAGTCACTTGAAGACCAAGAGAGGCGGTATCGAAAAACATAACGTGTAAAGTTGGAAAACTGATTTCAAATAGCATTTGCAATAGAACATTCAAAGAACAGATAAGTAATAGTCTTAGCTGCTAGACCACACAAAGCACACAAAGTGAAAACATTTGAGTTAAAGCGCATGATAAGGTCAAAAGTTGCTAGCATGTTATGTTTAAGCTTCCACAAAAATATCTTAAGCTTATAAGGAATGCAAAGGCTCCAAATATCAGTCCAAGCAAACTGTCGGAAATCTTGCGGCGGAGTTGTTTGGCAGCACAAATGATTATAGATAGTTTTAGTCGAGATTTTCTCACTTGGATGATGCGTCCACGACCTGGTGTCATCATTGTCAGTGGGGGGCAAGAAAATAGTGGATATAGCCGACACAAGAGAAGGGCCAAAGTAACATTCAAGTAAAGATAGGTTCCACTTACCATCAAAGATGAAAAAGGAAACATTGGACGTGTGTATAGTTGGGTCAGTAGTAACAAAAGTAGACGTTAAGCATACGGGAGACATGAAGAGACAAGGGTCTAAAAAGGTGCTTGTAGAATTACCATTATCAATGCATCATCTGATATCATTGACACAGAGAAGGATGACTCTCCAACACAGGCTGGTGACCTGCAAGGGTTAGTATCCCTCGGATGCAATGGGCCATATTTGTTTACAACAAGATTAACCCAAAGACTATCAGAACCGTTAAGGACATCCATGGCATTTTTGGCCAGAAGAGACGTACGCATGAAGTGTAAATTTTTAATACCAAGACCCCTAGAGGAGATGGGTAGTTGGACGGTCTGCCAACTTAAGAGATGAGAGCCCTTATTACCATCAGATGACCACAGAAAAGTTCTGTTAAGCTTTTCAAGTAATGTAATAGTAGACTTGCCAACATAAGTGGAGGTAAAGATATGAGAGGGGAAGGAATTGAGAACATATTTAATGAGTGTTAGTCTACCGGCCTTATTTAGGAGTTTACCTTTCCATCCAAATTGGCGACCAGAAACCTTTTCAATTAGATAGTGCTATTGTCTTTTGATGACACATTTAATGGATATTGGAACACCCAGGTAAACAAAAGGAAAGGTACCATGCATAGTGCCCAGGGCAGAAGTAGTCTCTTGTTTCCTCTTGCAAGGTAAACCAGGGGGTAAGTAGACATGAAGAATATATGGGTTTAATTAGATACTTAGATAGAAAAATGGTCAAAGATGAAAACTTCATTTTCGGGAAGTGGATAAAAATAATATTGCAAGAAGTGTATCTTGAACAACAAGATATAGTTATGCTACCTTTGGATATGTTGTAAGTTTTTATACAACAAATGTAACAACTAAACTATGCATGCCTTTCGCACATTTACTGGAGTTAACCACCACAGACAATCGATCCTATTTGGGTGTGCTTTATTAGCTGATGAAACAGAAGAAACATTTTTGGTTGTCCAAGACATGATTAGAATGCATGCATGAAAAACATCCTATATTCGTAATTATTCATGATGATGTTGCAATGGGTAATGCCATCCGCTAGGTGTTTCCAAAAAAATATCACATGTATTGTATTTAGCATATTTAGAAAAATGCTAACTTTAAACAAAATATGACAAATGGATTTATAATTCATCAAGATACATGGTTATTGTTGGAGGAAAAGTATAAAATTAGAAATGATCATTGGCTTGCAATAATATATGAGAAACATGATCATTGGGCTTTTGTTTATTTAACTGATGTATTTGATGCAGGCATGTGCACGACTCAAAGATCAGAAAGCATAATTTAAACTATGTAGCAGCTATAATTACAAGAAATCCTTTGGAGAAGCATGCAGAAGATGTTTATATCGAGAAAAATTTTACATTTATAAGTTGATTTGTGAGCAGGTAGTAGAGGTGGATAATTTTCTTAATGTTCCTGCAATTTTTGACATTTGCCTCTGCGCATGTAAGAAGGTCATTAGCATATAGTAAATGACTAATAGTAGATGAATCCATTTTAAAAGGATGAATGCTCCTATCAAGAACAACTTGATTTAAGAGGGAGGACAGATCAATGGTCAAGAGTAAAGGTGAAGAGTAGGAAAGCTTTACCTAGTGCCCAAATGTCGATGGGGTACTTAAGCTCCCATAGAGTAGGAAGGTCCGATCGAAGATCCACAAGGTCCCTTTCATTTCCAAGGAACCGGCCGACCAGGCTATGCAAGACCTCGGCCACATGTTGTTCCACATCTTCCAAGGAGATGGAGACCACCTCCATGACTAAAGCCTGAAGGCTACGCCACTGGAGTGGAGACATTACCGGCATAGGGTGCCAACCCCGAACAATGTCAGACCACAAGAATTTAGGGCCATTTGCTTGCTGCTCCATCAGAAAGAAAGAGAGAGGAGGGTAGAGGGGGAGAGGTTGTGATGTAGTGGAGCCTGGGAGTAACAAGGAAGGGATCGGAATGTGGTTGTGAGGTAGGAGGAGGTGGGGGAAAGGGGGAGGAGGAGGAGATGGGAAAGGAGAGGAGGAAAGGCTAGGGACGAGAGCTCTGTTTAGATATCCAAAAAATTGAGATGGTGAAAATAGATATCTTGAAACTAAAGAAATAAGGTGGAAGTTCAGTTTCCAAATAGGAAAAAATGGCCCTTGAAGGTTATAAATTGTAAAGTAAAAAAAAAAATAAGGTGGAAGCTCTGATGACATCCAATGAATGGAGATGCAAAAATAAGGTAAAAAAATATCTACCTTGTCTAAAGGTTGACAAATGAGGTGAATTCTTTCAATCCTGCAAAAAGTTATTCAATAATTAATCTCACTAAAAGAATAAGATTCAATTTGCAAATAAATAAAACAAAAAAAATTCATACGTCATCGCTCCCATTTTTTTCTTCTTCTTCAATTCCTCGTGGTTGTTCATTAATAAAAGACTTCATCATTTTCATCATGCGTCTTTCATATTCAAGTTGTCGTTGCTCAACTTTGTTTTCTATTTGTTGTGTTCATTGTTGCAAGCTTGTTCCATTTTAGTTTGCAATTTATTCCTCATCTCATTTATAAGACTTTCTGGAATTTTAGTCGCCATTGAAGATGACATGTCTCCACGATATTTATCCAAATATTTGTGGCCATACACGACCTTTCTTTGAATCATCTACAACATTAGTCCAATGGTCTATTGCCTTAGTTTGTGTAAGTGTTTCCCATTCTTTGCATTGTGTTTCAAATTCGGACAATTTATTTCTATATTCATCCTAAATTTTTAGAAATAAGAAATAAATTAGTCATACTATTAAAGTAACACATTGTTTTTTTTAGTAAATATCTACTTACATATAATTGTTGTGCTTTTGGGGTAACCAATATTGACTCTCATTTTGATTTTGATGACCTTGATCTTGAGTATTCTTTGATCTTTTCGTGTGAAGAAGTCAAAAAACTTCATCATCCAGACAACATTCCATATTCAGGAAAGTCATTTATTGTCCATATTAATGCGCAGCCTTCATCATAAAATTTTGTTTGGTATACACATCATACGTTAGAACACTTGACCATAGTATTTTTTACTCATCAATTAGTGGTTGTAAGTAAATGTCTATCTTATTCTTAGGACAGGAATAATACAAGTCAAAAATATGTATGGAGCAGTCATACACAATTCATGAGGCAAATTATATGGGGTAACTATCACATGCCAACATGAATAAGCAGAAGTCGATTGATTATATGGAGCAAAACCATCAGCACACAAACCAAGCCTAATATTTCTGTAATCAGATGCAAATTCCAAAAACGTTTTGTCAAAATGTTTCCACGCATCGCCATTTGAAGGATGAGACATTACTCCTTCTTTTAGTGTATGTTTACCATGCCATCTCATTTGCACAACTGAACTTATTGAGGAATATAACCTCTTAAGTCTCAGAATGAGAGGTAGATAATGCATTCGTTTAAATGGAATTTCATTTTCGTGTTTGATATTTGCTTTGCATGGTTTATACCTTTCAGCACCACAAAATTGGCATTGCCTAGTTTTGTCTTCATCATCATACAACATACAACCTACAACCGTTGACACAACAATTTACTTTCTTTGATTGAAGGTCAAGTTTAGAAATCAACTTTCTAGTTTTATACTAATTCACTGGAATTCTTGATTCTGGTGGAGTCACCTCCCTTAGTATCTCCATAAATGAAACAAAGCACACTAGTGACACATTATAATCGGATTTTAGACTTAACATTTGTAGTGCTAAGGATAACTCAGAACGTGTCTTGCAGTCAGGCCATATTGGTTGACTCGATACATTCAATAAATTAAAAAATTCCTCATCTTCTAGATAAAGAGGCTCCCCTGCACTGTCTCTAAAATAACTCCTAGAATTATAGAAATTCGTTGCAGCAACATCATACACCAAATTCTCATATGTAACACCCCGAGACCCACGTGACTATCACGTGCTTAGAATCGTCCCAAAGGCTCTACGCAATTCTATGTAAATAATTTTTACAGAAAATAAACTCTATTAATGCGGAAATAAGATCGCCTAACAGCATAATATCAAGGAGCTGGAAATGTCCATGACTCCATCATCCTAAATATGCGAAAAATAAAAATTACCAATAATCTAGTAGGACTAAATCCTACACCATGTGCAACATCCTTGTCACTGAGCCTGACCACCTGCATCATCATCTTCTATCATCTCACCTGCATGAATCCAGATACAGGGGGAAAACTCATGAGTATAAAAAATACTCAGTACGTAGGGTCTAACCATAACAATAAATAATAGATAAACGGTGCTAAAAAATTAATAATCAATAATCAATAGAGCACATGATAGAATAATATGAAAGAGCTCAATAATCAATAAGACCATGAATCAATAAAGGGAATCAGGTAAGGGATCAAGGGATCAATCAATCAATTATCAATTATGCCTGATCACTATGGCATCTATCCAATTTAACAACTTTCTATTATCAATGTTTGTGGTCATCGGTCAATTACCAATTCCTATTCTATTCAATAGGCGGAGGCAAAGCCAGTCAACGCGAAAATTCAAATGACCAAGGTTCTATTCCATTCAATTCAATTCTATTTAGTTTCAAGTCAATTCAATTCAATTAGGGAGTGCTCAACCAATTATAGAAAACTCCATGTCTCTTTCATGTAGGCCAGTGGGAGATCAAACCATGGCAAACCGCCCTCTAATAATAACGTTAACAATAGCTTCGTGATGGCGGAGGACCATGGCCATCATAGAACAACCATAGCTTCCCTAAAGGATGACGTCTCAAACCTCTAGGTACACTGTCTCATACAATACTATAACAATAATGGCCCAGGGGGCTTAGAGACAATCGGAGAACATGAAGATTCAACAGTTTTCATCTTTTTTCTTGTTTAACTAAAGACCTATCTTTAACAATTTACTTTAGGTTCAACAAGGACCCAATCAGGGGAAAACTACTGGATCAATAACATGATGAATAATAGAATCTGATATGGTAACAAAGAAGATAATCTCAAATCAAATCCAATCAAAGTTTGATGAGGTCAGATCTGCTAACAATACAATTTAGGAACAATTATAGCAATTATTCAATTATCGATACTAAAATATCACAATTTATGTTTTTTATCCCCAGAACACGCCCGTGTCGGGTGAAACTCGGGCCGTGTTCGGAAACGCCAAATCTCACCTCGGCCAGGGCAAACCCGGGCCGGGTCGGCCGGTTCACGTCCAAAACAATCGCGTCGTCACCTGATTCGAGTCGACGCCAGAACCCGGATCGGGTCAACAGGACCCTGGGCCGGGTTGAACAACCCGATCTGATTCTGAGTTCAACTCGGTCCGAGTTATGTAGAATCCAGGTCAGGTACAGCAGAACTCGGGCCGTGTTCTGTCGCCGACGAAGAAGTGCATTCCGACGCGACTTTCCGACCATCATAACTATGCCTTACAATATCTAAACTATGCATACGATATATCAATAGAATCCTGGTACAAAGGAGAAGAGATTAGGGTTCCATGTCACGGAAAACTGACGACATAGGGATTCCCCTTACATACCTAAAGTTGATTGAAAAACTAACCGGATTTCCTTCTCTGAAAATCTGCACTAATGCTGAACTTTGGGCCGACAATTATTCTTTGTCCTCGCTTCGAAACTCGAGGCCACCACCTGAAACTTCTTCTCCTATATGCAGACTTCGAAATCAGCTAGAACACGTTCTCGGAGGTGCCTCGGTTCGCATGCAAATGAGAGAAAAAGAGGGCTTATAGGCAGAATTTTGTTTCGCAGAAAAAGGGGTTTCCAACCACTCTTTAATGCTTATTTATAGCTGCAGACTTGAGTTATCAATGCTATTAGGCCTTGGACTCTTTTAGAATCAATCTTGGCCATCCATTATTAATTTATCACATCATAATTTCTCAGATTTAATTAAATCCGAGATTAATTAATTTTCTAGTATAACAACTCAATTAAATCCAATCCTTCTCAAATTCCTTCTTATCTCTTTAACCTTCTTTTCCAATTTTCCTTGAATTTTGGAATTAAATAATTCTCAAATATTAGATAATGATTTTCTAGATATTATAAATGAATAAAAGTTTATTTAACGAAAACCTGAGTTGTTACATCATAACCTCCTTAAAAATAAATTCGTCCTCGAATTTGCTTAAAAGAAATTACATCAATCTATTTAAACAATTCTAGAAAATCCTTCCTCATTTCATCTTCCAATTCCCATGTAGCATCTTCATCTCTATGATGTGTCCATGCCACTTTCACCATAGGTACCATCTTATTCTTCAAATGCTTAGTCTGGTACTCTAATATCTCTATAGGTTGTTCTACTTATGCCAGGTCCACATTCAAGTTTGGTTCTTCCATATTTACTATATTAGCATCATCATGCTGATACTTGTGCAACATTGACACGTGGAAGACATTATGCACGTGTCCATATGATGGCGGTAGCGCCAACCTGCAGGCTGCATCTCCAATCAATGCAAGTATCTCGAATGGACCAACATACCTAGGGCTCAGCTTGCCCTTATTGCTGAATCTCATTACTCCCTTCATCGGGGAGACTTTCAGCATCACACGATCTCCAACCTTGAAGATCTATTCTCTTCGTTTCTTGTCAGCATAAGTCTTTTGTCTGGTGAATGCTGCTTTTAATCTTTCTCTAATGAGACGAACCTTTTCAGCATCCTGCATTGTTTGCTTCAACATTTCCTCTGAAAAAAACTGTCGTCCTCCTACCTCACTCCAATAGATAGGGGAGCGGCATGGTCTTCCATACATGGCAGCAAAGGGTGTCATCTCAATACTAGAGTGGTGGCTGTTATTATATGCGAACTCAATCAGTGGGAGGTGGGTGTCCCAACCGCCACTCCCGTCCAAAGCACATACTCAGAGCATATCTTCCAATGTCTGTATGGTGCGCTCAGACTGCCCGTCTGTCTAAGGATGGAACGATGTGCTGAAATTCAATTTTGTTTCAAAGGCACTCTGGATGCTCCGCCAGAATTTCATCGTAAATCGTGGATCTCTATACGACACAATGGAGACTAACACTCCATGTAGTCGGATAACCTCCTTAATACAAATGTCCATCAAGCTTTTGACGGACTGCTTCCATTTGATGGGGATGAAGTGTGCCACTTTGCTAAATCTGTCCACCACTACCCATATCGCATCGTGGCCCTGTTGTGTTCTTGGAAGCCTGTAACAAAGTCCATCATTATCTTTTTCCATTTTCATTGTGAGATTCCAAGTTCCTGCAGTACTCCATTAGGCCTTTGATGTTCAACCTTCACTTGCTGGCATACTATGCACTTTGCAACGTACCCTGCTATGTCCTTCTTCATATTGTTCCACCAGAAGGTTCGTTGCAAATCCTTATACATTTTTGTGCTTCCAGAATGAATGGCGAATTCAGATTTGTGGCATTCATCAAGCACCTATCTTCTTAGTCCATCATGGTCAGGGACCCACAAACGTCCCATGTATCTGATGACTCCATCTGAGACCGTAAAGTTGGTAGGAATCTTTTCGCAAAACCTGAGTAGATGATCGTACTCATTGTCATTCTGTTGTGCCTTTTCAATCTTCATCATCAATTCGAGTTGCATGCCGAGGTGTGCCATAATTCGTACACCATCACTACTGGTCACTGGACTGACATGTATGATATAGTCAATCATATTCCAACGACTCACTCTTAGGCATGCGAGTGATCCAACCCACTTCCTGCTGAGTGCGTCAGCAACCGAGTTTGCCTTTCCCGGGTGGTAGCTAATGGCAAACTCATAATCCTTTAGGAATTCTATCTATCTCCTCTGACGCATGTTCATATCACGTTGAGAAAAGATGTACTTCAGACTTTTGTGATCTGTGAAGATCTCGAATTCTTCGCCATAGAGGTAGTGCCTCCAGATCTTGAGGGCAAAGACTACCGCTGCTAATTCGAGATCGTGCGACGGGTAGTTCTTCTCGTGTTTCTTCAATTGCCTTGATGCGTAGGCGATGACCTTCCCATGCTGCATCAAGATGCACCCAAGTCAGTGCCACATGCGTCGCTATATACCACATAACCTTCTTGGCCTGAAGGTATGGTCAGAATAGGCGCCGTCGTCAATCTTTTCTTCAATTCTTGGAAGCTGTCTTCAAACTTCCGTGACACTCATATTTGACGCCTTTCTTTGTGAGATTCGTCAGTGGCGACGCGATCTTGGAGAAATCTTGTATAAATCTCCGGTAGTATCCTGCCAGTCCGAGGAAGCTCCTAATCTCCGATACATTCTTTGGTTGCTCCCAGTTGGCAACTGCTTCTACTTTGGCAGGATCCACTAATTTCCCATCCTTGCTGATGATATGTCCAAGGAACATTATCTCTTCCATCCAAAATTCGTACTTCGAAAATTTGGCATACAACTTGTGCTCTCGGAGAGTCTGCAGCACGACTCGTAGATGCTCCTCATGTTCCTCTGGACTCGACAAATAAATCAAGATATTGTCGACGAAGACAATTACGAACTTGTCCAGATATGGCCTGAACACCCGATTCATCAAATCCATAAAGGCTGCCGGGGCATTGGTCAACCCAAATGGCATCACCAAAAACTCGTAGTGGCCATATCTTGTCCTGAATATTGTTTCAGCACATCATCATCAGCTATCCTAAGCTGATGGTAACCACTTCACAAGTCGATCTTCGAGAACACTTTTTCCGAAAACAATTGGTCTAATAGGTCATCAATTCTCGGTAGTGGGTACTTATTCTTTATGGTGACCTTATTCAACATTCGATAGTCTATGCATAGTCGCATAGATCCATCCTTCTTCACGAACAATACCAGAGCGTCCCATGGGGAGACACTCGATCGGATGAATCTCTTATCCAACAACTTTGGATTTGGGTCTTCAATTCCAGCATTTCTACTGGAGCCATTCTTTATAATGCCTTCGATATGTATGCCATACCCGGCACCAAATCGATGCAAAAGTCGATCTCCCGCCGTGGTGGTAGTCCCAAAACATCATCCGGAAAAATGTTCAGAAATTCCTTCACCACCTCGATGCTATCTCGATCTATCTCAGCCCGATCCGTCTTGACTACGCTTGCCAAATCCTCTGCATCCTTTCTTCAGTAGCTTCTGGGCTTTGATAGCTGATACCAGGACCTTACCCAGCTTTAGTGGCATGCCTCTGACAATAGTCCGAGGTCCTCCTGGTGCTCCGATCATGATCTTCTTTGCTTGGAAGTGTAGATAGGCGTTGTGGTAGGACAACCAGTCCATGCCCAACACCACATCGTAATTCCTGATTGGAATGATGATTAGATTCGCCGAGAAGTTCTTGCCGTCCATTTCGACTGTCACTTGAGGTATGTACTTCTGGGTGACAATGGACCCCAAATGTGTGCCGATGTCGAGTGGGAATCCTGTTGCTTGTGGCTTCATACTCAATAGTGGAGCAAATTGCTCCGAAATAAAGGAGTGTGTAGCTCCTGAACCAAATAATATGTTAGCATGAATGCCATCAATTTTAAACGTACCTTGGATGGTGTCGTTTGCTCTCTGCTCGTCAGTAGGCCACACGTTGTAGACTCGGCCTTGCACCATCTTCGGTGGCCCATCATTGCGCTAAGGAGGTGATGCAGCGCACCTTGGTTCCTTACACTCTCGGGCGAAGTGGCCCATCTTGTCATAGTTCAGACATGCGCCCGTCTTCCGGTAGCACTCACCGGGACGGAATCGATGGCAAAAGTCACAAGCCTTCTGCTGCTCCCTCCTCTCGGGATAAGGTCTGCCCCTATTCCGGTCACTGCGATGGTGGTTGTTACGTCTGCCGCCCTGCCTACGATCTCTATTATGATTCTGTTGCTGCAGCTGATTTGCAGGTGCCTGGTGCTGCTGTTGGGCTCCTGCTTGGTTGCCATCCTCGAGATATATAACGAACTCTTCAGCAAATTGGAGGGTCTGACAATTCTCTCCTTTAACTCTTTCCCTGAGGCTGGGCTTCAAACCATCCACCCAGCGCTTCACGCGATCCGATTCCGTCTGTTGCATGGTAGAGTACCTTTCCAAGTTCAGGAACTTGGTCAGGTACTGCTTAATAGTCAGGTTGTCCTGCTGCGGTGTGAGCTACTCCTTTTGCCTCCTGCCCCTCTCATAGGCAGGGATGAATCTATTTTTGAAGACCTTCTTAAAGTCCTCCCAGGAGACATGATCCTGGCCTGAGAACATTGTTAGTTTAGCGGTCTTTCACCATTCTTTGGCTTCACCCTTCAGCTTACGACTAGCGTAAATCAATTTGCGGTCCTCACCGCAGTCCATTTCGAGGAAGATCTGCTCAATCTCCTCAATCCAGTTCTGAGCATACTCAAAGTCGTCCTTCCCATCAAATTGAGGGGGCTGCAAATTCAGGAACCTTTCAACTATATCCTTTCGATCCTGAGCAGGCTTCCATGCGTAACTCCCAGGGTGAGAGTACGCAGTGTGAGCAGAGTGAGGTCCATGAGGCACAGACCCCTGCCTCAACTGTTCCTCCTAATGTCAATTGATCTGAGGGCCTTGGATCTGCCGCTCATTAGCTTGTGAGGCTTGAGCCTGCTGGAGGGCCCGTTGCGATCCACTCCTGAGGGCCCGTGGGATATGATCCGGAAAGGCCATAGCAGCTGCTCCAACATAATAATAGCAATAACAATTCTATTAGTGTGAGCTCCATAATCCATATACCAATACAATATTTACTTGACCCTGCTTGATGGCTGCAGTGGTTGCTCGTGACAGTTGCACATGGACTCAACTCTATCTATTATTGACAACTAAGAAGTGTCTCTCCTTAGGCTCTGATATCTTTTGTAATGCCCCGAGACCTACGTGACTATCACGTGCTCAGAGTCGTCCCAAAGGCGCTACGGAATTCTATGTAAATAAATTTTGCAAAAAATAAAATCTATTAATGCGGAAATAAGATCGCCTAACAATATAATATCAAGGAGCTGGAAATGTCCATGACTCCATCATCCTAAATATGCGGAAAATAAAAATTACCAATAATCTAGTATGACTAAATCCTACACCATGTGCAACATCCTTGTCACTGAGCCTGACCACCTACATCACCATCTTCTATGATCTCACCTGCATGAATCCAGATGTAGGGGGAAAACTCATGAGTATAAAAATACTCAGTACGTAGGGTGTAATATTCATGACTTGATCCACCTAAGTTTATATAATTTAATCATATATTATTGATTGATATGAATTATAATAAGTGTGTGAGCACATGTTCATTAACTCCATAGAATCCAACACCTAAAATTGATGACAAATGACTAAGGAAAAGGAAAAATGACTTTTCAAAAATATTAGAATTTAGAAAATTGAAGTCCCGGTAATTGTTCCTATATATGAAAGTAAGTTAAATATAATTTTTAATATTTTTTAAGTAAAGTATTAGTGAGGTTAAATGATAGCGCAAAATCAGAAAATCAGAAAAATGATCGATTTTGTTCTTCGGACAAAAATCTAGATTGACTAAGGACAAGGAAATATGACTTTTCAAAAATATTAGAATTTAGAAAATTGAAGTCCCGGTAATTGTTCTTATATATGAAAGTAAGTTAAATATAATTTTCAATATTTTTTAAGTAAAGTATTAGTGAGGTTAAATGATAGCGCAAAATCGAAAAATCAGAAAAACGATCGATTTTGTTCTTCGGATAAAAATTTAGATTTTGATTCTTTGGAAATTTATTTTCCTAAATATTTTCTTTGAATCCAAATGGGGGGGTAGTTTCTTATTTACATATAATGTCTTAAGTAAATGAATAAATAAAATAAATAATAGGATAAATGACAAGCCATTTACTGAATAAGGTGAACTCTAAGGGCAAAGTTGGAATCTTATCTCTTTACCCCATGGGAACAATCATTCGACTTCAGCAAGGTAGCAACTAAGGCTAAGGAAGATAAGAAGAAAGGAAGAGAAGAAATCAAGGTTTACTTGTTAGGGTTTCATTTAGGTAAGTTGTCTACTCATTTTCTATGAATTATCCCTATGAAATTCAGATGGAACTATGTTCTCCTGAGCCTCAAAGGTCTCTTTATGCTTCTATGTCCATGTTCAATCTTATCTCTTTACCCCATGGGAACAACCATTCGACTTCAGCAAGGCAGCAACTAAGGCTAAGGAAGATAAGAAGAAAGGAAGAGAAGAAATCAAGGTTTACTTGTTAGGGTTTCATTTAGGTAAGTTGTCTACTCATTTTCTATGAATTATCCTTATGAAATTCAGATGGAACTATGTTCTCCTGAGCCTCAAAGGTCTCTTTATGCTTCTATGTCCATGTTCTTGTGGTGTGGATCAAACCCTAGTTCACCTACATGAAGTTTCCTCCTTGCTGGACACCAAATTCTATCCGAAAGTTGTAAACATGTTCTCTTAAAAAATTAAGAAATTTCGTAAGATGAACCCTAATTGAGTCTTCTTTCTATAGGATCTAGAATCAGGTTAATTGGAGTTTTATATGAAAAGTTATGAGTCAATTACTCTGAGTCGCCCTTTCTGTTTACTTGGATGAGTAGTCCGAATTGTAAATATTAGTAATTTAAATCTTTAGACTTAATATATGCAATTTAAATGGATTAAATATGTTAAAGTTATCTTTGTAACCCAAGTGGAATCACGTTTATATACTATATACAACGAACGTTATGAGTTTTAAAGTGAACCTCACTCAGTCTGTCAAAACAGAAAAGTAGAAGAGAACAGAGGTAAATCTCTGGATTTTTTGAGAATCATATATGAGAAATAAAATTATGACATTTATATGGGTTAGACCTTGGGTAGTTTATTTTCATGGAAAATTATAATTACTTAATTATCATAAGTATTCTAAAAGTTATGACTTTTACACCTGACATCATTCAATCTGTCAGCAAACTTTGTAGGCGAAGAATATAGTTGTTTTGATGAAATTTTAGAGTCCCTATACAATATACCTTAAATGGGAAATTTCCAAAAGATTAAGCTTCGTGAATACTGTTATGATGCAAAAATTACAATTGTATTAATGTCATATGTTTAATTATTATTATGCATGATGTTTCTAGCACCACACGAATTCTTAGTGTACCAAGGTGCACTAGAAGTAACCCATCATTGTTATAGCTTTTGTTATGTCCTTTGGAATGTCATTTGATCTGACTATATGTTCTATAGGATCAAGAAGTGAGTGGATTATTTTTTATGCAATTATATGATATGTGTTCTAAGTGATATGATATGGTTAATGCATGCATTATGCATCTTATTTGTCATGCATTGCATTTCCTCTGCCGGGATGATATGTCTTATGTAGGAAAGGTACCCCATTTTCATGGAATGATATGATATCCTACAGGATAATATATGTTCCCCAGAGATGATATGTTTTCTGCAGGAAATATACCCCATGATTTGGGATGATATGAAACCCTACGGGGTAATATGTTCCTCTGACCAGTTGGTAATATGACACGTGCATCACGCATACGTGCATACATGATATGATATGATATATGACATGATACATGATATGATATGATACATGATAGATATGACATGATACATGATATGATATGTGAAATATTATATGAAGTAAAACAAATATGTGAGACATTATGTGATATGCTAAAGATGTTATTCATTAAGATTACTTCATGATATGATAATTGTTCATAAGTAATAAGATGTCAGCTTGTTTCCTATAAGTTAAAATGTTAAATTAGTTTATATGATTTGAATAGGTGGTAACACATAGGTTATGAGTTTTCAACTTACTGAGTTGTTGTTTGCTCATAATGTTATGTTAACACCTTTTCAGATCAGTAGACCAGTCATGTGGCCGTGCTTGGAAATCCCCTATAGAATTAGAAGCGCTTTTGAAGACTTAGTTTCTTGATATCTTTTTGTGGGGATGTGTGACTCCTCTTAATGTTTTATGTGGTGTGTAAAAGTTAAATGTTTCAGAAACTTTTTAAAATGTATGAGTTTGAACTAGAGTGTGTACTTGCTATGAGTTTAAATATAAGTGGGTTGTGAACAATGGTGTGATAACCTTATATCACATGTCTCTACATGATAATATGATGCTTCCGCGTTAATAATTTTATCGATCGCTTTATGTCGCGACTTGCGAGTTAGACCAAGGTTTAAACCAGGGTCGTGACATAGGGTCTAACCATAATAATAAATAATAAATAAATGGTGATAAAAAATTAATAATCAATAATCAATTAGGAACAATAATTAATAGAGCACAGGATAGGACAATATGAAAGAGCTCAATAATCAATAAGACCATGAATCAATAAAGGGAATCAGGTAAGGGATCAAGGGATCAATCAATCAATTATCAATTATGCCTGATCACTATGGCACCTATCCAATTTAACAATTTTCTATTATCAATGTTTGTGGTCATCGGTCAATTATCAATTCCTATCCTATTCAATAGGCGGAGGCAAAGCCAGTCAACGCCAAAATCCAAATGACCAAGGTTCAATTCCATTCAATTCAATTCTATTCAGTTTCAATTCAATTCAATTCTTTTCAATTAGGGAGTGCTCAACCAATTATGGAAAACTCCATATCTCTTTCATGTAGGCTAGTGGGAGATCAAACTACAGCAAGTCGCCCTCCAATAATAGCGCTAACAATAGCTTCGTGATGACGGGGGACCATGGCCATCACAGGACAGCCATAGCTTCTCTAAATGATGACGTCTCAAACCTCTATGTACACTATCTGCTCCATACAATACTATAACAATAATGACCCAAGGAGCTTAGAGACAATCGGAGAACATGGAGACCCAACAATTTTCATCTTTTATCTTATTTAACCTAAAGACCTATCTTTAACAATTTACTTTAGGTTCGACAAGAACCCAATCAGGAAAAAACTACTGGATCAATAACATGATGAATAACAGAATCAGATATGGTAACAAAGAAGATAATCTCAAATCAAATCCAATCAAAATTTTCTTTGCATGGTTTATACCTTTTAGCACCACAAAATTGGCATTGCCTAGTTTTGTCTTCATCATCATACAACATACAACCTACAACCGTTGAAACAACAATTTACTTTCTTTGATTGAAGGTCAAGTTTAGAAATCAACTTTCTAGTTTTATACTAATTCACTGGAATTCTTTATTCTGGTGGAGCCACCTCCCTTAGTATCTCCATAAATGAATCAAAGCACACTTGTGACACATTATAATCGGATTTTAGACTTAACATTTGTAGTGCTAAGGATAACTTAGAACGTGTCTTGCAGTCAGACCATGTTGGTTGACTCGATACATTCAATAAATTAAAAAATTCCTCATCTTCTAGATAAAGAGGCTCCCCAGCACTATCTCTAAAATAACTCCTAGAATCATCGAAATCCGTTGCAGCAACATCATACACCAAATTCTCATTTGTAACGCCCCGAGACCCACGTGACTATCACGTACTTAGAATTGTCCCAAAGGCGCTACGCAATTCTATGTAAATAATTTTTGCGGAAAATAAACTCTATTAATGCGGAAATAAGATCGCCTAACAATATAATATCAAGGAGCTGAAAATGTCCATGACTCCATCATCCTAAATATGCGGTAAATAAAAATTACCAATAATCTAGTAGGACTAAATCCTACACCATGTGCAACATCCTTGTCACTGAGCCTGATCACCTGCATCACCATCTTCTATCATCTCACCTGCATGAATCCAGATGTAGGGGGAAAACTCATGAGTATAAAAAATACTCAGTACGTAGGGTCTAACCATAACATTAAATAATAGATAAATGGTGCTAAAAAATTAATAATCAATAATCAATTAGGAACAATAATCAATAGAGCACCGGATAGAACAATATGAAAGAGCTCAATAATGAATAAGACCATGAATCAATAAAGAGAATCAGGTAAGGGATCAAGGAATCAATCAATCAATTATCAATTATGCCTGATTACTATGGCATCTATCCAATTTAACAACTTTCTATTATCAATGTTTGTGGTCATCGGTCGATTACCAATTCCTATTCTATTCAATAGGCGGAGGCAAAGTCAGTCAACGCCAAAATTCAAATGACCAAGGTCCAATTCCATTCAATTCAATTCAATTCAGTTTCAATTCAATTCAATTCAATTCAATTAGGGAGTGCTCAACCAATTATGGGAAACTCCATGTATCTTTCATGTAGGACAGTGGGAGATCAAACCACGGCAAACCGCCCTCCAATAATAGAGCTAACAATAGCTTCATGACGGCGGAGGACCATGGCCATCATAGAACAACCATAGCTTCCCTAAAGGATGACGTCTCAAACATCTAGGTACACTGTCTCATACAATACTATAACAATAATGGCCCAGGGGACTTAGAGACAATCGGAGAACATGAAGATTCAACAGTTTTCATCTTTTATCTTGTTTAACTAAAGACCTATCTTTAACAATTTACTTTAGGTTCAACAAGGACCCAATCAGGGAAAAACTACTGGATCAATAACATGATGAATAATAGAATTTGATATGGTAACAAAGAAGATAATCTCAAATTGAATCCAATCAAAGTTTGATGAGGTCAGATCTGCTAACAATACAATTTAGGAATAATTATAGCAATTATTCAATTATCGATACTAAAATATCATAATTTATGTTTTCTGTCCCCAGAACCCGCCCGTGTCGGGTGAAACCCGGGCCGTGTTCGGAAATGCCAAATCTCACCTCGGCTAGGGCAAACCCGGGCCGGGTGTATAGTGAACCCGGGCCGGGTCGGCCGGTTCACGTCCAAAACAATTGCGCCGCCACCTGATTCGAGCCGAAGCCAGAACCCGGGTCGGGTCAACAGGACCCCGGTCCAGGTTGAACAACCCGATCCGATTCTAAGTTCAACTCGGTCCGAATTATGTAGAATCCGAGTCGGGTATAGCAGAACCCGGGCCGCGTTCTGCCGCCGACGAAGAAGTGTGTTCTGACCCGACTTTCCGACCATCATAACTATGCCTTACAATATCTAAACTATGCATACGATATATCAATGAAATCCTGGTACAAAGGATAAGAGATTAGGGTTCCATGTCGCAGAAAACTGATTACATAGGGATTCCCCTTACATACATAAAGTTGGTTGAAAAACTAACCGGATTTCCTTCTCTGAAAATCTGTACTAATGCCGAACTTTGGGCCGACGATTATTCTCTGTCCTCGCTTCGAAACTCGAGGCCACCATCTGGAACTTTTCTCCTATGTGCAGGCTTCGAAATCAGCCAGAACACGTTCTCGAGGGTGCCTCGATTTGCGTGCAAATGAGAGGAAAAAGAGGGCTTGTAGGCAGAATTCTGTTTCGCAGAAAAAGAGGTTTCCAACCACTCTTTAATGCCTATTTATAGGTGCAGACTTGAGTTATCAATTCTATTAGGCTTTGGACTCTTTTAGAATCAATCTTGGCCATCCATTATTAATTTATCACTTCATAATTTCTCAAATTTAATTAAATCCGAGATTAATTAATTTCCTATCATAACAACTGAATTAAATCCAATCCCTCTCAAATTCCTTCTTATCTCTTTAACCATCTTTTCCAATTTTCCTTGAATTTTGAAATTAAATAATTCTCGAATATTAGATAATGATTTTCCAGATATTATAAATGAATATTATTTAACAAAAATCTGGGTTGTTACATCATATCTATTGGGTACATTGTCCTCCACAATTGTGTCATCGTTATCACTATCCACACCTACAATCATATCGTTCCTCGCCATGATCTATCCAGCACTAGTATCTAGGTTTGAATCCTTTTTTATATAAGTGAATTTTCCCTTCTTCGGATTTTAATAACTTTCCACTACAACACTTCGAACAAGGACATCTTATTGTTCCGTCATTAAAGAAAATTTGAGATTGACATGCATAATTAACAAATTCTTCGACTCCACATATGAATTCTTGAGTCAATTCTCTACGACCACGAGTGTTATTATACATCCACTTATAATTTTCTATAACAAACATTTTTTGCAATAATTATTAATTTAATAAAATAATATGAAATATAATATCAGAGTCCATATCAAGAATTAGATATTCATAATTCCCAATTCAGTAAATTGTTAAATAGGAAGAAACAAAATGTTAAATAAAATCAATTCATAATTCAGTCAAAGATATTCCACAATAAAAATGCAACAATTAAAGCATTAGTAGATCATTAAATAAGCATCTCTTAGGGCAACATTACCAATTTGAGGGATTGGCTTCACTTGGCAATTGACATCAAATAAGCATTAAGCAGCAGCTCCAAGTATAGCAAACCAACATGTTGCAAGATTCAAATATTATCTACATAGTAAATAAGACTCAAGTTTAGTTGCACCATCGAAGTTAGCAAAGATGAAGGCTTCCATGCTCGAAAAGAAAGTATCACCAAAAGTATCTAAATCACAAAGGAAATTCATTTAGATTTTGTTTAACTTGTTATGGGTTGGCATTGTGCAATATTCATCACATGAAAAGAAAGTATGATAACCAAAAATATGAATTGTGCAATATTCATGACATGGATAAAAAAATTGAGAACCTATTACAAGAGGGAGGAAGTGAAGGAAATGAGGGGAAATATAAGGAGAGAATCTATTACAAGAGTGACAGCAAAATGGCATCATCAATGGCAGTAGAGAAGCATCGACAACAGAATGGCAACAACGGCAGCAGTAGGGAAGCATCAGCGACAGTAGGGCGTCAAGCAACGATCATCTGCGACAATGAAGAAGCATTGACGATAGAAAGCAGCAATGGCGGCAGCAGCAGTGGCGACAGACGTAAGGCAGCATCAGTGCCTCAACATGTAGAATGTAAAATCTGCAAGCATTGAAGAATGAAGATTGATGCATGCAAAATACAACATAGTTTAGTTTATTATTTTAATTAATTTTTCTATAATTTGATCATGGCATGCATCAATTTTAGTCACTTTTAATCGTAATTCCGGATTTATCAATTTTGATTATTAATGTTTTGAATATTTTAACCGAAAAGGGATTTACTTAATTCTTATAATAATTTTGCAAGCAATATGACTCGGCCGTAAAGAATTAAATTTCGGCCGAGATGATCTCATGGTTGGATAAGTTACATCTTACTTCGTTGGGGGTAAAAACGAATGCAACTTGAGTTTTGGGCGTAACGATCAAAGACTCTTCTTCGTTTGGTCGAGATTACAAGAAGAAGTCTGTTTTGGCCGAGATTTGGAGGGGGTAAAGATAAGAAGCCTATCGTTTTGGCCAAAATTGAAGAACTCATGTTTTTGGGCGTAATGAGGATTTTTCTTTGTTTTGGCCGAGATTTGGAGGGGGTAACGGAAAGAAAACTCATCGTTTTGACCAAAATTAGAAGATGTCATCGTTTTGGGAGTAAAGATATCATTTTGGCCGAGATATGGAGGGGGTAATGATAAGAAGTCTTTCTTACGATCGAGATTCGAAGGGAGTAAAAGGATTTATCTTTGGGGGTAAAGATAAAAGAATTTCATTTTGACCGAGATTCAAAAGGGGTAAAGATAAAAGAATTTATCTTTTGGGCGTAATAGTTAGAAGAATTATCATTTTTTGGCCGAGCTTATCTCACAATTTTAAAGTCAACCGTACGATGTTACGACCGTGATCAAATTGAAGGCCGTCCGCACCCGTGAAGAATCCGTCATTTCAATTGGTGCTCTGAAGTTCAGGTTTTCTTCCACAGCGAGTCGTGAGCTCTGCAGGCTAGACCAAGAGGAGAGAGGTGCGATGACTGGAAGTTGATCGTGACTCTGAACAAGTCCGAGAGGCTGCCCGATTGTCTGCCCGTTATTCGAAGCTTCGACTTTTATTCTTGGTGTAATTCTTTCAATTATTATTTTTATTTTGTTATTATCTCTCCAGAATTTCTAGGATGAACTCCATATTTCTATTTATTTCATTTTAGGAGTTTAATATTGAAGGGAAACTATTTGGACCTTATTTTATTTGTTTTAATCTTTTATGATCAATTATTAATTGTTCTTAATGCTTTTATATTAGTTAATTGGATTTCTGAATTAGGCTATACCAGTTTGTGGAGTGTTTAATTTTAGAATTCATTTTACTAATTATAATTAATTTTATCTGAAATTAATAATTGGCAAAAATTTCATAATTAGTGTGTGGAGAATCAAATTTATGTGGTCTATTTATCTATACCAGTTTGTGGAGTGATTAATAGTCTAGGAAATCCAATTTAATACGTCTTAATTTTAATATGATTTGATAGGATGCCAGTTTGTGAAGACTTCAATTCTTATTAATTTAAGATAGTTTAATTTGCATACTTAGATTGAGGGGATGCCAGTTTGTGGAGACCGCAATTTAATTATGTCAAGTTAATAATTTAAGGGGACTCTAATCCATCTTTAAAGATTAAATTTATCTTTTATGGTTCAAATATTTATCCTGATCTATTTTCATCCTAAGGCCTAACTTCAACACCACTATCTTATCTTTATCTTATTTTCTTTAATTTATTTCATAAAACTCATTTTCAAAATCCATGTTTTTCTTCTCTTATTAATTTATAAATTCAGATATTTTATTAATAATATTCCTCGAGGGTTCGACACTCTTTACTCCTATTTACTATATTACTTGAGCGACTAGTGCACTTGCTAGCGATTTTATTTTGCTATATCATTTCAACGCATCAAAGATTAAGATTTAAGAGAGAGAAACACCAACATAATAAAGATTAAGATTAAGAAATTGGCGTGAATGTCACCGACCTTGAAGAACCTGTAGATTATGATGATCGTCGATAGAAGGAAGACAAAGTTAACGTAGAGGCATCAAACATGATCAATTGATGGCATCGAACATGTGATGCCCTAATACTTTGTTACTTTTGGGGGAATCTGCCGACCTGGCACTAAAGAGGTGATGGCCTAATAAATTAAGCATCGACGATAGCAGGGCGTCAAGCGGCAATCATCTGCGGCAATAGAGAAGCATCAGTGATAGGAAGCAACGACGACAGCAGTAGTGGTGACAAATGTAGGGCAGCAGTATTGCCTCAACATGTAGAATGTAAAATCTACAAGCATTGAAGAATGAAGATTAAGATTTAGAAGGGAGAAACACCAACATAATGAAGATTAAGATTAAGAAATTGGCATGAATGTGGCTGGCCTTGAAGAACCTGCAGATTATGATGATCATTGGCAGAAGGAAGACAATCTCCGGTAGGACTTAGGAGTGAAGGTAGAGGCGTCGAACATGGTAAATCGATGGCAGCGGAGTGATGCCCTAATACTTTGTTACTTTTGGGGGAATCTGCCGAACTGGCAATAAAGAGGTGATGGCCTAAAAAACTACGTGTGGATCAGCATCAGACAATTATCCTAATAAACAAAGCATCCGACTAACATCCGACACTTTTCCAATAATGTATTTACACAACCAAATGTCCTGTATGAATCTGACGCTATTTTTAGAGACCGATCTTCCCATCCAACATAATTACTAATTATTTTGTGTTGAATCATAATAGACGCTAATTACCAACGTAGTGAGTGTTCATATATATACATCATCAACATGTAAGTAAGCGTCTTGAACGGATGCTTGATCTACTTTTAAAAGGAAAAAAAGGAAAAAAAGAGGAATGCTTATATATCAAAAAAGAAGATGATTAATGAAGAGAAAAAGAAATCGAAATGAAAATTAAGGAGGGAAGAAATAAAATTTAGAATTAGTTTAGAAAAAAAATAAGTTCAAAATTCCTAAATAGTAGTAGTTTCGATAAAAGAAAATAGACAACGAATTTTATCACTATCATTAAGATATTGTTATTTAACTATTCTTTATAATGTTTAGTTATATTATTCATCTTAATGTTATAAATAAAAATTTTAATAAAAAAATCTGGTTCATGAACTCTTTTTACCATCCGGTTAGTTAAAAAAAAAAGAAAACAAAGCAAGAAAAACCCACGCGCACTCAGCCCAAAGCCCACCCCACTTAACACCATGTCACTAATACCCTAAATCCCTCCCTCCACCTAACATGTCGGCCAGCATATGAAACCCCCACCTTTTGCTACAATAACACCTCATTTGCTCACCTCCTCTCCCACTCCAAGTCCCCTCTCGGCCAACAAGCAAGAAGATCCATTAGTTACTACAGTGAGTCTCTATTGTTTACCTTTTTGATCAATAGCAAGCACCCTATTGCTAAACTTTCTTTTGTCTATGCTAATCTCTCTCCATTGCACTGCATTGTTCCACTAAAGCTGGTGGACAGCAACATCAAGGAGAGGACAGGGGCAGATTCGGCTAAGGGAAGAAGTAGGAAGAAGAGAGGAAGAAATTAAGGATTTAGGACTTGTTAATCAAGGTATTTTTGAGGGGATCCTAAACCTAATCACCTCTTAATTATGTATGTTTGTGTGGATTAAGGAACCTTAAGACCAAACTAGGTCTTATTAAAGCATGATTAGGGAATGTGCATTTGATGTCTCATGTTTCTTTATATTTCTATTCTATTGCTAACCATGATTAGAATGCCATGTATTTCATAACTTAATGCTCTATTGCTCATTATGCTTAATGTTAGAATGTTTATTGTTGTCAAGTTTGTTTGTAATGAAATCATTAAAAGCTCATGTACATTTATGAACTTGACTAGTATGTTAGATGTCTTTATGTGAAAACCCACCCCATGTGGTTCATGATTAGAGTGTAAAGAATGTTAAGAAATATCTCATATGATGTTTGGAAGTCAATATGTGTTCAATATGTAAAAGTATGTAAGATTGTAAAGAAGATGATGTAAAAATCGTGTGTCTGTCGGCCCAGAATGTGCGACTGATAAAGTATCGATCGACCGTTCTAGAGATCATGGTAGTGAAACTCTGTCCAACGGTCGATCGTTTTGAAAGGGTTGTTATATTCTGTGATTAGTGGTCGACCAAACGCCTTGTTTTGATCGTTCGATAGTCATGTAATGGTCGATCGTTGTATCAGCGGTTGTCCGATTTGAAAAGTTGTCACATTCTGTGTTTAGCGGTCGACCAAATGCCCTATTTCGGTCATCCAAAAGTTATGTAACGGTCGACCGATATGCCAGCGGTCGTCCGATTTGAGTAGTCATTGCATTCTGTGATTAGCGAACGAATCGAAGTTCAATTTTGACCGTCCGAAAGACCCATAACGGTCGATCGATATCCCAGCGATCGCCCGTCTCAGAGAGTCATCACATTCTGTGATTAAGCGAATGAATTATAACACAGTTTCGATCGTCCGAAAGGACCATAATGATCGACCGATAATCCTACCGGTCGCCCGATACTAGTCCAGCGATCGATCGTAACCCAAAATGGTCGTCCATTTTTGGAAGATTGGTTATAATTGAATGTCCACACTTAGCATAATTTGAAGTTTGTATGACCTTAAATAGAGTTAAAAGTTGCAAGGTCTATGGATGATGCAAATCAATGGGAGCTTGCTATGGCAGATGAGATGCAGTCACTGCATAAGAATGAAACATGGAGCATGTGTAAATTGCCTAAGGATAGAAAGACAATTTGTTGCAAATGGATGTTCAAGCGAAAGTTGAAACTGGATGGATCTATAGAGAAGTACAAGGCGAGACTGGTAGCTAAAGGGTACTCTCAGATTGAGGGAGTCGACTATGATGAGATTTTTTCTCCCGTGGCGAAAATGACTTCAATCAGATTTGTTCTATCTCTGGCAGCAGCATATAATCTTGAGGTAGATCAGATGGATGTGAAGACGATATTCCTTTATGGGGACCTGGAGGAATAGATATATATGAGGCAATTAGAAGGTTTTAAAGTTCAAGGTAAAGTTTGATACGGATTAAAGAAGTCTTTGTACGGATTGAAGCAATCGCCAAGGATGTGGTACTAGAAGTTTGATACGTACATGCTCCAACTCAAGTTTGTACATTTAGATTATGATCATTGTGTTTCCGTGAAGAGAGTTGGTGATCAATTTGTCATTCTTACTGATGCGTTGTATTTGTAACAATAAAATTTGCTAGCAAGTGCACTAGTCGCTCAAGTAATATAGTAAATAGGAGTAAGAGTGTCGAACCCACGAGGAATATTATTAATTCAATATCTGAATTTATAAATTAATAAGAGAGGAAAAACATGAATTTTTGGAAAGAGGTTTTGTGAAATAAAATAAAGAAAATAAGATAAAGATAAGATAGTGGTGTTGAAGTTAGGCTTTAGGATGAAAATAGATCAGGATAGATATTTGAACCATAAAAGATAAATTTAATCCTTAAAGAGGGATTAGAGTCTCCCTAAAGTAATCTAACATGATTAACTTGTGGTCTCCACGACTGGCATCCCTCAATTTAATCATATAGAACTATCTTAATTTAATAAGAATTGAAGTCTCCACGACTGGTACCCCCAAAATCATATTAAAATTAAGATGCATTAAATTGAATTCTCTAAACTATTAATCACTCCACAAACTGGTATAGATTAATAGACCACACAAACTTGATTATCCACACACTAGTTATCAAATTTATGTCAATTATTAATTCCAAATAAAATCAATTATAATTAGTATAATGAATTCTGAAATTAAACACTCCACAAACTGGTATAGCCTAATTCAGAAATTTAATTAACTAATATAAAAGCATTAAGCACAATTAATAATTGATCAGAAAAGATTAAAACAAATAAAGTAGGGTCCAAACATTTCCCTTCAATTAATAATCTCCTAAAATAATAACCCTAAAAACATGGAGTTCATCCTAGAAATTTCGGAGAGATAATAACAAAATAACAATAATAATCGAAAGAATTACACCCAAAATAGAAGTAGAGCTCTCGAATTGGGCAGACAGTCGGGCAGCCTCTCGGACTTGATTAGGGTCGCGATCAACCTTCAGTCGTCGCACATCTCTCCTCTTGGTCGTAGTCTGCAGAGCTCACGACTCGCCGTGGAAGAAACCTGAACTTCAGAGCACACATTGAAACGATGGATTCTTCACGTATTTATAGGGTGCAGACGGCCTTCAATTTGATCTCGGCCGTAACGTCGTACGGTTGTCTTTAAAATTTATGAGATCAACTCGGCCAAAGATAAATCCTTTTATCATTACGCCCAAAGATAAGTCCTTTTATCATTACGCCCTTCATATATCTTGTTACGCCCAAAGATAAACTCAATTAATTGTTACACCCTTCATCTTTATGCCATTACGCCCAAAAGATAAAATTCCATTTATCTTTACCCCCTTTAACTCTCGGCCGTAACAAAGAATTTAAACTTGTTACTCCTTTTGAATCTCGGCCGTAACGACTTGGGTGTAAAGCCAAATCTCGGCTGTAAGAAATAATTTCTTTGAATTTCGGCCGAGATTCAAATTTTCCTGCAAAATAATTATCCAAGTTTAGTTAATCCATCCACAATTAAAATATTTAGAAAATTTAATAATTAAAATTGATAAATCCAGAATTACGATTAAAAGTGACTAAAAATGATGCATGTCATGAACAAATTACAGAAAATTTAATTAAAATAATTAACTAAAATATGTTGTATTTTGCATGCATCACTTACACCGTATGTGGATGACATGTTACTGATTGAAAACAATATGAAGATGGTGAATTCTGTAAAGGGTTTGTTGGCCAAGAAGTTTGAGATGAAAGATTTAGGGCCGACAAATTTTATTTTGGGTATGCATATTAGAAGAGATCATCATAAGCGAAAGTTGTGGCTATGACAGAAGAATTACATCGAAGAAGTGTTGAAGAAATTTAACATGTTGGACTGCAAGCTAGTGGGTAGTCTATGTTTCTAGGAACCAAACTTTCTGCAGAACAATGCCCGAAAACGGATGAAGAAGCCGAAGAGATGGATCGTGTGCCATATGCAAGTGCAGTGGGCAGCTTGATGTATGCCATGGTGTGCACGCGTCCAGATATAGCCCAAGCAGTGAGAGTCTTGAGTCGTTATATGTCTAACCCAAGCAAAGAACACTAGAATGCTATCAAGAGAGTTTTTAGGTACCTTCGTGGAACTTCAGTTTTTTCTGTGTGTTTTGAAGGTACAGGAAAATAAAAGAGACTTGATATTGTAGGCCATGTAGATGCTGATTAGGATGGAGACATTGATAGTGACGATCCACTAGCGGATATATTTTTACATTATTTGGGGCTGCACTAAGTTGGATGAGCAAGAGACAGAGCATGGTAGTACTTTCTTTTGCAGAAGCTGAATATATGGCTCTTATTCATGCTACAAAAGAGGCCATATGGCTACGACGGTTGTGCTTGGAGCTCGGATTTGAGCAAAGTGCCATGGAGGTGAGATGCGATAATCAAGGTGCTATTAAGTTAGCTAAGAATCCTGCATTTCACTCACGCACAAAAGCATATTGACATCCAATATCATTTCATCCGGGAAAAGGTGGAAAAGAAAGAGGTTCATCTTGAAAAAGTTGATACAACAGAGAATAGTTCTGACTTTCTGACTAAAGTTGTTACAGGTGCAAAGTTTGGATGCTCTATTGCTGTCGGATTGAAGAAGAATGTTACTGGCAAGGCTCTCAATGGTGTGAAGTATCCACCAAGTGGGAGAATGTTGGAGTTGGTGAATACTTCAAGACCCTTTGTTTCTCACACCGGGTTCGCCCACGTGAGCTTAGGGGAATCTGAGTATTACCCAGTTACATGTGCTGCTGGCGTACGAACAAAAGGGGGTTCGGGGGGTACCGCCCCCCGACTGCAGTCCCGCTCGCTGGTGAGCGTGCGGAGGTTCGGGGGCCTTGAAACCTAGACGGGGGGCTTTTGTTTAGCGGCCCGTGTGGTTCAGATTAGGTTTTTTCTCTATTTTGTTCGGGTTTTGAACCTGTTTGCGAGAAGCTTATTTATAACTTATTTTTCAGATGTAATATGTGTGGCGGCTGTAAACCTAAAGATATAGTGGAACCTCTTTGCAAGATGTAGTCCTAATTTCAAGGGTGAACTTGGGTAAATCGTGTGTCTCCTCTAATTTTTTTTTCTGCAATCTCTTTGCGATCTTCTCTTCTTATTCTCGAATTTTTCCATCATTATTGAGTCATGTACTACACTTGAACTCATTTATGTATGATGAACCCTCTATTGGGTATACGTAAGAGTCTATTAGGACCATGGGTCAATTTATGTATCTTGGGATTTTTATTATTGAAGTCTTCCGCTGTTTATGAAAAATGATGTTCTATGTTTATATTTATGAACATGTTTCCGCTGCAAAAATTTTATGAAATTAGGTCAAGTAAGGTGATGCTGCCTAGAGTTCGACAAAGTTTAAATTGGGGCCGAATTTTTGGAGCGTTATAGTATGGTATCAGAGCCGTAGTTTTGGCTCTTATGTATTAAGTCTTAGGATGTGTAAACCATTGATTGGTTAAAATGTCTAAGTGTAAATTTCATGTGCAATCGTCATGAGGTGCCACCGAATCTAAAGGTAAATGTTATCATATGCCTAGCTTATGCCAATGATGTTCTATGTTTGTTTTGAATATGAATGTAGATGCCAAGACAGACAATTGTTGATGAAGACTATGAGAGGAACGCATTCCTCGATGGATTAATTGGGGTGGCACAAAATGCCCAAAGACCCACTGAACTTGATTATTCAATTGAAAGGTTCTTAAGGCTCCAACCTCCAAAGTATGACGGAGTAGGAGATCCCGAGCTAGCTGAATCGTGGATCGAAGAAGTATGGGACATCCTCAAGGTCATGGGATGACCTAGAGACCGCAAGGTAATGTATGCAATACATTGCCTTTGTGGCCAAGCTAAGGCCAGGTGGAAAGCACTCTTGAAGACCACTTTCGAGAGTGAAGAAGAGGTCGAATGGGAAAGCTTCGTAGAGGTCTTCGAGGCTCATTTCTTCCTTGACCACGTGAAGGAAAAGAAGAGGGACGAGTTTCTCAACCTCGTCCAAGGTAGTATGACTGTGGATGTGTACGTGAACACATTCCTAAGGCTAGAGAAGTATGTGGAGCTGAATGAGAATGAGCTCTGAAGGACGAAGATGTTTATCAATGGGCTGAATCCCGAATTACAACCATGTGTTAGGAGTGGTCGCTGCACCACTATGAAGGACGTGATGGAGCTTGCCGCTGAACATGAAAGAAAGTACAATGAAAGGAAAAATGTTAAAGGAAAGACGATCAAGACGCATGAGGGAAAAAGCTCAAGGAAAGTCCCATATCACCCCCCAAAGAAGGTGGAGCAAGTAAGACCGATCTGCACTACTTGTGGGAGACCTCATGTTGGTGAATGTCGCTTCAGGGCTGGAACATGTTTGCAATGTGACAAGATGGACCACTACATAAAGGATTGCCCAGAGAAGCAAGGGGGCAGCCAGGACAAGGGAAAAATGGTGGCAAACCCACCAAGAGCTCCAGCAGGGGTTTTCGCCATGGAAATTGATGAGACTGCCCAAGAAAATGAGATGATCCAAAATAATATTTTAATTGTCGGTCGCCATACAAATGTTCTCTTCGATTCGGGGGCAACCCATGCTTTTTATCTCCCATGTATTTGCTAGCATGCTAAAAGTAAGACCTCTAGTTACAAATTGTCAACTAGAAGTAGTGACTCCCACCAGCATGGTAGCCACTAGGAGATATATTCCCAATGTATCTATAGAAATAGATAGGAAGAATTTTCCATGTGACCTCATATTACTTCCTGTAATAGATTATGATGTAATACTATGAATGGATTGGTTATCCTATAGCGATGCTCGCATGTATTGTCAGGAAAAGAAAGTTTTTATAGGTGACCATCATGGAAAACCCACAATGATTAGGGGAATTCCCTCCAAGGAATCTAAGGTGTTAATTTCAGCAACTACGGCAAGCAAGATGATCAAGAAAGGAGCAAGAGAATTTTTAGCAAGTGTCATCAAGACGGATTCACAACCCAAGACACTTGGATCCTTAGATGGGAGAATATCCCGATGCCTTTCCGGAAGATATTGCGGGATTACCACCAAGAAGGGAAGTTGAGTTCAATATTGAACTACTCCCGGGTACCACGCCCATTTCAAAGCTGCCTTACCGAATGGCTCTGGCGGAGATGCATGAATTGAAGACGCAACTGCATGAACTTTTGGATAAGGGGTTCATTAGGCCGAGCGTCTCACCATGGGATGCACCGGTGTTATTTGTCAAGAAGAAGGATGGCTCTTTAAGGTTGTGCATCGATTACCGAATGCTCAACAAGGTAATAGTGAAGAACAAGTACCCCTTGCCAAGGATCGATGATATTTTTTATCAATTATCAACATCATCATTTTTCTCCAAGATCGACCTAAAGAGTGGTTACCACCAATTGAGGGTAGCCGAGCAAGATGTTCCCAAAATGGCATTTCGTTCAGGGTATGGACATTATGAATTTTTGGTTTTACCTTTTGGACTAACGAATGCGCCCCCACATTCATGGATTTGATGAATAGGATCTTCCGTCCATACTTGGACAAATTCGTGATCGTGTTTGTGGATGACATCATCATCTACTCATCAAGCCCGGAAGAGTACCGGGAACACCTCTGCATGGTGTTGGAAACTTTAAGAAGGAGCAAGCTCTATGCCAAGTTTTTTAAATGTAAATTTTGGCTTGAAGAAGTGATGTTTCTTGGACATAGTGTCAAGACATGGAGTGGCTGTGGATCCGACAAAAGTTGAAGCGGTGATGAATTGGAATAGGCCCAAGAATGTAACTGAGATTCGAAGTTTCTTGGGACTTGCCGGATATTATAGAAGGTTTATCCAAGACTTTTTCAAGATTGCCACACCTATGACAAAGTTGACAAGGAAGGGCGAGAAGTTCATATGGACACAAGCATGTGAAGTAAGCTTTCAAGAGTTAAAAAGAAGACTTACAACGGCACCAATCTTAGTCATTCCCACAGGAAGTGGAGGCTATGTTATTTATAGTGATGCTTGTGGTACCGGATTAGGATGTGTACTTATGCAACATGACAAAGTGGTTGCATATGCTTCACAGCAATTGAAGAAACATGAAGTTAACTATCCCACTCATGATCTAGAGTTGGCGGCAGTTGTATTTGCATTGAAGATATAGTGTCACTACTTGTATGGTGAAGATTTGGAAGTATACATGGACAACAAGAGCCTAAAGTATGTGTTCTCTCAAAAGGAGTTGAACATGAGACAAAGAAGATGGCTTGAATTTCTTAAGGACTATGAGTTCGCTATCTTGTACCACCCTAGAAAGGCAAATGTAGTTGCCGATGCACTAAGCCGCAAGTGGAAAGGTTCACTTGGGTGTTTGAGGGTACACAAGTGGAACCTTGTGAAAAGCATAGTGCAATGGGCTCCAAGCATTTGTGGCCGAAGGATCATGTGTATGGCTCATCATGTGATCAAATCGAGCTTAGTGAGAAGAATCATTGAAGCTTAACGAAGAGACCCGAAATATGCTAGAATGATCAATGTATGCAAAAGGAAAAAAAATCACTTCGGGTATGGCGAAGATGGAGCAATTATGTACAAGAACCGTCTATGGGTTCCAAAGGACAAAGCACTAAGAAGAGAAATGTTGGATGAATATCACAAGTCCGAATTATCAATTCATCTCGGAAGTACCAAAATGTTTAAGAACTTGCAAAGAAACTTTTGGTGGGAAGACATGAAGAAGAAAGTGGCCAAGTATGTAGCTAAGTGCATAATTTGCCAACAATTCAAGATCGAACACCGAAGGCTTTGTGGCAAGTTACAACTCTTACCTATTCCGGAATGGAAATGGCAAAGTATCTCTATGGACTTTGTGGTAGGATTATCTCGAATCCGGAAAGGGCATGATGCAATTTGGATTGTAGTGGACCATTTGACAAAGTCGGCTCACTTTATTCCTACGAAAGTGAGTCAATACATGGAAATCATGGTAGAACCATATGTGAATGAGATTATCCGTTTGCACGGAATCCCAGCTTCTATTGTTTGGGATAGAGATCCGAGGTTCACTTTGAGATTTTGGAAAGGTCTCCAAAATACTTTTGGGACAAGGCTGAATTTTAGCACGGCATTTCATCCTCAAACCGACGGTCAAAATGAAAACAATCCAAACTTTTGAGGATATGCTTAGAGCTTGTGCCTTAGATTGATGTGGGAATTGGGATGATCACCTTCCTTTGGTGGAATTTGCCTATAATAATAATTATCACTCAAGTATCAAGATGGCTCCATTTGAAGCTTTGTATGGAAGGCCTTGCCGTTCTCCGGCATGTTGGAGTGAAATCGGAGAAGAAAGATATCTTGGATCGGATTTGGTCTACATGTATGTTGACAAGATAGATTTGATTAAGCAAAGGATGTTAGCGGCTCAAAGTAGGCAAAAGAGTTATGCAGACTTAAAAAGGAGGGAATAACTTTATGAAGTTGGAGATCATGTAATGCTCAAAGTCTCACCAACCAAGGGTGTCATGAGATTTAGCAAGAAAGGAAAGTTGACATCAAGATACATAGGACCTTTTGAAATTCTAGAGAAAGTTGGTGAAGCGGCTTACAAGTTAGCACTACCACATTCTTCTGCAAGACTTCACAATGTTTTCATTTATCGATGCTCTGAAAATATGTTCATGATGAGACAAATGTGATTCGGATTGAGTAGCCAAATATCAAAGAGGACTTTACATATGTGGAGCAACCTATAAAGATTGTGAATTATCAAGTGAAGTATCTCAAGAATAAGAGTATACCCATGGTCAAAGTGGTATGGAAGCACTATCGTGGGCAAGAAGTTACATGGGAACTTGAAGAGGAAATGCGAGAGAAATTTTTGAAACTTTTCGATAAGTAATTTAAGATTTACTAAAATTCGAGGACGCATTTTTATTTAAGAGGGGTAAATTGTAACATCCGGTTAGTTAAGAAAAAAAAGAAAACAAAGCAAGAAAAGCCCACGTGCACTCAGCCCAAAGCCCACCCCACTTAACACCATGTCACTAATACCCTAAATCCCTCCCTCCACCTAACATGTCGGCCAGCATATGAAACCCCCACCTTTTGCTACAATAACACCTCATTTGCTCACCTCCTCTTCCACTAAGTCCCCTCTCGGCCAGCAAGAAAGAAGACCCATTAGTTACTATGGTGAGTCTCTATTGTTTACCTTTTGGTCAATAGCAAGCACCCTATTACTGCTACAGTAAATTTTCTTTTCTCCGTGCTAATCTCTCTCCATTGCACTACATTGTTCCATTAAAGCTGGTGGACAGCAACATCAAGGAGAGGACAGGGCAGATTCGGCTAAGGGAAGAAGTAGGAAGAAGAGAGGAAGAAATTAAGGATTTAGGACTTGTTAATCAAGGTATTTTTGAGGAGATCCTAAACCTAATCACCCCTTAATTATGTATGTTTGTGTGGATTAAGGAACCTTAAGACCAAACTAGGTCTTATTAAAGCATGATTAGGGAATGTGCATTTGATGTCTCATGTTTCTTTATATTTCTATTCTATTGCTAACCATGATTAGAATGCCATGTATTTCATAGCTTAATGCTCTATTGCTCATTATGCTTAATGTTAGAATGTTTATTGTTGTCAAGTTTGTTTGTAATGAAATCATTGAAAGCTCATGTACATTTATGAACTTGACTAGTATGTTAGATGTCTTTATGTGAAAACCCACCCCATGTGGTTCATGATTAGAGTGTAAAGAATGTTAAGAAATATCTCATATGATGTTTGGAAGTCAATATGTGTTCAATATGTAAAAGTATGTAAGATTGTAAAGAAGATGATGTAAAAATCGTGTGTCTGTCGGCCCAGAATGTGCGACTGATAAAGTATCGATCGACCGTTCTAGAGATCATGGTAGTGTTGACACTCTGTCCAACGGTCGACCGATACCCTAACGGTCATCCATTTTGAAAGGGTCGTTACATTCTTGATTAGCGGTCGACCAAACACCCTATTTTGGACGTCTGATAGCCATGTAACGATCGACCATTGTATCAACAGTCGTCCGATTTGAAAAGTCGTCACATTTTGTGATTAGCGGTCGACCAAACGCCCTATTTTGGTCGTCCAAAAGTCATGTAACGGTTGATCGATATACCAGCGGTCGTCCGATTTGAATAGTCATCGCATTCTGTGATTAGCGGACGAATCGAAGTTCAATTTCGATCGTTCGAAAGACCCATAATGGTCGACCGATATCCCAGCGGTTGCCCGTTTCAAGAGAGTCATCACATTCTATGATTAGCGGACGAACCAGAATACAGTTTCGATCGCCCGAAAGGACCATAACGGTCGACCGATAATCCTACCGGTCGTCTGATACCAGTCCAGCGGTCAACCATAACCCAAAATGGCCATTCTGGAAGATGATTGGTTATGATTGAATGTCCACACTTAGCATGATTTGAAGTTTGTATGACCTTAAATAGGGTTAAAGGATGCAACATGTATTGTATAATTGTATGTATTGATGAAAATGATTAAAAGATGGATTGATGAAGGAGTGACATTTTTATGACTTGGGACCAATCGGTACCCTACCTAGACCCCATCGACTGGTGGAAAAAATCTCATTGACGAATGAGGATAAAGACCTTGCCTTCATGGAAGGATAAAGACCTTGCATTCGAGAAAGGATAAAGACCTCATCTAAGGATGATGATAAAGACCTCACTTACGGGGAGGATTATGACCTATGAGCCACTACCCTTCTCAATCGATAAGATAAGAAAGTATCTAAGTAAAGATGAAAGATGAAAAGATGAATGATGAATGACATGGACATAAAGACAAAAATGATAAAGATGAAGAAGGCACCTAGGAGGATGCATTATGAATGTTCACTTGTCACATCATATGATGTCATAAACAAATATGACAAAGTAAAGTAAGACAATTATGATGAACTCTTATATGAGTTAAGCATGTATGACTTATGGGCCTCTTATTGAGTTATGTACTAAACTTGAACTCATTTATGTATGATGAACCCTTTATTGGGTATACGTTAGAGCCTATTAGGCCCATGGGCCAGTTTATGTATCTTGGAATTTTTATTATTGAAGTCTTCTGTTGTTTATGAAAAATGATGTTTTATGTTTATATTTATGAATATGTTTCTGCTGCAAAAGTTTTATGAAATTAGGTCAAGTAAGGTGACGCCGCCTAGAGTTCGGCAAAGTTTAAATTCGGGCCAGATTTTAATTTATTATAATATTTTTTGTTGTTTTTATATATTTTTTCTTATATTATTTCATATTTTATTTGTTTAAGATTGAAAAGGACAAAAATGAAAATGAGGCAAAATCATATTGACACTAGAGTGACAATTTGAATAGACACCTCTCATTGTCAATGTGGAATGTCTCTTTACAAACAATCTGTATTGCTAGACAATTCAGATTGTCTACAAATTAAAATAAAGTAAATAAAGTAATTTGTTGGAATTAAATAATTTAACTTCGTATTACTAGTAATTTACAAAGACCCCTTTTAAGAAAATGCCCCCTTAGGTTATTGTCTTCAAATAAAATATGCAATGCAATTCAGTAAAGAAGAAAGAAAGCAAGCAAGTAAGAAATAAAGGAAGTTTTGATCTATATGATTCATTACCTTATTAATATATATCATGATTATTGATTAATATGCTTCTATTAAAGTATTTTATCCTTGTATTGTACCTTATATCCTGGACGTCATTACTTATGGATATTATGTGTTACTCTATTTGAATCCTATGAATAAATGGATCAAGATAGGATGAAGATGTGTGTGATGGTAAATGTAATGCCCTGAGATTTACGTAACTTTCGCGTGCTCAGAATTGTCTCACACTATGCAATCTTTTATTAAAATACTTTTGTGAAAATATAAACTATAAAAATGTGGAATAATAGAACTAAATGACTCAATAGGATAGAGTCTAGAGTCTTCACTATTCCATGTGCAACTTTCATCTGTCACTGAGCTGAGCCACCTGCAGAATCATCCTCTATATCAATCCTCTCACTCGCATGGATTTAACATATAGGAAAAATTCAATCTAGGATATAGAAAAAATTCATGAGTATAAAAATACTCAGTAGATAAAGTATAGCCATGATCAATAAAAAATAATCAATAATGCTCAAGATATGAACAATAAATCAATTGAGCAAATTACAATAAGATATGATAGTCAATGGATCAAAGGATCAATATAACAATAAAATCAATATGACAATAGACCAATAATCAATGCTTAAGAGATATGATCGATAAGATAATTATTAAGCAAATGGGACAATACAATGCCATAATCGATATGTCAATGAAATAGAGGATCAATATACGAACAATGGATCAATGTGACGGATCAGGCTAAGGTTAGAAGATCAACCAATAACAATAACAATTAACAATTTAATGGACCTGATAAATATGGCATTATTCAATTGATAATTTTCAATTCAGTAATCATTGGTCGGTCAATTCAATTCAATTAAAATATCCAAATGATCATTATCTATAAAATTCAATTCAATTCAATGATCAATTCATTATAATTCAACTATCAGTATTATGAGTTATCTAATACAATAAGGAGTACTCGATCAATTAAGAAAATTTTATATCTCTTTCATGTAGGCCAATTGGGGATATCAACCCACACCAAGTTGCCCTCTAATAATAGCGCTAACAATGATTCATGATGGCCGGAGAGCATAGTCAATCACAAAACAATCATAACTTCTCTAAATGATATCTCAAATATTTAAGTATTACAATAACAATAACAATATAACCTAGGGACTTAAAGATAATCAGAGTACATGAAGACTCGATAGCTTTTAGCTTTTATCTTGTTTACCTAACACATCTATCTTTTAACAATTTAGTTTAGGTTTAACAAGACTCAATCAGAAGAAAACCATTTGATTAATACTATATTCCATGGCATGATTGGATATGCTAACAATAGGATCAATATGATGACAATGAAGTCATGTTTGTTATAATCAGATAAGGTAATAATCACATGATTATATATGATAATACTATGATCAGATATGACTATAATAACATCAGAGATGATAACGATAAAATCAAGTACAATAATGATTTCATTAGAAATAATTAATAAATAGCAATCTAATTAACTATAATTCAATATGTCAAAAATATGTTTTCTGCCTATTGAACCCAACCGGTGTCGGATGCAACCCGGGCCATGTTCAGTGAACATCCAATATGCCTCACCCTGGGTAAACTTGGGTCAAGTATGATGTGAACCCGGGCCAGGTTGGCCTTGATTCACGTCCTCTGTCCAATGCGTCATAACCTGAGCTGTGTCAAAACTAAACGAGGTCGAGCTATAGGGAACTCGGGCTGAGTTCTAATAACTCGATCTGGGCATCATGCAAACTCGAGTTGGGTTCTGTCGTTGATGGAAACTCGCATTCCAATGTAACTTTTCGGCCACCATAACTATGCTATATAATATTCAATCGATGCAAAACTATATCAATGGAATCTCGACACGAGAAGAGAATAGAATTTCATGTCATAGAAAACTGACGTCGTGGGGATCCTCCATACGTACCTAAAGTTGGCTAAAAAAATAATTAAATTTCCTCTACTAAAAATATGTACGGACGCAGAACTTTGGATGACGATTCCTCTCTGTCCACATCACGAAACGCGTGACCAACACTTGAATGACGATCTCCTATATGTCGACTTCGAAATGAACCACTGGGTGCCCTCTAAAATATCACAATTTGTGTAAAAATAAGAGACAAAGTGGGGCTCAAGCTACAAAAAATTTATTTGGTCAGTAAAAATTTTCAGTCACTCTTTAATGTCTATTTATAGTTATAAGTTAGGGTTTTGACTTCTATTGGAAGTTGGAGTATTTTAAAATTAATCATCGCCATCCATCCTTAATTAATCCTTTATTAATTATTCAGAATTAATTAAATCTGAATTTAAATAATCATTCTTATAATAATTTTCACCTCTTCTCAAATTCTATCTTATCTTTACAATTTCTCCTTTAATTTCCAGAAATTAAATATTTTTTTCTAATTCCAAATAACTAATTAAAATATCCATTATTTATTCTTAGAAAAATCTGGGTCATTACAGTAAAATTCATCATGAATGCAATTTGCACATGAGATGGTGCCATTAGAACTTTTATTATTTATTCGTTGATGTAATAGACACTTTTATTAGCTTTGGATGATCGGTAGTAAAGAATGTTTTTTTTAGCTTTCGCACTTTTATAAAACTAGTTCATTTAACAAAGTTAGATTTATTATTTGATTATGTTTATTATTGATCGATCAAAGGTTAAGAAAAGTAAGTGTAATATATGTAATGTCGGTCCAAAAAAACATCCAATTGCCACATCCTAGGAGGATGAATTTTAGAGTCATTATATTTGTGCTCTCGTGAGCATACTTTCAAGAGTCATCTGGTTTTTTTTGGCTTATTGAATGTTCAATGGAGGAGTTGGAGAAGATTATTCATGTGGTGTTTGAGAAGACATGATTACTCTTAGAAAAATAAAATTAAAAATTGTGCAATCTTATTTTGAAATATTGTAATGAATTTTGTTAATATGCCAATGAGAAGTTATAGATTGCATACTGAGATTAAGAATTCGGTAAAAGAACAAAATAATTATATGAATTATTGTTGTCTTATTGAAATAAAAGAAAACATTTGTCAAAAGAATTTTAATAAATCCTAATAAAAAATGAAAGTGAAATAGTTATGATTACCAATGCTTAGCCAATCCTAATATAAAAAGAAAACTGAAAAATAAAAGTCAATGCTTACCCAATCACAAGTAGTTATGATTAAGATGGAGTAGAGTAGTACAATGTATAATTCAAGAAAATAAAAAAAAATTATTCAACAGAAAAGGAATATGTTTGGCCTTAATCGGACTACCCGAGCTAATGATAGAGGCAAGAACACTTTCCGAAATTGCCTCACGTGCGCTTTAAAATCCACACAAACGCTTTCGAGCTCGGATGACAAAACTAGCCAGCCCTTTTTCGAGCGAGTGTTTGTTGCGGGCCGGAAGGACAAGCCCTTTGAACCCGTTGAGCCGTTGAGCCCTTTGAACCCGTTGAGCCCTTTGAAGCAGTCACATGTTAGATGAATATCTATATTATGGGCTTCGTGATCGAGCCGACTTAAGTTTAGTGATTGATATGAGGAGTCGGTGGGTCCAGCACCTGGACCCAAAGTTGGACCTGGCTAAGTCTATTGAAATACCCTTAAGAGTCGGGGGAGCCGAGCCCTCAACTGGAAAAATCTCCGTGCGTGGCATGAAGGGCGGGACTTTGCGAAGAGCCATCATCTCTTTTAGTTCCAACGGTCCGATTTTCTAGGTGAAATTAAGCCACCACCATTATTATTTTAGAATTAGAATCACAGTGATTTTAATTCCAAATGCTGATTCCTCTTTTTGGGTGGAATCAATCGTCTTCAACTTTTTTTGTTTTCATTTTTTATTTGATCTTTCCTTTTTTTCTTTTCAACCTTTTTAATCTTTTTCCATTTTTTTCTTTTTTTGTCTTTATTTTATAAAATAATTTATTTATTAAATATAAAATATTTATAATAAAATATCAATATAATATTATTTATTACTTATAATTTCATTAAAAAATTTAATATTTCATTAAATAAAATTAATTGAAAATATTTTTTATATTTAAATAATATATTTTAAAAAATTGCATAAAAAATTTTAAATTATACTTATATTTATAATAATAATAATAAATTTATATTTTATATTTGTAATATCTATTTTTTATTCAAACATCCACTAAAACTAATTTGTCACATATATTTTTTTCTATCACGTCAATTATTTAATTCATTATCATTACGTTCAACTCTATTCAAATACATCTCGAATCAATCTATCCATTCAACTATTCACGAAGAACTTAAAAAAAACTACGATTATGTTTCCAAATGCAATGGACGACCAGAAATTAAGTGTGATTCAAGGAGCATCCGACTCATTGTCGTCGTTGGTTCACTGCGGTTCGAAGTCTACTGTCACTGCCACTGTCACTCGCCGCCGATGGTGCTTCTCACTACTGACAATTCCCTTGACCATTGCCGCTCCACTCGTTGCTCATTGTCGATTGTCGTTGACAAAGGATCGCCACTGCCATTGTCGCCATCAACGACTTCACCCCTCATCATCGACTTTGTGCGCAGCCGACAACTTGTAGTCGTCGTGACGAGTGGTCGCGTATATCACAAGATCCACAGTTACCATGCGAACCGAGAGAGAGTTCACCATCGTCATGAGATCGGCATTCACCACGTCCAGATGTTGCCCCCGACACAAGATCCAAAGTCGACATTGACAAAAAATCGAAGGAGGGTGACATCGTGTTGGAAGAGGGGGTCGTGGCGACAACTATGATCAATGGAGGGATGCGGCCTGCAATCGGACATATCGCATTGAGAGGTTGCCATCGGCACAAGATCCGTAGACGTCGTCGACATGACATCGAAGGAGGCGATGTCACGATGATGTGTGGCAAAAAGGGGGGCACGATAGTTGTTGGAACAAAGTTTTAATCCCATATCAAATTATATTTTGATGAAACAAACCTGGAAAGATTAAAGTTAAACGCTGAAAAAGTTTAAAGAAAAAGGAGTTACTTTATGCACTAAACATTGATTAACTAATTAATTATTGTCTTATTAGATTATGAATAAATGATGAATACCAAAGTTAGAGAAAACTGTTAGCTACCCATAGAATCTAAGATTATCTAATTTGGATAACTGTGCAAAAAAATTATGCTCAAAATAGTACAGATCGGTTAACCTGTCGATCGAAGCAAAGAAGGACGGTCGAGATTGTACCGATCAACCGATCGGAGATACCGATCGATCGATCAATATTTGAGTTTCCCAAATCCACGTCGAGACTACACCGATCGACAAACCGATCGATGCACAGGCCGACCGATCAGCTCAACGGGCGAAATAAAAGATGTCAACTGATCGGTTGATAGTCCGATCGACCGATCAAGTGCAGAACCTAAAGAAGTCACGCAACGATCACATAGACTGGTCGACTGATCTAGATGTGTGGTCGACCAACCTCCGGGTCAAATGAACAATAACGGCTATTTTTGAATGGGAATATTGTGAAAAAAATTTTGGACGAATTTTCCACACATTGAAGCCTATAAAAAGAGTGTTGAAGCAAAGACATCCATCCATGCATTGAAGAAAAAATTCAAGTTATCGAAAATCTAAATATGAATAAGTGGTTATTTTTGGCATTTGAATATTTATCGATCTAAATATGAATGATGGGTTATTATTCTTATGTTTCAGTTCTTATATTAAGATGATCGAGGGACCAACAATGTTTTCAAAGATTCCTTTGTTATACAACCAAGTTCTATAATTTTATTTCTACACTTGATTCCTTTCACATGTCAACATGTCGACATATGAATTTTATTATTTTACTCTTAGTACTACTACTATTTACCAAAGCCATTTATCGAGTCATACAAATTTATTTTTCTAGGTACCTATATCTACCAGGATTCAACATGTCATTCTTAACGGCTAAAAATATCAACCAAGAACTATTAACTTACCATCATTCATAATGACCAATTAGATTGTGTAAGCACTTTTTTTTATCGCACAGTTGCCTCCTCTTGAATACCCATTCAAATATTCTCTTGATTTTCTCTAAATCTTATTCACACTTACATTCATTAATATCATTTTAACTTTGCTACAATCCTAAAGAAGATGATATGTTTTATATTGAAGATTCTTATCTAAGCTGATTTTGATTCATTGTCTCTGTCCAACATGATATAATCTTATAACTTTCTCTGACTCTCTAGCCAACCATCCTTCATTGTGACCTTGCTCTATGACATGGCCAACATCATTTGATTGTGATTCTTTTTTTTTAACATTAACCATCCATGTTATCTAACATGCATATCTATACCCAACTAAGCACCATGTGTACTATGAGCATATATCAACATAAATAACCATGTTGTCTTTGTTTTAAAATGTCCAAATCAATATTTTCTATACGACATACATCCTAGATTAAATATTCTCCAAGTTTGCAACATTAGCAATTAATAAATTGTACTCTACCATATATCATGACATTATCATGTGACAAGGATAACTAAAGTAACAATAGATGAGCATTTAAGCATTTCATTGCTTATTTCGATCAGTAACATAAAATGATTTTTTTTCACAATTCTAACCATAGCATATGACAGGACATTCATTTAGTATCATGGCCAAACTGAGGCATTTAAATATCAATCAAGTTTGCAATCATTCTATGATGCCCATCAAAATATCTCACGAGATCGTCAATTGCTCAGCAACATGCTTCCACCCAATTATGTATCTAGCATACCATCCTGTATGGATGTAAATACCATTTTTTTTCCATGCCAAATCGGCATAACATAAAACCATTTAGTATAACCACAATTTGGCTCTTAGGTACTAGTTCATATATATACACATAGTGCTAATTTCAAATTATGATTTCATAGCAACAATTTCACATGCAATGGAACATGCACAAACATAATATGCAACTACCCATTCCTACCCACACTCCGTGAATTGGATCTAATGACTAAGCACTGATACCAAAACTTGTGACGCCCTTCTACTAGATTTGGCGCCACAAGGGGGTGAAATCATAAAACTAAACAATTAAATTCAAATCTTCAACGGAAACCAACATTCTAAAAATCAACAAACTCTGAAAATTTCCAAAAAATTTGGCATGACGTATGCATAAATTCGTTCATGTGTCAAATACAACATTTATATATATTCTTCACTTCACATGTAATTTATAAAATTTTAATAAGCATCACTGGTAGTTTATAATTACCAAATTCTATGGGATTCAAGTTCGAAAATTCTGAATTCTATGAACATTCGAGTTTCGCCTCAAAATAATTACACGAACAAAACATATCAAATGCCTATCAAAATTCATTAAGGGTCTCAAACCCTTATCTAATTCCATGAAAGGGACTCGCCCATATCATCTCATCCATAACCCATGGAGCCTTAGCTCCCATCAATCAGTTTATATCCATATAAATCATGGGCCACAACCCAAAACCAAGCAATGTCAAGATAAATAAAATCATAATAGTCATTCAAAAGAAATGATAAGTATCAAAAGAAAAACATTGAGCCAGATATGTTCAACGCGGAATCTCACACAATATCCTTTTTTGAATCAATACCCATTTCCAATCAAACATGTAGTATATGTATTTCTTTCTTGTAAACATTTAAAAGAAAAAGGTGTGATCATCGATTAAGCTCATTGAGTTAAAATGACTACCTCAAGTATTAAAATCATTGCAAAAATCAACATCTTTATTTTCAAAAGATATTCAAAATCATCTCTTCTTCAAAAGGGAACTCATTCACATAATGATCATATAAAATGAATGTCATGGATGCACATGCGTGGTGAAATCATATATATGATATAAGTTGGGAAATCATCATTAAACACGGATATCCATACCACTCATCAAACGAGTGATTCTTCATCCACCCCTCGTGTCACTATATGGTCATAGGGTGATTGTTCTAATTTCATCTCTCGTGTCACTATATCGCCACATGACGTTGAATCGCTCCTCGTATCACCATATGACAGAGAGCTTGTTTAATTTTTTTCTCCATTCCATCCCTCTTGTCACTATATCATCACAAGATGATTGTTCTGATTCTACTACTCTTGTCACTATATCGACACAAGGTGTTGAACCTGCTCCTTGTGTCATTATATCAACACAAAGCAAATCGGACCCCAACCGGTCTACTCGTAGTTGTCTAATCCTCCAAGGTAAAAATACTCTGCATTATGCGAGTTTTTACATGAAATGCACATGATGCATGAATGCATATTCAAATAAAAGGTTTAGAGCTTTGAAATCATCATAATAAAATATTTCATTCCAAAACCAAATATTTCCTTGAGAAACTTTTATCAAAATCGATAAGCTTCTAAAATCCAAAATAAAACCTCACAATTCATATGATGGCACACATATGAAGTACACAAATAAGTATGATTATGCATAAAAAACTATCACAAAAAATCGTCTCACATCAGGTGGGGAAAATGTCATCACTCCGAAGAGTTTATCAATTTATATCATTTGAGGTAAGTTCCCTCACCTTGAACTCCTCAAGTATCAACTACCTTCCATCCGAATATGTTCAAATGAGAGAAATACCTATTACATTCATTTAAACTTTATTTAGGAACATAACCTTATCATTTAAGACATTTATAACTTCTAGATATCATTTATCTTTTAGTTCATTAACCACTTCATAATAATCCTTTCTAATGACAGCTTGGTACCTAGAATTATAATTTATATATCTTTTACCTAAGTTCATAAGTAATGCATTATAACACCCGTATAACTAATTTCATAAATGATCAACACTATGAGCTTTTAGTGCATCCTACGCAAACTCCCAACGTACAACCACCTATCATATCCAATTAACTATATAACAATTCGAATAAAACACGATAACGTCATGGTGAGGTCAGTTGGAGCCCCCCGTCGGCTCGTCAAAAAAATGTCGCTGAAAAGGTTGTCGAAAAACCTCAATCTCAGCCACCTATAAAATTGGAAATAAAACACATTCCAAGAGCCTTGAAAATGAATCTAATCGACCTGAGGATGATGCACAACTAATCGAAAATAAGATCGGCGTGAATCTGAGCCGTAACTGTCGTCGGCGAACTTTTTCCCATTTCACATGTTCAAAGCTCACTGCATCATCCACAATCATCTCCTAACCTATGTCAAAATATTCACCTCATCGCGTTATTTTCAACGATACCTCACACACGAAAAACAGAGGTCAGATGGAGGAGATCAAAGTGCCGAAAGTTATCGGCCGCTGCTGGATTTCTTCCTCCGTCGCGCACTGTAACGCTCAGGATGAGAGAGGAAATGGGAGAAGAAGAAGGAATCTTTCTCTCTCCTCCTTTTTGTCCACGGTGGCTGTTTTTTTTCTTCTTTTTTTTATTGTAGAAACACCAAAACACCCCCTCCTTTTAAAATTACTTACACCTTTTGTTTTTTGAATGATCGAACATTACAGATTGTCTTACCTCTCGAAGCGGAGAAAATATGGTTGATGTAAAAGGTTTTTCTTCCTTGCCCCATTTGGAACAAAGGAAGTATTTTAGTAGAATCTTTAACGTCTCGAGGTCGAGAAGTCGAAGCGCAGACGTAGGCTAAGGTGTGGCAGAACTTCGTCAACAATCACCGTGTTCATCGTGTTTAATTTCTCTCTCTCTTCTTACCCTATTATGCTTTTTATATGATCTACTTTATTTTGGTTTAAAGTTTAACGAATCAATTTAAAGTTTCGGTGACGATTTTTTGAAATCAATACCAATTCACCCCTCTCCCCCCCCTTCTCGGTGCCTTTGAGATCTTACAATTGGTATCAGAGCAGGTTGCTCTTATTTAATTTTTAATCATCTTGTTTCAATATTTAATCATCTTCTTTAAAGATTTAAGCATCTTTAGAGTCATGGCATCAAGTGGATTTATTTTTTCTGAAGGACAATCAATTAGTCGTCATCCGCTCTTTGATGCATCAAATTTTTCTTATTGCAAAATAAGGATTCAAGCATACATATGCTCTATTGATATAAACATATGGGATATTTTTTAAAAAGGTTATATTTACATGAAAAATTACCTTCAGAACATTACGAAAGACGGATTTTTTTCTAAATTGGAATGGAAAGCTAAAAATATTTTTTTATTGTACTTTGGATTCAACGGAATTTAATCGGATTTCTAGTTATGAAAGTGCAACTAAGATTTGGAAGAAACTCATGACTACTTATGAAGGAACAAATAAATTTAAAGAATTTAGATTGGATATTTTAAATCATCAATATGACTCCTTCAAAATGATAGAAAATGAATCCATTAATAATATAATTATTCGGTTAAATGACATTATGAATGCTTAGCCTCCTTGGGCGAGCCAAGAACTGACGCTGCAAAAGTGAAAAAGTTTCTCAGGTCTCTATCCTCCAAATGGCATACAAAGAGGACCGTGATTGAAGAAAAATATTTGAACAAGCTGAATTTTGATGATCTTATTGGTTCACGTCTAACCTATGAGATCGCAATCCAAAAAGATGAAAAAGAAATTGCCTCCAAAAAGAAGATATTAGCATTGAAAGCATACGAAAAGGAAGAAGACTCAAATGAAGAGGAAGTGGACGAAAAGAAATTTGCACGCTACATATGAAAACTAGATAAGTACCTAAAGTTGGCGAAAGAGAAAGAGAAGAATAAAAAGCCAACCAGAAGATCATACAGACATCACAAAGAAGTAACATCACAGAAAGGAAAAAAGAAAAAAATATGAAGAGTCAAGTGAGACAAGTGACTCATCAAGCTCTTCTAGTGAGGAAGCATACTTATGCTTAATGACACACAACGATGAGGTAATTTCTAACTCTTCAATTTCAAATAATGACTCATCGAGCTCTTCCTTAGAAAATCTTTCTTTAGATGTGAATAAAAAGCTTTCTTCACTTATAAAAAGGTATTTTTCACTTAAAGAGGAAAATAAAAAATTGTTATATGAGCTTGAAAAATTAAAAGAAGAAAAGAATACATATTTTGTGAAAAATGAAAACTTGAAAAATGAAATTGATTCTTTGAAAATTACACATGCATGTGAAATTGTAAAACTAACATGCTCTTCAAAAAAAGTAAAACAAGAAAAATCTTTTTGTAAAAATTACATAAAATAACGATAAGACTATTTCACATATAACAAAAAAATAATCTTAGAAATTATTTTGGACATAAAAATTCTTATTGGAAATCTAATCATTCTTATAATAGAAAATCACATTTTAAACATTTTACATGAGAATTTTATGGACATTATGTATATCAATGCAAAGTAAAAAATAACAATTTCAACATAGAATGATATGAGCTCCAAAAAGAACCTTGACTAACAAAATAGGACCCAAAGAAATTTGGGTACCAAAGGTTACATAATTATTTTTCAGTTGTGCCTCACATATAAAGCAAATGACAAGTGAAATTGAAAATGTGAAGGCATGAAGATTATGGTAAATGTATCATTTATTTTTTAATCTCACTCAAAATTTCAAAATGACTATTTCTTTGAAAAGAGGAACATATAAAACATAAAAAAAAAATTGGTCATAGTGATAGGGGAAGCATGTTAATCTTCCAACTTTATCTTTGGCATATCATTGATATTATTATTATATCAAAGTTTTATGCAATATTTTAATTCTTAATACAATCTTTTTTAAGACTTGTGGCTTTCATAACCTCTAGATCAATTTGATTTTTGTCATTATAAAATAGTCATAAATTTATGGGGAGTTATTTTTCTTATACTTCTTAACTTTTTATGATGCAACACTTTACATGTTTATTATATGACAAAATGGGAGAATAATTTTTTTTAAGACAGCATGATTAAGGGGGAGTTATATATGGTTTCTTATATGCTTCATATACGAATTATTTTTTTATGAAACAAAACGAAAAGAAATATGATATGAATATAACTTTATATGAAGAGTACCTTACAAATAGTACTTATGTGCATATCTATCATCGTAAGGAAAGCTAAGATTTAGGGAAAAAATTAGTTTTTTACAAGATTTTATAATTTTTTCGTAACTTATATATTTTTCATATTTCTCAATTTATCTTCATCAAAAAGAGGGAAATTGTTGCAATAAAGTTTTTATGTCATATCAAATTATATTTTGATGATACAAACCTCGAAAGATTAAAGTTAAATGCTAAAAAGGTTTTTAAAAAATGGAGCTACTTTATGCACTAAACTTTGATTAAATAATTAACTATGATCTCATTAGATTATGAATGAATGATGAATATCAAAGTTGTAGGAAACCTATTAGCTATCTATAGAATTTAAGATTATATAATTTGGGTAGTTGTGCAAAACATTATGCTTAAAATAGTGCAGGTCAGTCAACCTATGAGTCGAAGCAAAGAAGGCGGATCGAGATTATACTGGTCGACCGATCGAAGATATCGGTCAACCAATCGTAGATACCGGTCGACCAATCAATACATGAGATGCCCATATCCATGTTGAGTCTACACCGGTCAACAGACCGGCTGATGCACTAATCGACCGATAAGCTCAATGGGCGAAATAAAATATGTCGAGACTATACCGGTCGAGAAGTCGGAGTGGAAACGTAGGCCAAGGTGTGGCCGAACCTCATCAACAACCACCGTGTTCATCATGTTTGATTTCTCTCCTTTCTTCCCCTATTATGTTTTTTATATGATCTTTTTTGTTTAAAGTTTAACGAATCAATTTGAAGTTTCCACGATGATTTTTTTTTTAAATCGATACTTTCGATGTTAAACACCAATTCACCACCACCACCCCCCCCCCCCCTCTTTGTGCCTTTGAGATCCTACAATAGTGATTTCGATGGAGGGATGCGACCAGGAATCGAATGAATGAAAGAGATGGAGGAAACTAGAGCACGAAAAAGTTTGAACCGAAGATCCAATTATTGAACTGCGAGTTTTTTCATTAGTCCATCTAAATCGCACACTTCTTGAATCCATCGTCGATCACGAATCCAATGGTCGTGAGGATAGGTAGGATGATCATATCCATTCAGACAGGTAGGATTTACATCAAATTCTTTTATTTTTAATTTGAAAAAAAAAATAAGAGATTGGAGTGGATTGGTAAGCAGCTTCTTCTCGTTTAAGTAAAGTCTTGAGTTCAAATCTTTATGAACGCAAAAACAATCTTATTGAGAGTTTCATCTGCTATTGTCAAGTACGCGACACAGGATGACCTAATCGGATTAGATTGTAGTTGGACTCGATGATGGGTGACTTCACACTCTTTAGTGTCGCACGGATTGAACTATCGGCACCACTTTTCACACACCGAGAATTGGCTACCAAAAAGAATCCGTCAATTAATTGGCTAAGCAATTCTTTGTACTCATGGAGAATGATGAAGGTCTTGGCCAAGAAGGTGCAACCGAAGGTGGACTTCGTCTTCTCCTGCCCCTTCTACGACCACAAGACAATCGAGTGCACCTTGGACATGGACCTGCACCTCGAGGAGGCCAAGTGCTGGACTTGCCAAGAAAGCCACCATCATCGGCAACCTGATGGAGTTGATCGACGTCTACTCAGAGTGATTCACGAGTGCGAGAATGCCGATTAAACTAATCGAAGTCTTCATTTTTTTTAATTTGTTTCAATCTTTTATATACTATTTTTCACAATAATTTTTTTAATTTTTATTTATCTCCTGCCTTGATCTTGCTCTTGATAGATGAAAACCATTTCGATTATTTTCTTAATTCTTTTATCAAAGATATGATATTTACAAGTAATGAAAAATTTTATCCCTCCTTAATTTGATGTTTCCATACTTTTGTTTGCTTTTTCGGTATTTATTTCCTTTTATCTCCCTCTTACTTTCCTTTTTTTCTCCAATAGTTTCTTATATATTATTTTCTTCCTTTTTAATAAATATTGAATTCTATTTTTTGTCCAAAATCAAAATGAAAAAAGGATTTTTGTAATTTTTTCCCAAAAAAAGTGAAAAAGAATTGGATTGAATTGATTCAACTAGTTCAATAAGTCTTTATCATTTGAATCCTGTATTTTTCCCAGTTTAGTGGGACCAAGATAGCCGTCCTTCACAACTTTTAAATTTTAAAATTCTATTATATTTAAATTTGATGAGCTAATTATGTGTGGGCTAGTGATAATTTTAGTTTGATATAATTCACCAAAATATTTTTTTAATAAAAATTTAATGAGGTTTGAACGATAGATGTGTTAATTTTCTTAAAAACTTAAGCCTAACAAAGACCACATCAATTACATTATATTCTTTTTAACATATTGAGTTTGATCAATATTCAACGTGTACAAATATACTAACACTTGCTTATTTGATAACCGGAGAAAATAATAGAACGATATTCTTATATTCCTTTTCCATTTTTTTTTTGTTTTTGCATCTGAGTTATATTATTGCGTGATTCAATTTTCGATCCGGAAAGTCTAGCATTCTCGTGGTAACATTATATACTTTTTAGTTACATATAAAAATTAAGTTCACATCTTGCCTAAAATATAAAAGATCTCGAGTTCATGGCTATTTATTATTATTTTTTAATTCAGTCATTTTTTTTTGTTTGGATCTTATTAAGAAATAAAATTGGTCAATCACGTCTACCAAAATGTATGGCTAAACGAAAAGAAAACGAACCTTTTATGTTTTCCTAATTGGCATGCTCTCCGGAATGTTGGGAAAATGATACGAGGCGTGTGATTTCAGTTATTGGACTTTTGACTCCTTTTCTAATCGATTTTTGTTCATACATTTTCTTTTGACTCGGACCACAAAAGGTCACATCTTTTTCTCCCTTGGTCCATACCTGATGTTTGATTTGTTCGATGCACGCCTATTACTATAATATTTCGAAATATTTCTATTCACAATACTGTGATATGCAGTCAAAAGAATTTCATTGTGCTTTTTCTTTTTCTTTTTTTTGGAATTTAATGTTACTCCTACCCACTTAAATTGGTAGGAGCGCCCTAGCTAGCCGTCCCATCTCATTAGACAACTAATTTGTTTATGCGTAGTTCAAAGGCATCGATCGATCTACTTTGGTCCAATGGGTTGGATCTTGCCATTGCTGCTTCGCCCTACCTCGTCTTTGTTCAACCGCTCCACATTGTCCGCGTAGACTCGCTGTTAGTGATTTCCGATCTCTTAGCTCACCCGCTCTACATCATCGGCATAGACTGACTTCACCATCAATTTGTTTGATCTGAGGTGGGCGATGAGCAAGGCGTGATCGTAGCGGGTGAGGACGTCCACGATCTCCTTCTTGACTATGATATCGGGTGGAGATCAGGATGCCGTGGACAAGGAGAGCAAACTGATGAACTTGTGCGCCAAAGATGAGAAGATCGAATGTGGAAGCTTGAGTAGTCGTGACAGCAGCGACGTGGAGGAGACAACGCCGGTGAGGAAGATGCCTCTTCTCGATTGAAAGGTGCGGAAGTCGGGCGATCGTATCTAAACCAATGATTTTCTTCTTTCGAACCGGAAGCATGACCCTCAATCAGCGTCAACACATGCATCGAATATCAATCGTCGAATGACTGCACGAATAAGTAGGGCGCTCCTACTTGTTTAATTAGGGAGGACGCTCGTCAAACTCTTTTTTTTTTTTATTCGTTTAAACTCGTGTGATTCGTACCAATGTAGGGAAGAAAAGATTTGAATATATGGTGCTATTAAAATATTTTTGTTGCGCCTAATTTTGTACAAGGAAACATTTATTCGGGAAAAAAAAACATATGGTTAGAGTTATTAGAAACCACTTTACCGAAAAAGACGTGTCCCGGGAATCATGAGCAGCACAATTGACTTTTATGTCCCATGTAAATTCACTGCCAATAAGAAAAAAACGATCGTTCTTTATCAAACTTGTTTGATACGTCACAAGTGATCTAATTGTTTTTTTTAAAAAAATTTATTTTTATTACTTCCAAATTAACATTAATAAATTTCTTCCTTTAGAATTCCTAACCAATTCAAAGTCAGGAACGTCACTCTTTTGGTTAAGAGGTGATCTTAGAAATTAAATCCGGAACTAAATTCATTGAAATATTACTTTATTGATTAATAATGTTAAATTGAAATTAACATCTTAATTAATCAAAATTTATGGTTCCCTTATCGCAGAAACATAATTCTGATGGATCCACACGGAAAAGAACAATCCAATCCATAATTCCCTTATCAAAGGCGCACTGCAAAGTTGACCAAGTCCAAACCTCCTGACACGGCAAACAAAAAGATAAACAAAAAGGAGGTCGTCATGGATTCTAATTACTACGCCGCAGCTCCGAGTTTCCACCGGGAATGGATCGGTTTCGAAACAAAAATAGTTTTAACATCGAAAAAAGGTAGGAAAAATTCGATTCATCGAAGAAGCATGGACGACAGAATATTTGCGAGGATCTTTCCTGGCCCTCAAAATTAGATTTATCTTAAACCGACCTTAACTACTATTTACTTTGTCCATTGAGTTTTAACAAGACATGCCCTTTATAAACTAACAATAAAATCATCAATAATTAATATTATAAGAATTGTAAAAGCTAAAGTATCAATAATTTTCAAATGATCCTTTATTCATCTTATTACATTATAGTAGCAATTACTGTAAAAGAAAATAACATAATCTAATTATAACACACCCAAAATCGCACCCCTCCACGTGATAAAATATGCTTCAACGTTGAAAAAAAAAAGAATTTGACTGGTCAACTAAGAATATCATATGCAAAAGAAAAACATCATAAATAAATGATAATATGTGGATAACATCATCGTGAAATATGCATAACTAATGAAAGAATAATCGTATGAGTTATGAGAAAACTCATCTAATACATTATCCTATAATAAGACGAGAACTAAAACATAAACAAAAAGATTCAGGACACCCATCATGAGCTCGATTTGTCACGTTGGTCACCTTCATTATTAAGATCTTATTCTGCATGTATAAAAACGTAATGGAGAAATCCCCATATGAGTTTTGCAACTCAGTATGAAAAAAAAGTAAAGACAATAATAAGATCATGATGCTAAATAAGAATCATACGAACATCATCATCATATAGAAAGAAAATAGACATATATGAGTAAAAGAAATCTTGTAACATGGCATATGAATAGGAGATCAATAAAATCATAAGAAATTCATAAATCCAAGCATCATCTTCTTGAGATCATAGGATCAAAAATCAAGATAGATCATAATAAATAATCGAAAGATGACAAGTGTTGGTAATCATTATTATGAGGTCATTGACTCGCATAAAGTGTGTATATCATTAAACACAGAAGAATGTTGAATGAAGTTTTAAATTTATACATCCTCTACATTATTACTACGAGAATTAAAAGTATACGACATATCATTATAGTACTTGAGGATCGATCCACAGAGACAAAGTTAGTGTTCACATTTAATTACACTGTTTGAAGGAAAAGTCAAGTTTATAAGTGTTGTTTAAAATAAGAAAGTGAAATGCTTTAAACTAGAAATCACAAAAAATAAGACTACTTTATTTTTTATGGATTATTAATGTTAAAGTAGACATAGAAGAGTGTATCTAAACACTAGGGCTGGAAGAATATTTTCAGATAAAAATGAATGAATACCCCTTCACGCGTGTATATAGTCAATGATTGTTGCACACGTGAAGGGTTCATAGAACTGGTGCAATCGTCACTCTCATGCACGATGCCCCATTTTATAAATCGAGTTTTTTTTCTTTTGGATTTGAGTCAATATCTCGTGTCCACTGAGTATCAGGCATTCAAAAGAAATACACTTAGGCAAGGCGATTGTGATTGACTCAACCTTGTCTAAGTGGAATACGGACTACCCTCCCGGGTTGAATGCATACTAATGTATCACCGAAACTATTTAGACAATTTAAAGGAGAGAAAAATTTCGATTCGAAAAATATTATTTAGGATTATTGGAAGTTTTTTAGAAGTAACTCATTTGTTATCTACCCTGTTCGGGTCGTCGATTACAAATGAGGATAAGAAATGTCCCATCTCGAGTAGAACTTTCCAAAATTGAAAGGAATTGAAAATAGCAATGGCGAAGTAGAAATACACGAACACTCTTTGAATCCATCCAAGCTAATCCCAAATCTCCGACTCAATGAGATTATTTATTGCTAGAAATCTAGAATGCGGACAACCTTTTCATGTCGCGAATCAAAGGAGGAACGACATCTAAACCGAACTACGAAGAGCTCCATTGCTGATTCTACGAAAGTTCACACTATGAACCACTGCTTGCCTTAGGCTTGATTTCTTCATATTCGGTCGTGATGGAGTCTATAACATCTCTATGGTCAGGGGTGCAAGGCAACAAATGGTTTAGAAAACTTCTCCCAGCTTAAGCTACGTGGAAAACACGAGAACCACGCATACAACTATCTTCACACACGCTTGGTTTCTCCATGTTCGATCAGGATTGAGCCTATAACATCTCTATGGTCAAGGGTCCAGGATGAAGATAGTTTATGAACTTAAATTCATGTACAAATCCAAAAGATAGAGAGTCGAAAAATAAAATAAGGACCAAATTGATATCATAAAAAACCATAAGCAAGCTCAACATTCAATTAGTCATCAAAGCATTAAAGAAGAATAAAAATAAAGTACGAAAGCCATGATCAACATCCATCAGCCAACTAGTGGCTGATTAATTTCACATTACGAAAAGTAGAAAAGAATGAAAAGAAGAAACGAAAATACAAAAGAGAAGGAAGAAGGGAGGTTGCTAGTGCAGCCTCCTCTCCAATCTCCTTCAGCGAGGATCCAGAACTCAGCTAATATTCGAAAAACCCCTTCCATGTTGCCTTCAGCCCCCTTTTATAGCTTCAATTCTACTGCTAATTCCCAATGGCATTTCTGATATTTAGTGCCTCATTCCTTCGTGTTTTTGGACCACCTCTGCCATTTTTCAGTCAAAGAAATTTATTGTGGTCCCTCCTGCCATTTGGTCTATCACCTGTCCAAAATTTGCCAACAAAAAGAAATCTGTTGTGATCCTGCATGGTTGTCTCTCATTAGCTCACCACCTATCCATTTGTCCCACTAAGAAGGAATCTTTCTTGTGGTCCTTCATTGTTGCATTTTTCTTAGTTTTCCACCTATCTACTGTCCCAACAACTTTCTTCATCTACATTTGTCCATGAAGGTGTGGAGAAAGTTTCCTCTCTTTTGTGAAATGAAATCAATTGTGCTGATGTGGAAAGGCACGTTTTGTTTGTTGTTTACTATTTGGATAGTCTGCATCGTTTGTCTTGAAATTTACTTAAGTGTCTAGGATGGGAGAACACACGTGTTCCCCATGTGCGCGTGTGTGGGAGCATACAACTGAATACCTCTATGAATTATTTGATTGGGATTTTTGCAAGGAAAGTAATCAACACAAGTAATAATATCCCAAAATATAATATTTAGAAGATGAATGTGGAGAAATAGTAAAATTTGCATTTCAATAACAATAAAGCATGTGTTCAACCATTAAAATATAATAAAACATGGAATAGATGCATATTGAACATAGATGAAAAGTATACATAATTTCTCCACATCAATCATCATCATGTAGAGGATATAGAAAATCGTTATGGAAGTAGAAGTAGATGTTCGTGGAGTGCATCATCGTTGTTAAAGCATATTAATATAAAATTAGGAGATCATAGAAAGATCATCATAAAAGTGACAAGAACCATTAATCATCATAAGAAGATTTTTTTTGCTAATATGCTTTCATCTTCTTCTTCATCTTATTACTCATCTTTTGACTCATCATGTGGTATATTTCAACCTACGGGGAGGCCTGCCTCAACCCGCCATCATCATCATAACTGACAAAGTCAGTTCATAACTGACCGAAGTCAATCCATATCTGACCGTCGCCAGTCTCATCATAAGAGCTCTCCATTTAATATTTTTTATCTTTTATCTTGCAGCTTCTAATTTATCTTTATTATGACATAAGGATCATGATAAAGATTTGATCATCATAAAAAAGGATCAAAGGATCATAGTAATCAAGAGTCCTAATCATCATAATTATATAAGATTTGATCAAGACTACAAGATCAGATCATGAAGACAAAGGCATAAACAACATAATAATCATCATAACTTAGATTAGGATTAAGCACATAAATCAGAGATCAAAACGTCATAAAATTAACATCATACTTGTCGGAACTCGAGCCAGGTACGGTCGGAACCCAAGTCGACTTCTTGGGGTAACTCCTCAAGAAAGATGTGCCTAAACCTGGGCCAAGTTCAAGTCATACCCGGGACGGATTCAGTCATTTCATCAGGCAAAGGTCACGGTCGACATGTCCTCGTCGTGGAAATAGCCCGAGTTGGGTTATCATCAACCCGGGTTAGGTTCATCTTCATCGCAGAGTTTGAAGCTCTCAATAATGATGAACTCGTGTCGAGTTCCGACGATCTCGGTCCGGATGTAGACCTACCCGGGTCGGGTTTCATTACGCTGAAAACCGCGTGACAAAATTGAAAATTTTTTTATCATCTTCCCGGTGATTGTCGGCGAAGCATTATCATATGTCATGGTACTATGACTAAGGACTAACTAGGATGTGCTTCAAGTCTAAAATCACCTCTTCCTCTATGTGTTCTTCGTCTTCCTAAAGTCACCATCATCTGTTTCTGTGCGTCGTGCTCAACTTCGAGATCTTCTTATGTAATGACATTTTCAACCCATGGAGAGAGAGTTGAACACGGGAAAGAGAAGATAGAGAGGGCGCATACATGAGAGGAGATAATGAAATAAAACTCCTGATGAGTTCGGTTGGCTTAGCTTTATAGGAGAGACAGGATAAAAGTTTAAGTTGGAGCCAATTTGTCTTATCTCTTGTTTTGTTTTATCTCCTCATCCTCTTATTTTTTTTCTTATTCCATTTTTATCTCTTATCTCTCTATTTTTAACCAAAGTCGAGCGTTATATTATAAAATCCTTAAAATAAAATTCACCCTCAAAATTAATCATCAGGTAGGAAATCACTATAAAGAACTTCTTAGCCCATTTGTGTGCTAGTCCATCTTACACATAGAAAGGTATTTGGTCATAATTGTTCCATGTTCATCATCTTAAGGATGTAGTCTTGTCATCATTATATCCATTAGGATAAAAGTTCTTTTATCATATAGAATTCCCTTTTGTCTTTCCATTTATCATGTTGTTCATCTTTTCATTTTATCCTTAATGTAATTGGGAAATAAAATCTACTTCAGGGTATGTCATGCCAACACAATAATGTGTTGCTATCTAAATGATCCATATATCAATTAAAGAATTGCCTCATATGAGGTTGTAAACTCTCCTTTAAATAGGCAATGTCAATCATCTTTTTATTTTGTATCTTTCTTAACCTAACATCCTAGCTTTTGATCAAAAGAGACAAATTAAGTCTTTTAAGAGCAAGGTCAAGGCCTAAGGATTTGGTCACGTCAAATCTTATTGGTATAAAGTTTCTACCATGCTTGAGTTGCCTTCATAATCTTTCATACAAATTCTACTTTCTTGGCATATTCATTTGTCTATTCCAACTCCTTGTTATTTAGAAACTCTATCTTTTGCCTCATTCTAGCATGAAGGTGAGTAGTAGGGTATCCTATGCAAGGTCTCAAAGGGAACCATGTTTCCAATATAGTTATCCTTAACATTAAAAGTCATAATGAAGCATAATATAGAGTCGATACGCGTCAATGGGTAGGAGATAAGACTTATCTCATGATTCATTCCATGGAAGCGGTTATAATAATCGTAATCATGATCATCATCAATCCTAAGATTAGGGGTCATCAAGGTAACATATGATATGGTTAATTATATAACCATGGGATATCATCAGAAAATCAAGAAGTTCAATTGGCTGACATCATAACTGGGTCATCATCATTGTACAATGATTGTTTAATCATAGGATGGTCATTATATAAATCATCATATGGATCGTTAAGATCAACAATGGCATAGACAAACATGGTGGGAGAAATCATCATGATGGGGATCACTAAGATCAGTAGTATCACAAGATACATCGCCTTATAAAATTGATGATCATCATACAAGAATCAGTAGTGTCATTAGACATAATCCATCATCATTGATAGTCATCACCTTCATGGAATATAACTGATCATAAATCATATAATCATTATACATAATCATAATGATCATTAATTTTGGCATCATTAGATAAAATTGTCATCCTAGGTAAGGCCATCTTTATATAGGATTATTAACATCATCTTTTCATAAGGTTTACTACTGGGTACTTAGAACATACTTTTGTATATTCATGTTTCATGTCATTGATATTTGTTCATCCTTATACATCTTTGTAGTTCCCAAATGGATCGCAACACAAACTTATGGTTACATCCTTATACTTCCTTGTACTTTTCAAATGAATCGCAATCCAGATTTATAATATTTTTTTGAAGACTTATAATATTCATCTAATGCTTTTCCTTATAAGACAATCACAAATGGATCACTACCCAAATTTATAACATTCATCTAACACTTCTCCTTGTAGGGCTTCATTGTTTGAGTTCTACATATGTAGTTCCTTCATCATGTCATACATAGCCTCATGAAGCCTAGCGAACCTTATCACTTATGTCTGGATGCATGTGTAACCAAGTTCATTTTACCAAAATGGTACTTTATGGAAAACTTAGAATCTTTCGAGAACATCATATCATCTTCGTTGTCACATATTAGGGCACGGCTAAAAGAAAGTATACTTAAGGCTAGTTTGATCGATGAACACTTTAATCTTTTCTACATAAATTTAGGCATAGTCTGAACACAATGTTCATAAGTATTAAAAGTTTGAGGGCTATTCGTCAGTCCAAATGGCATCAAAATCCATAATGATCAATACATTGATGGAGATTATTTCCGTTACATTTTCTTTAGCAACTTGAAACTGTTGGCACCCACTTCGTAGGTTGATCTTAGTAAACATTTTGGCCTTAGATAAGTCATCTATAGACACTAATCAATACTTGTTCTTGATGGTTGCATTGTTTAACGTCTGGTAATCAATACCTAATCTTCATAGATTCATCCTTCTTCTTTATCAATGAACAAGAATGCCAATAAATCCTTTGTCTTAAAGTTCTCGAATTTTTCTTCTTCAGTTCATACATTCATACCAGTGTCATTCTCTAATGGGTCTTTGAAATTTGGGTCATGTTTGGAAGGAGGTTGATATGACACTCAACCTTTAACTTTAGCTTTTGGTTCACTTGGGTACCAGTAACTATCTTCTTCTTCTTGTATAATACTTATACATCTTGAGAAGAAAGTCAATTAATATTGAGAATCAAATCATAACCCTCTTAATGAATTTCTAATTATGGTCAATCGTTGTTGGTACCTCTAGGGTGTACTTCGTGGTGTGGAATTATTTCTATAGGGTCATCATCCTTATCGAATATGTACCTCTAATGATGACATATCCAAAATCAAGAACTTTTTTATCATCTTTCCGGCGATTGCCGATGTTAAGCATCATCATATAACATGGTACTATGACTAGGGATAACTAGAACATGCTTCAAGTCTAAAATCAAGATTCTATGATGGATCTGCCTTAATTCCATACCTTGTGAAGTTTCTGTCCTTTCTCTTTTTCGTATTCTTCCTCTTCCTAGAGTCACCATCGTCTGTTCCCGTGCATCATGATAATGATATCATCATCCCATGGAGAGAAAGATGAACATGAGAGAGAGAAGATAAAGAGGGTGCATACATGAGAGGAGGAGATAATGAAATAAAATCCCTCATGAGTTCAGTCGGCTTAGCTTTATAGGAGAGAGAGGATAAAAGTTTAACTTGAAGCCAATTTGTCTTATCTCTTGTTTTGTTTTATCTCCTCATCGTCTTGTTTTTTTATTATTCGGTTTTTATCTCTTATCTCTCTCTTTTTTTTCTTTCCCCAATTCAGTTACAACTTTATCTTCTCATTTTTTAACCAAAGCCGAGCGTTACACTAAATGACTATTTCATGTGAAACTGCATCACCTCAAGCATCTTTACCTGCACATGCTTTCATCTTTGTCTGTTTAGTTATATGTGGGATTGAAAAATAGACACATGAAATATTTGTGAGTATAAATCAGTACATAAGAAAATACAAATAAAAAAGAAAGTTTAATAAAAATAGACAAGCTTTTTAGTATGATAATGCAATTCTATCAATTCCATTCTGTTGTTTCCTTTTCTATTGTTTCTCTTTCCTGTTCTATTCCATTCGGTTCGATTCTATTATATTCTTTTCTGTTTTGTTCTTTTTGTTATGTTCACTACATCTTTTACTTTAACCGTTTCCTAAGATATTTATATATGTTGTCCTAATGAGAGTTTGACTTCTTTTATTATGAGCATTAATGATATTTTCATGTGGGGTCAAGGTGGATCAAAAGTTGGCAATTAAGGGCCCAAGAAAGAATGAGATCATTTTATATAAATCTCAAGGGTGTGGAGCTATTAATACCTACGATTACGATTAGGGTGGTGGGGCTATTAAACACACCTTCACTTTTTTTCATTTTGCTTCTATCCAATTAACAATCAGTGCACATAAAGTCTCATTTTACATCTTTTATCTCTTAGTCTATTTAGGATCCTTGTTGTTCTCTATTCAATATCATTGATACAAGAGTAAAATAATCATTTCATAATAAGGATAATTAAAACCACTTAATGATCTATTTCGCACAAGAAATTTGGGTCGGGTGCAGTGAAACTTGGGTCAGGTTTCGTCTAAACTCGATCTGTGTCCATTAGGGCTCGGGTCGACTTCTCGGTAAGCCATTCATATTATTTCTATGTCAAAGGTGTCTTGGGCGAGGTTCGTTGATTCGTCAGCTGAGTAGGACTATTTGGGCTGGGTATATATATATCCAACACAGGCCGAGTCATCAAAAAGGGACCCGGATGTTCGAAAACAGTCGCAATAGAGCTTGGGTGAGGTTACCACAAATTCAGGTCGGCTTCTGTTCAAATCTAGGATGAGTTCAGAGTGAAAACACACCCAGTTGAAAATTCTCAAAAAAAAACCCGTGCCAAGTTCTTCTCTACATGGGCCGAGTTCCGTCTTATGGAACTTTGGTGTCGTTGTTTCGGGACTAACAATTAATATCATTTCATAAACTATTTCTTCCAATATGAAATTATTATGGAGTTATACGTGCATAATAGGGAAACATAAATTGATTTTATTTCATTCATTCTTTTATCTATTGTATCCGAAATCTTACATACTTTCTTAATTTCAGACTATCTAAAATCCACGACTTGTGATGCATTTTCAAACGAGATCTGATGACCACAAGTCCGTCATTCCTTGACAAAGCTTTGTATCACGAGAAGAATGTCGGATCAAATAGTCGTGCATGCGCACTGAGAAGAGTTCTAAAGTTGGAGAAAAATTATGCTTTCTAGTGGTATGGGAAGGGATCCTATTTATATAAGGGTTCAACTAATCACAGGATAATTAGTCTATCTAATTTAAAATTAAATTAAATAGTCAATTTCTGAATCTCATCCTTAACCATCTTTATTTATCTTTAATTAAGACAACTTTGTTTCCTTCTTTTCTTTTCTCTAATTCAAATTCTATCTCTTTTCCTACTTCTTTTATCCTTTAATTTAAAAAGTATTTTCAGAATATAAATAAATAAATAATTATTTAGTTTATCTATTTATTAAAACCAGAAATTCTTGGGTTGTTAATTTTTATGCTGAAATTAAAAGATAAAATTCAGTCAATAAAATGATATTAAAATTTAATAATTAGAGTTTATGCGGGTCTTTCTATTTCTTGAAAGTATCTCAGAATAAGGTTATATGATTGGCAAACATGTGCACCTATTTAAAGAAATAGAATAAATTTTATCACCACTTAATTCTGCCGAATAACATATTTTACTTTAATAAAATGTTTAAAAGTACAAAAATACATTTTAGCATGTACGAAACAGTAAAATTATAAGATGAATAATCATAGCATTCATAGATTTTATTTTTCCTTTAAACCTATCTAAATTACATTACTTTTTTTGTAATATTATATAACATGGAAAATGGGACGTCATAATAAACTAATTTAATTAGTGTGATAAAGGATAATTAGAAAAGGAATTTGAAAGAAAGGGGGGATAAGTCCTAGTGGGAAAAGGGATTGAAATTTGATTATTGGTAGAAATTTTGATTTTATCAAAGATTATAAATTTAAAGTTGAGAAATATTAGAAGCAGGCGGATTTACATACCTTATTATGGGGTCACTTGTCCCCATAAAATTTTAAATCAATAAATACAAGTATCTAGAGATTGATATCATAATATATTAATTTAATCTTTATAGAAAAATAACAATCTCTCATTTGAAACTCCTTAAAATTTCATTAATTACCATTTTATATAGGTATTTCAGAGAGTGTATACATATGTTAGCAAAAAATATTAAATATTTGTTCATGACAATCCTATCTTCTTTATTTTATTTTCAAAACTCAACTTCTCTCATTTTCTCCCAATTATGGCTCACTATTATGCCAATCATTAACTTTAAAAACTCTTTCATTCTTATAAAAATGAAAATGGATCCTTTTTTTTTATTTATTAGTATTACTTAAGCTTATTTTATCTAATTTATTAATATCTTAACTCTTTAATTTACAAGATAGATTAATTGCTATGTTTAGCATTATTTCAATTTCCTTGTCGTGAGAATTTTGCACATAGTGATATGAAGTAAATTATGAAGACGAATGAGAGAGTTTTCTAAAAAATGTATTGAAGAGAATATTTGCAACGTGCTTCAATCAAATCATGAAAACCATTTAGTAATATTTAATACTTTGAATGGTTTAAATTTTGATGTTATTGTACAAATTAAATTATAAAAAGATTATATATGCACCCATTAATTTCAGGTCGGCCCTTGAGTAGAAGTATGATTAGGTTTTTTCAGTGATTAAAGATTACGTAGTCCCCATCAGGCTAGTACATAATATCTAAAAATATGTAAAGAAGGATACTCGAGGTATGGAGTCATGTCTACACCACTAGTTGTAATATCGCAAATTTAATTCGCCTATAATCATACGTATTAAGATTATATGATATGATTGATAAGTAATATGTGAGTGATGGAGGCAGAATATGTCATGAGTGGATTCACATTTTAATACAAATTATTTATTTTCATACAATTAATTCTAGTTGTTATATAGTAGCAAATATCAATTTTGCATCATTTTAAAAGAATTACAAATTTATACAATTGACAATATTAAGATATGGTTTCAAGATCAATTAATTATATTTGGATTATTTAAAATTAAATAGATAAAAAAACAATAGTAGAAAGAAAGACAAAATTTTGTCTGAAGCATTGAAAACATAATTTAAAAAAATGTGATAATTCAGAAAAATAAAGTCCCGATAATTATTCATATGGTTAAAATTATGTTAAACATGAGTTCGAATAAATTTTAGGAGGTGTTTTAATTAAGTGAATGAAGATGCAAAATCGAAAAATATGTCAAATTATAATTTTTAATTATTCTTCGAACAAAAATTTGAATTTGAATTCTTTTTTAAAAATATTTTGTTTGAATCTAAATAGAAAGTAGATTTTTATTTTTACATATAATATCTTAACTAAATAAATAAATAAAATAAATAATAATAATAATTCATTTAGCCAAAAGGCAGTGTATGTAACTGGTGCAAATATTAAGGTCAAACTTGGGAACCATTAAGACCGACCTTAAGTTGGTTTATAGCCCTCATCTCTTATCTTTTAACACGTGCCTTCTTCTCTCATAGCAACCCATCTCACAATAACGGTAGAGGGTTGAAGAGCAACAACTTAGGGTTTCAATTTGGGATAAACTCTTATACCATTCTTCAATTGATTTTAATTACATAAATTTGTAAATAAGATTTCTTGGAATCTCCTTACCCTTCCCATTATATAATTCCAACTAATTGGGGAAGAACCAAACCCCAAACTCGTGGGCTGTGTTTGGCTTGGCAAGATCTTGGGAACTTTAGTTCCCGAAATTTTATTAATGTGACACGAAAATTCTGACGGTGCATTTGGACAAAGTCCCGGTGGTGGCAGGACTCGAAGGTTGACACGATGTATTAGTTCTGATTTGTTCTTGCAGGTGTTTGGTTCAGATGTTCGGAACTTCGGAGTTGAAGATGCGGCTCTAACGAATTCTATGAGGAAATGAAGAAAATGAAGCAAGCGTGGGATTCGATGTGAATCCGCAGTGCATTGCGAAGTCAAAGTTCTGGCCTCTGGCCAGAACATTTTTGTGTGAACAAAAGCGAACAAATCATGTTGACCGAAATTAATATCCCGGCAGCCCCCACTGGAACTCTTCAACATGTTTGACAAAATTCATCATAGTTCTGACCGTTTGTTCTCGACCAAACACAGCCATGGGGAAGAACAAATTCCAATTTGAAGGAAACTGAAGTAAAAAAGTTATCTAAATTTTTGCATGCCCTGCTTGATAATGGAAATAGGTTGGAACATTTTAACTTAGTTCTCCAAATAGGAATGGTCGCCTGGTTTGCGAGAAGGAACAAGGCCATCATAAATGAGGCGGAACTAGGGTGTTTATTTTTATTCGTGACAACTTATATAAAATAATTTATTTATTATATATAAAATAGTTGTAATAAAGGATTAATATTACATTATTTATTACTTATCATTTTATTAAAAAAATTAGTATTTCATTAAATATAATTCATTTAAATATTATTTTTTATATTTAAATAATATATTTTAAAAGTTTCATAAAAAATTAACTTATACTTTTATTTATATTACTTATAAATTTATATCTTTTATTCAAATACTCACTAAAATTAATCTATCACATCTACTTTTTTCTATCACACCAACTCCTTGATTTATCATCATTACGTGTCACTTCATTTAAACATCTCGTACTAATTTATCAATTCAACTATTCAAAAAGAACTTGGAAAGAATTATGATTTTGTAATCAAACTCGGTCATGAGGGAGAACAAACTCTAATTTGAAATAAACTTGTAGCTAAAATGTTATCTAAACTTTTACATGCCTTAGAATAGTTTAAAATTATGAAATTAATTTCATGTAATCCTTTTATGAATCTAGGTTCACCCAACTTTTGAATCAGGATAATTAGATGTTTGGAGGAAAAGTAATCTCCTCGTCTTCAAGGTGCTATTGTTTTGTCTATTGGAGCAAAGTTTTTAATGACATATAAAATTATTCTTTTATGATACAAACCTCGAAAGATTAAAGTTAAATGCTGAAAAAGTTTAAAGAAAAAGAGACAACTTTATGCACTACACTTTGATTAAAAATTTGACTATGTTGTTAGATTCTGGATGAATCATGACAACATTGTCGAGAATCCTGTTAGTTATTCATAAAATCAAATATTATCTAATTTGCATAACTGTGCAAAACGTTATGCTCAAAATAGTATAGGTCAGTCAACCTACCGTTCGAAGCAAAGAAGGTCGGTCGAGACAATACCGATCGATCGGTTCAGATATGCGGTCGACCGACCTCCGAGCCAAATGAACAGTAATGATCAATTTTGAAGAAAAAATTTGTGAAACAAATTCTGGACAAATTTCCTGCATACTGAAGGCTATAAAAGGAGTGTCAAAGTCAGAAGCAAAGGCACACATCCAAGCATTGAAGAAAAATTTCAAGTTATCAAAAAAGGAGATTCTTTTCTTGAAGTTATCATTTTGACTTTCTCTTCTTTCTCTCGTCTATTTTTTTAGTTTGCTATTGTAAAAGATAGAAGCATTTTTTCAGAAAAATTGTAAGAGCTCATGTGTGAAAGAAATTCTAAATTTTACTTCTTGAGCGAGAGAAAAGATTAGCTTCCTAAGATGAGAGGTTTGTCTTGGGGAAAAGGTGCTTGTGTAAAGGGCTTTCTTCCTGGCCCCATTTGTAACAAAAAAGTGTTTTAATGGAAACTCCAGCGGTCTCGAGGTTGAGAAATCAGAGCGGGGACGTAGGCTAAGGTGTGGCCGAACTTCATCAACAACCACCTGTGTTATCGTGTTTGAATTCTCTCTCCCTCTTTCTCATATGATTGCTTTTGTATTGATTTGAATATTAACGAATCGAGTTTAAATTTTCGTGACATATTTTTGTGAAACCAATATTTTATTTTAGAAGACCAATTCATCCCCCCCCCCTCCCCCTCTTGGTGCCCTTTGTGATCCAACATTGTCTACTAGGCTTTGTAAATTAGGTATTGAATTAAATATATTATATAAATTTTGCTAATTTTAGTGTCAGCAGATTACTAATGCCAGGCTTCATATTTAATTTGAATCACATCAAGGCAGTGTTTGCCCAATGTTCTCAGAACTACATGACAGGACATTGAAGTTTGATTCAATGTTTGCTGAAGTTTCACACTCGACGAGAATTTTGGACTGATTTGATGTTTAAATTCATGATCGTTCCCCATCATGTTTGGTCGAAGTTCCCTTGTGGAGGATTTTGTGGATTGTACTTAACTTAAGAATGATACATGCAAGTTGGTGATGCTTGCAACTATGTGTGCTCACATAATTGTGAGCACCACATATCCTAAACAATGGGTTGGAAGTCATCGTCTTCCATTGTGACTCTCTATAACATTTGCTTGTCGTGTATAGTGGTCACTTAGCGCGACATCAGTAAAGCATTACACATAATAGAAGGATACAAATGGACTTCGCAATGATGACAACTAAATGGGCACGAGACAGGCAACAAAAGAGGGAACCTATTGTAACATACTTCATTCCACGATAACTGAAGCAAGCTTTCCATGACAAATGAGAATTAGACAAATTGTTAAAGCACCAACATAGCAACCAAAGTACTACCAACTAATGAACCACATTAACAAAAGTTATGTTAAAGCATTAGACAAATTCAGAGGTTCACATGTCTAATCCCATCAAAGGAAAGCAACTAACAAAGCCTATATGACAAACAACATTTCTAACATTACACATAAAGCATTTCAAGACTTGTCATGACCCTTGCAACATACATTACCAATTACAAAGCCTAGGAAAGCACACAACATGAATAAAATCATATTGTCCCTACATTTGCACCTACATTGGACAGGTTTGACTTCGGCTTTGGCCCCAAGTTCAACGTGAGAATCAGTTATATTATTGAAGGGATGACCTTCATTAAATATTAGATCAGCTTATGTATTAACTCAACTTGAGTATGAAACAACTGCTGCATCGTAAGAGTCAAACTTCTTATAAGCACAATAACGGTAACCTTTTACTTGCACTTGTCACTCTGCCAATGAATCATATAAGCTTGGGTTGCATCCTTCATATACAATGTAAAATTTTCTACCACAAAGACATGAATAATATCAGCCTAAAAATAGGAAACAAATAAGTAAAACGAATTCTGCACATTCATCAATTATTGCAATGTGATTGGCAGTAAGATGAAAGAATAAACAATCCTGAAACATAAGTAGAATAAACGAATATGAACATGCATAACTAGATCTCAAGATGAATACAATCACCAACATTGTTCAAGCAAGATGGTAATACATGTTGATAATGCTTCTTTCTGGAATGCAGTGATGCACACTAGTTGACTATTAAGTAATTGCAATGAAATCAGATGACCACTCAACCACTCGACCACCTTCCCTCTAAGGTTCTGACGTTAGCTTCTAAAGTTGAATCTTAATACCATTCTATAGTTTTAAAGAAATATTCGAGAGATCATGACAAACACATACGCGAACCACAATGCATCAAGTCAAACTAAGGAAAATAAAAATTTTCAATTGCATGCCTATAGTAAATTTGGAAGAAAAAGAAAAGTGCTAGTACCTTGAAGTGAAGATTGTAATGACCCATGTAAAAAGTAATTATGAATACAAGAGTGCATATTAGGACAACGTGCTTACTATTGCATCATCGATGATCACCCCACATCTATGGGAAATCGGAGCAATTTAAACATCTTTTCAATATTTCGAATGACTTTTCCACACAGCTTCTCACTTGCGCATGTCTGTGATTGAAAATATCCTTCGCATTATGAAACCTGCCCGCTCGGGTGTTCTTTGTAAAAGTACATAAATGATATCCCCCTCCCCCCTTCCCCATAGGGTGGTAGGAACTTATCAGAGTTGGTATAACCTGAGTTAACAAGATAATACTTCCCTATGATGAAAGTCAATTGAAGTAATTAACTAATAAATTCACAACATATAAAATGAATTGTAATATAAGGAGTATCGATTGATACCGTCGGGTACACTAAACACATTTACCTTGTCACTAGCAATGTTCTTGGAAAAAAGGATTAATGTGAAGTCATCATAGTGATGAAAAGACCTATTCCCCCTATTGCAGATAAGAATGCAAGTTATTACTTCACATCGTTGTGTAACGGCACTGATCACTTGCTGATCACTATATGTTTCTAACCCATTTTAGATGCAATTCATACATATCGAGTCCCATTTTTGCCTATTTTTGGGCCAATTATACTTGGAATGCATACATTGTGATAACTAGTTGATATTCCTCATTTCATACTTATTTCCATATGCATAGAGGTTCTGAAATGTCAAAATCCAATAATATTTAAATTCTATTCCAAGTTATCATTTTGAGGACAAGTTATCATTCATATATGTCAAATTATCATTATTTTGAGTGAACTGATTTTCAATGGTTTTCTTGCTCTAAATCCATCATTATTATGTATAAATCATATTTGGATAGTCACATCTCAACTTGTGCAAAGTTTTAAGTCCATTTGAACAAGTTATCATTTTTCAAGTACCAAGTTATCGTTAAAGGGCAATTTTGTCATTTTGACATGAAAAACCATTAATTCTGCACAGGGACCTTAAGCACTCATCTTATTATTGTTCTAACACATTGCTGGTCAAATTTCATCACATTTGGATAACCACAACTCAAGTTATCACAAGTTATCATTTTTAAGTCATATAACTTATCATTTTTGGGCACCCAAGTTATCACTTCTTAGAAATCTCATTCATATTTGATTTCTGAATGCACTCACTTGTTACTCTAGTCCATTTGATGCTTCTAATGCTTTGAATCACTTGCATTTGAATAATTTCCATGGTTTGTGACAAGTTATCATTTCGGGCCCCTTAATTCATTAATTTTGATACAAGTTTTTATTCCTGCACAACACCTAATACCATTTGATATCTGAGCTAGCAACTATCATCATCTTAATCTTTATTTGTCAAAACACCATTCAAGGGATTTGATGCTTGCTATTTGGGGATTTGTAGTAGGGAGCCATCTACTTTTTTTTTGCACAAAAAGGTGCTGCAGAGGCAGATTCTTCCAGGACTGGATAGGTGGCTCAAATCAAAGGATAAAGAACAATTTGATGCTGATCCAAGGGTCAAGAGGAGTGATATAAAAGGTGGAATTTTAGGAGGAGAGAGGGGGGCTGGTCATTCAGGGTTTTGAGCAAGGAAGGAGGCTGCTGTGAGGCTGCTGCTAGACTTGCTGCTGCTGGCCGAGACATTTTGAAGCATCAATGATTTGTATCTGTTTCTCAATCTATTTTTTGTCAAGTCTTGTAAACATGAGGAGCTAAACTCCATTTCTTCTAGGATAGGGTAGTAGTTTAGATTAGTTATGGATGGATATGGAATGATTTGTAATCCTGCACTGCAACAATTCTGGTTTTCAGATTTCAGAACTTTTCTGCATTGATTCATGTTATCATTAGATCCATTGTAAACTATGATTGAGATGTATTATTTGATCTAATCACCCTTCAGAATGCATTAAGAGATAAAGTCAGATTTCTGGATTCCATTTAGTTGCAAATCTGATTTCTGAATTTGGTTTCCTGAAAATCTAATTTTCTGATTTTTCTGAATCCGATTTCCTGAACTGCAGAATCTGTTTGTCACTCTCAACCTGATTAATTGAGTCATTTGAATGTGTTATTGCTCCCATCTTGTTCAGGAATGAATCAAGATGCTTGGACAAACATTTTGACTCAAATTAGATTATACCTCTGATTTCTGAAATGAAATTATGAATCCTATGTTTTCTGATTTCCTGCTGAAAACTATTTTATCAATTGAATCCCCTAATTTTATTCAATCATTGAGAGATGAACTCTAGGGAACTCTTGCAGTCCAGAGATGGATCAAGAAGCAATTGATAAGTCAGAATTCCATTGATTTATGATTCTGATTTCCTGAATTGCAGAATTCTATTTGTTGATTTCTATTTTCTAATTTCATTTGAATTTTGATTTCCATTATCAAGCCTCAATTTAATCCACTACTGAGAGGTAGTCATTAGGTCATCCTTGAGATCCAGAGATGGGTCAAGGAGCAATTGAAATTGTGAATTCCTGTGGTCATATGCTTTGCACTTCCAATTGAATTGTGTTTGTGTGGATTTCATTTTATTTTGCAACCGAGAGGTTGAATTTAAATCCTCCTGGAATTCAGAGATGAATCAAGGAGCACAAGCACTATAATTGGGTAGATTTCATCCTGGTTTGGTTGATTGGAATGATTCCATCTTTTTATGATTGCAATTGCAAGTTATCATTCCAAAACTTTCTTGAATTGTAAAAATCAGCAATGAACTTTAAATTGAACTGAATGATAACTTGATTTTCAGTGAGGACCCTCTATTGATTTAATCTAGCTAACAACTATATACGAATATGTTGCTTAGTTAGAGGCCAATTGAGCTGTGGGAGCAGCCATTTTCATATTGAATCAAAAGTTGGACATTTTATGATAACTTGATCCATTCCATCCTTAACTAATTTAGATGAACCCCAAATCCTAGAAGAACCTTCCTCATTGATAGTTAAACATTTCTAACTATTAATTTAGCATTTATAATTCAGTTTTGCAAAAGTTTCCAAAATCCCAAACCTGTTATCATTTCACTTTCCATTAAAAATCTGTTTTCCCTTTCTTTTAAAAATCTATTTTTAGCCACTTAAGTAAAACTAATCTATATTATTTTAGAGTGTCTTAGACTTCAAATCGTTGTGGATACGATAACCTAAGTCTACTACAACTTACCTGTGTACTTGCAGCTAGTGAGTTGGGAGACCAAAAATTAAAAAATTGACTCTTTTCTTTAATTTCAGCAAGTTATCACTACTAAATCCCAAATATCACTATCAAGGCACGTGACCGACGAATAGACATTACTTACCGCAATTACCTCCTCCCACATAGCCTCCTTCAGTGTGATCGGCACAAAGTTTTCTGGATCCCATCCCCACCCATACTTATTTGATAGGGTTTTGTACAAGTTCCTCTTCATCACCTTTAGGTGGTTCTTGAGTTACTCAACAATCGCCTAATTTCTCGTTAAATGTGTAGATCATCCTTTTCCACACCTTCCCTATGAATACGTTGTGCTTCAAGTGACTTTCGACGTTCTCTTGCATCATTAATCCTATGAAGATCTCATCCATTTTTGGGGACCTACTAGACGTTATCTTCTCCTCGAAATGTGCCATCTTCTCCTTTCCCTTTTTCGTGCTCATTGCTATGAGATCAAATAAGTTGGCCTAACAAATGAAAGAAGAACATGTGTCAATTTGCATTGATGTGTCTTTTCCTTTCCCGTTATGATGATTTATTTTTTATTTATTAAGTTGCCATCTTCATTCATTCACATCAATTTTCAACCAATTGAGTAGAAGCCTAGTATGTGAATAGAGATGAAAAATCCATTTTAAAAGTAAATACTCGAACGTTATCATGAAAAAGTTGGGTTATACGTTTCAAGAAGGTAAGCAAAATGCTAAAACTTTAGCTTTAACTTTTTTACTTCTGTTGAAAGTGCATGAAACTAGGGGGGCAATAGTAAATTATTCATATCAGGAATACAATGAATTATGCATTTGCATGGAATCATTGAAAAAAAAAGCAAACAAATGAATTCATGATATAAATGGAAGGTACTAAGTACTAACTAATGAGCTCCACTAAATTGTATATATAAATTCTGATGAATCTGCACTGTACTGACCAGGAAAAAATAAATTCTGAAATGCTCTTACGACCTCAAAAATAAATTTCCGAAGGATTCATGCGGAAAGAAAAAAGGATAAGAAGATAAGGGTTCGAAGGAGCAAGGAAAAGCTTTAAGAACATCCCATTTGGACAGATAGCTTTGCTCGGAAGGAAGATCAGAAATGATTAGAAAGTGCTTGGCTTCAAACTCATGTCCACTCTGTTAGTTCAGTCCTATCATGTTGGCCACATACAGAGAGCAACATTTTGAGGGAACAAAGAAGAACATTTTGGAACATACTAGAAGCAAGACAGTTCAATTAAAGCCCTAAATCGAGGAGATTCTATCATGGGGTGTGATTCTATTTGTGACCCATTGACAGGAATGCATTTAAATCAATAGAATCAACATTTTTTACTTTGTTTTCAGACCACTGTCCACCGGATCCCGTCAACCCCTAAACCGTCGATGAGGTCGTGAGAGGTCAGATCCAGCAGAATTCGGCTGGATCCGACGGCTGCATGAGGGATCTGGCCGCAAGCGGTCTGATCTTGTACCATACGGCCTGATGTGGCTGTTGCCGACCCGATGAAGAATGAAAAAAATGCTGGCCAAGAACATGGGGAAAGCAAGGTACATACCTCATCGCCTTCTTCCTGAAATGAATCTCATGGTCGCGGGAAGACACAACGTGAGGCGACGATGGATGCAGTCGACCTCTCTTCACTACAAAAAGGACAACTCCGAACCGACAGCGTGAGATAGCGAATGCATGAGAGAGGGAGAGAGAGATAGTCTGTCTCGTGTGCTCCGATGCGTGGAGGAAGTTTGGGCGTCAGCAAAAGTTCTTGCATCTCACTAGAACTTTTCTCGTGAACTTGCAAGAACAATGGGGTTTGATAGGACCAAAGTTCCTATGGGACCCATGGGAAATTTGGCTAGTTTTTGGCAGAATTAATCTAAGTTCCAACAAAATGTTCTAATCCAAACACAACCCAAAAGTATGTTTCTAGAGAAAGTTATAAATGATTAACCGAAACTTCCCCATCTTGTTAGAAGGAAACTTAGAACAGATCATGGTAGTGTTTCTTAAATTTATTGTACTGGTGTTTTTTAAATTTATTGTTCGCAGCACAAATAGTTATAAATTCTAAAAATTTTATGTGTTACACCATAAGAAGTCTTACTTCAGGAAAGAAAATGAAAGTACCAGAATACAAGTTGTTTAATAATTGATGTAAATTGCAAAAGCAAGATCATTCAAACACATAAACAATATAAAATTTAAGTTGAATGCTGATTTTCTTAATAATCAACCATAAGATTAATTGTAAACTTTTTAGAATATAAACTTTTTAGAATTATGCAAAATTGTAATGAGAAGATTTAATTATGAATACCAAAAGATATAAATTTACCTTTACTAAACATGAAGCCCAGCATCTTGCCATGTGATCTTTGAAAATATTATGCTTTATGTATGATATGTTAGATTCAAATAATAGTAGTAATATTCTCATTATTATTATTGTTATAGGACATTTGAGGAATAGAGTAGGAAAAAGAAAAGAAAACCGATTAGCACTCAAATAAGTAAATCTCCTATTTTATATATTCACAACTTATGAATTTGGGTGACATTTGTTGTTATATGTATTAAATATGTCTTTCTTTCTTATGAGAAGTATAATTTAAATGATCAATTAGTTTGTTGTGAATCTGAAATGTATATGTGATATGTTATGGACCGATTTTATAAAATCCAATCCTCTTTTGTCTAAATTAATATTCAATATGATTAATCTTCTGATATTTGAGCTACAATTATCATGATGAATCATGTATATGCATTTGTGTATATCATTTTTTGCATATGATGATTGTAACTAAGTGCTATATCACTTATCACGATGGGAGCCACCTCTAGAGTTCAATCCATTATTTATTCTCATAAATAGGATGAAGCTAAGTGTCATGCGAAGTTAAGTGTTACATTATGAAAAATTATAGTATGAGTCATTTTTAAAAATCATGAGTCACCTCTAAAATCTACCTATCGTTATTTGATCTTTTCTATAAAACTAATGAGATAGAATAGACCTTAGTGCCATATAGAGTTAAGTGTTACATCATGGTAAGTCATGATGAGTGTCACCTCTAGAATTCATATAAGTTACTTATTATTTATCATTAATTATCCGTCATAAATTATTTATTGATAACATGATTCAATGTGAGACCTTATATACCGAATTTATGTTCATTGAATTTTTCACAATATATGAATTCGTGCAAGACAAATGAATTGACATGCTCATATGAATATGGACAGACATTATTGTATATAGTTATAAACCCATAAACTATAAATTATTGAGTATAATATATTTTGCTTCTATCGTGATTAAATTAATTATATAGACTACCTAACAAAGTATTTAATATATTAACTAATTAAAATAACAAAAGTGAAGTTATATAAATGGATAACTTCCTTAAGCAATCTCTTGACGTTAGGGTTTGACCAAATATGCTATCCGTTCAAGAGTGTTCGACGACTAGCTCCAGTACGAGTTTGGGACGAACATTCGAGAACATGATAAAAATAAGAATGTTCGCATTTCTGCTGAACTTTTCTTTTGCCTCTTAAATTAACTTTTTCTTTCCAAAATCTCCTTATTTTCAATATTTTTTTTATTCATAAACTTTTTGAAAAGTTGACTGCATTGACACATTTGTTCCTTACTTTAATTTTCTCCCCACCTATTTAGGAACTTGGTTACCATTGATCTTATAAATATTCGATTAATGCAATGAAAATTATTAATGAAAATAAATTAATCTTTCAATATTGTGTAGAAATTTAAATCTTACTCATTAACCCATGTATCTCAATATTATTAAAATCGGACCAAAACAATGAATAACATTTTCGGTACAAGGTTTAAAAGTGGAAAAAAATTAAGAAGCACGAAAACGAAAGAAAAAAAAATTAAAGGAATGCAAAAATTAGCAGGGGAAATATTTGAGTCAAGAAAGATAATTAAGATGAAATAACAATTAAAAAGAAAGTAAACATGACATAAAAAAAGAGTAAAGTACATAAAAACAATTAAGCGGAAATAAAAGTTATCTGGTGGAAATACATTAATGAATCATAAGTATTAAATAAAAAAGAAAATTGAATATCATGTAGAGTACCTTTTTTTTACTATTAACTTTTTAAAGTAAAAAAATATATTTTAGTTGAATACTTTATTATTTTTATTAGCAGGTCGTTACTATTTTATATACATTATATAATATTTGGTGTACTGCACCTTTGAAATTATTATAAATAACATCATTTCAATAACCAAAAAATCTGACATGATCTTTCTGTTTTTGGAAAAACTTTAGGCCCCGTTAGATCACTGTATTCCCAGCGACAGAGAACTTGATGTTTCCATTTTTTTTTTTCCTTGGACAATTAATGCAGTGGGCTCCTACTGGTTATTCTTTTACCTGTTTGGCAAAATAAGAGGGAATAAGATGTTAATTCAAGTCCTATTCTCCAAATAAACAGGGCCTATGAGATTTAATAATTCAGAAAAAATCATCCATTGGAAACCTAAATTGTTAAAGCTATATCAAAAAATTATTTTTTATTTTTTGAAATAAAATCAATCAAATTCTAATAAAATCGTCTTACACCGTATATCTGACAATGACAACTAAAACTTCTAATAAAAATTTTCTAAATTAAAAAATACTCGAGTTCGAACCGTTAAATACCAAATTGATAAACAAGGGTGAATGCATTCTCATTATATAAAAAAAAAACTTTGACATTTTATGACGTCATATATACTGTACCATTCTTTTATTATAGTTCGAGAGGATAAATCGCACTCAAATTGATTGGGCCGTAATCTTAATTCTTTTAATGATTAATGATCAAGTGTAATTCGCACAACCAATTAGCATGCTTGTTTTTTGTTTAATTGCCGAAAATTAGTAGCTATCAAATTGGATTTTGAAAATAACCAGTTTAGCTCCTATCCAAGAGTATAAAAATGATTAAAGGAAGCTTCAAAGTAGCCCGCTCTCCATACGCAAAGCAACCGCCACCGCTCAAATTCTTCTCGTCCACGTCCAAATTCCAATCTTTGCAAGATATGGAACTCTCTGTGTCAAGTTGACTTTGTTCCGGACTATTAACAGTTCATTTAACAATTAACGCCTATTTAATCCCCTCCCTCCGCCACCTTCTCCCAGCACGCTCACGGACAATGGTGAAGAAAGGCTTGCTCAGCCTCCTACCATCTTTCTCCTTCGGCCACCACCACCATCACCACCACAAGCAGCAGCAGGATGGCCGGCCGCAGAGCTTGCCGGCGACGATGAGGGAGGAGACCATCGCGAACGCCGAGGAGCTCATCATGAAATGGGATTCAAACACCTCCGGCTACGCCAAGGTCACCTCCATGTTCCGCGACGACCGCGCCGAGGCCCACCGGTTCCTCGACGCCGTTCACGACCTGCAGAGTGCCATGCTCTTCCTCTTGTCCGACGATCACAGCCAGCATGGAGCCGCCACCCTCGTCCGTGCCCAGACCCTCATGCAGGCTGCCATGCGTTGCCTTGAGAAGGAATTCTACGGAATTCTCGCGGCCAACCGCGCTCTCCTCGACCCGGAGTCCGTCTCCACCCGTCACTCCTCCAGCTCGAGGAGCGCCATGTCCGACGACGGTTCCCTTGCGGCCGTAGGAGAAAATTCGCCTGGGGAGGGCGACGAGATGGATGCGGCTGGAGCTGCCATCGACGAGGTCGAGCGCGCCGCTACTTTGGCCATGGACGACCTCCGCGCCATCGCACAGACCATGATCTCCGTTGGCTACAGCAAGGAGTGCGTTAAAATCTACAAGGTCTATCGCAAGTCCATCGTCGACGAGGGCGTTTACCGACTGGGATTCGAGCGCCTGTCCGCTTCTCAGATCCAGAAGCTCGACTGGAACGCTCTCGAGCTTAAGGTGTCGCCTTGGCTCCGGGCTTCGAGAATGGCCGTCCGGACACTGTTCCACGGCGAGCGGGTCCTCTTGGACCACGTCTTCGACAGCTCAGACACCGTCAGGGAGGTCATCTTCGCCGAAGTCGCCGGTAGCGCCGCTGTCCAGTTCTTCCAGTTCCCGGAATCGGTGGCTAAGACGAAGAGGTCGCCGGAGAAAATTTTCCGGGTCTTGGACTTGTACGACACCATCTCTGAGCTGTCCCCGGAGATCGAGATCCTCTTCCCCTTCGAGTCCACTTCTGCCGTCCGGGCCCAAGTCGCTTCCTCCCTCTCCAAGCTCGCCGAGGCCGCGCGCGGTTCCTTCGCGGCTTTCGAGTCGTCCCTTCAAAAGGACTCCTCCAACTCGCCAGTTGCCGGCGGCGGAGTCCACTTATTGACCCGATACGTCATGGACTATGTCGCCTCCCTCGCCGATTACGAGACCGCACTAGCGGACGTCTTCGCTGATCTCCCTTTCCAAAATTTAAGCGCCATTCTGGAGTTCTTTGACGACGCACAACCGTCGCCACCGCCGCAACAGCCTTCTTCGTCCCTCGGCAGGTCTTCGTCGACGTCGTCGTCGTCGTCTTACCACTTCTCCATGCACGAGGGATCCCACTACAGCAGCCAGTCCTCGGTCGCCCCGCGGCTTGCATGGCTCGTTCTAGTTTTGCTCTGTAAGATCGACATCAAGGCCGCCGCGTACAAGGACGTGGGAGCTTCTTATCTTTTCCTTGCGAACAACGTGCAGTATATAGTGAACAAGGTACGCGACTGTCGGCTGAGCGGCCTCCTAGGGAAGGAATGGTCGGCGCGGCACGAAGCGAAGGCGCGGAAGCACGTGGCGGGGTATGAGCGCGCGGCTTGGAGCGGTGTGGCGGCCGCGTTGCCGGCGCGGGACGTGACCGCTGCGGAGGCGAGGGAACGAGCGCAGTCTTTCAACGCCGCGATGGAGGAGGCGTGCGCCGCTCACGACCGAGGTGGGTGGGTCGTGGCGGACGACAGGATGAGGGACGAGGTGCGGGCGGCGGTGATCGGTATGGTCGTGCCGGTGTACCGGTTGTTCTTTGAACGGTGGATAGAGGAGCTCGAGGGCTTGCTCCGTTTCTCGCCGGAAGATGTCCATGGCCGGATAGCAGAGCTCCTCGCCGATGGCTCAGAGACGTAGACTGTCCATTCGATCAAATCGTCAGGATGCTCCTTTTGAACTTGTCTTGATGGGTCACCCTAATACGCTCTTTTGCGAGGCTCAAAAACGAGAGGCGTATTAACTGTCATATGTCCCATGAAGCTAAAAAAATATATAATATGATATTTTGAAGAATAAAAGGTAAAGTACGGTTTTATTTCATTCTATTTTACTAAAAAATTGTTATTCTAGTAATAAGTTATTCTAGTTGTTTGGCCCATGAATAAATGATAGAATATTTCGTTATTTCTGAAATATAATAAAAAAAATATTGTTCAGAGGTTAAATTTTATTTTTATTGGAACCACTTTGAAAAATAAAATACCACATCATATCATTCAAAATCATAATATTCATATTTTTTTATTTTCAAAATGAAAAAATAGTTATTTTTTTTTATTTTTTATCATCATCATCATCATCATCATCATCATCATCATCATCATAGTATTATTATTATTATTATTATTATTATTATTATTATTATTATTATTATTATTATTATTATTATTATTATTATTATTATTATTATTATTGTCAAGTATTTATAATAAAATATTATGTGTTTAAATTTTATTTTTTAAAAAATAAATAAAAAATAGAATAAGAATATTGCTACTTTTTCAAGAATATTGTATTCTTCTATTATAATCTATTTAAATTTATCCTTTAAAAAAACAGCGCTAACATCAGAGCGATCTCAACGGTTCAAATTGTGATCGTCTATTTTTTCATCAAGGGTTCAAATTGTGATCTTCACCATCCGATTCGATCTCAACGGCTCACATCAGAGCGATTTTTTTCCTTTTTTTTCTCCTTCAACCTATGCAGGATCCAAAGTTTGTTGTAAGACTCGACCCGGCCCTCGATCCGGATTGTCTAACGGGTCGGGTCGGACCGGTTGGATCGAGTCGAATCGAATTGTCGGACTGGATAATATAAATTAATAAAAAATAAAATAAGTTCAAGTGACTATTAGAATATTATTAATATGTAAGATATTATTTAGCAAAAATATAATGTAATATAATAAAATAATTCAGATTAATAATATAATAAAGTAAGCATAAATTAAATCATCAATTAAATATTTTCTAAATAAAAAATCTTGTGAGCAATTATAAAAAAATAAAGATATTAATGAAATTTTATATATGTGACAAAGAAGAATATTGAAATATAAATTTCAAGTATATATATGATATTCTAAAAAATTTTAATATTTTCTATACATTTTAATTTTTTTTACATTTTTCAATTTAACCCGGGCCGGGTCGGCCAAACCCATCGGGTCGGCTGATTGAACCCGGGTTTTGGCAGAGTTTGACCGGATCAAAGCCGGTCAACTCCGTGGCCGAGTTTTGAACGATTCGTGGGCCATTTTAGTGTCCGAACACTGGTCCGATCGGCCGGGCCGGATCTTACAATCATGTTCCAAATCCTTTCCACCTTCTTTCTTCTCTCTCCTCCTTGCGATCAGTCGCCCCCGCGATCTGCACACTCCTCCAAGCGAACTGATGCATAGAATTCATGCATAATATTTAGGTCAAATTATTCTAACTTTAAGAGTGTTTCATGATTTAAAGTGGAAAAAGTAATATAAATATAGAGAAATTCCCAAAAGATTTACTACTACTTAAACTTGATTGAATTTATGACAGGGAATGGAAGTACGTTGAATTTTGGACGAAAAAGCCATGGGAAACAAGTTTTTGTAGTTGTCACGGCCGTGCCAATAGATGTCACGCCCGTGCAATGAAGAGCGGAATTCAATCTTTCTGTCACGGCCGTGCGAATGAATTTCACGGCCGTGCAAATCGGAGGCTTGGAACTGACGTTCTGTCACGCCCGTGCAAAAAATGATCACGGTCGTGCGAATTGAAGGCTAATTGACGTTCGATCACGGCCGTGCAGTATGTCGTCACGCCCGTGTTGCGAAAGACCAGAAATTTATGTTCTGTCACGGCCGTGCCACTTGAATTTCACGGCCGTGACGGCGGTTCTGTTAGACAGTATTAAGCCATTTTTATCCATCTTTTTTATGAGATTTCGGGTTGTTGAGCCATGTTACGGGAAAAATTATTTAAGAAGACCCCAAATCAATTGGAAGAACATTTTTGGAGGGCATAATTCATAAGTTGAAGGCTTGGTGAAGGAGATCCAAAGGCTACAATGAAATTCTGCTGGAAACTCGAGAGAGGACGATAGAATTAGTAGTTCTTCTTATTTTTTTTCTTTTCCTAAAACATTATTTAGATTGATGTACCCTAGTTTATTAGAGTAGTTCTTTAGAATTTTCTTGATTGAACTCTATTCTTTATGAATTCTTTGTACGATTAGTTGATGGATCAATAGCATGCTTGATGGTTTTATTGATTGTTGCCTGAGTTTATTCCTTTGAATCTTTCGATTATTTGAAAAGAAGTCTTTAGATTCTCTAGAGTTTTTCTCTCAATTTTCTCTTACATGCCATAATTGGGGAAATCCCAAGAGACCCAATTGTGTTGTTGTTAAGGTGACTTGAGAAAGCCCTTAACTTTATATTCCAGTTAAATGCATTTTGAGATTGAATAGATTAGATAAAAAAACCGAAAGGAATATTCTCTTTTATTGATATCAAAATAGGGTTTAAAGTTTGAAATATCGATTAAATCAAATTGGGAAATTTACTTTATTAATACATCATCTTTTGTCTAGAATTCATATGTGAGTAGCGGTATTAATCAAGATAAGTCCTATTCATCAAATCTATACTTGTAAACTCGATTGATCATATTCTTATATTTTTATTAATTATTCAACTTATTTTTACATTAAACAATTTATTCATCTTTTCTCAAGTTATAAGCAAAAGAAGTTATTAATTATTTTTTATCCTCGTGGGAACGATACTTTATACTCATCATTTTATTACTTGAGCGACTAGTGCACTTGCTATCAATTCTACACACATCAAGTTTTTGACGCCGTTGCCGGGGATCTTGTTAATATTTAATTTCTTATCTTTCTTATTAATTTGAGAATTATTACCATTCATTTATATTGGTGTGGTTGCAGGAATTGAAGAATTCATAATCCACACATCCTGGAGGATTCTAACACTAGTGCCTTGGGACATAGGCATAATACACGAAGTTCAGGACGCCCACTAGTGTTTGATCCTGAAATAGAGAGAACTGCCAGGCAACTAGAGAAGAAAATTTTCGCTATTGTTAAGATGGCAGATCAATAGAGGCAAATTGAAAATCAATCACTTCCACCTGCATACAGAACTATGAGAGACTACACTATGGGTCCATTGATCGAGGAAAGAGGGAGTATTACACTTCCTGAAATTGGTGCTAACAATTTCCAAATTCAGCAGGGCACGATTCAAATGATTTCAAATATGAACTTTGGAGGAGATCGAGATGAAGACCCATTCAGCCATATGACAAAGTTCATTCAATTATGCTCAACCTTCAAATTTGAAGGAGTAACTGATGATGCAGTTCGGTTAAAGTTTTTTCCATTCTCTTTGAGAGGAAAAGCATATACGTGGCTTGCTACATTACTTGTGGGCACTATAAGAACTTGGGACGACATGCGACAAGCATTTCTTAATAAATATTGTCCACCCCAAAAAGCTGCTAGATGTTTATTTAAAGTCTCTTCTTTCTTTCAGCAGGAAACTAAAAATATGCATGAAGCTTGGGACAAATTCAAGGATCTAGTTAGCAAAGTCCCAAATCATAACATTCCCCTATATCAGCAAATTCAGTATTTCTATAATGGGGTGACCGCCGAGATAAAGGACAAGATTGACACTGCTGCTGGAGGAACCATTGCGGACAGATCTCCTGAAGATCTTTACAGGTTGTTTGATAATCTTGCCTTGAATAGTTGACAAAATTCAAAAGTGAAAAAAGCTGAATTTCATCAGATAGATAATGCAAGCATATTCAAGCTCAACTAGATGCCCTAGCAAGGAAAATGGATATGCTAATGACGCAAAAGCCTGTCAACAAAATCTCAAACATCATCTGTGATATGTGTGGAGGAGGGCATCCTAATCATGAATGCCAAGCAGGTATGAATTTTCAACAACAGAATTTTGAGGATGCTAATTATGTCTCTAATAATGCTTTCAGAAACAATGTGGGGAGCAATCCATACAACACTGGGTTGAAGAATCCTTCGAATTATTCATGGGTGAACAATAGAGGTCCAGCACAACCCCTCGTTTATCACCCTCGTCCTGAACCTAAGACTAACATAGAGGATATTTTATCAAAGTTTATTACAAGTGTTGAGACTAAGTTCACCAATCAGGATGCATCAATTAGAAATTTGGAAACTCAGATTGGTCAACTGACAAACATGATATCTGGGAGACAGCCAGGAGGCTTGCCTAGTAACACAGAGAAAAATCCGAAAGAGCAAGCAAATGTAATCGTTCTGAAAAGTGGACTTCAGCTAGAAGGTTCGAAAATTCCTGAAGCCGTGACACCTTTGCAAGAAGAAAAAGTTGAAAAAGAAAGAAATACAGAATAACTCTGAACCATCTAAGGAGGATAAGCTTCAAGAAAAGACTGAAGATGAAAGAATTCGGAAACTCCCTTACCCACAGAAATATCAAAGGGAGAAATTAGATAAACAATTTGCTAGGTTCTTGGAAATTTTAAAACAATTGCATATTAATATTTCATTTTCTGAAGCCATTTTGCAGATGCCAACTTATGCCGAGTTCTTGAAGGACATCCTGACCAACAAAAGAAAGATAGAGGAATCTGGACTGGTGAAACTTTCATTCCAGTTGTTGTGCTATAGATCAACAAGATCTTCCTCAGAAATTGAAGGATCCAGGGAGTTTCACAATTCCATACTCAATTGAAAATTTCTTTTGTGCTAATGCTCTATGTGACTTAGGTGCCAGCATTAATTTAATACCATACTCAGTATTTTGAAGTTAGGCATAGGTCAACTTAGAGAAACGAAGGTTCTCCTTCAACTAGCCGATCAATCAATAAAGAAACCCAAAGGATTACTGGAGGATGTACTAGTTAGGGTTGACAAATTCATATTTCCTACTGACTTTGTCGTTCTTAATATGCAGACTGAAAAGGAGCCTCCATTAATCTTGGACAGACCATTTCTTGCCACGAGAAGAACGTTGATTGATGTTCAACAAGGAAAAATAATATTAAGAATAAATGACGAAGACTTATCATTCAATATTGGACAAGTTTTGAAATATCCGATTGATAATTCTTCTTGTTTTGCAATTGATATTTTTTATGAACATGGCAGGGACAATATCGATGAGATAGTGGAGACCCAGATGAAGGATGCTAAAAATGAGGAATTAGAAAAAGAATTAATGAATGAAGATTCTAGTATAGAGGAGTTAGAAGAAGGAGATTTACCACCCCCTATTCCTGAACTCAAAACCTTACCTGTGCATCTTAAATATTATTTTTTAAAAACTAATAAGTTCCATGTAATTGTGTCTTCATTATTGACAGAAGAAATGGAGAACAGGTTACTTGAAGTACTCCGCAAACACAGAAAGGCTATAGCTTGGAGCATAACAGATATCAAGGGAATTTTCCCTTCTATCTCCATGTACAAGATTTTGATGGAAGAAAATAGTAAATCCGTAACCCAATTTCAAAGGAGACTTTATCCAATGTTGAAGGAAGTAGTGTAGAAGAAAGTTGTTAAGCTACTAGATGCAGGGATTATCTACCCTATCTCTGATAGTAGCTGGACTAGCCCGGTACAAGAGGTCCCCAAGAAAGGTGGGATGATGGTTATAACGAACACACAAAATGAGCTCATTCCCACACACACAGTTATTAGCGAAAGTTAAATGATGCTACCCGTAAAGACCACTTTCCACTTCCATTTCTTGATCAAATGTTAGAAAGAGTTTCTGGTCATAAATATTACTGCTTTTTTGACGGATATTCTGGTTATAACCAAATTACAGTGGCTCCTGAAGATCAAGAAAAAACAACTTTTACATGTCCTTATGGCACTTATGCTTATCACATAATGCCATTTGGATTATGTAATGCCCCTGCAACATTCCAAAGATGCACGATGGCCATATTTTCATATATGAATGAGAGAATCTTAGAAATCTTCATGGATGACTTTACCATTTTTGGAGAATCATTTGATCATTGTTTGTCAAATCTATCTCAAGTACTTCAAAGATGTGAAGATAGTAACCTTTCTTTGAACTGGGAAAAGTGTCATTTTATTGTGCATGAAGGAATAGTACTCGGGCACAAAATCTCTCAACAAGGTATAGAGGTTGATATGGCCAAGGTAAAGGTTATAGCAGACTTACCACCCCCAACTTCGATCAAGGGTGTGAGAAGTTTCTTAGGACATACAGGATTTTACAGACGCTTTATAAAAAGACTTCTCCAAAATAACTAAACCTCTAACCACCTTACTTTCTAAAGATGTTAAATTTGATTTTGATGATGATTGCTTAAATTCCTTTAATATCTTGAAACAGAAGCTAATCTCTGCACCTATGGTAGTAGGACCAGACTGGAGTCTGCCGTTTGAATTGATGTGCGATGCCAGTGATGGAGCAATCGGGGCCGTGCTTGGACAAAGAAAGGAGAAAGTTTTCTATGTTATTCATTATGCAAGTAGAACGCTGAATCCAGCACAATTGAATTATGCCACAACAGAGAAGGAATTCTTAGCTGTCATCTATGCTTTTGATAAATTTCAATCCTATTTAATCTGTTCCAAGGTGATTGTGTATACAGACCATGCAGCAATTCACCATTTAATGGAGAAGAAAGAAGTCAAACCCATACTATTGCATTGGATACTATTACCACAGGAATTTGATGTTGAAGTGAAGGATAAGAAAGGACCAGAAAACTTGGTGGCAAATCACTTACCTCATTTGGAACCACCTCCAGAAGAGGAGGGAGACATCCTAGAAGAATTTTCCGATGAAATGATGTTTACAATGGAAACATTATTCAAGGTAAAACATTTTTATCAAATTCCCTGGTTTGCTGATATTGCTAATTACCTTGCAGAGAAATAGATTCCAAAGAGTATGACAAAGCAGCAAAAAGCCAAGTTCTTTTCTGACCTCAAACATTACATATGGGAGGAGCCCATACATACTCAAGGGAATAGATTCTCTATTTTTTTACTAAGTAACAGAAAGAAAAGCAACGACTGGTTATCAAATGATTGAACAACCGGGATCAATTTACTTACGATACTTAGTTGACGTACACCCTATACATGGAGCGGAGTCGATCCCCAAAACTAATGGTCCTAGAACCACATCCGCCAAAGTTTTGCAATGTGGATTCTATTGGCCCACCATATTCAAGGATGCACAAGCCTACTGCAAATTGTGTGACAAGTGTCAACGAATGGGTAACATTTCTTGACATAATGAAATGCCTCTGAATAATATATTAATTTGTGATATTTTTTATGTTTGGGGGATAGATTTTATGGGACCATTTCCTAAGTCTATGAACAATGAGCATATCCTAGTAGCCGTAGACTATGTATCTAAATGGGTTGAGGTCATAGCTACCCCCACAAATGATGCAAGAGTGGTGGTCAAATTCTTAAAGAAAAATATTTTCACTCGTTTTGGTACTCCTAGGACAATTATAAGTGATAATGACACTCATTTCTGTAATAAGTTGTTCTCAGGCCTTTTGCAAAAATATAGTGTTACTCATAAGGTTAGCACGCCCTATCATGCCTAAACCAGTAGACAAGTAGAAATTTCTAACAGAGAATTGAAAAGGATATTAGAGAAATATGTGAATGCATCTAGGAAAGATTGGTCCTTAAAACTAGACGATGCACTATGGGCATACAAGACAGCATTTAAAACTCCTATAGGTATGTCCCCATATAGATTAGTATTAGAAAAGCATGCCATCTCCCTGTAGAACTGGAACATAAAGCATATTGGGCTACTAAGTTTCTTAACTTCGATATGAAATCCATTGGTGAAGACAGGTTGTTGAAGTTGAACGAACTTGAAGAAATTCGGGAAATGGCTTATGAAAATGCCAAGCTATACAAAGCAAGAACCAAGAAAATTCATGATAAGAATATCCTTTCTAAAGAATTTATCCCAGGCCAACAGGTTCTTTTATATAATAGCAGATTAAGGCTTTTTCCAAGAAAATTAAAATCTCGATGGACAGGTCCCTTCAGAGTGGTCCAGGTATTTCCATATGGAACCATTGAAGTTCAACTACTATCAGGAGGCAATTCTTTTAAGGTAAACGGTCAACGTCTCAAGCATTCCATAGGAGGTAAGGTTGAAAAGGAAGGCCACTCACTACCCTTATTAGACCCCTGAAGATGAAAAGGCAAAAGTCAAGCTAACGACTATAACTTAAAACTACACTGTCTAAAACCCTTTTCTTTTCTTTCAATAATGAGTTTTCAGTTAGATTAAATTTGTAGTTTCAGAAATGTCTGTCACGGCCATGCCTCACCATGTCACGGCCGTGCGTCAAGCTGACAATCCTACTCTGTCACAGCCGCGCAAACACCAGAAGCAATCCCTTCGCACGATCGTACTTCTATAGGTTCTGTCATGGCCATGAAGAAAATTTCACGGCCGTGCCCCACTTTTAGACAAGATCAACACGTGGCGACCATCCAGCAGCGCCACCGAAAAAAAATGCGCGTGCCCTAAAGGCACGGCCATCCTGTTCGATCAACAGAGGAAGCGTCGTTTGCCACTTCTCTCCATCGAAGAAATCGCCGTCACCGCCGCTTCTTCATCGGAGATTGACCGTCGCAGCTACGCCGCCATCAATCTCCGATCCAGGCGCCGCCGCCAGCGCCATTCACCTCACTGACAGACGTGCCGCCGCCAGCGCCATTTGCCTCATCGACAGAAGCGCCGCCGCCAGCATCGTTCGCCCTTTTCTCCATCGAAGATCCACCGCCCCGGTCGCCGCCGCTTTTCCCAACTATAGATGCACGTCGGTCGCTGCCCACCACCGTTCGGCCAATCTCGTCGGACAGTCTCATCCCTGCCTCCCTCATCACCGCCATCTGACTGACGCCGGACAAAAGCGCAGCTCTGCTTCGTTAATCCACTGCTTACTCGTCATCGTCATCTTCACCGACGATCGGAAATCAACCGCCACAAGCCGCTCCTTCGTCGCTGCCTCTTCACCAGCCATCGACTATCGGTGGCGATCGTCATTGCGCACGATCGTGCTTCTCCAGTGCGGCAAGCCGTGATCACACAACACAGCCGTGCTTCTCCAGTGCGGCAAGTCGTGATCAAACAGCACGGCCGTGACTCTCTGTTGCACGGCCATGACAGTGTACTTTTCTTGGGGCGCAAATGTCGGCACCTGCACCTAAACGGAAATGGCCGGTGAGCTGTCCTCCGTGGAGGCCACAGCCAGTACAAGAAGAACCTCTTCCTCCTGAATTGATACCATAGCCCCCTCGCCTTCAGTTTCGAGATGCTAAATAACGAAAAAGGTTTGATACGTTAAAAACACTTGGTCTCAGCGTCACTCGGTTTCTGCATATGGAGTCAATGGAAGAATTTTTATTGAAGGATGATGTGCTACTCATGTTTGACAATATTGGATTGCATCACTTTGCGACGAGTTATTGGTTTACATACGAAAGGTTAACACTTGAGTTTCTTTCCTCATTTTTGACTAACAAGGATTATTCAGTTATCACTTTCAGAATGCACAATAGCGAATTCAGGTTGACAAAGGAGGAATTCTGCAACATTTATCATTTTCCCTTGGATGGCCTTAAGAAACAACGTGTCGATTTCGACTGTAAGGAGTTTTGGAAGGATATCACGGGAGAAGTTGTGTTTCCAGGGTGAACAGCTAAAAGCACGTCAATCCAAAATCCTATTCTGAGATACGTACATCGCTTTGTTTTATGTGGGTTGTTTCCTCGAGCTAATAGTGAAGGTGCGGTCACTCAACTCCAGTTATACATTATGTGGGCCATGTTAAATCATGTTGTGGTGGATATTGGTGATCAATTGATTAGGCATTTTCAGAAAAATGCAATCAGAGTCTGCGGCATTATTACTGTAGGCGGGTTGATAACTTCTATTGCCCAACATTTTCATATTGATTTGGAGCAGGACATTCAGATTCCGGGAAGTATATTTTTGAATAGATATGCACTGAGTGCCATGCAATTAGTTATTCATGATAGTGATCAAAAGGCAAACGTGTTCAAGTTTGATAACATTTCTATACCTATACCTTCCGTTGATATCGATCGACTCACAATCTTTAATCACGATAACTAGTTGTTCTTCTCGGCCCTAGGGGCAGCACCGCAAGCCCCACCTACTAGGACACATGCCGTCGAGGCAGGCCCTTCCCGCACTTCGCCACCAGCACCAATGGAGTCAAACACTGCTCAGTTGTCGTCAGCATATGACCTTAATGCTATCTATGATCTTCTTTCTAATATGCAGGGACAGATTACTGACTTGGCCGCCGAGCATCGAGAGACTGCACGTATGACTCGTCAGATGTACGCTTATCATCTCAGCAAGGGCCACTTGGCACCTTCCCCGCCTGCATCACCTGAAGAAGACTAGTACTTGGTCGTTTCTCCTCTTTTATTTTATATTTTCCCACTTATGTATTTTCCTTTTCTTTTAGCATGTTAATCGTAACACTGGGGCAGTGTTTGGTTCTGGCTTGGGGGGATTTCATGCACTTTTATGAAAACCTTTTGCACATTAGTTGTGACCCTTTTTGCATACTAGATATGTGATAAACTCAATGTTGTGGTCAGTGCATCATTTCTCTCATGTTACATATTTCATTGTCTTAAAGTTCAGTGTCAGGGCATTGCTTATCTTATGAAATTAAATTATTGTTATTTTTATCAGTTAACACCAGATTATTGGGAAATGGTAAGAGTTTTGTTGCCGAGAAAATGAATCTACTCTTTAAATTGCACTTTTGAAATTATCTACTATGATATGACTCTTGATTATACTTGTATCTTTCTTGAAGCATAAAATCTTTTTGGAGCTTATAATTATGCTAATTAATTTTAATGTTAAAGTGAATGAAAAGAGAGCTAGTTGAGCTCCAACAATTAAGTGAAAAGTATAAAGTATCCTCTGGAACCTTGGTGTGTCCGGATAATTAGATCCGTAGGGGATTCTTGCCTGGCGACCTAAGGGCATCTGCTCTGGGATCCGTCGATCGAAAGCCAGTTACATGGACCACTTTGTGTAATATGGAGGATTACTAAATTCTTAAAGTGAAAAAAAAAATTTCTTAATGCTGAAATGTGAAATAATAATAGTATGAAAATAAGCTCCTTAAATGTTTGTGGTTCAATATTGATACTTTTATGAGATGGATGAATATTGTATGTAAATAATGCAGGGAGGACGGTTAAAGGTTCAGAATTTTGTAAGGCTGGGCTTAGTTTGAGAAAAGATACTTTGATGATGGCTGTGTAAAAGAGCAATAGGAGAAAAGTATTAGATATCGCAATGGAGCGAGGGCTTGTCTGACAAAATTGCTTGAGGACAAGCAAAATATCTAGTTTGGGGGAATTTGATGTATAGAATTCATGCATAATCTTTAGGCCAAATTATTCTAACTTTAAGAGTGTTTCATGATTTAAAGAGGAAAAAGTAATATAAATATAGAGAAATTCCCAAAAGATTTACTACTACCTAAGCTTGATTGAATTTATGACAGGGAATGGAAGTACGTTGGATTTTGGACGGAAAAGTCATGGGAAACAAGTTTTTACAGCTGTCACAGCCGTGCCAATAGATGTCACGCCCGTGCAATGAAGAGCGGAATTCAATCTTTCTATCACAGCCACGCGGATGAATTTCACGGCCTTGCAAATCGGAGGCTTGGAACTGACGTTCTATCACGCCCGTGCAGAAAATGATCACGGTCGTGCGAATTGAAGGCTAATTGACGTTCGGTCACGGTCGTGCAGTATGTCGTCACGCCCGTGTTGCGAAAGACCAGAAATTTATGTTCTGTCACGGCCGTGCCACTTGAATTTCACGACCGTGACAACGGCAGTTTTAAGCCATTTTTATCCATCTTTTTTATAAGATTTCGGGTTGTTGAGCCATGTTACGGGAAAAACTATTTAAGAAGACCCCAAATCAATTGGAAGAACAACTTTGGAGGGCATAATTCAGAAGTTAAAGGCTTGGTGAAGGAGATCTAGAGGCTACAACGAAATTCTGCCGGAAACTCGAGAGAGGACGATAGAATTAGGAGTAGTTCTTCTTATTTTTTTTCCTGAAACATTATTTAGATTGATGTACCCTAGTTTATTAGAGTAGTTCTTTAGGATTTTCTTGATTGAACTCTATTCTTTATGAATTCTTTGTACGATTAATTGATGGATCAATAGCATGCTTGTGGTTTTATTGATTGTTGCCTGAGATTTATTCCTTTGAATCTTTCGATTATCTGAAAAGAAGTCTTTAGATTCTCTAAAGTTTTTCTCTGAATTTTCTCTTACATGCCATAATTGGGGAAATCGCAAGAGATCCAATTGTGTTGTTGTTAAGGTGACTTGAGAAAGCCCTTAACTTTATATTCCAGTTGAATGCGTTTTGAGATTGAATAGATTAGATTAAATTCCTAAAGGAATATTCTCTTTTATTGATCTCAAAATAGGGTTTAAAGCATGAAATATCGGTTAAATCAAATTGGGAATTTTACTTTATTAATTCATCATCTTTTGTCTAGAATTCATATGTAAGTAGCGGTATTAATCAAGATAAGTCATATTCATCAAATATATACTTTTAAACTCCATTGATCATATTCTTATATCTTTATTAATTATTCAACTTATTTTCACATTAAACAATTTATTCATCTTTTCTCAAGTTATAAGCAAGAGAAGTTATTCATTATTTTTTGTCCTCGTGGGAACGATACTTTATACTCATCATTTTATTACTTGAGCGACTAGTGCACTTGCTATCAATTCTACACGCATCACGAACCTCCCTCGTCGCCGTCGCGCTCATCGCCCTCCTCCTTTGCTCTTCTCTCTTCGCATGCTACCGCGCTTCGACCTACCTGCTTCCGCTTTCGCGAGACCCATCGTCGTGCCGTCAACTCTGCGCAGATCCGTGACGTTGCAGACAGATCTGCACAGATTCATGACGTCGCCGACAGATCTGCGCAGATCCGCAACGCTACCAACCTCCGCGACCCCATCGAGCTTCGCTATTGACTAGATCTGTGCATGAGAGGGTCAGATCCAACCGTCGGCGACCTCCGCCGCAACCATCGCCGACCTCTGCGATGACTAGATCTGCATGTGAATCCAACGGTCGTCGAGCTCCGCCGCGAGAGCCCCTCACCACCGTCGGGCATTCTTTGATCTCGTTCGAGAAGCTCTCGCTGCTGCACGCGCTTCGACCTCGCTCCTCGCCGACGCAATCGTCGCCTCGCGACCCCTCGCCGTCACCTCGCGATCCATCGCTATCGCCGCCTTGTAATCCATCGCCGCGACCCTCAACCTCGCCCATCGTTGTTGGCCTCTCCCGCTGCCGCTGACCTTGCCCACCACCGCCGACCTCGCCTACCGTTGCTAGCCTCTCCCGCCGCCACTGACTTCGCCCACCACCGCCGACCTCGCCCGGCGACTGGCTCCGCCCCCTTCGCGATCCACCCTCGACGGTCAATCTCGCCCTTGACACCCTCGACCGTCAATCTCGCCCTCGAAGCCCCGCCGCCTGCCGCCACTCGCCACTGCCTGCCCCGCTCGCCGCCGCCTGCTCCACTTGCCGTCACCCGTTAATCTCATGAAGACTAAGCCTAATAGAGATTAGTAAAATTTGTGATTCAAATTAATGATAAACTTTCTAATTTGTGAATTTGTATACACTTGCACTTTGATGTGGTTTAAGTGCACTTTGATATGGTTCGATTCTTGTATACCTACTTGTGAATTCCATTTCATTTGTCATCAAAGAATTTGTATGCATTTGCACTTTGATGTGGTTTAAGTGCACTTTGAAGTGGTTTGATTCTTGTATACGTACTGGAACATGATTGTCGAAAGGATGAATTCCATTTCATTTGTCGTCAAAGAATTTGTATGCACTTGCACTTTGATGTGGTTTAAGTGCACTTTGATGTGGTTCGATTCTTGTATGGTGAATTCTATTTCATTTGTCATCAAAGAATTTGTATGCACTTGTACTTTGATGTGGTTCGATTCTTGTATACGTACTTGAACATGATTGTCGAAAGGGTGAATTCCATTTCATTTGTCGTCAAAGAATTTGTATGCACTTGCACTTTGATGTGATTTAAGTGCACTTTGATGTGGTTCGATTCTTGTATACATACTTGAACATGATTGTCGAAAGGGTAAATTCCATTTCATTTGTCATCAAAGAATTTGTATGCACCTGCACTTTGATGTGGTTTAAGTGCACTTTGATGTGGTTTGATTCTTGTATGGGTGAATTCCATTTCATTTGTCATCAAAGAATTTGTATGCACTTGCACTTTGATGTGGTTCGATTCTTGTATACGTATTTGAACATGATTGTTGAAAGGGTGAATTCCATTTTATTTGTGGTCAACATATCGCACATCAAATTACAACTCAAAAAATTGTAAGCTAATCATAAGCTAATCAAAAAATTGTAAGCAAATTACAATGGAGGCGGCAGGGCGACAGAGAGCGGTGCTGGCGGGGCGAGTGAGAGAACGGCAGCGGCGGGGTGAGGGAGCGGCGGCGGGGGTGAGAGAACGGCAGAGGGGGCGAGAGAGCGGCAGAGGGGGCGAGAGAGCGGCAGAGGGGGCGAGAGAGCGGCCGGCGGCGAGGAGATCGCGCAGATCTGGCTGGAGAACGCGTAGATCTCGTCGGGGGACGAAGGTCACCGCAGATCCATCCGCTCTCTCGCGTGTGGTTGGCAGGATCGTGCGGCGGCTGCGGTCGTTCTCGGCGAGATGGCAGAAGGCGAGAGTGCTACGGCCAATCTCTGACGGCAGTGGTCCACCTGGGCAAGAGAGGGGGCGGCGGCAGCGGTCGAGCTGGGCGAGAGAGGGGTCGGTGGTGTCGAGGGATCTCGAAATGTGGCAGCGACGAAGGATCTCAACAACAGATCTGGCGACAACGGCGAGGGACCTCGGCAACAAATCAGGGGACAGAGATAGATCGGCTCGCGGCGACCGATCTCGGCTAGCAGAGGGCCGATCAAGCGCACGTCCACGGGGGAGAAGGCGCTATCGTGGACGTAGAGGAGAGAGAGAGAGAGGAGAGCGCCGCACGATCGAGAGATTATTAGGGGAAAAAAGGGACGTAATCTCGACCATCGATCGTGAATCGGACGGCCGAGATGATTGAAATCGTGCAAACCGTGGATTCCAACATGGGCGGCTGAGATATTGGTAGCATGGGAATTACAAGTGAATTCATGATTTCTTTCCCATTTTTTTTATTATTCTGAGAATAAAGAGAACTGATAACATGAAATTTAATTACTAAAAATTTTAAATTCACCCGAAGCAAAATGGAAGTGCCAGCTGAAGCAGTTCCTGGTGCTATCTACCAATTATAACAATCTCATCCAAAATTAACAAATTACAAAACCCTTTTATACTTCATGGTTTAGCAACAAGGTAGTTCTTTAGGATCCAATTTCTGACCTCGCCGGTCAAAAAAACGAATTATAGTAAGTTAATTAAGGGTAAGGAGGTCAGAGTGTGTGTGCCCTTGTGTCACTGTTCACATAAGCTGTTAAGTACAAGTAGAAAATTCCATTTTGCCCATACCATTTGGCATCCACTTACATCTTGGAGATGGTGCAATGTTGAACAGCAAAAATTCCGTTCAAATAGCATAAATTCTGTCGATATCAGTGTCGGAGAGGTCAGAGTTGTAATGAAATGAGTTCGAGTTTTTTCTTAGATTCTTCTCCTTCTTCCTGATGGATCGTGTGCGTTTGGACTTCACCACATAGAAAGTCATGGTTCCAAGAACACCAGCCATTATCACTGCCCCTATTACTGTTACCAGGATAGCTGCCCACTCAAAGTGTCGACCCACCACAATATAGGAGGAAGCAATGAAAGCAACCGTGGTGCAAACAGATGCTAACCACATTAGCTTGTTGATGACCTCCACAACCCTCCTCTCTGCCTTTGTTTCTCCCCTGACAACTGTTATCTGAACCACCACGACGGCCAAGGAGGTGAACAAGGCGATTGCATTGAATATGAAAAAGATCTTGAAACTTGCACTGTGAACAACCACCGCTTCTCCATTCTCCTCCGTTCCACCGGGCACTGTGAAGATAGCCGCAAAGGCCACGGTTGCAAAAAGTACGGCAACCACAGTGACAGAGTTTGTGGCATTGTTAATGCCTATCCTGTGGAGCTTCCTAAGTTCTTTGGCAATTCCATTAACATTTTTGTTTGTTTTACGTGTCTGCTCTAGCTGTATATGGACATCCTTCTTTATCTCAGTGACTGTCTTCCGCAACTCATCTCTTGGCTGATTTAAGTCATTAGCCTTAACTGCACCATGACGAGACAAACATTCCTTAATTTCTGCAGACTCTTCCGACAGAGGTAGGCCATCAGCAATATCATATGCAGTCTTATGATCTCTTGTCAGAACATTCACATGTGTATCTGGGAGGCGAAGCAGAAAACTCACTATCTGCAAAAAATAAAAAAGCAATTGGAACAAGAAAATTGCAAAAAAAATCAAATTATTCCTAGTGTGCAAACATCTTTTGGCACAATTTTTTGAAACATTGATTGTAGTTTAAATATCTTGCAACAACAAAAAAAAACCATTTTGGTTCAAATTGGCTAAACAATTAATATGAATTGAAGAAAAATCATGTTGACAGATGATTGGCCAGTTATCTTTCACAAATGGATGAAGGAAAACAATAAGAAAGAGAGCCAATTGTATTGACCAGCTATGAATGGATCAGTAGCGTTTACATGCATACATCATACCAACAATTGGAAGGAATACATTTAACCACGTGGAAGATGGATATGAAGACCCTATTAATAGCGGATGAAAGAATAGGGAATCAGTAAAAGTAACAGAATGACATGATTGTTATTTATTAGAGATCAGTAATCTAGATGCAATAAAATTTTACTTAACATCATAAGAATACCTCTGCTCTCTTTTTTCTTGTTGCAACATGCAAAGCTGTGTTTCCAGCTCTATCTGGAAGCATCACTATAGCTGGGTCAGCCTCCACGAGGGATTTAACCACGTCACAACTTGTTCCTTTTACTGCCATGTGCAAAGCAGTCTGTCCCTTCTTATCAGTCCTTCTGGCAACCTGTGAATCCTTTGCTAGTATTGCTTTTACAATGTCAACATGCCCTTGCCGGGCAGCAAAATGAAGAGCATTTTTTCCATTATTTTTTGTTAATTCAATTGAGCTTGAATCGTGGGCTAATAAGAGGTTGACAACTTCAGTATGACCTCTTGTTGCTGCAGTAATAAGGGGGGTTGCATTTGATTGACCGAATGTCTTAATGAGAGCTGGGTCATGATCCAAAAGCACCTGAATTATTGCTGTACACATGTCATTAGTGAAAATCTTCTACATTGGTAATGTGAAAGAACAAGTAGTCGAGAGAAGAGCCTGTTTTATAATACATTATTTCAATAGGATGTTTTACAATATATTTCATGTCAAGAACCCGTCATTTATTCAGGCTGAGCTTTTCAATCTCTTTATATTTAAAAAAGATAATGAAAAAGACATCACCACTGAAAGTAAGAAGTTTCCATGAACAACCTGTGGCAACAATTGAAGTAATGGAATAACCAAGTATGCCACCGGGGACTAGGTTCTAGGCGTTGATAAATGATGTGAGCCCAATAACATAGAGAATCTCATTCTTTCTTGCCACCCTTTTGAATTATGTCCCATTAGAATTACCAATGTTAGGGAGCTTATCATTCTAAGTATCTCCATCTGTCACCGACTAAAATGTTTTTTTTTCTGAGGCAAAAGGATGATTGGCGACTTTTGCATGTATATATTACTATACATAAAACTGTGTCATCCATGTGTATATTACTATATCAATAAAACTGCACAAGTGTGGGTTCTACGAAGAGAGCCCGTAAAAAGAAAGCAATGTGGAGCAACTACCCTAATCCCCATCTCGGATGAGAAAGAAAACAGGGTGAACAATATTATCACATCTCTCACCATAGAAAATGACTCGATTATGCTGTAGCCATATGGCCCAGGTGACTACCTAAAAAAGTCCCTAGTGGTGCCCTCCAGCTCTGGCTGCCCCGGCTGCAAAGGACTGAAGTGACTGCCAAAATGCCTCGGGCACTGAGTGAGCGACACGCATCGATGAATATGTTAATCTTTATCGTCAATTTGCATGTCATAATCAGGGCATATGAAATAGAATTTTGATAGTTTTGATGATCCAAAAATCTCATATAGCCAGCAAATTGAATTTACCAAATCACATTTTGGCAGGCTCTCTCTTTTCTGTAGGTGGAAGATACAGCGAGAGAAGCATATTTGATGCTTCAGTACAAGAAGTTTCTTACCCGTCAACTAGCTTTAAGGTAATGTAAAAGAACCCCTTGCACTACATATTCAAGAGAGATATTACTAATTACTAGTTGCCACTTATCAATCTCATAACTTTAAACAATTGACATCATTTTATCAATCTTGAATATAAGAATACTACTTCCCAAGCTTCTCTACTCAGGGTATACTAACTGAATCATGCTCTTAGACCTTTTGGCTAAAACAAGAAAGTAGGCAAAATGAAAGTTTTAGACCATAATTTTGCTCACCTCGATGCCCCTCTCGTGCTGCCACATGGAGTGGATCTAAACACGATTTGTTCTTCTTTCTGAGACTTTCCCGATCCGAGTACTTGAGCAGCTCCACAACCACGTCCAGGAACCCCTTCTCGGCGGCGATGAACAAAGCCGTTTCATCGACCTCATTCACCTCATTGACGACGGCCGTGCGGATCTCCGCCACCTCGGCGTCGAAATCCGCCCCGATTGCGGTTCCCATCATCTGCGCGTCGATCTCCCCGAGGATCGCCCGCACGCCTTCCAGGTCCCCACGCTGCGCGGCGAGGTGGAGCTCCGTGTCGTTATGCCTGCCCGTCACCTGCTTGACGTACTTCTTCTTCGAGGACCCCCAGTGGTCCATCCTCTTGCCGGAGTTTGAGAACGCCAAGGACGGCGACACCCCGGCCTGGTCCATCATCCGCTTGCCTGAGTTGGAGAAGACGAGCGCCGGGGAGGCGCAAACAGCCCGGGGGGACGGCGAAGGCGACATTCCTACGAGCTTGTCGAGGCGCTTGCTGGAGTAGGAGAGCAGCAACGCCCTGACGGACGTTGACATCTTTGGCGACACGTAGGGGTTAGGGCTCACCCATCCCAGCTCAATGTCCTTATCACCTCCTGCGAGAATTCCTTAATGGATTAAGACCGTAGAATCGTATGAGGCAACCAAAGAACTAACCTTTATCGAATGGGAACGCCATTGCTTTCTTCCTTTAGCTCCGCCAGCGCCGTTGTCGTCCTCGCCGTGCCGTCGCCGTCCCCGTCCCCGTCCCCGTCCCCGTCGTCGTCGTCGTCCCCGCTATCCACCTCCTCCTCCACCACCACCACCTCCTCCTTCTCCTCCTGCGTTAATGGCTATCGTTTATTTTTTGGGGGCCCAATTCGTTCTGCGAGGAAAAGGAGAAGGGGGTGGAGAACGAGCCATGCGAAGGAAGGAAGGTGGTGGTGGGAAGGAGGCACATAATAATAAAATAATTAATTATTCAAATATATAAATTAATTACTTAACTACTATAATAATAGTAATAATAATAATAAACCTAACTATAAATCGTAATTAGCCGTCTTCTCCTCATACATGGCGGTTTTGAAGGTTGCCACATCAGATTTCCTTGTACACGTAAAAAAGGTAGTTTCGTGGGCTGACCTGTTGCATCTTTTCCTGGTTTGGGGCCCAATGTAGATGTCCTGCTGACCCTTGAGCGCGGTGTACAGATGGGCTTTCAACTATGGGCCCATCTGTCGAAAGTTTTTAAGGCTATGCAACTGTGGTTTCCCATTTTAACGTGAAAAAAAGGATAAATATCAAAATAAATAAATAAAATAACAATCCGAACTTTCACAGATTCATGAGTAGGATGATTAATTAAAACTTTTATATGTTTAGTCTAATCTGTAATGTATTATAGTATGGTACAATATTAATACGCTGAATGCTACTTTCTTCATGGCCCATGTTGTTGTTGTTGCAATTCCTTGTCAATTAGTCGGACTTGTTAGTAAATGTGCATAACTTTTTGCAAGTTAAATTTCAATTCTTCTGAATCATTGATGAATATTTAATTGGACGGATTAATTTTAGTGATAATTAGATGGAACTAAATATAATGATAAGAATTGTCGAACAAAATAGGTGATTTAATATATCAGGTCTAATTTTTGGTTTCATATCATTTTCCACCACTTGTCATGGCAGAATCAAATATAATTATGGATTTAGTTTTAGTTGTCAAAAAGAACCTGCTGTCGCCCCTGACCGAGGGGGACGCGTCCGAAAGCAGGAGTGGATGTCCCAGGCACGCACGCGAGCAGGTGGGCGCAGCCGGGACAAGTCTGAGTTCTAGGACTTAGACGGGGACGTGTGCTCTCTTGAAGGCCGACTAGTAGAGAGGACTTTGGAGGATGAAGACTTGAACTCCTAACGTGAGTAGGAGATCAATAGGAGGATGTGCAGTGCAGGGCCAGGCGAGTCCTAATGTGAGTAGAAATATGAGGCCGGGCATCTCCTAGGTCGAGTAGAACTTGAGGAGGATCTTCCTCATGGCCAGACCTCTCTCCCTGACCGAGAGGCGCTTGGAGTCGAAGACCTGGACGGACTTGGAGTCTTGAAAGCAGCTGGGCGCATGAGGAGTTCCACAGTCCGAGTGGGACTTGGACTCTTCCATCGAGCGTGGTCCGGACGCAGTGCGAGCACGGCGGGTGCCAGGCAGGTGCACGGCAAGTCCGAGTTTGAGTAGGAACCTGGACTGGCAGAGACATCTTTAGACTTCAAGGGGTCAGATTTTATACTCCTATTCTTAGGGGATTTTTCTAAAGAAAGGCTTACATGTCTAATAGGATTAAGTCCATAGTTAGAGTAGGAGTTGTGGCTCCTTAACCCTATAAAATGACATGTAATCAAGGCTTGTAAACACATATGAGATTGTTCAATAATATTCTTTACTTCTTCTCTAAACTCAGAGCCTCTCTCTCTTCTCTCTGCGTGGGGTGTTTCGTTGTGCATCCAGGCTGAGTCCGGGACACATCCAAAGGAGTGTTGATAGGAGACTGAGTAGGGTTTGGCCGAGCCGCATGTCTGAGGTTTCAGGTCTGAAGCGTAAGGTCGTGATAGCATGGTATTAGAGCTTGAATTTCGACTATGTCAAGAGAAGGAGAAGGCGCGTCGAGCAAGGGCCGTTCATCGAAGGCCGAAGACATGATGCGAGATTGAGTCCAAGGTGCAGATGGTGGGAAAAAGAAGAAGAATACTCAAGCTAAATCAAGAGACCCCGGTGGGCGCATTGAGAAAGATGTGGAGACGTTAGGCCAAAGTCTTCAGGAAACGGACAAGATGGTCCGTGGCCTAGAAACGGTAGCGGGAGAACACAGGAGCAAGGCGCGACCGCACACCAGGAGCTGGTCGCTCGCGTTGCTGCCATAGGAGAAGCTATGAAGACACGACTCAAGGCTTTCGAGACAGATCTATTGTTGCTCAAATGCCTACTTTTCGACGCAAGAGGGCTACTATCGAGGACCTCGATGCTGAAGTTCTTGGGACCGATATCAAAGAAATATGATGGCATGCGAGTTGGCGATGGCCATCAATAATTTTCTTTGGTGTCTTGGAAAGGGATTCAAGCCGAGCAAGATCTTGGTTGAGAAGGACAAGATCTTTGAAAAAGGATTCAAAGAATTTAAAGAAACATATATATAAAAATAGATGCATGTGGTGTTGTGATCAAATTTACAAAATAAACCTAGTTAAATGCAAGCCTAATTATATGTTGTAAAATACATGCACTGTGTCCGGGACACATCCAAAGGAGTGTTGATAGGAGACTGAGTAGGGTTTGGCCGAGCCGCATGTCTGAGGTTTTAGGTCTGAAGCATAAGGGCGTGACAACATGGTATTAGAGCTTGAATTTCGACTATGTCAGGAGAAGGAGAAGGTGCGTCGAGCAAGGGTCGTTCATCGAAGGCCGAAGACAACGCGAGATCGAGTCCAAGGTGCGGACGGTAGGAAAAAGAAGAAGAATACTCAAGCTAAATCAAGAGACCCCAGTGGGCGCATTGAGAAAGATGTTGAGACGTTAGGCCAAAGTCTTTAGGAAACGGACAAGGCGGTCTGTGGCCTAGAAGCGGTAGAGGGAGAACACAGGAGCAAGGCACGTCTGCGCACCAGGAGCTGGTCGCTCGCGTTGCTGCCATAGGAGAAGCTATGAAGGCACGACTCAAGGCTTTCGAGACAGATCTATTGTTGCTCAAATGCCTACTTTTCGACGCAAGAGGGCTGCTGTCGAGGACCTCGGTGCCGAAGTTCTTGGGATCGATATCAAAGAAATATGATGGCGTGCGAGTTGGCGATGGCCATCGATAATTTACTTTGGTGTCTTGGAAAGGGATTCAAGACGAGCAAGATCTTGGTTGAGAATGACAAGATCTTTGAAAAGGGATTCAAAGAATTTAAAGAAATATATATAAAAATAAATGCATGTGGTGCTGTGATCAAATTTACAAAATAAACCTAGTTAAATGCAAGCCTAATTATATGTTGTAAAATACATGCATCAAGCTCTCTCTTTCTCCTTCATTTTTTCACAAATCAAGAACTTTGAGAGTGTGGCTAACATACTGTTTCAAAGTTTCTACATAGGATCATCACCCAAGTGACCGGCATGGGTTTTGGAACGTTGTAAGGGAGGAATCATCGACTAAGTTCGATATTTGTGCAGCCTATACCCTAGAGGAAATATGTTGATTTTTCAACTAGCTTAAGGTATGTAGGAGATTCCTATATCGGGGGTTTGAAGTATAATATGTATTGAATGTTGATATAATTGCATTGTTAAATCTAATCGAAATATGGTTAGAAAATCATGTCGAAAACATGATTTTCATCGACGGAAGAACCCAATTCGAGTTTTGTGTCCAACTGGAGTTTAATGGAACCTAGGTGCGATTCGAAGTTAGCCAGGCCTAGTTTATGTAAACCCAGCCCGAGTCATAGACATACTTGACCCGAGTTTTACCCTAGCTGGGGTTGGGATTACAACATTGAGATTGGGTTGGATTAAGCATAGATAGAACCCAACCTATGTTCCAACCCATCCGGCAGAGTTCTAACCTAGAAATAGGAAAAAAAGTGGATCATTGAACCGGTCAAGGTTTGTACTAGCGTGGGCTGAGTTTTGAAGATTTAAATTATATTTTTAAGTATTTAGTTATGGTTAATTATATTGATTGATAGTATCAATTGGTTCTGATCATGATATTGATATGTATTGATCGTAATATTGATTATGATTAAGGATAATCAAAAATAAAAAATTATGATATGCTAATCGATAAGAATCGAGTATGGATTATCGGGCTATGGTTAATTGTCATAGATTGAATAATTGGGATTTATTGTGCATTGTAAACGATGGTATGAAGAATTGTATCATTGAATTGTTAAATTGGTAATTGAGATCTTTATAATTGATTGAGACTTATATGGTCGATGGAGACTCCTGTAGTTGTTATAGGGTGTTATGATCGATAAAGGCCCTTTGTGGTCGATGGATGCTCATGGAGTCAATTGTTAATAATATAATAATTAATGAAGGCCATTGTGATCGATTGAAACCTTTTATGGATCCTTGTAATTGATTTGAGATCCATTGTGGTTTATGGAGATCTTTGTAATCGATTGAGGCCCATTGTTGTCGATGGATACTATAGTGATTAATAATAATAATTGAATTGAATTAATAATTAAATTTAACTATTAATTGAATTACACCTTAATGATTGATTGATAATTGAATTGTGTTATAGTGGCTGATAGATAATTGAATTGCCCCCATCATGTTTGATGGATAAATTGATAATTGTTAATATAATTGATATTAATTAATTGTGCCTAGCACATGGACAATTGATAATTAATTTAAGATAATTTCTAATTGAGTTGAATGGATGTCGGTGATCAGTAAGATATGGGTAATTGCTATGATTGATTTATGCTTTATTATTAATTGCTAATTATATGATTGATCATGAATTATTATAAATAATTGTTTAGTTATCATTCATATATAGATGTTGATATGAGTAACCTTACATATAACTGAGTTACCTCATTGGGCTTTGCCCTTGTATATGGATCCGTGCAGGATGAGATGATAGCAATGTTGAGACGGTTGAAGGCTTTGATGGTTGACATGAATATTGAATATGGACATTGATAGGAATCTCCTATTGTATAGTTATAGGCATATAATCCATACATCATTGGATATTGTACATATAGCTTCTGCATATTATAAAATTTGCCGAAATTGAGTCTAATGTAAACTAGTATGTTGACCAATCACAATAAAGAAAAAAAATGTCATATAATTGATTGACACTACTCAATTAACCTTTTGAATAGACGAAATTTCGAAGCGTTACACCCCACCATATCCCCATTCTTCTACATACACAACCACAACAACTTCTACCACTATCATGGGTATTTAGATCTTCATCTTCTTCATTTGTTTCCTCTTCGACCTTATTTGTTTTCAAAGTCAAGGTCTTTTTTTGGAAACAATTGCTTGTTCATCTTCTTGATTATAATATCATAAGTCAAGAGAGATCCTATGTGATTATCAAAGTTTAGCTTGTTTAAGTCATTCTCTTCAATTGTGATTCTCTTCGTGTGCCACTTGAAAGAAAGGGACCTGAGAAACTTCTTCACTCTTTATGAATTAGTCTGTGGCTCGCTCCAAGATGCTAGGTCATTCACAATATTATTAAAACGTACAACTATTTTATTTATGGACTTATTTTCTTGCATCTTAAAGGATTTTTAAAATGTTTAGTTTAGATTCCCTTACCTTAACGATATATGCATGTGTAATGATAAATTTTCTTCATATTTTATGGGCACTTTGACAATTATAAATATGATTAAATTTCATTGCATCCAAAGTAAAAAAAAAGATGATTTTTTGCTTTTCAATCTAACTTTACAAGTAATCTCTCACCTTTGGTACATTACAAAGATAATTTTTCATACAAATTAAATTCATTTTTCAATTATATCTCAAATGTCAATATCAATAGAACATACATAGACTTGCATTCTATTTTTTCAATAGGCAAAATTAAAAGCAAAAGTACGGGACGATTTGTAATTTGCCCTTCATCTAAAGTAAAACCATGTGATGTCATAGCTCAAAAGATATCTAAATTTTAAAACAATAGAAATTTAGCTCTGATACCAATTGTAGGATCAAAAGCACCAAGAAATGATTAAGTTGTGTATAAAAATTTTAATAAAAAATGTTAAAACCGATTTTAGAAAAAAATCGCAAGCTTATGTAATAGTAAAGAGCAAGTAAGAAGAATCAAACTCAAGAAGATAAAATGTGTTGACGAGGTTCGGTCTAATTTCGGTCTACTATCTCGCTTTAACTTCTCGACCTTCAAACCATCAAAGATCCACTAGCTTTCTTTTTTTCTTGTAGGGAGAGAATAACCATCTCTATACCATATCACATTCTTCTTTACTCAAGAGGTAAGATTCACATCTTCTTACAACGAGCTCTCAAATTTGCTAGATAAGAACATAAAGATTCCTTCTAATTCTCTAGTCTTACGAAGAATGCTCAAATTAGAAGAGGAAATTGATGATTTGCAAATTAGAGCTTTACAAATTGCTTTAGATTAGAAAAAGGTTATAGAGTGATTTTCCTTACTTAGATGATCTTCCTTCAGGCTTTGATATCCCTTTTATAAGCTTCTCTTCAAAATATGATTGTTGCAATTCTTTTAGAAAAGTTGAATACATTATGTCCTCTTTGAAGCAAGCACCCGACTTAGTATTGGACGTCCGCATTGAATAGAAAGTAGTCATTTCACATTTGTCTTTATTCGAAATAGACGTTGTTCCTAGTTCAAATGTTCGTTATGTATAAAAATAGTCATTATTATTGTCTTTTCTGCGCAGTCGTGCACAGTCATCTATTGCTCTCTGCCTTCGGTAGTCTATAGTACATTGTTTACTTTTGGTGCTTAGAATAGGCATCCGAAAATATTTCGATTGTCTGTTTTCAAAATGTCGATCTCTCTATATTCTGTGTCATTGTGAAAGCTCTTTTGGCCGCCCATCTTTATGCTCTTTTGCATTTGTTATCCACAATGGTCATCCAAAATATTTTCATCGTTCGTTTTAAAAATGTCAAGCTCTCTGTATTCTGCTTTCATTTTGGCAACTCTTTTGGTCGTCCCTTTTGTATGTTCTTTTTATGTTTGCTGCCCAGATGACTCTCATCTGAAATTGTTTCGATCATTCATTTTAAAAATTCGAGTCTCTATATTTTGTGATCATTGTGACAATTCTCTTGATCATCCATTTCACTTTTTTTTTTGCATTCGTCGTTCAGAACATACGTCCAAAAATATTTTGGTCGTCCGTCGTAAAATTTTTCAATTCTCTATATTCTACAATTGTTATAACATCTCTTTCGATCATCCCTTTCTTTTTCTGTGGATGCCGGAAAGATATCTGATCGTCCGTTTGATCTACAAAAATCAATAGTGATTTTTTCTTTCAAAAATTAATTACTATGTTGAAACAACACTTCAATTAACGTTAGTACATTATCTTTCTTCTTTGCTGTCGTCAAAATATTTGGATTTTGATCTTTGCACCAACACTAGGAACAATAAATTTTAATCCGACGATTATAATTTTACTGCAGTTTATGCATTGTAAATCAAGCTGCAGTATACTCCTCTGTCCCGGCTTTTTTCATGTAATCGAGACCTACCAGTCCATTATGCAGTATGATATGTTTCTATTACAAAGTTATCTACTGCATGCCGTCATGTAAGTGCCAGCGAAGAGCTGTCTTCTTACAATTAGACTTATTTTTCTTCACTTGCTGTAGAAGTGACATGACTGATGAATGAATATTAACCTACCATGAGCTGGCCATATGTTCTCAGCTTCAAGGCTTTAAGTGTGGATCATATATTAAAATAGTTCTAATGCTCAGCAGAGTTGCTTACTATATTTTCTGGTATTATATCTTGTCAGAAACTTGTCATTAACACTTATTGGTCCCATCATCTTGGCATATAGTGGCGTTGATCAGAAGAGGTTCGTTGCATCCACCGGAAAATGAAGAAAGCTTCTTTGAGGTGATACTTCTCCCACCTGCTAAACTTTAAAGTCATTCTGTGATGAATTTATTATTCCATAATCACATTCGCACTTTGAGATTGTTGTAGTTGCTGAAGGTACATTTATTGTGCTGCAGCCGACGATACTGAATGAAATGTAATTTAGGAATCATCCATGTTAATGTTTAACAGCACAACAAATTAGTATGCTTCTGCTCTTTTAGCTTAAACTCAGTGGTTTCTTTCCTGCAGCTTTTTAGTGGCATGACCAGATTGTTTTAGGCCCCCTTTGTCATGGAAAAAAACACTTATTCCAGTCCTTACTATAATCAAATGAATCAGCCTTGTGTGTTTGTCTTGACGGACATAATCAGACAGAATGAGGACGAGTTGTTTCCTCTGATTGTTGCTATCATTGAGGCCCCATGACACCGGTTGCACTGAAATTTTCAGACTTATTATATAATCATAGCTTATCATCTTGGTTGGGCTTTCTTTGTCGTAATGGTCGAGCAATCACTCCTCAAAAATCTCGCAACCTGTAAAACGAAGTAACATTTGACCCAAGGAGAGTGTTAATCCATCAGTATACATATGGTAAAAGTGTTTCACAATCTCCATGATTAATTCATGGAAGGGGGATCCATGATTAATTCATGGAAGGGGGAGGCTGCACATGTAATATGATGTAGGAGCTAGCAGCTGTCTAGGGTGAAATGATAAGCATCGTGAAAAAGGGTTAAAGATCAGAAAGGATACTTTTTACAGCAGTCTATTCAACCGATGTGATATCTTGGTGATAGATGAAGAATAAAATGAATAAAAGGTCAGTCCTTAGATCTTGATTTGCAAGGATGAAGTTGCCAAAAAATCTTTGGACAGGACATTTCCTTGCATAATTAACTGACATGACCGTCCGATCTCATCATCATATTTCCTGTCCTTTGACCACCATACACATGGTAACAGTGATCCCACAGGAAACCATCTGTTGCTTAATTACAGCTTCCCCTGAGTGCATCTGCTTACTGATATAGTGATATCAATATGCTGCTGGCGCAGTGCCGAGTGTATGCCACATTCTGTTCATGTTTGTTGACCTGTCAGCACTTATCTTTGATTGTTGCTGGCGATGGTGTTTCATTTGCACAGTAATTTGATTTGTTCTTGCTTGCGTGTTATTTTCTGCAAAGTTTTTTGTGCAATAAGTAATATGTCTTCATATGGAAACAATAATGCTACATATAAATGTAGACAACACTTTTCAGCATTGTCCATGGTCTCTCCAAAATAATTTGGCCTTATCAGTAAATGTAATTCCGCTTCACTTCTGTTACAATGTCTGCAAAAAGGAAAATATTGGATTATGACAAGATTTAGGTTTCTGAAACTGCTCCAATAAAGTGAAAACAAGCCAAGTCAGTAAATTCTCGTATGATATACTGGTTCTGATGACATTAAAAGGTCTGGAAAACCTTTGAGACAAAAACAACAAAGAAAATTACATCAGAGTTGGATTTAGAACCACTTCCAATAGAACCAAATTCTAGTCAAACAGATAATACTGGTGCTGAGCTGGCTAGCTCTATCTGATTACCCCCAGCAAGAACTTGTCCCTGTTTGTCCATGCCACGAGCAGAGATCTGCTGAAGAGATAATGAATAGAATCCAACATCACTCACACTCTTCCTGCCACAGTTGAGCTGCTGAGACTTCTTGCAGTAAGCAATGGCTCCCTGAATGGAGCACTCCTCCTCTGAGTTAGCACTGTTGCTCCTCTTCAGCATCTGTGACTGGTGAAAAGCATTAGAACTTGAGCTCGAGGAGGATGAGGAGGTGGAAGAAGAAGAAGAGGAAGACACTGAGGAAGAACACGATGAAAGCTTTGTCGTAAAGTTCCAGTTGATGGCACCGGAGAAAGACTTCCTGTGGACTGACTCCTCTTCCATCATCTTCTCCCTCTCGATGACCTTCATGAGACTGGTAGCACCTGTGCTGTCGTCGAACAAGTACCTCTTCATCTGGATTTGGCTAAGTGGATTCAGGTTCACAGCATTCGTGTAGCCGTCCGAGCACTCCTTGGCCTTCTTGGCCGTGCACGGCTCGTCGGGGCGATCGGATTTGGCGAACAGGGACTTGAGATAGTCCCGGGAGGCCTTCAGCCTCAGGGCCACGGATGACTGCTTGATCGACTTGAGCTTCTTGGACCAAGACTTCTTGTGTCCTGGCCTGTTCTGCACGGACGAGCACTCGGAGAAGTAGACCTCTGCGTTCAGCTCCCCGCTGACGAAGCAAGAGCTTGCGGGCGAGATGTTGCAGGACCCAAACGGAGTTGCTGCTGCAATGCTCGCTGCAGTGGCTGGACCAGTTGAGAACTTCTCCTCCAAGGCCCCCGACGAGAGCTTGGGCGTCTTTTCCAGGAGGACATGGTGCAAAGGTAGCAGCTTTCCTTCGTGGAAGAGCTCGTCAGCAGGGCAGGTGGCGGCCTCTGCCCCCGGCAGGTTGGCGCCCATTCGGAATTCAAATTCTTTGGCGTGCGGAGGGGAGGACATGGTGCCGACCAGCAGGAAGGTAGGGGTGGCATCCTTGTCCGCAGAAGCTGAGCTGATGTCCATGTCTATGTAGCCTTCTTCGTCTTCTCCTCCTTCCCCTTCCAGGAGATCACAGGCACGGACGGATTTGGCCATTTTCCAACTACTATGCATATATAGCAGCTCCGGCACTGGAATTTGCACCTGAAACGAACTGCTTCTAACCTTTGATGGTGTGAGCACTGAGCAGTCAGCAATGGCGATGGGGTGGGTGGTGGCGGTGGTATGTAGTGGCATTGGAAAAGGAGGGGGAAAGGGAGGGCATCCTTTAAAGCAGGAATAGGGCCAAATAACAAAGAACTATAGAGGGGACTGTCAGGGGTTTGGAAATATGAAAGAAGAGCATCCAAGATTAATATGTATATTAATATATGCTGAGTGACATATCTATATCAATATTTTTAAAATCGGACGGGTGATCGAATCTGTCGGCCAATCGGGTCATGATTCGATCGATTCAATCGGTTCGATCGGATTGAACCAGATTTTTATTAAAATAATATTATTTGTATTACTTTAAAAAAATATATTATAAATTAAAGTATAAAAGATAATAAGTAATAAAATAAAAGGCATGTTATCATCATTTTAAATTAATCAAATAGTAGAAAATTATTTTTATATTTTTAAATTAAATATTAGTTAATTTCATGAATAACTTTATTCTTTTATTTGAATATTTCTTTACACTATTTTCTCACATTTTAGTATTATCTATTTCCTTATTCACAATCATCCTATCAAATTTATTATATTATTTATGTTTCAATTTTTAATATAAATTATTTATAATTAACTAAATTTTATCATCTTATGACAATTTTCTCCTTTATTTAAATTTAACTTTATTATTACATTCTTATCTTTTATTTTCAAATTCAAATGTAACTTCCTTATTACTAATATCTTTTTTACATTCATTCTATAAAATCTAATCCCTTATTTTTCTCCTCCTATCAAATCTAATCTCTTATTTTTCTTATTTTTCTCCTCTTAATATTCTTCCATCATTAATACTATAATATACTTTCTTTTTTTCTATTTATTTTTCATTATTTCAATCTTTTTTACTCTTTTTGAAAAAAAAACCGGTTTTCCGGTTCAACTCGATTTTGACCAAATTAACCCGGTTCAATTCAGTTTTTTTACAAAATGGGTTTTTATATTAAACCTGACCGACGATCGATTCATAATTGACCGGTCGGGTCTAATTTTAAAAACACTGGTCTATATATATTTGTGTTGAAGAGTTAGCATGAACGTTAATCCTATAAATTTAACCAGAGTGCAGCTTCATCTCTAGTGGCCGTCCAAATCTAAGTCAAATCAGACACGAGTCCTTTCTTCCCTCCTATTCCTAGATTTGTCTTTCTTCATCCATGGTGTCCCTGCGGTTTCTTATCTGGCACTTCTTTCGGTGGACGAACATGGAGAAGGTTGAAATTTTTTGGGGATTAATTAGGTGTTCATCTAAATTTTCTTTTCACTTTAGTTTGGTGAGGTAGAGGTAACTCAACGTTCACAACTCAGATGAAACGTGGCAGGGTGGCAATTACTCTGGGCAAACTGTTGGATGGGGAAAGTGGTGAATGCCTTGGTCAGTCAAACCAAAAGCCTGGTAGAATTAAAGGTAATGAATGTCAGGGTTGCAAATAGTTAGAGTGAATGCTAACCTTTTTTTATTTCTTTTGAGGCGATCTCAACGAGTAAATTTATAGTATCCACGAACATGCAAAAGATTATTCCAAGTTTGATTAAAATGCTGTCCCATGCTGCAAAGACTGGATCTGCGTGCTGCTGCATGCATATGGTGTTTTTTTAATCGCAGAATATTGCTACCTAAACAGTAAAATTTCAAGTTAGTGTTCACTAGTAAATATTATATGTTTAGCACCTGTCTAAACTTTCACTATATCATTCAAACTTCAAGCTTCTTTGTTTTAAAATTTAAAAATTGTCACAATGCAGAGCATGCAGGGACCATGGATAAGCATTCACCTCAGCCTGTTTGGAGGCTAGCCACAGGTTGGATTCTGTACACTTCAATCCTGGCCTTGAGATCAGGATCCAACAGCAGATTCAGAGGACTTCCACCTGTGACTGAGCACCCCATCTCCCTTGGGCTCGGCGAGCTCTTACAAATTGCAAGCTTTTATCCACCAATGGACATTGCCCTGCTCCTGTTCACTGAAGTACCACCTCCTGCACCCAACTTTTATAGACTCCCAAAGTTTTGCTGCTGCAGCAGCAGCGGCAGCAGCTCTCGGTCTTCATAGCTTTCATGACAAAACCTTGTTAGGTCGTTGGATATTGTTTCAGAGTATAACACATTTATTAGCTTATTGATGCGCAAATGTACAAGGTGAATGTACTTTGCCTAAACGAAGGACGCTGTGAAAACTTTTTACTGCCCTCTCTCTCTCTTCTCTCTCCCTACATATGCAGGTGCGTAATATGTAGCTCAGTAGCTCGGCTACCTGCAAAGCCCGAGGCCACCATTCTCCTACCTTTTTCCTTCACTGTTACAGGGCATTGATCCCGTCATTGTTGAGACGCCTGCAACTGGAAAGGGGCTCCTGGCGGTAGTTCTCCTTTTTTACTCTCGTCCATGGAGAGAGGGAGAAGAGTGGGAGGGCCGTGTGCAGACATGAAACCATTGCTTTGTGCAGAGACTCTAAGGCCTGTGCCTCCGCGCTTGTGGTGCCATTCGTTTTCACTCTGACGAGGGCCTTTTAACCCATTGTTGTTTATGGAAAGAAACTGATGGTGCCACAGCCAAAAGGAGCTTTTTCCCCCACACGAATACAGAGAGAGAGTCCCATGCTGTACCAAATGCTTCTGACGAGGGCACTGTGCATGGGAAAGGGGAGCACGTGCTCTTCCCTTCCTCACCATCTGTTTTCTTAGATCAAAGTTAGCTTGTCATTAAGATACTTCAAAAGAGTTTGGATACAAAAATTGAGCAAGACTTGGGGATAGTCTGCTCAGCCAAATATTGTCGCTAGCAAGAGTGCGACCTAAGTGCGCTAAGTAATCCACAGCCCGATTGTCATTTCGAGGTTTAAAAACTACAATTGTTGGACTGACAGCTGAAAGAGTGCTTTTGATGTCCAGAATAATTCCTCTGATTTGCCAAGGGCAAGGCCAGATGTGATTGTTAATGTGGACAAGAGTTGCCGAGTCCGAGGAGATATGAATGTGCGAGAGGCCAGCATCCCTACACCTCAGGAGCCCAACAAGCAAAGCCCGAGCTTCAACCTCCAGCACTGAATGAGCACGAACAGTCCCGAAGCCTGCAAAGAGGAAAGTGTTAGTACGGGAGAGGGTAAGGTAACCTATACCCCCAACCCTTGACGGCTCAAGAGAGCCATCCGAGCTAAGAGAAGCCCAGCCAGGGGGAGGGGGCTCCCACCGGACTCGCACTACCGGGTCGTGGGGACGGAGTGCCTTAGGTGCGTGGGCGTCAGCATACTCGTGGAAGCCGGCCAAAGCCCTTTCCCAAACCGTGTCCACGGTTGCACGTCGTGATCTAAAGTGAGCGTCATTCCGAAGATTCCAAAGTCCCCAAAGGCAATGAGCAAAAATGGATAGAAAGGTGTGTTTAGACTGCTGATCCAAATTGGACCCCTCACGAATCCAAGTGCCAAGATGCCAAGAAGAAGTATGTATAAAGGGGATGCGCAAACGATCCTGGAGAATAGTCCATAATTGAAGCGCGATGGGGCATTGAAAGAAAAGATGAACATTAGTTTCGAGGTGAAGGCTGCAAAGTGGACAAGATGGATCAATAGTGTTTTGAAAATATAGTATGGTGTCCAAAGTGGGTAGTTTATAGTGCAAAAGTTTCCAGAGGAAAAAGTGTATTTTGGGGGGGGGGGGAGGACAGGAATCTTCCAAACATGCTGCCACGACGGCCCCCCAGGGGGCAGCGACGGCATAGAGCGGCGACTAGCAAAGTTGTAGACTGACTTTGCACTAGCGCATCCTGAGGTATCATTTACCCAAACCCACGCATCATCATCGGCTAAGGAAGAAAGGTAAATGCGCTCAATCCGAGAACATAGTAGTGGGCCAAAATAGGAATGAAGGAGGGAGCTGTTCCAATCGTTGTTAAGGATGAAGTGATCCACCGAAAGGTTATCGAAGCTGATATCCATATTAATATACGTGGGTGTCCAAACCAGGAGTGTTGTAAAGATCCAGGGGTCAAAGAGGACCGATGTCGATCGCCCAGACCCAATATATTTAGCGAAGCCTGTGCGGAGAGTAGTAACAGAATTAAGGATAAGATTCCAAGAGTCAGCCACATGAGTATTTGAATTATAAGCCCACATGTTGATAGTGCCATATTTGGATTTCACAAGGTTTTCCCAGATAGTGGGGCGATTGTTAAGGAGATCTTGGATATGCCTACTGACCAGGGAATGTCGGATGGTAGCCAGATTTCTGATGCCCAGGGCACCAACACTACAGGGAAGTTGGGCAGTATGCCAATTGATGAGATGAATTCCCCGGCGACCGCTCCCAGGTCCCAAAGGAAGGATCGGGACAACCGCTCAATGGAGGCCAAGGTACCACCAGATAAGTTGATGACGCTGAGAGAATGAATTGGGATTGTCGCGAGTGTGGATTTAATGAGAGTAGCGCAGCCAGCCTGATTAAGCACGCCTTGGCGCCAGCCAACAAACCGCGAAGTAATTTTGTTAAGCACAAAAGTTTGATCATGAGAGGGAATATGTTTAGGGGAGATCGTTACGCCAAGATATTGAAAAGGAAATTTACCCAGCTTAAAATTAAGAGCGGTGCTAAGCAGCTGGCACCGGCGGAGATTCATCCTGGGTAGATAGAGTTCAGACTTCTGTGGGTTAATGTGCTGGTCAGTGAGTAACTCATAGATTTGGAGTACTTTCTTGAGGTTCTAACAGTTGCGTTTGGTGGTCCTAAGGCAGATAAGGAGGTCGTCAGCGAAGAGGAGGTGGGTTAGGCTAAATGAGTTTACTTGGAATGGAGAGATCAGGCCGGCCGCCACATGCTGAGTCATAAGCAAGAAGAAGACCTGGGCTACTAAGATAAAGAGATAGGGCGAAATTGGATCGCCTTGGCGAATATCACGGTGGCTGGTAAATGGTTGAGAAGGCTCGCCATTGATAAGACAATGGTATCGGGGAGAGGAAATACAGAGGTAGATCCAATGAATAAATTGGTCAGGAAAGTTCATAAGAGTGAGTATGGAGGACACTGCAGGCCAGAAGATACGGTCAAAAGCTTTCTCAAGGTCAACTTTGAGCATCATATATTTATTTCGTCCAGACTTTAAGGAGTGAGCAAACTCTTGGGTGATAAGAATATTGTCATGGATTGAGCGGCCAGGGATAAATGCAGTCTGGTTATGGTCAACCAGGGAGTCGAGTGTGGGTCTTAGTCTATTGGCGAGTATCTTTGATAATAGTCGATATAACACATTGCACAGGGAGATTGGTCAGAAATCCTTAACAGGCTTAGGATTGGCAATTTTGGGGATAAATATAATGGATGTGTTATTCCACCAAGGAGGCAATTGATTGGTATGAAAGAAGTTAGAAATATCCTCAACAATCCTGCTACCAACAATATCCCAATACATCTGGTAGAACTCGGTAGTGAAATCATCCGGCCCGGGAGCCTTGCCCAGTGGCAAGCTCCGAAGAGTGTTGGTGACCTCCTAGTAAGTGACAGGGGCAAGGAGGGAAGAATGCCAGGCAGTGTTGAGAGAGGGGAGTTGTGGCCAATAATCAGGCGGATGGTTGAAGAGGGTGAAGGCTTCCACAAGTTGCGATAATGATCAACAAAAAGTGATAGGATCTGAGGAAAGCTAGTGATAACATTGTTAGATTCATCAAGGATCGATGAAATAGTATTCTATTTATGGCGCATGACAGCGGAGAGGTGAAAGAAGCGAGTGTTCCTATCACCCTGCCGGAGCCAAGCCACACGAGACTTACTCCACCATTTCAAACTAATCTACCGGAGCAGTGCAGCATGACGGTGGTAAGCAGTACAAAGGCGACCGAGCTCGTTAATAGAGAGACCCCGAAGCGTGTCGAGGTTCTCAAGGTGAGAAATTTCTTGAAGAGTAATTTCGGCATGAATTTCCAAGGTTCCCAAGCTTTCTTTGTTCCACTTTATGATATCGTGTTTGATGAGGTTAAGAGCGTGAGAGGTGGAAATGTTTGAGGTTTGGGGAGAGGTGGATGAGTTTGAGGTTTGGGTCACCCAATGCCTTTCGACAATGTCGCAGGCCCCGGAATGAGAGAGCCAGAAGTGTTCAAATTTGAATGCCCTGGATCGCCAAGTGCGGAGATCAGTCCTAAATAGAAGAGATGCGTGGTCAGATACACAACATTGAAGGACAGTAAGAGTAAGATTAGGAAATCTTTCAGTCCAATGACTGTTAATCAGAGCTCGGTCGAGATGACACAATATGCGCGCAAGACCAGCACGGTTGTTACACCAAGTGTAATAGGGTCTGAAAGGTTTGATATCGATGAGGGATTGGGAGTTGATCATGTTGTTAAAAGCTCGGATAGAGCTGGTAAGCGAGAAGGGGGAGCCTCCGAGCTTTGCGGAGGGAGCCCCAAGGGTATTAAAGTCCCCAATGAGGAGCCAAGGGATATTCGAGGTATCAAGATTACATAGATCGGACCATAAATGAGAGCGCGAAGAGGAGATTGTGCTAGCGTAAACAGCGGTTAAAAGAAAACTAAAACCGTCAAAAGTAACCGCAGCATGAATGAACTGAGCAGAGATAAGGAGCGAGGTAACATGAGCCTCTTGGTCGCGCCATGCCAAGAGGATGCCACCCGAGGCGCCATTCGCCTCGCAGAAGATGTCGTCCCAGCCTTGGCCGAAATGACGAAGTACCTATTTAGATTTAACAAAAAAATTATAGTGCATTGGTTGGATGCACTATACTAATAAAGAATAATCCTTGGGAGTGTTTAACTTCTGTTATCAGTTATTGTCAAGAAAAAGCAGCGATAAAGACCTCTTGGACCTCACATAATCCAGGTAGAAGGTTCTACGGTTGTCCATTTTATGGAGCAAGTTTCGACAACTTAAGTGATTAATGAATTATTGTGTATATTGTCTACTAATTTTAACATACTTCTACTTTTATATTGTAGCAAAGAAGAGCGTGCCAGTACTTTACATGGATGGATCCTCCATTTGATGAAAGATCTATCCAAGTGATAAACGGATTATTGCGCAAACTTGATCGAAGTGAAGTTCGTAATCTGGCCGAAGATGAAGACATTATCCAAGCCTATGGAATGTCATTATGTTGTAAAGTCGTTGCTATAATTAGTATTATTGTAGTCATAATGTTCGTGTTTATGTGACACGATGGTCATATTGTAATACAACACATGCAATCATGTTGTGGAATGTTTAGCTTGTATTTAGTTATCAACTTTATGACTTTTGCTTGTGGATGTATGGAATCTGAGTGCAAAATGAATATATTTTCATATCAATAGCATACGAATCTCTATTTCCAGTTGAGCATCGGCATGGTGGTTGCCGTAAAATCGCCAAAGCAGTAAACAACGAAGTCTCTTACTTCATGTTATCCATTTTGCAGTACAAAATGTTTGTCGCCAAGAAGATTCCTGCATCAGAGTATCATGTTAAAAATTGCAACTTCAGAACTAAAGCACAAGTGAAACATAGAAATAAGGTGTTACTTTAATCTACTTTATTAAACAGTCTGTCCTTTGCTAACAATCTCTTTCTTCTTATTCTCATAGTAGTTTATTCTAAGAGCAAAAATTAATAGTTTTCATTTCGTCTGTCTTTTTTTATTCTCAGAGCATCCTTAAACTCAGAGTTTATATATTAAAAGGAATGTCAGTTTGAAGTCTAAAAAGGAATGATAGGGGTTGATGTATTAAAAGGAATGCTAAGCAGAAGAACACTACAAGTGGATTCCATGAATCATTCCTAATTAAGAAGTACTTTTAAAATAATTGTTGTAGATCATATTCAGCTTAGACCAGAAGATGCTTGCAGATTTGAGGGGCCTGTGAACAAATGGAAGACAGAGGCTGGAACTCAATATACCTCAGCATGAAACCATTTTAATGGACCTTGTCAGATCAGCAACATGAAGGCAAAGTAGATAGATCAGCAACATGAAGGCAAAAACTCTTTTGTCTCAACTGGTAACACACAAATCAATAAACAAATTTTGATTGTCATGATGATAAACACAAATAAGCAGGGAGTTGAACTGCCAAGGCCATGACCACCTCACATATGTAAATACACAACAGGAACAAAAGGAAGACAATATTCAGCATCAAGTGATCATTAAGGATTTTTGTTTGAGCATTAAGTGTTTATGATACACAATAGAACCAAAGACTTCTCCTTAAAGAAGTTTATGATACACAACAGATAGAAAGCAGACTTCTCATATACACAACAGATTCTACATCACAAGCACATAAGCATTCTGGCCTGCATACTGCCCTTGCACAACACATATACTCAGACTCAGGCCTACATTCTGCTCTTGCACAACACATAAGCATTTGTTGAGTATATTCCAACATCTGTTGTTAAGACTAAAGAAAGAAGTTAACAAACACTAGGTAGTTATTCAGAATCCAAAAGAAATAGACTAAAGAAAGAAGTTAACAAACACTAGGTAGTTATTCAGAATCCAAAAGAAATAGACTAAAGAAAGAAGTTAACAAACACTAGGTAGCTCATAAGATTTGATACATGCTTCATCATCTTTCTCAATATCTTCTTCATTTAATCCCTCGCTAGACATCTCTTCCATATTGTCAAGTCTAACAATGCTCTCTGCATCCATCTCCATAAAATTACAACAACCTTTAATATACAAATATGTAGACAATCAATTATAGAAACACACATACTAATGCTAAGAACAAATAATAGCAAAATGACCAAATTATAGAGAAAAAGAGAATCGAAATGGACTAATAATATTATATTTGTTTCCATGTTTGTCTGTAACCACCTATCTCCATTCTAAGGTTCTTATAAAATGAAGATCACTTCTAACACTTTTCATCGCAACTTCATAAGCATTAGTAAATGAGAATTCCATTCTAAGGTTGCTACATTCGTCAAAGCTTAAATTTTATTATAGCTTCTTAGAAAATGAAGATCACTTCTAACATTCTTCATCGCAGCTTCATAAACATTAGTAAACGAATAAGATGTCAGACCTACCTGCGTCGCATCCGTGGCAGCAGCGACGTCCGAGAAAGCAATAGCAGAGGAGGTCAGTCGTTGCTCACGGGGAGGAAGTCACTGTTGCCGTCACAGAAGTCGCTGATGCAAAGTGAGAGGAGCCTAGCGAGTGTGGAGGGAGTGGCGAGCGGGCGGCCGTGGTGCGCATTGAGAGCGACGGCGCCGTCGCCGTTGTGGAGGAGGAAGTTGCCGTGAGTGTCGAGATCGGGGGCACTTCTCATACGCGGCGTTCACGACAGCAGAGGCGAGATCTATGGCACGAACACAGAGGTGGTTGGCCGTTGTAGCGGGGGAGGATGTTGTGGACGCAAAGGAGGTCAGTTGCCATCGCGGAGTGCGGAGATGCTATGGACACAAAGGAAGTCGGTCGCCGGCGTGGCCGTGAGAGGAGAAGAGAGAAAAAAATTCTTTTAGGCGCATTCAATTCGGCCCTTTTGTACCCTAATCCCTAAGCTGATCCGGCACATATCCACGAACCAAACTGATGCAATACGTCCTCCGCGAACCAGCCGCGATTTATATAAAATCTTGCCTAGACCAGTCTGCCTCGATCTAGGCCATCGCGCTGAGATTGGGCGGTGATCGATCCAGGCAGGGGTTTTCCACCCACTTTAAAGGGGGTGGACGCCAATTTTATCCAGAAAAAAAATGTGAGATAAGCAGTTCTTACTTTTAGGAATAACTAGTATAAGTCCCACACTATGTGCGATGAATATAAAAGTAAAATCTGAATTATTATATAAGGAAACAATTTTTTTAGAAATAAAATATTGTTTATCTTGTTTATTTTAATGGATTCTAAAATAATATGTGAAACTTCCAAGTTTAATTATTCATTTTATTAGTTTTAATTTATTTAAATATATTTATTGATTCTAATTTATGATATATTTTTAATTATTAAAACGTAGTAAAATATCCATATGTCACTCAACTTTTACTCTCTTTTGTATGTACCATTTAGGTATTGTTTAAAAACTCATGATTAAAATATTTCATACAAAAGTTTAGGAACATAATTAATTATTTTTTAAAAGAAAAGAAAAGATTGTGCTACCACTTTTAAGTGCTAGCATCATCTCTCCTATTCACAATGAATGGTGGATCGAAAAAACAATTAATTAATAGATACATCACCTATCATGAAAAAAATAATTCATCATCCATCATGACTGCATGACATTAAAACTTTAATGAACTAATTTATTTCATCACTAAATATTATAATAAAAACAAATTCTATACTCATAGGACCAAAAAATGTCATCATGGAATAGCATGTAGATTATTAATGGATGGACAATTAAAATTAGATGTAAACTAATATTCTAATTAAAATGTATTAGTCATAGGTCAAGATAAATCTAAGAATGATTTATATGGAAAGTAAGAAATGATCAACACATTTACGATAAGATATTATCATCCACTAAAATTTATAAGTGTTGAATCCTATATTTTGATGATAACAAATTAAATAGACATAAAAGTTACTAATCTGTGCTCAAGTGATGATAATGCAGGTATATGATTGATATGACCACATTCGTAGAAGAAATCGCCAAATCAAAATTGCAAGAAAAATTTCAACACACGATCGGTCGACTCACTGGTCAACCGACCATGGCACCGGTCGATTGATATTCAGTGGAAGAAAAGATGAGACTATACCGATCGACGTCGAGACTATATCGGTCGACGATGATATGTACCGGTCGACGTTGAGACATTACCGATCGATGTATCGGTCAAAGGACTAGTCGATCGGACAGCGTCAAAATGCAAAAAATGAGATAGCGGTCACATAGATTGGTCGACCAGCCCATCCCAGTGGTCGACCGGCCTCTCGATCATATGAATAGTAATGACTATTATTTTGAGGAGAAAATTGTGGAAGACTTTTTGAATGAATTCTCACCTCTAAGAGCCTATAAAAGGAGTGTCAAAGCCTACGGAAAAATCATCCAAGCAAGAAAGAACATCATTGAGCTCATCTCAAGTTTTTTAGCACAAAATTATAAATTTCTTCCCTTTTCTTTTCTTAGTCTTGAGTGTGAGAAAAAATATTTGTAAAAGAAAAGAGTTAGAGGGAAACATTTTTCTTTCTGATCTAGTGAGATTGAGAGCTCCTTGTATAAGAGGTGTATCTTGCCTCTTGAGTGGAGAAGAAGGTTTGTTGTGTAAAGAGGATTGTTCTCTCCCTACAAGAAAAGAGAAAGATAGTGGATCTCCGGCGGTCTCGAGGTCGAGAAGTCAGAGTGGGGACGTAGGCCAAAGAGTTGAGGCCGAACCTCGTCATCATATTGTGTCTCCTTGCGTTTGTTCTTTATCTTTCACTTACGTCTTATCGTTATTTACTTGTGATCATTTTTATTGATTTTTCCGAAAGTGAATTTTTGAGAAGATTTTTTATACACCAATTCACTCCTCCCCTCTTGGTGCTTTTGATCCTACAATTGGTATCAGAGCGTGTTGCTCTAGTTTTAATATTTAAAACATCTTTAGAGCTATGGCATCAAGTTGTTTCAGTTTTTCTGAAGGTCAATCTATTAATCGTCCTCCACTTTTTAATGCATCAAATTTTTTATATTGGAAAATTAGGATGCAAGCCTATGTTTGTTCTATTGATATTGATATGTGGGATATTATTCAAAAAGGTTTTTATCTAAGTAAAAAAAACTCCTTTTGAATATACAAAATGAGAAAGACTTTTAGTAAAACTAGATTGGAAAGCTAAAAATATTTTTTACTGTGCTTTGGATCCAATCAAATTTAATCAGATTTCTAATTGTCAAAGTGCTAATGAGATTTGGAAGAAATTTATTATTACTCATGAAGGAACGGATAAAGTTAAAGAGTCTAGATTAAACATTTTAAATCATCAATATGACTATTTCAAAATGCTTGAAAATAAATCTATAAATGAGATGGTCGTTCGCTTTAATGATATTATAAATGACTTAGCTTCTTTGGGTGAGTCAAAGACTAATCTTCAAAAAGTGAAAAAGTTTCTCAGATCTCTCTCCTCCAAATGCATACAAAGAGGACGGTGATTGAAGAAAATGACTTAAATAAGTTAGACTTTGATGATCTCATAGGTTCGCTCTTAACCTATGAGATCGGGATCAAGGAAGATGAAGAAGCAAATACTCCAAAAAGGAAAACATTGGTATTGAAGACAAATAAAGATGACGAAGATACAAGTGAAGAGGATGAGGATCTTGATGAAAAGAAACTTTCCTTATATGCAAAGAAGATTGACAAATATCTCAAGTTTGCTAAGCAAAAGAAGAAAAGCTTTACCAAGAGAATATCGTCATAAAGCAAAAGTCAAATAACTTACTTTGAATGCAAAAAGATTGGACACTATAAAAATGAATGTCCAAATTTAATCAAAAATAAGAAAGAAGGAGAAAGCTCAAGAAGAAAGAAAAATGCTTTTCAAGCCACTTGGGATGAAAGCGAAGATGACGAGAATGACTCCAACACGTCTTCTAGTGATGATGAAGAAGCCTACACATGTTTAATGGCTAATAGACATGAGGTATCATCTAACTCTTCCAACTCTAGTGATAGTGAATCTCTCAATGTGCATAAGGAGTTTAGAATTCTTATTAATAAATATGGATGCATAAAAAAGAAATATGATGAAATAAAAATAGAGCTTGAAAATTTGCAAAAAAAAAATAAGAATGTTAAATCATGTGAAAAATGTGATATATTGAATGAAGAAAATTTTAGTTTAGAATTATCAATTGAAAGTGGAAAATAATGCACTAAAATCATTATGTGAATGCTTGAACAAAGAAATGAATAAATTGAAAGTTGAACTTGAAAAATTCTCTAAAGGAAGTAAAATGTTAGATGCCATGTTTAGTGGATCTAAAATATTTTCAAACAAAAAGGGACTTAATTTCAATTCTTTTAAAAAGAAGAATGACAAAAGAATTTTATTTGTTAAAGCATCACATGATTACACAATATCACATAGTATTTGTTTTCATTGTGGGTATGAAGGATATTATTCTTATGATTGCAGAATTAAGAAAGGAATAAGTAAAGGGATGAAGAAAATTTGGATTCCGAAAAGGATCATGACTAAACAAGATGGACCCAAGCAAGTTTGGGTACCAAAAAGATTAAACTCCTAATTTCTTTCTTGTAGGAAGTTTCTAAGTACAATGAAGGTAAAATAATATTTGGATAGTGGATGCTCAAGACATATGACCGGCGATGCTTCAAATTTCATCAATTTGGAAAAGAAAAATGGAGGAAAAGTCACTTTTTGAGATAATAGCAAAGGAAGAGTAATTGATATAGATAATATTGGTAAGAATGACAAAGTGTACTTAGAAAATATTTGGCGTATTGAAAAATTAAAACATAATCTAATTAGCATAAGTCAACTATGCGATAAAAAATATTTATTCAAATTTGAAAAGGTAAAATGTTTGATACTAGATGAAAATAACACAATTTTACACATGGGTTTTATGTACAATAATGTATACAAAATTGATTTTGATAACTTGAAAAATGAAAAATGTCTTAGTGTCATGCATGATGACATAAACTTGTGGCATAGAAGATTAGGACATGCAAATTATAAATTACTAAATAAACTTTCAAAACGTGATTTGGTTAGAGGCTTTCCTAAGATCAAATTTGAGAAAAATAATGTTTGTGATTCATGTCTAAAAGGTAAACAATCCAAAAGTTCTTTTAAATTAAAAGAAGATATTAGTACACATAGAGCTTTGGAACTTTTACATCTTGACTTGTTTGGATCTATTGATGTGACAAGTTTAGGAAGAAAATATATGTATTTGTAATTGTTGATGATTTCTCCCGTTTCACTTAGACTATTTTTCTCATTAGTAAAGATGAAACTCTAAACATGTTTTCCAAATTTGCAAAAATAATTCAAAACGAATTTGAACAAAAGATTTCAAAAATTAGAAGTAATCATGGAGGAGAATTTGAAAATCAAAAATTTAAATTATTTTGTGAAGAAAATGGAATTACTCATAATTTTTCCACTTCTAAAACACCTCAACAAAATGGAGTAGTAGAAAGAAAAAATAGAACTATACAAGAAATGACTAGAACAATTTTAAATGAAAGCAAGTTACCAAAATATCTATGTTCTCAATAGAATTCTACTTAGACCTCTTGAGAAGAAAACATGTTTTAAAATTCTATTTGGTAAGAAACCAAATATCTCCTATTTTAAAGTTTTTGGATGTAAATGTTATATTTTGAATGTCAAAAATAAACTAGGCAAATTTGATGATAAATGTGATGACGGTATTTTTTTTATTATTCTAGTACAAGTAAAGCCTATAGAGTGTATAACAAAAGAACATTAGTTGTTGAAGAGTCTATTATTGTTAAATTCAATGAAACTAATGATTTTTTGAAAAAACAAACACATGATGATGATGAAGAAATAATTTAAGTACAAAGAAAACTTGAAGTTGTGGACATAGAGGAAGAAAGTTTACATCCCAAAGGTGAAAGAAATGGAAGTACCTCAAAGAGAAGATAATCAAATCATCCCAAAAAATTAGAAGCATGTCTTATCACACCCACTTGATTAAGTTATAGGTAATATAAATGATGGTATAAAAACTAAAAACTCTCTAAAAAATTTATGTGCTTTTTCGGCTTTCCTTACAAATTTTGAGCCCAACAATATAGATGAAGCACTTGAAGATCCAAATTGGATAAATGCAATACATGAGGAACTAAATAATTTGAAAGAAATCAAGTGTGAAAACTTGTGGAAAGACCCAAGGACCATCCTATCATTGGAACAAAATGGGTCGTTCGAAACAAGTTAGATGAAAATGGTGTCATTGTGAAGAACAAGGCTAGATTAGTGGCCAAAGGTTACTCACAAATTGAATGGATTCATTTTGATGAAACTTTTGCTCCCGTTGCTAGATTTGAGGCAATTCGAATGCTTTTGACTTTTGCATGTTATAAAGGTTATAAACTTTTTCAAATGGATGTTAAATCGGCTTTCTTGAATGGTTTTATAAATGAGAAAGTTTATATTGAACAACCTCAAGGTTTTGAAAATCCAAAATTTTCCCATCATATTTTTAAACTCTCAAAAGCTCTTTATGGATTGAAACAAGACCTTCGAGCTTGGTATGAAAGATTGAGTTCATTTTTAATTGAAAATGATTTTCAAAAAGGGAAAGTTGACACCACATTGTTCTTAAAATATTTTAAAAATGATATTTTAATAGTTCACATTTATGTTGATGATATTGTTTATTGTGCTACTAATGAATGCCTATGCAAAGAGTTTGAAACTCTTATGCAACAAGAATTTGAAATGAGTCTTGTAGGAGAACTCACCTTCTTTCTAGGCCTACAAGTGAAACAATCCAAAAAGACATTTTTCTCAATCAAGAAAAATATACAAGGGAACTGCTTAAAAGATTCGGGATGAACGAATGCAAACCGAGCACAACTTCTATGAGCACTACTACAAAATTGGATAAAGATGAAAAAGATAAGTCCATTGATAAGAAGGTACAGAGGTATGATTGGTAGTTTGCTATATTTAACAGCATATAGGTCAGATATAATATTTAGTGTGTGTTTGTGTGCTAAGTTTCAATACGCTCCTAAAGAATCGCACTTAATCGCCGTAAAAAGGATAATGCGCTATTTAAAGCATACAAGTGAATTAGGCATTTGGTACGATAGAAATTCTCCATTTGAATTGCATGCCTACACTGATGTGAATTTTGTCGGGTGTAAAGTTGATAAAAAAAGCACTAGTGGAATATGTTATTTTCTTAGTAGTTCTCTCATTTCATGGGCTAGTAATAAAACTCCATCGCACTTTCTACCGTCGAAGTTGAATATATAGCCGTCGGTAGTTGTTGTGCACAAATACTATGGGTAAAATAATAATTGCTTGATTATGATGTAAATTGTTCCAATGTACCCATGAAGTGCGATAACACGAGTGCTATAGAAATGACCAAAAATCTAATTCAACACTCTAGGACTATACACATTGACTTGTGGTATCATTTCATTCAAGAACATGTGACCCTTAAGGACATTGCCATTGAACATGTGTCCACTGAAGTTCAACTTACATGCATATTTACAAAACCCTTGAGTGAAGAATGATTTTGCATGCCTAGACGGGAATTAGGAATGATTAATTCTTGATTGCATATCAATTCAAAGTAAAAGTGACTTGATTATGCAATATCACTTTTGACATGAATTGAACATTAAAAGTGTTGCACAATACTTACATTTCTATGATATCTCTGGAACATGATTTTAATGGTTGAAATTTTGAAAAATACAGGGATTGGTCGACCGATTGGAAGGACAGGTCGACTGCTGTGAAAATTGCAAATGCTCACAATTGTCAGACAACGATCGATCGACCGATATGATACACCGGTCGAGCGATATATAACTGCATCTGAATGACATCCATCGATCGATGGATGATTCATTTGGAAAAAAACTATCCGGTCGACCATTGGGCAGGATCAGTCGATCGGTATATGCCAAAATTTCGACATATAAGCAATCGACCGCTCCATCGGTCGACCAATTTTTTTTCTCTTCTACGCGATCGCTGCCCTTGCCATCGCCCGCGACTTCACCCCAAACTCTGGCCAGCCGATCAAACTCTCTCCTCCGATGACCCCTACAGCCGTCGTCAACTCTAGAGACCGGCCGCCCTCTTCCTTCGATGACCGCCGCCAGCCGCCAGCCGCCTCCTCCGCCGGCCGCCTCTTCCTTCGACAACCACCGCCAGCCGCCTTGATTGCCTCCTCGGCCGGTTGCACTCTCTCTCTCCTCTCTCACCGTCCATCCCTCTGCTCTCCGGCAATCCCTCTCCGTCGGCCGTCCTGCTTCTCTCTCTCCTCTCTCACCGTTCACCCTTATGCTCTCCGGCAACTCCTCTCCGCCAGTCATCCTGCTTCTCTCTCACTCTTCTCTCATCAAATCGTCCATCGGCCGGCCACTCTTTCTCTCTCTGCCGCCATACCTATCGTCGCTCGCCCTTTCCTTACTCTTTCGTCCGACTAACCTTCTGCTGCCTCTTTTGTCATTGTCACCGTCTCTCCGGCCGTTCTCCTCTCTTCGTCAACCTCTCTATTCTCATCAAATTCTTCTTGCCATCGCCATTGTACTTCTCTCCTCCGGTCATTTTCTCCTTTCTCTTCGTCACAGCTCTCTTCCCCTTTCTCTCTCAACCGCCAGTTTCAAGTGTCACATTTCTTTCCGACACCTCTTCCGATCACCAGACCCTTTCGACCATTGTTGAATCCATGGCCGATGATGATGGGCATTCACATATTCGGATGATCTTTCAGCGTCATCGTCGCTTCCCTGGCTCTAGTGGTACTATTCGTATCCTCCCACGTGAACCTGAACCTGAACCCGAACCCAAACTCAAGTCCGCCCGACGTGGACGAGGCCATGGACAAGGACGATCCCATGGACGTACTCGTCAGTCATCTTCCCCCAAGCCCACTGATTTTGATAGTTATCTTTTTGTCACTATGGATGTCTCTGCTAGTTTTGAAGCCTTGTACGCCTCTCACGAAGTCCGACGTGCCTATACCATTGATTGTGACGCTCTGAACATTCCTGATGTTCAGGAGATGTTCGCAACCATGGGTTGGCTACCACTTCTCTCTCTCGCAGAGCGTGTGTATCCCCATCTTATTCGTCATTTTTATGCGAACATGACAATCACTCGAGAGGCTATCATCACCTATGTCCTTGGTGTACCCATTCGCTTTGATCCCGACCATCTTTGTCATATCTTTGGCGTTGCATACCCCTTACTTGGTTTATATTCATTTGTCACACATGGCTGACCTTCTGATTATCTTCCGATCGCGGATGGCATTCGTACAGTTTTTGTTGGATAAGATGTCCATTATACCGTCGAATCAGCCTCGACATCTTCATCTAATTATGAAAATGGCTCATCATATTCTTAGTCGCATGATTACTCCTCAAGCCGGGCACTATACAGAGGTCATTCACTTTGATCTCTTTTTTCTTCATTGTCTCTGCATCCGTGATGCTCATTTCTTCATTTTGGCCATTTTGTTTTCTATCACATGGACTACACCTTCCAGAAGGTCTCCTCTGTTGCTCGTGGTCGGTACCACTTATATTTTGGTGCCTGGATCACTAAGATATTACTCCATTTTGGTATCGAGATCCCTGTAGACGAGGAGTATATTCGACCTTGCCCCACAGACGTCATTGGTTTTTGGACTCTGCACCGAAAAGGTCTTAGGTTTAGTGAGCATGCATCGATGGATTATGACGATAAAGATGATGTCACAGATGGAGAGCCAGCGCCGATAGACACTTAGGATGCACCGGAGGCTTGACCCAGATTTCCTCCGCCTTCGGCGCCCATTGAGCATATTGGACCTTCCCAGTACGCTACCTCAGACTCATATGGCCCATATGATTTTATGGCTCTTTCATAGCAGGTGGTTGCCATAGACCATCGTATGACTCAGATGGATCGTCGTGTTCGACGGATGGAGCGTGACTCTCGATACCTTGTTGGATCACTATAGGCCTACTATGCATCGCAGGAATTTATTCCGCCCGTACTTCGTGAGGATGGTAGTCCTGATGAGGAGTAGTTCCGTTGTCTCCCTCTTTGATGATGTCAAAAGGGGGAGAAGTTTGTACTAGTGTCGTGCACCATTTTGATATTTGTTAGTGCATGAGCACATGATGTATTATTAAGTATGAATGTAATGAAGTGTCTTTTGATTTCATATCTATTGTTTTTTCTATATGTTCATATTGTCCTAAGTTATTATGAGAATTAAATGTCATCTATTTAGGGGGAGAAAATGTGAAATATGCATGAATGTAGGGGACCTTGTTCACAACTTACTATTTAGACTTACATTTCATTTTCTTTCTTTCTCTTTCTCTTTTTCGTCCAATTAATTTGCCATCATAAAAAAGGGGGAGATTGTTGAATCCTATGTTTTGATGATAACAAATTAAATGGACATAAAAGTTATTAATCTATGCTCAAGTGATGATAATGCAAGTGTAGAATTGATATGACCACATTCGCAGAAGAAATCACCAAATTAAAATTGCAAAAAAAAATTTTAGCACACGACCGATCGACTCATCAGTCAACCGACCATGGCACTAGTCTATTGATATTCAATGGAAGAAAAGATGGGATTATACCGGTCGACGTCAAGACTATACCGGTCGATACATCAGTCGACAACGATATGTACCGATCGACGTCGAGACATTACCGGTCGATGTATCAGTCGAAGGACTGGTCGAACGGACATCGTCAAAATGCAAAAAATGAGACAACGGTCACATAGACTGGTCGACCGGCCCATCCCAGCGATCCATCGGTCTCTCGGTCAAATGAACAGTAATGGCTATTATTTTGAGGAGAAAATTGCAGAGGATTTTTTGAACAAATTCTCATCTCTAGGAGCCTATAAAAGGAGTGCCAAAGCCCAAGGAAAAATCATTCAAGCAAGCAAGAACATCATAGAGCTCCTCTCAAGTTTTTTAGCACAAAATTGTAAATTTCTTCCCTTTTTTTCTTAGTCTTGAGTGTGAGAAAAAAAATGTTTGTAAAAGAAAAGAGTTAGAGGAAAATATTTTTCTTTCTGATCTAGTGAGATTGAGAGCTCTTTGTATAAGAGGTGTGCCTTGCCTCTTGAGCAGAGAAGAAGGTTTGTTGTGTAAAGAGGATTGTTCTCTCCTTACAAGAAAAGAGAAAGATAGTGGATCTCCGACGGTCTCGAGGTCAAGAAGTCGGAGCGGAGACGTAGGCCAAAGAGTTGAGGCCGAACCTCGTCATCATATTGTGTCTCCTTGCATTTGTTTTTTATCTTTCACTTATGTCTTATCATTATTTGCTTGTGATCATTTTTATTGATTTTTCTGAAAATGAATTTTTGAGAAAATATTTTATACACCAATTCACCCCCCCCCCTCTTGGTACTTTTGATCCTACAATAAGAAAATTTATAAGTACTTTAAATGAGAAGAAAGATACATAAAAAATTGAAGGAGGAGGAGAAAAAGTATTGTTCATTCAAAATGAGAATCTATACAAATAAATGGGGGTATGCATTCAACCCCCCATATTTCATAAAAAAAAATCATAAATTTAAATTTAGTTAAATATTATTTGAGTGTTTAACATTTTGTGATGACAATTGTGGTAAATTCAAACAGTTTAGTTAAATATTATTGGAGAGTATAAGTTTTTGTGGTAAGCTATAAAAAATCATAAAATGATAACTTTTGGGATATATATGTTTTGCTAATAAGAAATAAAAGAAAATGTTAATTACATAGCGTCTTCTTACCGAAAGAGACAAAAAAATGTGCATAAGAAGTAGGTAAAATGAAAAAGAATATGAGTATAATATATTTTAGTTTCTCATCTTATAGGAATTTAGATTTTCAAGTGAAACTTCGCACTATGTACACTTTAATTTTAATATTATATTAATTGAAATCACTGATGAATTTTTTTGTTATAATACGCTGTAATTGATCATGACAATATTAACAATAATAATATAATTTTTGAAATAAAATATCTACTTAGGACTATCCAACGTATGAAAAGAAAGAAACATTGTCTCGTCTCCAAAAAACCTATGCCATATACATTTGTTTGCTTGATAGCATGCACCACATTTATAAAACACATTTTAGGTGGTTATAGTAGACTGAAAATGTAACTAAAAGTTAATGTTCATCTAGCAGTATTTATCATTTTCATGTCTTATCCAAGCGGTTTATAGATGGCATGTTAAAATTCAAATAAATGAAACGTGGCATGTTTCAAATACATATAGATAATTTGTTTATATTTGAATATATGTATTGTAATTTAATTCATTGAGAATAAAGTAATTGATATAATTATATATAAATAATATTATAATCAGTATAATATTATTATATATAATTGTAAATATTAATATTAAATAGTTATGCTCTCGATCATAAAATGGTACCAAACGAACTGTCAAGTCAACGTGTTAAAAATATTTTAATTAATTATAACATATTAAGAGAACATTCAGGAATTAATATTTGTGTCTAATGTCAATGATCTTGCTATTTTCTCTTATTAAGTTTATTTTTGGCTTGAAACTTCATTAGTATACTTTAATTTTTTTCTCCTATATGTCAAATATTATATAATAATTTTACCATGTTTTATATCAAGTGTAAGCATACTTTATAAATTTTAAAAATAATTTACATAATATCATGTGTCATTACATTATCTCCATTTAAAATTTTAATTATTAATTAAGGATTCTGAAAACAATAATACAATATTAACATTGGTTATTTGCTAAATAAATGTTATAATATAATCAAAATTTTATGACAAATATGTAGCATGCATTTAAAACCATAAATAAATTAATTATGGTAGCTATGTATTTTATAACTGATATTAAATATGATGTGACTATGTTTTTTATTCATAGGTATAGCATATAACCTTTTTATAACTAAAAATATAGTGATTAATATAATTCCAATAAAAAAAATGAAGTCCATATAATTATTACACAAAGAATCCTAGTATGAAATGAAAGTAATACTAAATAACAATTTTTTTTCATAAACACTGAATTTAATAAAGGTGTTGTGTGCTTGGCGGCGTTTCTTGTACTCCCAATGCTTGTCATCCAACCATTTGAGAGCAAAATCGCTTGGGAGCCAAACACCTCATCTGCAAGATTAATGTTCTATTTCGATGACAATTACATATTAAAAAAGGAACATAACAATGAAATATGAAGATATATGAGTAAACTTAAAATTATCACCATAAAATGAATATTATTATTTTCGGTGATGTTATCGCATAGATAACAAAAATAACCAATACGAATATGATATAAGAGTGTTCTTATTTAGGAAGTATATGACGAAAACTATTTATCACCAAAAAAGTTATTAGCATAATCTCTAAGTTATAGAAATTCATGAATATAGCATAAATTTCATATATTCATGACATATAGATAGTTCAACTATGAAAGAAAATTAAAAAAACAAAGATGAAATAACAACAAATTCATAAATATGAAGTTTGACATACCAATATGAGGATGTACAATTCGGATAAGACTTTCAGGACTAAGAATAAGATAGTTGAATAAAATAAATTCAAAATTCTTTTGTTGGGTTGTGGAAGGAGTTTCTTTGGAATCTTATTTATAGTAGTAGTGTGATTAGTTCGAATAAACCGTGTCAATACAACCGTCCAACAATTTATTTTTTATCAACGCTGATAAATTAATCTTTTTTAATTCCATATTTTTAATCATCCAATCTTTGGTTACTAATTAACTAATCATCTCTATGTAACCGTATTATTTCATCACTAAACATTTTAATTTATCTAATAAACAATTTAAGATAATTACACCATACGAGATGACATCTTATAATGATTTTTTTTATTTTTTGCATTGTATATTGAGTCAGTTGGAAGTGGGAACAGTTTCAAGCATTACACATAATAGTAGAGATGGTTGTAACTATATTAGTTACTAATTAATTTTAAATTAAAATATATTATGATAGATTAGTTAATATTTTGGCGATGTCATAATTAATACTTTATTTATTTTGGATTTACATAACATGATAATTTATGAGCAAAAAGTCATCCTACAATGTTCGAGATATAAAAACTATTGTTGTATGAGTGATACTATCGCTAGTGTTAAATTATTATGATATTAGAAAATTTAGCAAGAATATAATATAGATAGATTAGATGCCTATAATATTTACACGAGCATACTTTATTATATTAATATGTTATATAATATTAATTAGTTAAGAGTCTATCACAATAAATACTTAATTATCATTTGAAATAATAATTTAAGATTACTTAGAAAATAATTAATCAAGATAATCATAACAAAAAAATTTACTTGGACATCAACACAAGATTATACCGAATGCCATTATCTTCTTCAATACTAATTACTATCATCTCTCTAATAATATATAGATATAGATAATTCAATAACAACTATTTTTTTATTATTTTTAACTTATTAGATGCTTATAGTAATTAAGTGAGTACGATTTATAATAACAATATATTAGAATATTAATTACTTATTACTCTATCACAATAAATACTTAATTATCATTTAAAATAATAATTTAAGATTAGTTTCTATAATTATCATATTTTATAACTATAACTAATACTTTAAAGTTATAATAATTACTATTTCTAGGGACCTTCAAAATACTCTCTCTTCAATATAATATAGATATAGATATAGATAATATACATATAAATTAATATCCTAATTAGAAGACATGTGGCATCCCATGCTTGTGCCAAATGTCATCTTCTCCTTGCATACTATCCTCCTTTTATATATATACTAGTATACTCCCCGCACGATGTGCGGGTTTGAAATATAATATTTAATAATTTATTAAATATATAAATTAATATAGCTATGGATGCTAATCAAACATTGGTTATTTATTAGAAATATATAAAATGACTTATAAATTATAGTGTTTCTAGTAAAAACTAATGTAACACAAAATATGAAAAACTTTAATAAAAAATATTATTGAATACATTTCATATCAATTTTATCAATCTTGAACTTTTGTTTTGATTAGATCTAAAGGGTAAGACTGCAACAAACGTTTTGGGACAGAGAAGATCATTTAAGAAAATTGATCTATTTAATTTTAAATTCAATTTTTATATTATTATTTGAATTTAATTGTATTTTCACATAGAGAATTTTTTAATAGATAATATTCTTTTTGAATTTTTTTTACTTATTTCTTTTGCATGTTTCTATCTCTTCCATCATTTTTTTATCATTACTTAGTAATGCTATACGTAAATCTAACAAATATTGACTCCTTTCCTAGTTATATTTTTACCTAAGCATTTATAAAAGACAATGACAATTATATTTTCCCTATCCAATATATATATATATATAAGATTATCAATAATGTAATCTATAATATTTCCTAAAATAATAAGCTTGAACTTATTTCACACACACACATATACATATATACGTATATAGATAGATAGATTTATCTTGAAACACATAATATTTTATTTCAACATTATGTAAGATACTAATTTATTAGTAGAGCGTTATCTTAAAATATTTTAGTTGCTATTAACAGACTTCTATATAAGAAAATTTTTATTACAAACTTTTCATTAACTTAAAATAAAAGATTATTATACTTCTTTAAAATACTCAATAAGTTTCTAATTAACATATAAAATAAAATTTTAATCAATTGTGACACATTGTAGTTTTCTCCTTTTCCAAGTATGACTTCCTCCCTCTTTGATTACTTTATTGACTTTAATTGAGGGTGCACATATTTTATTTTAAATATTATTCTTTATTTAAGATATATACCTATTCTTCATATGCATAATTTTATGCAAGAATTTAACTTGGTCATTATTGTTTTAAGCTACTATTCTTTCATAAACAATTTCAGCTTTTCCCAAATATTATTTGGACTTTTTTTAAAATATTTTTTGCATTAACATTTTTTTTATTTTTCAATATATACACATGAATATGTATATATTTGAATAATCTTTTCTAGTTATATTACTATAAAAATTATATCTAATTTTATTTGTGAATGATATCTTATCTTATCTAAGTAACAATCTTGTTGATACATCTTTATTTTTATTTTATATATTAATAGATATTTGGTGGAATATGACGGGATAGTTAGGTTTCTTTTTATTGTAGATCATCTTTTTATATGACAAATATTATCATTTTTGTGGACCTCTCATACTATGTGTTTAACATGTTGCATTTCTCTCCCCATGTGTATTTTAGGGTCATGTTTTTTTTTGTTCATTTTGGCACTCAACAACAAAAGGAAAAAAAAAATAAAAGTTGACTCTTGATTGTTAACAATGGATGAATTTCACTCCTATGCTATGTAATTTTGCATGCAACATGTGAGTCCGACATGTGTATACATAATAATGTATGGACTAATAATAAATATTTTAAAATTAAGGCAATCTAGTTATATAAAAATTTTCATAAAACTTATAAAAAATAGAACAATAGTAACAGAAAAAAGTAAGCTTAAAAGTTTGTTGTACATGGGGAATAATAATATTATGAGAAGAAAAAAAATACTATTAAATTGTTATATGAAAATGCTTAAGAAAAATAAAAATTAGTGAAAAAAATTGAAACATAGATGACATTATTAAAAAAAATTTAATGAAGTATACTATTGCAATGGAGTTCAGGACTCCATTTCATCTTTTCTCAAATAATTATTTATTAATAAAGTCTTATTACAAAAGTGGACATGATCCAATAGGTTAATGATATAATAATTTAAAATTAATGATTCTTAATTTTTTATGGTCTCATAATTTTATGTGAAAAAATATATTATCATAATATAAAAATGGATGTAAACAAAAACCAATATATTTATTCTGTGTGAGCTTTTCACATATATAAAACCCTCTTAACCGAGCCATGCCATATCACCAAGATAAATTAAATAAGTAAGAATTTCTATAAAATAGAGGAATAATATATCTTCTTTCTTGAAATATAATTTTGCATGCAACACGTAAGTCAATATATTGTACATGTAGTAAAGTAAAAAATAGGCTTAAAATTTTATTGTACACGTACACTAATAATATTCATATAATAAAAAAGATTACTATTAAATTGTCATATGACAATGATTAAAGAGAAATATAAAATAACTATTAAAAAGGAAAATTGAATACATGTGAATATGTTAAAAAATAACTGACTATAATTAATCTTGCAATGGAGTGCAGGACTCCATGCACATCTGACCATTATTTAGATTAATCTATCAAATAATTATATTTTGAAATAACGAAACTTTCTTTATGCCATATAAAATAATGCAATAAGAAGATACATGGGTAGAATTATTAGTATAAAATAAATATAATTTATTTTCAGTGATATTATCACATAGTAACAAATAATAACCAATATTAATTATGACATAACTATGTTTTTATTTAGTAAATATGTGATAAAGCCTATTTATCACTACAAATAAGTGATCTGCAAAAAGCTAGTTGTATTTCGCTGACAAATACAATTAAAAAAATAAAAAAATGTTATGAAGATACATGGATAGAATTATTAATCACATAGATAACAAAAAACAATCAATATTAATTCTGATTATTTAATAAATATATGATAAAGCCTATTTATCATTACAAATAAGCGATCCCCATAATCTCAATAAAATCTAGAAATTCATGAATAAAAATAAAATATCGACATAGCATGGAGTTCATACTCCATATAATCATGATATATAGATATTCAAACTATGAAAAAAAAAAGTAACAAACATAGAGATGAAATAGCAAAAAAGTCATAAATACGAAATTTGATATACTATATGAGGTTTGTTTAATCAACAACAAATAGATATTAGAAAGAATAATAGCAATGCAAAAGAACTATTTTTAACGACCTAATAATAAGTGATTTTGATAACCTCAAAAGCTTGAGATTCTAGGACTAACTTGAATGGAGTAACTTTAAATTTCTTTCGTCGTGTCGTGGGAAGACAATCTTATTTATAGTGAATGGTGTTGTTAGTTTCAATAAACCGTCTTTGCATAGCCGTTCAATCATTTATTTTTCACCGCTACTAATAAACGAATCTTTGATTACTAAATAACTAATCATTTATGTGTAACCATAGCTTTTTACTACTAATGTTGATACCATCTTAATTAATGAAGATAAATAATCTTTAAGATTATTACAGTGCATGACATCATGTAATTTGCGACATGCCTTCTTATAATGCAAACTATTTTATTTTGCATTGTATATTTATTAGATGTAGGCGGCTGCTAATAAGAAGTCGGAACTGTTGGTAATAAATAAATTAGGTGCCATTATAAATAAGAATAGAGGTGGTTGCTAATTAATTGTGTCGGTTACAAATTGAACATCAACTTAAATTTTTTTTACTATGATATTATTTAATATTTTAATTATTTGATATAATATACATAGATTTCATTTTTTATGATGTCATGATTAATAATTTATTTATGTAATATGAATTTTTATTAGGAAAATTTTTTCCTACGAAGTCTCGGATATAAAAACTATTATGATATTGGTGATACTATCATTATTATTATATATTTATGATCTTAGGAAACTTAGTGGAATGTCTGATGAGTTTTTTTTCCTATTTTAAATGTATGATCATTTCTACTAAAATATTATCAAAATTTTAATTTTTTATTTTTATAAATAATAATTTATTCGCAAAAATTATCTTAGAAAATTCATCAATATTATTGCTGTATATTTTAATACATTATGTTTCTGAGATTAATTGCCTATCTTTTGTTATTACTTTTATTTTATGTTTACAAGGATTCGACATCAAAATGTCTTTTCTAAAACCATGCGAAATTAATTGCTAGAAAATATTTTACCTACTAACTAATCATCCACTCACAAATATTATAATAGATATTAAATTTTAATTAATTATAACACATGTAGGACAAATTAGTTGTGGAAAAAATTTTGTCACAATTTCTCATTTTCTCTTTTAAGATAATTACTTATCCAGAAATGATTATTCAAAGATAATTAATCAAGATAATTATAATAGAGTTCACTACATGGACACTTGTCAATGCATGATTATGCCAAATGTCACATTCTCATGCAAAGTACTCTCTCTTTAATATAATATAGATATAGATATATATAAAAGAGAGCCAAATAGCCCTATCTAGGTTAATTAATTTTATTCCACTCTATTCAACTCATTAACCAAACACCACAACATGTTGAGCAGTTTTTTTTTTTTTTTTGGCTTCACACGGATAGAGTACAATTAATTAAAAGATGAATAAGTAACATGTGATAGCAAAAACTAATTCCCACCTTAAAAGTTTAAATATAAATCTTAACATTTTTTTGTTAAGATTAAAAGTAGTTTACATACATGAAGTAAAAAATGCTTCACAGATTATTCTTCCTCTTACTAGATTGCAATATTCTCGTATATTTCCTAAATTAGGTATAAATCATTCAAACGTTATTTTTAAAGAAATCATTTTGAAAAATGTGAAATCACTATTTTTGACCCAAAAATCACAATATATATATATTAAAAAAACAAGAATATTCTTATTAACAACTTTTAATTTTTCAATCGTATTTTATTTTGTTATTATTTATTATTATTATATTATTAGTTTTATAACAATAATAATAAATAATATAAAGTATTTGATAATAAACTAGTTTTATTTATAAAAATATATTTTAAAAGTATGTACTTACTTTTTCAACATTTTTATTCTATTCAAATATATCCTCCAACTAACACTCCAAAATATTTTAATACTCAAGGGATATAGACAAAAGAGGGAATAATTTTATTTTGGTCAAATCTAATTTTTTAAGAATAAAATAATCAAAACTACCCGTATAGCAAGACTAATTTTATTCTATTTTTTTCACCTTTAATCGAATTTTATTTTTATAACGTATACTATTACTATAACAAATATTAAGTATCTATAATAGAATATTGCAGTTATAGAATATCATGTTTTTAAATTTTAGTTTCTTCAATTCAATCATGAGTTAGAACGAGAATATATTTACTTTTTCAAAACTATTATATTGAGGTATTTTATTTTATATTATTTTATTTATTTTCCATTAGTCAAAAGGTGGCTTTTGAGACAAAAAGTTGATCCATTCTAGTTCTAAACTGAAATGGTCTCCGTCTAAACATTGTGAAATGTCATAATAAAGTTCAAGAAGAATTTCGACATCGATGATCCATCTAAAATTAAAATTATTCTTTCCCTTCGAAAGCCGGTAAACTGGATAAATTACGTCAAATACCTTTCAACTTTGACGTTTACTTCGCGATACCTTCCAACTTCATTTTAATATGAATGTCCTTCACCTTTGAACTCGTTTCATCCGATGCTTTTTTTACCTGCTATCGAGGGTTCCCCGATCGTCCCGTCGATGTGGCGTCCACGCGATTATTTTCTCTCTCTTCACGTAAACGATTTTCTGAATGGCAATATTAAAAAATAAAATAATAACTAAAAAATAAAATTTCTCTTTCCTCTCATATATTGGTGAACGGAGTCGGCAGGAGGCCGGCCAGAGGTTGGCTCGATCTTCGCGCGCTGATGAAGGTCGCACAAACCACCCTCGATCTTCGTGCGATGACGATGGTTGCACGGGGGACCCCCTCGACTCGTCGCTTTGCTGGTGATGCCCCCTCTCCCTTTCGATGCGCGAGCCAGCTTGTGATGCCCTGCCCCCTCTTTCTCGTTGTACGCTGGCGACGCGCGCGGGGCCGGAGCTTCCACTTATTTTTTTTAATGAAGCCATGTCAGATTTTTCTTAAGTGGAGGAGAGATAAAATGGTTGTGACGTCACCTGAACGAGGTGACCAGGAACCGACGATAGTAGGTAAAAAGAGCATCATGTGAAATAAGTTAAAGATGAAGAACATTTGTGTTACAAACTAAAGTTAGAGGGTATCATTAGAAAAGTGGACAAAGTTAAAGAATATTTGACGTAATTTATCTCCAGTAAATCACTTTTTTATTTCTTTGATGACCTTTTATTTCTAATTTCTGATGCAAATTGGTGAGATAGTATGAACCTACTATTCCATTTTATTCTAGCACAGGTTGAACTTTTGAAGAGTGTCTATGCAAGTTCTAGCTATTTGCGACCACGTCAAAACCAAACAAACCACTTATTGACTCTTTATATATATATATATTCATGAGTTGAAGTAGAAGACTTTTCATCTCTTTATTTTATTTCGTTAATTCCTCTTTTGGTCTTCACTTATATTATTTAAATATAATATATATTATTCACTTGTCTTCTATCAACGACCAACACCGCTAACTCTTCTATTAAATTTGTTTATTTTTAATTATGCATTTACCTCGTCACGTTTCTATCCAAATGATTTTTCAGAAGTATATTTGAGAAAGCTAAAGCATCAATTAGCAATATATATTATGGATGTACGTTCAGATGATCGTTTTCAAAGTTTGAGCGGACTTGCCGACTTTTCTTAGAAATTAGTAGAAACAAAAAAATATATTATATATCATTTGGTATATTTATTTTTAAAGTTGACGTTGATTCTACCTGTAACAACTACAACAGCGAAGAGAGCTTTTTCTGCAATGAATATTGTAAAGACTAAATTGCGAAATTGAATGGGAGAATGAACGATTGTTTAATAACTTATATTGAGAAAGATGTATTTTGTAATGTTAGCAATGATGATGTAATTGACAAATTTCAAAAAATAAAATATCGTCGAAATCAATTATCAAAATAATTCAATTTTTTTAAAATTTTAAATTTATTCAAGTGCTTCAATAATTGTGAACTCCGCCGCCACTGATCTCGTATCCTTTCTTTGATTTGGTAATATATGTCCTAAAAGGTCAAATAATCTAGGGGGACCCACTCTCATATCATCTTGTCTTCAAGACCCATTTGATCTTTTTTTTTTTACTTTCCTTCTTTTAAAAAAAAAATAAATGGATAAATCAAAGAAGAGTAAAAGTGTAATTAAAAAAGAATAAATTTGATGGTTACCAGATGATGCAAACGATGATATCATTAAGTTTAAATGATGATGTGAAAACCGAATTTTCTTCTTTTATCTGTATATATCTTAGACTAAAATTTTGCAGTTGAATCTTTTTTGTTTTTAAAGATGGCTTAATCAAGATTCAACTTTTATTTTATATTCTTTTAAGTGGAAAGAAATGTTAGTTTGAAAACGGTACTGCCAACATCAAGCTTCTAATTGAGCAGTCTTATTCTCGGTAGGTCAAATACCACACAGACATAGTCCTAATATTTGCACTGATTTTTTCTTTTTTAAAAAGAAAAGTTCTTGACTGATCGAGTTCAATGATAAATGCTAATACTTTTGTTCAATTTGAATGGTTTTTTTATAATTCGGTGACGAAATCATCACTTTGATATAATTTTTTTTGTGCTGGTTGGTCTTATCATCTGATGTCAAAGTGCTTATAATCCAGCAAGTGTAATGTAATGTAGGATATATCTCCTGCTTTCTCAAACAGAAGAACAAAAAGTATCGAGCTCCAATTATTGTTGCGTAAACTGAACAAAATTTTCGTCTCACTGTCAGAAATACTTGTTCAAAGCATTTCTTTAAGCCCGTTGCATTTCTTTAATGTAAAGATAGGAACAAAATCATCATCATGTGCATTAGTTGATGCTGCTCTTTCAAACCACTGATGTTTGTTTCTCGCTCCTGCTGCAGCAGCAGACGGGTACGTCCTTCATCTTTTCATCTTCGTATCCTCGATTGTTTTGATTAGCTTTTAATTGCTATACATCTCCTTCTTTGTCTCCTCTCAAGCAATCTTTATCAGTATCCCTTGTCCTGCTGATCAAAGTTCACAATGATCAGTTTTGGCTCTTCTTGATGTGGATTAATTGGCATTCAATTATATAAACCGTGCGTTGTACTGCGTTCATCATCTTCCATGCAGAAATGATGTTATAGGTGTTCTGTAGGCTTCCTTTTACTTTGCTGGCTCCAAATCCAAGTCAAGATTTTTTTTTTCACTTTCTGCTGTAATCTGATTCTTCCACAGTTCCACTTAGATTTCTTTTTCTTTTTCAGTGATTCACTTCACCTTACATACTTGTTCCTGGATTCTGGTCGGCTTCTTCAACCAGTTAGATTTGACCACAATTCGTGTCTCTGTAATATTGAGCAGATTTGCTCGTGCATCTAATTCATCTTTCTCAGATATGGCTATTGGAAAGTTGAGCCTGGCCATGGCGATCCTTATGGCCATATCAGTCCCATGCAGCTGCACCTACGCCCCTGCGGACAACTACCTGATCGACTGCGGCTCCTCGACGAGTACGACCATCGGTAGCAGGGTCTTCGAGGCCGATTCGTCCCCGTCGGCGATCGCCCCGACGACCCCTGAAAACATACTCGCCAGCACGGCGAATTCCACGGTTCCATCCTCCGAGAGCTCTGCCCTGTACCAGACTGCTCGGGTGTTCACAGGACCCTCGTCCTTCAGTTTTCCGGTCCATGCCGGCAGCAGGCACTTCATCCGTCTCCACTTCTTCCCATTCCTGTACCAGAGTTACAACCTCGCCGCGGCGACCTTCGACGTGTCGACAAAGGAGACGATTCTGCTCAGCAATTTCCAGCCGCAGGCGTATCCGTTGCTGAAGGAGTATTCACTGAACGCGTCAGGCGATACGCTCGTGCTGTCATTTGCACCGTCCGGGAACAGCTCCCTCGCCTTCGTGAACGCCATAGAAGTTTTCTCGCTTCCTGACATCCTAATCGTCGACACTGCACAGAACATTAATCCCCGCGGAAGTTATAAAGGCCTCTCGAAACAGCTATTGGAGACAGTTTACAGGATTAACATGGGTTACAATCGAAGCGTCTCTGCACTGGAGGATACCCTGTGGAGGACGTGGGAAGCTGATGACAGGTTTCTGTACCTCAAATCTTCCGCGAAAAATGTTACTACAACAACAAAGATTCAGTACGGAGGAATGCCGACACGAGAAACGGCGCCTGACGTCGTGTACCAGACAGCAAAAACGTCGGCTGACTCTGCAACTATGAATGAAAACTTCAATGTGACATGGCAATTTGATGTCACCGCTCGTTCGAGTTACTTCATAAGGTTCCATTTCTGCGATGTAATGAGTTCATCGTTGAATCAGCTCTACTTTAATGTTTATGTCGGCAGCTGGCTTGTGGTCCAGGGCCTCGATCTTTCAACGCTGACTACCCAGACTTTAGCTTCGCCTTATGTCTTGGATTGCATTCTAGGCGGTAGTGATGCTTCCAGCAAGCTCACTGTAAGCATCAGCGCCAAGGGCCTCCTAAACGGACTGGAAATAATGAAGGTGTATAACTATTCTGATCCTGCAATTGTTGTTGGATCGACTGGTTCAAGCAAGAGTTATGGCGTCATAGTGGGATCGGTACTTGGTGCTGTGGGCGTGTTAATGGCCGTTCTTCTTGTTATTTGGTTGCTGCGTAGGAGGAAGGTGGAGAGCGGGGAGGAAACGAAGGCATGGATGCCTTTCCTAACGAGAGAGTGGACTTCCCGCAGCCCAGGAAGCAAGACATCAAGAACGTCCCACGGCACCATGTCGCCAGGGCGGAGTGACGGCCTCGGCAGCCCGTTCTCCTTCGTTGTACTGCAAGAGGCGACGGGCAACTTCGGCGAGAGTTCGGTCATCGGCGTCGGAGGCTTTGGCAAGGTCTACAAGGGCGTGCTGAAGGACGGGACCAAAGTGGCCGTGAAGAGAGGCAACCCCATGTCGCAGCAGGGGCTCCACGAGTTCCGAACGGAGATCGAGTTGCTGTCGCGGCTGCGCCACCGCCATCTGGTTTCCCTCGTCGGCTACTGCGACGAGAGGAATGAGAAGATTCTGGTATACGAGTACATGGGAATGGGCGCCCTGAAGAGCCATCTCTACGGCTCCAGCCGTCCTTGCCTTCCATGGCAGACGAGGCTAGAAATCTGCATTGGCACAGCAAGAGGACTTCACTACCTTCACACTGGAAATGCGAAGCCCATCATACACCGAGACGTCAAGTCTGCGAACATTCTGCTGGACAAGAACTTGGTCGCAAAAGTTGCAGACTTTGGGCTGTCGAAGACGGGTCCTGAATTGGATCAGACTCACGTTAGTACTGCAGTGAAAGGGAGCTTCGGGTACCTCGACCCTGAGTACTACAGAAGGCAGCAGTTGACAGAAAAGTCAGACGTGTACTCGTTCGGAGTGGTGCTACTTGAAGTGCTCTGTGCAAGACCAGTCATCGATCCTACATTGCCAAGGGACATGGTGAATTTAGCGGACTGGGGAACCAAGTGGCTGGAACGAGGGCAGCTGCACCAGATCGTCGACCGAAGGATCGCCGGAACCATTAGGCCCGAATCGCTAAGGAAGTTCGGAGAAATAATTCAGAAATGCCTGGCAGATTATGGTGTCGACAGGCCCTCAATGACGGATGTACTGTGGAAATTGGAATACGTTATGCAACTGCAACAGGCAGAATTTGAAATCTCTGATGTCAACAGCATCAACAGCCTCGGCCATCTTGCGCTCCAAGTTGAAAGAATTAGCACACCACAGCGTGCAGGAGCAGCTGCTTCAGATGTCAGTGACCTTTCGGATGTCTCTCTGAGTTCATTCCAAGTTGAGAAAATTAGCACTTCAGTGACATCACAGAGTACAACAACTGCTGCTTCTGATGCCAGTCAACTTTCGAATATCAGTATGAGCAATATCTTTTCGCAATTGATCGAGTCTGAAGGGAGGTAAGACCAGAAATATGAAGCTTGCCGCAATACACTTCCAAGTAGAGAAAGTTGCTTTTCTGCAGCTTAGTTGAAGATAATAAAGATGAATCATTCAAATGTCATTGCTTTGCCTTGTAAGATATATCATATATTCTTCTGCTCTTTACTTTCAATTGATGTAAATATAGCTTGATAAATCAAGCAATTTTACTTGCACATTGTTTCTTCTCGTATCATGACACCAATACCAATCTTAGGCCCAACCAAAGAGGTCAATATTTTAATTTTAGCAAAACTATTGACTTCTGAAAGGTTGTTGGCAGTAATAAATATGAAATAAAGGATTGCTCCTCAATGAGAAATACCAATCATGTACGTATTCACTAATGCTTCAGATCAATTTCTGCAACGTATTCCAAGAAACTATTCGTTACCTTAGAAATTAAAGATTTTTTTGTGAATGATGGTTTAACCCATGAGGTAATCAAATGTGGGTTTAAAATAATTTGAATTTTTGAACTGTTGGATAAATGCTCTCTATTAGGCTTAGTGGGTCGAACGGCCTGGGATGCACCCAGCATGCATCCATGAAACATAGTGTTGGACCTCATGCCCAAATGGGCCTTGCATCATGGCCCATATGCAGTTATAAGAACTGCATATAGCAGTTTAATTAACTCTCTTTGAGTAGTTAAGGTTACTACTAGTAATAAAGAAAACCACAAAAGAGAATGAGTCAACAGAGGCTCTGCATCGCAATGCACTTCCACCTCTAGCCTAAAACACCGCAGCCTCCGTCCCCGGCGATCTGCCGCCGGGGACGCCCTCAACCCTTCCTTTCTCTCCACTTTCCTAAACCCCCCTCTCTCTCTCCCATTCTCTTCCCTTCAACCTCCCCCATTATCATGGCTAATCTTTCCGCTAGTAGGTCGTGGTCGGACACTGTCCGTGGCACACGCCCAGTTGCTCCGGTTCTAATGTCGGCTCGCCAGCTTCGAGAGATCAAGGAAAGGGTTACGGATGAAGTCACAATCCTGGCGGCAGAGACGCTGGAACGAGAAAGGGCACTCCGACTATGTCTTCTGGGGCGTTATGTCAGTGATCTTGATTCTTTGAGGGTGGAACTACCGAAGCTATGGAACACAGCCGCACTGTGGAGTTTCTCGGAACTCGGTAATTCGTTCATCTTGTTTAAATTTGCTCACAAAACTGATCGGCTTCAGGTACTCATTGGTGGCCCTTGGGAGTTCAACGGACACATTCTGCGGGTCGCTCAGGTCTCGCTGTTCTTTCGTCCTGACGATGACTCCCAGATGACTACCCCTCTTTGGCTTCGCCTCCCGGGGCTTCCCCTTGAATTGTGCAACCCCTCATCCTTGCGGAGAATCGCGATAACGTTTGGGTCTCCGTTGCGGGTCGAGGAAGTTCCCCTGGACGCTCCTGGATGCCCTGCTCGCGTGTGCGTCAAGATTGACCTCACAGTTCCCATCAAACAAGGAACCTGGATCCGTTTACCCTCCGGCAATCTCTTTTTCCAGCAGGTACAATACGAAAATCTGCCCCTCCTTTGTTTTCGATGTGGTGTTGTTGGTCACATGTTCGAGCACTGCCCCTCTGCTACATCATCTGAAGTCAGCCCGGCGGTGATGTTGTTCGGACCTTGGCTGCGCGTTGCTGGACTGCGACGGCCCCCTGCTCCTTCCATCGACCTCAACCAACCAGCCGGCGTGGGTGAGGATGACGGAGCACGTGCCGGCGAGCGTGTGGATGGTCCACGTGCTAGCGCGCGTGACCATCAACGGCTCTCTCGCCTGCCTCGGGTCCCATAGGAATAACGATCCACTTCTTTTCAGGCCACATCACCAGTCCGTGGGGATCCGCAGCTGTGTCACAACTCCAACAGTGCGATACACTCGTGCGGCATGGATGCCTTTTGCGAAAACACAGTTGGTGTTTGTGTTTCTTCGGGAGGCGCCAGGTCATCAATCCACTCTGAAACCACATTATCCCTGCGCGGATCGCCCACATGGCGAACATCGGCACGAAGGCGATCGCCGAGGCAGATCTCAACCACCCATCTGCTTACCAAAAACCCTCGCCTGCTTCTGTCACACCCCATTCAATGACAACCCTCCTCTCTTCCCCTCTGATGGTTCCTCTGATCACAATCTCTGCTGCCCTCCCGCCTACCCAGTTAAACTCTCCCACTGCTGAATCCGCCTCCGCTTGTGCCACCCCTCCAGCTTCACCACCCTCAGTCTCTCTTCGCTCGGGCACCTCTGGAGCTACCATGGTCCCTGTTCGCGAAGTCGGCCCTATCTCTGCTATTTGCCCGGTTACCGCTGTGTTCGAACCTCCCCATGAGGATCTTGTCGCGCAGGCCACTAACATGCTTCTGAGCTCGACCGGAATCTCGGAGGATGACTCATCGGTGGCGGGGGAGGTCGATGCTGATCTGGCTCCCCCTACCCGCACGGAACGGAAGAAGTCGTGACCTATGCGCCCTCGGCCGCCACTCCCTAACCTCCAACTAAAGAAGAAGGCCTCAAAAGCCTCAAGTAATACTCTTCCATCTTCTGTGATCAAACCCTCACGACGAGCTTATTCTGTGCAGGTGATGGCGTCCCTTGCGATGCCCGACGGTGCCTCCTCCAACTCGTTCTGATGCGTATTCTGTTCTGGAATTGTAGAGGCGCATTCCGAGCGAAAGTTAGGGATAGACTAGTTAACTTGATTAGGACTATTAAGCCTGACTTTGTATACTTTTAGAAACCCATTCGGAATGCGCGGGTGCTTCAGGTGGTATTGCCTTGGCCTGGCACGGCCAAGGCACGCAAGTGACCTCGCTCCACTCCTCTCAGATTTTGCATGTTTCTATTTCTTTCAATGGCTTTACTTTTCTTCTTTCATGTGTGTACGCTAGTTCTACTCCTTCTGCTCATAACATTTTGTGGCATGAGATTTCGCGTATGGAACCTATTTCTTTCCCTTGGGCCCTCATTGGGGACTTCAACACCCTTCTTGGCCCCGACGATAAGCTTGGTGGCCGCCCTTTCACTCCTTCTAGATCTACCCTCTTACTTAGAGACATTATTGACAAACATGGACTTTTCGATATTAACCTTAGAGGGCCATCTTTTATCTGGTGTAACAACCGCTCTGGTTTAACTCGCATCCATTGTTGTCTTGACAGACTTTTGCTTAGCCACCATTGGCTTCAAGCATTCTTGAATTTATCATTAACCTCTCTTCCTAGATGTGTATCAGATCATGCTCCTATTCTTTTCCAAACGGATATCCTTACCCCTCGCGCCCCCTTGTTCAAGTACGAGCACTTCTGGCTCCAGCACCAGAAAGCGCGCAACATAGTTTAGCGTAGGGTTTCAAACTCGAGATCTTTAGAGTCTGACCTTAAAAGAATTAAATCAGATACTCTAAAATGGAACAAGAACACCTATTGGTCAATTCGTGGGTCCGATTCCTGCTGCATGCACTTGGAACGTTCAGTTCAATCGTTGCTCATTGAATTGTGACATATAGCTCGTCCTTCTAGCTTATGGGGCACTTTACTCGCTCAACACTCGTTCAAAACCCTTCTTCACTCGCTAGGGGGAAAACCTTGAGAATCACGCTGAGATCACCCTCAGTCGTATTGCCGACCTTGAAAAAATAGACATCACCCGAGGCCTTAACGATACCGAGCTTGGACAACTTCGGGCCGCTTATCACCTCCACGCCGCCCTGCTTAGGCAAATTAGCCTTAAGTGGTGGAGCAGAGCTAAAGCACATTGGATTACCAGAGAAGATAGAAATACTCATTATTTTCATCTATCCACTATGATTAGACATAGGCAGAACGCTATTTTGGAAATTCAAAATGCTGCAGGTGCAGCTATTACCGACCCCAAAAGTATCAGAGCTATTTTCGTTGAACACTATAAAAACTTATGGAGCCACGACCCTTCACCTGACATTCCTAAAACTTGTTGACCCTCCCTCCCCTCAATTAACAACTCTGATTCTGATTCTCTTACCAAAGCCCTCTCTGACGAGGAAATTCGCAATGCTCTTTGGAGCATGCCCCCTAGCAAGTTGTCGGGACCCGACGGCTTCACTATTGAATTCTATAGGGAATTTTGGGATATCCTTGGCCCTAAGGTCACTGCATCCATCAACTCCTTTATGCTTTATAACATATTCCCATCTGAATGGTCCCTTACATTCTTGATTTTCATACCTAAGAAAAAAAACCCAAAAAGCATTACTGACTATAGGCCTATCTCACTATACAATGTCTTATATAGACTGCTTACTAAAATTCTGGCTAATAGGCTTCGACCTATTCACGACCACCTCATTGATCAAAACCAATCGGTTTTTGTGCCGGGTCGTCAAATTCAAGACAATATTTTGATTACCCAAGAGCTCGCCCATTCCCTTAATATTGGTAGGAAAAAACATATGATCATCAAGGCTGAAATGAAAAAGGCGTTTGACTGCATCTCCTGGTCCTCGGTCAATTAGATCCTCACTCTCATGAATTTCCCTCCTGATTTTGTTAGATGGATTGACATCTGGATTAGGTCCCCCACTTTCATGTGTGTCGTTAATGGACAAAACTTTGAGACCTTCTACCCCTATCGTGGAATCCGCTAAGGCGACCCAATTTCTCCTTACATTTTCATAATTGTTAGTCAAGTTTTCTCCTCTCTCATGAGAGTTCATGAGTCAATCGGAAAAATCATTCCCTTCAACATCAACCACTTCTCATTATCACACATATTGTTTGCGGATGATGTCCTAATTTGTCTTAAAGCCACAAAGAGAAACTGTAAAGGAATTAAGGAGGTCTTTCAAATCTATGAATATCTCATTGGTTAGAGAGTTAATGCTTAGAAATCCGAACTTTACTTACCAAAACTTAATATCAGATGCAAGAACATGATCAAAGCTACCCTTGGCTTTAGGCTTGGAAAATTCCCCTTCCTTTATCTTGGAACCCTGATCTCGCCTTCTAAACTTACTATTCACACGCCCCATTATTGATAAGGTTTCATGTCGGCTAGCCGGATGGAGTCATAAAATTCTCAACCAAGCTGGCCGTACTACCCTAATCGAGTCCGTCTTGTCTGCAATCCCGACCCACTGGCTGAATACCACATGCCTGGCAAATGGTATCATTGAAACTTTGGAAAGGCACTCCCGTGCTTTTCTTTGGAACTCTGGACCTAACCGTCGAACCTCACACCTTATCAACGGGCAAACTGTTCAATTGCCTAAAACAAACGGTGGACTAGGAATCAAAAATATGTATGCAGTCCAAACATCTCATATGGCTAAACGTGTAGCTTCTCTTCTAAACCAAAGCAACGATATAATGGATCCAATTTGCCAACGCTAAGTATGGATGTTTTAATCTTTGGAACACCCCACTCCAACAACCTAAATCTTCTTCTATATGGCATCGCATTACCCAGTCTGCATCTTAGTTGCACCTGGGATTCCAAAGGCAGATTGGCACTGGCAGGAAAACCTCTCTACTTTCTGATCCCTGGGTCTGCCAACTCCCTTTCAGTAAATGGCCGACCTATATTAACACCTCTCAGCCCCTCGAGGGACTCTTTGTTAGTGACCTAATTGATAATGGGCATTGGAATGACATCTTGCTCCATACCTTCTTTAGTGACGAATTATGCCTCATGATTAAGCGAATTTACATTCCTTCTACTGCCTATGATGATGTGTGGGTCTGGGTGACTGATACCCATGGACATGCCAATGCGAAGTCAGTCTATAGTTTTGTCCGTCGCCATGCTTTGCCGACCATCTCCAGTGGAGGGCGTGCTTGGACGAAGATATGAAAGATTCCAATAGCTTCGAAAATTCACTTCTTCTTGTGGAAGCTTCTCCATAATAAGTTACCAACTCTAGATAGAATTTCCCATTTTAATAGCACAATCAGCACTTCTTGCCTCCTCTGCGGCCTTGTTGATAAAACGAGCCCCCATCTATTCTTTTACTGCCCTTTTGCCCAGCAACTCTGGGACATCTTCCAACAGCAACTCAATTACTCCTTCCAACTTGTTGACTCCTGGCACCTTGGGTCGTGGGTCGATGAAGGTGCCGGTTTGAACAAACATTCCCTCTCCATCATGCTATCTCTTTTTTCTTATTATCTTTGGGAGCTTTGGAATCTTAGGAACGCGGTGCATTTCAAGTCCAAGCATGCAATCGTAAGGATGGTATGGGAAAAGGCATTGGTTGGCTTTCACGACTATAGTAACACCCACGCCCCTGAGGCAACTATTCAGTACCCCCAAGGCTCAATACGGGCCCAGTGGGAGGCCCCCTTTTCTTCCTGGCTGCTGCTTCAGATGGTTCTCTCCCCTTCGAGGGAGGGATGGGGGGCTATGGTTCTATCCTACGAACTAACAACGGTTCTATTATTTTTGCAGGGGCTTCAAGGGCTTGGGCTGGCACTGTGCTTGAGATTGAGGCTCGTGGAATGCTCATGGAGTTGAAGGAGTGTGATCGCAGATCGCTCACCCACATAATGGCTTATTCGGACTCCCTGACACTGATCAACATCCTCACGCATAAGGCTGACTATCCCTGAAACATCAAAGGGATTATACATGACATTTGGAATCTGCTTCGCCTGGTGCATCCTGCTACTGTTAAGCACTGCCCAAGGAGCAGTAACAAAATAGCTGACTTTCTTGCTTCTTTTGGTCGCACAAATCATGGCGACACCTTTTTGCTTGGCAGTCTCCCTCCGGGACTGACCCATATTTTGTACGAGGACTCCTTTGGAGCTATCACTTAATGAATACATAACTCTTTTACTAAAAAAGAAAAAGGTTACTACTATAAATAGGTGGAGAGGCTGCTGCAGGTTATGTGATGGAATGATGTCCCTTTCACTTAATACTTGATTAATGGATAGAATTTGTCATGATTCCAACAAGTTTCGAAGTACTTTGATTGTGGAACATGCAGCTTCTTTTTGTACGTAATTGATGCGAAGCAACGTAAAAAAGCATCGACGATCCATTTTTTCGTCACGAAGTATTTTAATAATACCCTTATTTATTTGCACAAATTCCTTCAAGATATATATATCTTGAGACATTGAGATCATCCTCAAAGCTCCATTATCATTTATCTATTTTCTTAATTTTTTGAGTATGACTTATTATTTCTCTTATCTACTCCTCACTTCTCTCCATGAATTACACTCCTACCCACTATCTCATTCACTGACTCATTGCCTACTCCTCACTACCTACTATCTCAGTGTAATCGAAAAAACAACTTACTATTATGTATAATCCACTAACTCATTATACTAATAACGTATTATTTTATTATTGATAACTTCTTATATTTATATAAAGCTCACACCTTCTCATCTATTCTCTATTTTTTTTTCTACTTCTTTTTTTGGCTGAATCCAGTACTTACCATTTTCTTTTTATCTTTTTTTCTATTGGTCATCCCTTGCATGAATTCCCATTCATTACTTGAATTGAATCGTGAGTCTTTTCCCTTCATCTTCAACCCTCTACAGCAACTTGCTGAACCTAAACTTCATCCTCAAATCTTTTCACCTTCTAAATTCTAATCGTCTCCTCACCTTCTTTTATTTCTTTGCGTCCTTATAAATTTATATGAAATCCTTTATTTATTGCCACCCCTCCAAAGCCTCTTCTCATAAGAAATATCCGCATCTTGATTCACAACTTGCTCATCGTTCCCTGCCCTCCCTATCCAACAAATATGGGCTTCTCAACTACCTTCATCTCGCTCAAGTGCCAACTCTAGTGGTATCTTCAATATACTGAACTGGCTAAAGAGGTCATGAGAGCTGAAGGGTGCCGGTGTATAAGCATTATTGCAAGGTCTATAGAAGGGGCGGCCATGCGGGCGCACGGCATCAACTGCGGAGGACGCCAGGCGGTTTACGGCATGTTGGGCGGCGACAGATGAATTATCATTATAGGAATTTAAATAAAAAAAATATTATTTGGAAATTAACATGATCTGGTAATACTTTTCCAATTTTTAGGAGTTTTGATTAAGTTGAATTTATTGTTTCAAAATAAGTTTGCGGAAGATTTAAATGCAGTTATTGAATCATATGGGTTAGAAGTGTAAAACTTAAAATTTGAAAAGTTGTGGATTCAAAACAGAACTCAATTGGAAAAAAAATGATACTCATGGCCTCTTGATTTTTTTATTATTTTTTTAGAAAAAATAGAACACCAACTTTATTTATTTCTAATAAAACAAATTGTTGGAGTCAACCCAACTTTTTTTTTTCAAATATTAGAAGAGCATTTTATTTATTTTTTTCTTATTTTTAAATTCATGTTTAAGTAAGATATCTTTAAATAGTTATATAAGTATAAATTCAAACTTAACTTAATTTTGATAAGATTTTATTATAAAAAATAAATATTATTTTAGTCGCGAGGACCTTCACTAGTTGATATCAGTGTCTCGTTTTATTTTTGGAATGTGTAATGTTTTTACATATGCGATTATAATACCATAACCCAAAAATTTTAGTTGTCAATCTTTTAATACAAAATTCGCCCAGAATATTTTGTACATTTTTTCCCAACTTAAAAAAATAAAGAGAAACGCTACTGTTTAAAAAAAAACCGTTGTGGAGTGCTACAGTGCATGCGCGGGCTCGTGCCCCCTGCCCAACACACCCCACCCAACCCCCAGTGCAAGCCACAACACGTGCGAACAGGCCTGCGGCCCCTCACGCAGCGCGGGCGAGAGCGCGTGGGCTACGGCCTGCTGCCAGGTGCTGCATGGCACGAAGCGCGTGGGCTACGGCCTGCTGCGCGGTGCTGCATGGCACGAAGCGCGTGGGCTACGGCCTGCTGCCATGCAGCGCGACCGCTGCGTGATTTGAGCCGACAGCGGCTCAATTGAACAGTTTTTTTTTTTTTTGAAAAATCAGATCTAAAAAAACCTGGGAAAATATAGAAAAATGAAAAAAAATGTGTTTTTGAACTCAGATAATTCTGAAACTTTTCTGAATAATGTGTGATATATGTTTGACATAATTGTATGAATTTTTTTCTATGATGCATTTTATATGTTTTTATGTCACAATAAATATATATATGAAAAATAAAATTATTTCTAATTTATGCACATTATTAAGTTAGAAAATTATGAGTAATTTTCTAAAAATTTTAGAATGTTTGATATGCATATTTTTTTGTACTTGTGCATATGGTATTTTGCATATTATGCCATGTTCCTATATGTAATTAATAATATTTGATATTCGTATAAATCATCGTGTCACATTTAGTTCTAAGTATGAGTGCTATGTACTTAGTTAGTTTTAATACAAACTAATGAGATTATGATTGATTATGTATTTTTTTTTGTATTTTTTGAATAATTATGTGATGAACTAATATGAAAATGGAAATTATTTTATAAAAGAAGTGATAATTTAATGTTAATAAGAAATTTTTTAGAATTTTTTAGAAAATTGCATGGCATATGGTTTATGCATATTAGTGATATTATGCATTTTATTAGTACATGAAATATATATTATTACATGATATCTATTTTATGAATTTAAGTAAAATTCATTCATATTATTACATGATATGTTTTGAGTGTAATATGTCACACTTAAATTGAATTTCCATATGAATTAAATATTCATGCACATAATTATATTATAATTATTTAAAGTGTGACACTTGTGTAAATTGACATGATAATTAAAATATGCACATTATTAATTTATTACGTGATTTGGACTATGTAAAAAATTTATTTTCTTTATGAAAGAATATATGCATAATGAAATTTTGTTACATATTAAACATAATATGTGTTATGTGAATCTATGATTAATTAGTTCACACAGTTATGTTAAACTTATGCACAAAAAAACTTTGTCACATTTATTCAAAATTTTCATGTGAAATATGCACACTATTTATGATAAATTAATTTTCTTTATGATAAGAAACATGTGCATATATGTTTATCATTACACATGAAAATGAATCGCATGATTTTATATGATGAAAATTTATGCAACAAATTTTAATTAACAAGACATGTTATGAATTTATGTACATGATTGAGACTTATGTGACATAAATGTAGAGTTAGACATGTGATAATAATTGTGTGATTATTTGTATGTCTATTATCATGCTTATGTAATTATATGAGTGTGACAAATAATATTCAGTTATATGTAAATGAATTGTATAACAAACTTAGGATAAAAATCAGTTTGAAATTATAAAAAGTAAGTAGTTCAATAAGACTAATGCATCTAATTTGTATGATGGTCATGGTAGAAATTTTTGTTGAGTAGTGTGTGACATGTGCATGTCTAGAAAAGTATTAAAAATGGATTGTTAGTGAAAAGTGTAGTACCCCTCTTTCTCTGTGAACTTACTTGATGCTTACTTGATGCTCTCTTAATGCAGTCTTAAAAAATTACTATGTTCACATGATATGATGACATTTTTTCGATTATTATGGTGATGAGGTGAAGTGGTGATGGTTTTCTAAATTGACACCTTGCAAATGTAAGGAAGAGTTCCCATTGTAGAACCTTGACCTTTTTTAAAATGATATGTTAATCACATTATATATTTTTTAGATGATTTTAGATGTTCGTTCTCCAAAATGAATAAATAGCACCTTGGCGCAACATATTATTTTTACTTAATGATAATTATTTTTTCGAATAGTGGGAGAGGAATGGAAGCATAGAAATCATCTCGATATCATTGCTTTAAAAATATTCTTATGTTATTATTTATGAATATATGCATAAGAAGACATGCAAAAACTAACTTCTCTTATGTAAGTTTGACCATACATAAGTGACACAAAAATAGAGTCTTTGCAATATGACAAACTCCAAAGAAATATATCAAAAGTGATACACGACAAAAGATGACCTCTATCGAGCACGATCACTATCACAATTCTCACGATCTTGATGTAATGAAATCATAAAAAAAATAATAACTCTTGCATAAGTTTTCTTGAACAGATATGTTATATATTTGTATGTGACGATAAAATTGACGGATGAGTTAGAGAATCTTGGTCATACTTTTAGAATGACAACGTGATAGTTACTTATTTCTAATAAGTATAGTAAGCTTGTGCACATATTTGATATTTAGTGAAAATATTAAATATTTTAACATTTACTTGAAGAATTTGTGTTGTCTTCAACTATGACATATGTTGTCCATGTCAAAATAAAAAAAATTGCTATAAATTTTTGACAGAAATTATAGTCCAGTAAATAATGTATAGATACTAAAAAGGGCTAACGCTATTCACATCGATGTGAGAAGCATGATGACAAGTTAGTATATGCAAAATAATGTGCTACACTTGTGGCAAATACGATAATTTTTGCTTGTGATTGAATTGAGTCGAAAAATATTAATATAATCGTATGTTAGTTTCGTTTAATGAGAAGGTTATTTTGCTGTTGAAACTCGTCTTTTTGTGAACTGAGATTCCTGGAGTAACTTATCGTACGATTAAAGAATAATGAATTTTTTCCATGACTTAATCATCAAAGCAAAAGGATATAGTTGGAAACAACATGAAATGAGAGTTAAAAATGATTATGGCTTACAAATTTTCTTTTGCAATAGATGAATCTTTGATGCATGCAAAATATAACATATTTTAGTATATTATTTTAATTAATATTTCTATAATTTGATCATGGCATGCATCATTTTAGATAATTTTTAGTCGTAAGTATGGATTTATCGATTTTAATTATTAATGCTTTGAATATTTTAACTGAGGGGTTTACTTAATTTTTATAATTATTTTGCAAGCAAGCCAAATTAAGGGATGGATTAATTCAGTCATGACGTAATTAAGATAAGAGTAAAATCACAAGTGGGTGACATTTGATAGCCATATCTATTTTAGGTGTAAAAGATAAATTGGAAAAATTGTTACTTATGGAATTATCGACCGAAACCCACATCACAAAAAAAACATTTTGGGTAAAACGGAATTATCTTTACTCTCAAGATCTCATCATATTGGCTGAGATGTTGTTATCACCTTCATTAGATAAATTTTACATCTGACTTTGTTGGGGGTAAAAGAAATGCATCTTGATTTATATGGGCGTAATCCATACATGACCGAAACTTATTGGTCAACAATCAGAGTAATGACGTAAAGATAAGAAGAGATTATCATTTTGGGCGTAATGATTTATCATTTTGGTCGAGATTTGAAGAAAGGAGTAAAGATAAGAGTTTATCGTTTTGGGAGTAATGATTAGAAGAAGTTATCGTTTTGGCCGAGATTTGAAGAGACCGTGATCAACTTTTATTCGGTGAATTTAATTCCAGCCGTACGATTTACGCCCGTAATCAACATGAAGACTCGTTCGCACCTATAAATAAAGGACGAAACCATCAATTCAATTCGTGCTTTGAAGTCCGATTTTCTTCCACAGCGAGTTGAGAGTCTGCAGGCTTCGACCAAGAGAGAGAGATTTGATGGGACGGCTGATCCATATGCTCCGACGACATTCGAGGATCCTGATTTTATTCTGAGTGTAATTCTTTCGATTATTAATTGTATTTTATTATTATCTCTCTGCAATTTTAGGATGAACTCCATGTTTTAATTATTTTATTTTAAGAGATTATTATTGAAGGAAAATTTTGTGAACCCTTGCTTTATTATTATTGAATTTCTTTTGATCAATTTTTAATTGTGTTTAGTGCTTTTAATTTAATTATTTAAAATTTTGAATTAAGTAATTACCAGTTTTTGGACTACTTGATTTTAGATTTTATTTAGTTAAATTAAATGATTTATTGTGAAATTAAAAATTGACATAGGTCTAATAACTAGTATGTGGAGAATTAGATCTATGTGGTCTGTTAATCCATACCAGTTTGTGGAGTGATTAATAGTCTAGGATTTTAATATTAACTCATCTTAAATTTAATCTCATCTGCATGAATATCAGTTTGTGAGACTTCAGTTTTGATTAAATTTAAGATAGTTTGATTTGCCAGATTAAATAGCAGAATTACTAGTTTGTGGACTCTGAGATTTTAATTTTGTAAATTAATAACTTGAAAAAATTCCTAATCCATCTTAAGAATTTTAATTTATCTTTTCTGATTCACATTTTTATCTTTAATGCATTGTCATCCTAAGATCAACTTCAACACCATTATATTATCTTATTATTATCCTTATTTTATTTTATAATTACAAAATCTATTTTCAAAATTCATGTTTTCCCTCTCTTATTAATTTATAAATTTAGATATTTTATTAATAATATTCCTCGTGGGTTCGACACACTTGAGGGACTAGTACATTTGCTAGCGATTTTATTTTGCTACATCATTTTACGCATCAAATTTTTGGCATTGTTGTTGGGGAATAATTTATTAATTAATTTCTGATTTTTATGAATTATTAGGAGATGTAAATAAGTTGTAATAATTTTCTATAATTTCTTATTTTTTGTAATTACGCATTATCGTACTCTTTATTTTAATTATTTGTGTAAATAATCTAATATTTTTCTTTTTCAGATAAAGGCCACAACATTTTTAAATTTGTTGACTTTCGGCTTAAAATTTTGATGTCGATTAGATCATTCTGATTACACCATCGACTTATGGTTTTACGATCGTGATTTATTTTGTCTGCTTTAATGGTTATCGATTCTGAATTCTAAACTTTTTGTTTTGCAGCCAAAATATTTTAAACTTCTGAGCATATAAGTTTGATGACCTCCTTTTTCGGCTTTAATGACTTCGAAAAAAGTTTACACTCGCAAAAGATTCTGTTTATTGACAAACTTTGATCCTTATATTTTGCGGCCGGCAATTTTTTCTGAGTTTTATGGCTGAAATTTCACTTCATCCATGATCGAAATTTCACTTCATGCATTCGATTAATGCATGATTTTGCGGCCGATAATTTTCTGAATTCTCCTTGCGACATGTATGACGTTGGTTAAATCTCCCACAGATACCTCGTGTTATTCTTTTGCGCCTTGGATTTTCATCTCTGTTAATCCATTAGTGCATGACTTTTGCGGTCGACAATTATTTTCTTAATCATGTTTTGTGGCCGACTTTGGTGACTTTGTTTCGGCCGTATTCTAACGAGTTTTACACTTGTATTTCATGGTTTTGGTGGCCGAACGAGCCTTGATTATTTTATTTCCAACTAATCTAATTTCGGCCGAGATGTCGATAGCTTCTGTTTGGCGGTCGAGCAAATCAATGTTCATTGACCTATTTGAAAATATTGTTTTGCTAATGCTGATTATTGCTTTTGCGGCCGTAATTAGATTCCTAAGTCATTTTGTGCGTGCATATTGACATAATGGCTAATTCTTCCAAAGTTTTACAGCCAATCGAGTATATGATTTTTACGACCATCTATTTAATTTCCTTTCGGTCGAGATGTTAATATTTAGCATTTGAATTGGTCTATTTTTTGCCTTTCAATCTAATACGAATATTCGAAGATTTTGTTTCTCGGAGTTTTGGTTTATGCCATGTTTAGTTCTGAATCTAGGTTTGAATCTTTTCATAAACTTCTTGAAGTTTGGCAGTCGAAAATTGTCGGATTCGATTCTAATGATCTAATGGAATTTCACCATTATTAGACAACTGAATTTGAAATGTATTGAAGTATTTTGGCATCGTAGATAATGCCTGAAAGATTTTTACTTTTATCGATTTAAATCTCGAACTCATTTAATCCGTCGTCGTCAAGAAATCATTTTTTCATCATGACTTATTATCTATATTTCTTTTTATTTATTTTGTACATATTTTTTCTTTTATCTTACTGAAAATTTAATCATAACCAATCCTGGAATCTTCTGATAAGCGCACTAGGAGTTTAAATCCAATTTTGAAATTGGATTTGAAGTTGAAAGAACTGTTCGTCGATTAAGAAAGAATATCAGAAGAATGGCTGAACAAGAATGCAACAATCAGAGGCAGGAGCAACAAAATAACCTAGTTCCATCACAAAATAATCATCGTGAAGAAGATGAAGCACAACTTTCTATGAGAGAGTATGTCTCGGCCAGATACAGTGATCAAGAATTGTGTATCGTACTGTCGGATATTAATGCAAATAATTTTGAGATCAATCCGGCAATTGTGAGGATGATACAAGCATCCCAATTTGGAGGAGGATTTCATGAAGATCCTCACGATCACCTTGACAAATTTCTTGCTACCCTGAGCACCTTTAGAAATAATAATGTTTCTACTGAAGTTATTCGTTTATTATTATTTCTACAATCCTTACGTGACAAAGCTTCTACATTGTTCAAAACTTTGCCTACAGGATCAGTTCACTCATGGTTAGAGGTGGTAAAAAAGTTTATTGGAAAATATTGCCAGCCACAAAAAGCAGGTTAATATCGAAGAGAGTTAAGGGCATTTGTTCAAGACAATAATGAGACATTATATGAAGTTTAGGAACGATATAAGGAACTATTAGCCAGAGTTCCTGATAATAGGATTTCAAAGTGGCAAGTGATGGAAGATTTCTACCATGGATTGCGAGTTGTAGATCAAGAAAAGCTTGACCAATCAGCAAGAGGGATAGTGTTGGGATTTAAACGCCCTAGTGAGATACATGATATTATTGAAGTTGTAGCCCTCAAGGCAAGTCAAGAAAGGAGATCACCGCGTCGAACTCATGATGTACATACTGCACAAGGAGTACAATCTTCTGAAATAGTGGCTCAGCTGGAGTCAATAAAAAATTTGAGCAAATGATGTCACTAATGGGAAATTCAAGCAATTATTGCCCTATGGGTAACACTTCATATTCAAATCAAATTGAAAATGCTAACTTTATTTCCAACCCATTTTCAGGAGCAACAATTATGGTTGGAGACACAATCCGAAGTTTGCCTATCATCAAAATCAAGGCCAACCTTCTGGTCCATCAAAAGATTATATACTGAAATGGCGACCTGATGCTTCCCAATATCAATAATCAAATCACATGCAGGAGATCATAGACAGATCATAGACACCATGCAATCGTTGTAAAAGAATATGGAGTTTAGAGCCACGAGTCAGGATGCGTCAATTCGAAATTTGGAAAGACAATTGGGCTAGATGGCGACACAACTGACTGGACGTACACTGGGCTCCCTTCCAAGCAACACAGAGAAAAATCCAAGGGGAGAAGAGCAAAATAGGCCTTGTTCTTCATCAGGACTACGTCAAGCTGACAACTATAAATCAGAATTATTTTTTTCTCTCTTTAGAATAGTTTTTAATTAGTTATTGATTATATCTTAGTTACATTAAATTGGTTTGAGTGATTTTTATTTTATTTTATTTATTTATTTTATGCATGTTATTCTTTTGATGAGTCATCTAGTTAATATTTTATTTTGTGTAAGGAGAGAATTTCGGATAACTAAGGGCACATTACGACATTGGTGCGCTTTACGTACATGCGACAGCACGATGACATGCGGGGGAGTAAAATCCAACACCTGCTCAAGATCACATCGGGCGACAGAAGTTGACTGCTTTTCAATGTTGGGCGTCAAACTCCATGCCACCTGACCTCATTACTGCCACTATTACGCCCTGTTCTTTACGGCCAAGCATCCACCAAATCACATCGATGACCACGCTAGTTGCCAACAAGCCGAGCTGCCACACCGCCCATCAGTTGACCACGGACGAAAGACACAATGACAAGACGATACCAGGACAGAATCTAGCAAATTGTGACGGATTTCTATCCGTGGAAAATTGTCCGTCAGAAAAGGGCAATTGTTTTGTAGTGGCATGCACGAATCTAATCGAAAAAAAGAGCACTGCGCGCCCCAAATTCAATTGACATGACTCATCACTGCATGCCATCACGTCGTAACAAGTAAGATTACGCCCCATCTTTCATCCATAAATACTTACCCCTTCTCGTGTTTTGCAGATCAAGCACCGCCTCCATTCCGCCCTTTCTTCCTTACAGCCGAAGTCTCACCGCCATCTCCGTTGCCTCCTTACGCCCAAAAGCGCCACACCCCCTTGTTCCTTATGGCCGAGCCTCCACACCAGGCACCGAGATACCATCATCAACACCACCACCCTTACGCCTGGACGAGAGCCAATGTCGCACCGCCGCTCTCTTACGCCGGGACCATCGCCCCCTATTCCTTACGGCCGCCAACACCACGGTCATCTCCTCAAGGGCAATATTACACCGACCGGCCAAAGTTCTTCAATGATTTCTTCCTTATGGCCGAAACTTCAGCCGCCAATTTCACCGACGACAGCACTACAGCCCACTCCCTCTCTTTGCCTTACAGCCGAGTCACCTCGCACTTGAGCTCTTCATCGAATCGGCTGACACTCCAGCATACATACGTTACGGCTGAGATACTTCATCGACTGAACGAGCTCTCTTCACTGGCTGTTCTTCTTACGGCTGACATATACTACGGCTGAAACTTCAGCCGACAATTCCATCGAGCCGCCACCTTTTCTTTGTTGATCTCTGTTCCGATCAACATGAGGCGATTTTCTAATATATGGAGGGGATGTTGCGAATGACGACATCCGAATGCTCAGCTAGTCCTACAGCCCTCACAACTAATCTCCTACCCCGAAGACTACTATTGGACTAAGCCTAAGTATCAAGCTCGATATGAACGGATGTCTGATATTCGAATTCGTGCCACCAAATTTTTGGATACCGAATTTCTCAGGGAGTACAATTTACTTGCAGATATTCATCTATTATTTTCTCAAATTGGACTCTCTGACTTTGTGCATTCCTGGTGGCCAACTTATGAAGTACTAATTATGGAATTTCTCTCATCCTTGGAGATATTTAATTTAGATGGCAGGAATTATGATCAGCCCCGTATTCATTCCAACTTTATGGGTGACCCTTTACCTTAACTCTAGGAGAGATTAATAATATTTATGGATTTCCTAACTATGGATCTTGTTCTGTACTAATGATTTTGATGCCGAAACTTTTTGGATACAGATAATAGATGAAGATCGATTGGTTTAGAACACTGCTAAAGATAGCTCAATTCAGAATCTTGTTCTGCGCTTCGTCCATCGCATGCTAAGCAACACCTTAAGTGGACGCAGTGATAATGATGGTGTCGTCTCAGAGGGAGAGTTATACCTCATTCACAGCATGCTCCACAGAACTCCGGTTAATGTGGATGCCTTCATCATTCGTCGATTCCAGCGCCACACTACTCATCGTGGCGGTAGCATTAATTTGGGCGCCCTTACAACTTACAACTACTCATTGTGCCTTCTCACACCTATTGCTCAGCACTTACAACTTGACTCCGATGATCTCGAAGCTGTGCCAGAAAACACCCACCTCACTCGTAGGACCATTCATGTTATGGATCACGTGAAGACCAACAACTCAAGGATTAAAGTTTTTATTTTTAAAGGCCACAATCAGGAGGTGTCTTGCTCAGATCTAGATGCTTTTATGCCAATTAATCCAAATAATTGGCTAATTTTTAGGCAGTTAGCGGCTTCATTAATCTCACCTCCACGACCATCTGTCCCGATTGATCAGCCACACTAGAATGATGCCTTCTCCTGATTTGATTTTACTGATTATACAGCAGCCCAACAGTACTTTCAGCAGCCACAAGTCTTCTAGGCTCTATCATCGGCAGCTTCCCGACATGAGGCATCTGCCCTTTCTCCCTATATGCTGGTGCCTTCTCCGATTCCATCTCCAGCACAAGAGACCTCTTCAAATTCCTCGTTCAACCGGTCACTCCTTATGAGGAATGATGTACAATGGAAGTGTCTGCCCCTCTGAAGAACCTGAGCCCACTTATTTGTCTCCACATGAGCAGACATATTACACACCTGCTCCGCAGTCCCAACTGCCACGACTTGTGTTGAATCACTTTCTAGCACCAGAGCCCACTTTTCACCCCCGGAGCAACCTTATTATTCACCTCCGCCAACTCAGCCTAACTATGCTTCCGTGCAAAATCTATGTGAATCTATGTATGATGAGCAGCTTCGTTAAGCAGGGGAGATACACGCTTTTATAGAAGAGCAACACCGACAGGCCCAAGAGTTGACCACCCTTCGAGCAGACTTCACAGATATACAGGAGAGTCAGGGCCACTTCGAATCCCTCCAGAATCAGCATGTTCGCATGACGAGACGCATCCATGACTATCATATGCGTCGAACATTTCGGCTACCACCCACCTTCACCGCCACACAGATAGTAAATTCGGTTGTGTCTTTTCTCTTTTCTTTATTTTTCAATTCTTTATTTTTCCTTGTTATTGAGTTTGTATCTCTTTCCCTTATTGGCCTAACACTGGGGACAATGTCTGGTTCGAACTTGGGGGAGTTTGCATTCTTCATTATTTTTCTTCTTATTTACCTATGTATGCATTTATCTAAAAAAATTGAAAAAATGAAAAATTGAAAAAAATTCCCAGAAATACCATTGCGTGCATTTATTTTTGCAACCATCTTACTAACTTTCGTCTTATTGTTTTAATTATCTTTAAGTAAAGTTCAAAGACATATTGTTAACTGATGGAATTTGAATGTCTTTCTTTCTTATCACTTCTATTTCAGAATTAAACTTATGGACTATGTGCCTATGTTAAGTAGAATTATGAATGACTAGACGACAAAATCATGTTCATGCCTTTTTATTTTTCTGTTAAGTCTTGATAGTAGTAGCCTTTTTATTAACCATATTAAGTACTCCTTGAGCTTTTAGAAAAAATGAAAAAAATAATAAAAAAGAATAAAGTTATGTGTAGGTACAAAAGTATTATCCGGAACCAAGGTGTACTCGGGTAATTAGACCCGTAGGAGTTCATGCTTGACGACCTAAGGGCAACAGCTCTGGGATCCGTCGATCAAAAATCTGTTACAAGGACCATCTTGTGGACTCCTGAATCATGACCAAGTTCGAACTCTTCATTCAGAACCTTGGTTGTTCGAGCAAGTAAACTTGAAGGGTGACTTATCACCTGTTGCCCTAAGTCCATCTGGTCTGGGAGTTATCAGTCCAAAGCCCGTTACATGAACTTCCTTGTGCAATCCTGCTTGAAGATTAGAAATTTTAAAATGATCAAAAATAAAGAAATAAAAAATAGAAATAAAAAAAAGAAAGAAAAGTTTTAAGCTCAATTAGTACTTATGTGTTCAATATTAATGCTATTGTTTGATAGACTATTTATTTTTATACAAGGCTGAATTTGATATTGTTTAAAACTGTGTAGCATTCAGAACCTCTATGAAGCTAATTGCATGGAAAATAGTGAGATGTTGAGTAGTAAGTGTAGAGAAGAATTGTGTGAGAAAATTAGTCATTTGACAATGTGGAGGTTATGATGGAATTTTCTTGAGCCTTACTTTGAAATTTTTACTTGAGGACAAGCAAGACTTTAAGCTTAGGGGAGTTTGATGCATGCAAAATATAACATATTTTAATATATTATTTTAATTAGTATTTCTATAGTTTGATCATGGCATGCATCATTTTAGATCATTTTTAGTCGTAATTATGGATTTATCAATTTTAATTATTAATGCTTTGAATATTTTAACTAAGGAGGGATTTACTTAATTTTTATAATTATTTTGCAGGCAAGCCGAATTAAGGGATGGATTAATTCTGTCACGGCGTAATTGAGATAAGAGTAAAATCATAAGTGGGTGACATTTGGTGGCCTTATCTGTTTTGGGCGTAAAAGATAAATTGGAAAAATTGTTACTTATGGAATTATCGGCCGAAACCCACATCACAAAAAAATTTTTTGGGAAAAAAGGAATTATCTTTACCCCCAAGATCTCATCATACTGGCCGAGATGTTGTTAGCACCTTCATTAGATAAATTTTACGTCTGACTTTGTTGGGGGTAAAAGAAATGCAGCTTGATTTATATGGGCATAATCCATACATGGCCGAAACTTATTGGTCAACAATCCGTAAAGATAAGAAGAGATCATCATTTTGGGCATAATGAACTATCATTTTGGCCGAGATTTGAAGAAAGGAGTAAAGATAAGAGTTCATCATTTTGGGAGTAATGATTAGAAGAAGTTATCGTTTTGGCCGAGATTTGAAGAGACGGTGGTCAACTTTTATTCGGTGAATTTAATTCCAGCCGTACGATTTACGCTCGTAATCAACATGAAGACTCGTTCGCACCTATAAATAAAGGATGAAACCATCAATCCAATTCGTGCTTTGAAGTTCGGTTTTCTTCCACAGCGAGTTGAGAGTCTGCAGGCTTCGACCAAGAGAGAGAGATTTGATGGGACGGCTGATCCAGACGCTTCGACGACATTCGAGGATCCTGATTTTATTCTGGGTGTAATTCTTTCGATTATTAATTGTATTTTATTATTATCTCTCTGCAATTCTAGGATGAACTCCATGTTTTAGTTATTTTATTTTAAGAGATTATTATTGAAGGGAAATTTTGTGAACCCTTGCTTTATTATTATTGAATTTCTTTTGATCAATTTTTAATTGTGTTTAGTGCTTTTAATTTAATTATTTAAAATTTTGAATTAAGTAATTATCAGTTTGTGGACTACTTGATTTCAAATTTTATTTAGTTAAATTAAATGATTTATTGTGAAATTAAAAATTGATATAGGTCTAATAACTAGTGCGTGAAGAATTAGATCTGTGTGGTCTGTTAATCTATACCAATTTGTGGAGTGATTAATAGTCTAGGATTTTCATATTAACCATCTTAAATTTAATCTCATTTGCATGAATGCTAGTTTGTGGGACTTCAATTTTGATTAAATTTAAGATAGTTTGATTTGCTATATTAAATAGCAGAGTTACCAGTTTGTGGACTCTGTAATTTTAATTTTGTTAATTAATAACTTGGAAAAATTCCTAATCCATCATAAAAAAAATTAATTTATCTTTTCTGGTTCACATGTTTATCCTTAATGCATTATCATCCTAAGATCAACTTCAACACCATTATATTATCTTATTATTATCCTTATTTTATTTTATAATTACAAAATTCATGTTTTTCCTCTGTTATTAATTTATAAATTCAGATATTTTATTAATAATATTCCTCGTGGGTTCGACACTTTTACTTCTATTTTCTATTTTACTTGAGCGATTAGTGCACTTGCTAGCGATTTTATTTTGCTACATCATTTTACGCATCAATCTTTTTATCTCATTATCCTACTATATCACTATTTTAAAGTGGATATGTGTATAGTATTTACATTTGATATTTTGGACAAACGCAATTGTGTATTTACGTTTATCATTAAATTTCATATTTAATACAATTCCTTTATGAGAATTTTCTGAAAAATAATTTTCTATGTCTTGATTACTTTAAGTATTCAAGTTGAATATTTATGTCACATGTGATGTAAATAAGTGTGTCAAAAATTTTAGCTTGTGACATTTTTTAGGCGACATAATATAGACTACCTTGAGAAATATATTTTCTCGTTAAAATTATTTTGCATACTTTTATGTCAATATCTAATTGACAAGGATATAAGAAAATCATTTATGAATAGAAAATTACAACAATCCATTTGTATTGAACGTCTAAGATTCTATATGGCTTCTTTCGTCACATTTTCACATAATAAATCATACATATGATTTATCTAAGTTGGTAACATGAATTATTTTATATAAATTCATCAACTTAGATCAAAATTCAATTATGATCGCAAGATTAATGCCTTGTTGACTAAATTGAAATTGCAAAATGGTTGGGGCTTATTCAAATAGTCTAGTAACGAAAATGATATAGTTATACGGATAACTATATTTCACAATGATAAGTGTTGCAGATACGATAAAATCATAATCTACTTGAATGTATGGCACAAATAAATTTTCAATGTTATATTTGGAATGTTGTTATTAATACTGCCTAAATTAGTAGAGATATGACGTTCATGTATATATTTTCTTGGCTGAATGAAATTAACATCTTCACAATTAGAAGTTGAAGATTTAGGGTTGATAATGCATACTGATTGATTTGTCATCTATATTCTCTTCCCACACCTCAATCCGAGTGGGAGGAATTCACAATCAACTTATGATTAATGTTCATTTATTGAAATATATGCGTTGTGTTTCACGTTGTTAATGTCGAATGACTATGAAATGAACATGAGATTAAAATAAGTGATGGAGGCTCTCTCGGCCTAGAGAAAGAAAATGAATTAATGCAAAGATTTAGAGTCTAAGAGAGAAAATTAAGTCAAGGACTTGTTAAATCATCCGTTTAAATGAAATGTTCGAAATAAGTCAATATGGATGATAAGAGATTTAAAAGCGATGAAAAGTAATAGTCGCAAAAGAAGTGCTGACTATAGAGAAATTATTATATTTTTTCTCTCGTTCGTCAAAAGACTAGCTATTGTTTCACATATGTATTAGATGAAAATTACGTAAAACTATTTGAATGCTTAAATGTAAAATTAATGAGCCCAATATGTAGTTTGAGATGATTTATTTATGAATTTAGTATTTATCTGAATAATGATATAAGTGTCATTATTTTATATCCATTTTTTATGGATAAATATGTCATTATGACATTATATGTGAAAAATATTATATATAGCTAAAAGTAATAAGGAATTTCTTCTATTAATGAAGAATTTAATGTCTTTCTATAGAAATGATATGAGTGAAACAGTTATTCACACCGAGTGTGAAATTTACATAAGAATTGTTCAAGTAAATCTATCGCTTTATAGTAAGAATCGTCTGTCACAAAAATGAATTGAACATTTTATAGAGAACTGTAAACCCATGTTACCCTTATTACAAAAGATAAATTTAAATCTCATAAAATTCTAAAACTCTATAAGTAACAAAAGGAAATGTCCTTTTGTATCAGTAATTAGACATTCATAATAAGTTGAACAATATTTTTTGTGTTATTGGTCAAATGAAAATTTTATATACTAATGCAGAGCACCTATGTTGGATGGCGATTAAGAGAATAGTGAGACACCTTATGGGCATGTTGACTCTCGTTTTGCGTTATTTTAGAGATTGAGTTATGGACATGCTTAATAAATAGACGTCCGTTAAGATGGCGATATTAACAAGCAAAAGTTTATTTCCATTTATGTTTTCATGTTATAGAATGACATTGCCGCAAAGTTTAGCTAAAACAAAGTAGTCAACTGTGAAAATTGAGTTTGTGTTATACTCAATGATGATATAATGTGCTATGGTTAAGTAAATTCTTTAATTTACTCCTATATTGACAATGGTCAAATATGCCTTTTGTTGCAATATGTTATTATTGCTTAATATAAAGGATGAACCATTGTAAGGGAAAATCCATTGATGTATAATATGTTTTGACAATGTGAAGAAGATAAGATTGATGAGTAATATATAAGTATGAGATACTTATTAAGCCATGTTTGACTGACACATTTATATGCGCACGATTTATGTGATAATATATTCTAAATCTTCTTATGATGAATAAAACTAGTTAATTTTATTCGAAAGTTAGTTAATATTTTTATAATGCATGTAGAGTATGTCAATCAGGCACGAGATTATTAATCACACGAATAATCATCTCGGCATTTAGTTTATAGCGAACATAGATGAAATGATTTAGATCCAGATATATGATGTAAGATCATCCCGATGTGTTTGGGAGGATGACATCAGTTTATATGAGAAGAGATGAAATGATTTAGATCCAGTTTATGTGTAGCCTGATAAGAGAAGCCAGATGTGAGACCTCACAGCGCCAATTCTTGGGGGACTAATGGGAGGACTCAGGTCAGGAGTCATGGTTAGGCGTCTGGACTTCGGTCTGTGCGGTGTTACGAGTTTATGACATATGCTCTTTCAATGAGAGTCTCCACCGTGGTACTTGGTTATGAATCTTGTATGCTAAGTCGACCCAAAGATTTGACAAATACTTTATAGTTTTTCGTCAGAGTGTGAGTCTTTAAGGACTGAACAAGTCCGGAGATTGCCCCTCAGACTCTTGACTATATTTCAAAGTAATGAGTTAGTGTTACTACTTTAGCGAGGTACTCGAAGGCTAAAATTGTATGCGACCCGTCGAGCCACAACTAGGAAAGTAGCTGACTTAGAACTGAGAAATATGAAGGCGAGAGGAAGATTCACTAGTGTTGCATGGTATTTGTGATGCGATTGACCAAATATGTAAGCATACAAACATGAATCAATCGAATTCATGCATAATAAGACGTGTATCATCTGGAGTGTTCAAGCAAGGTGTTTCTAAGACAAGACGAGTAACATGAATGTAGTATTGGCTCACATGATAGTTGAGTAGCTATACAACGCATGAGCTCACATGTTGATTGAGTAGTTATATGGTCATAACTTTTGGCTCTCAAAATTGATCGAGCAAACTATGTATCCCTAAGAGGTCATAGTATAAGCGGTTGGGTGACTATGTATCCAGGTCATAATGCTCCCTAAGTTGTAGATGTACTCGTGGGTCGCACGATCCATTTACTATAATGGATAGTTACTAGAATCAAATATGGGTAATGGTCCATTAGTGCGAGTGGGAGATTATTAGACCTTACGCCCAAATGGGCCTTGCATCATGGCTCATATGCAGTTATAAGAACTGTATATAGTAGTTTAATTAACTCCTCTGTGAGTAGTTAAGGTTACTACTATAAATAGGTGGAGAGGCTGCAGGTTATGTGATGGAATTCAACGAAGGTGATGTCCACTTCATACTTGATCAATGGTTCAATGAAAGGTTTCAAAGTACTTCTTTCCATACGTGATTGAAGTCCCGACTACGAGTTCGAAGCATCGGTGATCCGTTCTTCCGCTGTGAGATATTTTGATAATACCCTTGTTTATTTGTACCATTTCCTTCGCATAGGGATGATAATATCTCCCACCTCAAAATATTGGGATGATAATATCCCCACCCCCACGATCACACTGGAAATTCTTGATGGGCTCTGAATTTGAAGAATTCTATCCTCGCGAAATCGGGGATGAGAGGAAAATCTCCAAATCTACGCTCCTTAATTTTTACAATATTAATAATTCATTATAATTATCAACCATCAGATCAAATATACTACATTTCAATCGTCCATTCTATCATATATATATAAATGAATTTCTTATCTATATATATAAGATAAGAAATTCATTTTTTCCTCCCTAACATCACAATCTCTCTCTCTCTTCTCTAACCCTAACATCATGATCTCTTAGTCTAGGCCATCGTCGTTGAGTTTCAAACTATTGGCATCGTTTGTCGGAGCTGACTATCGGTCGATCGGTGTCGTCAAATAAAAGTTTGAATTTGGCCAAATGAATCAGAGTTCACAAAGTATTTTTTTCCTTTTTTGTTATCCAAATGAATCTTCTTTTTTTATTCCAATTCATTTGTCAGTGGCGTTCGCTCATGATGGAGAAGGGCAGCGCTCATTCGTCTCGGTGGAGGGAGGCACTCGTTTGTCTTGGTGGCGACTCGAAGGCAGCTCCTTCACGTCCTCTGGAAACTCGATGACCTTCCAAATGACCATCCCCTTAAGCTTCCTAAAACTGCCATAGTTAGATGGCATTTGCTCCAGTCTGAAAGGTAGGCCTTCGACAAGGTAGAGTGTGCTCCCCAAAAGTACTTGACCTCGACAACACATTCCTCCCGCCGCACCTCATCTTGCGACACCTCCTTGTGCATGTGCACGACATTATCACCCATGACGTGGATGAGCTCCAAGAGAAAGACCTCGGGGCGGCATGCGAACGACGAAGTCAGAGCCGCGGGCATTGAGGTTGGCGAGGGAGTCGAGGAGGACTTGCCGTAGTCATGAGGGTCGAAGAAGTATGCAGGGAAGAGGGAGAGGAATTGGGAGGATATGTCGGATAGGGCTTCGTTGTCATGCGGTTGGAGGGGTAGCGAATGATGAGGAAGGGGGAGGCCAAGAAGGAGCTGGAGATCTTGGACGCCGAAGAAGACGAGGAATACTTGGAAGGGGAGGAGATGACGGAGGACACATAGATAAATGTGGTGTCGTGGTCTTGGTGATTAATTGATGATGATAATGATGATGAAGGGGTCTCTTTGAATCAATGATTCATTGTTTTTTTTTGTGATTCAATCACCTCTATGCACAGAGGTGATTGAATCATCAATTTTTTATTCTTTTTTTTTGCTATTTTTATTTAATGAGAGAATTATTATTTTTAATGTCCTAATTATTTTTTTCTAGAAATGGAAGGACATGATCATAAATCTGCAACTCCAATTTGAAGCAATCAAGTCACAATTGAGCTACTTCAATATGAGCATAATGAAAATACCTGACTTGTCCAAAAACTAAAAATGAGAAGGAACATGAAATTAAAAAAAATTAACTTCTCAAGAATGGAGCCACTTTCATAGAGAATTAGTTGATGAAAATTTGCATGCAATATGCAAGTATTGTCAAAAAAATCTTGTTGGTGATACTAAAAATGGTACTAAGCATTTTCATGATCACACAAAAATTGATAAGTTTCATACATAAAGAGGACTAAAGCAAGTAACCCTAAAAAAATTACCTCAATCATACTCTTTAGACAATAAAGGTGATACATTTGTTGTTGGTAATTATTTAATTAGTTAAGATGTTGTAAGGAAGAAACCTGCAAATATGATTGTTCTTCTTTTATAGTTGATCATATTGCGTTTAGACGATTTTGTTGTGCTATGCAACATTTGTTCAAGGTGATCTCTCCTAATTGTATAAAAAGTGATATCATAAACCTATTTGAAATTAAGAATGATAAAACATTAACTTTTCTACGAGAGGAATTCAAGTTTTATTGCATTAACTACTAATATGTAAACATATAGTAATCAAAACAAAGGTGATATGGATATTATAGCTCATTTTATTGATGACAATTGGACTTTGATACATCGACTTGTGAGGTAATTAGTTGATTACTCTTGAAATTATATTTTTTATATACTTCTGGAATTATAAATTTTAATATGCACTTTTTAAGGTTATTTTCTTAAACCTCCCTTGAACTATAGCAATTTTTGGCATCTAATCCTGAATTATATAAACATACCGTGTGACGTCTCTAAATTTTATCATGATTTCCATTTAAGTCCTTTCGTCTGAATTTGTTAACTTTTTTTATTTATGAAAAGAATAAAATGTTCCTTCCATGAGCTATCCTTTGTTTTATTGTTTAAAAAATAATATACAAACTAAATATATAAGAAAGAGTTTGAACAATGGCATTTTTAACTTGTCAAAATATTTTATTTTATTTTATTTTTAAACATTAAAAGAGAGGACAATTTGTGGAAGGCATTTTAGTCTTTTAACAAATATAAAAATTGAAAATAATAGAAAAGTTAACAAAATCTCAAGAAAGGACTTAAGTGAAAATCGTGATAAAATTTAGGGATGTCATATGATAAGTTCATAGTTCAGGGTTAGACACAAAAAATCATTATAATTTAAGGAAGGCTTAAAGAAATAACCTTTTTTTATTCTTATAAGGTTATTTATGTTCTGACATCGCATAATGTTGAAGGAATTTTACATGTCTTACTTGAGTGTCTATCTGATTGGAATTTGGATAGAAATGTATTAACATTAAATGTTGATAATTGTTCAACGTAATCAATTAATTGTTTGTAAGATTCCTTCAAGTTCTTTCATTTGGGGAGGAATAATACGTTGTGCTGATATTTTGAATTTGATTGTCAAATATATATTAAAAAAATTAAAGATTTTTTGAAAAAAAAATAGAGAATGTGTTAGTTTTTGGGTTGGCACACTCAAAAGGGAAGAAAAATTTGGTGATACATGTAGATAATTTAACACTACAAGAGAAGGGGCTTTTAATGACCAACTATTAATGTCAAGACAAAAAAAATGGTCATTAAAAATAGACAATAGTGATAAGAAAACACATTATTAATGAAAGATAAAATTGCTCGTCTCAAAAAATATGGTCGTTAAAAGTAATTATTAATGACCATTAAATTTTGTCGTCATTAATTATTTATAAATTAAGATCAAGTAGGTGTACAATTAATATTTTACTTGGCGGGAACTAAACATTTCTCTATTATACTTTCTCAAGCAATTCCAATTTTTAAAAATAAATCACTTTATGTATTTAGTTAACTTAATTACATATTATAAAATCAATAAAAAGAAAGAAAGAAAAAATCATTATAAAATCTAATAGAATTTCTAGTAGATGAAACAAAAAATTGTTTCTACCTTCCTCCTCTCCTCACAATCTGCCATGCGATCGAAGCCTCATCCGAGCAATCTACAAACGGTAAGCATATTGCCTTGCACCCCCTCCCCGTCGGTGGTGGCAAAAGCCCCCACCTTCCCCTCCATGCGCCTCCTCCTCCTCTGCATCCTGGTCCCCCTTCCCCGCCGCCATCGATCGGAACCCCATGATGTGACTTTTCTATAGAGTAAAAAAAAGATAATAAGTGTACCGGTCGCACAAGTAGTAAAAAGATATCGATCCCACGAGAAATTTTATATTCTTACTAGATGAGAATTTTTTAAGAGAAATGAATTGTGAAAATAATCAGAGAGAAACAAGAAGCAGATCCAAGAAAAGAAAATGTCAATTAGGAGAAATGTTAGTTTTACTGAGTATTCTTCCATTGTTAATTAAATCAAATAGGAAAATCACATCTGATGGAATTAATTGAAATATAAATTAGGACTCTAACCAGATGTCTTATCTATTTTATCAATGAAATATTTAAAAAAAAAGTTTAACCAAATCATTCTCCAAATATTTAGGGGCCGTTTGGCGCATTATCGATTTAAGTAACCAATAATTTAAATCACTGCTTAGATAGATTACTACTATTTAAATTATCGGTAATATTATATTACAGTGTTTGGTAGGTACTAATAATATAAATAATAGTCAAAATGGATAGTGATAAAATTACCAAAATACCCCTAAAAATTGTTTTAGATTTTAATAACATATTATTATAAATAAACAAAGACTAGAAAAGTGACTATATATGTAAAAAAGATGAAGAGTTATTTGCAAAATATTTGAAGTAATAAAAAAGATGAGTTAAATGATATTTATTTATTAATAAAATATTTGAAATAAAAAAATTTAATTGAAGGGATATTTTCGTCAAAATATATTTCGACCAGCTGGTAATCTGAAAAGACACCTTCCTTGCCTGTTATCTAGATTACCAGTGAGGTGGTAATCAAGATTACTAGAGCAATTAAAATTACCAGTGATCGATCGTAGTCAAATGAGGTAATGTGGTGGACCATGGAAATTTTAAATAAAATAATCGGTAATCTATTTAGAGTACCTCAATTCAATTCATCTCAAAGACTCATCAACTGAGTAAGTCTAAGTCCACACCCTTCTAAATCTCACAGAGTAAATAGGGGAGAGATATGAGATGTTAAAAATAGATTCGATTCAAACACAACATTCATACTGAGAGAAAAAAAAAATCTTTCATTAAAATAACAATGGAGTTCAACAACATAAAACCAACAAAGACGGACTACTCCATTGCTGAAGAATTAAACATCATAATGTCAAAAATTATAGTACAAAAGATTAACAAGAAAATAGAACTCTAAAATGTGACTCTAGACAAAGTAGCCACAAAACTCTATAAAAGTGGATGTTTTCCTTCTCAGATCTGATGCTCCTTTGGAGTGGAACGAGGGGTCTTTTTATAGTCGCCCGTGATCAAAAGTCTGGGTCTCAACACGGATCGTGTCATAATGACACGGGCCATGTTGATTAATGTCGTGGTTACATAGGCTCGACTCGGCGTAATAAATTCTCAGATATGAATAACACAGACCGTGTCATTAATGACACGGCCATGTTGATTCTGGAACCGCAGGAAAAATCTTCTCGTCATTATCTAACATGGTCCGTTTTGTCATAAAATGGTCTGTTTTAATCAGCGCATGGAAGAATTCCCCTGGCCGGTGTTGGTGCTGACACGACCTGGATAAACACGGCTCGTGTCATCTGGACGCAGTCCATTCTCTTCTTCTGTCAAGCAGATGTCGTGAAAATCACACAATAAAAAGGACAATAATATTTCCATAAGAAAAATAAGACAATTGATGCATGATCATCCAATTTTTAACTTATTAAAATGCAAGATAATATGCAAAATTGAGCATGCATCACCCCCTCCCCCCTTCGCCCCCATGCTGTGGATTAGAAGCGCCCGGATCAGATCCACGTGTTTTCCCCTTCCACATCATCATCGGCACAAAGGCCCCCTACTCACCTAGGTGCACGCATCCCCTTCTGCATCGCTCATCGGCAGAAGCACCCGCGTGCGCACATCTCCCTTCCGTGCAGCTAGCTAGCACAAGCCCCCCTCCCCCCTCCCTCGCTCGGGTGCGTGCGTCCCCCTTATGACCGCTCGCCACCAGAAGCCCCCTGGACCTCCGCGCACCACCCCCCTCCCCCGTGCGTCCCCCTTTGCCCTCGTGCGGGCAGAAGTCCCTCAGCCTCGCCTGAGCCCTCCTCCTCCGCATCCTGGTCCCCCTTCACTGCTGATCAGAAGCCCCCTCCGCCCCCACGCCGCGGATTAGAAGCACTCGGATCGGATCCGCGTGTCTTCCCCTTCCTCGCCGCTATCGGCAGAAGCCCCCCCTTCCATGCCGCTCGCCGGCACAAGCCCCCCCCCCCCCCCCTCCTCACCTAGGCGTGCATGTCCCCCTTCCACGCTGCTCGCTGGCAGAAGCCCCCCACGCGCGCCCTTCGTTGCCGCCGGCACAAGCCCCCCTCCCCCCTCGCTTGGGCATGTGCGTCCTCCTTTCGCGCCGCTTGCTGACACAAGCCCCCCCCCCTCTGTTTCGTGCAATCGTCCCCCTTCGTCAGAAGCCCCCATTCCCCTTTCCCGCCACCATCCGCATCCCGGTCTCCCTTCACCTCCGTCACTGGCAAAAGTGCCACCCTCCCCTGTCTCAGGGCACCATTTTTGCAATGCTTGTGCTGGTGAAATTTGTGCCAAAATTTAACTTCTTTCTGTCATTATTTGTCATCCTTTCTACTCTAAAATAGCCATAATGTTTTAATCAGTTAATTTTTTTTATTCCAAATAATAGTAAAAAGTAAAATTGTAATATGATAAATAAGGACATGGAACTTAACAGAAAAAGTGACAGAGGGCAAAACGAAGAAGTTGGAAGATAACTGAATGTTTTTACAGTTTAGGGATGAAAATATAAATAACTTATAGTTTAGCAGAGGAAAATAGAAATAACTAAATTTTTATTGAAATTTCCTAAAATCAAATTTTGTACCGTTTCCTAAAATTTTTTATAACTTCACCCTAATAGAGTTTGTGTTTTCCATTTAGTCTCATTCGCAAATAGTTTATACCTTCCATCATATTTTTTGAGAATTGTATTTTTGATACTAAGATAAAGAGGTCATTTTTTCATGTAGGTTGTTAACTGAAGTTGCCTTTGCGTGCCCCTTAACCTTCTATCCTATGTTATTCATAAGTCCTCTATCCTTTTGTCTTTTTTACAATACCGATCACTTGTTGGTCACGATTTCATACTTTTCATCGATCAGTTACATATATAAGAAATTACATACAACTCGTGAACTTATGTGTCAATTCAACTTGTTAGATTTTCCAAGGTAAAGTTTTAGACTGCAAAATACTTATAGTGTTATTTTTCTTTTGCTGAAGTCCTTTAGGTACTCCTTGACTTTATCATATGCTATCTAATAAGTAGATAATTTAATATTGATCCTGTCAACTTGGCTTAGACTTCTTAGAATATCAATACCTGATTAACTAGATAATATTGATCATGTCAACTTGTTAATGTAGTCAGTACATTTAGTGATTGACGTATAATTAATATGTTTTTTCCACACTCTCACCCACTTCTTAGACCATATAGTTAGTTAACATTGTGTCCTTATATTTTATTTGACATTGTTTGATCTTTTTAACATATAGGGAGGCAAAGATGATAATCCGTCAGATGTAGGAATAATTTTCTTCAAAACACGAAAAAAGGATAATAGGCTTATTGGTTCAGCTGCAATTGAAAGACATGTACATTTAATTATTCATTTATGTTCACTTGAATTTTTGTCAAAAAGTTGCATTTATTTTTTTCTTGTTCATTTGTAGGCTGAAATTCAAGAACTTGTTCGATTGGAATTGACACTTACACTTATAGAAGTAGTAGAGAGATGTTTTGAATTTCAAAATTGTAATCATGTCATTGGCTTTGGAGGTGGAATAAAGGCAAAAGATTTGAGAGGAATAAATTCAAGAAGTGCATTACTAAATGAGTTGCGGGCCAGTCGACAAGAGAACAACTCTTTTTTAGAGGAGAATGAGTCTTTGAAGAATCGCTTGAACTCTATGAAAATTCAAATGCAACAAGTACTACAACATTGCTTTGGACAATTCAATGCTCAAAGTCCAGCAACACAAGGATCAAACAACATAAACTAAGTGGTTTGCTTCATTGTATGTTCTCTCTTAAATTGACTTATTATTTATAAGTTATTGCTTTTCATTTTATTGTTAATTCAACAATCATTGTACATTTATTAAAAAGTCTTATATATTTTGTCAAACTTTCATATTTCGAAGATATGAAAACAAAGAAATGCAATTCAAAGTTCAAATTAGTTATTTTACTTTTAGAATAATGTAAGCATTTTTTTAAGGAAGGAATGAGATTAATGGCTTAAAAAATTTGGATGTTAAATGTTATTGATCTTGACTACTATGAATAATTGTTTGCTTGGATAATTGTTCTTTTTTGAAGTTATATGAACAATCCACTAGGGTAAATTAATTTAATTTTTGTATTATAATTTGTGAGTTTATTTTTTGTTGAATGATTGCTGAGAAAGTGTGTTGTGGATCATGTGTCAATTAAATCAATGTGTGATAAAGTCCATTTAAATCAATTTAGTATACTATGTTGATTGACCAATTTCAAGCAATGATAGTCATTATAATAATGGTTAATGACCAGCATAGAAATTTTAGTGATCACAATATAGCTAGTCATTAATATATGTAATGACTAAAGTTGTCGTCTTTAAAAAGTATTAACAACCATTGATTAATTAGTTGGTAGAAGTGATAATGACCGGATAGTATGTCATAGAAAATTATCAACGACAAAGATTCATTGCCACTAATGTGTATAACGACCAATTAAATGGTCATTAATGATCATTTAACGATCGACATATTTATGATTGTTCATGACTTTTAACGACCGGATAGTAAGTCGCTAAAGATTATTAACAACAAAGATAGTGATGACCATTAATGAGTTTAACAACTAACTAAATGGTCATTATATAACTTTAACGATCATTTTATCTATGGTCGTTAATGAGTTTTAACGACCAGAATAATGGTCGCGGACCTTTATTAATGCCAAAAATAATTATGGCCATTAATGCATTTAACAAAGACCGAGATGGTCATTATATGGATTTAACGATCGAACTATTTATAGACGTTGATGACTACTTTTAATGACCGGATGACTAGCCGCTGAATATTATCAATGACAAATATATTCCTAGCCATTAATGTATTCGACGACCAACTAAATGATCCTTATATGGATTTAACGATCGAATTATTTGTGGTCGTTGATGACTTTTAATGGCCGACACCTCTAAGCGGTCGTTATTGACTTTTACGATAGCATATATAACGATCGGTGACGACGGGAAATGCTGGTTGCTAATGACCAATAACGACGAAAATTTGAATATTAGAGACTAGATTTCCCTTCTCTAATGATTTGTTTTCTTGTAGTGTAATATTGTTTATTCACAAAAAAAAACTAGAGCAAGATTATAAAATTAGATGGAATTCTACTTATTTGATGACGGCTTCTACTTTGCGACATAAAGATATTTTTTATCGTTTAAAGTAATATGATTCTTAATGAATATATTATCTTAGTGCTGAAGATTGGATAATGACATTTGAAGTTTGTAAAAAGTCAGAAGTCTTTTATGGTATAATGAATTATTTTCTGATTTCAACTACCAAACTTCAAATGCTTATTTTTCTAAAGTTTATGAAATAATCATTGCTTTGAATGAGTAGCTTTCTTTGTCCTAATTAATGAGTTATTCAAATGATGGATTCGAGTGAGTTCTAAATTTGACATGTATTGGAAAAAAATTAATGGAGTGATGACATTATGAGCTATTTTGGATATAAGATGAAGTTGTTGAATTATTTTTTTCCATGGTTATATGAAAGCCAAAGCAATAATGAGTTAGAGAAGGTTAAAAAGTTATGTGAATATTTGCTTCATGAATATGTAGATAATGATAATAGAAGTGCTCCTATTATTCTTCATCTTCAGCTATAACAGAAATTGATCCCCATAAAAAACAAAAGTGAGAGTGCGATCATATTGATTTTGAATTTTATATTTCTTCACATAAAATCAAAATTTGAAGGCTATTTGGAAGAGTTGGTTTTAATTGTTGATTAAATGATGAAATATTTTACATATTGGGTTATTGTAAACGAACAGAATTGAAGTATCCAACTCTACAAAAGATTGCAAGGGACTTCTTAGTTATTCTCATTTCTATAGTTGTTTCAAACTCTATATTTAGCAATGGAAGTCGTGTGTTGAGTTCACGTCGTAGTAAATTGAAAGAAGACACCATTAATGTGTTATCAAGACTGGTTGAAAATATATTAAAATGTTACAATTTTTTATTCATTTATTAAATTTATGATGTGTCTTCCCTTTTGAAAAGTAATAATGTTTTTGTTAGGTTTTTTTAAAGGAAAGTGTTTTTTTTCTACACAATCAACAGAGTTGATAGATCATTGAATGATCGAGTTGTGGTAACCTTATAATTTTTTTTAATTCTATTCAATCTAGTTTATTGTATTAATAAATTTTATTAACTCGTAGGAAAATTTGCAAACGGGTGAAGAATGAAATGAAGAAAAATGATGGATGTGCCCTTATTGATCATGTACAAGTGAATCTGGTGAATAATTATATGAAGAATTGAAATTATTATGATGTTAAAATATCTGGTATTGTAACTTAAGGTATGTCATATGTATTACATTATGATGATTGAATTTGTATCAAAATTTGAATTTTATGTTGTGGAACTTGTATCAAAATTTGTAGTTTATGTTGTCAAACTTTAGCAATGATATATTTGTGTTATGATAATTTTGTTAAATTGCTATGATATATTTGTGTTATGGTATAAATTCCGCATATTGATATTCTAATATTTAATTATGTATATTATAACCATTGTATACATATTGAATACTTAACGCTTTCACAATTTTCATAAAAAAATTGAGGTCCTAGCAACGGTTCGGTGATCTGCAGGGATCAATGTGGGGGTGCCATCAATGGGGCAGAGCGAGGGATGTGTGCCCCACCGTGAACAAGTTCGAGTGTCATCCCTAAATGAATGTGGCATATAACCAAGTTTCTCTAAGCAATGTTTTAAAAAATGAAACAAAAATTGAATTCAGCATGCCAACCCGAGTCAAGGTTCAACTAGTTCACTCGGTTTTTAATTAATTCAATAGGATTTTTATATAATAATATTAGATATACTTATTTGATAGTAATATAATATGTAAATTATTACAAAAATGATTAAACCAATTTAATAATTATTATTTTTTACTAGACATTAGTTTAAATAGTAATTTGATTTTGTTGAATATCTTATTACCAATATAATAGTCTAAACTTGTGTACAACCTGAAATCATAACTATATTTTATTCTCTTTCCATCTATAATTGTATTGTATTTTATTTTATTATACTCTTGATAATATATTTTCAGTTTTATTAATTTCTTCCAACTAACATATTTCATATTATTTTTTATTTTAAATTCTTTTCATTTTCCCTTTTAGAACTTTTGAATATTATTGAAACTCAATTTTGGTAAGTTTAAATCTCCATAATCCCATATTAAATTAATTTCATATTATTTATTTCTTGAAGCTTTCTAAAAATTGTCGATTTATTAGTTCAACTTGGTTTTTCTTGAGTCAACATGATTTTTTCACATTTCTAACTTTAACATTAGATCGGACCGACCACAGTTTGCGATCAACCCAATTGAACAGGTCGGTCCGAATCAATTGTTAAAACATTGATTCTAATTATATAGTGGAAGGATTTTTTTGTTAAGAAAGCTACTATAAGCTTCTTGATCACATGTGTTGGGACCATGACATGCATGCGATGAGGCTCTTGTATGGATGCTTAAGCGATTTGACATTCGAAGGATCACAAGACATGAAAAAAATAAGGTCAAACGTTGAGAATTGCTACCCCATGTTCAAGATAAAAAAACTAAAGTTGTGGATATTTTTTACATTCAAGAAAACTATTAAAATACATATGGACTTGGGGTGGGACTATATTCACCTTCTTAAATATACTGAATACATGAAATTTGAATTACTGACATACAATGTGGATGATCATATCCAGGGGTGCAGTTTTACTATAAACCCTTATTACAATAATGCCATTGTCCATCTTTATACTAAGACTAAGTACAAAAGTGAGAAATGTAAAAGTAAAGTATAAACATATCATGGAATATTCATAAGGAAATGGTGTTGTTAGATGGATAACTTAACTCTCCACAAGATATATTATAGAATGATCTGCAAGATATGCTATAAAGCAACTGCAAGGATGTCTCTCAAACGGTCAAGCTTGAGTTGAGTAGGGCTGGCATGGCAAGACTTTGCACATTTGGTCACAAAAATAAAACGTCCAATGGCAATTGTTCCCATGCGATTGCAAGGTTGTGCTCGTGCAATCGCATCAGCAATCTGGTCACCTACAATTCACATGGGCATGTAAAGCAATGCAAGTCCCTTTCTAGATCTCACTCTTGCTCTGTCCTTTTGTTATAAAGCGCGTAGTTAAGTCCAATGGTGGCCATGCATTCTATTCCTTTGAGATTTGATTCTCAATCACAAGATGCAAATGCACTTACCAAGTATATTTTCTAAACATATGATATAAATTCATCTGTCATATCAAAGTTTCTAAACAATTTTAGAAACTCATGATTGCATCAAACAACAATAGTAATTGTGATTACTTCTGGGATTTCCATGTAATGTATCACCACAACTATATTTTTGGGACCAAAAGATCTTTATTATCACAAACATATTAACTACAATAGATTATTTCAAAAATTTTATTTTTTTTTACATTTTCTATCATTTTTTATACTTGTATTGTTAGAAAAAGAAATACTATTGGCACATGCTCCAGACAAATTTGGTGCAGGCATCCTGCACCACGGGACAGATGTGGCCCAGTAAGCATTTTTCCTTTTTTGTTATTTTTTTGCAAAAATATTAAAATGATTAGAATTAGAAAATGTCTGTTTGAAATTTCCATAAAAATATAAAATTTATATTTTTTCCTTGTATATTGATTTGTATAAATTTTAAATTATTAATTCAATTTAATGCTATGAAATTATCATTTGTTGATTAATGCAACAATTATGTAATTTAAAATGCGTGCTAGTCTTAATTACTGACGTACGTCCAAAGTTTAATTATGAAATGTAATTTGGATGGTTCAAATTTTAAGTTTGAAGTATCATGAATTATACCTAAATTTTTATATTAAACATATTTTGAATTAAAAATTATTATGTTCAAATTTATTATGCATGATAACTTGCTTAAATTTTAAAAGATGTTTGAAATATGAATTTAATTAATTTATTCGTGAAAATTAATCAATATGTATGAAAATATTCCATATTTGGCCATGTCTTAAATTAAATAATAATGATTTATATGTTTCATACAAAAACCTATTAGATAATTAGTTAGCCTAATTAGATAAAATATAGGTGATCGGTGATCCTAAATAGCATGAAATATTTAATTCTTTTGTAGAACTAAGACATCTTAAAATTCAATATTGCCAAAGTAACTAATATCTTTCCATCATCAAGTGATTCATAATATGAGATTTGTATTTATAAAGGTTCATTGAACTCTAGTGTTGACGCAATATATGAAAATAAGATTAATGTGTGATAGTGACAGTTTCTTTTTCTAACTTGATGTAAAGACGAAGATAGTGCACGATTATTTAATTAACACCTGTTAGAAAAAAAAATCATATTGCACTAGTTTTTGTTGTCCTTATTAGGCATCATATGGAATTTGTCTTGATGATTTTGAGTTATAAACTAATTCAAATTTTATGTAGTAGATAATTTATGTGTTGATTCAAAACTTAAAAAATAGATGGATTTATTGTTATTTTAATAAATGAAAAACATTTATTGGTGATAGTAGAAGCACAACATCTCAATGTCACTAATTCATAAATATTATCACCTTATTATTTATTCTTTTTTGGATAAATTATAATATGAACAGTAGTAATTATGATAACAAGAATGAAAAATTGAACAGTAGTAATTATGATATTGACAACGAGAGATGCAATATTTTTTAGAAGACTAATTTTTGCTTTAGCGCCATTTTATCTTTTTCTATTTTATTTTTATACAAAATACAAAAAAATTGGCCCTCCTTGCTACTCTCCCTCCTTGATTATTATTCTAAATTATACGTTTATTCAAAAATCCACATTTTATATCTCAATTTTTTATTTCACATTCATCTAAACATATAAAAATAATTAATCGATCAAATAAAAAAATAGAGAATCTTCTATTCCTCTCTACAGCTAATAATAAAAACACAAGTCAAATAATTGTTCACGTCCATTAGTAAAGTTTAATAAATGCTACAAATGTATGACAAAAAAACATTATTAATCAAAATAGTTGGTTGACAAAATATTATTTACTAAGATAAACTATTTGTGATTAAGATGGTTAGATGGAATGGACAAAGCATACTCTTGAGGAGTTGAGGGCACAACAAAAAACTAACAAAATGGACTAAATGAATAATAGGTTCCCTAGTAATTAACATGTATGAGGTCATCACAAATCTTTGGGCAAAAAGCAACCGAATAACATATGTTGAAAACTTAAAGTTGCTTATCTTGCTAACCAATCTAAAAGAAAATGGAAGCACTTGCGTGAATCCTCGGAAAACCCAAATGACAATTTTTGAAATAGAAATAGATTAAATCTTATAGTAGATTATCTGCTTTGACTAATCTTAAATAAAGTATTATAGTAGAAAGGCAGTATTATTGTGAAAAAAGTACTCTTTAACTACCCCATTGACTAAGAAATATTTGAGAGAAACATGGAAAGGTGCAAACTTCTTAAGCTCTTAAGTCAAACCAGGACAAATAATGTCATAGAATCTTATAACATAAACTTTTATACCTTTAGTCATAAATTGATATAATTTTTTTTACAAGCCCATATAGATGCACACGAATCATTTGTATAACAAAAGTATTAATAGAAATATCAAATATTGTTCAACTAATAAATCTATTATGGTGATAAAAGAAAATAATATTGTTATAAAGTCTTTATCGTTTTTGCAACACATGCAAATAACAAATAGCAAATCTATATGGTGATATTTTGAATTACTATGGATTCTCTGGCCCCATGAAAGTTTCAATAGAATGATACCATTCTAAATAAAATAATTTATTTAAATAAAAGTAAAATTTGTAACTTTTTTAATATCATATTATGTTCAATTCTACTTTTAATTGTGATGGAGGAAGTTGTCAAAACTTTCGATGGATCTTGTGGATGTCGAAAGTTCAAACATTTCCAACCATTAGAAATAAAATAATATATTTAAACAAAAATACAACGTTACAACTATGTTTATACCATATGATATATTATTAAATTTTGAATTCCAATGATCGGCTCTATTGGAATTTTCGATGGATACTTCAGACGTCAAAACTTTTGACGTTTTTTCGTAAAAAAAATAATTTATTTAAATAAAAGTTGAATGTTACAACTATTTAAATATTATATTATATTGAAATCAATTTTAAGTTATGATACCTTTAACCGTCGAAATAAGATAATATTGTATTATATTTAATAATATTTTGAATTTCGATTGTTGAAGTTCTGACGATTCTGACCTTTTGAAAATAAAAGTTGAACATTATAGGAATTTTAACATTATATTATATTTAATTGTATTTTGAGTTTTGATAATTTCGACCATCAGAATTTTTTTGTGATCCTCGAACTTGTGTTTTGGCAGTTGTAGCCTTCAGCAGCTTCGACGTATTTTGCACAACTATTATATTATATTATATTAATATTTTTTATTATTATTACTAATAGATTATTAGTACAATATTTATACATTATATGATATAACTTATATATATCTTAGAATGATTATACATAATATTATTTTCATAAAACTCGGTTCAACTCAATTGAATCAAATTAGATCGATTCAACCACGACTCGATAAGGAGTCCAGTTCGATTGTCTATATGATTTTGAAAACATTAGCTCTCATAGTCTCTGATTGACAACAAATTCGAATATCCACTGCAAATTCATTTTCAATGAGCATTTTTTGAAAGGGCATAGTCCATAAGAAAACTAGTCCAATTGGCGTAAACCTGATGACCCGACTTGCGATGGATTGTCGGATCTTGTATGGATTAATGAAAATTTTCAATCTGTATAGTCACCCGGCTTGACGCTTTATTTTATTTTAGAAAAAAAGAATTAAGATCATTTCCGAAGGATTTCGAAAGGTTTGCTGAAAGAGAAATCTCTACAAAGCACAAATTTTTTTTAGTAGTGAAGGATGTATTAATTAATTAAGATCAAAATCAACATAAATTCTTGGAATTCATGATACGAATTTAAGATTCTAGCTTACTTGAACTCTCATAGTTTTCGTATGGTCTGTACAAATAGGGTCTTGCTGGTTTACACCCAAAAACAATTCAATGAGATATATACTTGCACCAATTCCTTTACCCCCACTCCCCACCACCTCTTTCTTCCATCGCCCTCCTCTCCGCTCGGTAGCTCACTTGTTAGTTATCTACTCTTAAGCACTCAACCAACACACAAGCATCATTTCTTAACCGTCACAATTCGCGCACAACCCTCGCACAAGCCCTCCATCCCAGTTCACATTTTCTCACGCCACAATTTTATATACCAACATGCTAGTCGTATATTATATTCTATTCCAAATCCAACTTCTTGTCCATAAGGTGCCTTGCATGGCCATCGCAGAGCAGTGCGTGTGTAGAGAGAGAGAGAGAGAGAGAGAGAGAGAGAGGAACGTAGCTTAACACCCATCACCTAACTTAACCGAGTCCTCCTCCTAACACACACCCACCAATTCCCATGTGTCAGCCTTCTCCTCCCGCCACGTGGCCTGAAGGGCCTCACTGGGACATGCATCGAGACGTGAAAAGGTGTTGTTCTTGGTCGACCACCACCACCAAGAGAAATAAATAAGAAGTTGAAGGGACTCAATATATAAATGGAGAATTAATACCAAAGGGACGAAGAAGCAGTTGTCCACTGCAAAGTCATCCCAATAGGAAGCACCCGGAAGCGGTTGACCGGATGGCGCGATTCGTGGACAAGGTCACTAGGTACGACCGGCGGTCGTCCTCGCCGATGGATACAGCCGAGGACATGCCTCGCAACGCCCTCCTCGTCGTCCACCACCACCGCAACCGCCCCGGTGCTACCTCAGCCGAATCCGTCCGCACGTCGGCCACCCTCGGGCAGCTCTTCCAGCGGGTCAACGACGCTCACGTGGCCGCCAGCGGCGACGACGACGCAAGCAGCGTGTCCGCGGACGGGAACGCCTCCCCCCACTACGTCCTCGAGCTGGACAGCATGTCTCCGCACCTCACTCCTGCTGGCGGAGGCGTGGGCGGAGGCGGAGGCATCCTCGCGTTGCCCCAGCCGCCGCCGTTCGTCCTCAAGTTCACTGATCTTACTTACAGCGTCAAGGTGCCGAAGAGGTTCTCCCTGTTCCGGAGGAACATGGACGCCACTGACGCCCCGTTCCCGGTGCCTGCGGCGCCGTTAACGGGGACCAAGACGCTGCTCGACTCCATCTCCGGGGAGGCGAGGGAAGGAGAGATCCTGGCCGTGCTGGGCGCCAGTGGGTCTGGCAAGTCCACCCTCATTGATGCACTCGCCGACCGCATCGAGCGTAGCAGCCTGAAGGGCTCCATCACCCTCAACGGCGAGCGCCTCGAGAGCCGCATGCTCAAGGTAATATCTGCTTATGTGATGCAGGACGACCTCCTGTTCCCCATGCTCACAGTGGAGGAGACTCTTATGTTCTCGGCGGAGTTCCGGCTGCCGCGGACGCTGTCGGCCTCCAAGAAGAAGGCCCGGGTGCAAGAGCTTATCGACCAGTTGGGCCTCCGCCCGGCCGCGAAGACCATAATCGGCGACGAGGGCCATCGCGGCGTCTCTGGCGGCGAACGACGCCGGGTCTCCATAGGCGTCGACATCATACACAACCCTATTCTCCTCTTCTTGGACGAGCCGACGTCAGGTCTCGACTCTACCAGCGCGTTCATGGTCGTCAAGGTACTGCAGAACATTGCTCATAGCGGGAGCGTTGTGATCATGACGGTGCACCAGCCGAGCCACCGGATCCTTGGCCTCCTCGACCAGCTCCTATTCCTGTCGCGCGGCCGGACCGTCTATAACGGCCCCCCAGGTGACCTCGCCGGATTCTTTGAGGCCTTCGGCCGGCCGATCCCCAGTAATGGGAATCCCACTGAGTTCGCCCTCGACCTGATCCGGGACCTCGAGTGCACTCCCGAAGGGGCCAAACCCCTCGTCGACTTCAACCGATCTCGCCGGAGCTCCTACTCTCGTCCTGCTATCGCGGCAACGTCGACGGACAAACCGTCTCTTTCTTTGAAGGATGCAATAAGTGCAAGTATCTCGCGCGGGAAGCTCGTATCCGGCGCGACGGACGTGGGCACTGCCTCAGGGGGAAACCCCTCGTCCTCCGGCGTCCGCAAGTTCGCCAACCCCTTCTGGATCGAGACTGCAGTATTGGCGAAGAGATCCTTCCTCAACTCCAAACGCACCCCCGAGCTGTTCGCCATCCGCCTTGGCGCGGTGCTCGTGACGGGTTTCATCCTGGCCACCATCTTCTGGCGCCTCGACAACACTCCCAAGGGCGTCCAGGAGCGGCTCGGCTTCTTCGCCATCGCCATGTCCACCATGTTCTTCACCTGCGCGGACGCCCTCCCGGTCTTCCTCCAGGAGCGATACATCTTCCTCCGGGAGACCGCCTACAACGCCTACCGCCGGTCTTCCTACGTCATCGCCAACGCCATCGTCGGTTTCCCCCCGCTGGTCCTCCTCTCCATCGCCTTCGCGCTGACGACGTTCTTCGCCGTCGGTCTCGCGGGGGGCACCGACGGCTTCATCTTCTTCGTCATGATAATCCTGGCGTCCTTCTGGGCCGGGAGCGGCTTCGTCACGTTCCTCTCCGGCGTGGTCAGCCACATCATGCTCGGCTTCACCGTGGTCATTGCGATCCTCGCTTACTTCCTCCTGTTCAGCGGCTTCTTCATCAACCGCGACCGGATACCCTCCTACTGGATCTGGTTCCACTACATGTCACTGGTGAAGTACCCCTACGAGGCAGTGATGCAGAACGAGTTCGACGACCCGACCAAGTGCTTCGTCCGGGGCGTCCAGATGTTCGACAACACCCCGCTCGGCGCCCTGCCGGTGTCCATGAAGCTGAACGTCCTCAAGGCCATGAGCGGGTCGCTCGGGGTGAACATCGGCAGCAACACGTGCATCACCACCGGGGTAGACATCCTTAAGCAGCAGAGCATCACGCAGCTCACCAAGTGGAACTGCTTCTGGGTGGCCATGGCCTGGGGGTTCCTGTTCAGGTTCCTGTTCTACATCAGTTTGCTGCTGGGCAGCCGGAACAAGAGGAGGTAATTACTCCTGCAGTGGTTTGTTTCAATGCATGGAGATAGATCCATCGATAATTTCATGCACGATGATTGATTTGTTCTTCAAATATTATCGGATTTTTTTTCTTTCTTTCCCTTCAACGTATGTATATTTTATTTCGTTTGATTTGTTTCTCTCCTGTGATCAATGAGATGTGAAAAGAAGTGTCATCACGTAAGTCGCAGTGTTGCAATGATGAAAACTACTCTAGTTCCAATTTGCCGCCATTTTCTGTTCTTTCTTTTCCTTTTGTGACAGTGAACAGATGGAGGGCATCATCATAAGTTGCAACTATGAGTTGGAGCAGTTTAATTATTTGTTTGATTTCATAAAGACGGCGCAGTACCACGAACCACATACGATCTTGATCATGATTCATGGGTATATATTGATTAAAGAGATCAGTGCCGGTGGAGTCAACGATTCAGTTAACAGTTCGTGCCGGAGAGATAGAATTAAGATATATTAGAATCAATAATGTTGATCCAGGTGGAGTTTTTTTTTTTCACTTCAGCAATGTTCTGCAGAAAGGCCAAAGTAAAATTAACTTGATTTTAAAATGTCAAGTATTAAGCATTAAATAACAATGACGAACTGAGATAACTATAATTACATGTAATTTTTGGAGGGAGAACATATAATTGCATATATTAAGGATCTTCTTATTGTTCTCCCTAAAATCCTAATGTTCGATTTTTTTTTACTTTGATTATCAACATTTTAATATTAGATAAAAAAAATTTAATATAATAATAAAACAACTTAAGAAGAAATGGCATCATAAATCGTTTGCGTTTGTGTGACAGAAACCCCCATGGGCTATGTCGCAGTTGGTGCACCTATCAGCAACTAACTGAGCTTACAAACGACATCAATACGTTATATTATACATGAAGAATTGTAAGCCGCAGTCGCGAGAGCAAAAGTAGTCAAAGATTTGGCTAACGAAACGAAAACCAAACAACATATATCACCGATGACGACTTGAAACGAGTTCATCGGTTTCGATTACCAAGATCACGACTTCTCCTGATATTATTATTATTATTATTATTATTATTATTATTATTATTATTATTATTATTATTATTATTATTGAGGAGTTCTAGTTTTGTATATGTAGAAAATATGTGTGGTTTTTCTTTTGTCTAGAATCGGTCACTAATGTGGTTGAATAGTCTTGTTTGGTTGAGGGTGAAAGGAGTTGTTAAAGAAAGGAGAATTCATTTTTCTCGTTTAATTGAATTTAAGTTGGAGGAGAAAGATGAAAAAGTCTTCTCCTTTTCTTTTCATTTTCTTTTAATGTTCCATTTTTTTCCCTTCGAATCAAAGTGGAAAGAAGGATAAAGATATATTTAGTATGTGTTTCTAATTTTAATCAAATAAATTAAACATACAATTATATATGTAAAGAATAAAATTGTCCAAATAAATTAATCATTATCTTCCCTTTTTCTTTAATAATATCAACAAAATAAAAATAACTATTCACCTTTATTTTCTTACATTCTCCTTCTTTGTTCCGACTGCGCCCGTTGGAACGGTCGTAGTGCGCCTTCCTTCGGCTGACGCCGAGGTCATCTATTGCTGCCGCTTCGCTGTCGCCGTGGAGTTCTTACCCCACGACATCGACGCCTGTTCTCGCGCACCCGTTTTCGCTTGTCACGCTACTCGTCGTGCCGAAGGGTTGGGCATAGAAGCACCGAGAATGGCCTGGCGCGGAAGCCTTCCTAGCATCACCGCCAGCATCATAGGGCTTGGCGAGCGTGTGTGACTGCGGTGGAGTGTTCCCGATGGAGGTCTGCGGGGCGTCGCTGCTCCGCCGTGTGGCATCCGCGGCGACAAAAGTCATGGACCTGGCGTTACTACGGCTGAAGCTGTCATTGGTGCCGAACATATTCCGGTCTTTCGGTGCGTGGTTCAATAACAGTAGCGTAGGGTAATGGTAGGGAAGCGGCTGCACGATCGAGAGATGCTGCGATCGGGAATGATAGGGTAGGAAGGAATCACATTTTTTAGCTCATTGAAAAGAGGCACAACTGAATAACGAGATGAAGCGAGGGCACATAGACGACTAGATGAAAAGCAGCAAGGTGAGATTTGGGAGAGAGTTTGTGAACGCCACGGTGATCAGGGAGACGAGCGACATGATCAGGTCCCTCGAACAGCATTAATATTCTCATCAAAGATTCTTTAATAAACGTTTTGAATGCTGCCAAAGGAACCCTGCTGTATCGCCACTCCTCAATGTCTTTATTTGACCATTTTATCTCTACTTTTACACCATCAAGCCACCGTTTCAGACGAGAGGAAATGTTGTCTTTGTCAACGTCATATAAAATGTCACACTATATTTTCGCTCTTTAAGATTATTAATATGTATTTGATTAAAATATCAATTGTGTCAATATAATATATCCGCTAAAATTAGGAGTCAAAATAATGAACACGACAAATAAAAGAAAATATTTTTTTGAGGAAAATATAGTCCTAAAGATATATTGGTAGAAGCATTAAGTGCTAAGTTCGATTATATAATAAAATTTCATTAAAAAAATTATATAAATTCATTCACAAATTAAATTAACATAAGGCCAAAAAAGGCCATTTATAATATACGTGTGTGTGACACAAAACTTTAACTCATAAAATAAACTATAAACTACCAAGTAAATGTTCTAAAATTAAGATTTTATCTTTTATTTTTGTTATGGCTGTGATTCTTTTTTTTTAACTGTTTTTATAATGATTCATCATAAAATCAATTAAATTGTAGATTGCAGTACTTTTATCTAATTATATTGTATAAAAATATAAAATAACTTTTACCCCCTCTCATAAGGAAGAAGTATACTAGTTTTTTTTGTCTCCTCCGTGCATCATTTCACTGTTTAAGAGCATTCATGGGTTTGGATCCGGTGAACAAATTCGATCTAATCGAGTTATTTTTTAAAAAAAATTCTTAATTTTTATATTATTTGATATAAAAATATTATTAATATCTATTTAAAAGTACAAAATAGTCAAATGTTTAATATTAGGGTTATTTGCATAACCCCCGTTAAACTATCACGATTTTCTGCATCTAACCACAAACTATGAACTTATTTTTTTGTATCCCTAAACTATCACGATTTTTTCACTTTAATCATTTCATCTACTTCTGTTATATTTTTTGTTACTTTTGGTTTTTTTATTTATGAAAAGACTAAATTATCCCTCCCTTCATAACACATCAAATAATAAATATAAAAAAATAAAAAATACAAAAATGGGGGGAGAGTAATTTAGTCTTTTCATAAATGACAAATATTTTTGCTTACCATTTTAATCCTTCCAGCAATTTTTTTATTTTTTTTACATTTGTTATTTTATGTTTTTATGGAGCAAAAGGCAATTTAGTCTTTTCATAAATAGAAAAAGTTAAAGTAACAAAAAATATAATAGAACTGGCCAGAAGAACTAAAATAAAAAAATTGTGATAGTTTAGGAATAAAAAAATAAGTCCGTAGTTTGGATTAGATGTGAAAAATCACAATAGTTTAAAGGAGATTTATGAAAATAATTCTTAATATTTCATAATTAAAATTTTTTATTTAATTATTATTTAACATTTTAAATTAAAATATAGGTCTAAAATTAAATAAAAAAATAATTGGATCTTTGAATTGGGATTTCTCAATTCGTAATCGACCCGACCACTCTTCGGATCATGGTTAGGCCCGGTGGGGCTCGAATAGCCTTGATGTGACCTATGTCAGTCAAGTCATCAACTTCATTTGTGAACACCCATAGGCATTGTAGACACCTAATAAAAAATATGAAAGCCTTTAAATGAATGAATATGTGAAGGGCCCCTGCTCAACACCGTGTGAAAAAGAATTTGGACCGTGATCGGGTGGATGAAATTTCACAATATTTTATCCCCCCCTCTCTCTCTCGTTCACACCATCTCTCCCGCCCGACTGCCATTGTTCTCTCTCGCCTGCCCAGTTGTCATCGTTTGTGCCTCTCTCCTGCCCAACTACTGTCATTCTCTCTCTCCGGCCCGACTACCATCGTTTGTGCCCTCTCTCTCTCCCTCCCTCTTTACTTTTCTCTCGCTCTCGCGTATGGATCACCTCCATATTCTCAGGCGAGCATAGGGACAATGACCGACGGTACCAGGAGAATGCTCTCCATCTGTCTCTCACCCTCCTCTCTCTCTCTTTCTCTCTCTCTCTCTCTCTCTCTCTCTCTCTCTCTCTCTCTCTCTCTCTCTCTCTCTCTCTCTCTCTCTCTCTCTCGATCTCATACTCTCCACTCCTCCGGTGAGCGCATGGATGGAGACTGGCCACTGTGTGTGACAACAACTATTGACCTCAGTCTGGGATCTCGACTGACTTCTGATTGCCCTCTCGTCACTTGAGAAGCTCTGATGCCCCTTCATGCCCAAAAGGGCTGCCTTGCTCGTGGCTGTTCCTTCTGGTGGAGGGCCGGGGAGGCCAAGGCAAAGGCAGCCTCTGTCGGAATGCTGGTCGCCGACCCAATGCTTGAAATTGCTAGAGAAGAAGGATCCCCCAACCTCCCTGCGAGAGACCGAAAGGAGGGAGAGAGAATCAAAATATCATGATATTTTCGTTGGGCTGTCAGATCGCATCTGAAGAATCAGATCAAGCATCTCATTCTCCATGATCACACAATCCAAAATTCGCTTCGCATGGTACTGAGCAAGGTGTGATATCTTCATTTATCCAATATATATATATAGGGATTAATGGGCGTGGAATGCCCATACGGTGAAACGTCGTGCAACGCCCAAAATTGTAGTCGGCAATTTGATTTTGACGGTATAGATGAACGTAGATGCCCAGATTGACATCTCTTCTCTCTCTCGATGAGGGAAACCACGGCGGGATCTAGGGCAGAGCAAACCTGGGACCGGGTTCGGATTTAAGCGAACCCGGTCCCGATCCGAATTATACCAGGTCAAAAAATTTTTGACCCGGACCCGGCCAGATCCGGTACCGGGTTAGACCCGATAATCTGGGAATATGACCGGGTTTCTGGTCGGGAATCGGCCGAGGGCGGCGAGGGGGAAGGCGAACGAAGCCGGATCCGACAGTTACCAATGCTCATGAAAGTAAAATACAACAGATAGTGCACTTACTAGCTAAGTTCCCATGTTCATCACCTGCTCCCTTAATACAAAATCCACCGCTCACATAGAAGAACAATAAAGACTCAAGACCACTGCATGAAGGAAACTTCATGTGTCAATTATATATCTTTAACAGAAATTAATAGGAAAATGAAACATACGTTTAATTCAAGATACCAGCAGCTGAAAAGCATAAAGAAATATCATTGTCAACTCTTATGCTATGTTTAATTCAAGATACTACAGCAGCTTGCCAATCTACATAAAAACGACACAAAGATGACAATCTCTCTGTGTGTGAAAGAGAGAGAGATAAGCAGCGCGTGAAAGAGAAGACCCCGCGTGGTCCATTACCCTTCCACCAGTTATCCAAGATAATTTTTGAAATCGAGCTAGGAAGCATTACAATAATCCAGAAGTGATTTCTTCTAGTTCAAATAACATAAGTGATTTATAAACAAGAACATGCTAATTTATTCTAACTAAAAATTAACAAACATACTAATTACATTATGCAATACATCTATGTAGCTGACAATAAAATTAAGAAACAAGGACCGTAACGAAGATACCGCTAAAATGTCGTCAGTTTGATTATGTATTCTCCAATTCAACAGTCCAACAGCCCTTCACAGACTACCAAATTCTAGTTGAATTGCATGGAAGTTACTATGAAACCAGAAACTCGGGCGCAAAAGAGAAGGCTCAGGATCATCTCACCTGTTGTAGTAAAGGTCGCTAGCGAAGGTTGCAAAGGACCGGAGCCACTGATCGCCGCCCTGCAGAGGTGGAACTGCCAGTTACTGAGCGAGAGAGAGCGGGAGAGATCGGAAGCCACTCACATTCGTCGGATTATCAGAGGGATGGAGGTCGTCGATCATTGCCCCGTAACAGCCGGTCACAGAACTGTAGTCGACAAACGGAGATCGAGAAATCTTGGCCGGAAAAAGGGAAAAAGAGAGGAGCGAGGTAGGTACCTGGCGCTCGCCGGTCGTCCTCGTTGTGATAGGCAGTCGTTGCCACTTCGCTCGCCGGAGAAGACAGCCGGATTTGGATCCTTGGAGCGAGCGGGAGTTTTTCGAGTGAAGCGGCGCTACGGTCGGAAAGGAAAAAAATCTAGCGAATGTGTGAAGCGGGCGCTGCAATCGGAAAGGCCGGAACATCTCGCGAGATGCACTGGTGCCATACGATGACATCTGGATGGGCGCATCCATATCAATCGCCAGATCACAATTGGACGGTTTTAAGCCTGTTTCACACGGTGCTAAGCATTTCCTCCTTCACATATACATTAAACCATATATATATATATATATATATATATATATATATATATGAGTGTGTGGAGTGGCTGCCACTCCGCACCATGCGAAGTAGATTTTGAATCGTACCCTTTCAGATTCGGGCAACAAATTTCTCGTGAGATTTTTCTTTACCACCTTAGACCCCCCCCCCCCCCCCCCCTCTATTCCACCATTCCACCACTTTTATGTTTTTCCCTCCGAGGCCTCCCTCTCTCACCCTAAATCTATCTCGCTCGCTGATATCTTCTCTCTCAATCTCCGACATTGCGGATCTGCCTCCCTCTGGCTGTAGATCCACCTCTTCTTTCTTCTTCGATGAGCATAGGGGCGGCTCTACCTTCTTCTCCGATGACTGCAAGTGCAGTTGCTGCTCTTGACCTCTCTCTCTTGTAATATTCCAGTAAGGACATTAATGAGTTACTACTAGAGATGCTTGAATTGAAGAATAGGTACGTGATTATAGAGAGTGAGTTAAAGGAGATGCAAGATAGTCAATCTTATCTTAGTGTGTTCATTAAGGTGGAGGGAGAGAGGCAGAAACTAGCGATGACATTCGAAAACAAAGTGCCAAAGAACTCGTATCCTTCTGTTTCTTCATTGCCATAAGTAATGCTCTGAGGCACGAAACTTTTGTGGGATGTAGTTTTCCATTTTTGGTTTCAATTCATAGTCGACCCGACCACCCTTCGGGTCATGGTGAGGCCGAGTGTGGTATCCGACCTATGTCAGTCGAGTCATCGAGTTCATTTGTGAATACCCATAGGCATTGTAGACACCTAATCGAAAATATGAAAGCCTTTAAGTAAATGAATATGTGAAACGCTCAGCACCATGTGAAGAAGAAACTGGACTGTGTGATCAAGATCGAACAGATGGACGAAATTTCACGAGATTTTGTTCCCCCCTTTCTCCCTCGCCCGGTTGCCATCGTTCATGCCATCTCTCCCGCCCGACTGCCATCGTTCTCTCTCTCCCACTCGGTTGTCGTCGTTTGTGCCCTTTCTCCCGCCCGACTACTGTCGTTCTCTCTCTCTCCCGTCCGGCTGTCATTTTTCGTGCCCTCTCTCTCTCCATCCTTCCTTCTCACTCTCTCTTGCGTATGGATTGCCTCCATATTCTTCAACGAGCTTAGGGACATGCTCCCGATCTCTCCATCTCTCTCTCACCCTCCTCTCTCTCTCTCTCACAATCTCGTACTCTTGCTCGGCAATCGGCGAGCTCCAAAACTCCACTCCTCTGGCAAGCGCAGGGACGGAGATTGGCCACTGTGCATGACAGCTACTGCCGACATCGGGCCGGGATTTCGTTCTCGACCGACTCCATATTGTAGGAACAATACCTATTAGAGGATCCACTTCATTATGCACAAGTTATATTGCTTCCCTCTTCATGATTGTAGCAAGAATTATGATGTGCATATAAATCGTTACAATGGTATGTGTATATTATTGTTATATATTTTTAAATAATATTTTTAATAACAAATATTATATACATATTTGTTATAAAACAAAGATACATGTATAGTATGCTATTTCTAATGATAAAAAATCATAGATGAATTAATAACTACCCATAGTTAAGTATATTTTTTATATTATTTGTTTTATAATAAATTTATAATTTTGTAAAATATTTTGTGAAAAAATAAAAACAAAAAGTATTTTACGAAAAAAGTTTTACAATACTATTAAATAATTTGAATTTTTTATTGAAGAAGATTGAATAAAATAAATATATAATAATATTCATTTTTATTATTATTGACATTGATTGAAACTCTCACTACATGTAAATGAATTTTAATAAAAATACTTCTGTCGCTTGTGATTATAGAATATAATGAACTCATGAACTCAAGATATGGTTAACATATATTTATACTAAAGAACACATAATTTAATCAAAGAATATTTAGAAATAAATATATTATTCAATAACTACAAATGTATGTCTATTGATATGAAAATACTTCAATATGGATAGAACTATAAAGGATAATTCTCGCAATTAAATTTTATACAAACTAATTCAGGCCTATTTCTAATATTTATATGATTTCAAATATAATAATATACCTATTTATGCAGGAAAAAATACATCAAATGCCATCCAACTTTGACGTTGTAAAACGAATGCCCTCCATCTTCGAATTTGTTGCACGGAATGCCCTTCCAATTGGGAATATCTGATTTCTTGTTGGTTCGCTGACGTTGCGATGCTCTCTCTTCGCCATGCAGGAGAGCATCCGACGTGGCACTACCACATCAACAAATTAATAAAAAATAATAAAATATTAAAAAAGGATGCTTCATCTCTCCGTCGTCCTCGCCAGAGGGAGAAGAGGATGCTGGTGAAGAGCAATGGGGACCTCCCCCCCCCCCCCTTGCTCGTGCCGGTGAAGAGCGAAGTGGGGAAGAGGGAGGGGGGGCACGCCCCCCTCTGTGACCTCCGGCAAGGTCGTAGGGGGAGGAGCCCTCCCCCCTTGCCCTGACCTTCCCCTTTGCCCGCCCCGGCGAAAAGCAAAGGGTGGGGCTCTCCCCCCTCTACGACTTCCGACGAGGGGGTAGAGCCCCCCCCCCCCCATTGCTCTTCATCGGCAAAAGTGGGTGCGGCGAGGTCGTAGAAAGGGGCGAGGCCCCCTTTGCTCCTCCCCCCCCCCCCCCCCATTGCTCTTCGTCGGCCTCCTCTTCTCCCTTCGGTGAGGATGCCGGAGAGATGAAGCATCCTTTTTTTTAATATTTTAATATTATATTATTACTTTTTATTTTTTATTAATTTGTTGATGCGGTGCCACATCGGATGCTCTCCTGCGTGGCGGAGAGAGCATCACCACATCAGCGGACCGACCGAAAAATTGGATATTCCTGGTCGGAAGAGCATTTAGTGCAACAAATTTGAAGATGGAGGGTACCACTGAGTAAACGTCAATGTTAGAGGGCATTTGATGTAATTTTCGTTTATGTTTTGGTATAAAATTTTCAGCACAAATTGATTCCTCACATTGAAGAGCTGCCAATAAGAAGAAGAGGTGATATTTAAAATTATTTCATATTATTTTTTTACATTTTTTTCCTTAAAAAATATAAATTAAGTTGTTTTGCTCATACTTATATTCTTAATAAGTTTGGCTATTATGGCATCTTTTATAGAAATAACAACTAATCATTTATAATAATATAATTGAGTATAACAACTAATCATTTATAATAATATAATTGAGTATAACAACTAATCATTTTATCATCACTCAATTATATTATTATAAATGATAAATATGTAAAAAGATTATAATTGCGCGAAGCGCGAGTATGTTCCCTAGTTATTTTATAGTTAGGAGGGATAGAGTGAAATAGTTAAGTCATCCTAACACCATATTTTTCATTCCATCAAATGCGTGAAATGAGAAAGAATAGACCAAATTCATTCATTCATACTTCTCTTTCTTCCTTTCTCTTTTCTCTTCTCTCTTTCATTAGCCTCTCCTCTCTCATATTTCGTAAACAAATATGATGATAAAATAATTTTTTATTTTATTTTATTTTAATTTATATTTATCTTTTATTTTTAATTTTTAAAATAGAAGAATAAACTTATTATAGAAAATAAATAATATAATAAGGCATAAAAAAATAGTTAAACAAGAAATAAAAGAAAAAATAAAATAAGTGATAAAGAACTATATGATAAATATTTTTTAGTCATTACATATTATAAATAATTTACTATACAGCGAAGGGTAAAAATAACTTTTACACAAATAAGACTTTCATTATCTCATCCCACATCTCTTATAATTTAGTATCCAAATATGAAATTTACACACCATGCTTCACCGCCACATCACTCATCATAGCCCAACTCCACCCGTCCATTAGTTATTTTCCAAATAAGCCCTAAGCTCACAACATAACATAAAATTATGAGGAAACAATGAAAAGGTACTACAGAACTATGGTCAAATACCATGGCTATATTTGATTATGTGGGTCTTATACCATAAAATTAAGATTAGTCACATCATGGACAACCAATAATCCAGCAAGGTGTTTTTGGCATTGCTTCACTTTCGGGTAAATAAGCAAAGAACTTTTCAAATTATGTTAATTCATCTTAAGCGTATTTATATTCAATGTCTACATTGCATGTTCAAATTCGAGATTGTGGTTTCTTTTGGTGGATGATCCTGCCGTGGAAGATCCACACAAGATTATCTTAGTACAATTTCTTACGGATAATGAAATGCGTGAAAATCAAAGAGACAATGTGGACGCATCGAATCTTCTTGTTAGGGTTGCTTAATAAAGTTTTGGCATGTGAAAATTCCATTCTAAGGCTCAAGTGAGAGAAGTTCTTATGTTTAATAGTTGGAGCCATGATATATTTTATATTTGGTAGATTCTTATAATTGTAACTCTATAACTAATTTGTAGTAGTTTTGTTCACTTTATTTTGGATGCTTTGGTCGAATAGAATTTTGATCTTTCATGAAAATTATAGTTCATGCTATATTCTTTAGTTTTCTTTTATTATATATATCTTTTGTTAACTTGAATAAGTTCTTAGAGGACGATAAGATTTTTGTTGACTATGAAGGGATGAACTACTTCATGTGATTGTAACTCTCTGTGCATGTTGTTAGTGAGTATGTTAAATGTCCATCTACTTGGATGCCAATAGCTTTTTATCTGGATATAGTTTTTCTTCTCCTTTTGGCTTTGGTTCCACATCTCATGTCTCTAAGCAAAACAATTAGAAGTTCTCATTGTTTGTTAACCTTAGTTGCAGGAAGTTTAACTTCGGCTCCAAGCATGCTTCAATTTTTCACTTTCTTCTGTAACAAATTACACCCAATGCCCTCCAACTTTCGACTTTGCTCAGAAATGCCCTCCAACTTTACTTTGTAACAGAGCTGCCCTCCAACTTTTGACTTATTTCACGCGATGCCCTCTTTATCCGAGATAAGCGGTCTCCCGGTTTCCGGTCGATGTGGCATCCACGTGGCTAAATCCTCTCTCCTCCACGTAATTAGGCGTCCGACTGGCTTGATCCCACATGGCAGCACATACTTCTCTCTCCTCCACGTGATCTGAGTTACTCATTCGTGCGGTCCAACTTCCCTTCACGTTCGCCATTTTGATTTTATTGCAGATGGTCGGCGGCTGAAAGAGACCGGATCGGGGGCCGCTACTTCGGTGATTGCATCGTCATCTTCCCTGTAGTTGTTTCTTGTTCATCGGCGACCCCTAGTCTCGATTCCAGAGGTGTTTTTACGCTAGCGGCCCGCTAGGGTTCCAGATCCCTAAAAATCTTTGCCTCAAAGAATGGCCCCAACTTTTGGAGAATCAGTGCCCTCCATCTTTTGGAGAATAAAGTACAATGCCCCCAACTTTGTCAGTTTTGAACACAGTGCCCTCCAACTTATATGTAGTTTAGAGAATGCCCTCCAACTTTATGTTTTTGCGACAATACCCTTTGCCTGTTTTGAGCTTAAAACGTTCGAATACAAACAATTTAACGCTGTGAAAGTGTAGTTTTGACAACTATATAATTTTGCGAAATAGAAACACATCAAGATACATATCAAATCCACAAACATGCATAAACATTAATAACTGTTTGCCAACGTCCACAAACTGTTACTATCCAAATGTTTGCCTACATCGACAAACTGTTACTATCCAAATGTTTGCCAACATCGACAAACGTTAATATCCAAATGTTATGTATAACTGTTGGCCACATCCACAAAGGATAACAACAAAAAACATCCACATAAGCATATGTACACCTTAAGAAGAGTTCATCATTAAGTGCGACGCCTTTTCCCAGCGTTCTTTCGCTTTTTCTGCACGGTTGCTTGAGAAGTCTGAGATGCACCCTTGGCCTGAGATGTGTGAGATGCCTCACATCCTGTTGGAGCCTGCGATGCCTGAGTCATCGTGCTTTTGCCGCTTTTTCACTGCATAAAAGAAAGAATCATTACTTTTCAAGAAGGTAATAATAAAAGGGACAAATTTCCATTAAGCACTTACGTGTGATCTTTTGTTGTGACCAACCTCTCCACAAATCGTACATGTCATTTGAACCCTTCCTCTCTTGGACAATTTTCCTTTTTCGGTTGAAGACTTCTTTGCCTTTTCTAATTCTTCAGCCTCCTTTCTCCTAGCTTTTTGCTTTCTTCCTCTTCTTGTGTTAGCAAATGATGGTGGATTGATCGGTGTTGGCTCCTCCACGACCTGCCACTGGTCGCGTCCATTCAAAGGCTGTATGACATGTTCATAAATTTTTAAGAAAGTTTCTTTGGAGTAACACTTATCTACATAAGCATATGGGTCCTCGTTATTTTCAAATATACACGCAACTGCGTGTACACACGGGATCCCTATTAGTTGCCATCGTCTACAGCTGCAAGTCCTCATATCCATGTCAACTACGTATTGGGCACCCTCGGAGTTCACTTGTACTTTTGGGCCACCTGAATAAGCAATGAAAAACCAATTAAGATGGATTGGACAGTACGATTATTTATAGACAGATGTGGAAACCGTTCAAACCTGAATAAGTAGGCTCCCATAACATGGCATCTTTCTTAATGGCTTCTACCTTTTTGCATATTTTGGGACATATGAGCCCGTTATGTTTCTTCATTGCCTCTCGTTTCCTAAACAATCTTACCATCAATTTTGTACGGATTATTTCCATCAATGTTATTATCGGTTTCTCCCTCGCATCAAGAAGGTACTTGTTGTAACAATCGGATAAATTATTCAGCAACATGTCACATTTTGGCACCTCCGAGAAATAGGCCCTGCTCCATGAATCAGACGAACGTTCTCGAATCCATTCCCTTGCCTCCGGGGACTTCTTTTCTAGTTCATCCAGAAAGTATTGCATTCTCTCTGGAAATGCAGCTCTAGCTATGCTCCACAGTAACTCTTTGTATTCAAGACTCTTGAATCCCTTGGACCTAAAATTTGCCCACAGGTGTCGAACACACATCCGATGTTCAGCCGATGGGAGGATGTTGCGAACGGCATTAACAAGTCCCTGCACATTAAATCCATATTTTAGTAATGAAGTTTAGGAATTTATTTTGTTGAATGGTATACAATGAAGATTTACCTTTTGTCGATCGCTCATCATCGTCCAACCTCTACCATTGTTCATATCGAGGTCCCCGCGCAGATGCTCCAAAAACCATGTCCATGTAGCTATGGACTCATTCTCCACATATGCATGCGCAATTGGGAACATGCAGTCATTAGCGTCAATACCTACAGCTGTTAGAACAAAATGTTAGAGGAAATAATTAGAAAAATAAGACATTTGAAGGTGTTAGACAAACAACCTGTTAGAAGCTGTCCTCCAAAATCCCCTTTTAAGAAGCACCCATCTAGGCAGACTAGTGGTCTGCAGCCAGCCTTGAACCCATCGGATAGTGCTTTGATGCATACATACAAACCCTTCCACTAGAGATCTTCAAATAGATCTATCACCGTGCTCCCCGGGTTTGCTCTCAACATCTCTGTCCGATATCTGTACAGTAGCCTGTACTGCTCTGCACCAGCTCCATGAATTGTCTTTAACGCTAAGTCTTTGGCTCTCCACGCACACATTCGGCTTACAGTATAAGACATGTCCCTCTTAACTTGGTCATAGAGGCCCTCCCATCCTGGGTCACTACGAAAGTAGGACTCGTATTTTTTTGCAAGCCTCTTCTACGTTACATGGTAATTCTTGAAAACCTTTGGACATGTATGCTCAGCTTGGATCCTCTTTATCTGCCAGGTTGAATCTTGGGAATCCTTCAAATTCTTTGGAGACACATCACCCTCCATCCACACTTTTTGTGGCATGCAGCTACTACCCTTTTGTTATCAATCTTCGGGAAGCACATTGAAACCTATTTTTAATCCCGTGCACTTTGCATGCCTCAATAAACTCATGTTTGCTACTGAATAGCATGCTCACCTCAAAAACAGGATCTTCCATACCCTTGGCTGCATCAAAAAAAGGATCGTTGTGTCTCACTTCTTCCTCCTCGGAATCATAGTCAGATTCTGTTACAATGTGATCCGAGTCTGCGTACTCTGAATCTGAACAGTTGACAGCCTGAGATATCACGTGTGTATCATCCCACTGCATCGGTCTCTTACCCTTATTAACTTCAGCTTAGACACCTTCATCCTCGACACCTTCACCCTCATTAACTTCACTTGGGACACCATCAGCTTGAGCCTCAACTTGTGCCTCAGCTTGTACACTTTCAGCCTCAGCTTGTACACATTCAGTCTCAGCTGCATCTTCCTCTGCCTCAAATGCGACCTATGCCCCAGCTCCAAAATCATGTGCTCTACTCTGTTTTCCCTTCTGAATATTCTCTTGAAGATCATCATCATCCTCTTCAATGTTGTAGTCTTCATCATGCAGTTGGTCTTCATCCTCAGCGTCAGTGTCATCCCTAATGTCTTCGTTCTGTATCCGGAGTGTCACATTCCGCCTTTGGATCATCCAGCCTTGCATTTTTGACGAACTGGCGCTTTTAACGATAGGTTCAGACTCAGGCTCAATTTCTTCTACAACCAATCGCCTAGGAGGTGTAGGAGGTAGTGGTAAAAAATGGTCTACGTCCTTCTCTTTCAGATGCCACACGTACAAATCAACCTGCCCTACAATAGCTGCTTGGGCACACATCTCCAAAACCCTTCCGTCGTTGTCGATGCTTCTAAGTCCTATTGTCCAATCCTTCGCTGGCTCAACCCAGTGATAACACACTAGCCCCTCCACGCCAATGGTTTTAACCATGCTATCGATCTCAACCAGGGACATCAAGTCGGGGTCGCAATCACAGTAGGTCTCTACCTCCCCATTATGGTAACCCCATTCACCTTTTTCAACGTTGAAATGAATATGCAAATTGAAAAGTCCAGGGACTGCAATAAGTACACAATAATTAGAATTAGAAGCAAAAAATTAGAACAACATAGCATTACCCTAAACCCTAATGAAAGGTACTTCTGCTTCTTCTAAAAAAAGTAACTAATTACCTTTGCTTCTCTTCCTTCCATCTCATGTCATTGTGAGCTTTCTAGAAAAGGAATCGTACAACTGCAATAAAGAATGAACAGTTAGGGTTTTGGGAGACCACATTAAGGTTTAGGATTTCGTTGGGGGGGACCAGATTAGTAACAAAACACACGATTTTTTGTCGCCTAGGGATAGGGAACTTGTCGGAAGGGAACAATTTAAAATTAGGATTACGGTGGGACCTAGAAATAAGGGTTTACGATTCACAGTAAATCGACATCAAGCACACGATGCACGAAAGTATACGAACGAGTGCACATATCGGAAAGCAGATGTCTCTGGTGTCCTTCCTTCCTCGCAGTGTTTCGACGACCCTTTGTGCGATGGAACCTAACAGTTGACGATGGCGAATGCGAACGGACAGCAACGCTTGGGCGAAGACGGCGGCCGGCGAACGCGAACGACGATCGGCGAACGGCGAACGGCGAACGGTGAACCGCGAACAATGTTTCACGCGAACGGCGGCGAAGAGAGGAATAAAGAAATAAATCCACGTTTTGCCAAGTTGATGTACTTAAGTGGCTTTAATATGTACTGCCATGTGGGATCAAGCCACGTCGGACGTCTAATTACGTGGAGGAGAGAGGATTTAACCATGTGGATGCCACGTCGACCGGAAACTGGGAGACCGCCTATCTCGGGTAAAGAGGGCATCGCGTGAAATAAGTCAAAAGTTGGAGGGCAGCTCTGTTACAAAGTGAAGTTAGAGGGCATTTCTGAGCAAAGTCAAAAGTTGGAGGGCATTGGGTGTAATTTACCCCTTGTGCATGGTATTGAACTTTGCATGATCATCTACTGAATACACACAAGATTTTTTTCTTTTCTAAAAACAATTCCTGTGGAACCTAATCCAGAGTTCAAGAATATATCAGTCCATGTGTTTCTGAAAATGAAAATCAACTTCAATAAGTGGCAAACAAAAATGACAAAATATGATGAGAAATAAATAAGTAGTAAACGAACAACCTATATGAAAATGAGTGACTGAATGAATGAACTTTCCCTCATCAAAAATCATGCCATTTTATGTGAATTGGAACAAATGAGAAATGATAAAATATAAAGCAGATTGCATCATAGAGAAGCATAACTAAATAGAGGAAAAGATTTCACAATATAATGATAGAAAGTCACCAAACCAAAGAAGATAGCAAAGACTGTTCTGTAACATGTTGGAAACAAGAACATGTCAAGGAGGGAAAAAGAGGAATAGCTCAGAGTGCTCCAACAATACACATATCCATACATATGACCAATAAATAATGCTCAGAGTCAACAAATTTGAATCTCATATCTGACCTCTTTCTCTCTTAATCAGGAGACATTGAGTTACTAAAACTCATGTTTTAATAATCACACTATGACTCACATAGTTCATTCCGTTCGCCATCTTCGTGAGCGCCGGAAATATTTGTTCGTGTGAGTGAACAAATCTAGGTCTGATCGACATACTTTTCACATGCATAATAAGACTTCACAACAATGAATTTAACAAGGAAAAATAATCTTTTGTTCATTGAAAAATTGAGTACATCATTACTTTTATAATCTACGCAATCCTAAGACATTTATATGTCTCAAGAATGCCTCTCTTGGCAATGTTTTGGTGAATGGATCAGCAACCATATTGTACGTTGATATGTACATTGAGATCTTCTTTTCGACTTCTTGATTTCGTACAAATTTGTACTTCGTGTCGATATGCTTTTCTTTGCGATAGTATTTTTCATCCTTCACATAAGCTATGGCTGCTTGATTGTCACAGTGAAGGATCATCTTTTTCATTGCATTCTCAAAATTTTTCAGGTTTTGAAGGAATCTTCTAAGCCATAAGACCTCTTGTACTGCCACTGAGCAAGCTATAAATTCTGCCTCCATAATTGACAGTACTACAAAATCTTATTTCTTGTTACTCCAAGTAATAGCACCATTGCTGAGCAAGAAAGTGTATCCAGATGTGAATTTCCGTTCATCAAGCGAGTACTGTAGTACCCTTGAGGTATCTCATGATAGCACAGTGCAAGATCTGCAGTACCCTTGAGGTATCTCATGATTCTCTTCACTGCCTTCCAGTGTTGGCGTCCTGGATTAGCCTGATATCGACTAACTAGACCCACTGCAAAATATATGTCTGGTCGAGTACACATCATAGTGTACATCAGGCTGCCAACCACACTCGCATAGGGAACATTGGACATTTCCTTTTGTTCCTCTGGAGTTTTAGGGCACATGTCCCAGCTTAAAACCTCGCCTTTCATAATATGAGTGTCAATGGATTTGCAGCCATCCATGCGGAATCATTTCAAAATCTTCTTTATATACGATTCATGTGACAAGGCAAGGAGTCGTTTGAAACGGTCGCGTTGGATTTTCACACCCACACCATGTCTTTCATCTCAAACATGGAGGACAACCATTGCTTAATGATAATGACATAGTCTCTATTATTTTAGCTATTAGAATGTCATCCACATATAACGTCAGGATAGCAAAATTATTCTCGGACTTATGAACATACACATAGTGATCTTCATCACTCATGTTAAAATCATACGAAATGATTGATTGCAGGTACCACTATCTAAATGATTATTGAGTCCATAAATGGACCGACGCAGCTTGCAAATTTTGCGCCCTTATCCTTTTACAATAAAGCCTTGAGATTGTTCAATGTAAATTTCCTCATCTAATTCTCTATTGAGAAATGCAGTTTTTACATCCATTTGATGTAATTCTAAATCCATATGTGCGACGATAGTTAATATTAGGCGAATTGAAGCAAATCTTACAATAGATGCAAAGGTTTCTTCATATTCAACACCGCCCATTTGGGTGAAACCTTTCACCACTAGGCGGGCTTTATATCTCTCAATTGATCCATCCATGCCACGTTTAATTTTGAGAATCCATTTATTCACAATTACCTTACGGCCTGATGGAAGATTAACCAAGTCCCAGACTTGATTTTTCTACATGGACCCCAACTCTTCCTCCATTGTCTTAATCCATTCTTCCTTAGTAGGGGAAGAGAGAGCCACTTTAATAGATTTGTGCTCAAGTTTATCTTCCAGACTTACTATGTTGACCTAATGTGGTCTATGTTCATGTAGCCCTTCGATTTCACATCGTCGGCGTGGAACATGTTTTCTAGTAGTCCATCGAAGAGAACTTTCAGGTTGGTCATCATTTGACGATTGTGAATCTCTTCCACTCGGATCAAGCTGTAGTACAGAGGAGACTAACTTCTCAACGGGTTGATCCGCTTGTGCTATCAACTCAGGATCTTCTTCTTCATCTAGGAGAAGTCTCTTGTCAATCTCGCCTTCCTTAGGAAACTCATTCTTTATGAATGTCACATCTCTACTTTCGATTTCCGTTATCGTACCATTTTCTCTTTCTCTTATGAATACATAGCCCTTGAAGGTTTCACAATATCTTATAAAGATACATTTTGTTTTCCTCTATGACCCAACTTCCCATACTTATGGGAGTTGTTTAAAACATATGCTGCGCAACCCAAGGGCGCAAATAACTAAGGTTAGGTTTTTGACCCGTCCAAAGTTCATAAGGCATGGAAGGAACGGATTTCGATAGTACATGGCTTAAAATGTAAGCAGCAGTCAATAGCGCATCTCCCCAATACGAAATTGAAATATTTGCTTGCGCCATCCTGGATCGAACCATATCAAATAAGGTATGATTTCATCTTTTCGCAACACCATTTTGTTGCGGAGTTCTCGGTACCGTTAGTTGCCTAACTATACCCTTTTCATCACATAACTTCTTGAATAAGTCAGAGAGATATTTACGTCCACGGTCAGTTCGCAAGGCTTTAATTTTACGATCCACTTGATTCTCATTCATATTCATAAATCGTACAAAGCAATTCAAGGCTTCGAGCTTATGAGAAATCAAGTATACAACGTCGTAACATGAATAATCATCAATAAATGTGATGAAGTAAGAAAAACCGTGTCTTGCGTGAACATTCATCAGACCACATATGTCCGAATGGATTAATTATAATGGGTACTTGGCGCGTTTTCCTATCCCAAATGGTATTCTTACTTTCTTACCAGCTAGACATTCCTCACAGGTTAGAAGATCAACTTTTGCGAGAGACTGCAAGAGGCCTTCTCTAGCAAGTCTATTCATTCGATCTTGACCAATGTGTCCTAGTTTGGCATGCCAAATGTTGACACTATCATTCATATCAACAGATGATATAAAAGAAAAACTATTAGCAACAATTGCTATATTTAAAACATAGAAATCATTATTGAAAAAATCATTGCATAGAAGAACATTATCATGACATATTGTCATTTGTTTCCTCTGGAAACTTGTTACATAACCAAGTTTGTATAATGCTGACACCGAAAATAAATTTCGTCTAAAAGCTGGAGCATATAGAACATTGTGAAGGTAAGGTATTTAGCCATTGCGAAGTTCTAACTTGCATGATCCAATACCTTTAACTTCAACTCTTTCGTTGTTTCCAACGTAAATCCATTTGCTCTCCGCACTTATTCGATGAAATTCCATAAAAACCCCGCGATCTCTCGCTACATGATCGGTGGCTCCTGAATCTGTAATCCACGAAATATGAGTTTTAACAATTAAGGCATAACTTGAGACAGAAGAAAAAGAATTATGGTCAGGACAAACCTTCTTTGGCTTAGTGCAATCACGAGCAAAGTGACCACGTTTGCTACAATTGTAGCACTTTACTTTATCTATGTCTACCTTGCCACCACGTTTTCCACGTTTGTGTTGGTGGCCTTGGGCTTTTTTCTGTCTAGCATCTCCGCTCTTTTTATTTGGTTGCGACTTATGCGACATTTTCCTCTTGGATTGGGAACCAGCTCTTTATCCACCATTATCAACAACTAATGCTTTAGAGGATTGATTCATGGCTTGAAAAGCCTCATCCTCCATTTCATTGTGGCGAACAGCTTGTTCAAAAGTTTTGACACCTTCGTTGTGCATCAAATTACAACGCATGTGTTCCCAACTTTTTGGAAGAGAGCGGATCAAAGCTTGCACATGTTGCTCGTCATCGAGCACTTGTCCCGTACTTTTGAGTTAACGGATCATGTTAGACAACTCTTGGATATGCTCCCTCATCGTATGATTTGGTCGCTTCTGATAAAAGTCAAACTTGACCATGAGCATTCGGTGCTTGATGGTCGTGGCCCCATACTTATTGCGGAGCGCTGCCCACATTTCGAATGCTGTCTTATAAACTTCGAATTTGCACAAGAGGAAATTATTCATCGTGCTCAGCAACGTAATGCGAGCAATACGATTCTTTTTCGTCCAAGCCTGATAGGCCCTCCATGTCCCTCTGGCGTTGGGCACTATGTCCAGGATTGACAACATGGTTAATGGTCTCCAAGACCTCTTGTTCTTCTGAAAGATATTGGACCTTGCAGTGCCAAATATTATAATTGTTGCCATTGAGCATCTCATTCTTGTTCAGGTCAGCAATTATTGTTTTGAAATCCATGGTCTAGTTTGGTCACAAAAAATAGGAGAAATCAGTGTTATGCGTGTTTTTAATTTTGTCTGCAAACAACATAAAAAATGAAATAACAATATTCATGAAGTAGTGGCATCGAGAGGTTGTTAGACTCCCACTCATCTTCTACTATCTCCAAGAAATATTATCATTCATTATTTTAACAACGCGATAAAATTAATCTAAATGTTTGAATTTTGAATCAACATATAATTCAAAATTTTCTACTCTATGCATTTTGAATCAACTTATAATTCAAAATCACCGAGATTCATTTCGTGTGGTGCACCAAATTATTTTTAATATGACCAAGACAATTATGACTAGCACAACGGGAGCTCTTCCCCAAGGGGTGCCAATTAAATAACCATATACTATCCTTCGCTTCGACATCACATTAGAAAAAATTATGCTCCCACTGTCACCCATCAACTCTATTTCTGGAGACTGCGTTGACCATGCTTTCCTTGGAACCTTTCTAGACATGCATTTTGAGTAACGCACCACTCAACAGAAAGACATTGATTATTGTGACAATATTTGAATCTCAATGTGCCTTAGTCCTACAAAAGAACTACCTATGTTTCATATATTCTTTAATTACCTATAGTTTGTATAATTAGAACAACTAATTATTTTATTATAGGCTTGCATGAAACATGTATTTCACCACATAGACAAAATTAATATTGTCATCTTAATTAATTCTCACAAAAGGACTTTTACATCAATTTGAAATTCTAAGCAAATTATCATGCTTAACAAGATTGTACATACCAATTTAATTTTAACACATAGTCAAAATTTGAATCACAGAAATAAATATCATTATGACATACATAAATAAAAATATTCATTTCATGCATGATAACATATTCATTAGGCAATATTTGATATCGACATGCAAATCTAATCATTTAATTTAACACTTTAAATCAACAAATGATTTTGTTTCGATAAGATTAAATTGCATGCAATATTACAGAAAAATTTCTAAGGAAAAAAATTTCTTAATTTTTTGTGATTTTATAATAGACATTTTCTATTTTCAATTTTTTTAAATCTAGCAAAAATCAGAAAAGAAAAAGAAAAAATTGTTTATTGGGCCTCTCATCCAGCCCAATTGCCACTTCTCTAATGTAACTCTTTTGCACTCAAACTGGACCTTCCAGCGGCCGTGTGCAAATAGTTTTCTCCTTCTTTTTCTTTTTTTTGCTGCAATGTATGCAGAAAAAATTTCAAAAAATTCACCAAAAATATTAAAATAAATCCAAAAAATATATTATGATCTAGGTTCATCCATAATATATTTGTGATGACAAACTCTACTTTGTCCCTTGGTTGTGGTCATACAACCGAGGTGCGCAGATCCCAAATAATAACAAATATTATTTTTTTCAGCGCAATGATGAGTTCAAGAAAAACCTAAAAGAACTCTGATACCAATGTTGGAATTTATAATAGATACAAATTCTAGAGGTTGCGGAATATCTCTTGCAGCGGACGCGGATCGTCGGGACTTTTTCACGAACTCTTGATGAACACACTTGCACCTCGAGATCAAGAACCGAACATCTGGGGAACGAAACTCTTTGCCACAGTACAAGTACTCTAGACGAACCTCTGCGAAAGTATATATGGGACCTATGCTATGGGTCCCCTTTTATAGGGTAGGGAGACTTGGGTGACAAGTTAAGCAGAACGCATCATGCGCGTCCATCGAGCGTGATGACGTGTCTGCGCAAACTCCTTTTCTCATGGCGCAAATATTAGATCGCACGATCTCTGCGTGACAACATGGTCCGCGCACCTGTGCGTGGTCCGTGTGCGCCTGCACGTAGTCCGCGTGTGCTAGAACCATTGGGAAAATACAAAATTGAATCACTATCGATGCCTTCAACTTTCATTCATTAGTATCACCTATGTAGAACCATTGGGAAAACATAAAAGAAACATTGAGAAAACATTAACAACCGAAAATTGGAATACATCAAAAGATATTATATGTTATTGAATGTACCTATAACAGTCAAAAACTAACTGCCAGTTGTAACATCCCCCAATTAAAGGTTCTTGGCTGGATTGGTGTATCTGCATAAAGGAAAAAATTATATTAAATCACATACAATAGCTTTGTAAAAAAACTGAGTTCATGTTAGATAGAAAATAAGTTACCAAATTTGATGGACCCATAATCAAGCATTCATGTTTTTTTTTACAATTTTACGTCGTGTCCTTTCTTCTCCTTATGTGACATTGAAATTTCAATTCCATATTTTATTCTAGTTAGCTTCTTTGGTCTCCCTTTTGATTTAACACATGGTGGATCACGTATGACAAGACCATTCAATTCTCAAGAGTTGCTAGTTGGGACAATTGTTGTATCAGTTGGACTATGCTGATGAATGAGAGTTAACTTTTCAATAAACTCATCATCAAGTAACCTTGCAACATTTAAATGATATGGTGATTGCAATTCCATTTCGGTGGCAATCCTTATATTATGTCTAAAATTTCAATCCAAAATAGGAGTTATAATACGATGCCCATGAGTAGAAATTGATGCACTATCATGGACTTTACGTCTTGCCGAATACCTTGCATCATTGTCCAATGGAGAAGAATGTAATCTTCAAGCAATTTTGTGACATGCATGAGCACATAATATGCCATCCCTATCATACCTTTGAATGAACATTTTATGGAGACACAATTAGCATTATCGAACTCCACAATATAATTTCTTCTCAAATGTTCATCCCCGTCCATTAATATGTGAAACATAGTTTTGGACAATTCTTGTTCAATTCGGGTTGAGTTGAAATCAAACATATGCAGAAATTCTTTTGGAAATATCATAAAATTCTTATAAGTGTAGACATCTCGTGCTTCTCCAATGCATTTTTTTGCAAGTAAATCAACTTTTGAGTTCATATTTTTTTAATCCTCTCACTTCTCGGCGTCATGGAGAGATAGAATGGCCTTGTCATTCTGTCTTACAAACTCACTTAAGGATGTATTGGAATTTACAAAATCATCAAAAAAAGGAATTCATACTTCTCATCTTTGAGTTGTCAGCATGCCGGCAGCAAAATATATCATTCAAATATAAGAAGGCCCAATGTTGTCACTTCTCATGCATTGCCGAAAGCTAGTGTCCATGTGGAATTTCATACTCTTCCTTTAACATATACTAGGTTGCCTCAAATTCCTCAGTACTTGTTGAACTGTGAATCCATTTGCCATATTCTTGTTGGAAATTGCCTTAATCATATAAATCTTGAAGATGACTCATAGTATTTATTTGAATATGCCAAATACAAAATGCAACATGTGTGGCGCGTATTTTGAAACACTTTTCAAATAGTGTCGTCCATAGCTATGTCTTGATTGGTAATAATGCATTTGGAATGCTTATCTTGTATGCATTCTTATCATGTTTTGAGTAACCAAATAAATGTCTTTTCAATTTCATATGCTAATAATGCACTAATGCATGCAAAGTACAACATATAATTAGTCATGCATTTAATTATATTTTGATTCAGTTTCATATAGCATGCATCATTTTCTGACCTTTTAATTTTATAAAAATGAAAATGGAAGAGAATTGACTTAGGAATCCACAAGAATAAATGGTACTCAAATCGGAGTTAAAATAGAGCCAGATAGTGAAAATTAGTGGAGACTATCAAGGCTGGATTGAATATAACGGGCCGTGATGGTATTGTAGCGGCCATGAAATAGGGCCATGAAGGACCCGTAATAGGTTGTTAAAATGCATAGAAATCTTGCCCGAGTTATGGGCCGTGAAATTCTACGGGGCGTTAAAACCACACTTCTACTCTAATTTGGACATTGTGAGAGTTGTGAAATCAGTGTTACGGGCCATGAAAAGCACTATTATGACCATTACAGAGCTATTGTGGGTTGTTACAAAGGCTGTTTTCAATATTTCTTCGACTTTTTTGGGAATTTCAAGTCCAGATCGAACTCAAATTTTATCCCAAGCCTTAGGGAAGATTAGGAAATACATTTACTCATATTTGAAGGAGTTTTGGATGGTTTTAAAAATCTATCAAAGTCTATTCTGAATTTACTTATTTTAACATGAAAAGACTTGGAATCAAATCGAAACTCTACGAAAACCCTTGGGATCCCTGGAGGCTATAATTAAAGGCCCTAGGGGAGAAAAAAATATGTGCTTGGTGGTGCATGGTAGTGCTTGAGATCTGGGAGCCGTGCCACATTGCAGAGGACGAATTTCGAAGCGTGAAGATCACCCGAAGGAGAAGGCTGCGCAATAACTCGTCGATTATTCTGTGCAATGTCCAGAGGTCCCAAAGGAAGTGAATTCTATTTCTATCTTTTATTTGGATGTTCTTTTACCTAATTATTATAGTTTATTATTAATGTAATAGAAATGTTATATTCTTTTTAAGAAGGAAAATTGTTTGAACCTTATTATTAGTTGAGTTAATTGAACTTTTCGGTTTCTTTTGATTATGCATGTTGAGTTCATTGCCTTTTGATGAGTAATTTAATTTCTGAGATTAGATACAAACCTATATGTGGGGTGATTAGTTTCAGGAATTATTATTACTTTGATAATTGATCTTTTACTTTTAAGTTGAAACATAAATAACACGTGTTCGGTAACTCATTGTTTGTGCCGAATTTCGTGCGGTCTATTATTTTGTCTAGATTTATGAGTAAATAATAGTGTAGGAGATACATACTCATGCATCTTAATTCTCTATAAAATTAATAATTGACTCGTCATTTGCTGTTATTAGTTTTATTGGAAGTTATGGTAGTTTGGTTTACTTGTCTTGAGAGGTCAACACTTTAGGTACTCCTAATCTGTCATAAGAATCGAAGCTATTATTTCTATTATAATTCAACTATTATAGAGGATTATATATGTTTTATATTTACATTAATCATCCATAATTCTGAAGGCTCAACACCGATTTCTTTTACTTGTTTATCATTTATTTTCTATACCTTTAATTTTTTGTTTTCACCACAAAACCCTTTACTTCTCCTGGTACATTATTGAGATAAATAAGGTTTAACTAATTCCTCGTGGGATCGATAATTTTACTCTACACTTTATTACTTGATACGACTAATGCACTTGCTAGCAATTTTATTATTACAAATTTAATGCAACAATCACAATCAAACAAGATAGATTGTCTATGGTGATTAACACCAGTAAATGGTGCAAATGGAATGCATAATTTGTTCATCCTATATGTATATCAAAGCTGACAACATTGCTGAAAATCATATAACTATATTTTAACCTAGAATCTGCCCAAAAGACACTCCTTGCAATTTTATCTTTGTCAACTTCCCAACTGAAAAATAAAATCTTTGTCTTTAGCCATTTTCTTTCGAAAATATTGAATTACACCCATGCACTCTTCACCAAGATTATTTTGCCGTATTTTCTTCAAACGATCACTACACATATGAGGTGTAATCAATGGCTCACCTAAAAAGTTAACTTTGAAAATCAAGAATGGACCCATGCCAGCATTAGCTGCGCCTACTCCTCCTCCAGCAAGTCCTTCTGATGAGAAGGACACTATTCAGGACTTTCTAAAGCTACAGCAGCCCCAATTCAAAGGGGCACGAGACCATCCGTTGGGTTAGCACCATGGAGCAGATGTTCCGCCTCTCACGGTGTGGCGAGGATCATAAGGTTCTCAACGACACGCATCTGCTCATCGATCGGGCCAATGATTGGTGGGAGACGGTACTAGAGACGAAGTTCATGGACCAAGAGGTGGTACCTTGGACCAGCTTCACGGAGCTGTTCGAGGCACGACATACTCAAACCTATAAAAGGAAGGAGAAGAAGAGAGTTTCGATACCTGCGCTAGGGCATCATGTATGTGATTGAGTACCATGTGTGCTTCATCAAGCTGGAGCGCTACAACATCAATCGCTTGGACTAGTCCGACCGCGCCGAGCAGTTCCTCGACGGTCAGCATCCCACCATCTGTGAGAGGGTTGTATTAGGGACAAAGTTGGATCCACGCGGAACTGTATGCATAGCAAAAAAAAATCGAGCGAAAGATTTTTATGTGACGGGAGGAACTGAAGAAGGAGCCGGTGTGGCCAACTGAGGCAGCCAAGATGGGATGGGAAGGCCGTCACCCAGCTTGCAAATATGCTCGTCACAATCATCATCATCATCCCTACCAACAGCCACAACGTGAGGCTCCTTCTCAACCACAGCCAGTGCCACGCTAGCCTCGGGTAAAGTAAAGAAATGGTCAAAATGACTTGGGAATATGTATAAAATAGTACTAACTAGTGATGAATATGATACAGCCACAGTCTCAGAGACAGGCACCTGCCCCACAACCGCCACGACAACCACAACACCCCAACAGCAGGTCGTGTCGAAATGTGCCTATTGCAATAGGCCCCGCAGAGGAGAGTCTCATGAAGAACAACACATGCACTGGATGTGGTGAGGCTGGGGACTTCATCTAAGATTGCCCAATGAAGAATCAGAGGGGTGTAGGGGGAGTACGAGGGCATCTATACAACGTCCAAGTAGACGTAGGCCAGCAAGATAATGAGGTTATCCAAGGTACTCTTTTTATTACAGGCTTGCCTATGGACGCTAGCGACCTGATCGGCCACCTGGCATCCAAATCTGCCGTCTACGGTCGGATCTGGCTGCGGGCGGCCGGATCTGCCGCCTACGGCCAGCAGCGGGGCGGCCAAATCTCACTGCCGGATCTAGCTGCGGGCGGGATAGATCTGGCCGTGGGGTGGCCAGATCCGGCCTCCCGCAGACAGATTCGGCCCGCCTGTGGCAGATCTGGCCGATGCGGCCGGATCTTGCCGTGGCACAAATGGTCGATCCGTCTGCCGGCAGCACCAGTCAGCCGTCCGGATCGGCCGCCTGGCGGCGAGCAAAATCTTTTATATTATAAAAATTCATTGCGACGTTGCCGCCGCCAGAATATTTTGACGGTTGTCATCGTCGGAATGTTTCAACGGTTGCGACCGTCGGAGTTTTTCGATGATTACAACCATCAAAACTTTCGACGAATTTTTTTGAGCCGTCGAAAATGGTTTTGCGACGCCTTCTTTTTCAACTGAACCGATCCGTCGATAAGTCCATCAGATGGTTTGATTTTCGGATGGACGAAACCGTCTGAAAAAACCATTTTTCTTGTAGTGTAGATTACAAACCTATAGTTTCAGGAATTCTTATTGCTTTGACTAATTGATTGAAGTATTCATAACGCGTGTTTGGTAACTCATCGTTTGTGCCAGATTTCTTGGGGTCTATTATTCTGTCGAGATTTGTGGGTCAATAATAGTGTAGGAGATATATATTAATGCATCTTAATATTTTGCTAAACTAAGAATTGACTCATCATTTGTGATTTTTAGTTTTATCAAAATTTAAGATAGTTTGGTTTACTCGTCTTGAGATGTCAATACTTTAGGTACTCCTAATTTGTCTTAAGAATCGATACTATCATTTTCTAATTATAAGTCAACTATAATAGTGGTTCATACAAGTTTACCTTTGCATTAATCATTCATAATTACAAAGGCTCAACACCAATTTATTTTATTTTGCTTATCATTTATTTTCTACACATTTAATTTTATGTTTTCATATCCTCAAACCCTTTTATTCTCCTAATAGATTATTGAGATAGATTAGATTTAACTAGTTCCTTGTGAATTCGACACTCTACTCTCTACTTTATTACTTGATACAACTAGTGCACTTGCTAGCAATTTTATTAATACAAATTCAACGCATCAATTCAGGAGCTATTCGACAAGGGGTTTCATTCGACCTAGTGTCTCCCCTTAGGGTGCTCCAGTTCTGTTTCTAAAGAAGAAGGATGGATCATTACAACCGTGCATCGATCAAGAACACGTACCCGTTATCCAAGATTGATGACTTGTTCGACCAGCTATCCAAGACTTCTCGAACATTGATCTGAGGAGCGGCTTTCACTGGCTGAGAGTCATAGAAGAAGATGTGTCAAAGACTGCTTTTCAATCACGTTATGGACACTACGAGTTCACTGTCATGTCCTTCGGACTGACGAATAATCCAACAGCGTTCATGGATTTGATGAATAGAATGTTCAAGCAGAACCTTGGATGAGTTAGTGATCATCTTCGTAGATGACATTTTGATGTATTCCTCCATCCCGAAGCAGCACTGAGAGCACCTACGGATTGTCTTGGAAACTTTGCGCCAGCACTGACTCTACACAAAGTTCTCCAAGTGCGAGTTCTAAATGGATCAGATGATGTTTTTGGGGCATATTGTGTCCAGACATGGGATTTCGGTGCACCTAGCGAAGATCGAGGCAGTGACCAAAGAATGCGACGAAGATATGCAGCTTCCTTGAGAACGATTGTAGAGATTTCTCAAAGATTGCAGCCCTGCTCACTCATCTGACAAGAAAGAACGATAAGTTTATCTGGACGGACAAGTGCGAGAACATCTTCCAAGAATTGAAGAACACGCTGACCTCCACTCCGATCCTCACCCTGCCATCGAAGAGCGGAGGGTAAGCGATCTACAACGATGCATGCAGCACCAGCCTCAGATGTGTCCCGATGCAGCACGGGAAGATAGTCTCCTATGCCTCGAGACAACTGAAGAAGCATGAGGTGAACTATCCGATGTATGATCTTGAGCTGACAGCGATCGTGTTCGCTCTGAAGATCTAGAGTCTTACCTATACGACGAAGAGTTTTAGGTGTTCATTGACCACAAGAGCTTGAAGTATGTCTACACCTAGAAGGACCTCAACATGCGGCAATGAAGGTGGATGGAGTTAATCAAAGACTACGAGTTCGCAATCAACTATCATTCTAGCAAGGTGAACTCGATGACCGACGCTCTCAATCGAAAATGGGAGGCTTCACTAGCATTCCTCTAACTATGCAAGTGTGAGATGATTGAGGAACTTAACCAGTGGAATTCTCAAGCTGAAGACACAAGGCAATACGGATGATGCACCGGCTATAGCCGAGCCTCATCAGCACGATCATCACGGTGCATATGGTAGGCATAGAGTATATGAAGATGTTCAAGAGGTACCAAAATGAGCCTGAAGATTTCAAGGTTGGCAAAAATGGAGGGATAAGATATCGGAACCACCTTTAGGTTTCGAATGATGCAATGGCCAGATGAGAGGTGCTCGACACAGTCCACAAGTCAGAGTTTGCGATACATCTGGGCAGTACGAAGATGTACATGGATGTCAAACGCGGCTTCTAGTGGCAGGACATGAAGAGGGAGATAGCCGATGTCTCTAAATGCTTAGTATGTTAGTAGGTAAGCATCCGTATGGACTAATAAAGCCACTAGGGATACCAAAATGGAAGTGGGAGAGAATCATGATGGATTTTATCTCAGGTCTGTTACATCTGGGTCATGGTCGATAAATTGACGAAGGCAGCCCACTTAATTCCGATCAAGTGGCAGAAGTCAATGGAGAGTCTACTGGAGGTGTACGTACAAGAGATCATTCGACTTAATGGTATTCTAGTCTCGATCGTGTCATACCATGATCCCCGATTCACATCAAGGTGCTAGAAGCATCTGCAAAAGTAATTTGGTACACGACTAAGCTACAATACAATCTTTCATCCACAGACAAACGCACAGTCGGAAAGGACCATACGGACTTTGGAGGACATGCTCCGAGTGTGTGCCTTGGATTGGCAAATAGTTGGGACGAGCATGTACCGATGATCGAGTTCTCGTACGACAATAGCTTCCACTCCAGCATCGACATAATGCCTCTTGAGGCGATGTACGAGAGACCTTGTCGTTCGCCTGCACACTGGGGCGAGGTCAGCGAATGGATAACAATCAGCAAGGAGTTAGCGGTCCGAGCTCAAGAGTACACCTATCACACCCAACTCCTGACTAAGTTCTAATTTCAATTATCATAATCTCAGTTACATTTAGCCATTCCTAAAATAAAATCGGCAAAGCCTCCCTCCCTTACTTTCTTGTGTTATTAGCCCACACATACAAAAGATGGATATATATTCATAAAAGGTTAAAAAGAACTATAAGATATGACATTCGCATATTGTCATCATATTTTTTTTCCACAAACCATCTCACATATAACCCCACAGGATCAAGTCTTATACAACCTTACAAAAAGTTCCTCACAGACTTAATTACAACATATCTAAGACTATCTATTACACATGCATGCTTCCAAAAACAAAAGTGAAGGGGGATTAAAGCGCTCCAGTGGCTCGACCTCTTCTCTATATGCAGCAAAAATAAGCTCCGAGTCGACTCAACTCGAGAACTTACGAGTATCTGAAAAAAAATATTTAAAATGGGTTTTATGAGCAACAATCATTTGCTCAGTGAGTGAAATAAAAGTACAACATAGGGGAACAATACGAGTGCATATAGCATATAATATTTAAATAACCACATTTCTTTCATATGAGAAAACATTTAAAGCATAACATATATAACATAACTTGTCAAATCATATGAACTTTCACATAAGTAAAAGTAACTCAAGATATCATAATCTTCATATTTAAACTCCACACATGTGTCATTGCACATACTCATCATGGGTCAATATGTATTCCTCTATGATCATGTGTCATATAGTTAAGCAGAGCTTCATAATCAAGAGTCGCGAATACGCAGAGCAAATCATGGGTCAATACGTATCCCTCCATGATTGTGTGCCATACAGTTAAGCAGAGCTTCATAATCAAGAGTCTCAGATATGCAGAGCAAATCATGGGTCAATACGTATCCCAATCATGATTGTGTGCCACCCAATACAGATTCTCATATACGCAGAGCGATCATGGGTCAATACGTGCACGCAGAGCAGCCCCCAAAGGGCAAAGACACCCGATATACGTCCCAAAGACTTCATGTATATCGAATGCGGTCCCAAAGACCTTTTTCAAATAGCATGGCTAATGAACACATGGAGTTTAACAATATCAAAATACACATGTCATAATCTCATATCATTATCAAATAAAACTTATTTTCAGTTCACAAGAATTGTTCTCTAAAAATATTTTTGTATAAGATGTTACTCCATCTCATATGAAATCCTTGAAACATATCATAAATACTTTTCATATCTCAAGATATGTTTCAATAATAACAATAATAAGCTTTGCTTGAGGTAATACCATAAATAAAAGAATTAACATATAACATTTTGCTATGTTGTAAATTTACCCACTCACCTTTTACTTTATCACTTCAAGTAAGTTTATTAAATTTCCTCCCTTTCACTTGCAACTTGATATTTTCCTACAAGCAATAATGCCTTTTTACTTCTCTATCACTAACAAGGTAATATGCAATGCATGCTCATGATGCATGAATGATTATGCACCCTAAAATGCATGTAATCCTCTATAATATCAATTTCTAACTTCAGGTATTCATATTCATAAGTTATTCCATACTTGAAACTTTTCAATTCTCCAAAGCTTAACTAGGTGTTGTTTCAAAATTTTCAGACTGAGTATCTGTCAATGAATAATTCATAACTTCTTAATCACATGGGCAAATCTTATGATTCTGGATTAATTAGAAACTAGACATACTAAAGTTTTCAAACCCCAAATATCACTATCAAATTCCAAGTGAGTAAGTTAGGACATCCCAAGCAATCTGACCTAGGGTTTGTGCCCTGGCAGACTGTATGTCACTGAAATATTGATTTATATGTTTCTTCATACTTGTCCATTTAACTAGGGCATAATTTTCTTAAAATCTAGACTTCATTAGTAGTTTTTCATAAAAATTAGAGAATTTAACTCGCTATATAGACTTATAACAAAAATATTTAATTCGGGTCGCAATCTGTCAATGTCTTAGAATCTGACAGAAGCATCACTATGAAATGAAAAATCCATTTCTCCAAAAATACAAGTTCAAATAGGATGATTCCACCTCTCACCGAACCCTTGAAAAGTCTATTTAATCATTTCTAAATTTCAAAACCTAATTCACTCTATTATGATCTTGCCCTAATTTACAAATGGAACTTGTATCAGACTCGGGATAGGATGAGTGACTTGCGAAGTTAAGTTCATACCTTCCTCTATAAAACTCCTTTTTAGGTGATTCCAAATGCCATGGAAAGCTAACTTCTAATGGAGGAATCATACCAAATTTAATAATTTATGGTTTGTTTATCATTAAATAATGATTCTCTCAATCAGAGGAAATATTTTCGGATCAAAACTCACCTGGAACAGCCGACGTTCCCGATTTTCTCCAGGTCGGTTCACTCGAGTTCTTCCTCTGGTAAAACGGTAAAAATATAATGTTAAGTGACTTATATATTTTTTTTTCAGAATTTTTGGAGGTCTTATGGCGGTTTGGAAAAGTATCTATTTGAGCAGCTCTCACCTGTCTGCTTCAGCTGCTTGGAACTTAAGTGTTGGCCAATCACATTTTTTTGTCATAACTAAGTGTTTTAACCCTAATTAAGCTTACTTAATCCTATTTAAACATATATATCATATTATTTAGAAATTTTATGATTTATTCCTAATAACCCTATATAATTACTTTGTAAAGTTTATCGATAATTAAGTGGTCATTGTACACTAATCGAGATATTAATCACTATATACAAATATCACTAAATGGACATCCCAACTAACTTAGTATGTTACTTAAATGCATGATTATGCATAAATGATGTTTCTAGGGCACGTCCGTGACAACACCGATATAGTAGAAGTGATCAAAAAGAGGATGAAGGCTGCACAGTCTCGATAGAAGAGTTACACTGATCAAAAGAGAAGATAGCAAATTTTTAGGGTCAGAGATTAGGAATTGCTGAAGGTGTCTCCAATGAAGGATGTTATGCGATTCAGCAAACAAGAAAAACTCAGTCCTCAGTTGGTTGGTCCCTTCAAGGTTCTAGAGTTAGTCGGCGACAGAGCTCTGGAAGTACAAACACGATGATGCTAACATCGCTAGGATCAAAGAGTCAAATCTGAAGGAAGACCTGACCTACGGAGAGTACCCTACGAATATTCTTGAGCGGAAAGTACAGTATCGAAAGGACAAGAAAATACCACTAGTCAAGGTCGCATGGAAATACCATCACAGAAAGGAGGTGACTTGGGAACTCGTGTTGTAGATGCGCAAAGAGTTTCCACATTTATTCAGTGAGTTCTATTCCTTACAAGATTCGAGGATGAATCCTTGTTCTATGGGTATTATAATGTAACACATCAAAAAATTTAAAACTTTTTATTTTGTGACGACGTACTTTTGAGCAACTGAAACTCAGAATGGACGCTCGATGTTGCAACGAAAGGCAGTAGTTTAGCCGTCTCACCACCAGATGATCGAAACACTTTCGGACATCCGAAAGCACAATGGGCAGAAAAAATGATCAACTTTGATTCCTTCTTTATTGCAACCCATTAACTTCTGAGATCAGTAACTCATTTTCCCATTAACTCTAGAAATCAAAAGCCACAAAACCCCCACCATTACACTCTTAAAAGCCAACCTCTTCATTTCTTCTTCCCCATTTTTTCTTATCTTCTCCATTGTCTCCTATGCCCGTGCTCTTTTTGGTCTCGGCCAAAAAATAGTGGGGCAACTCTAGCAAGTACCTCGAGCACAAGTGACGTAGGAGAACAGGGAGGGCACAGGTAGAATTTGATCCAGTGAAGAGAAACCAAACCGCACGACAAAAAGGTGTCTTCGGGATCTAGGCCATGGGGTAGATTTCTTGATGGATTTGCATGTTCTAAGGGCCTCGTTAGATGTAGAATTCATGTTAGTAAGAGTAAAAACCATGTTGTATGAATTTATAGAGCTTTCATACCTGATTTAAGTAACTTTACATTCGGACGAATGATATTATATGATGTTATGACTTATTCATGTGATGAATAATAGACTTACATAGTTACTAGATGATTTGTTTTGTGTCTCTAAGTTGATAGTTTATGTTGATTGGAATTAAGATAGATTGGAAATCATCTTATGCTTGATAGCAAGAAAAGTTAATAAGTTACCATATATGAAAGAAAGTGATACGAATGATATGTTTAGAATGAGATTTATGTTTAGATGTGTTTCTAATTCATGTTATGTGTTAGTTATAATTGTTAGATAGTATTAGATCTTGTTTCTACCGAATAAATTATTGAAAATGTAAGGATCCCGCAATGACCTGTGGCTTTGTCGAACTGAGGCGAACGATCAAAACCCTTGCGGGCATTCGATTTAGCTCGATATAGCTACATGTCATATCGAACTTTTGAAACTCGATCGAACGATCGATATGGATCAGAACAAAAGTCTAAAGCTCCTTTAGATGACCGAACTAAAAAATGTCGAGACTCGATAATGGCGACATTAACTAGTCGGTCGATCGAAACCGTTTCGGACGACCGATCTGGATTATCTCGTCGGAAGAACTTCTAACAATCGACGGACAAATCCGATTGACCGAGGAAGAAGACGATACTATTCTAGCGAAGGACCAGTCCAGTTTTGACCGACCGAAACTCTTGACCGGAAGTCCGATAGACTCATATGATAATAGACTACCGAACCTCTCTTAGTCGACTGATAGAACATGATCTTGAAGTGACTAAAGAATGAACTCAGAACGAGCGACCACAACCTTTTTAGTCGATCAAAGAACACTGATAAATGGGAGTCTGCTTCTCTTTCGGACGACCGCTGAATGAACTTTAACCAAATGATCGCTCAACTTTTAGGCGTTTGATATGTGGATAGAAAGAATACTATTTTAATCAAAATCCTCTGATTTGTTAAGCTTCTATCCACCTGATTGATACTGAATGAAATGAACCTAAAGAATGATCATGAGCCACTTTTGGTCCCTACAGTATTGATCGATCCTCAGCATTGAAAGAGAGGCTCATGAATAATGTAGGATTACCATTTTTCCTATCTATATGAAAATTTCTCTCTACAGATGTTTTTTCCTTGTACGATATCATCTTGTTCAACAAGGATGGCCGTGGCACTAATTTTCCATTGGCACACCATGGTCTAGATAGCTACACACTCGCGTGTCTGCAATGGTATTCCGTAAAAGTGGAGAGCTCTTTCAAGTTATAGATAAGATGAAAGAACATGAATGGCCAAAGAGAAAGGACTTCATCCTTATGAACATGAATATGAATATGAACGTTGAACAATGAACATGAACAAATAATACGAATATGAATTATGGACATGAACTATGAAAATGAAATGAAATGAGAAGACGTGAACCATGAACTCTTTATTGATTCTTCATAATGATCAATTCTCCTACATGATTTATATACTTATTTCATGCACTTTTCTAACTGAATTATCTTATGACATATATGAACTCACATTTAACTTAATGCTAACGATTAAGCTTGCTCCCCTATATGGTCTCCACAAGTATGTAATATGATTACGAGCCCGAGTTCTATTTGGACTATTATATCTGTCGTTATTGTACTATGATAGGAACTTTATTTGCCTGAGACATTTAATGTACTTTTTATTGATTTAGTTTCTGCATTACCTCATATTACTATTGTTGTAATAGTTTTATTTAAGTTTTTCGTTTACGTGTCACTCTCATTGGCCATTTGAGTTAATAAAAGAGTTAAAGAAAGATCAAAAAAAGTAACGATCGAAAGAAGAGATTTCACCACATGACGAGATTAAATTTTAAGACGTTAGAAATTCTTTCTAAGCGCACGTGAGAGATTCTACAGCATGAGATGTTCTACCAACATTTCCTTCAACATCTTTTAATATGCAACCGCCCTTAGGTACTTCCGGTTGTTCGTCCACGTTGCACATGTACTTATCGTTCACAGCAATGCTTTCAACAGCATTTATCTCCGGGCCACCTTTGCAGCGAATGGCCACAACCAGGAGACCTCGTTTCAGCATTAACAGTTAGACAGTTCAAACCAAGATTTTTACCTGTACTTTGGCAACCCACTGTACAAACAGGTGCGCGAATCTATCATTGTTAATAATCACATCTTGTGGCCCGTTTAGAAATCTATCATTGCACTGCTTGGGGGGGCCTAGATTTTTACCTGTACTTTGGCAACCCACTGTACAAGCAGGTGCGCGAATCTATCATTGTCTGAACCTGAGTTTTGTCCTGTGTAACTTTCCATTTCATTTTTCAATTTCATCCTCATCCAGCTCCGATTGCCGATCAGATTTATCGCTTTCAAATCTACATCATTATGAAACCTGGTAGTTGGATGATCCAACTTAAGATTTAGCTGACATCTTTCTCCGTTCAAGCTTTTAAAAACTTTTCGTGGTGCGTTATTAATTAACAGCAACAGCGTTAGCAAGGATGCACCTTCTGGTTAGTAGATACTGACATGCATATTGTTCACTTGACGCAGATAATTAAAGGGATGACTGATGCCAGGTTGCTCCTATCAATTTACAACGGCTTCTTGGAGAAAACCATGACCATGAAAACTACAAAAAGAAGAACAAAAAAGGATGAGGTGAAGTAGATAAAACTTCGATTAACTCCTAATATATTATTAGTTTTCCGCAATTTTTTTATTATATTTTTAATATATATTTTATTCAAAAATATTTATCATAATTTTTAATTTCATCTAACATTAATCTCTTTTAATTAACTCCTCATGTTTTGATTACTAAAGAATAAAATTACATCTTTTTAATCAAACTTTTTATTCTCAATATGATTTTAGTAAATTTTGACGTAAGAATGGGGTGATAACCATATATTGAGTCCATTTCAGTAAATCAATTCGTTTATCTGCCTATTCGTTCTAAAATTATGACATTGGAAAGCCACAAAATTAAAACTTTTTCTATTGTGACAGATGGTTCTAAATGTTGCACAGAAGAATCATTACCCTTACCAAGTTGGAATCACAGGAAAATTTAAAAAAAAAAGATCCCGGTGTAGACTTAATTAGACATTTCTTTGGTGAAAAACTAAACACACCTTATTTCAACTAGCACGAAGTAGAGGTAGACCATACAACAAAAAAATTATTAATTAGTCGATAATTTTATTATGTCATGTACATAAAAGTTCGTGTAAATAAAAAATATTTAATATTTTATGTTGTATATAATATATTTTACTTAACAAATTTATTACATTTTCTTCGTATGGTTTCTTAAAAAGTTATTTATTATAACTTTTAAATCAAACTTAACATTTTTTCTTTTAAAAATTTATATTTATTCTTATGACTCATATTGTATCTAAAAAATCAGCGAAATTAATCTATAAAATTATTTTTTAATTCTAATTTAAATATTTAATTTCCTTAAAATACACCAGAAACTAATGAGTCAATTTAATTACTAATAAAAAACAAAAAAAATAAGGCAACCTAAAAGTCTTATGGGATATAAATTTACCAAAGGTTAAAGAGGCTTTTTTATTATGTGAAATTTAAGGAGGTAGACCCAATTCGAATATTGATTAAAGTATCAGGGCGGATCAATTTGATGGTCCAATCAAAAGAATATAAGTTAATAAAAAAAATTAGTTTCCAAAATCATCAATCTACTCTAAGCGGGCCGTGTGGCCCAGCGTGTCATCGGCCAGCCCAAAATTTGTGTCGGCCAAGTCCGGCACGAACACGGCCCGCTCACGAAAAATGAGTCATCTCTGTGTCATTCCGTGTCGGGTCAATCATTTGTACTGTAGGCACCATAATTCGGCACGACACGACCCGTTTTGACAAAGATTTTTTTCTAAGCACCAACACGAACCATGCAATACCAACACAATCCGCACATCATTGATGATAAGACACATCACTGGCATACGTATATGAGATTAACACCGTGTGACCTTTAACATGCTCTACGTTTACAAGAGGACAATGGCATGTGTGATCATTTGAAATCTCAACGCGGCTGCACTGACCCAACACGGCCTATTTTTCTATTTTTAAATTTGATTCGTAATTTGACAAAACGAATAAGGCCCATATGAAGTCACGAAAAAGGGAATAACACGGACTGTGTTTAAGACAATGCGAATCATATCAAAATATTTTTATTACATTTCTTCGCCTATAAAAGACACAGCCACCCCCTTCTTCATTCAAGTGCTCAATTGCTCAAAGCATCAAACATCTCCCTCTCTCTTAATCTCTCCACTCTTCCTCTCTCTTTCTCTCTCGTACTCTCGCTCTCTTTTCTCTCATAATCTCATATTCTCATTTTTAACTGCTAATATATAATATTATAATTACATAATATCTATTCAATAGTATTTGATATTTTATATTAGTATTATATTTATATTATCTCATTCCTAATTTTTTATATATAATAGTATAATGGACCTGTGAGATTAGTTTGATGATTTTTCTGCTTATTCACCTTATGAATCACCTATTATATATTCATATAATATTAATAGTAGTGGTGATTCTAAATCTTTATCAGCACATAAATTCTTTATTAGAACAAGTTCGTCAAGCTCAGGTGCTCCCTTGCAAGGTGAGGTAATAGGTAAAAGAAGAAAAATATCAAAGTTAATTAGTGAAGTTTGAAAGTATTTTGAAAAAATATAGATGAAAATGATCCAAAACAAATAAAGCTATTTTGTAAAATGACATTTAGAATCACATCATATAACTACTGAGAAACAATTTTTAGCGATCAATTACCACAACTCAGTCAGTTGCAGCCGATCATGGTACCATCGGGAGCTCTTTATTTGCTTATAATAAAAAATTATATGAGTGAAGGTTTAGCAGTATATGTTATACATGTAGGAATGCCTTGCACATTTACTATAGATGAAAAAAAATTATATTATCAACAAAATTATGTACAAAGTGCCTTTAAAAATATTTGTAGAAAATATGTTAAAAAATTGATTAAATTATATCCTAAAAAGAAAAATGAACTAATTAAATATTTTTTAAAATTCATGTATAGTTTGACTAGTGATATATGGACTTTTTTAAATGGTAATAATTTCTTATATGTTATAGTACAAATTGGATAGTGCCGAAAACATATTGCATTTAAAAAATTATACATTCTCATAATGATTGCAAATTATCACCATGATAGAAAAAGTAATTAACGAATGTGATTTTATACTTTACTCTTGATAATGTAAGTGCTAATACTTTCATTGCATATTTTTTAATGCAAAGATTAAATTCTCTGAAATTCTTTTTCATCAAAGATTAATTCTGCTGCACAGTTCTTAATTCAAAAATTAAATCCTCCTTTAAATGAAATTCTTTTTCATCAAGGATGTACATGTCATATTATTAATTTATGTGTCAAAAAATAATTATTAGAGTGCTTGAAAAAGAATTAAAAATAATTATTAGAGTACTCTGAACTTAGGAGACAAAAAACATTTTTAAAAAATTTGTCAATCATTATAATATAATACTTATCACATGTTTAAATTATGCATTCCATTTAGACATACACTCGATAATTATATTTTAACTGTAATGCAATGTTCAACAACTCTAATTACTAATTTGAAATGGGATGTTACTAACGCAATTATAAATTGTTGTAAGTTTTCTATAATGCTATTTTAGAGTTATCTATCATTTATTCTTCTACTTCATATCTAATAATTAATTAACTTCATGAAATGACAAGTTATTTAATGAAAACGTGAATTATTAACTAAATTTTTCGAATTGTACACAAAAACATTAGGAATTATTTTTTCAAATAGTATATAAAAAAATCATCCAAATTTATAAATTGACAATTTTATTAATCCAAATTATGATTATGAAAATACAATAAATGACTTAATAATATTTATGAAATAAAATTTGGTGTACGTAAAAATATATATATTCATCACGTCTACTAATAGCACATTCAATAATAGATCACCTTCTAAGTTCATATCTTCTATTAGATGGCAAATACTCGGATGAAAGTTCATCCAATTTAGTTGTCCCTTTATATATAATGAATTGCAAAATTACTTGTCACATTCAAATGAATGGACAATTTACACTAAATACCCTCCAACTTTAACATTTTTCAATGCTACTCTCCAACTTCATATTGTCCTTCATTTTTTAACTTGTTTCACCAACTATCATTTTGACGTTTGATAAGCAATTTTCGGTAACTATGTTGACATGGCATCACGTGGTGATTTCTCTCTCCACCACGCAAGCAAAAAAGTTTGATGTGGCATTACTAAAAAATAAACAATATTAAAAAAATTGGTAATGCTAAAAACGATGACTGATGGCTTGTATTTTATACCAATTTTAACATGAAAAAAGCGCCAAATTTTCTCTAGTAATGAATTAAAGCAATTCGCAACCATACATTTACACCTTTTTTCGACAGTCCAAGCCATCCAATCACTTTTCAGCCTATATTTGTATATTCCCCTTATGACTGCTTGTAATTCCCTTATTCGTCTCACATGTGCAAGTGGCCCCCATCGGATGATTGGCAAGACAAGCGGACGCAACGAAAAAGGGGGAGCACGCAGCCTAATCAGACCAATCTAGACCACAAGGCAGGTGGCACCATCTGCATACACCATCTGATGAGATCACAGAGAATCAAGAGGACAAATCCTCATATGGACACCTGTCGAAGATCAAACGACTGAAAGGATTAGTGAAGACAAGTGGCAAAAATCGGAAGAGAAAAACTAGAGGAAAGAGGGTATTAAAAGGGAAAAGATGGAAGGCGCCCAGGGGGTTTTCCGGAGGAGAAATCACCAGAAAGAAAGGGAAGAAAAGAGCTCGGAGGCAATGAAGAGGAAGTCATCTTCGGTCATTCCAACGAGCAGGATGAACATTCATTTTAGTTTACGCCTTTGCTTTCGCACATTATCTTGCCGTATTAACTTTTCTACTAGCTTGAAGTTTAAGTTCATTATGTCTAACTAATCAGCTTTCGAGGTTGAGAGATCATTCAATGGATTTAGACTCGGTCTGATGTTTTTTATTTGATTTGGATGATGAGCTTTCATGATGTTTGATCTTAATGCTATTCCAGTGAATATTGTGACAGCAAGTTCTTCTTCACTCGATGGTTTCCTTGAGAAGGGAGTGTATGTTGATAGTATGTTGTGAGCCAATAGGTTAGCATGGTTGTAGAGAAGAAGAACTGTAACTATTGTTTTCACTTCCTTATGTAGAACGAATGGAGAGAGAAATTCTACGAACCTTTAGCTTATATCACTTGTTGGTACATCGACTCGGTTTAAATACGAGAGTATGAGAACCTAATGTTATCTTTCATGAGAATGAAAAATACCCATTAAATGGCATCATCCGAATGTAATTTTTAAGGAAACAATATATATTCGTCGCATCTCCCCCATGAGAATGATCTCTCGTGCCTTTGTCTCTACATATCGATTTACCAACGATACTTATTCCAGATTTTACTTTGCTCGAGTTTTCTAGTTAAATATGAAAACAACCAACAAATTACAAAACTTAAAACGCAAAATATATTCTTAATTCTTAGTCATTTACTTCCCTTAGTCGCTCCTTTTAATTCACGACATTTTCTTGGTAGTATTTGTGAAATACAATCTAAATTCTCTCCATGCGGATCGACCCCAATCTATACGACAACGATGGCTGTATACTTACAACCTGAGAAGTGTACTTGGGATTATAAAAATTTAAAACTTGTTTACATTCTGACAAAAGGGAATTCGATCTTTACGTACCTGTATCTAGCGTGCGAATACTACTTTTTATACTTACACAGATTTCTCATGACAAGTTTTTGACGTCATTGCCTGGGAGTGTTTTTAAATTTATTTCTTAAATATTGTTGATTTCATCACACATCATTGTTTTATACATATCCCTACATTTGTATAGCTAGTTTCTCGCATTCTCATTTCCTAGACTAATACCTTTAGTTCTGTGGATTGTGCATGTCAAATTTTGCTAGTGAAGATGATGAATTCTTAGATTTTGAACCAGAAAGAAATCGGAACAAGAGAATCCGCAGAGCACAACAAGAGCACTTAAGAAGAAGGGTACAAATAGTTTAGGAGGAGCTAGAAATTTCGAATAAACCTGACGCACTGCGACCCTTACATGAGTTCTGTACGCCAAATGCCCTAGGTCTAACCTCCGGGATTGCTAGGCCAGATATACAAGCTAACAACTTCCAACTGAATTCAGCATTACTGTTTGTCATGAGCACTCATGTGTATGCAGGATCCCAACGAAGATCCAAATCAACACCTCATTGCATTCTTGGATATCTACAACACTTTCAAGTGTAACGATGTCACCACAGATGCTATCAGGCTCAGGTTATTTCCTTTTTCACTGAGAGACCGAGCTAAAATTTGGATGAGGTCTCTAGAAATTGAAACCATTTGAACATGGGATGAGCTTTTATTAGCTTTTCTAACTCGTTTCTTTCCCCTTGGAGAATCATAGTCATGAGAAATCAGATTACATCATTTTACTAGTGGGAGACGGAGTCAACTATGAGGCATGGGAAAGATTCAAATATATGTTGAGAAAATGCCCACATCACGAATTTCAGAAGTGGATGGTGGTTCAGACATTCCACAGTGGTCTTACCCCTCAATGTAAGAGTACTCTGAATTCTGCGGCAGGTGGCACATTCATGAGCAGAAATTAAGAAGATGGATACCGGTTGATTGAAGAAGTCAGTACCAATCATCACAATTGGATGCTGGACAGAATAAATCATCAACAACCAGATTCTGAAAAAACACTAAGGGTGAATAACTGGGATGAGCTCTCTTCCAGAATGGAAAGCCTTATACAAAGGGCTACTGATCATAATACAATGATGCAATAGAAAATTTCCAATATTTGTTCAATGGAAACCACGTTCACCAGCCTAAACCTTAGCCCCACATGGTGTGATAACTGTGAATCGCCAGACCAACTGTTGTACATCAATCCCTTATCAAGTGCAAGAAGCATCAGGTGAGCAAATGAATACACTTGTACCTTACGATCAGAATCAACATCAGTGCCCAGGAGGGCAACAGCAACCCTAACAGACAATGGAGGCCCTTCATCAAATCCAATCCACTTCTTTCTTACGATAGCAACAACTATCAAACAGCACTTCAACAACCTCGACCACCACCATTTTTTAAGCCCTCAACACCACCCAGTAATCCACCATCATACCTAGCATTACCACAACCACCATCATTTAAGCCTGATATACCCGTCCAAGAAAAATCTAACCTTGAGATCTTGGTGGAAAGCTTGATGAAGCAGCAAGAACAGCAAAATGAATTTATCCAACAAATATCTTCAAAGCTGGAAAACCTGGTGGTGCATAATAAGATACCTAAGAATCAGATAGCCCAACAAGCTAGTTCATCCTCATGTACCTCAGGAACCTTTCCAGAACAACCATAAGTAAATCCTAGAAAATAATGTAAAGCAGTGGAACTTAGAAGTGGGAAGCAACTGAAGGAACAGATGAAACTAAAGGAATCTCGACGTTCTAATCTACTAGATAATTTGAGAGATGACGCACCTGAAGGGACACCAGAGCAGAAGAAAGAAAGCAATTTTAATCCAAATAACATTCTCTTTCCGTAAAAGATGTCCAAATCCCAAAACGATCAATAATTCACAAGATTTATGGAGTTATAAAGAAATTACACATCAATGTCTCTTTTGTAGAAGCTATTCAGTAAATACCGTCTTCCTGAAGGATATGTTATCTAAAAAGAGGAACATATATGTAGATGAAATTATAGCTCTGACTGTAGAAGCAAGAGTTGTGATTCAAAACAAGTTACCGCCAAAATTAAAAGACCCAAGGAATTTCTTAATACCTTGTGAAGTTGGAAATCTTCAAGTGGACAGAGCCTTATGCGATCTCGGAGCAAGCGTCAGTTTAATGCCCCTATCCCTTTGCAAGAGTTTAGATGTTGGTGATTTGAAGCCAACTAATTTAACTCTTCAGTTGCGAACAGATCAATCAAAAGATCCCACGGCATTCTAGAGGATATTCCGATCAAAGTTGGAAAATTTTATATCCCTGTCGATTTTGTAGTACGAGACATAGAAGAGGACATAAATGTACCCATAATCTTAGGACGATCATTTCAGTTATAGATGTAAAGAATGGCCGACTCTCATTCCAACTAGGGGAGGATCGGATTGAGTTCAATCTACCACAAGTCATGAAATCTTCAGCATACGAAGATTGTCACGATACCTCCGATATCCTAAATGAAGCCACCAGAGAAGTCATTACCCTGATCACCACTCCGGATCCTCTACAACGATGCTTAACCTTTGAAGTGAACAAGCAAATCGACGACCCGCAAAGAGATATTTGCTCAATCATGATGGATTTCCTTGATACATTTGCTTAAGAATTATACGTACCTAAACCTACTGATCTGCCCAATAAAGACTCCCTGACTGAAAATATCCTTCCAAAAGTAGACATGAAGGAACTTCCCTCCACCTTGAGGTATGAATTTCTGGACGAGAACTTTACATTGCCTATCATTATTAATTCTGCCTTAGGGAAACAACAGACAGCCAAACTTCTCACTGTTCTTAGACGACATAGAAAGATATTCTATGGCTAACATCAGAGCCCTTAGCCCTTCCCTTTGCATGCATAGGATTTTTCTTGAAGATAATGTGAAGCCCTCTAGAGAAGAACAACGAAGACTAAACCCCATCCTACAAGAGGTAGTTAAGAAAGAGGTATTAAAACTTCTAGATTCAAGCTTAATCTACCCCGTTTCTAATAGTATGTGGGTAAGTCCAATTCAAGTGATCCTAAAAAAAGGTGGGATGACAGTAGTTAAAAACTCTAAGGGGAAATGATAACTATCCGCACAACCCCAAGTTAGCGAATGTGTATCGATTTTCGAAAACTAAACAAGTCCACAAGAAAGGATCATTTTCCTTTATCTTTCATTGATCAAATGCTTGAACGACTTGCTATGCATGATTATTTTTGCTATCTTGATAAATTCTCTAATTTTCTACAAATACACATACACCCCGTTGATCAGGAGAAAACTACTTTTACTTGTCCTTATGAAACTTTTTCTTATCGACAAATGTCATTTGGTTTGTGTAATGCTCCAGCTACTTTTCAACGTTGTATGGTTGTCATATTCTATGATTTCATCAAAAAAAATTATGGAGGTGTTCACGGACAATTTTTTCGTCTATGGATCCTACTTTTCTCAATGTCTAACAAATCTTCACCAATTGTTACAAAGATGCGAGGAAGCTCATTTAGTCCTGAATTGGGAGAAGTGTCATTTCATGGTCCAACAAGGAGTTGTTTTGGGTCACGTCGTATCCAAAGAGGTATTGAAGTCGATCCAAAAAAATTGAAGTTATTGCTCAATTACACCCACCTGTCAATGTAAAAGGTATTCGCAATTTTTTAGAACACGCAAGATTCTATAGGCGATTTATCAAAGACTTTTCTAGAATTGCAAAACTCCTTACAAATCTTTTACACAAATATACGGAGTTTGTTTTTTATGCCGAATGTCTTGCCGCCTTCCATCTGCTTCGGGCAGCATTAACTTCAGCTCCTATGATGCGACCTCCGGACTGGACGCTACCATTTGAAGTCATGTGTGATGATAGTGACTCTTCTGTCGGAGCTGTATTAGGATAAAAAGTGAACAAACTCATGCATGTCATTTACTATGCAAGCAAGACACTTGACTCATCCCAGCGAAACTACATCGCTACCGAGAAAGAACTGTTAACTGTGGTGCACGCTATGAAAAAATTCAAATAATATTTGGTAGGGTCCAAAACTATCGTACACACAGATCACTCTACTCGAAGCGAAGCCTCGGTGGATCCTTTCACTGTAAGAATTCGACATTGAAATTGACAAATGTGGATTTGAGAATCAAGTAGCAAATCACTTATCCAGACTAGAGCGACCATCGAATACCAAGGACGTTACAATGCCAATACAAGGAACATTACCAGATGATCACCTTCTATCAGTCACTTCTATACCTTGGTATGCAGATATCGCCAATTACATGGAAGGAGGAGGATCTCACGAGATATGAAAAAGATAAATTCTTCAGAGACATCAAGCATTATTATTGGGACAATCCATTCCTGTTTAAAGAATGCTCGGACGGTATGTTCCCCATATGTGTAGCAGCTAAAGAGACCAAGGATATTATTGAATCTTGCCATACACCAGCCTACGATAGACATGGGGCACTCAGCGCACTGTTACCCGCATTCTCGAATTTGATTTTTTCTGGCCAACCCTCTTCCGAGATGTTTATCAATTTGTTTCTTCATGTTTATCAATTTGAAAGTCTCCTAAAGAAATATGACGTTCTCCACAGGATTTCCACGTCTTATCACCCACAAACTTGTGGACAGGTGGACGTATCTAATCACCAGATCAAGAGTATCTTGGAAAAAATAGTTTCCCGATCTAGGAAGAACTGAAGCTCTAAGTTAGATGATACATTGTGTGCTTATCGGACGACATTCAAAATATCTCTTGGAGCAACACCTTATAGATTGATCTATGGAAAAGCTTGTCATCTACCAGTCGAACTAGAGCACAAAGCATTTTGGGCAATCAAATCAATCAACACAGACATGAAAGCGGTAGGTGAACAATGCTTATTGCAATTATCAGAGCTAGACGAATATGGAGAATTCTCTCATTTATAAGGAGAAATCAAAGCGATGGCACGACAAAAAGATCCTCCGGAGACATTTCAGTGTTGGTGATCAAGCACTATTATTCAACTCTATATTCAAGCTTTTTCTTGATCAATTAAAGACAAGATGGTCTGGTCCCTTCACTATTACACAAATTCATGATTCTAGGCCATTGAGTTAGAGAATGATCGAGGAGAACGTTTCACGGTTAATGGTCAGCGTGTAAAGCATTATACCCCGCAAGATTTTCATGGAACAGTGGAGAACCTCACACTCTTACCCCCTGACGTACTCCCTACCAAATGGGATGTGAGCTTGTCTGGCCGAAGACATTAAAGTTAGCACTCTTGAGATGCAACTTAGCAATCTACCTTTTGATTCTTCCCTTTTCACTTTCTTTTGTTTTTCTTTATCGACCAAATAATTGGCATACTGTCATATCCAATTTCTTCCTTTTTTTAGTTCATCTGATTTACCATAAATATCACCTCTCGCCTCTATAATTTTTTTCCGAATTTTGCATGCGTGCCAATGTCGCTAGTCAATTCCTTTGTCCCATTCCAACTTGTACCCCACTACCTCCACACCGGTTACTTCACTTCATTTCATTTTCTCACTTTGCTAACATTTCCCCTCCTTTCTTCTTCCATCACTCTGCAGCCTACACCTCTGTACTCCGGCAAGCATGATGTCCACACGTGGCCAATGTCCGGCAAGAAGAAGAGGCCAACCCCTCAGTATGTACATGGTTCCTTATCTACTGATCCTTTGGAGCTTGGATCCTCTCCTTCACCTACCCTCACCCTGTCGGAAAGTCTAGAGCCACCAGTTACATCACTTCAGCTTCCTTCCACAACTCATAAGCGTAAGAAGGTTGCTTCAAAACGTAACGGTGTTCCTTCCTTCACCTCAGCCACCTCAGTTCATCCTTCATCATCTTCACCGCAGATACCCTCAACAAGAAAGAAACCCAGCATTATCATACCTTGCGCGATATGAAAAGGAAACAACGCGCAACTACGGCAACACCATCTACAACCACATCACAGAAAAGGAAAGCACCTTTCATCGCGCCGGTTCCTCATCGCCCTCCAAGTTCATCAACTCTAGATAATGTTAGCCTACCGCTCCTCACAAAGCCCACGGGCATCATATTCCGCATATACACACAGCAGATCAAGTACTACAACCTTGTCAATCGTTCTTTTTTTGCCACCAAATACTTGGACATCATCGCTATGGAAACAGTAGAATTTTATGATGACTTTGATTTCTTGACCTCTCACATTCAAGCACGAAAGTTCTTTTTCTCTCATTGACATACTTACCACGAGTTAGCTCGGGAGTTCCTAAGCGCCATTATTATCGAACATAAAAAACAGATGATCACATTTTGACTCTTTAACGCAAATTTTCATTGGACATTCCATTATTTTTATGATGTCATGGGACTTCCCTATTATTCTACGCCTTTTGTTACCCCAGTTATGATGAAATATGGACGGCTATCACTGACGAGCAAACCCTCATCCACACCAAAGCTAAGTCTACATCTATTTCCAATCCTATTGTTCGATATTTTCATCGCATCTTAGCAAATACCCTGTTAAGACGAGGGAACACTGAGTCCAGAGTGCAGGAACCTAAACTCCTGATCATTTGGTCCTTTCTTACTGGTAACCCAATTGATATTGGTGATATTTTCCTCAAATTTTTATCACGCGTTACTACACAAGAACAAAGCCCCATTGTCCTGGGTGCATTAGTTGAAGCCTGCAATGTGAATTTTAGCCAACTGAATTTCTTAACGCGAGGAACTTGTAACCTTCGTACCTTTACACATATGTGCATGGTTAAGTGCATCGAGGATACCTACTACCTTCATATCAGTCCCACCAACGAATTGTAACCTTTGCCTAAGCCCCTCACACTTCAGTCATCTCCGAATCCAATTGGATACTCGCCATGCCTATCCCACAAACTCATCAAGCTCTGAGTGATTCTACTGATCCCAGTAGCCTTCTAAAAAATTTTGACGACCACGACCTCTAGCATGCCCCCACTACTTCTGTTTGTAGGTCATCAAAAGCATCACCAGTGACGAACCTGGCGTTCACTGACGACATCGCCTCATCATCGGCTGCTAAACCATAGGTAAATCCTCACCAACATTCTACTTTGTCGTTAATCTCTTTCCCTCTTGTGCAGGCAGAACCCTGTTTCTGATGATGATGAAGTCATGGGTTCCAAGAAGACAATTGTTGGCTCCGTTGTCGCTCATCAACGTCAATAGAAAAAATCATTGATACGTCAACTCAAGTTACTTCGCAAGTGATAGAGGAGGCAAACAGCCCTTTTACATGATATCAACATCAAGTTGGAGGTTCTTCTTCCCATTTTTATTCTGGCACTGAGGACCGTGCTAGTGATAACTTTGAGGGAGCTTATGGTCCTTAAACTCTTATCTTTTAAATAACCATACCATTCCTTTGTTGTAAGCATCATCATTTGATTTTTGTATGTTGGACCCTCGCAACTGAATAGTCCTCTCAACAAAGGACACTTCCATCTGGTTAGAAGTACTTGAAATCTTTTTTCCCATCTGAGATAATTGCAAAGCTCTCCAAGAAAATAGTTAGAGAGCACAAGGATCAAATACTGACACGAGTTCCTATGAGTAACATGATTTAGACACCCCTTTATTGAAAACTGTCAAAGTAAATAAAAATAATTATTATCCATCTAAAACATGCTATCGATTCTTTGGTCTTAAGCATCTACAAGTAACTGCATTTTAAAATCTCAAAAAATAAAGTGAAGTATAAATGAAATTGCATAAAGCTGAAAACAAAAAAATCCCCTACACCAGCTTAAAGTAAGAGTATCAGGATGAGTAAAAATTCTTTTTCAAAAATCTCTTGAGCTTGCTGCATGAAATATACGCGCCACTATGTATAATTACAGAGCTGTTGAGCATATTTTCATCAACTTATTCTAAGTTTGGGAGAATTTTAAAAGAAAAGAAAAGGGGAAAAGAAAAGTGAAAGTAAATTGTGAATGAAATGAATTTGAGAATAACTGTATGTCTAAACTATGAAATGAATGCTTAAACCTGGAGAGATTTGTTATAGAAATTTTAAAAAGGATACGATTGGGGGAAGTAGAAATCCTCTTAAAATCATTTCTTCAGAGACAACCTAAAATATAAATTTAAATCATATTAAAATGGATTAATTTGTGTCTAAACTATTATGCACAATGAGTTTCTTGTTGTCGCAGCTACTTCTTTTCCTCGTGTGGCCAATTCTTGCTGAATGCCCTGTCCTAAAGCTTTAACTTTTTGTTTGAGGACAAGCAAGGACTTGAATTTGAAAAAATTTTGATGGCTGGTATTTTATACCAATTTTAACATGAAAAAAGTGTCAAATTTTCTCTGATAATGAATTAAAGCAATTCGCACCATATACATTTACCCCTTTTTTCGACAGTCCATTATATATTTTCCTTATGATTGCTTGCAATTTCCTTATTCATCTCGCAGGTGCAAGTGTCCCCCATCGAATGATTGGCAAGACAAACGGACACGGCGAAAAAGAGGAGCGCGCAGCCTAATCAGACTAGACCATAGGACAGGTGGCATCATCTACATACACCGTCTGACGAGATCACAAAGAATCAAGAGGACAAATCCTCATATAGACACCTGTCAAAGATCAAACGACTGAAAGGATTAGTGAAGACTGGTGGCGAAGATCAGAAGAGAAAAACCAGAGGAAAGAGAGTATTAAAAGAGAAAAGCTGGAAGGAGCCTAGGGGAAAAGAAAGAGAAGGAAAGAGCTCGGAGGGAATGAAGAGGAGGTCATCTTCAGTCATTCTGACGAGCAGGATGAACATTCATTTTAGTTTACGCCTTCGTTTTCGCACATTATCTTGTCGCATTAATTTTTCTATTAGCTTGAAGTTTAAGTTCATTATGTCTAACTAATCAAGATCATTCGATGGATTTAGACTCGGTTTGATGCTTTTTTATTTGATTCGGACGATAAACTTTCATGATGTTTAATCTTAATATTATTTTCGTGAACATTGTGACAGCAAATCCTTCTTCACTCGATGGTTTCCCTGAGAAGAGAGCATATGTCCATCAACAGCATGATGTGAGCCGATAGATTAGCATGACCATAGAGAAGAACTGTAACTATTATTTTCACTTCCTTATGTAGAACGAATCGAGAGAGGAATTTTATGAATATCACCTGTTGGTGAATCGACTCAATTCAAATACGAAAGTATGAGAATCTAAGGTTATCTTTCATGAAAATGAAAAATATCCATTAAGTGTCACATCCGAATGTAATCTTTAAGGAAACAATATCTTTTCGTCGCATCTCCCCCATGAGAATGGTCTCTCGTGCCTCTGTATCTACATATTGATTTGGCAACGATACTTATTTCAGATTTTACTTTGCTCAATTTTTTTAGTTAAATACAAAAACAACCAACAAATTACAAAACTTAAAACGTAAAATATATTCTTAATTCTTATTCATTTACTTCCCTTAGACGCTCTTTTTAATTCACGACATTTTCTTGACAGTATTTGTGAAATACAATTTAAATTCTCTTCCTACGAATAGACCCCAATCTATACGACAGCGACGATTCGATTGTATACTTACAACATGAGAAGTGTAATTGAAATTATAAAAATTTAGAACATGTTTACAAAGGAATTCGATCTTTACGTATTTTAGCATGCGAATATCCCATACTTACACAGATTTCTTACAACGACCTTGCGCTAGAGGAGGCAAACCTCGCGCCAAAGGAGGCACCGAAGAAGAGAGGGGGAGGAGGCAGCCCTCCTTCACACGCAGAGGGCCTCCCGTCCTCCCCATTCTTCTTCACGCATGTGCAAATCACACAAAGAAAGGACGACGCCCGATGAAAAGAGGAGGTAGGGAGGCGGCTCCTCCCTTTCTACACACATGTAAAACACAGAAAGGAGAAGGGACGACGGGGGAGGAGGGAAAGGTAGCCCTCCCCCTCAAAATAAATTTAAACAATTAGTATTACAAAAATACTATCACAAAATATAAAAACTTTAAATTTTTATCTTTTCGCTCAAAATAAATATAAACAACTAGTATTGCAAAAATATTATCATAAAATGCAAGAATTTAAAATTTTCAATGAAGTTTAGAAATCCTAATTCTTGTATTTTACTATAAAATTTTATAACTTAATTTAATGCATATACTGCAACATAAAAGTCAATAATCCATCTTATAATTTAGTATATAATAAATTTATTCATTTTATAAATTCATTTACTTAATAATTATGAATTAACGTATATAAAATTCTAACTATATAATTATTATATAATACTATAATAATAATTAAAGTAATCAGTAAAATTATGTCCTAAATTATAAAATAATACTAATTATACTATATAAAAAATAAATTTAGAATTGAAAGGTTGAATTTTAAAAATGAAAAAGACGAGTTCTTCGACAGGGCATGATCTCATGACAAGATCAAACACGAACCAACACATCCATTTTTTCATCTCTATTCTACTCGTTCATCCAAATCTCGTATTCATTAACTCCCGTGACATTGTCGAACTCGAAAAATCATTTTACTAAACCGCACGTGGTAACATAAACAATAACCTCATTCAATACCATGTTGAAACCTAGAAGACCGGACTAGATGCTTATTCGAGTTCGTTTCACCGTCACCAACAAACTCCCACGCATGTCTCCTGTCAATGTTTCTCACAAGGAGCCTCGTCTTCTGAGCCAGATCTCTAGTAGGTCTCATGATAAAGGTTTTGATGCCTTAAGATCATTTGGTAAAATGCAGATATGCAGTTAGATACCACCCGCTTAGAATTTCTCTCTCTAAATTCTCACCAACATCAACCCCAAGGAATCAGTAACTTCTGACAATAACCTTTTTACTTAGGATGCGACTTATCTGTTACTTCCCTCCCTTTCTTCCAAATCGTCTGATAATTCTGCTGCCAAACCAGGAAAATAAAAGCCAACAGGCAATGCAGACTAAAGACGAACTGCAAGTCGAGCATTTATATTGTAAACAAGAGCTCCCAAAGCTTCCTACGTGATCATAATTTTGCATGACTGTATGGCTGGGGCTTGCTTACCTGTCTTGGTCAGAATAAAGTCATTGGCTGTGTGATTACTAAAAAGTCGAACGTATTCCACATCCATATATTGTCGGTAAACCCTGTCAATATAAAAGGTTAATACACTAAAAGGGTATCATACTGATATACATGCACGCTTTCCTTCAGTTTTGATGTTCCTAATAGACGTCGTCAGTACTTCTCTCTCACGGGGCCATCATGAAAAGAGCAAACTCACATGGCCTCGTTGCACGTCTTCTCATTCCCGGGATTAGTAGTTTTCAAAATGCGAACACAGCAACTACCAGGAAGTCTCATCAGCATCGTTTCTGAAGTCCTACTTCGCCTCCACAGGATTAAAACAATTTGGAACTTCATTATAACCTTCTTCTCTTCATTCTGACATCATCCAGACCGCCATCACGAAATCCTATAATGTTTTGATACTTGTAGCCCCCCGCCGCCTGTCCAGAATATCGCAGCCTGTTTGTGCTACCAAGTTGGTTTCTCGGGAAGCCCTCAAAGTCCCTCATGCTATCACTGATGCTAACTCTATCGTCGTGTATATCTGCATCAAGCTGAAACCTGATAGCTCTGCGCTGATCAATTTCAACAGGATAATGGAGACCTACCTCCTCATCATCGTATTGTTGATCAAACGGATGAGGAAGGCCATCGCTTTCATAAAACATTCGCCCGTCCACAGCTTCATCTGCCAAGAGCTCAGGCGGCTGAATGAAACGCACTGATTCCTGGTACTCATCCATGTCATCTTGTTCCTCAATGAAGTCTAATCTCCTTGAATTCCTCCGCACCTCCCTACTTGGGAGGTCAAATTCCTCAGCAGCACACATTTCACTCATATCATCAGAACAGTAGGAAGGAGAATTAGGCCTTCTACCTATTATATCTTCAGGGAAACAAAGTTGTCGAGGTGGTCGTCTGACAGTAGGCATATCTGAATGGCCACGAAATGAAACAGGATGAACTCTATTGCTCCTCTCTCTATGCATCTTATCTCGTTTTGATCTTTCATAGTGCATATCAGAACGTGGGTACACCAAACGATCTACTCTATTTTGTAGCCCTCGCATCTTCGCTTCACGGGGATCAGAATCTCCCTCCGTGTATGTGCCTGAAGAAGCGTCCATAGGGTTAACAGGAAATTGATTTCCTGGTGGTCGCAGTAAATCTCTGGGCACAGGAGAACGCCTCCTAGAAGTAAAGCGTGATGGATAAGGAGATTCCTCAAATGATCTTGGGAATCTCTTATAGTTAGAATTGCAAACTTCTGATGCATATTGAGTGTCATATGCTCTATCACTGTGCATATAAGAGGACTGGTGGTAATTGTCCCTGTCCCTCCTATTTCTTCTGATGTCTCTAAAACCATATCCATATCTACCAACATTCTCAGCGTGCCTTCTATATCCTTCAAATGTCAGGCTTTCATCCCTGAAAAACATAAATAAAATATAAAATCAAAAAAATTCAAAGCAAGCAACAAAAGAAATATTCCAAATGGATAACATGATCACCTTCTCCCTCTAGAGTTTGATCTGTCCCGCTCATGTGACCTCTCTCTTGACCTTTCCCTATCTGATGATAATGGAGCACCAGATGACCTAAGCGTCAAACTAATCATTTTATTTTGGCAGTCCTTTTCTCTACCTCCCACATGCTTGTTTGGATCATCTTTTTCATCAGGGTGTCTTTCTAATTTTTCTTTCGTAGAAAGCACATTATCTTCATTATTTTTGCCAAGCTTCGCAGTTGATTTCACTACAGATACTTCTTTCATACCAGTGGAGAGAACTCTTTTGGAATTCATGTGTGACTTCTCATTTAGGAAATTATTCTTCTTTGCTGCCTGAGAAGGTCTATCAGAGCTGTGGCTGGAAGATGCCATCGCTTTATTGGTCTTCCCATGCAGATCTGTTGCCAGATGCAGACTTTTACCACTTCTCTTAACGCCAGGATTCAAATCATTTTGCTCAGTCAATTGCTCAGAGTCTGGTATCTGTTTCTCCTTTGCATCTGCCTTTCGTGGTACCTTCACATGGACATCCTTAGGACCATTGGAGCTGGTCTTTGCCATATCACTTCCTACTTTATCTTCTATAAAATCCTTATCCCCAGCACATGATATAGAAGCTGCAAAGTCACGATTTCCAAATGCATCTCTTGTCATCCCTGAATCAAGGATTATGTGCTTTCTTTCACCTTCTAAATTGTTATAGCAAGAATCAACGGTAATTTCACTTTCCGTGACGGCTTTTGACGAGGTATAGTACTCACCAGTCGAGCAATCCATTTCAGCACTACCTTGGGAGACACCATCAGGGGCTAAAGGTTCTTTAGCATCAGAAACACCAGAATCATGAAATGAACTTGACGCCAAACCAGTCATTTTCAGTCTCTCCATGGCAGATTCTTTCTCAGTGAACGTGGGAGATTCTACACCATCAGATGTTCTACCAACATTTCCTTCAACATCTTTGAAGCTGCAACCTCCCTTAGATACTTCTGCTCGTTCATCCAATTTACTCGAGCCTGAATCTGCACATGTACCTATCGTCATAACAGTGCTTTCACCAGCATCTATCGCTGGGTTACTTTGTAGCAAAAGGCCACAATCAGGAGGCCTCCTTTGAGCATTAACTGTTGGACAGTTCAAACCTAGACTTTTACCTGTACTTTGACAACCCATTGTACAAACAGGCTCGGATCTATCATTATTCACATGTTGTTGCCCTTTTAGAATTCTATCATTGCATTGCTGGGGGCGTACTTCACACACATTCAATCTCACATTGCTTGAAGCTGTTTTTTGTCCTGTGTAACAAGTTGCCTTTGAAGTTCCATTTTGGGGAACTCCATCAAAAGGTTCCGAGTTCACGTGACCTGAGAGAAGGTCATCAGGTTGAAAACTTCCCATCTCATTTTTAATTTTATCCTCATCTAGCTCCGAGTGCCAATCAGATTTATCTCCTATCAAGGACAAGGTTAGATGAGGTGGATTGTTAACAGCCCAGTCCATACGTAGTTCTGGTCTGCTAGGGAGTTTAAGCTGCAAATCCAAGCCAACATCAGAGTCCTTATAATCATCACTTGTAGAAGAATTAAACCATAAAACATTGGAGCATTCTCTCATAGCTTTCTTCGTCCCTGAAGTGCCTAAATTCATATTGGCTACCTGTGTTCCTAAAGGAGCCTGTATTGAGCTCACCCTCAGTTTCCGTTCCAGAAAATTCACTTTACCTAACTTGCAATTCTCATTAGTTTGCATAACCTGATCGCTGGTGTCATCCCATGAGCCAATTGGGATATTCAAATCCAAGTTTACCCTTTCCACATAGTGTTCGGTACAATCAATCTTCAGATCTACATCATTATGAAACCTAGTAGCTGGATGATCCAGCTGAAGATTTAGCTGACATCCTTCTCTGTTGAAGTTGTTTTCAGATGATGACTTAAGATTCAAGTTCCCATCATAAGGTTGTTCTCCCAATACTTGCCGAGAATCCATCATAATCTCATTAGTACCTAAAGCTAGACGAAGACGATTAACTGATGATGCAGCTGCTTCTTGGTCAACAACCAATTCTTGTTTACATGGTCTCCCACAATCTTTTGGCAGCATATTTAATTCTGTGGATGAAGGAGATGAGCACTGAGAAGAACAAAAAAGCCTTTTCTTAAGAGGCACACCTGAAATGGAGTTCGGATGTTGAGATGCAAAATCAATGACAAGCTGCAACGGAAAATTCAACCTTTTAAAACTTTCGTGTCGTGAAACTGGCATATGCTACAATATCTCTTATTAAAGTAACAACGTTAGCAAGGAGGCACCTTCTGGTTGGTAGATACTGACATATTGTTGATTCAGGGGGATGAAGGGATGGCTGATGCCAGGACATTCCTAGTGCAACATGTCAAAACCTACCGCAAACAAAAAAATATCCTATTAATTTAATCAACTCACTACACAAATACTTGGAAAAAATCATGAACATGAAACTACAAAAGAACAAAGAGGATGAGCTAGTAAAGTAGATAAAATGATTCACAAAAGCTGATTGGTTCAACGCCTTTTTTTTAGAAAAAGATAGGTTCAACATTTAAAGATGACAAGAAATAAAAAAAGATGAAAACATCAAATCGGCCTTCTCACTTTCAATTAGAAGGCCATAGGAAATTAAGCAATAAATAATTCTCAGCAACAAAGTCAAATGAGCAAGTGAGAACATTGCTATACAAAGAAACTAGGAAGTCAGTAAATCAAGTACAAGATAATTTTGATGATAAACCTAGAAGTCAAGCACATGAAGAAATCACCATAGATGAAGAAGTGTCTGAAATTTCATTCAACCATAAAAGAAGTGAATGACATGAATTACTTTGGTTATTCCCATATGGCAAAGTTCTCACGTCTATGAAGGCACGATCACAAAATAGAGAAGTGATCAATACCATGAAAGGTTCACATCTTTCGCGGTCCCAACAAGATATAATGATCCTCGTCCCAACCCGACTTAATTGGGAGTGGGGAAATAAAACTGCAATTCTTTTTACATTCTTAAATTCATAAAAAAACCATATAATCACCTAGAACTAGAAGATTTTTTAGGGTAGCTAATGTCATAAAGATAATAGTCATTGAATGAAAAATTACGTCAATAGATAAAATAAATAAATGACTTCGATTGATTTATAATAAATAGATTAAAACAAACAAGATTTCTTAATGTATTATATCATAAAACTGGATCGTGGGTCTGATTGAAACTTCCCAGTATAACAATGTCTGGCTTAACCTAATTGTCTCAACAGGTGCCAAAATTTATGAAATTAAATCTCGCAGAAAAGGTAGTACATGATAACTGTCTGCTCACATGTTCAACCTATGTGCATATTCTAGATGCTGAATAGAGTATTCGGTTCAACACTTCCTCGTCCTTCTATGAAAGCTTAGGTGTCATTTCTCATTCTAATGCGCAGGTTGGGTTGCACCAAACACAAGAATTGCAATAACATAAACTCAAAAATATGAGCAAACTTGCTGGCAAGGATGCATAAACTCCTATGAGAAGAAGTACTGGAAAAAAGGTTGCCGCCGGGAGATGACAGACGCATACATCTTAGAATCCAAACTCCCTCAAAAAAAAAAAAATCTTAGAATCCAAACACGAGTAATAAATGAAAGGGGGGCAGGCAAAGGCCATCAGGGTGAGGTCAACATCACCAACTACTGATAACATAGGAAACAGAGAGAAATATACAATTTGCAACTTGAACTGAAAATACGATCAGAAACTCGTTGATAAGAAAATTATAAGGAGGTACAAAAGTAAAACTACCAAGATAGTTGACAAAACATAATTTTAGTTCATAAAAAATATACCAAGAAGACAAAGATCTATTTTGACAAAATAAATTCCCAAATACTTATATCAACAATTCAAAAGACATTTTCTCTGCAAATACACAGAAAGGGCGTCTGTCCTCTTGTGCATCTACAATTACATTAGGATTTATTACTGAGAACTACTTAATCTTCTCTCACGAAGACAAACAAAAACCAACATCACTTTCCCAAAGACGGCATCAAAGCCTGAACTCGACATGAAATCGGTGACGGCGACGGGAACAGCAACGATCTCTTAATCAAATCTGATCTCCCTCGACAGAGAGCATCGCAAAAATTAAACTTTCCTCAGCCGAAACCGCGTGGCCCCCATCTCATCCTCACCCCAACAATTCCTCAAACGCACGGAAGATTCCGCGAAAGAACAAAAAAAAGGGAAAAAGAACGGGAACCACAGAAAAGATCGACCTAACATACCAAACTCACAGATGCATCGCCGTCCGGCGCTCTAATCCACCAACAAATCTGAGGATAAACATCCGGACAACCAGAAAGATGAACCTACCGATTCGCGAATCGATCAACCAGGAGAGCGAGGGAGAGGCCTCTTATCCTTCTCCCCGGCATGGCACGGCACGGCGTGGCGTGGCGTGGCGTGGAGATGAAGGGAAGGCGCAGGCGACGCATCCACCGCACAAGCGAGCTCGCACACAGTTGCCGCCTCGCCCAGGCACCTCGGTGTAGTTTCCACGACCTTTCTTTCGCTGCCGCAATCCTCCCCATCCCTTTAAATAGCCCAGAAAAGCTAGAAACTTCGTTCGAGCGACCGCCACGCGGCCTTCTCAGCGGAGGCCCACCGACACTTCTCCGCACCATCTTTCGATTCCTTTATATTATTATATATTTGTTAGCAATTTCTAGTGGACCATAACATTGTAAGGAGATAACAAAAAAAATCAAGTGTTTTTTATGGAGTACCCCACTTGATATTTTAATTTCACTATTATTGCAATATGACAAATGAGATTTTTGGTAAAAATATTCTTACATGTATGATATCTCACTGCCCCTAACTTTAAGATATTTTTTAATATATGTACTTATATATATATATCATTTACTATTTATATATTCCAAGCGCATAAAGAATTTGATTACATATTTTGTGGGTGATTTTGTAATTAGCTCCCCACCACTTCCTTTCATATCTTTCTTTGAGATAGGAAAATCTTTACTATTATTTTAAACCCTTATATTTTTTTGAAATAATGATGTATTAAATGATAATTTTTATTTTATAAGCTGAAAAAAAAATTATGAGGAATAAAAATTGTGTGAAGGTAAAAAGTTATTTGTATATATAACTTGTTATTGAATCGTGATTTGACAGTTCATAAATGAACACTTAATTATAAACATCTTGATGGTACTTACTTATAAACATGATTCTCTTATGATTCATGTGTATGAGTCACATTTTACTTTATATAATTCTTATTTCCAAATTAATATTATTATATATCCTAAGATTGTCATGTGTTAACTTAAATATGTTTTCTTTTATTTGTGTTGTATTCAAGAGATGTACAACACGTTTCAAAACATAATATAGAGTTCGAATTAATTACGTAGGACTCTATTAAAAATCATCTTAAACTCCATTCAGTGTTTCAAAATAACATGTTTTTAAGTTAGGTCGAATTAATTTTAAAATAGTTCAATTTTGTATACTGATCCAACGCCATGATCGCGTACAAAATTGCAATCGTCATTGGATTTAATTTGGAAAATAAAGGTAGTCAAACAAGAAAAAATGTGCACAACAAAAGAGGCAAATTAAATACTATTACACCATTTAGATTGAAGAAATATATGAAAGTTGTGGGGATCTGACAATAAAACTCGGCTCTTGTTTCGTATAGGGATAAATAATACAATTCGACGCTAGGATTTAATTTAGAAGACAAAACTAATCAAATAAAAATTAAGATTAATTTCTTAAATCTCAACGGTTGAATTTACCATAGCGCTTCCTTAAATTATGACCTAATTTTCATTTTAATTCATTCAAACTTTCTCATTATTTTTTATTTTAAATTTGTTAAATAATTAAATTAGCTTTTACAAAGAAAAAGTTGACATTATTTTAAATCGAAAGAGGAAAATTGCTATAATTCGAAAGAAGATTTAAAGAATTAATTAGAAGATTTAAAGAATTAATCCTAAAAATTATGTGCACCAATAAAAGAGTCAATTTACATAGTGTGACCTATCAAAGAATCTCAGATGTGGACGTCTGCTGCGAGATTTCCGTCGGTGCAAAGATGACCAAAGTCTAAAGGCAACGAATCAAAAGAGTAAGACCATTTGTATAAGCTAAATTAAAAAAAAAACACTAATGGAGAAAAGAAGGGTGGAAAATGAAAGTTCCATCAACACTCCGAGTTTTTAATTCTTTCAAAGTAGACAAGAAAAGTAAATATCAAATTGATGTTCTTGACGATAAAATCTTATATATTCTCCTTAAATATATTTTTTTAAGAGAATTATAATAAATATCAAAAAGTATAATAGATAAGTTGAAAAAGATGGCAAACGAGAATATGTCCAGTTGTTGGACTCATCGTATTGCCTCAAGTAGTGCGACTTTTTTCCACTTTACTTGGTGCTGGAGTATTGAGCATGAGCTATCTGAAGATAATAATTCAAAAGTAACCATATCGTTGCAACTTGCCAACAATAAAAAAAAAAAGAAAAGAAACATGAGAAAAATCACAGGCCACATAAGTTTTGATCCTTACGTAATGGCCAAGAGTTCCTTGAAACAAGTTTTAAGCAAAGTTGATTATTTAACCCAAAAGAAAAATTGGAGTCATCAAGTAACACTGAAAAATATGGACGGTAATGCTTTCAATCTCCACATTCCCCTCCCAACCAAGCCAATGAATCAAAGCTTAGCTTGGCCAAGGCCAGAGCTGGTAACCCTTTATTAAGAGATTGTTATTTTTGGGAGAGGAAGCAGAAACGCATCAGCAATGCCAAAGGAAAAGGTGCACAACAAACAAAAATACAAATAGTCCATGGCATCTGAGGAACACAAAAATAAATAGTGCAAGGTATCTCCGATAGAACAAGCACTGGACTTATCAGTTACATTTATATCCTACACTCGAGAATATTTTCTTAAGAAGCGATTTGATAGCAGAACCTGTATTTCCAAAGCAGCTTCTTCATGTACTCTCAGAAAAAGAAATTGATAGACACGCAGTAAAGTTAACATATAAAGACATAATTAGAGCTGAAAAAAACAAAAAGTCTGATGCATTCAATGGCAAGGATGGGCGGGGCTCAGTCTCGAGGGGACTCGCTGCCCCTGGGCGAAGCATGGTTGTTTTCCTCGTCCTCGTACTCCCTAGGGCTATGGTTCCTTCCATTAGTAACAGGACTCTCAGATCTCCTTTCAGGGCTCTCCTTCTCTTGACTCATGGGACTCCTGTTCTCCCTCCTTGGGCTCTCCCCATGATCTGAGCCATTACGATCAAGTACTTCCTTTAGGAGGTTTCGTGGAGGGCTCTCTCTCTCCTGTGGACTCCTACTCCCGCCATCAGGTGAAAGGCTGCGGCTCCTAGTCCCCTTAGAGGGAGGTGGACTCTTCCTTGGGCTCCTGCTGTAGCGAGGGCTCCTCGACCTATCATCACGGTCAGATTCACGCCCATCCCTCCTGGGAGACCTGGATCGACTGAAGAAAGCACATGTAAATTAATACCGTCAGATATCAGGCAAAGTGCAGTCAGCACATGTAGAGGGACTTTTACCTAATGGAAAAGCTGTGTCAAATAAAATTGAATTCTACCGTTCAGAAAATTAAGCTGGACACATATGCTTTAAGTTTTCTTTCCAATGGTTACATGCTTAATGCTTTTACATTAATATAATATTACTAAAGCAATTTTACCAAATGATTTAAAACTTAAATCCAGAATACAATACAGGCTGTCTTCATGATGAAGAGAAAAACTTTTTCTTTTTCACTTACCCAATATAAATAAAATTAAAATAAAGTCCATTTATTGTATATGCCAAAAATACAGTGAAACTATCACAGGAGAGCAAAGCCAAAATTTTCTCAAGACCACATGAACATTTGGAAAGATTTGCATTACTTAAGGTCATCATGTCAGATGTTTAAAAGGACATGTGCATTGATTGACAACACAAAAAGATCAAAACAGATAAGCTGGTACTAGATGTTGAGGACTTTAGAGAGACAAATTTTATCAAACTTTTTTGGGTAGACTTCAAGGAACAAACCCATCCTCTATTCCACAGTACATTTGTTCAAAGCACAGAACCCATAATCACTATAGAGATCAAACAAAATGGCCCAAACAGCATCCATCCACAAGCTTAACCAATAGACAAATCCCGATGAACATAAGAAGAAACTCGTGAACGGTAAACCCATAAAAGCCTAAGACCAAACGAATCATCAGTACAAATAATAGAAAGGTAAATGGAATCAAGCTCCAAGGTTATGGTTATTCCATAGGTACACACATGACCATTAAACTTAAAGCAAATCAAAAGTTTAATACCTGTAGCTGCGGCTTCTGCTATAACTTAGGCTTCTCCGCCGACGAGGAGATGGTGAACGTGAAGAATTGCGACCACGTCTGCAGTATTTACCACTCAGTTGAAAGAAAAGGTACATGTAAACAAAAGATTCAGTAAAAAGAAACAAGCTCCATCACCTGAGATGTTTTGGACTGTTCTGGCAATTTCTTTCAATGTGACCTCTTTCACCACAGCGATAACATTTGTTCTTCCAGTCTCCAGCTTGGCAATCTCTGGCCCAGTGACCCTCAATTCCACAGTTGAAGCAACGACCAGATCCAGGAGCAGGGCCTCTGCCAAGATATTCACGGGAACCACCAGGACCACGGGGATTCTACATAAGTAACTTTAGTGTTATCTTCCTACTAACAACTGAATATATAGACCATTGTTATCAAACTCGTAGATCAAATCAACACAGAAAGGTTGGGTGAACGCACAAAATGTGAGATCATAGCATGACATGTTCGATTCTACCAAACCTATATTTTTTATTATAGGTAATATTAATTCTGCTTACAACCTAATTTACATGCAAATAAAAATTCGATATGATTCATGAAACTAATAATAGTTAATGATCTAATATATATGACCTAATAAGTTATGTTAATTAATAAATTAACAAGACATTAGATGAAATGACAGCAGCAACTTTAACAATACCCCAAAAAGACATCTGTTTTTTCCCAACAAAATAACAAAAATAATCAAACAAAGAAACATGAATAAAACAAGTTAAAAAGATACATCCTCTCTGCTCCATGAGTCCCTTTTCTGCTGGAGTCCTCTTTGCTCAACTAGAGGGGAAGAGTCCTAGCGAGCAGCATCCTCTCAAAGAGGATGCAACAACGACAACAGAGAACGAGACAGAGACAGCCCCAATAGCAAATAGCAAAGCGGTGATAGCCACAGCAGCGAACAGCAAGCGGCAACAGCAATGAATGGCAAAGGACAAAGGGTGGCGGCATCGTGGCAGGGAGGAATATGTATCATCAGGGCATGGGACTCACATGAAAAAAAGTTCGAAAAATAATAAGCTTTCACATGGCAGCATGCCATGTCAAATGCTTCTATGATCCAGCACGAGATCCTATCATGTGCTGGCAGAATGCGAGTTGGAGATCAATCCAACTCAATTTTCCTGGGTAAGATCATAAACTCACCCGATTCTACAAGTTGAATTGCGAGTTCAACAACATTGATACAAACAAAACAAAAAGAATTAGAATGAACAGATGCAAAAGCAGGAATTATGATGCACATACAAGAATTCAGATACTTACCCCCCGTGCAAATTCAACGGTAATGCGGCTACCATCAAAATCTCGTCCATCTAAACTATACCTTGCATCATCTGCATCACGAGGATCAGAGAATTCCTGCAATACAACAAGCATACACAAGGAAAACCACAAAGGCCTTGTAATTGAAAAATCATTTCAATATATGGACGAGTCCTATTATGAATTAAGGAAAAGAAGTTGAACGTACAATAAACGCGTAGTCATGCTTCAAGTCCACATCTCGAATTCTGCGTAAATGGTTTCCACAAAGAATAAGCCCATCAGGATTTAACTACCAAAAGCTATCATACGTGGTTCCTCAGAAGATGAGCTAAACACCATTCTGTGATGCCATTTCCACAAAAACATGCAATAACAATATAGAAAGAATCGCCAAAGTCTCCTATAAACTTGGAAGAATGGCCACCAATCCACCATGGTCACCCTCTCCCACCAAAGACCTCCAGGTTGGGCAAGAGCCCCAGAACCTTCAACAAGATCATTCAAGTTAAAAACAAATAAGGTCTGGGGGTTCAATCCTTTCAAAGCGTGTATAAAAGTAGTATATGCAGAACCCAATACTGACGTGGGCCTCACAGAACACATCATGAGGCCTTAATCTAAACCAGGTTAACCTATCCATAGTCCAACTTAACCTTGGCTTTATCATCCAACTGTCAGCCCAATATTATATGTCTTTTAAAATTATGACTACCATTTGTATAACAGTCGGATGATCCATGTAGCCGACCCCACCTAGTGGGATAAGGCTTTGTTGTTGTTGTTGTTGTATTTGTATAACAGTCAGAATGGGTATATTTTTTGAAAGTAAAATTCTCTTTCAACAAATAATCCTCCTTTTAAATGTTCCCATATCTTCAAGATGATAGGGATATTGAAACATCTCTTGTTAATAGAAGACTACTTGGTCAGATTGATAAACAGCTACAGTCCAATGAGAATGGTTGGAAAACATGGAGCTAGTAAAATGGCATGTCTAGCTAACAAGACCTTGGCCCAGAAGATTGTTACACTAGATTTTCCACTGGTTCCAAGTTCCGACCTTTCCAAAATCACAGTCTATTCATGCCTTATCAGAAAACCAAATAAAAGAACACTAAAAAACTATGCTGCCACATATTGTAAATTAGTAAGAGAACAGATAGAAAGTAAAACAAAAGAGTGGAAAAGAAAAGAGAAGATGGGGATAACCATAGCTTTTAATATAAAATAATCCTGATGGAAAAAACTACATTCCAGAGAGATAAAATACCTTCCATAACGGCTGAAAAGGCTTTCAAGATCACGGGATCTAGTGCGAGATGATATGCGCCCCACATACAACCTTGTGTTTCCATATCTATCATCGTAACGAGGCATCCTTGTACTGCACAGGAACGCAAGTGCATAATAATAGCTAAGCATCCTATGATGGAAAAAAATGCAGAACAGAGTAGCAAGAAACTCGATCAATACAGATTCGAAAGCAAAACTAAGATAAGTCTCAATCCGTGATTTCTAGTATAAAACAATAAAAAGACATAACTACCATGAAGACCACGGGACAGAGTTCAAACGGTAATTAACTGCCATCAGAACAAAAAAGTATGATCTTTTTTTATAACCCAACTCCATTGCAGAACTCATAAAAGTGCGTTATTCTAATCCAAGGACAAAATCCAAGGATCTGAAACCAAAAACCCAGCACAAGTCCTATAAAGCAATTTGAAAAGATTATCAAGTGATGCCTAACTCAAAATTCTCGGAAAAAATTCGGTCTGAATCACCAAAATAGAACTCCCTATAGATCGAAAAGTTTACATGAATACAAATGAAAAAAAAAAAAAAATCGGCAAACAAGCAAGAGGGTGCGAATACGAAAGCAACCACCCAATCCTACCAGAGAACCTGGAGATCGAAAAGGAATTATGGAATTTTTTTTACCTCCGATCAGGGATTTGGGGACGATTAAGAACCCTAGCGGCTGCACGTAGACGCGTAGAGGGGAGGGAGGGGAGGCCCTCGTGTCGGGATTCTGGAGTTATATAGCAGACTCGACCGGGAGGCTTTCGACGGAGGATATTCCTTGTTGTTCGAATCGACGGTGGATTTTCGGAAGAGCGCTGCGTATGAGTCTTGTATACCGATAGAGACCGGTGTGGTAATGGCCCAGACCGGGTCGATTAGACGATTTGGTGGATACGTGACTCACCTAAAAAGTCTGGCTCATATTCACGAGTTGAAACAAACAAAAATTAAGAGTTTTCGGGTACAGCGGGGATCGTATGACTCTTTAGGTTTAAGTAAACATTTTAAATTTAAATTTTTGTGAATGTAAAATATTTTTATTAAGAATTTTTCATTAAGTAAATTGACACGAATTAATTTTATCAAATTAATTAAAATTCGATGATGAATCTATTTTCAAACTGTGGATAATGCGCATCATTAGTGTTATGAGGATTAAATTATTGGCTCTGCTTTCGGATATGAGGGTTGGCCAAAAAAAATATCATTACGAGCATTCTGATTTTCTAAGTCACCCTTCACATTTTCTTCTTTTTAAAAATTTTTTATTTTCTATATTTTCCACTATTTCCTCTCTAATGTCATAAATATCATTAATTATCTTTGCCATTAACATTATATTCCAATACATACTATTATAAACTATACACTTTTTCCTTCCTCTCTAAAAAGGAAAAGAATGTATCTATACTGTTATAATCATTTTCTATTCCCTCCGCGGTGGAATTAGTTATAGAATTAATTAATTTTATTTCAATAACTTCTTACTTTATGAAGATGAAAAGGCAAAAAAAATAATAATAAACACACATCTTATTCTTATCTTATAATCTTATATTCATGCCTTCTCACCTCTTAGCATATTGAGCATTGAATTAACATAGGATTTAATGGGCATACTACGCCCATTAAACATAGCAGCATGCCACGACCATGCGCGAATCGTTCAATTGAAAATGGACGTTGGATCGTGGAAGTGCTCCAAACCGGCACATATGTGTGTCATTGAGCCGACAAGACAGCGTTAGTGGCGATGTCAAGACAACATTAGTGACGATCGGGAAGAATAGTGACGAAGAGAGAAAAAAATTAAGTCAATGAAAAAATTAGGTCACAATAGTAACGAACCGAATGGAGGAGGACGCGATTAGGGCTTACCAAAGGATAGCTTTTCGACGTTCTTCCTGATGCCTTCGTCTCCTTGTCTTCCGGTGTAAACACAAAGAAAAGAGGGAGGCTCTATCAGGTCTTCTCATTGTCGGGAAAGAATGAAAGAAGCGCGATGGGTTTGAGCTTTTTTTCTTTAAACGAAAAACATCTAAGTTGGGTCTACCAAGCCAAATTGGTTCAATGACGTGCACATGCGTGGATTTGGAGCGTCTTCGCGATCCAACTACCTTTAATGGGCATAGTAGGCCCATTAAATCTATTTACAAATATCTGCTTTTTCTATGCGCATATATTTTCTTTTATTGGATTTGTGCCATATTTTGTAGTTGAAATAAACTAATAATTATATATCTTACTAAGGTTATATTTGACAACATCAAAATTAAAATTTCAAGTAGCGTTTAACAGTTCAGATGATATTTTTTTATTTGATAACTGACATAAACAAATAAAGTTTAACGTTTCGAATGAAAATATTGAAATGTCACTTCTACTAGCGTTTAGATGTTAGAAGTAATTTACCCTTATTCAAATGCATTATTATTATGTATTTTTATTTTGTCATCATTCAACTCTATTTATTTTTATATTCATGCTTAATTAATTACAAAATATTTTTTGTTAAAATGAATAAAATAATATAATAATTAACATTTAATATCATGTATGTACTATATAAAATTAATTATCAATATAAATCTGCATATATTTAAATAAAAAATAATTATGGGATTTTTATTTTATTTGATTGAGATATAAATAATGTATTTATTACATTCTAATAAATTTGCTATAGTACCTGAATTGAATGTTTTATCATGTGTCCAATTATGTTATTTCATATTTATCAGCTAATTCTTCCATTGCTTGCATTGGGGATCTCCTAATCGAGGTTATCAAGATTTCGATCTCGATCTCGATCTCGATCTTAAGATCTTATGATTTTACAGTCTTACTACCCCTAACCGATCTCGGTCTTACTTTCAGGATCTTATGTGTAATATCTTAATTCGATCTTAAATGTGGTCGCACGATCTTACGAAACGATCCCATAAATTAATATAATCATTTAAATATTAATAAAACTATATATTACAGTAACACTAATTGATTTATATGAAGTTTAATATATTTTTTCATTTTAAATATTTTTTGACGTAATTTTGTTTAAGAATCAATAAAAGTATGACTAAGTGAGATGTAATCTAGGATTTAAATGTCATAAATTAATCAAAAGAACATTTATTTTTTTAAAAAAAAACTATTTTATTAATAGACAGGATCTTACGATTCTCAATCCAAACTTATGATTTTCAATCATATGACCCCTTTTTTCGATCTTATATAAGATGCCGATTTTAACTACTTTAATCGAGGCTACCTTCTTCTTCCCATAGTACAACCGACAATGATGACGCCTTCTTCTCTATAGTTGCATCGTCGGATGCGCCCGTGATCACGGCAGGTTCTTCTCTAAAGCTCATATTCTTCTTCTCCACTGCCCCATTGTGGACAGCAACCTCCTTCTCCTAGTACTAGCAATGATCACGGCAGGTTCAACAGCGATGTAGCAAAGAGAGAGGCCCCCTATCCTTCAATGATCTAGAGAGGCCCCCTATCCTGCTAGCCATCGATGAGAGAGGGGGCCGTTCCCTCTCCCTTCAATTACCGGCGAGGCCATCAAAGCAGGAGGGGGAAGGGAGTGAGCACCCCCTTTTTATTTTTATTGTATTATTATTTTAATATTTTATATTTATTATATTATTATATTAAGATGTTAAAAAGAAGGTACTTTGCCATGGAAGACAACATAGTGGATGAGAGAGAAATCGATGCATGACATTCACATAGGCGGAACAATTGATAAATGGACTATCACATGTAATAAGGGTAAGTCAATAGTTAAAATGTAATTTGATTACAAAATAAAGTTGAAAAATAGAATTTAAGAATAAAGTTGGACAAGAAAATAAAATTGGAGAGCATTTACTAAAATTTATGTCATTACGAGACGAATTAAGAGACGAAACATGCACATGGGCGAGGAATGCAACTCTAAATACCAAAACGCAATTACCTCCGTTCGACTCTGATTTGGATGACTCTTTTATTAATACATTGGGCATCGTGTAGTTTTTTTTTTGGAAAAAAGAAGGATGGCTAACAAGTCACAAGTCATCTAGAAAATCCTACTGTGAAAATCGAAGCATTAGATCATTAATGTGTTTGGTTTGGAAATCAGGATGGAATCGCGCTTCGATTCCGACAAACGCAACCCTCAGTTCCACCGAAAGAGGTGGAATCGAGAGCTGGAACAGGGGTGCACGTGACCCCGGTACCAATACTTTGGTTTCATCTTTTTTGTGGAACCGGAGCACTATAGCACATGTTCCATTTTCTTTTACGTCACTCTTTTTTTGGGTATTTAATTTTTTTATTGTTTCTCTCTCACAATTTTCTCTTATAAAATAATCTATTTATTATATTTATAATATTTATAATAAAGAATTAAAATAATATTATTTATTATTTAATAAACTATTTAATATTTTTTTATTATAATTAATTTTAAAAATGATTTTTTACATTCGAATACTATATTTTTTAACAATTTTTTTAAAAAAATTATTTATAACTTTATTTTTAATTATAACAAAATTATACTTTATAATTATAATAATAATTTTAAATTAAAAATTCACAAAAAATCCATCTATCACATCAATTTTTTTCATCACATCAACTCACATGCCATCATTACGTTCCACTCTATTCAAACACGCCTCCAATTAGGGATGGCATCCGATCTTGTTCGGGGGAGTAACACCACCCCCACCCCCGACCCCAACGACCCACCCTCACCCCGAATCCTCGGTCCGGGGGAAATTTTATTCCATCCCCCTCGGGAATCTCGAACCTCACGGTCCGATCCTAATTGAGACCGAATTAAACCGAATCGAACCGATAAAAAATCGGTCAAAACCGAAAAAATCGAGTTGAATCATATTTTTTAGTTCAGTCAAGATTTTTTATTATTATTATTTATTAAGAGATAATTTGATAAAAATTATTATTATAAATTTAAAAAATATCCAAGGTGGACTTTCTCCATAAACATTCAATATTGACCCATTAGTCTCCTCATTCATTTATACTTGTCTATTTACTCTCACTTTTTTACTACTATCAATGTGGAACTATTATTGTACACTTACTTTTTCTTTGAGGTGTGGGGATTCGGGGACAATTTTCCCCATCCCCGACCCCGTGGGAAAAAAATTCTCCGAGTTCGGGGCACCGATCGGGGATTCCCCACAGAGCCCCACATGAGATGTGAAATATTGTCATTCCTATCTCCAATCTATTAATTCAATTATTCATCGAGAACTTAGAAATAACTACGGTTCGTTTTCAAATGCACTATAAAGAAATAAGATTACATCCAATCAAAGCATAGTGCTTTTCACGATGTGATGATATTTGGCACATACATGAAGTATCACGTGTTCCTATCTTAATAATTATTATTTTAGATAGTTAATATTATACCCATTAAGCAATTAATCTATACGTGTTTTTTTTAGCATAGTATTGATTTTATAAGAGTAATAATTTTGTACAATGTGATATTATATTGTAACTTGGTAATAAAAAATATCAGTACTTTTCTATAGAAAAATATGAAAAGTCCTTGGCCCTATATTACTTTTTGCTTTCTTATTATTTAAATATATGTACAATATTTTTGTTTTCTTTGAACTCTTTATATTATGATGCTTCTGCACCATCCAAAATATTTATACTATAAATTTTGTTAACCCTTAAAAAATTTGGCAGGGTGCGGGTGGAGGAGGGGATACTTGAATAGAAATTTTAATACTATTAATATAATTTATAAAATAAGATGGATAACATTAATCAATGTGAATTTATATTTTTGCATTTATTCTATTCAATTTTGAATTCATAAATTATTTATTAACATTATATATAGGGTGTTCACCGGCTCGGCCCGATGACCCGACCCAATGGATCAGATCAATGATTGGGTCGGACTTGACCCGACCCGACCACAACCATTGGTCAGGTTGGGTATGATTGGGATTTTCTAACCCGAGTCAACTGGACCTGACCTGACAACCCGAAGTTTTATTATTTTAAATTTTTTAACATTTTAATACAACTTTATGCCTAAATTTGAATTGAAATGTGAAAAGTATTAAAATAAAATAGTTTACACATGGAAATAATTGTTAAATATTTGTAAATTTTATTTTATGATTTAAAATATATATTAAGTAATATTTTTATATTAAACAATATGAAAATTAAGAAAAAATTTAAAAAAAAAAGAAAAAGGGGTGGTCGGGTTGGGTTGAGCCAAATTTACTACTCAGGTGCTTCGATCCGACCCGATCCGACCAAATTCTTTTTTTCCAAACTAGCTATAAATACTCGAAAGCAGATGCATATGCCACTTCAATTCATGTATTCTTCTCAATCTGGTTTTGAATATCGCATGGAGGATATGATGATTAATTATACAACCATTGGGTCATGTGATCTTCCATGCATTTTGGTACTCGTTGTGCCCCCATAACTCATAAGCCCACAAGATAAACAATGTACTTCATTTCTTGCTGCACTCGCAATCAACAAGGCATTTTAGATCTAAAGAATATAATATTTCATCATTCTCATTATGAGATGATCACATTATGTCTCAGGCAAGTAGTCATAGATAGTTGTTGACATTACATTGAATAGCTTGACAATCAACAAGGCATGCTTTGAGTGAGACTGATAATCTATATATGGTGAACTTATCTTGGTACAGTCAGCGCAACTCAATTTCTACTTCTTTTCTGTTTTGTAAATAGCAGGCAACAATCATTTAGGAAATCCGTAACTATCTTAAATGGTTTGGTAAATTCATTTTAAGAAAAACAGTTATTTACTAAGCAAGAACTCCTTAGCATCCTTTATTTATTTATTTGTTTATGTCGTATTCGGAAGAACCCTTTTAATTTGGCTTTCCATATTGTCATATATATTGGAAATTTTCTTCTGTAAATCATTTCCTTATAAGAGAAGTCTTTTTAATTAAATTATTTTAGAACATTGTCATAACTCAATTTTTTTCCTTATAATGAATAATATTTTATTTGTCTTTAAGCATTATCATATATGTATATATCATTTCAATAATTTTATTTTATTTCTTAAGATATTATTAGTCTACAACAAGAATAAGTTCTTTTGTATATTATTTATTTGTCACTGCTTGATCTGTGCCAAGTTCTTACATGTGATATATAAAATATTAAATATCTCACTCTGCATTCCAATGTAAATCTATCCATGCATAAATGTACTATATGCAAATTCATAAAGCATGAGAGGAATGCATGCAATTCTGTTTGATATATAATAATGCCAGGATAATTGTTGTTGCATGCTAAGGAAAAAAAAAGTTGTTGCATGCATGCATTTTAATTCCATTCCAAGTGGGTGTAAAAGGGGAAAAAAAAACCAACGATGAAGCATAGGTGGAGTGGGCATGCGCGGGCCATGAATGTTTTTATTTTATGGATGAATTATTATTCACATAAATTAAGTACAATTTCATAAAAAATATATATGTTATTTTTTAATTATTCAGTTTTAAGTTGACTTTATATGGAAAGGTTCTAGAAATCTATTATAGATTGATTGGAATCTGAATCTCATTATGAATTGCAATTTCATATAAAAGTTATATGTTATTTTTTAATCCAATTCTAAGCTAATTGTTTCTTCATCTATGTCATCTTTGGTCCCGACATGTAGGGTCTCTAAGATCTGGGCCAGCCATTCAGTCCATCGAACCAACAAGCAACGACACAGGGTTTTATTCAGTGCCATGGCATACGACTACGGGAACTCTACTGCAATAGCACCCTGTGATGAATCAATCCAAAAACATTTTCATATTTCATTCCATCGAAACTTCACATACCAGAGACTCTTTTTCAAAGGAAACGTGGAAAAAAAACATGGTGTAGAATAAATATCAAATTCTGGTGCTTGGCCAATAAATTTTAATTATATATTCTTCTATTTCAGAAATTGAAAAAAGAATGAGAATTACAATTATATTGGAGACAGAGAGTTGTGAAAGGTGACTCGCGAGGAGATCAAGTTGTTGGACACATCGTTCTACTTTCTGGACTTAGTGCAAGAATATTGGGCCACACGTGTCAGAAACTATATTTTTACAATTGTAACAATAGAACAAAACACTAAAACAAAGAATACGACGTTAAATATTGTGGACTAAGTCGAAGCTTTTACCCAGGGGCAGCGTTTATCACCAATCAGAGTTGATATGCTTTTAAAGGGCTTCGTTGGATTAAAGCAGTAAAAACTAATCATAAGCAATGATAAAGGAAATGGTACACAACGCAAATATATAGAGTATGGTATCTCCTAAAGAACAAGTACTGAACTTATTCCTTTACAGTTATATCCTACACCTGAATGATTGCTGAAGAAGCGATTTGATTGCGAAACCTGTATTTCCAAAGCAGCTTCAGCAAGTACTCTAAAAAAAAGGAAATTGACAGACACAGTAACCTTAACACATAAAGGCATGATTAAAACTAAAACAACAAAAAGTCTGATGCATTCAATGGCAAGGCACAGCGGCTCAGTCACGAGGGGACTCGCTGCCCCTGGGCGAAGCATGGTTGTTTTCCTCATCCTCGTACTCCTTAGGGCTATGGTTCCTTCCATTAGTAACAGGACTCTCAGATCTCCTATCAGGGCTCTCATCCTTCTCTTGACTCATGGGACTCCTGTTCTCCCTCCTTGGGCTCTCCTCCTCTTGACTCATGGGACTCCTGTTCTCCCTCCTTGGGCTCTCCTCCTTCTCTTGACTCATGGGACTCCTGTTCTCCCTCCTTGGGCTCTCCTCCTTCTCTTGACTCATGGGACTCCTGTTCTCCCTCCTTGGGCTCTCCTCCTTCTCTTGACTCATGGGACTCCTGTTCTCCCTCCTTGGGCTCTCCCCATAATCTGAACCATCACGATCAACTTCCTTTTGGGCCTTTGGTGGAGGGCTCTGCATCTCGTGCGGACTCCTACTCCCTCCATCAGGTGAAAGGCTGCGGCTCCTAGGCCCCTTAGAGGGAGGTGAACTCTTCCTTGGGCTCCTGCTGTAGCGAGGGCTCCTTTGCCTATCATCACGGTCAGATTCACGCCCATTTCTCCTGGGAGATCTGGATCGACTGCAGAGAGCACATGTAAATTAATACCGTCAGATATCAAGCAAAGTAGGGGTCAGCACATGTAGATGTACTTTTACCTATAATGGAAAAGCTGTGTCAAATAAAATTGAGTTCTACGGTTCAGAAAATTAAGCTGCACAAATATGATTTTAAGTTTTCTTTTCCAGAACAATTACAAAACAATCGTCATGATGAAGAGAAAAGAACTATTTCTATTGTTTCATTCACTCAACACAAATAAAATTAAAATAAAAATCCATTTAATGTACATAAAAACCAGTGAAATACATGTGCACATGCCACTGAACAATAAAAACTATCACAGGAAAGCAAAGCCACAATTTTCTCAAGACCGTATGAACCTTGGGAAAGATTGCATAACCTAAGGTCATCATGTCACATGTAAATTAATACCGCCAGCATGGATAGATACATCACATAAAGGACTCAGCACTCGTACTTTTACCTTAAGGAAATGCCATATTAAATAAAATTCAATGTTTGCTGTTTAAGAAAACTAAGCTGGACAAATATGATTTATGTTCTTTTTGTGGTTACGTGTAACATTTCTACATTAAAAAAGACATTTTACCCAGTCATTTCAAACTTAATTCCAAAACCTAATTACAAGACCAAGTCACCAGGATGAAAATATCTCATTCACTGGATACAAATAAATTTAAAATTATTAATTGTTTATGCCAACATAAACGAGAGTAAATCAGTGAAATATATATGCATCTTACAGAACCATAAAACATATTACAGGAGAGCAGAGCCATAACCATCTCAAGCCATAACCTATTACAGGTCATCAGGGCAGATATTTAAATAGTCATCTGATAATTGATTGACAACACAAAAGAAAAACAAAATATGACTCCGATAAATATCACAAAAAATATTTCTAAGTTTGCAAGGAACAAGCACACATCTCTTACTCCAGAATAAACATTTTCCAAAACAACACAGCTCATAATCACCATAGAGACAGCATAAGATGGCTCAAAAAATATATTTAACCACGAGACAAATGTCCATGAGCAGCAATACAAGAAAATCTCATGAAATATGCACCTATACAACAACAACAACAAAGCCTTATCCCACTAGATGGGGTCGGCTACATGGATCATACGACGCCATTCCGCTCTATTAGTAACCAATATATTCGTTGATCCATATTCATAAGATTCGATAGGATTTTATGATGGCTGTCGGGGCCTAACACAACCCTCCTCCTTTATCCGGGCTTGGGACCGGCTATAAAATATAGGCGGAGTCACAACACAAATAATAAAAAAAATAAATGGAATCAAGCTACAAGATAATAGTTATTCTATAAACATGACCACGAAACTGAAGGCAAGTAAATATGGCCCAAAAACTTCTAATACCTGTAGCTGCGGCTTCTGCTATAACTTCGGCTTCTCCGCCGACGAGGAGAGGGTGATCGTGAAGAATTACGACCATGTCTGCAGTATTTACAATTCAGCTGAAAGAAAAGGTACATGAAGGCCACAATATTCAGTGTAAAGAAACAAGATTCATCACCTCAGATGTTTTGGACTGTTCTGGCAATTTCTTTCAATATGACCTCTTTCACCGCAGCGATAACATTTGTTCTTCCAGTCTCCAGCTTGGCAGTCTCTGGCCCAGTGACCCTCAATTCCACAGTTGAAGCAACGACCAGATCCAGGAGCAGGGCCTCTCCCAAGATATTCACGGGAACCGCCAGGACCACGAGGACCCTACATAGGTAACTTTAGTGTTATCTTTCTACTAAGAACTGAATACACGGATAAAACAAAAAAAATGTTACAACAAGCAAATGCCAGTACAGGAATTGTGATGCACTTATAAAAGTTCAGACAGTTACCCCCCGTGCAAATTCTACAGTGATGCGGCTACCATCAAAATCTCGTCCATCTAGACTATATCTTGCATCATCTGCATCACGAGGATCAGAGAATTCCTGCAATACAACAAGCATACACAAAGAAAACCACAAAGGTCTCGTATTTGAAATACTGGAAAGTATTATGAATTTAATGAGAAGAAGTTGCACATACAATGAAGGCGTAGTCATGCTTCATGTCCACATCTCGAATTCTGTGTAAATGGTTTCCACAAAGAATAAGGCCATCAGGACTCAACTACCAAAAGCTATCATACGTGGTTCCTCAGAAGATGAGCAAAACACCATTTTTTGTGATGCCATTTCCACAAAAACATGCAATAACATTATAGAAAGAATCGCCAAGGTCTCCTATTAACTTGGAAGAATGGCCACCAATCCACCATGGTCACCCTCCCACCAAAGACCTCCAGGTTGGGCAAGAGCCCCAGAACCTTCAACAAGATCATTCAAGTTAAAAACAAATAAGGCCTGGGGGTTCAATCCTTTCAGAGCGTGTATAAAATTAACATATGCAGAACCCAGTAACAATAAGGGCTTTGCAGATGCCATCATAATGCCTAATGATTATGCTAACCAGGTTAACCTATCCATAGTCCAACCTAAAACCTCAGCTTTATCATCCAACTATAGGCCGAATATTAGATGTCTTTTTAAATTATTATGACAATTATTTGCAGTTATACATGTGCATTACAGAAAAATTCTCTCTCAACAATAATCCTTCTTTTAAATGCTTCTATATTTTCAAGATGATGGGGATATTCCAACAACTCTTGCTAACATCAATCACAATGCAATGAAGACTATGTGTCAGTCAGCTTGATAAAGCAGCTACAGTCACATGAGAAAGGCAAGGGTTGGAAAACATAGGGCATGTAAAATGACATGTGTAACCAGCAAGACCTTGGCCCAGAAGATTTTCCTACAGTATAGTTTTCCGAGTGGTTCCAAGTTCTGTGACCTTGAGGATGGTACCAAAATCACAGCCTATTCATGCCTTACTGGGAAAAGGCCACATTACTTGAAAAAAAAAATATACTGCCACACATTGCAAATTAGTACAAGAACTGATAGAATGTAATATAAAAGCATGGATGACAGAAAAAGAGATGGGAATAATCATAAATTTCGATAAAATAATCCTGATGAAACAATTACATCCCAGAGAGATAGAATACCTTCCATAACGGCTGAAAAGGCTTTCAAGATCACGGGATCTAGTGCGAGATGATATGCGCCCCACATACAACCTTGTGTTACCATATCTATCATCGTAGCGAGGCATCCTTATACTGCACATGAACACAAGTGCATAATAATGGCTAAGCATCCTATGATGAAAAAAAAATGCAGGACAGAGTAACAAGGAACTCAATCAATACAAATTCATAAGGCAACACCACACCAAATGATAAGTCTCAAGACGTGATTTCTATTATCAAATAGAAAATACCATAACCACCGTATAGATCGTGGCACAGAGTTCAGACAGCAATTAGCTGTAAATAAAATAAAATGAGTTTTTTTTTATAGCCCAACTCCATCGCAGAACTCATAGAAATGAGTTATTCTAATCATCCGAACAACGATCACAACGACGAAACCTATTATGCAATATCTCAAAGCCAGCACAAGTCCTAGAAAGCAATTTGAAAAGATTACCAAGTGATGCATACCTCAAGATTCTCAGAAAAAATCGGTCTAAATCATCAAACTAAACAGGACTTCATATAGATCGAAAAGTTTACATGAATACAAAAAAAAAAATTCGTGTAACGAACAAGGGATGCGAATAAAAAAGCAACTACTAAATCCTACCAAAAAACCTGGAGATCGAAGAAGGAATTACGGGAGTTTTTTTTTACCTCCGATCTGGGATTTGGGGACGATTAAGAACCCTAGCGGCTGCGCGAGATGCGTACGGAAGGGCCCTCACGTTTGGCGCTGGAGTTATATATCTTGCTCGACCGGGAGGCTTTGGACGGAGGAGATTCCTTGTTTGCCCGAATCGACGGTGGATCTACGGGAGAGCGCCGCTTGAGAGCACTGTGTGCGAGCGTATACCGATAGAGACCGGTGTGGACCGTGTGGTAATGGCCCAGGTCGGGTCCGATTGAACGATTTGGTCGGTACTGGACTCGTCTAAATGTCCGGCTCGATCATTGAATTAAAGAAACCCAGATCTAATTTTTATCTTGCGATGCTTATATTTTCTTTTTACTGGATTTATGCCCAAAATAAACTTTTTAGAATTCAAGCAACACGAATAATTTTAGAATATATAATTTATGTATAATGTAAAATTATTTATGATATATTAAACACAAAATGATATATAAGAATTGATAAAAAAATAAGGATAATTCAATGAATTTATTATCAAACATTCATCATGTATTTAAAATTTAACATGTTTTCAAATAACGAGATTAGTAATCAAAACAAATATGATATACCATTATATGTATCATACAATTCATATAGCTATGAACTAAATTAACAAATTAATATGTCAAACTTAAATGAGAATTCTCCTAAAAAAAACTTAAATGAGAATATTATTTTCTAAAAAGAGAGAAAAATAAATTGAACATAAAGAGAATTAGATAGATTAATAAATTAGATCGATTAATAAATTATTTTCCTATTTTATAATTATTATATTCTTTAAGTAATATTAGAATATATCAAACTAATATTTACTTATTTTATAAATATACGATTCATTTAATTTCGCATTATTGGCCTACATCAAGCCATCACACTAGTTGAATTAAAGAAATCAGATCGAATTTTTCTCTTGTGTAGGCTCCGAGTTTTTGGAAAAGGAAACTCGGTCCGGTCGGGTCCGGGACCGGGACACCCCGATCAAATCGGCACCAAATTCGAGAATTTTTTATTATCCTGATTTGACCATAAAAAAATAAAATAGTAAAACAATTAATATGATTATGTTAATACGATAACTATCAATAATTTATATATATGATAATATAATATAATGTATATTTAAGAAATATATAAAATAAAATATACATTTTTATTTAAAAATAAACATAAATATAATGTTTAAAAATAATTTAATACTAATATAATTTATTTAACTAGGTAGGGATCGGGTCTAGATTATGCTCAACCATACTCTTGCGATTAGAGGTGAAAGTAGTTTGGGTCAAGTCAAATTTTCGATCCAAAAAAATTAATCGTTATTTTTGGATCAATTTTTTAAATTAAAAAACCACCCTAAAACTATTTTAAAAAATAAAAATCACCCTCTAACGAGTCGAATTTTTGGATGATTTTTTCGGAGCTCTACTTTTATATAATTATTTTTTAAAAAATATATATAATAAATTAAAATTAATATAAAAAATTTTTAATTTACATTAAATATAAAATATACTACTAAAATTTTAAAATTATTAAATTAGAGTTCCATAATGTGTTAGAAAAGTATGAAATTTTATACAAAAAATATTATATCTATAATAAAAAATTAATAACATATCAATTAATTATTAATAAAAAATATAAATAAAAAATAGGCTTTGGACCCTAAGTTTAGCGGATGTATTTTAATTTATGAAAAATCGTCCTAAATTATATTTACATCCCTAATTTTTTAATTTTTTTGATTCGAGTAGATTTTTCGGGTTGATCGGATTTTTCTTACACCTGTTTGAGATACTTATATTTTCTTTTTGCTGGATTTATGCCCACTCTGATAGTAAAAAATATTAAAATTTTTTATATATCATTAATTGGTTTTTCTAGGACAAATGCTTTTAAACTTGTGCAAAATAATTCGAAGTAATTTTCTCATTTGGACTATGATCTTTTTTGTTTTGTAAGTCTAAAACTCTCTGATGTAACAACACTTCATGAAAAGTGTCTTTAACAGGAATGATAAACTAATGGGAAAACGTTGATTTGTTTTTTGATAAAAAAATAAAATGTTTATGGCAATTTGAAAACTACTTTTTCTGTCTTTTTTTATCCGAGAAATGAATTATGTTGGAGATGGATGATAATATGATAATTTTAAAAAATGAATAATCAATTAAGTAGTAAAGTCAGCAAAATCCGAGTACAAAATATCACCCATGGGTGAAAACTACTTTTTCTGTCTTTTTTTTTTATCCGAGAAATGAATTATGTTGGAAATGGATGATAATATGATATTTTAAAAAAATGAATAATCAATTATGTAGTAAAGTCAGCAAAGTCCGAGTACAAAATATCATCCATGGGATCATATGCTCAAAAGTGTTTACCGTTCCCAGAGACGTGAATATAGTGCAGATTATGTAACGCCTCAAAATCGATCAACGTCATGTGGCGAGGATCTCTCCGAAAGCGCTACGAAAACACAATAACTATGATCAATAATTGACTAAACTCCATAGAAGCGATGACAAATCAACAATAAAGATAAAGAGGAAACATAGGATATCAAGATAGCGAAAGTCTCAAAGTATTACAAAATCTCTATGATAATCATAATATCTGAATTACATCCAAGTTCATAATGCGAAAAATATAGAAAAAGATAACTAGGCCCTCATATGCTTTATCATCGCTCGAGCTGGTCGCGACACACAATCTCAACATCATCACTGACCTGGTCCTGTGAAAATCAAACACAGGGAAGGACGTCCTCCCGTAAGCTATACAGCCTAGTGGGGATCCATAAGGTACTCAATGTATAACAACAAATAGCAATAACCAGAATCAGTAATCATTGATAACAAGATCAAGTAGTGAGCATAAGATCATTTGATTAGAGATATCAACGGATAAAAGAGATCATGGATCATATAATCATGAAATGTTACCATAATCATGCTGAATTAATAATCATACTTCACTTATCATCATCATACTCATATCATTTGTACATATTCTTTGTGTTTGTATTTTTTCTTGTCCTAGGTGACTTTGGATGCCTTTAACTTTTGAGGGTTTTACGCCGAGCAAATAATATAACCTTGTGCAGTCAATGGGTGATCAAGCCATGACTAAAGGAGCGACCCTTCACTTGTAAGCACTTAGCATGGACTGACCACTCTCCTTTTATCTCTTTACCTTTTTTACTTTAATCTCTTTATCAATTCATAACTATTTCATTCTATAAGGGGATTGGATCAATGGACAGATCAATAACAAGACAATTGATTTAGTCACACAACAATCAGTAGGAAAATGCATAACACAATCATAGAATGAATCTTGGTCAATCAACAATCAAAATGAATTCTGGATAAGGGTCGGTCGATCAGTTCTCTCTAGTCGGTCGACCGATTTCTTTACACCGGTCGATCGATATCTATGGATTGTCGACCGATGGTTGGGTTCATTCAATGATCTCGGTCGACTTTTTGGGCACCGGTCAATCGATATCTTTGAATTGGTCGACCGATAGTGCTTGATATGCAAAATGAGCTTCGGTCGGCCGATCGGCCGTCTCGAAAGGAATGATCAGTCGACCGGTCTCTATCAATCGGTCGACTGATTTTCATATCATCGGTCGACCGATATTTTAGATCGGTCGACCGGTCGCAGTGAAAACATAATCGGACAGAATCCGATTTTCAGCGATTTTCAATCCAGAAATGAAATCAATGCATACAAACACTCATCTAAGCATGGATGACTGATACAGAACACATTCATGATCATAAGGAATCACAAAATAGGAATCAAACATAAGAACACAATCAATCATTCCTTTTCCACGTCCCTTCATTAATCAAGAACACATTTCAAGATAAGAACCCTAATTCTGCCATATTGCTAATTAAATTATGCAAGAGGATTTTAGATTCACCCACCTCCTTCTGGGATTGATTCTTGCTTGAAACCTTTCCGATTATCGATAATCACCCTCCCCTTATCGTTCTCTACCTACAAAGCATTCCGATTGGAGAAGGAAGTAAGTGAATGATGCTAAAAATCAAAACTAATGCAGAAAATAAAGAACCCATCCTTCTTGATGGCACATGGGGTGAGCTCCTGGAGCAACCTTCTTGATGGCAAAAGAGCAAATGGAAGAGAGAGGGCTGTCCAAGGGGGCTATCTTTTATAGGGGTTTTGTGGTGTAGGAAATATCTCAATTGTCCTTTTTGATCTTATCTATTCATAAGCCTTAGTTGTCCATTCCTTTTGGTCTTATCCACTTATTTACTTACTGATTCATTTATTTATTTATTTAAATTTTTTTGTGTTACATCATTATCCTCTTAAAAAAAAATTCGTCCTCGAATTTTGCACTAAGTAGAGGTCTTACCGAATAGATGCGGAAACACCTGGCGCATACTTAAGTTCCCATGTGGTCTCATCGCCGTGATGAAAACGCCATGCTACTCTAACCATAAGTACATCTTTATTCTTCTGACGTCGTACCTTACGTTCCACAATATGTGTCGGATACTCTGCGAATGTCAAATCAGCAGCTAGATTTGTAAAACATTGGCAATATCATGCTTGTACTTCTTAAGCATGAATACGTGGAACACATTATGCACTCGTCCACATGAGAGTGGCAAGGCTAGTCTGCATGCTGCTTCTCCTACTAACTCTAGTACCTCGAAGGGTCCCACGTACCGAAAGGTGAGCTTCTCTCATTTACTGAACCTCATAACTCCCTTCATGGAAGACACCTTTAGCATAACTTAATCATCAACTTGAAAAATCTACTCATGTCTGCTCTTATCAGCATAACTCTTTGGTCTGTCCTGAGTTGTCTTCATTTTCTGCTTGATCAGCTCCACTTTCTCAGCATACTCCATTGCCTTCTTCATTTCCTCTTTGCTCATGATCTTCTCTTCTCCTACTTCACCCTAGTGAGCGGGTGAACGTCAAGGTCTGCCATATAAAACCGATACTGGAATGATAACTATTATTATAAGCAAATTCAATTAAATGAATATGCTCATCCCAGTTGTCTTGCCAATCTAAGGCATATGCTCGTAGCATGTCCTCTAATGTTTGAATAGTTCTCTCAGACTGTCCATCGATCTGAGGGTGAAAAATAGTGCTAAAATTCAATCTTGTGCCAAATGCCTCCTGCATGCTCTTCCAGAATTTAGTAGTGAATCTGGAGTCTCGGTCAGAAATAATCGATACTGAAATGCCATATAATCTGACCACCTCTCTGACATACAAATCTAATAAACTCTCTACAAATTATTTCCACCGGATAGGGATGAAGTGTGCCGCCTTCGTGAATCTGTCTACCACCATCCATATAACATCATGACCCTTTTTGGACCTGGACAAGTTGGATACAAAATTCATAGTGATATTATCCCACTTCCACTGTGGGATGTCTAAAGGCTTCAATTTTTCATATGGTATCTGGTGCTCAATCTTCACATGCTGGCACACCAGACATCTAGACACATAATCAGCTATCTCCTTCTTCATGTCAGGCCACCAATCACTGCGTTGTACATCTTTGTACGTCTTAGTGCTCTCAGGATGGATGGCAAACTCAAACTTATGGCACTCATCCATAAGAAGAGAGTAGTATCAACCTATGTGCAACATTGCCGACTAATTTTAATATTGAAATGGTCCATAGCAGTGAGGACTAATTACTCATTACTTATCTGCATTACCTCTTTTATATAGGAAGCTAACATTTGATCACCATCATTAACGATATCTTTTCGTGTACATTCGTTTGCATAGCTCTTCTCATTTTAACATTTTTCCTAATTCGTTCAACCTTCTTGACATATCTTCTTCGTTCATGATTTCTCTTTGCCAATTTCACTCAATTGAGTGGGGGACAACAAAGTTGTCAATATAATCGAATGGTATTTTAAACTATTTGATTGGTGGCCATTATCATAAGAAATTTTGATCACATGTAAATGACCATTCCAGTTACCATGCTAATTAGGTGTACATATCCCTAGCATGTGTTAGTTGTAGTTATTACAACAATTGATTACACTCTGATGTTATCTTAGACATTTATCTTTACCATCAATTATGCTTTTGACATTTTATCCTTTCCTTTGAAACTTTATATTTCTAAATTGTTTAACATTGGGATTCAAGGGACAAATCTATCAATTTTTCATAACCTCATGACCTTCAAGGATCATTGCATACGTGAGTTTAATTACTATATAACTATCGATCAGATATCCACCTGGCATCTATTGTCATTGGTCTGTCGTCCATAACGATACATGATTCAATGTTAGTAATTTACTTGGATTCAGTGAAAATCAATGTTTAACATCGTCCAATACTGATGTTCTTGTGATATGATATGATGATAGTCATTCAGAGGTACGGTCACTTGACCTTCGACTTAGATCATATAGCTTGAGGGATTTCACAAAGTACAAGAATAAGTAATTGTCTAATGCGATAATTTTTGTTTGGAATCAAATAGAAGTCTTATAAATCATTTGAGAATGGATTGTTCTTGGCTATCTATGCCATTGGAATAAGATGATTCATTAATCAATGTCATTCAATATTTTTCCCTATGTCTCGATCTTTGTATCGATACTTTGTTCGATAATTTAATCATGGAAGTTGCTTTCAACTTTAACTTCTTAGTTAACCTTGCATTGTCCTCTATTGATTTACCTTTTCATTACGATATTATGTCATATACTTTCATAGAAAGCCAGTGGTCATATATATATCACCACGACAAGTTCTCTTCTTTTGGAGTTGAATGTCTTTCCCTCCATGTATAAGGGAATAAACTAATATAATTATCTTAAGAGAATGATGAGCACCCCAAATCAAAGTTATGATTACGATGATGATTCGATATGTCGATGGAACACATGGTAAAATTCAATCCATAATGAACACAAACAATTTATGCACGTTATACAACATAAATCCTTAATAAAACATCATGAATGTAGACAAACACAGAATGAATTCAAGCAATAAGATAAGAAAAACAAAGCAATCACCAAAATGCAAGACAAGCAATCATCTTTATCTTTTGCACATTATCCATTTTCATAACCTACCATAGTCCATTTCCATATCATACTTTAGTCCATTTTCACATCTTGCATTGGCCTTTTTTCATACAATTGTCCATCTTTTAAGTTGACATCAATAATAAGAATTATACTTTGCACAAGACATAAACATATGTAAGAATGTGTGGATGACCTCGCACTAGACGGCAACATCCCTCATTGTAGATGGCCTCGCCATAGGCGGCAACATCCATAAAGATGAGGATAATCTCACACTAGTCGGAAACATCCCTCAGAGGAGATGACCTCGCACTAGGCCATAACATGAGTGAGGGTAAACCTTGTTCTAGGCGGAAACATCCCTCCTTGAAGGAGATGACCTTGCTACCTTATGCTAGGCGAAAACATCCCTCGAAGGAGATGACCTCGCTCTAAGCCAGCATAACTTTTCATCATTATAGTGGACCTCTCTTTTGACCTGTAAATAGGTCACAGTCATATTGAGTATAGCTTCGAATCATTTTTAAGTTCGTTTCATTTGATAATAAATCAGGTGGACAGAGGTTAAATAATTCAAAGGGTTCGATTAGGATCGAATTTCCTTCTATCCACATCTCGGACGCCTACAAGTCAAACGTCGTCCATTTTTTATTCATTTAGCGGTCATCCGAAAGGAGGACTGGATGTCTGTTTGTCAATGTCTTTCGATCAACTCAAAATGGGTAGCGGTTGACTGTTTGGTATTCATTCTTCAATCCAATGCGACCTCAGAGTCTTTCAAAATTCTATGTTTATTCATCCATATACCTAACTTCTTAGTTCAATATGAGGTAATAAGAATTCATATAACTAGTTTGTATTTTCTTAAAACTTTTATCAACATAATATAGAGGCCATATGAAGTACAAGGTACAACAAGCGTTACAGGTGCCTAATTATCAATATAACATATAAATAAACCCCTATCTTGACAAACTCATGGAACCACATAAATCATAACAATAAATCATAACTTAGGCATGCTTGGTTTCGTATAAAATTCACTTTTACTATTTTGGAACCATCTCACACCTACTTATTGTGGGAGACAATTCTTTTGTTTATTCTTTATAATTCCCTCATTCTCTCATAAATCTACATCTCTTTGCAATATGCCTACTCCTTTTCCTCTTCATACTACTGCAGTCAGCAGAAGAAGTCCGTGAGTAGGATGATCATGAAAAAGATGAAAAACATGAATTGAAAAGATAAAATTGTTCCTTATATTTTATTCTCTAAATATCTATAAGACTGATTCTTTATGTACGTATAATCATCCACATGCATTACTTATTCTTTCCCATTTTTTTCTAACCTTTATGCCCCTTTGCATAATAACTAATACTCTTTAGGTTGATTCCTACCGTACAAAGTAACCTCTTTAGGAATCAACCACTCTTATGAAATAAGCATCGATACATCAATAAATAATGATACAAAGCAAGAAAGATCTTACTTGTATTTTACGGTGGAGTGTGGCGACTGCTCGACGAAAGCACATGAACCATTACTATACTATCTTATACAATAGGACGTCAAGAGAGTCCTGACTTTAGGCTCTGATACTATAAATGTAACGCCCCCAAATCGACCAACGCCACGTGGCGAGGATCTCTCCGAAGGCGCTACGAAAACATGATAACTATGACCAACAATTGACTAAACTCCATAAAAGCGATGACAAATCAGAAATAAAGATAAAGATGAAACATAGGATATCAAGATAGCGAAAGTCTCAAAGTATTACAAAATCTCCATGGTAATCATAATATCTGAATTATATTCAAGTTCATAATGCGGAAAATATAAAAAAGATAACTAGGCCCTCTGTCAGTTCATGTGCTTTATCATCGCTCGAGCTGGTCGTGGCACACAATCTCAATACCATCACTGACCTGGCCCTGTGAAAATCAAACACAGGGGAGGACGTCCTCCCGTAAGCTATACAGTCTAGTGAGAATCCATAAGGTACTCAATGCATAACAACAAATAGCAATAGTCAAAATCAATAATAATTGATAACAAAATCAAGTAGTGAGCATAAGCTCATTCGATTAGAGATATCAATGGATAAAATAAATCATGGATCATATAATCATGAAAGGTTACCATAATCATGCTGGATTAATAATCATGCTTCACTTATCATCATCATATTCATATCACTTGTACATACTCTTTGTGCTTGTATCTTTTTCTTGGCCTAGGTGACTTTGGATATCTTTAACTTTTTGGGATTTTACGCCGAGCAAATAATACAACCTTGTGCAGTTAATGGGTGATCAAGCCATGGCTAAAGGAGCAACCCTTCACTTATAAGCACTTAGCATGGACTGGCCACCCTCCCTTTATCTCTTTACCTTTTTTACTTTAATCTCTTTATCAATTCATAACTCTTTCATTCTATAAGGGGATTGGATCAATGGACAGATTAATAACAAGACAATTGATTCAGTCACATAACAATTCAATCAGTAGAAAAATGCATAACACAATCATAGAATGAATCTTGGTCAATCAACAATCAAAATGAATTTTGGATAAGGGTCGGTCGACCGGTTCTCTCTAGTCGGTCGACCGATTTCTTTACACCGATCGATCGATATCTATGGATCGATCGACCGATGGTTGGGTTCATTCAATGATCTCGGTCGGCTTTCTAGGCACCGGTCGACCGATATCTTTGAATCGGTCGACCGATAGTGCTTGGTCTGCAAAATGAGCTTCGGTCGGCCGATCGACCGTCTCGAAAGGAATGATCGGTCGACTGGTCTCTATCAATCAGTCGATCGATTTTCATATCACCGGTCGACCGATCTAAACAGAATCAGACAGAATCCGATTTTCAACGATTTTCATTCCAGAAATAAAATCAATGCATACAAACACTCATCTAAGCATGGATGATTGATACAGAACACATCCATGGTCATAAGGAATCACAAAACAAGAATCAAACACAAGAACACAATCAATCATTCCTTTTCCGCATCTCTTCATTAATCAAGAACATATTTCAAGATAAGAACCCTAATTCTACTCTATTGTTAATTAAATTATGCAGGAGGATTTCATATTCACCCTCCTCCTTCTGGGATTGATTCTTGCTTGAAATCTTTCCGATTATCGATAATCGTCTTCCCCTTGTCGTTCTCCACCTACGAAGCATTCCGATTAGAGAAGAAAGTAAGTGAATGATGCTGAAAATCAAAACTAATTCAAAAAATAGAGAACCCATCCTCCTTGATGGCACATGGGGGGAGCTCCTACAGCAACGTTCTTGATGACAAATGAGCAAATGAAAGAGAGAGGACTGTCCAAGGAGGCTCTCTTTTATAGGGGTTTTGTGGTGTAAGAAATGTCTCAATTGCCCTTTTTGATCTTATCCATTCATAAGCCTTGCTGTCCATTCCTTTTGGCCTTATCCACTTATTTACTTCCTGATTTATTTATTTATTTATTTTGGGTGTTACAGATTACATGAAAGGAGATTACAGATGTTATCAAGTATTGAACAACAATTTTGTAATATGACAAAAGGTTTGACATTATCATATTTAGAAGCTATTAGAGAAATGTATGAAATATCATGGATATCCAAAAATTGGTCTCTGACCAATATATCATGTACACAAGTGGAATGCTTATCTTTCAAAATGGAATCTTCTCCTTTTTTTTTTTTGTTGTTCAGCCACAACCATATAAGGCACATTATGATTGTCACGCTAAAATATGTGTATTGGTTATTGACCTCTGCGACGTGGCTGACATCTACATTTCGGATCAATCTTCGCCTTTGTTCTTTGGCTTTCGATAACTCTCTTCTACGTGTTTTGCAACAAAGAGCCATGTATTTAAGAGCTTCTTTATGTTAGGGACATTGTAGTTCTGAGCAATGTAGACACCACAACCAGCTCCCAGCAAAAATGAGAAGCTGCTCCGTATAATCCCCATTACTCTTTTCTGCAAGATAGTAAAATGAATTTTCTATCACATGCAATGCACTTGACAGTTCCTGAGATCAAGTTACCAACAAAGAGAAACAAAATAAGCTCATGGAGAATCAGAAAGTCCGGAAAGTTAATAGCAGTTCATCAACATTACACTTAAATGATCAGTAATTATATACCCATATGCTCATTTGCTGACAATTAGTAGGGCATAATACAAGTTTTGAAAAATCCACTAATTTGGCTCATTATTCTCAATACAAATCCAGTAGGGACCTTCTGCTGCTGCCTTTCATCAAAATGAAGGAAAAATCAAACAACAAAAAGAAATTACACAAATTTGAGTTATTGCTCAGCAATCAGGAGTTGTAGGATGATCAAGCTTATGGGCCTTCAACCTATAGTGTTTGGTTGGGCCTTTAGTATGTAGCCCTTTAGTTTGTTTAATTTGATTTGTTATTTGGAAGTCCATTCGAATGGGATAGTTGTTTTGGACATTAGTATGATGGATGAAAGTATTTTCTTCTTCTAGTTAATTTCTTTAGTGGACAACTTGGTCTTTAGGTTAGGGGGGTTCACATTAATTAGGAGTTAAATGAACATATGATTTTGCAAGAGATTATGCTAAATTTAGTATCCTAGCCTGAAAACAAGTTAAATGAACTATTATTGCCTCACTAGATCAGACTACTATGAACAGCGTGCATAATAAGCCACAGGCAGAGAGGTTTGGAATGCAGAAGAATATGAACAACAGTATGCGTGAACCAGATTGTGATCAGCAAGTCAAAATACTTGGAAGTAATAATTCTTTTTTATAAAATAGCTTTTCTTGTATAATCATCACAATAGAAGAGTAACATTTTGGAAATTATTAAAGTTTTAAATTGCTTAAGTTGCAGGTAGATGGATGTGGCACAACAAATCCTGGTAGCCAAAGCAGCTGAGTGCAATTAGCATGAATATGACTCTTCATCAGAGATTCAGGCAGAACGAAAGAAAAATGTAGGAGGTGATATTTTACATAGTTTATCGATTACCATGTAAAGGGATCAATATTTGACTAATATAGGGATAACAATTTCAAACTAGACACTGTAACCTTATAATTGCTCAAAGGAGCATAAATGACAAGGAGAAACAAGATTAAGATGATATACCTATTTCATATTACTTGAGAGACAACTGTTTATATAATTTGTTTCATGTTTCATCTCAGATGAAAAAATGAACAAAGCTCGAGGAATTTGGGGAAGAAACACATGTAATCTTCCTTTAGAGGAATAAGGATGCTAGATGCCTACTGAGCTTTGTAGGCATCTTGCTTTATTGATAAAACTTATACGATTGTATCAATGTGATTATTTACAAAAGAAGATCAAACTGTTCACTCTAATCCCCAGACAACAACTTGGCCAAGTTCAAAGCATGCCAAATGATGTTCTCCGTGTAGCAATGCTCCCGCATAAAAAGACATGCATCTGTCGAGAACCAAATCGCCCATAGGTATGCTAGAGTGAACACCCATTGCTGTTGTGACCAATAAGCTCTTATGGGCCTATGGCTTATGTTTGATGTATGGCTAAAAACATTGTCTCAACCTCTCATTTTATATCTCAACCGACCTTGTTCTCTCGTCTGAGTTGCCTGTTTTGTTTCCTTTTTATTCAGTTGCATTTTCCTTATATTTTATTTAGTTTTTAAACTTTTTTGCAAGAAAAGAAGAGAGGCATTAAGCATAACAAGATCGATACCCTTCCAAATTGGTCTCAACCGATACAACAACAACAACAACAACAACAAAGCCTTATCCCACTAGGTGGGGTCGGCTACATGGATCATACGACGCTTCGTTGATCCATGTTCATGAGATTCGACAGGGTTTTACGCTGGCTGTCGGGCCCTAACACAACCCTCCTCCTTTATCCGGGCTTGGTCTCAACCGATATGGAGAAATTATGCGGTTCAAATTCTTCATTCCTACAGCGACCTTAAGAACTTTAAATTTGGGAAAGAAGTCTCGTATGACTGAAAAAGAAGGCTGACTTAAAAATCCTTACGCACCGATAAAGACAAATTGGCCTTACTTGGAAAGGAAGAAATCCACTGGGACACTACAATCAAAGCCCATTGAAGGATAAATTCTCAAGTACAGAAGGTCTATTTAAAGAGGTGAGGCAACACCTTTGTATGTATCCTATCATCGAAACCCTTTTGAGCAGAATAAAATTTTGGTTTTCACTTCCTCAATATCATTGTCTTCCTCCATAGAATTCAGCGGCTAAACTCTTTTGTTTTAGGGCTGAAGTCTGGATATAATCATTGATATCTATCTTTTATTATGAATCATCTCTTTTAATTATCATATATTTATGTGTTTTGATTTTGTACTCCTATGTGCTTTATTGCTTTTGAATGATAATTGACGTGTTTTTATCCATCCCTTCATCTTCTCAAGTTTTGTTGACCACATGAGTGTGACTTGAGAAAGTAGGCCAAGAGGCTTGTCCAAATGGAGCTGACCCATGAGACGAGCGAATGCAACAATCCTAAAGGTTGTTTTGGCAATTTATTTTAACTGTGAAAAGTTTCTTGTGAGAACTATGAACACATTACTAGGATAAGAAAACGAGAATTGGTTAGTCTGATTCTTTTTTGTCTTGAATGATTCACCTTAAACTTTAATTTTCTTTTAATCTGTTTCTTGCTTTGTCTTAGTTTAAATTTTTGTCAACGTAACTAGAAAGAGCATGTCTATTGTTGCAGGCTGAGAGGTTGATCACAACTGAAAAAACTCTATCAATTGAGACACTAATCTATCAACAAGATCCTGAATTAACTATGAGGATTTTCTTACGAGTATTGAAGCATTCCTCTAGATCAAGACAACAAGAGTTTATTGACCATTGCTTTGGTTTGTGGTGATCTTTAGAAAATCAATTTTATTGCAGATATGTCTCATCTCTAAGTCTAAATAATTGATCTCCTTTTTGTGTAGCTTGAGAAAACACACTTGTTATTTTAGGCTGAGGCTAATTACAATTGACGAGATCTTACTAGTCGAGGCGACAGTTGACACAACTTATTGATCAAGAAGACTTCGGATTCGACTAAGGACTCTCTTGCGAGAGATTTAGAGTGTTATCCCAGGTCAAGATAGCAACAGCTAGCTGGCCATATCTTGATCGATAATGGAAATCTTGTGTATCTTAAGTGGGTTAGGTTGAGGCAATGAGAGCTAATGAACCTACATCCCAAGCTTTAGAATTGTGATCGAGATAGCAAGAGATCTACAAGATTTGGTTCATATATTTTATCTTCAGGTTAAGGAATTGTCCATGGTGGATCCTTGTTTTGGAATTCCATCATTATCTCATCTTCTTCAATTGACTTTTTTGCATTTTATTTAGAAGTACTTTTTTTGCATTTTTTTTATTTTTTATTTTGAAAGTTTTTGCATTTTTAGTAACGCACTTTAATATATAAAATCACTTTTCTGTTTAGCTAAATCCTAACCAAGATTTTCTCCTGTTTTCCTAGTCCACATGGGTTTGACATCTAAACACTAGAGTCAATGGTCATCCGCTTGCAGTATAAAAGTAGTGTTTAAGTAATTATAAATTTACATGCTTAAGTATAAAAGTAGCGTAAAACCCTGTCGAATCTCATGAACATGGATCAACGAATGCGGAATGACGTCGTATGATCCATGTAGCCGACCCCACCTAGTGGGATAAGGCTTTGTTGTTGTTGTTGTTGCTTAAATTTGTGTCTCAACCTATATCTCAATCTATTCGCATACCCTGTATCCCAACCTGCATATCAGCCTACTGATACGACACATATCTTGCACTCAACACAAATTTCATGTCATGTTTATTTTGATGAAAGTATTTGTTTTTGGGAAACTAATTTTTTTCGTCCCCCATTTTCAAATGAGAATTCATATTCCTCTACTAATCACCTATATTTTCCATTCTCAACACCAATTTTCTTTTATATTCCGAATCATGTATCAAACACATGAAATGAATCATTTTCCTAGAATTCATTATCCTTATGGTTCATTCTTTTAGCAATTTGTTTTCATACAGACAAATACAACCTAGAACTGGAACAAGCAATACAAGGTATGACTAGCACCACCAAATGCAGTACACCCTTAATGACATGTTATTATGGATTGAAACATAATGATGATTAATATCGAAGAATATGGCAGCCATACAAGAAATTCAATACCTAGGAAAATATAGGAGCTATGATATATAGTTAGTGACTAAAAAGGTAAAATACAGTCATAATGCAAGACCACCCAAAAGGTCTTAGTTAATCCAAACTGTGTCCCTTCCTGATCTTTAGGTTTGTTGTCCACATGAATCTCCCAATAGAGAATTCTTCTTCATCAAGGAGTACTCCCATCATAATGCATTGACCCCAACTGGAAATACAGTGATGTTTGCTCTTCAACGGGCAAGGATTTAACAGTATCCTTCTCCCATATAAAAGCTTTAATAAATGGATGATTGACCCATTGTCTACATCCTATCTTTCTTTCAAGAAAAGGTATCCTTCTCCCATAGGCAGTCGAACACTACTTGGCCCCCAAAGCTTTCAATTTTTCATATGAAATCTCAGTTCGACCCCAAATTCCCCAACAAAAAGAAAAAACTTTTTAGCTTTCCCCATGAAAAAAAAGGTTAGCTCTCTCCTATTTCTTCCTCTGACCGTAATCAGAGATAAAGTTGGCATCTTTCTAGATCTCCCAATGGAGATCCCTAAACCCTAATCGATGATCTTATTCTCTTTTACAAATTTAAACACAATTGAAGCCGATAGACAACACCTTGAGGTAAACAATTTGTTCCACAGCACAACGCCGAGATACACATTTAAAAAACAACAAAAAAATAAATACCAACCATTGAGCATTACAAACTCACATAAATGATTAGGATGAGGAACGGAACGGAGACAGAAAGCAGATGAAGAGAGGTCGGTCACAGGCACGATTGCAAAAGAAGATGGTGTGTGCAGACTCCGTTGCGGCTGTTCCTCCTCGTATCCACGGAGGAAGCCAGCACCACGACAGCGATCGCCGCGCCGGAGGTGGACTTGGGGACGGCAAGGGAGGTTTTCGATCACCAATCAGTTCGTACACTCGTACCACTCTCGAAGCACCATAAATTTTGCCAACGCCCTGCCCGCGGGTAACATTTTGGCCCTGTTGACTTTATTAAACATAACTTTCTGCGGTTATTGGATCATTTTCTTTTCCTAATTTCTAACATTTGGATAATAGAATCCTAAACGTGAATTAGGGTCGGTTGATTTTTTGTCTAAAAAAATTAATCATTGTTTTTTTAATCAATTTTTAAAATTAAAAAAAATCATTCTAAAATTATTTTTAAAAAATAAAAATCACTCTCTAGCAAATTAATTTTTTCGGAGCCTTATTTTTATATAATTATAATTTTAAAAATATATAATAAATTAAGATTAATATAAAATTTTAATTTTATATTAAATATAAAATATACTATTAAAATTTTAAGGTCATTAAAATAAAGTTTCATAATATGATAGAAAAATATGAAATTTTATACAAAAATATTATATGTATAATAAAAGAACTAATAATATATGTATTAATTATATAAATAAAAAAAATGGATTCCACGATCCCCTACGATTTTTTCAGGTGGGGCTTAATTTTAGCGAATGAATTTTAATTTATTAAAAACCACTCTAAATCATAATCGGACTCCTAATTTTTTATTTTTGGGTTCGATTTTTTCGAGTCAAATAGGTTTTTCGAATTGGTCGGATTTTTCTTACACCCATAACGTGAATGATTGGATCGATAAATTATTCTAATTCATTTGAATAGAGTGGAATATAATCATAGATATGAAAAAGCTTACATAATAGATTAATTAGTGGATGTTTGAATAAAATATATGTATTTTAAAGTATAATTTTATTAAGTAATAAAAATAATATTAAAAATTAAAACTTTTTTATTTAAAATTTTTAAAAATATATTATTTAAATATAAAATCTTTTAAATAAATTATATTAAATAAAATATTAATTTTTAATGAAGTGATAAGTAATAAATAATATTAATTAATTATTTTATGATAAATATATTATATTTAATAAATATAATATCGGTATGAGAAAGATAAAAGATAAAATTTTAAAAGAAGAAATAGGTTGAAAATAAAAAAGAAATGTCACTTCAAAAGATTGAAAAAAAAAAGAGAAACGATGAATACTAGGTGGAACTAGATCACATAACCTCTCATTTCATTGGCATGGTTCCACTTCCAAAACTAGATCGGGCCTTTGTGTTTGATGGAATTAGATGCAACTGAAACTAGTCCCTAGTTCCAATTGTCAAACAAGACCTAAAGGAACAAAAAAAGTTGTGGAAAAAATGGTTCATAAGGCGCTCCAATGAGGCAAGGTTTAATGCCTTCTCCGATTCGGTTCACAATCAGTACGACGATTCAATCATTCTCGACCACGATCCCCCCACATCTGACATCCCTATTCCGCACCAGCAGACCCCTACCTCAGATGCTACCACATTAGAATGCTTCTGCGCATGATGCGATCATCGCTTTTCTCCCGATCGTGGATGAGAGAGGTCCGCGGCGCAGCCGCTATCCCATGCTATCGCCTTGGACTCACTTTGGACATAGCTGCCTTGGACGAGAGAGATCCGCTGACACCGCCGCCCCGGACCCCCGCCTTGGACGTTGCATTCTCCCACCTCAGAATCTCTCGCCTGGAAGGAAAGGAAAATAAAGACAGGAAGATGGGGAATAGAAGCGAAAAGTGATGCACCTCTCTCATCCGGGGCGGAGACGTCACCAACAAAAATGAAAGGACCATTCGATGCCATAGATCTGGAGATTGTGACGTAGCATCTGGAGAGGGGCGTTCCAATAGCAACATCGTCCGATCAAGGGCATTTCGGCAGGGGTGTTCCAACATTGGTGTTTCCAACAGGCGAGTTCCGATGGAAAAAGTCGAATGAGGGGGATTGGAATCACAAACCAAGTGAAAATCGAATCGGAGAAATTTGCAGAGAAGGTGTTGAACAGCGCCTCGTTGGAGTGCCTTCAGGACTACCATATCTCACTTCTGGACCATTTTTTGGTCAACTTCCTTATTCCCATTTCTAAATTCTAAAAGATAAAAAGAAAATATAGTCGTGTGAATATATCTTTCTTTTTGGTAATGAACTAGTATATTTGTTTGGTTGGAGGTGAAAGGAGGGGATCGATGGAAAGAGAAAGAGGAGAATTAATTCCTCCTATTTGTTTGAATATAAGTTGGAGGGGAATGGAGGGAATTAATGGGAAGAGAAAGGAGGAAAATTGATTCCCTATTTGTTTGAATATAAGTTGGAGGGAAAAGTCCCCTTCATTCTCCTCCAATTTTTTTTACCCCCAAATCGGGATGGAAAGGAGGAGAAGACATACTTAACATGTATTTTCATTTCTAACCATGTAAATTAAACATATAAGTATATAAATAAAGGATAAAATCATCCAAATAAAATTATCATTTAACATTCATTTTCTTTCCTTCTCTTTAATGTGTAAAACAAAATAACTATTCATCTTCTTTCTCCTGCATTCCCTTCCCATCCTTTACGAAAATGAAGGTAAATAATTACTCATGTTTGGTTCACATTATTAAAGGGAAGAAAAAGGAATGAATATTAAGTGATAATTTTATTTGAACGATTTTATCTATTATATAATACTTATATATTTAATTTATATGATTAAAAATGGGAACACATGTTAAGTATGTCTTTCCCCTCTTTTCCAACCGGATTTGGGGGTGAAAGAATTGGAGGAGAATGAAGGGAAAATGAGAGGACTGTCCTCTTCATTTTCCTTTAACTTAAATTCAAACAAACAAGAGTAATCAATTCTCCTCATTTCTCTTCTCATCGATTCTCCTCCTTTCACCTCCAATCAAACAGGGCCTTAAACAAAAACTATATCATAGTAATATATTATTTAACCCAATTATGTTATTTATGATTTGAAATATATATATGACCCAATGTTATTTGTGTTTGTTGGTAAGTGGAGGCTGTGGATGAGCCCCAAACTTTTTATTATATCTAAGTTTAATAAAGCATTGATCCTACCCATGTGAAGTAAAACAATGGATACATTATAGAGTAATATTTTTATTTGTCCAAATAATATGTATATGGCATACAAGAGCTTGAGACTCCTATATTAACTTAGATTACTAAATTTGGTCTACTTTTTTTTATTATTTACTACTAAATATTATTTTAGCTACGTGATAAATAAATTTGGCCTCTTTTGAAAAAAATAGTACAATTCACGCTAAGAAAAGAATCATCGACAAGATGTTGATACGTATTTTTTTGGTGTGGTTGGGGGTATTCCATTTCCACATATTTATTATATTCTTCATGTATTTTTCTTATTTCCAAGTTAAAGGCTTTTAACAATGCAATTGATGTTACAAGATTATTGAAAATAGTTTCCCATATGTTTTATTTGTGAGTTTTGCTTTTTTTATCCTTGATGCAGGATTCATTGGTGTCCATTAATACTAGCATAATATTCGAACTAATTTGGAACCTTCGTAATTAAGCATATTATACTCAATAAATTTAGTGCATTAGTCTTAAGCGTGTCATGAAAACTCATGTAAGAGAATGTTTCGATAAATTATTTTGCCCAAATTCTCATTTTATCACAAATTCCTCCATCGAAATGTTCACTCGAAACAAGCGCCATAAAAATCATGACATTTGATAAGCAACAAATCAAGCTTTCGCTACGCTCAATTAAAAGATCTTTTCTAGATAAGTGTCACATTGATGCATGACATTTTATATATATATTTATTTCATATCATTCAGTCTATTTTTCATAATTTTATTCTATCATATACAAACTTTTCCTCATTTTTAATTAAAACTTTCAAATAAATCAGTTGGTGCCTAATTTCTTATTTTTATTTTTACAGCAGCCAACACGTTCCGCGGTATTTCAACACAATCCACGTTGAGCAACATGGCCCACGTTGATTCAATACAGTCTGCGTTGTTTATATAACATGGTCTACGTTGATTCAACACGGTCCGCGTTTTCAAGCAACACAACTCATGTTCCTTGCAACATGGTCCATGTTAGCCAGCCATCACCATGTATTCAAAATTTGAGATATTGTGCGAAAATCACTCTAATAATATATAACACAATCCATGTTATTAATTTCGCTAGATTTCCTCAGTCAAATAATTATATTTTGATTAATGCAGCATTGATGACACGATCCGCGTTGATTCTTAGAGGGTAGATGAATTTTCGACTGTAAAAAGGGGTCCATATCACCTCACTTAATCATCCAAGTGTAGAATTCAAAAACTATTGCAAAGGCAAGAAGAGAGAGCCCCTGGTCGTCTACTCGGTGGAGATTCTTCCAAAGAAATTTAGATAATTTTGAAGAGATTATTTCTCCTTCTTTCTATCTTTTAATCTCTTATTTTTCTCTCTACCGTTTCTCTATCTATGTAATAGAGTTCTGATTATGATCCATTTATGTTGGACTTTGTTAGATCATTAAATAAGATTTACTATTCTGAATTTTTTGAATATGTATGTTGATTTTAATACTTTCTTCTTAGTTCTCGATTTTAACCTGTTGGTATTATCGAGATTTGTTCTTTTGACCTTTCTCAATTTATTGATCTTTCGATAAGCATTTCATATTCTATCTCTATTTACTCGGTTGAGATTTAGAGATTTGTGGATTATTAACTCACTCGATTGAGGTGTTTTTTAAATAGGATTGCATCGCTAAAGCATCTTATTAAAAGTTAGTTAGAGATTTATTCGGTTGAACTTTCTCCCTCTAATATTGAGATAAGATAGTTAGGACATCTAGTTTGAGTCATTTACTTTTTTTTTGCATCCTTTCCATATTTTATATCTTACATTCAAGAATATTATTACTCTCATCTTATTTGAACATCTCTAACGTATAAATTTTGGGATTTTAGACTGGATCAATTTTAATCTTCTTTGTTTTATTTGGACCAAATATTATTTGTTTTTCTCATTTAATTAAATTAAGATAAAAGATAAAGATAGACTAGTCCTCGGGGGTTCGACACTCTTCTCACTCTTTATTATTTGATTCGACCTAGTGCTCTTGTTAGTATTTGCGCTATACAAAAATTATCGCATCAAATTTTTGGCGCCGTTACTGGGGATCGAACCGGCTTTCCCTCTGAGTTCACCTTCATCTCATTCACCTGAGATTCAACAAAGGTTTGATGATATCTATGCAAAATTTCAACTACTAGAGAAGGAAGTAGAAAATTTATCTTCTTATTTGGCCCAATTTCAAAAGGCAAGCATTTTAGGTAGGCCGTCGATTTTCATGTGTCTTTGTCATCATCGAGAATCATATCAAAGACAATGAAAACCATGAAGATATTATCAACAAAGGACATGGACTACAGAGTGGAGGATTACGGAAACAAGTTCGTACATAATCGAAAATGGACAAGTCCGTATATAATCGAAAATGGACAAGTCTGAAAGAGGAGCTCAACTTTAGAAGTACCATCTACCACCATCACTGCATCTTCAAATCCACCACCACAAAAGGAGGCGATCGTAATACCGGCATCATCACCAACAAGAAAAAAATCACGAGCACCAATGTCATCCAAACAATGGCGACCAAAGAGCCCAATAGTGGAAATTGCAAAATCTCAAATCAAAAGTAAGGTAAATATTACAAAGATGGCTTGCCAAAAATTGGTGACGGTTGGATGTGTGTTCACCCACATTCATCGTCACAATAATAAACACATCATGATCACATAATTCGGGTGAGATTATTCTTAATTGCAAAATTCGTTCATGATCATAATGCTAATCCTTTTATTAAGAAACTTTTTTCTATTTTAGGTCAATTTAGTATTTCTTAAAATAATTTTAGTTGTTAGATTTAGACACTCATTTCATAGATAGAGAATTTTGAAAAAAAAATGACCCAGGTGCATTTTGATATGGCTTGTGTTTTCAACATGGACTAATCACTCGGCCTATTTGCAGAAAGTTCTTTTTCAACATGATCAATGTGCTTCATGATTCAAAAAAAAAAAAAATCCAAAAATTGCGCCAACAACCACATACCACATTTATGACACAGCTCGAGCAATCATTATAACTGATCGTATTGCAGCCGATGACCTTTTGCGGCGACTCCAAAACCATCAACATTTGTGCGCCACCATTGATCAACGCTTTGCCGTCATCATTTTTAAAATAATAGGTTGTGTCTCTCTGTTTCTTCTTTTTATATTTCTTAAGTCATTGTTTAGTGACACAACTTTACCCGACTAGGCTAGCACTAAGTACAATGCTTAGTTTAAGTTTGGGAGAGTTGCATTAATGCATTTCTCATGTTTATTGCATTCACATGTTTTATTATTTAGTAGTTGCATTTTTTGCTTTATATGCATATCATCTAAAATCCACAAAAAAATTTAAATTTTTTTAAAATTTGTCATCAGTTTTAAAAGACATCTTGTTGACTTATGAAATTCTATGCTGAAATTTCTATTATCTCATTGCCATAGTATTGGATTATTGGAAAAGTAGAATGACGGCAAATAGAAATATGATACTTGGATTACAATTCTTTATTTAGCTTGCTTTTATTTTAATTAGATCGGATTGGAGTAGTCTTTTATTGAATGCTTTAAGTATTTGTTGAGGTTTTGAAAAAAGACTTTCCAAAGAAGTTGAATAAAATGGAATGTGTTATCTCTGGCACCTTGGTGTGTTCGGGCCATTAGATCCGTAAGGGATTCTTGCCTGACGACCTAAGGCCAACTAGTCTGGGGACCCGTCGATCGAATACCTATTACATGAACCACTTTGAGAAAGATGGAGAAACACACGAAAAAAAGAAAAAAAAGTGTGAAAAATGCAATGAATAAGTCATGAATGTTTCTCTCGCACCTTAGTGTGTTTGGACAATTAGATCCGTAGAAAATTCTTGCCTGATGATCTAAGGCCAACTAGTCTGAAAATCATCGATCGAAAACCCGCTACATAGACCACCTTGCGCAATATAGAGAAGCACATGAATGTCTGAATTGTTATAATAACAAGAAAATAAAGCTTAACTTGTACTTATGTTTTCAATATTAAGACTATTATATGATAATCTATACTTTTTTTATCAAGCTGAATCTAGAAATGTTTAAATATGTTTAAGTGTCAAAAATTCTATAAGGCATGGACAAATGGCAAGAGGAGAGATGCTTTGGCAATGAATGTGCGAAATAACAGTATTAAAAAAGTATTAGTCAAGAGGTGAAGTTTATGATGGAACCATTTTCACTCCGTTCTTATTTTGAAACTTGCTTGAGGATAAGAAATAGTTCAAATTTGGAAGAATTTGATGCATGATATTTTATACATATTTATTTCATATCATTCAGTCTATTTTTCATAATTTTATTCTATCATATATAAACTTTTCTCATTTTTAATTAAAACTTTCAAATGAATCGGTTGGTGCCTAATTTCTTATTTTTATTTCTGCAGCAGCCAACACGGTCCGTGTTATTCCAACATAGTCCACATTTAACAAAATGTCCCGCATTGATTCAACATAGTCCGCGTTGTCTATATAACACGGCCCGCGTTGATTCAACATGGTCTGCGTTTTCCAGCAACACAACCCATGTTCCTTGCAATATGGTCCATGTTAGCTAACAATCACCATATCTTCAAAATCTGAGATATTGTGCAGAAATCACTCTAACAATATATAACACAATCCGTGTTATTAATTTTGTCAGATTTCCGCAGTCAAATAATTATATTTTGATTAATGCAGCATTGATGACACGATCTCGCAGAGGGTAGATGAATTTTTTACTATAAAAGGGGTCCATATCACCTCACTTAATCATCCAAGTCTAGAAATCAAAATCCATCGCAAAGGCAAGAAGAGAGAGCCCTTGGTTGTCTATTCAGTGGAGATTCTTCCAGAGGAGTTTAGATAATTTTGAAGAGATTATTTCTCCTTTCTATCATGCAATAAAAAGTAAATACTCCTACAAGAATAATAGCTAACTATAGAAGGCATAATCTCTGACAAAGCATTAATAATAGCATGCATATTCGAAAGAATAATAGCTAACTAGCAAGTTTCGATTTACATTCGTTCCTTGACTTGACAAATTGTTACAAATTCATTAAGAGGTATGTCTATGTAATGACTCCTCTAACGAACCTACTTCAGAAGAATCAAAATGGGAGTGGAAGCCTACTTGCCAATGTTGGATCTAAGTTTTAATGATATATAGAATTATATTTTGATGATACAAACCTTAAAAGATCAAAGTTAAAATGTTGAAAAAGTTTAAAGAAAAAGAGAACTTTATGCACTACACTTTGATTAAATAATTGATTATGATCTTATTAGATTCTAGATGTATCATAAATATCAAAGTTGTAGAGAATCCTATTACTTATTCGTAGAATTCAAGATTATCTAATTTGGATAACTGTGCAAAAAGTTAGACTCAAAATAGTGCAGGTCAGTCAACCTACCGGTCGATAGAATGAAAGCCGGTCGAGACAATACTGGTCGACTGATCCTGTATGTCAGTCGATCGATCAATGCATGCTCTGCCCAGGTTCAATGACAAGACTATACCATTTGACACCGAGATTATACCGGTCGATGTACCGATCCGACTAGCTGCGGTCAGTGAATAAAATCAGCGCAACAGTCATATAGACCGATCGACCGATCCACAAATACGGTCGACCGGTCCACTGTCGGAATGAACAATAACAGCTACATTTCAAGGAGAAAAATATGAAATAAATTTTGGACAAATTTTTCACAAGCTGAAGTCTATAAAAGGAGTGCTAAAGCTAGAAGCAAAGGCACTGATCCATGCATTGAAGTAAAACTTCAAGAAATCAAAAGAATATTTTTTCCTTGAATTATCATTTTAAGTTCTCTTTTCTTTCTCTATTATCTTCTTGTGAGCTTGTCATTGTAAAAGAGAAAAATCATTTTCAGAAAGAATGTGAAAGCTCCTGTGTGAAAGAGATTTCAAATCTTACCTTTTGAGCGAGAGAAAAGATTAGTTTCCTACGAGGAAAGATTGTCTTGCCTCTCGAAGCAGAGAAAATGTGGTTGATGTAAAGGGCGTTCTTCCTTACTCCATTTGAAATTAAGGAAGAGTTTTACTAGAATCTCCGACAGTCTCGAGATCGAAAAGTCGAAGCGGGGACGTAGGCCAAGGTGTGATCGAACCTCGTCAGCAACCATCCGTGCCTTTTGTGTTTGCTTTCTCCCTCTCATACTATGTTTATGATCTGAATTGCTTTATTTTAAAAGGATTAACGAATCAATTTTAAGCTTCCGCGATGGTTTTCATAAAATCGACATTTTTTATTGAACACCAATTCACCCTCCTCTTGGCGCCTTGTGAGTTCCTACAATTGGTATAAAAGCGAATTGCTCTTATTTTAAGATCTAATCATTTTTAGATCTAATCATTTTTAAATCTAGTCATTTTAAAATTTAATCATCTTATTTTAAGATTTAACCATCTTAAGAGCTATGACATCAAGTGGATTTAATTTTTTCGAATGTCAATTAATTGTTCATCCTCACTTTTTAATGCATCAAATTTTGCTTATTGAAAAGTTAGGATGCAAGCATGTTCCATTGACATTGACATGTGGGACATTGTTGAAAAAAGCTATTATTTACATGAAAAATTATCTACAAATTATGACGAAAGACAAAAGATTAAAAATTTTCAAAATTAGGTTTAAAAGCAAAGAATACTTTTTATTGTGCTTTGGATTCAACAGAATTTAATCGGATTTCTAATTGTGAAAGTGCAATTGAAATTTGGAAGAAACTGTTACTACTTATGAAGGAACGAAAAAAGTCAAAGAATCTAGATTAAATATTTTGAATCATCAATATAATTTCTTCAAGATACATGAAAATAAATCTATAAATGATATGGTTATTAGATTTAGCCTCCTTGGGCGAGCCAAGAACTAACCCCACAAAGTGAAAAAAAATTTCAGATCGCTCACTGACAAATGACATACAAATAGGACCGTGATTGAAAAAAAAAGACATAAATAGTTTGGATTTTGATGATTTAATTGGTTCACTATTAACCTATGAGATCGGAATTCAAGAAGAAGAAGAATATAATGCTTCCAAAAAGAAAACATTGGCTTTGAAAATAAACGAAAATGAAGAAGTAGTAGACGAAAAAAAGACTCACCCGCTACACAAGAAAACTAGATAAGTATCTCAAGTTGGTGAAAAAGAAAGAGAAGAATGAAAAGCCTACCCAAAGATCATACAAAAATCACAAAGAAGAGATATCTTAGAAAGGTAAAAAGAAAAAAATATGAAGAGTCAAAAGATACAAGTGACTCGTCAAGTTTTTCATGAAGCGTACTTATGCTTAATGGCACACAATGATAATGTAATTTCTAATTCTTCAAATTCAAATTATGACTTATCGAACTCTTCCAAAGAAAATCTTTCTTTATATGTAAATAAAGAACTTTCCTCCCTTACGACACAAGATTGAAAATTTAAAAGAGGAAAAGGATACATGTTTTATGGAAAATGAAAATATAAAAAATGAAATTGAAACTTTGGAAATTATGCATGCACGTGAAATTGTAAAAGTAGCAGAAAAATAATTTTTTGAAAAATTTACAAAATAAGACTATTTCTCATGAAACAAAAAAAACTTAGGGAACATTTTGAAAATAAAAACTCTTATTGGAAGTCTAATCATTCCTATGATAAAAAATCACATATTACATGTTTTGCATGCAGATTTTATGGTCGTTATGCTTATCAATGCAAAGTAAGAAAACCTTTGCAACATGGGATGATATGGGTTCCAAAAGGAACTTTGACTAACAAAATTGGACCCAAAGAAGTTTGGGTACCAAAGTTTAAATGATTATTTTTCAGGTGTGCCTCACACGCAAAGTAAAGGACATATGGAATTGGAAATGTGAACGCACAAAGATTATGATAAAAGTATCATCTATTTTTTATTTCACTCAAAAATTTAAAATTACTATTACTTTGAAAAGAGAGAACATATAAATGAAAATTGGTAATAATGATAGGCGAGCATACTAAATTTTATTTTGACATATCATGGATATAATTGTTGTATCAAAATTTTATGCCATATTTTGATTCTTAATATATTTTTCTTTGTTTCCATTTTACCATTGTAAAATAGTCATAAATTTATTGGGAGTTATTTTTTACATAGGAACTCTCTTTGATGCAATATTTTACATATTTATTATATGACAAAAAGGGGAATAATAATTTTTTTTAAAGAGAATAATATGATTAAGGGGGAGTTACATATGATTTCTTATATGCTTCACATACAAGTTATTCTTTTTTATGAAATAAAAGGAGAAAAAATATAGGAAAAATATGATCTGAATATCACTTTATATGGAGAGTTCTTTACAATTTATACTTATATGAATATCTATCATTGTAAGGAAAGTTGTGTTAGGGGAAGTAAAATTGATTTTACAAAATTTTACAACTTATTTTAAAAATTTTTTGCAATTTATATATTTTTCATATTTTTCAATTTGTCTTCATAAAAGGGGGAAGATTGTTGGATCTAAGTTTTAATTATATATACAATTATATTTTTATCATATTAAAATGTTGAAAAAGTTTAAAGAAAATAGATAACTTTATGCACTATATTTTGATTAAATAATTGACTATGATCTTATTAGATTCTGAATGAATATCAAATGTAGAGAATCTTATTAGCTATCCATAGAATCCCAAATTATCTAATTTGGATAATTTTGTAAAAAGTTATGCTCAAAATAGTGCAGGTCGGTCAACCTGTCGGTCGACAGAATGAACGCCGGTCGAGACAAAACCGGTCGATCGATCATGTATGCCGGTCGACCGATCAATGCATGCACTATCCAAGTTCAATGATGAAACTATACCGGTCGACGCCGAGATGATACCGGTCGATGTACCAGTCCTCCGACCAGCTGCAGGGTCATATAGACCGATGGACCGGTCCATAAATGCGGTCGACCGATCCACTATTGGAATGAACAGTAACAACTACATTTCAACGAAAAAAATATGAAATAAATTCTGAATGAATCAATTACATTTAAATATGAAATAAAAATATGAAATACATTTCAATGGTTCGTTTAGAACCCGATCCCCGATGGGGCCCCGAATTCCCTATATTTTTTGGTGAACTAGAAAAAGTTATGAGCACTACAAGCAATTAAATGAGTTTTTCCAGGTGTCATGTGGATATTAAACTTACATATCCATATTATCCATTTTTTGGCAATTTTGTTGATCTCTATCATGAGAGAAATGCATGAAATAAATATATTATTGGCAGGATTCTCAATGAGGGAAAATCGATCATATACGAATATGCTATATTTTTACAACATAAAAAAAATGAAAAAACAGATACTTCAATGCAGTTCTATATGTACATTACTAATTATCCAGAACAAAACAAACATTGCATATAAGCAAATGATATTATGGGATGATTATGACATGTTATATTAATGCAGAAGGAAACTAAAACATCATGACTGAATTTAATATATTGAGAAATAAACTACAAACTTCTAACTTGAAAACAAAAGCAATGCCACAGTCCAAAATTTTTATCTTCTAGGATTGGGAAGGTCACTAGAATACATTTGAGGAAGAAAAGTTTAAGGATACAATAAGCCATGCAGAATTAGAAATGTTCTAACAATTGTCACTTCTAAATAGAATATAAAGTCATATAAAAGTTACAACAATGATATAACCATTTTAGTCCACAACATGAAGAATCATCTCCATAATTTGAAATCTTCATGCCTTCATCTTCCCTCTTGCAGTCTTGCACAACTTGAACTTTCCTAAAAAAAATACACTTGATAAGTAAATTTTAACAAATAAATGGTGCATGATACTCAAGAAAAATATTGGTAAAGTGATTTTAAAATGATAGATTGAAAACATTATTTTACCACATTCTCTTCCACCTTTCGCAAATTTTCTGCAAAAACAAAAAAAAAGTAACAATGAATATATTTATCGAAGGATTGCAGAAATTATCACAAAGATGATTTGTTTACCATGTTTTTATCTCTAATCATCCACATCTCCATCATCATTAATTGTATAATATTGAGCACTTGCTTTGGAAGAACCTAACAATAAATATAAGATTATGTTAAATTTCAAGAAAAATTGAATCTATATAATGATGCATAGAAAGTTACATTATTTTTTATTGTATTCTTAAACCAATCTTGATAACACATCAATGTCTCAAGTGTGTCTTCTTTTAATGCACTATGATGTTGGCTCAAAACACGACCTCCAATACTAAATGCAGACTCTGATGCAACTGCCGAAATAGGAATGGCTAAAAAATCCCTTGCAATTCTTTGTAAAGTGGGATACTTTACTCAAATTTGTTTTCAGTAACCCAAAATGTCAAATGTTCCATCACTTGATTTGTGAATGATAACTGGCTCCTCTAAATAATTTTCTAATTCTGATTTGAAATTATTCTCTGAAGAAGTTTCTTCTACAAATTGAAAGTAAGCACATTTCCACTTTTGTTTCTTTGGTGAAGAACCCATTTCCATGGCAGATGAGGATGCAAAATCATTGCTAAAGGAAGTATTTTTTTATCATTAGCTTGGTACTCAGGAAGCATATCTTCACGTAATTTTTTGACCTTCAACAGTTCATTGTTGCTTTCACTTCTATATATTCGTGGAAAGAAATAATTCAGTAACTTCATCTTATATCTAGGATCTAAAATAACTCCTATTGCCATCACTCCATTAATCACATTCCAATACTTGTCAAACTTTGAAATCATACATAAAGCCATTACTTTGATGATTTGGCTAGAAGAAGAAAGCCACTCATTAAAAAATAATCTGATTTCACAAACTTTCAGAAAATAAACATTTGTAGTTGGATAATTGGAGCCAGAAAATAACTCAGTTATATTATAAAATACCTCCAATTTTTCACAGATTTCAGAAACCATTTTCCAATTCTCAACATTCGGACAAGAAATAAATTCAGAATCTCATTGCTTTAGCCGATAAAAAACATCCTGATATGGCAATGCAGAAGTCAGCATGAGAAAGGTAGAATTCCATTTAGTCCTACAATCTTGAAAAAGCTTCTTTGTGTATGCAATGTTCAGCTGTCTACATGTATCCTTAAACTTTTCCTCTCTTTTCGGTTGCAACCCAATAACTAACACTCGCTCTAATTTTTAGCAAAGAATCATTAATTGTATGCAAACCATCTTTGACAATTAAATTCAATATGTGAGCACAACATCGCATATGAAACAAGCGTCCTCCCAAAATGAAAGAGGTAGATGGAACTTTGTCAAAAATATATGGAATTATGGCGTCGTTAGTGCTACAATTGTCAACCATTAAAGTTGATAACTTTCGGTCTAAATTCCAATCATATAGGTACTCAATCAAAACACGAGAAAGATTACTTGTAGAATGCGGAGTAGGCACATAAAGAAACCTAAATAATATAAGAATAAAGCGTATTACATTATGAACTTTAAAACAATATAAAACAATATCGAAATTAAGTAGTTAAGTGATTACCTCATGAGCCGATGTTGTAAACTCCAGGTATCATCAATAAAATGAGACGTAAGAGACATATAACCTTTATTCTGATTGCTTGACTTCCACATGTCAGTAGTAATGGCAATTCGACTTGAATTCTTTTCAAAAAGATTTGATGTCTTGATCTTTTCAGCATTGTATAAACACATGATGTCACTCTTTATAGTATTACGTGAAACTACTTTAAACATGGGTTGCAACGCATCACAAAATATCTTAAAGCCAATGTGATCAATAGTTGAAAGAGGATACTCATGTAATGCAATCATATTTGCAAGTTCTTTTCTTGCGACATCGTGATTGAATGAGTAGTTTCCAGCAACAAATGTATTATCATGATCTTCTACAGAATGTGATTCCGCAAGTGTTTTTAGTGTTGATTGCTTTGGACCTCTTACTATACGAAGCTGACACACCCTAATATGATCATGTAAGTACTTTGTTCCATGTTTTGTCTCACCACCAAGCTTTCTTTTACAATATTTGCATATGGCACGAAACTTTCCTTCTATTTTTATTCTGTGGAAGTGTGTCCATGCCCCTGAAGTTAGCCCCTTTTTATTTGGTCTTCCTTGCTCCTTCTCATTTTCTGCCTCTGAACTTTGTCCATTACTCTCATTAAATTGAGATTGAGCATTTTGATTTTGTATTTCCTTTTCTTGGTATGGAGATGCAATTATAACTTGATTGCTTCCTATAGGAGTACTAGCTGATTGATCATCACCTCTCATTTCTACATAAGGGAAAAAAATAGAATAATTAGACCAAGTAAAAATCAATCAATCAATCAATAAAAGTATACACAATTGTAATTTATAAAATATGTACACATGCAATGAACACATGAAGGACAATACTAAATAATTAAATTAAAATTTGACATTCAGTAATATGAGGTTTATATGCCACTACTAATCAAAGGAATAAAAATTTTTTCATGTAACCTCAGTACACGCATTGTTATATATCAATATGCAAAGGCTTTGCTTCTCAATCTCTCTTTTTCTCTCTCTGTATTGCCTTGCAATATAGGGTTGCATGAAGCTACACATGAACTCTCTTCATTACCTTCTCAATGTTGTAGGATTGCATGAATCTAAACATGGGCTCTCTGCATTTCCTTCCTCTCTCCCTAACTCTCGATTTCATGAAGCTACAACTCTCTCTCTCTCTCAATTGCATGAAGGTACACATGGACTTTTAACACTTCAAGCAGCACACTTGCAGTCTCGCTGTAGTGACTAGTGTCACCCAGTTAATGTCTCTTTCACTCTATCCCCCCCTATTTCTAGTGCAGTAGTGCTTGCAAACTCATCCATTTAATGTCGAAGTTTTAACATATTGTGACCTCCAGCGGACCAACACTCGAAGTAACAAAAAATAACTCAAAGAAACAAGTATGCCAAACTCTATACAACTAATAAGTTATAAATACACATTGCAGTCAAACATATTTTGCATTCTCACCCAAAAACAACATAAGTAAATGAAACACAAAAGAACTATCGATCGTGGTAGGAGAGATGAAAAATAGTAAAGGGAAAAAAGAAATATCGTGGGAGATCTGGTGATATCGTGGGAGGTTCGGCGATGTTCCGACGATATTATGGGAGATTCGACGATGTTGTGAGAGATCCGATGATCCGGGGATGAACGAAAGGTGAGGCAATAGGGAGTTTGGGATCAGAATTTTCAGGGAGGCGGGCGTTGTTGTTGGGGACTTAGGGTAAGAAAGTGGATGGCTGAAGCCGCTGGACCAGTGGCAGGAAGATTACGGCTTTAGAGTTAAATCATTAAAAAATAGAATTTTAGTTATAAATCTAATGGCTACAAATAGTTATAGTATGATCCGACACTCAAATTAACATACTACTAATCTAATATATTAAATATACATAAATTTATTTGGGGATCGGGGACCCACGGGGCGGGGGTATTAATCCCCGCCCCGATCCCCGAATCGACTTCGGATGCAATTGTTAACCCATCCCCATCCCCGTAGGGAGAAATTTCCCCGCCAACGGGGACACGAATGGGGAATCCCCACGGGGATCCCCAATCTCCGCGAAAAATTGCCACCCTTAAGCAAAGGCACTGATCCATGCATTGAAGCAAAACTTCAAGAAATCAAAATAAAATCTTTTTCCTTGAATTATAATTTTAAGTTCTCTTTTCTTTCTCTCTTCTCTTCTTGTGAGCTTGTCATTATAAAATAGAAATCATTTGCAGAAAGATTGTGAGAGCTCCTGTCTGAAAGATGTTTCAAATCTTACCTCTTGATCGAGAAAAAAGATTAGCTTCTTAGGAGGAGATGTTGTATTGGCTCGAAGCAGAGAAAATGTGGTTGATGTAAAGAGCGTTGTTCCTTGCTCCATTTGAAATTAAGAAAGAGTTCTAGTGGAATCTTCTGCAGTCTCGAGATTGAGAAGTCGGAGCGGAATAGGCCAAGTTGTGGCCGAACCTCGTTAACAACCACCCATGCATTTTGTGTTTGCTTTCTCCTTCTCATATTATGTTTATGTTCTGAATTGCTTTGATTTAAAAGGATTAACTAATCGATTTTAAGCTTTCGCGATGGTTTTTGTAAAATTGATATTTTTATTGAACACTAATTCCCCCCCTCTTGGTGCTCTTTGGGATCCCACTGCCAAGAGGTGTCACTACTAGAAAAATGCTGATTACCGACGGTCTGGACCGTCGGTAATCCGCCCGAAAATCGTCGGTAACGCAATTACCGACGGTTTTTCAGTCAGAATCGATCCGTCAAAAAAATGCTCGTCGCAAATCAATTTGCGACAGTCGAAAAAAATTCGTCAAAAATATCGACGGTCAGGACCGTCGGAAAAAGTACTGGCGGTTCGAACCATCGAAAGTTTCTGACGGTTGCAACCGCCGAAAAATGCCGGCGGTTCGAACCGTCGAAGTTTCCGACGGTTGCAACCGCCAGAAAATGCCGGCGTTCGAACCATCGAAGTTTTCGACGGTTGCAACTGCCGCAAAAGGCCGGCTGTTGCGACCATCGAAAACTTTCGACGGTCGTCGCAATCATCGATCTTTCGGCGGTCACAACCGTCGAAAAGAATTCTTTAAATATAAAATAATTAGCAGCCGAATCGGGCAGCAGCCAGCCCCGACCGTGACCAAATTCGGCCGTCGGCGCCCGATCCGGGCCCCTGGGGCCGGATCCGACCGCATCCTCCGCCAGGCGGCCGGATCCGAACGCCCGACGACCGAACCGGCCGCTGGGGGCCAGATCCGGCCGCCTGGCGATCGATCCGGCCGCCAGCGGCCTCCGGCCGGAGAGAGAGAGATACGCCGGCGCGGGAGAAGGTCGCCGGTGCGGGAGAGGGTCGCCGGCGCGGGAGGGTCGCCGACGTCCGGTGGTCGCCGGCGCGGGTCGGTAGAGGGAGAGAGAGAGAGAGAGAGGAGAGAAGGGAGAGAGAAAGATGAGGAGGAGAAATGATATATGATATATAAGGGAGAGAGAAAGCGGGAAAAGAAAAAAAAATGGGATAACGAAATTTTAATTACCGACGGCTCCGGCCGTCGAAAACGTAAATATTAACTATTTTTAAAATTACCAACGATTGTGACCGTCGAAAATATATTTAATTATATATAATGTTTATTTTTTATTGTACCGACGATTTGAACCATCGGTAAACGTTACTGACGGTCAAAACCGTCGGTAATTACGACGGTTTGGGCCGTCGCTAGTTATATTAATAAAATACTTCCCATACGATATTATTATATATTTACCGACGGTTACGACCGTTAGAAATTGAGGCGGATTTTGCGACGGATGGATATCTGTCGAAAATATCGACGTTCCTAATCGTCGAAAAATTAAATAATAATATAAAAAATACATAATTTAATTTTTTCATTTCCGACGGTCGTAACCGTCGAACAATCCGTCGAAAAAATTAAATAATAATATAACAAATTACATAATTTATTTTTTCATTTTCGACGGTCCTGACCGTCGAAAAATCCGTCAGAAATTGCGACGGATGGATATCCGTCGAAAATATCAACGTTCCTAATCGTCAAAAAATTAAATAATAATATAAAAAATATATAATTTAATTTTTTTCATTTTCGACGATCGTAATCATCAAAAAATCCGTCGGAAAAATTAAATAATAATATAACAAATTACATAATTTATTTTTTCATTTTCGACGGTCGTGACCGTCGAAAAATGCGACGGATGGATATCCGTTGGAAATATCGACGTTCCTAATCGTCCAAAAATTAAATAATAATATAAATCACTTCCGACGGTCATAACCGTCGAAAAATCCGTCGCAAATTGCGACGGATTTCGAATCGTCGAAAATTGCCCGTCGGAAAATCGTGATTTTCTTGTAGTGTGTTTGACACATTGAAGAAGGCCATGATAGGGGATTCAATGCTAATTGTGTCAGACTATTACTAAATCTTACGAAGTATTGATAGACACTTCTGACTATGCCATGGGAAGAGTTCTTATGGATGATGGACATTTCATGGCGTTCGAGACTTGCAAACTCAATGACATGAAGTGGCGATAAGAGAAGACTATGGTGATCCACTACCTATGAACATGACGATATGATGCAATAATTGATAACAATATATTCTAGCAAGTGCATTAGTCGCTCAAGTAATAAAGTCTAATAAGTAGAGTGTCGAACCCACAAGAAATTAACTTACTTAACTAAACTAATTTCATAGGCTAATAGGAGACAATAAGAATTTAGGTAAAAGATGTGCAAAAAGTAAAAGTACAGAAAAGTAAAGACTAAACCTACATTAATCTAATTTAATCTACTGATGCATAAGGCTTTTGGTGATAAATGAAATTGTATACAAACTAAATTGAACAAATATTACGAGTTAGTTTCTAACGACATGTTAGAGTCTACCAAATTATTGATTTTCGTCTAAGATCAGTCAACCAATCTTAATTCAAATTAGATTAAGAATACTCTGTCAATGATCATAATCTAATCAAATTTGGGATTAAGATGCATTAAAATGTAGCATCTAAATTATTATTACCCATACCATGGTAATGATTAATAGACCGCAGAACTAATATTCCATCAAAGATCATACGAGTTGTGACATGCAATACTTGGACTTAAAAGTCAAAAATAAATTCCACAGAAATCATGCAATAAAAAATAAATACTTCTACAAGAATAATAGCTAACTATAGAAGGCATAATTTCTGAAAAAGAATTAATAATAACATGCATATTTGAAAGAACATTGAAATATAATCGATTATGAAATAAGGTTTAACAATTTGTCTTTATCTATTAAAACTATTACAATGGTCTCAAACAGAAAATAAAACTAAATGATCCAAATTACTAAAGATAAAAAGATGTATCAAGTAAGCAAAAGATCATCCCAACATGAAATAGAACAGAGAATACTCCTAGGAACGCCAATGAACTATTGTTCGGTCCTCGTCTAGAGTCAACCATGCAAAAATATTCTCGGTGAGCTTTGTGAATTCTCTCACATTTTTAGCTTCAAAATTCTAGTTGCAGGCCCTAGCATACTCTCTTATGACTGTAGAAAGCCTCTATTTATATGAGTTTGAGTTGTCACGTGATTGGAGAAAAAAATGAAAACTTTTCTACTCAAAATAAGAAAAATTCGGAGTAGAATCAATTATGAGATTTTGTCCTTGTCAAAATTCAAAATTTGATCCATAATATGTTTTCAAATCGTATTGGGATTATATAGTATGGGTAGGAGTCATTGTGCAATTGAAATTCTTCCAAATCTCTAATCTGTAGTCTGTCATGTGTGGTAACAAATGTTTAACGGCCTAAATAGTGCCTGAATCACATTGGAAATAAGTTTTCACGGCCCGTGAGAGGCTTTTCACGGCCCTTATAGTGTTTGATTCACATAAAATTTGTGGATTTCACGGTCCGTGATAAACTATTCATGGCTATGTCTCGAGCAAAATTTTGAGCAAAAATTGCATTTTAACGACCCATTAATAGTGTTTCACGACCATGTTTCACGATCGGTGAAATAGCTTTCACAGCCCACTCGTGACAACTAATTTCCAACCTTCCACAACTTCACTCTTTTTCATTTTTTGATTCTGATTTAATTTTGATTTGAGCGTGGTTTTCTCCAGTGGCTTCGTAAGTTAGTTTTCTTAATTTATAGATAACAAAATATAATATTTGGATAGATTTTTATTTTTGTAAAATTAATGTAAATAAACTCATAAAATGATGCATATTATTAGAAAATTATTCGAAATAAGATAAATAGAATACTAAATATCTATTGTATTTTGCATGCATCACAATACTACCTCCTCGGGTCATGATTCTACATCAAAAAATAATGTCATGACTAGCTACTTGAAGACGCAGGAGAAACTTTCGTCAAAGCAGACATGATGGCATAATTTTATCGGGAGTTCGACTACATCCTAGAGTTCAAGCCCGCAATACGGATGTTGGCACAAAATTGGAGTCATGAGCTCTTCTCAGGCCAACTTGACTGAGAGGATCAAGAAGAGGTTGAAATCAGATCCCATGACGAATGGAGCAAATAAATGAGGGCAAGATGTGCTAATTTTGGATGGAATGCGGGCTAATCTTCACCAAGGAACGTCACATATACGTTCCATTATTTGACAACCATGCAAGAGTGCCATGACTCCAAATGTGAGGGACATTCAAGCATTCGTTGCACTTTGGCACTCATCGAAGATAACTACTTCTGATCATGGATGGAACATGACGTTGAATTTTATGCGAAGACATGCCTTATTTGCTAGCAACACAAAGAAATCCATCAAACGCCCAACGAAGTTCTGGAGCCCTTGATTGTTCCAAAGCAACCATGGACTTCATCATTGACTTGCCCAAATCTGAAGAGGTAAGTCAATTATGGTGGTTGTGAATTAATTCTCAAAGTATACCATTTCACTGTCAAGTTGTCCAGCAACTAAATTGTTGGAGTTGGTGAATACTTCAGGACCTCTTGTTTCTCACACCGGATTCGTCTACGTGAGCTTAGGAGAATCTGAGTATTACCCAATTACCTGTGCTACTGGCGTACGGACAAAAGGAGGGGTTCGAGGGGCACCGCCCCCCGAGGCTTATTTATAGCTTATTTTCATATGTAATCAGTGTGGCGGCTATAACCTAAAAGATATAGTGAACCCTCTTTGTAGGACGTAGCCCTAATCTCAAGGGGTGAACATGGGTAAATAACGTGTCTTTTTTATGCAATCTCTTTGCGATCTTCTACTCTTGTTCTCGAATTTTCCCATCATAAAGCTGTGAGCCACTTCTCATGCTAGAACGTCGAGCATTCGTGCATGAAGTGGCCGTCGCAACGACCGTCCCAACACGTGAGGCAACTGACGAGCCGCCTCTCGTGCATGGGCGGCCCCCAAGGGTGTGAGGCGGCTGCCAAGATGCCTCTCGGTAGAGGTGACTACCGACAACCGCCCTAGCACGAGAGGCGGCTCACCAGCCGTCTCACACGCTGGGGTAGTTGTCGGGGTCCGCCTCTGCGAGAGGTGGCTTGAACAAACCTTGACGGCCACCTCTCGCACTGGGGCAACCGTCGGTGGTCACCTCTACATGAGAGGCAGCTCGACAACCGCCTCATGCATTGGGGCGACCATCGGGGGCCGCCCATGCGTGAGAGGCTGCTCGCCAACCGCCCCAATGCATGAGGCGTCCGTCGAGGGCTGCCTCCATGTGCCTGGCGGATGGTGAGAATATGACACATAAATTAGGTTAAAGAAGAATATTTATACCTAATCCTAATTAGTCTCTTTTTTATGGTAAAAAGGAAAAAACACCTTATAGTTTTATTTTAGAATAATAAATATTTTTTTGGGTTTTTATCATTTATTTAAGGAAATAAAAAATAATGTAAAAAGATATAAATATGTATATATATAATGTAAATCCTAATCAAAGTTAAATAATTTTTAAAAAGTTATACATACATAAATATAAAAGCAAAGAATTTAATTTATCATCTAAGTAAGGAATAAATAAATACTATCACAAATAAAAAATTATCATCTAAGTATTAACATAAATAAATATTAGAATTTAAAAGATAAGATATTTAGTTTATCATTTATTAACAATATTAAAACTTAAAGTATAATTATAATTTTTCATTTTAAAATAATAAATAATAATGTATTATAATTTTTCATTTTAAAATAATAAATAATAATGTAATATATTTTGTCATTTTAAAATAATAAATAATAATTTATTAAACAATATAGGTGATTAATTAAATCGTACAACTTTTAAGTTCAATGTAAATGAATAACAATTATTAATGTAATTTTATCAGCAAAACATATATGTAAATAAATATATATATGTACTATTAATAATGTTGAAATAATATTTCTTAAATATTAATAAAGTATGAATCATACATTAAGTTCTTATAGAAATTTTACATGTTACTTGTCGCAAATTTGAAAAATGTAACAAATAAATGATGCTGCTTTCAACAATTAGTTATGAAATTTTTGTGGCTAATATTGATTATAAAGAACATAGTTTATTACGAAAATCAAAATTGTGGCAACTAGTGATATTATTTTCAACGAAATAAATCTTCAAAACAATTGTTAAATCATTATTACCATGATATAAATTATTTGTGGCTACAAATTCACTAATATTCACAAAAAATAATAATTATGACTATAAGATATGATTATTACCACCAACTAATATGTTGTGGTTATTAATTTGTGGCTATAAATCTCATTTGTTGTAGTGACCCTTGAAGATGATCTATCCAAACACTAAATAGTTGACAACAATGAATTTTCTTTATGGACAAAAGAAGACAGATTTGTTAGACATAGATGAAAAGTTGCGAGATGCATGAAAGTTTCAATTGACTTAGATCTATTTTTACGCGGATTATATTTTCTAGTTAAGTTCTTAGAACATGATCCTATTATTTGGCATGTTTACAATTGGTTTATCTGATAAATTGAGAAAGAAGACTAGACTACTAGTAGATATCAAGCATGAACATCCGGATTCAATTTTCAGAGTTTGAGGTCAAACTCTTTTGAAAAGAGAGGGACAAATGTAGAAGAGATAAAATGTATTATCTTATTTATTATTATTTTATCTTTTTATATTTTTAAGTTATTTAGATTTTGTTGATTATTATTCTTCTTTTATCTTACTAGATTTTAAATTATTTTAGATATGATTGTAAAATGAATATAAATAGGCATAGGCTCTTTAATTTTTAGACAATTCAATCAATGTCCAATTAAACCTATGTGACTTTCATTCTTAGTGGATTCCAAATTTATCAAGGTATTGATTATGTTTTGAATCATCAACCTCTTTTGGGATTCATCTGAAAGTTGTAAACTCCTCCACTTTATAATCCCACGTTGTGTCATATCTCATATGATTAATATAATTATTTAAATAATAATAATTATTATCAATAATAATGAAATTTAATATATTTTCTTTATTCTTATTATATTTTGATGCAATTTAGCTTAAAATTTGATAGATATATGATTTAATGAGATATAATCTAATGTTTGAGTATGTCATATATATATATATATATGTGTACGTATATATATATATATATATATATATATATTATTAAAAATTATCAATAATAATGAAATTTAATATATTTTCTTTATTCTTATTATGTTTCGATGGAATTTAGCTTAAAATTTGTATGATTTAATGAGATATAATTTAATACTTGAGTATGACAAATTTATTAATATATATATATATATGTGTGTGTGTGTGTATGTATATGTATAATAATTTTTTATTAATAGATAGGATCCTAGGTTTTCTAATCTTATTTTAAGATTTTCGATTTATAGACCTTTTTTTTATTATATGTAAGGTTCTGATCTTTGCAATGATTATGCGGACAAAAATTGTCATGAATAATATGCAATATCACCAAAGTTTATAAACAATACCATGAAACACGTTACGTATTGTCAAAAACCCAATCTTCAATTGAATCTGCATCTCTCACGCTAAAGAAGAACACAGAGGAAATCAAATTGGTGAAGCAGCAATCACGATGATTCCATTCCACGATGAATCATAAACACTTACATTCATCCTTTTGCGCTTTTATATGTAGTTAAAGATAACACTCAAAAAGTTCTAGAAACTGTCTACAACTGCTACAGTAATAACTAACTCCCATAATGGTTTTTCATATACATACGTAACGTTATATTATCCTCTGTTACGCTTGTGTTATTCAACAACCCCCTCAAGTTGGGGACGGTAAGGATTGAACATGCCCAACTTGCCAATTACATGCTCGTGTTGTACGTGACCAAATGACTTGGTGAGAAGATCGGCTAGGGTCCTCGTTGAAACATGAAGCTGAATTAAGGATTGTAGATGATGATCTCGGACAAATTGACAATCCATCTCAACGTGCTTTGTTCGTTCGTGAAATACTAGATTGCGAGTAAGCTGAATTGCAGCTTGACTATCACAAAATACAAAAAGTGACAATTTTAAAGGAATATCAAGTTATGAAAAAAGGTGCTCAAGCCAAATAATCTTTGCTACCAATAAAGCGATGCTTCGATATTCAGATTCTGCACTTGATTTGGAAAGTATAGTTTGCTTCTTTGATTTCCAAGCGATGAATGAACCACTTATCTTAATACAAAACACCGAAATAGATCGATGAGTAAGGGGGCATGCAGCCCAATCTGCAGAAACTTGTCATTATACTAGATTGTTCAGCTGAAAAACATAATCCTGGACCAAGAGATCCTTTGACAGATCTAATGATTTGATAAGCTACTTTTTGATACGATTGTTTGGGCTAAGCATGAATTGACTCAAAAAGCCTAACTGCATATGTGATGTCTGGTCGGGTTTGAGTAAGATATATAAGTCGACCAATTAATTGTTGAAAAGAATGTGGATTTTCTAGCAAAGGATCTATGATACCTATTACCCCATTGATAACAAATGGCAACCATAGGCATAAGATGTCAATTTGATATTTTGCTCAAGAGGTGTAGATGCTGGCTTACAAGCATTGTAACTTATATTTGAAATAAGTTGTAAGGTATCTTTCTTTAGTTAACAAGAATTCCTCTCGACGAATATACAATTTCCATCCCAAGGAAGTATTTGATTTGTCCCGAAGTCCTTGATTTTAAGGACTGGCTAAGATGAATTTTTGGCATGCTGTAATAAAAGTATTGAATTTCCTGTAATTAGTATGTCGTCGACATACACTAAAAGAATAACAATGTCATTGCCAGGTCATTTTGTGAATAAAGTGTAGTCATTTTGCCTTTGATGGAACCTTGATTTAATGAGAATATCAGTGAGTTTGATATTCCATTGGCGAGAAGGTTTAAGTCCATACAAGGACTTAATTAGATGACATACTTTCCCTTCATTATTCTTATCAATCATTATATATATGCCTCCTCATTTAAATATCCATTTAGGAATGCATTATTGACATCCAACTGAAAAATTGGCCAATGTGCAACTGAAGTAAGTACTACTCGAATAGAAATTAATTTTGCTAAAGGCAAAAAAGTATCAGTATAATAAATCCCCTCCATTTGATTATATCCTTTGGCTACTAATCTAGTCTCATATCTTTCAACTTCACCCGTGGTAGTAAGCTTGACTTTATATACCCATTTACAACCAATGGGTATTTTTCTTCAGGCAATTTTACTAATTTCCAGGTGCCATTTGCATCGAGAGTATGGAGTTCATTTTGCATAGCCTCCACCCAAAGAGGATCTTGAGCTTCTTGCTTGTAACTATATGGTTCACCGACAAAGGAAAGAGATACCAGAAATTTTTTATAGTTCTGTGACAACATATCATAGTTGAGATAATTTTCTAGAGGAAAAGAAGTACTTGTCGCATATGATTGAATTAGAGATCACATAGTCTTGATGCCATACAGGTGGTCTTCTAATTCTTTTTTCTTGATTAACAGACAAAACTTTTTCTGAACTAGAGCAACTTTTTGAAGAATTAATTGAAGGAATAAGAACTTCCAACTGTAAACTAGAGGTAGTATCGATTGAATTTCCAAAGACAACTTCTTGAACAACTTGATGATTGGTGGTTGGTAAATCTCACTACTAGAAAAACGCTAATTACCGATGGTCCGAACTGTCGGTAATCAGTCCGAAAACCGTCGGTAACGCAATTACCGATGATTTTTCAGTCGGAATCGATCCGTCGGAAAAATGCTCGTCGCAAACGAATTTGCGACGGTTGAAAAAAATTCGTCAAAAATATCGACGGTTCTGACCGTCGGAACAGTCCCGGCGGTTCGAACCGTCGAAATTTTTCGACGGTTGCAACCGCCAGAAAAGTCCCCGGCGGTTTGAACCGTCGAAATTTTCGACGGTTGCAACCGCCAAAAAAGGCCGGTGGTCCGAACCGTCAAAATTTCCGACGGTTGCAACCGCCGGAAAAGGCCGGCGGTTCGAGCCGTCACAACTTTTTGACGGTCGCAACTGTCGAAACTTTGGACGGGCGTCGCAACCGTCGCAAATAATTTTTTAAATATAAAAAAAATTAGCGGCCGGATCGGGCCGCGGCCGGATCCGGTCGACAGCGGCCTTTGGCCGGAGAGAGAGAGAGACGCCGGCGCGGAGCGGGAGAGAGAAAGAGAGAGAGAGACGCCGACGCGGGAGAGGGTCGCCGGTGCGGGAGAGGGTCGCCGGCGCGGGAGGGTCGCCGGCGTCCGGCGCGGGGGAGGGTCGCTGGCGTCAGGCGCGGGAGAGGGTGCTCGTGGCTGGGAGAGAGAGAGAGAGGAGAGGAGGAAGAGAGAGGAGTGGAGGGAGGAGGGAGAGAGAGAGGAGTGAGGAATATATATAAAGGGAAAAAATGGAAAGAAAGCTGGAAAAGGGAAAAAAAAGTGGGATAACGAAATTTTAATTACCGACGGTTTCGATCGTCGAAAACGTAAATATTAAATATTTTTATAATTACCGACGATTGTGACCGTCGAAAATATATTTAGTTATATATAATGTTATTTTTTATTTTACCGACGGTTTGAACCGTCGGTAATCGTTACCGACGGTCAAAATCGTCGGTAATTGCGACGGTTTGGACCGTCGCTAGTTATATTAATAAAATACTCTTTATATGATATTATTATACATTTACCGACGGTTACGACCTTCGGAAATCGAAAATCGAAAATCTTAAAATAATATCGACGTTCCTAATCGTCTATAAATCGAAAATTAAATAATAATATAATAAATTATATAATTAATCTTTTTATTTTCGACGATCGTGACCATCGGAAAATCCGTCGGAAAAATTTAATAATAATATAAAAAATACATAATTTATTTTTTTTATTTTCGACGGTCGTAACCGTCGAAAAAGTCGTCGGAAATTGCGATGGATGGATATCCGTCGGAAATATCGACGTTCCTAATCGTCGAAAAATTAAATAATAATATAAATTATTTTCGACGGTCATAACCGTCGAAAAATCCGTCGGAAACGGAACCGTCGAAAAATCCGTCGCAAATTGCGACGGATTTAGAACCGTCGAAAATTATCCGTCGGAAAATCGCGATTTTCTTGTAGTGTCTTTAGTATAATCTCCAGGTGGACGAATTATAATAAGATCCGTAATATCACCTCCATTTGATATAGTTGGAAAGGATATATGAGGGAAAACTTCTTTCTTATATTGATCATGCAATTGAAAAGGAAAAAAATGATTCAATAAAGTGTATATCTCTATTAACTGAGAGCAAAGAGTCCAATTCTAGAAGTTTATATCCCTTCTGAGTTTGTGAATAACCAAGCATCACACAAGACTGTGATATGGGTGCAAATTTATCCAAAATTGGCTTATTCAGTTTATAACAAAGACAATAAAAAACTTTTAAGAAACTTAAATTAGGGACATGTTCAAGAATATTTTCAAATATATATATGTTATTTAGAAACTTTAAAGGCATTATGTCAACTAATGTATCTAAAACTAAGACTCTGAAAGTTCTAGATACTAACTATCTACGACTGTTACAATAATAACTAACTCCCATGACGATTTTTCATATATGTACATAACATTACATTATCCTCTATTACGCTCTTATTATTCAACACATATGCTTCACCATAGAGTTTTATAAACAATATTAGGATGTAGTAAGTTTTAGAGTCACAAAAGTTTTTTTTTCAAACTGGATCCATAGAAGATGAGTGGTGCCATACATATGTAATCTTAATACTAAAAAAATTATCCAAGGATTCTACATGCCAATTTCGCTCCATAGGTTGGCAAAAATAGAAGGGCGTCTCTCCCTGCATAAAGAGAAGGGAGATGGAAAGAAGGGGATGAAGAGATGAGAGAAGAGGAAAATAAAGAAAAATATTAATATCTGAAGATTGGAGATGAGATGGATCAATATCTTCATCCTTTTGATTCCTGAAGAAGAATTCGCCCTAGCTCTCATAGGGAAAAAATTCTTAAAAAGTGACCATGATTGGAGATTCCTCATGGAAATATATGAATTCCAAGACTTATTATCACCCCTAATTCAACTGACACACTTTGAGTGGGCATAGTGGCAAGGAAAATAACAAAATCTTTTGATACAACCCTATTGTTTTTATCCAACATTCATTCAAATGAATATAAGATAATTACTCAATAGGATTCATAATTCATGGCTTAGTCGGATCAAACTCAGAAACATTTTAAAAAATTTATGGAGTTGAATAACTCATAGATCAGCACACACTAGAATGAATCGAACAATTTATTATCTAATAAGATTGCTTTCATAATAGGTTGATCGTCCTATCGTCTGTGACGTAAATTAGAGCGCAAAAATAAATTGTATGTGTATGAATGTATTGTGGTAGCTGCAGTATTACCGATGGTAAATTAAATATTAAAATATTAATGTATTGTTATAATATGTTTTATTACATACATACTTACTCTAGTTATACCGAAGGTCAAAATCGTCCGAAGAATCTTTTGCCGTCGGCGACGGACGATTTAGTGTCCGAAAGGATATTTCTCGTTATCGCAAATTTCATTTAAAATTGCGAAGGATTTTGACTATTCTAAAGTTTCGTAGGAAAAAAGTCATTTTCTAGTACTTGGCAACTATTCTACATTTTTATTCATTGTCTTCCCTTTCTTCTTTAATCAGAAACAATCAAACCATTGTTTTTACCATTGATTCACAAGTGGAAAACAAAGCATATACGTCCATCCCTAGAAATCTTATTCACTTTCTGCAATCGCCTTTCCCTGCACCTTAAAGATCGATCATGTACTTACTCTGATCAATCCTGTTCTCTGTTTTTAACTTCGTAGAATTAGTCAAAATGGTGCACACCACCAATCAATATTGTTTTTGTGTAGTCTTCGGAATACAAAATATTTACATGCCACGCAGAGCACTTTGATATTTTTTACCGTGCGTCCTCGGTAGAAGCATCAGAATCCATGACCCTACCATGGAGTCAACTACTATTCTGCGAGACCCTTCCTAGTTTTCTCCTCCATTCTTCTTGACGTGATTTAGATTTTGTAGTTTTAAGCTACGTTGAGGGCCCCTAGTACTTCGTGTCCTGTAGACCGGACTAAAGCCGAAGAAGCTTGATATCTACATGTCATCTCAGCACTGAGATGGCAGCGCTGACAGCTTTTTGGGAACAAGAGACAGCTGCATGCATGAGAAGAAAATAACACAGGCAAAAGCGGAAGCTGGTGATCACAGGAGAAATAGCATGCAGCAAAACACCCATTCTGGGAGAAGTGAAAGATTGCATGCAGATTAAACGTACTGCTGATCAGTTAACACGAGGAAATTTTTTTTCTTCTGCAGTGAACACACGAACACTATTACGTAACAGTGTCAGTGTTCTCCAGAGAAGAAAGAAGAACTAAGCAACACAAATTAGAAGCGTGCAAAGCTACACATGGACATATATATGTAAAATGAAAAACGCAATATCCGGTTAGAAGGGCCAGACATGTTGGTCGATCGTGTTTGTTTCAGTTCGTGAACGTGGAGCTCGAGGATTTGGAGGCGGAGCACTCGTCCTTGAGGCCGGTGCTGCTGGTCGGGAAGAGATCAAGTGTCTTGAGAGGCCTGCAGCATGGCGGAATACTCGGTCCAACATCCATCATCACCATATGCTCGTACCCGAATCCAGAAATTTTCACATTGTGTTCTTCGCATCCTCCTGCCTCTAACTTTTGCAAGAAGTTTAGACCCTGAGCTGAATCCTGTAACATTCCACAGTTCATCAGTTCGCAAATTTTGAATTTTGTTCAGATATATTAACGTGGGGGAGATCTCGTGACTGCAATATTTTCTACTAGCGAGCTCGTATCAAGTAGTAAAATGCTGGGAGATTGCGAGGGTCAACTTTTCGTAGCTTTATATGATGAAGATCCAAATCCAAATCTAGCTCTTAGTGATTTAAGATTCGACCGGACATATCCTTGACAAATTAGGGTTGCATATCGAAAGTCATTGGTTGAATATATGCCATGGAATCACACATATATCAAGCCCTGCAGCTTCCTAGACAAAGCCATATATATGAAGGTGCTCAACTCTTTTTACAATTTACACTGCTGTAAACGCACCTAAAATGCAGCATCTGTGCACACATTTTACCATCTTACCGTGCGATGTGGTGCAGTATTTCAGCTAAATCTGCAGTCTTTTACCTCACTGTTCACGAGTCAATTCATGTATCGTTTACTAGTAGAGTAAGCAGTGTTTGTCATATGTTATCATTAATTGCATGAATGCTTATGAATCAAGACTCCGGATGGGGGAGGAGAGCAGACCTGCTGAAGGAAGTGAGAGGGGACGCCGTTATGGGCAGGGAGAGGAGAGAGAGGAGGAGCCTCCTGCAGGCACTGCAACTGGTGATGAGGGAGAACAGCTGGAAACGAGTGCACCCCTGGGTAGAGAAGCTGGTGGTATCTGCTAAGCCTCCTGCGGAGTTTCTGCCTCTCCCTGGCCTTGTGGTTCTGGAACCAGTAGAAGACGTTCTTCCCTTCGATCCGCCCATAGCGCGAGAGGTGGGCTGTTATCTGCTGTATCTGGGAGGCGTTGGGCGTGCGCACCCCGCTCCTGTACATCTCCTCCAGAATCATCAGCTGCTCTGGTGTCGGACACCACCTTGTCGAAGCAACTTGGGGCATGATATAGATCTCTTTCTTTTGGCTGTAGTAGTCTTTGTATAGTTAGAGTATATTTGGAGTTATATAGGGGGACGGAGACAAATGGAAAGGATGAGGGGAGACGAGAGAGACAAAAGGGATGTGGGAGAACGAGGAGGGAGAAGGAGAAGGGGACCTGTGAGGAAAAAGGTATTGTAGAAGGTAGGGGAACTGGAATGGAAGGGGTGGAGAAAAAGGTGTGGTACTGTCATGCTGATGTTTGTTTCTGATAAGAGGCATTGAATGGAGAATTGAATGGTGTTGCTACTTTCCTTTAATCCCTTTTATTTTTTTACTCGTCTAGTAGTAGTAATCCTATAACTTTCTGAGAGAGAAAAAAAACACACTTTCTGTGTGTGTGTGAGAGAGAGAGAGAGAGGAAGGGAGGGAGAGGGAGAGGGAGAGGGAGAGGGAGAGGAAGAGAGAGGTGTTTGGTTGGTGCAGGCTGTGGGACATTTAAAAGGCAAGGGAATGACACGCTGACAGGCCTTTTTTGTCCAACATTTCAGTTGGGAAGTAAATTATAAGGTGATGATGACGCTCAGGAAACCTTCAAACAGAATTCCAAACCCAACAGTGTAGATGCTCTCTCTCTCCTTCTCCCTCTCTCTCTCTCTTTCTCGTACAATAGCTTAGTTTTTTTGTGCAATCAGCCAGCTTTGTAGACAATAACATGCATACATATCTTCGAGACCACCTCTGACTTATGCCTGCAAAAATGTGCTATGTCAAAGAAAATCCATCATGTTGATGGCGGGTTTCATAAGCAATTTTTAGTGCTTTGATTAAGGGTAAAATAGACTCTGGTAATTTGAGCTTTCCATCATTAGTCGGAGCTGCCATGCACTGAGTTAGATAATCATGCATATTAAAATCAGATGGAGTGGAATGAATGCTTCTTTAACTTTCTTCTTGAATATTATAATTATTGATTGTTCAGAAAGCTTTTCTTATTCCCTTCCTTAGATTCTTTGGAGTTCGCACCACTCTTGTTTTAGCGAAGCTTCACTCAATCGAATTAATGCCAAGTAATTAACTGAACGCCCACGATGTCATTACCTTCAGACTTTATGTCATATATTGTGTTCTCAATACTAATTTGAATCAATGAGAAACAAAAGAGAGAACACTAAATATCATAACTTTACATTGCATAATGTTTGCAACTTGCAAGCTTGGTCAAAGCTTTTAAATATGAGTACTGAAAAGAGAACTTATAAACGTTTATGGAAATTGGATGATTCAATTATATCATGATTAACGAATGCAGTGTTTTAAATTCGTCAAAAAAAAAAAAAAACTCAGAGAGAGAACCAAACAAATATTGTTGGTATAGGTTTCAATGCTTCTGTAAATGCTAGGAAAAAAGTCAGAAAAAGAAGGAAAAGCTCAATACTATTTCAGATTGCCATCAATGTTGAACACTGACTACACCCGAATAGGGTAGATGTGGTTTTGCAATTGGTTGAAGCTGTTTTTAGTTAGCACATGTGGATCAATTAAAACATGCTGGGGAATGGATACTTGTAGCTAGCAGTGATTCTTAAATACCAATTTATGATTTGCATTCATGGCTGGTGATCAGATCATTCAGATTCGCATCTATTGCATTAACCTAACAAAAATGACAAGGGATTCATTAGTAATGAGATTCTCTAGCTACTTGTGTGTCCTCCTGTCTTAAACATGCATCAGGTGCTCGCCTTGCTGCTGTGTATCAGAGTTTGCTAGCAAGAGAGAATAGGGACAAACGCATAGGTACAGACTCCTAAAAATATCATGCTGCATTGCTGCTACAAATGAGTGTAACATGAAGTAGCTGGGTGCATGTTTAGACCTTGCAGCCTACGTGCCATGGCAACTGTTTAGTCGAGCATCATGCTCGAGCCAAGAGAACTGTGCACTCTCCATGCAGATCTATGGGTGCAACATAGCAGTCTACTCTTTTAGTTTCCAGCTGATTATAAGCAGCCTTGATGCAAATGCACATATCACATATTAGATAGTTTTGCAGATGAAGGATTAATTTCCTAAGGAGTCTTTTTATGCATCAAAGCTAACCTAGAATACCACTCTTTATGGCAATGTCAATTTGAGGTGTTTGCTAAGAAAGAATTTTATGGTATTAAAAACAATATGCTATCAGAATGTGGGGTTTTATAGGTGGATATCCACATTCATAGAGAGGAACTCATCTCTCCGGAGATGGGGAAAAATTGATGTTCGAGTTTGATTTGATGGAAGCATGGGAAAAAGAGTTGACCAACATTTTCATTCAAGTACATGTAAAAATAGTCTTTTTTAGTTAGATTCATAAATTTCTTGATAGCCGAGTTGCTCAGTGGATGTAAAGGAAAAGGAAAGCTTTAAGACTAATGGGAGTCACAAAAAAATGGGTGTAGCATCCCAAGGATGGGGCTCTCAGTTTTGTTGTTATATTGTGGTTGACAAGTTGTTGAATAGATTGATAGCTGTATCATCTACACTTCATGTCATGTAAGGAAGATACTTGACAGTATCCGGTCTCATTGGATTTTGGTCAGGCACCTCTCTTATTTCCTGTGCATTTCATTTATCACAAGCTTAATTAATTGGTTGTGCCTCGTTTCAATTTGGGGATGTATTGCTGAGTTGGAAGTAATTCTCCTCTAAATCTCTAACATTTGTATTGTTGAGTTGTAATCCATCCTCCTCTAAATCCCTAACATTGTTTTTTTTTTTCAAATCCAAGCTTGAGGGTTTTCTCTGAGGACTCAAAGAACTTTATCATTTAAATCATATTTTGCATTATATTCATGGATAAGGCTTGCTATTTGATATATGAGGTTTATACTATCCATAGAAAGAGAGGAAAAACATAGCAACAGAATATACTAGAAACACACTACAAGAATCAAGAATTTTAGGAACGGGACTATTGTAGCGGAACTGACCATTTTTTGTTTTTTTTTACATGATGCAACATTTTGTTTATTTCGTTTTTCTTTTTTTTTTCTTATCTCTCATATATTTCTTTTATAAAATAACTTATATAATAAATATAAAATATTTATAATAAAGAAATAACATAATATTAGTTATTATTTGTTATTTCATTAAAATTTTTAATATTCCATTAGATATATTTAATTTTAAAAATGATTTTTTATATTTAAATAATATATATTTTAGCAAATTTTGCCATAAAAAAATTTTAGTTTATAATTTTATTTTTATTTATAATAAAAATTATACTTTATATTTACAATAACTATTTTTAATTTAAAATTCATCAAAACTTAATCCATCACGTTAACTTTTTTTTTCTATCATATCAACTCACTTTCATTCAACTATTCATGTATACTCATTTAGAACTAATCTATCAATTTAATTATTCACCAACTTATTCAAACCCAACCATAATATATTCATAATACGTAGGTATAACACACAAAAGTATACTATGCATTATCAAATCAAGTACATAACTTTTTTTTTCTGTGGAGTAAATTCACTTTGCTTTGACACCAGTTGATGACTCAAAAGTATCAGCTTTGTACAACACGAGTTAGAGATTCATCTAGAAAAATAAGACCAAATATTTTATAAATACATCATTCAAGTTTAGATAAAAATTAATCAAAAGTAAATTTCTTGTAACTCATCAATGGAAACGTTTCATTTGTTAAGAGGTCAACTTATTTTTGTTTAAGATCTCAAGTTTGGTTTTTTTTGTATATAAGAAAGATTTTTTCTGAAATCTGATTCATCATATTTAAATGTATAAGTCCAATACAATTTAGATTGACCAAAGAAAACTAACTCAACCGAGACAAATAAATCTCCAATAAGTCCTCAATAATAATAATAATAATAATAATAATAATAATAATAATAATAATAATAATAATAATAATAATAATAATAATAATAATAATAATAATAACATGCATATAAAACGATGGTACCTAAATCAATATTTTAAATGCTTCAATGATGTCTCCTGATATTTCATAAAAGGAAGGCTGTGTACAAATTTAAATCAAGATTCACGCAGATTTTTGAACTTATTAATTATTTGATTTAGAGGTGTATTTACTTAACACTCAAATTAATCTTTTCTCTTTTCATTAAAATACTATTTATACCATATCACAATCATGACGATTGAAATTAAATCTCTCACTCGATTAATAAAATAGTACACGACACATTTATTTTGTCTACGCCTATATATATATAAGTATCATATAGTTACATTAAACTGACAAATGTCTTCAGGAAAAGGTGAAAAATGCTAATTCGTTACTTGTATGTAAAATAATATATGTTGGAAACAAGGAACTTTTTAGTTCCACACAATTCTTCCACAGGTACAGAGAACTTTTTATCAATTAACCATTCTAAGATCTCTTCTATACGTCTGTTGATTCAAAAGAACCGTACCTTAAATATGAAGCAGTACCAGGAAACCAGGAATTAACATTACTGTCTCTTCGTTCACCTCTCAATTAATAATTGAGATGCTTGTTGGTTAATAATGCCATAGATATATCGTGCCTCTGAACTTTCTACGTTTTTCATGCCATCAAAAGATCAACACGTCAGTCCTTTCCTTCACATGTCCAATAGTACCCCAAGTACTTGGCAGTTCATATATATGCATGGCCAGCTTTAACTTCAATTCCCTCTTTTTTTTCTGATGGCATCTTCAGATTTTTACTGAGTTTGATCCTCTCTTCTCTTGTTTCGATTTTTCAATCTGTTGGTTCCTTCCTTGGAAAACCATCTGTTGATTTCTGGCAAATTAACTGAGAAAATTTGTGAACTGTGAAGCCTATTTAATGTCGTACCAGGCTAGCAATAGTAGTTAATTCTTGCATGTTCACACCCAAGCTTTCCTTTATTAGCTGAACAATCAAAGAAAACATTCTTTTGCATAATCAGATTTATGTTTGAATACAGTTGATAATATCAGTTAAGTACTCTTTCCAATGTGTTATGTGTAACTAAAAAGGATCAGGGAAAAGTAGCTTCAGCAATAAAATTTCAAACAGACACATGACTATACACACACAGTGAGCGGCAACCTAATATTTTACTCTTTAGCATTGATTGGTAGATTTGGTCCAAATTATTAAATATTCTTGATGGCACTGTCTGTTGAAATAGAACCATCTCGGATCACTAGTATATTTGAAAAAAAAAACAAGATTAGGGATCTGCAAGCAAATTCAGCTCTTCCCAGACGTTGCAACATAAATAAGCAGCCATCTCAGTTCACTCAAAAATACAAATTCGATGGCATGCAGCCATGATGAGAGTTGGCCCAAGGTGTACAATAATATATATATATATATATATACTCATAGTGTATCTGAAATGACCACAATTTATATTGTTCGTGAAGAAAGCAGGTCAAGGGTACACTGATATTTATGATCAATGGAGGAGGAATCTGTACATAGTTTTGAACAGTTGTTTCATACAGATGCTAAAAAAAGCTGCCAAAGATGCCTTTTTTTCTCTCTTATTTGCTTCGTTCCTCTTGTCTAGTATGGTTCACGTTACATGACCAGTTGCAATGGCATTTTGCTGTAACGATTTGCAGGCAGCTCTCAGCATCGTAGCACCAATCAATAATAAATAAAATGGTGGGGGGAGCGAAGGAGGCCTAGATGAGGGGCTACGTTATCGTCAGAGGAAGAGAGGCTGCAACAAAGCACACTCTGATGTGACCACACTTCCATCATCTCTTTAAATCATCGTCTCATTCTTCCCTACACGCCAACCGCGTCGCTTTTAATACCTTTTGTAAACTCCGTCCACATTCCAACCACCTCTCCATCATCCCTGTTGCATGCCCATAAAACACTGCTGCCCCCTCCTCCTTCCCCTCCCTTTGTCTTTACCAATAACATTCCATAATTCCAATCCTCTCTCTCTTCCCCTCTCCCCCTCCCCCCCCCCCCCCCCCCCCCCCCCCCTTCTTGAAATGCAGTGATAATGTGATATGACAGTGTGGAGGATCGTCTTACCTGTGAGAAATCCTGTGTGGAGCATATATGGGAATTTTATCCATCAACATGCACTCTGATCGGCGTCTAGTATTATTTTAATAACTTTCTAGACATATGTGTAAGATAAATGGTTGAATGCAAAGGCCCAAGGAACTATATATTGCAGTAGGCACCACTGAGAATTTTATCTACGGAGGAGAAGATATTTTAGTCATTTGCATCAAGCTTCTTCAAAGAATTAGGCGCGCATATATACGAAGTGGGTGATAAATAATTCTTTTTTTTTCTCATGCGCGACGAGGCTGAGCTTTCTATATGACTTGTTGATCAGGTTATGAGAAGGCAACCATTTCATTGGGACCTGCTCAGAGTTCTGAGCACTTGGCAGTAACATGGCTGATGGACGTCGACGTTAGACATGAATCACTGGAGCTCAATAGTAGGGAATCTGAAATTTAAGCCCAACTTACAACAAGAAATTTATAATATATAAATATGAATCAACGTTGCCTCTTGAATTAACACACATATATATATACACACACTCTAAGAAGTTTATAACATAATAATTATATGTCATGTTAAACTATAAATATACAACAACAAACCCTATAAAGAGAATGTTGAGAGACGGATTAATCTTGATTTATAATCCATAAGGTTGAATTAGTTCTCATAACATTATACATCCATTACAAGCATTTTAACTCAAAAACCTTATAACAAAATAAGAAGGTTAACAAGGTCATCATCAACTTATTGACAAGATAATATCCTTAAGTGTTACTTGGTACACTAATGCATCAGGCATGCTTGAATTAGTAACATGTATAAATCACGAGATAAATGTTGAATATATATGGGACATAGTCTTGAGTAAACGTGACGCGTTAAAAATTTGTGAGCCAATTGGTAAAGTGTATAGTATCACATTGAGTATAAAAGTGAATCGTTATGTTACTCTAATATTAGGTGATGCTTTTAAATAAAATCAAACTATTATATATGGTATCAGAGTCACTCGAGCACCATGATGAAGTATGATAACTCAGCGAGCACATTTAGTTCTCTCCAAAGAAGAAAAGAATGCATGAAGGATGTCTTGAATAAGTTCCTTATCACTACAAGAAAATTGAGATTTTTCGACGGACAATTTTCGACGAAAAGAAATCTTTCGCAATTTGCGACGGATTTTGAGACGGATAGCAATTCGTCAAAATTTCTGACGGTCCTGACCGTCGAAAATAAAAAACATAAATTATAAAATTTATTATATTATTTTTTTATTTTTTGATGACTTGAAACATCATAATTTTTGACGCCTCCCTATTCGTCGCAATTTCTGATGATCGAACCCGTCGGTAACCAGAAAAATAATTAAATATTATATAATATATAACATAATTTAATATTAATGTAATTAGTATTTTATTATTATAATTACTGACAGTTCAGACCGTCAAAAGTTTTAACGGTCGGGACCGTCGGTAACGGAAAAAATAATTAAATATTATAATCTTATATATCATAATATATAATATAATTGGTATTTTATTATTATAATTACCGACAGTTCGAACCGTCGAAAGTTTCGATGGTCCGAATTGTCGGTAACCATAAAAATAATTAAATATTATAATCTTATATATCATAATATATAATATAATTAGTATTTTATTATTATAATTATCGATAATTCGGACCGTTGGAAGTTTCGATGGTCCGAATCATCGGTAATCATAAAAATAATTAAATACTATAATCTTATATATCATAATATATGATATAATTAGTATTTTATTATTATAATTACCGAGGACCATCGAAAGTTCTGATGGTCTGGACCATCGATAATAAAAAAATAATATTTTATCATTAAATTTTGTGATAGTCAAAATCATCGGTAATTAAAAAATAATCCCGCCACACTCCCCCGCTTTCTTTTTCTTTTCTAGCTCCCACTCTCTTTTTCCGCCTATTTATTCACGATCTCCATCTCTCCATTATTTTTCCTCTACTCTCTCTCCTCTCTCTCTCTCCATCACGGGCGCGGTCATGTAACTCCTTCTAGGCGATCGGCGCGACGACTTCCATTCCGGGCGATGAAGTTTGGGCGACCATCTCTCTCGCTCGTGGCCGACGACCCTCTCTCACTCTCGGTGGCGGCCTGCGACGGATCTGCCGCTTGGCGGCTTGGATCGACTGCCTCGCAGCGGATTGGTCGCCTGGCGGCCTAGAACGGTCGTGCACAGCTTGGAATGGCTGCGCGCGGCCATTTTTTTTATTATTTTATATGTTATCTCAAAAGGCTTAGGCCGTCGAAAAAATTCACAGTCGTCAAAAGTTTCGATGGTTGCCACTGTCAAAATTTTTTGACCGTTGCGAGCGTCGGTATTTTTCGATGGTTGTGGCCGTTGTAACATTCGATAGTCGTCACCATCTGAATCTTCAAACGGCTACACCCATCTAAACTATCGACGGACATAACTGTTGAAATTTCTGACGATGATGGTCTTTTGCCCGTCGAAAAGCATTTTCGATGAACATTCTTTTGACAAATGGTATCCGTCGAAAAAACCGTCGGAAACTTCATTTTTCGACGGATTTTGCAAAATTTCCAACAGTCGCGACCGTCAGAAAAGTTGATTTTTCTTGTAGTGTATAAGTAATAGGAGAAATGAAATGCTAGTTATATATGAAAATATGACATTGAAAAAAAGTGAGCCAATGGAAAAAAGTGGATGTTATCACGTCGAGTATAGAAGTGAGTCGATACGCTACTCTAATAATAGGTGACACATTTTGACAAAATTGTTTGGGACAAAATTCGAGTATAGAAGTAAGTCGATATGCTGTTCTGATAATAGGTGACACATTTTGACAAAAATGTGTGGGACAAAATTTAAAATGTACAATGTCGCATGCATGCTGATCGAAAATGTAAAAATATACACTAAAATATACATCTCCAAAATCAATTATGGATATAATATGAGTGATAATATCTCACGTGTAAAGAAAATAATTGTATTGTATGAGGTTCATTCTTCTTGAGCTACATCATGTTTTGAAAAATTACAAATAGATTACCCTTAATCACTCACCTAAGGGGCCCCTGCAACATGGATCCCCTCAAAACTATCCAAATAAAATGTAGGTGAAAGATACCAATAAAGATTACAAATGGTACTACTTATATCTCTTCTTTATTTATAATCAATTAAAACGTGCATGACTTTGACCCTTGGTCCAAATCTTATATGAAGTCAACAAAATCTTAACCTTAATCAAATAGAAGATATACTCATAACCAAAAGAGGGGACAATGAGTCTTATAGGTCACTATAAAATATACTCGTAACAAAAAGAAAATAAAAGAGTTTTAGTGTGTGTGTGTGTGTGCATACACTTGTTGGTCCAAAGACCATAATTCTAAGTAATTTGATAATAGCAAACAAGAAAGATGATATGCTACGATCGGTGTGGTGGTGGTCCAAATAGGTTAACTAAATTTTCAAAGAAAAGTCGATATTGATTTTTGCAGACAAAATGGACAACTGGAAGACTTTCGGTCGATCGTTAATTATAGAGAGAAGAGACATCTTTAAATCGGACGACCAAATTATTTTTGATCGACCGTTCAGGGCATCAAATGAAAGAACATGTACAAAATGGATGACCGAAACAATAACATGATGGACCGCTAATTAAAGATAACATAGATATTTTTAAATCGGACGACCAAATCACTTTCGGTCAACTGTTCTGAACAATAAAAGAAAACATACAACATAGACGATCGAAGACGCTGCCGGAACGATTGCTAATTACAGAGCACATTTAAAAACGAGCACATTTAGTTCTCTCCAAAGAAGAAAAGGATGCATGAAGGATGTCTTGAATAAGTTTCATATGTATAAGTCACGAGAGAAATGAGATGCTAGATATATATGAAAATGTGACATTGAAAAAAAATGAGCCAATGGAAAAAGGTGAATGTTATCACGTCGAGTATAGAAGTGAGTCGATACACTACTTTGATAATAGGTGACACATTTTGAGAAAATTGTTTGGGACAAAATTTGAGTATAGAAGTGAGTCAATACACTATTCTGATAATAGGTGACACATTTTGAGAAAATTGTGTGGGACAAAATTTAGAATGTACAATGTTGCATGCATGCTGATCGAAAATGTAAAAATATACACTAAAATATATATATATCTCCAAAATCAATTATGGATATAATATGAGTGATAATATCTCACATGTAAAGAAAATATTGTAATGTATGAGGTTCATTCTTATTGAGCTACATCATGTTTTGAAAAACTACAAATAGATTACCCTTAATCATCCACCTAAGGGGCCCCTGTCCTTGTAAAGAGGTTCAACATGGATCCCCTCAAAACTCTCCAAATAAAATGTACGTGAAAGATGCAAATAAAGATTACAAATGGTACTACTTATATCTCTTCTTTATTTATAATCAATTAAAACGTGCATGACTTGTAATCTTTATTTGCATCTTTCACCTACATTTTATTTGGAGAGTTTTGAGGGGATCCATGTTGAACCTCTTTACAAGGACAGGGGCCCCTTAGGTGGATGATTAAGGGTAATCTATTTGTAGTTTTTCAAAACATGATGTAGCTCAATAAGAATGAACCTCATACATTACAATATTTTCTTTACATGTGAGATATTATCACTCATATTATATCCATAATTGATTTTGGAGATATATATATTTTAGTGTATATTTTTACATTTTCGATCAGCATGCATGCAACATTGTACATTCTAAATTTTGTCCCACACAATTTTCTCAAAATGTGTCACCTATTATCAGAATAGCGTATCGACTCACTTCTATACTCAAATTTTGTCCCAAACAATTTTCTCAAAATGTGTCACCTATTATCAAAGTATATATATATATATATATATATTCTAAAGGTATATTAGGTTGCATACACTTGTTAGTCCAAATACCATATTCTAAATATTTTGATGATAGCAAACAAGGAAGATGATATGCTATGATCGGTTGAAGTGGTGGTCCAAACAGGTTAACTAAATTTTGAAAGAAAAAGTTGATATTGAGTTTTGCAGACAAAACGAACGATTGGAAGACTTTCGGTCAATCATTAATTACAGAGAGAAGAGACGTAGGCCAAGAAGTTGGGCCAAACCTCGTCAACATATTATGCCTTCTTGAGTTTTTGATCATTTTTACCTGCTTTTTATTTGCCTGTAATCGTGTTTTCTAAAAATCAACTTTTACGATTTTCAGTTATAATATTTATATACCAATTCATCCCCTTTTGATGCTTTCGATCTTACAATTGGTATCAGAGCTAAGTTTCTCTTATTTTAAAGATTTAAACATCTTTTGAACTATGGCATCAAACAAATTTATTTTGGGTGAAGGTCAATCCACAAATCGTCCTTCACTTTTTAATGTTTCAAATTTTGCCTATTGAGAAATTAGAATACAATCTTATGTATGCTCTATTGATATTGACATTTGGGATATAATTGAAAATAAATTTGATTTGCATGGAAAACCACCTTTGGTCTATACCGAAGGTGAGAGATTACTTGTGAAGTTAGATTGAAAAGCAAAAAATCATTTTTTTATTTTAGATGCAACGAAATTTAATCGTGTTTCTAATTGTCGAAGTGCTTGTGAAATATGGAGAAAACTTATCATTACAAATGAAGATATTGATAAGGTTAACAAATCTAGACTAAACATTTTGAATCATCAATATGATTCATTTAAGATGTATGAAAATAAATCCATAAATAAAATGGTTGTACGTTTTAATAATATTATGAATGGTTTAGCATTCTTGGGCGAGCCACGGACTAACTCTAAAAAAGTTAAAAAATTTCTCAAATCCCTTTTTTGAAGTGGTACATGAAAACAACCGTGATTGAAGAGAATGACTTAAACAAGTTAGATTTGATGATCATAGGGTCTCTCTTGACCTATGGGATTGGCATCAAGGAAGATGAAGAGACAAACATTTTTAAAAAGAAGACCTTGACTTTGAAAGCAAGGATGGATGAAGGTGAAACGAATGAAGAAGATGAAGATCTAGATGAAAATAACTAAGCCTTGAACGCCAAAAAGCTTGACAAATATCATAGGGTTGCCAAGCAAAAGAAGAAGAACAACTTCTCCAAAAAAAAGATCATCAACAAACAAAAACCAAATAACTTGATTTGAATGTAAGAAGGTTGGACATTATAAGAATTAGTGTCCAAATCTAACTAAGAAAGAAAATGAGGGAGAAAACTCAAAGAAGAAAAGAAAAGCTTTTCAAGCCACTTGAGATAAAAGTGAAGATGAAGAGAATGACTTTAACACCTCCTCAAGTGACGCAAATACCCATGAGGTATCTAACTCATCTGAATATAGTGATAGCGAATTTTTTGATATGTATAATGAATTTAGAATTCTTATAAATAAATATATATGCCTTAAAAAGAAATATGATGATTTGAAAGTATAATTTGAAAAGTTGAAAAATCAACATGATCTCAAAGTATGTGAAAATTGCAACTTATTAGATGATGAGAACTCTAGTTTAGAATTTATGATTGAAGCTTTAAAAATGGAAAATAATATTTTGAAATTATCTTGTGAAAAATAAACTTGTAGTGTTAAATCTTTGAAAATTGAAAATCATGTTTTAAAAGGAGAACTTGAAAAACTTGCAAATGGTGGAATAATGCTAGATGCAATGCTATCGACACAATGAAGACCTTTTAATAAAAATGGACTTGATTTTAACTCATTTTATACTCATTTCATTGTGGCTACGAAGAACATTATTCTTATGAATGAAAATTTTAAAAATGGATAAATAGTGGTATGAAGAAGTTTTGGATCCCCAAAAGGACCATATCTAATCAAAATAGACCAAAGCAAGTTTTGATATCAAAAGGATGGGAATCTTAATATCTTTCACGTAGGGAACTCCAAAGTACAATGAAGATAAATGATATTTGGATAGTGAATGTTCAAGACATATGATCGGTGATCCATCAAATTTCATTACCTTAGAAAAGAAAAATGGAGGAAAAGTCACATTTAGAGATAATAGTAAAGGAAGAGTGGTTAATATAGATAATATTGGTAAAAATGATAAAGTATACTTAGAGAATATTTGGCTAGTTGAAAACTTAAAACATAATTCAATTAGCATAAGTCAATTATATGATAAAAAAATATTTAGTAATATTTGAAAATTATAAATGCTTGATTCTAAATGAAAACAAGAATGTTCTACATATGAGTTTTAGATATAATAATGTTTATAAAATTAATTTTGAAAACTTGAAAAATGAAAAATTTCTTAGTGTTATACAAAATGATAAAATCCTTTGGCATAGAAGATTAGGACATGTGAATTTTAAATAGTTAAATACATTTTCAAGTCTTGAATTAGTTAGAAGTTTGCCATTAAATTTGAGAAAAAATACTGTTTGTGATTCATGTCTTAAATTATTAATACACATAGGTCTCTAGAACTTTTACATCTTGACTTATTTGGACCTATTAATATAATAAGTTTAGGAAGAAAGAAATATGTATTTGTGATTGTTGATGACTTCTCTTATTTTACTTAGACTATCTTTCTCACAAGTAAATATGAAATTATAAGCATATTTTCTAAACTTGTAAAAAGAATACAAAATGAACTTGATTAAAAATTACAAAAAATAGAAGTGACCATGGAAGAAAATTACAAATTTAAATTATTTTGTAAAGAAAATAAAATTACACATAATTTTTCTACTCATAGCACACCTCAACAAAATGGAGTAGTGGAAAGAAAAAAATAGAACTATTCAATAAATAGCTAGCACAATGTTAAATGAGGTAATTTATCTAAGTACTTTTGGGCGGAGACCGTGAACACATCATGTCATGTTTTAAATAGAAGTTTACTTAGACTTCTTGAAAAGAAAATATGTTTTGAAGCTTTATATGGAAAAATGTCAAATATTTTATATTTCAAAGTTTTTTGTTGTAAATGTTATATCTTGAATAGCAAAGATAAATTAAACAAATTTGATGCAAAATATGATGATGGTGTATTTCTTCGCTACTATAGTACAAGTAAAGCATATAAAGTGCATAATAAAAGAATATTAGTTGTTGAAGAATCTATCAATGTTAAATTTAATGAAGCTCATGATTTTTTTATGAGCAAGCAAGTGATAATGATGATGACGGAGAAATAGTTGAGGTGCAAAGACATCTTGAAGATGTACAAATTTAAAATGAAAGTTTGGAAGAAGTGAGAATGGATACTTCAAATGTGGAACAAATGAAAGAACCACAAGTGGAAGATAATTAAATTATTCTAAGAAATTGAAAACATACATCATCACATTCACTTAGTAATATAAATAAAGGTAAAAGACTAGACATTCCTTGAAAAATTGTGTGCATTTTTGGCATTTCACTACAAGAAAACCGCTGAATAGTGATGCTATTGTAGCGTTAATGCGTGTTTGGAAATAATAGTGTCTCATTCGCGTCGACTTAGCGTAAAAAATATGAGACGTCTAGAATCAGTAGCTAATAGCGTCACCGTAGCGCCAAAGTAGACAGAGACGCAACTAGCGTCAATTGTTGATGCTACTCAGACATTAAGATGATGTGAAAAGTGTTATCGCGAGCAGTCGAGTTGCATCTCTATTGAAAAGCTCGACCTGTAGTAACCATAATTGAAAGAAAGTAACAAACTTGTGCTATTATTATATTTAATTTATAAAGTTAGAAACACATAATTTTATAAATTATTAGAAGAACTAAAGGATTCATTTGCTTGTTTCGTATTTTGATTCATTTTCATCATCTTCGTTGTCGTTACTATAATCTTGATTCGAGTTGTCGTTAATGAAATTGTCAACGTTCACTTCTAAGAGGTCATTTGAATTGAACTCATCCATTGACTCAATGTCATCGACTAATTGAATATTCTCAACTTCATCAACTACATCAATCGTCTCATTCACTCGATCTTCTTGAGAGTAAATCATCTACGGGCACATCATTGTATATGGATTTTGTTTCATGATCATCTACCATTGTTTGTGCTAAGAATAGTCTACTTTTTACTTTGCATGACGCCCACCATTCATCTTTGGTTTTTTTTTCAATGGATACCTAGTGTAGTGTGCTTGTTTTGGCAACACGAATGGATCGTATGACTGAAGTCTCGATCGAGGGTTAATATTAACCAATTTAAACTTTTGATTGATCCAAACTCCTTTCTCTGGATCGAACCAACGACATTTTAGCACCATGACTTTGTTTATTTTTCCAAAATAAGACAACTCTATGATGTCTTTTATAATGTCGTAGTAATCGAAGTCGTCGTCCCCGTACATGCTTCCTAGAACACATATGATGCTATTAACAATTTAATGTTGTCAACTATATTCTTTTGTATGAAATCTATATCCATTAACTATGACGTCACAATAGCTAAAAACTTATTTTTTCGGTCCATGACCTAATCTCGAATATTTAAATCTGTGACTGAGCCATTAATAACCTACAAGAAAAATAACTAAAATTTCATTAAAAGTTATAAATGATAGTAATAATTATGAACAATCGGAAAGAATTCTCACTTCACATCTCAACCAATCGACAAAATATTCATCTCATAGTTTCAATAATTCATCGTCTGAAATAAAAAAATTGATTTCTCATTGTAATTCTTCAAATTTGCTAAATTTATAATTGTCAATTAACGAAATCACATAGCAATAATTAATTTAGAAATTTATAACATATTATAATAAATTATCTTACTCGAGATACTATGTCACCTCGCTTTTACAATATGTAAAGACATAATTCTCAACAACGATGAAATTTCTGTCACTCAAGACAACTTTGCGTCATGTACCAAGAAGCCGGCATGGGTACTAGAAGATGGATAAAGTATTTATGTTAACTTTTCTTTCACCATTGTCATAGTTTCTTGGACCCCTGTGTCATGTCCTTACGCTTCGGATACGAAACACCAGACGTGCGGCATGACGAACCCTGCTCGGTCGCCGATCAGCCCTCGTTTGGACGTGCCTTGGACCCCGGCCATACACGCTCCGGATGCACAATGAAACACCCGCCCAGGAAGAAGAGAGGGAGGCTAAGAGTTTAGAGAAAAACTAGAGAATATTATTGAGCAATCTCAAATTGTCCAGGATGGTCTTATAAGCCTTGATTACATGTCCGTTTATAGTGCCCAAGAGAAACAACTCCTAGTCTAAGTTAAGGACTTAATCCTATTAGGCATGCAAGCCCTTCTCTAGAAAAACCTCCTTGGAGTAGGAGTAGAAATCCAGCATCTTGAAGTCCCTGAAGAATTGGCCCTGTCAAAGTCCATCTTGAAGACAAACTGGCCAGGCTGCCCTCCTGGCGCCCTGCCATGTCCGGGGCGTGCCCCAGGTGCGCCCGCCGGGACAAGTCCTAGTCCTACTAGGACTAGGACTGTTTTTAGGACTAGGACTATTTTCCTGTGGCCTCTCCCCATCTTCAGTCCTCCTATGATTAGGACTTCATCTCCAAGTGACCCTCGATCCAGAAGGAAGCTCCGTCCGTGCCCAAGTCCTACTCAACCTAGGAGAGGTCCGAATTCCTATTCCTACTAGGAGTAGGAATCCTTCCGATCCTGCACTTCCCCACGCGCTCGTCCTCCTACTCACGATAGGAGTCCAAGTCTTCACCTCCAGAAGCTCCTCCCTCCTCGTTGGACCTTCGGAGTGTTGGACGACTCCTATTCCTACTAGGAGTAGGAATCGCCCCGGCCGCGCCCGCCTCCTCGCGCGCGTGGCCACGCCCGCTCGGGGCGTGCCCTTAGTGGGCAGAAGTGACATCCTCCCCCACCGAAGTTGTTGCCGTCCCCGGCAACTCCGGTGCGCCTCTTGAACTTGTCGGTGTGCTCATGTCGTTCACCAATTCTCGTGTCTCCATTTCACGCCCAGAGTCTTCTGCATCCCCGTAGAATCTCTTTAGCATGCTCACGTGAAACACTGAATGGATCTGCCGCAGTTCTTTGGGAAGATCCACCTTGTAGGCCACCGTGCCTACTCGCTTGGTGATGACGAAGGGACCCTCGTACCTTCTCAACAACCCTTGGTGCAGGTTCCTAAGTGCTTGGAACTGACGCGTTCGTAACTTCACAAGAACCCTGTCTCTCACCTGGAACTCGACATGCCTCCGCTTCTGATCAACGAACTTTTTCATTTTGCGCACCGTTTTATCCAAGATGGCCCTCGACGCCTCGAGGTTGTCCTGCCAACCACGCGCCACATGATACGTCGCCGGACACTTTCCCGCGTACCTGGCCACTAGTCCTGCAGGTGTCACTGCTATCTCCCAGTGACCATCTCGAATGCGCTTTGTTGCGTCGCCTCGCTCTTCTGCATGTTGTACGAAAATTGTACAACGTCCAAGAGCTTGGCCTTATCCTCCTGATTGGCTGCAACAAAGTGCCTTAGGTAGATTTCCAGAAGATGGTTGGCCCGCTCCGTTTGGCCATCCGTCTGGGAGTGGAAAACTGTCGAGAAGCGCAGCTCCGTCCCCAGGAGCCGGAAGAACTCCCTCCAGAAGTGACCCGTGAACCTCAGATCACGGTCACTGACAATGATCTCAGGTGCGCCCTAGTATTTTACTACATGCTTGACAAACAAGCGGGCGACCTCTTCCGCCAAGCAATGCTTTGGAGCCGGGATGAAAGTCCCATACTTTGAAAACTTGTCGATCACCACCATGATCGATCCCGCTCCCCAGATTTAGGCAAGGCTGAGATGAAGTCCATGGTCACCATCTGCCATGGACGCTCCAGTACTGACAAGGGTTCCAGCAACCCTGCCGGCTTCTTCTGCTCAAGTTTGTCCTGCTGACACTTGAGACATGTCCTCACATATGCCTCGACATCCTCTGTCATCTGAGGCCAGAAGTAGGAGTCCTCAACCAACGCCAAGGTATGAGCCGCTCCCGGGTGGACCGCCCACCTCGAGTCATGACAGTCCTTCAATATCGACCGTCGAAGACCCTCCCATCGTGGCACGTACAACCGACGTCCCACTGTGAACAACAGCCCATCTTCTGTCCAGAATCGTCGTGACTTGCCCTCCTCGACAAGTCGAAGCATCTCCAGAGCCTTAGGATCCTGCTTTAATCCCTCCCGGATGTGATCCTTGAAGTCCATACGAATGGCACTTATCATCGCAAGCTGCGCCTTACGACTTAGGGCATCGGCCACCACGTTGGTCCACCCCGTCTTGTATTCCAAGACGTAATCGAACTCCGCCAAGAAGTCCTGCCATCGTGCCTGCTTCGGGCTTAGTTTCTTCTGATTCTGAAAGTAAGATGTTGCTACGTTGTCCGTCTTCACAACGAATGCGCTCACAAGAAGATAATGCCTCCACGTGCGCAAGCAGTGCAGCACCGCGGTCATCTCCTTATCATGGATCGGATATCGTTGCTCAGCCTCGTTAAGCTTCCGGCTCTCGAAGGCCACTGGGTGTCCTTCCTGCATGAGGACCCCACCCAATGCGAAGTCGGAAGCGTCCGTTTGCACCTCAAATGGCTTCCCATAGTCGGGTAGACGCAAGCACGGCTCCTCCGCCACTGCGTTCTTCAGACTACAAATGTCTCAACGCATTTCTCTGACCATACCCACTTCGTGTTCTTCTTCAGAAGGTCGGTGAGGGGCGCAGTCCGTCGCGAGTATCCCTCGATGAACCTTCTGTAGTAGTTGGCGAGTCCCAAGAATGATCGCATCTCCGGAACGTTCGTTGGCGGCTCCCAGTCGAGAATAGCTTGGACCTTCCCCTTGTCCATGTTGATCTTCCCGACTTTAATATGGTGCCCAAGGAACATCACTTTCGGTTGGGCGAACGAGCATTTCTCCAAGTTGACAAATAGCTCGTTCTCACGCAGCAGCCTGAACACCTCCCCGAGATGCTCCACATGCTCTGCCAGCGTCTCCGAGTATACCACTATATTGTCCAAGTACACCACCATGCACTTGTCCAATAGTGGGTGAAAGATCTTGTTCATCATCGTACAAAAGGTCGCCGGTGCATTCGTGAGGCCGAAGGGCATCACCAAGAACTTGTATGATCCGTACCGCGTCACACACGTCGTCTTGTCTTCATCCCCTTTCACAATCCTCACCTGCCAGTACCCCGACCTCAAGTCCAATTTGGAGAAGAACCTCGCTTTTCCGAGTCGGTCGAAGAGATCTCGGATCAGCGGGATCGTGTACTTGTTCCGCACGGTGATCTTGTTGAGTGCCCTGTAGTCGATGCACATCCGCATCGACCCATCCTGCTTCCTCTGAAATAGGACCGGCGCCACATACGGTGCCTTCGAAGGCCTGATGAACCCAGCTTTCAGCAACTCGTTCAGCTATTTTCGAAGCTCCTCCAGCTCTGGAGGTGCCATGCGATACGGCCTCATAGCCGGAGGCTTCGCACCTGGCACCAGGTCGATGGCGTGATCGATATCTCGGCGAGGAGGAAGTCTGCTCGACAGCTCTGGCGGCATTACATCCTTATACTGCTCCAGAAGCCTTTCCACTTCCTCTGGGACGCCTTGAACCTTGAGCCCGGTCTCGTTGAGCTTCAAGGCAGCCAAGTAGGTGACCTCCTTCCGACGTATGCCCTTGTCAAGTTGCATCGTCGAAAGCATCTTGGACTTCACGCTGGCCCTCATCGTGGCAACTTCATGCGAAGCTTCCTGAGATAGCAAATGAATCCCCTCCTGGGAAAGTCTCACCTCACGGAACGTATCCATGAACTCCATGCCCAGGACGAACCGATGCTCGTCCATGTTGACGATCATCATGGTGATCGCTCCTTCCCACTCCCCCACCTTCGCATGGATATCCTTGGCCGTACCAAGGATTGGCTAAGAGGCCGCGTTCACGGTCTTGATCAGGCCTGGCTCCTTGACATACCGTATGCCAAGTCGTGCCGCTTCTCTTGAATCCATGAAGTTGTGCGTGGCTCCAGTATCTACCAGAGCGATCGAAGTGTGGCCTCACTGCGACCTCCACGAATATCAGGCCCTTCGCGGTCTTCTTCACTTCCTTCATCGGGAGCGTTGCGACAGCAGTCGTCAGCACCATTATAGACCCCATGTGTGCAGCGCCTTGCTCGGTGTCCACGGCAGATGCCATGGTCGAGAGCCCCTTCTTTGTGTCGCACTCCCTCGCGTAGTGCGGCCCTCCACAGAGGAAGCATCTGATCATTTTCTTGGCATCTCCCTTCGATGTCGTCGCCTTCTTCTCTTGCTTATCGTTCTTCTTGCCACCTGATCGGGCTCCGTCCTTCCTGGACCTGCCCTGATCCTTAGCACCCGCACTAGGATCTCGATTTGCTGAAAACTCCACCAAAGCTTCAGCAGCGACCAATGCTCCGTTCATGGTCGTTATCTTCTGACGTCTCAACTCCTGAGCCGCCCATGGTTTCAACCCTCTCAGGAAGAAGAACAACCATGTTGACTCCTCCATGCTCCCGGGCATTTCCAACATAAGTGGTTGGAACTTTTCGATATATTCCTTAACGGAACCCGTTTGCTTGAGAGAGGTCAGCTTATTCATAGCCACTTCTTGTGCATTGCCGGGGTAGAATTGCTTCTTCAACTCCACCTTGAAGTCTGCCCAAGACTCTATCGGAGTCTCGTCTCCTTTCTCCATCCGACGCCACCACAAGAGCGCACCATCCACCAGGTAGCGCACGACCATGTCGATCTGGTCCTTCTCGGCCACGATCTTACTCGTCTTGAAACCCTTTTCAAGACACCAAAGAAAATCATCGATGGTCGTCGTCTCCCGCACACCATCATATTTCTTCGGTTCCGGTCCCAAGAACTTGGGCACCGGGGTCTTCGATCGCAGCCCTCCTGCATCGAAGAGAAGACCTTTGAGCAGCAACAAATCTATCTCCATGGCCTTCCACCTTGCATCCATAGCCTCCTCTATGGCTGCAACGCGGCTGGACAACTCCTGGTGTAAGGCTCCTCCTTGCTCCAGTGCCAAGCTGTGTTCTCCTGCCGCGGCTTCCAAGATACGGACCGCCTCGTCCGTTTCCTGAAGACTTCGTTCCAGCGCCTCCATATTCTTCTCAATATGGTTGCCGGGTCGTGTCCTCAGCTTCCATCGAACGGCCTTTGCTCGAAGCACCTTCTTCTCCTGACATAGTCAAAACCTAAGCTCTGATACCACGTTGTCACGCCCTTATGTTTTAGATACGAAACACCAGACGTGGGCCACGACGAACCCTGCTCGGTCGCCGATCAGCCCTCGTTTGGACGTGCCTTGGACCCCGGCCGTACACGCCCCGGATGCACAACGGAACACCCGCCCAGGAAGAAGAGAGGGAGGCTAAGAGTTTAGAGGAAAACTAAAGAATATTATTGAGCAATCTCAGATTGTCTAGGATTGTCTTACAAGCCTTGATTACATGTCCTTTTATAGTGCTCAAGAGAAACAACTCCTAATCTAAGTTAAGGACCTAATCCTATTAAGCATACAAGCCCTTCTCTAGAAAAACCTCCTTGGAGTAGGAGTAGAAATCCAGCATCTTGAAGTCCCTGAAGAATTCGGCCCCTTCAAAGTCCATCTTGAAGACAAACTGGCCAGGCCGCCCTCCTGGCGCCTTGCCATGTCCAGGGCGCGCCTCAGGTGCGCCCGCCGGGACAAGTCCTAGTCCTACTAGGACTAGGACTATTTTCCTGTGGCCTCTCCCCATCTTCAGTCCTCCTATGATTAGGACTTCATCTCCAAGTGACCCTCGATCCAGAAGGAAACTCCATCCGCGCCCAACTCCTACTCGACCTAGGAGAGGTCTAAATTTCTATTCCTACTAGGAGTAGAAATCCTTCCGATCATGCACTTCTCCACGCGCTCATCCTCCTACTCACGATAGGAGTCCAAGTCTTCACCTCCAGAAGCTCCTCCTTCCTCGTTGGACCTTCGGAGTGTTGGACGACTCGTATTCCTATTAGGAGTAGGAATCGCCCCGGCCGCGCCCGCCTCCTTGCTCGCGTGGCCATGCCCGCTCGGGGCGTGCCCTTAGTGCGCAGAAGTGACACCTGGGTGTGTCGTAATTGTATGTGTAGCTCAAAGTATTTTGAAGTGAAATTTGATACCTCCTCAATGAAATATGCTTCACCTTATTCTTCGCCTTTCTTTTCACATATAACATGCACCTTTTGAAAGAATGCATTAATCGATATTGATCCGAGCCTGCAACTTTTGTTTTATATGGAAGATGTACAATCAAGTGCTCCATCACATTAAAAAAAAGAAGGTGAAAATATCTTTTCAGTCTTGCACACAATAATCAGAATAGAAGACAATGGTGATGTACAAAGCTCTTTAAAGAACACTGTTAAAACTTCCCAAATGATCTTTGGCAAAAGTTTTTTAAAAGCAATCAGAAATAACCTTTGCATAAAAAATATGACAATCATGAATCTCCATCCCATATATTTTCCCATTTTCCAAGTTAAAATAACGAGATATGTTTGATACATATCCGTCAAAAAATTTCAATTGCTTGACTCATTCAAAAGCCACTTTTTTATCATTGGGCAACTCCCAAAAAATACTTCTTTTCTCTCACTTCCAAACTCAATTTGCTTGTAAGAACTAGCCTTCAACCCGAATGAAACTTGATTATTTTGTTGACATGCTCTAGTACTTCTTGTCCCGAAATGACTTGGAGGCAATGTGTACTCAGTTGCATTCTTTTTAAATGAGTTTCGATCACGACACATCAAATTCTCCATTGGCAAAAACATCCTGTGACAATCAAATAAACATACCTTTCTATTGTTTTTCAAGTAAAATGATTTTGTATCCTTTTCACATATGGGGCAAGCAAGTTTACATTTTGTGCTCCAATCACTTAACATTCCATATGCTGAAAAATCACTTATGGTCCACATTAATGCAACTTTCATTATGAAATTTTGCTTCTTAGATTTGTCATAAGTAAGCACACCATCCGCCCACAACATGTTGAGTTCATCAATCAAAGGTCTTAAGTAAATATCTAAACTTTTACTTGGCAATCGAGGATATGAGAATGTGTAAGCAATATGTCGTATCATCTCATACATATATTTGGAGGCAAATTATGAATTGTGATAAAAAATGGCCAACAAGAATAAGTAGTGCCTGATGTGCCAAAATGGTTGAACCCATTAGTACAAAGTCTTAATCTAATATTATGTGATTCTGCTGAAAAAGCCAGATAAAGTGCATCAAATAATTTCCTTTGTGTCACCTCGTGAATGATGCTATTTTCTCAAAAAGAAATAACCGTTGCAATCTTGGAACTATGGGAAAGTATCTTAACATTGCATTTGCCACATTCTTTTTCAAAATTTGAGAATTCTTTCTCGTCTTGTATCCGATCTCGTCACAAATAGAACAACTAAGAAGTGAGTTACTTTTCTTGTAATACAACATACAATGATTGCGACATACATCAATCTTTTGATATTCCAAACTTAAATTTCTCATCAATCTTTTGCATTTGTATAAAGTTTTCGGTAACTTTTTTATACCGAAAGCATACTCTTGATAATGGCAATCATCCGGTCAAAATAACTTTCGCTCATATTAAATTTTGATTTTAAGTTCATAAGTTGTGCTACTGCAGAAAGTGTACTTTGCTTCACACATCCAACTCATAAAGGTTCGTCGGCTTCTTTGAGAATGTTATAAAACTTAGAAGCCGAAGGATTCAGATCTTCTTCAATAAATGTTTCGTCAGTATTTTTTGCTTCCATTGCATCTGGTATCATGTCCCTATATGGATTGCTAGTCTCGTTCACATTGGTATCTATGTTACATCAACTATTATCTCTTTATTCCATCTTTTTTCGCCATAAAAGAATCAATTTGTGTACTTTAATAAGAAATCATTGTAATATAAATCATTCGACACATCATATTTTAGTTTCCATTAATAATATTTGCATTTCCGGCTTGAGCATAAGATTTCATCACAAAAAAGCAGCACCTTCATTTCCATATGCCACCTTAATAAATTCATCAACACCATCCTTATATTATTTTGTTATAACATCACGTTTATCCTTCAAACGATGAATCTAGCTACGATACGACTTTGTCATTTTTATAATGGACAACATTAAGGCATATGTCAATAAATTCTTACTGATCAATTAATTATCATATTATGGTATCTTTTTTTAATATTCTCATTTTATTAACCAAGAATGTTGATCTACATTCTTGTCAACTAAAATGAGAACATGATCTAGGAGACCAAAATTTGATAATAAAATTGATCAGTATTTGATTTCAAGTTGAATCTCAACGAATATAGATTTGATGCATAATTAAGAATAATATAGTTAGTTTGTTCATTTAATTTTCAAGTCACAATGTTCATCTAGTTGGAAGCATAAATTTAAGAAATAATATAGTTTGTTTATTCAACTATTTTTCAAGTCACAATGTTCATATAGTTCGAAGCAGAGTTAAGAACAATACAATTTGTTTGTTCATCTATTTTTTAAATCATGATGTTGATCTAGTTGGAAGCATAATTAATAACAATATAATTTGTTTGTTTATCTATTTTTCAAGTCACAATGTTCATTTAGATTGAGGCATAATTAAGAATATAATCGAACTAAATTCTTTTCAAGTTAACAAAAAATCAGCCACAATCAAATAGTATTCTTCAATTAACAAAAAGGGACTTACTACACAGCGTGTTGAGAGGATGTCGAAGGCGGCGAAGGAGGATTAGAAGCGATGTTCGACAGTTGTGTCCAAGTAAGGCAGCAGAGGAGAGCAACGGGATCGAAGGAGGGCGGCGTCAAGCATGGCAGTGGGATCCGAGGAGGGTGGTGTTAGAGCAGGGCAACGAAGGATGGCGGCGGGGTCCGAGGAGGGCAGCGACGGAGGGTAGTGGAGGAGGGCAACGGAGGAGGGCGGCAAAGGATGGCAGCGAAGGAGGGTGGCGGGGTCGAAGGAGGCGGCAGTGTCCGGCGGAGGAGGGCAGCGACGGAGTAGGGCAGCGGAGAGGAAGCGGCGATTGGGGTGACATGAGGAGGTTGGAGGTAGGGTCAGAGGAAGGTAGAGGAGGATGGCGACAGAGGAGGTCGGAGGGGGGGGGTCAGAGGAAGAGGTGGCGGAGGCAGAGGACGATCGGGGTCAGAGGAGTCCGGAGATGGGGGAGGGGGGTCAGATGAGGATGCGGGGTTAGAGGAAGAGGTGGGATCAGAGGAGGAGGCGGTCGAGTCGAAGTAGTCAGCGGAGGAGGAAATGGTGGTCGGGGCCAGAGGAGGAGGCCGAAGGCGGTGGGAGGGTCATATGAGGAGGCGGTAGGGTCAGACGAGTTGGCGTGGGGGGTGGGTGGGGTCGGATGGGGAGCCAGCGAGGTTTGACGATTTTGCGATGGTCGGGGTCAAAGGAGGAGGCCGAAGGAGGCATCAGGGTCGGATGGCATCGAGGAAGTCGGAGGTTGCAATTGTCAATGTCGGTTGTAGTCATTGGTGTCGAGGTCAAAGGTAAAAAAACACATAGTAAACAGTGAAGAGGGAAGAACTTAGGGACTGTTTGGTGCATTACCCAATAATTTAGATCACTACTTAAATATATTACCACTATTTAAATTACCGATAATATCATATTATAGTGTTTGGCAAGCATTGGTAATATAAATCATGGCTAAAATAGCTCGAGAGCAAATTATTCTACACATTCATAGTGTCCTAAATAAATAAAGCAAAAAAATAGAAAAGTGAATATAGATAAAATAAGATGAGTAAAAAATAAGAGTTATTTATAAAAAAGATTCAAATAATAAAAGAAATACAATTAAAAGATATTTATTTAATAATAAAATATTAAAATTAAAAAATTTTATGGAATGGATATTTTTATGAAAATGCATGTCAAGTGACTGGTAATTTGGAAAATCACTTCTCCTGTTTACTATTTGGATTATCAGTGTGGTGGTAATTAAGATTACTAGGGTAATTAAAATTATCGGTAATTAGTGACAACCAAACAAGGTAATATTGTAGCCTTAAAAATTTTAAATAAAATAATCGGTAATCTATCTAGATTATTTCATATCAAACGGCCTCTAATCTAACCGGTAACGTGGTGGCATTGAAATATCATAGGGATTTAAGGTAAGTTTTTAGCATCACAAAACACTACGATGCTAATTGCATCTAATTCACTGTCGGATAATAAATTAAAAGAAATCGGATTCGACGCGATGCTAAGTTGGCGTTGAAGTGACTCTAAATCAGCATCACATATATAAGTGACGCTATCAACATATATATGCATATACTATAAGTTTATATTCAAATAGGTTTAGTTTATATTATATGTATATATGTATGTATATGTATATTTATAAAATGTATGTATGTTAAGTCTATATAAACTATAAGTCCATATTCATATGTAGTTCACACACACACATGTGTGTGTAAGTATGTGTATGTATATGTATAATAAAAGGAAGTGAGCTAAAACATATAGCGACGTAACACGACGTTTCTAGTGCGACACAAAAGAGTCGCTCAGAACAATAGCGACAACTTAGCGTCAACACTGCGTCACAATGATAAGACACCGATGAAGCATCACGAGACGCTAAATCAACACAATTAGGGCTCTACATTGGCGTCAACATGTTCTTCATTGCTAAAGAGACGCCAATTGGCATCGCTTTAGTGCTGACGTGTTGCGTGACTCTACGTAGACACTACGTCGACGCCATTGCGTCTCTACGGTGACACTAAAAATATAATTTTATTTTTTTTGTAAGAAATTATATCACTTAGTTCAACCCTTATAATTCCATGATTTAGAATATAAAATAAATTATCTATAATTAAGATACAATAAGTATTTTGTATATATAATATATTGACATGTGTGTATACACATCTAGGTATGTGTACTATGTTCGACATATATATAAAGTATACATGTAGATTGTTAACATTCTTTATTTCTATATATAAAGTATATGCGTACATATTTAGGAATACATATGTAAGTAATATATATAGTTAGGAATATATATGTAGGTAACACATATAACATATGTAACATGGTATAGGAATACACATGTAGATAATACATATAATGTAGATAACATATAGTATACAAATATATATGTAGGTAACACAGATAATATAGGTAACATATAGTATTGGAATACATATTTAGGTAACATACATATTTAATTAGGAATATTTAATCTATTTATTCATTAAACTATAGTATAGGTAACATATATAGTTATATAAATTAATATTACCTACTTAAATACAAATAGATATAGTTAGCATCGCTTTTGTCATACCATAGCATCGCAATATGCCTAATTAGCGTCTCCTTAGCGCAATCACAGGCATGATGCTAACTTAACATTGCACATGTTGACGCCAAAAGAGTGCAAGGCGCTGATGTCGATATCGCCTCCATAGAGTCAATTTAGCGTCGCAAAAATTGTGATGCTAATTAGCGTTGCATGACGTTGATGCCAGTACAACACAGGACATTGATGCCCATATCGACTCGGTCATTATCATCGATTTAGCGTCACCGTCCAAGTGACGCTAACCTAGTGTCACAACACGTCGACACCAATACAACGCTACAATCTACCACGCATTTTCTCATTTTTATGCGTGATAATAGTGGCGAAGTAAGGTCTCGATGGCGCTGTATTTAACGTTGACACGATGTACTGCTAATGTGACACTAAATTAAACCTATGGGCAGTGTTCGGATGAGAACAATTTATTGGAACTTAGGTTAATTCTACCAAACATCAACCAAAGTTCTCGTGGGTCCCACGGGAACTTTGGTTTCGGTCAGACCCCATTATTCTCACATGTTCATGGAAAAAAGTTCTGGCGAGATGGCAGAATTTTTTCTCACGTTAGAACTTCCTCCGTGTCTCAAATCCCACACGACAGACTTCTCTCTCTCTCCACAGATACATCTGCATGGACATCGATACAAGTTCTATATAGCAAAGCCAAACACTTGCCAAAACTAGTGAAACAAATATATCAAAATCAAAGGCCAAAGTTTCGTCGAAGCCGAACTTACATCCAAACAACTAGCTTGAACAAAAAAATCACATCACCATAGTTTTGCGAACTAAAGTTCTAATGCTACCAAACACAGCCATGGGGAGGAAGTTAGTGTCTCATTTTATCGACCTAACGTTGTCGCTATGAAGACACTATTGCCGTCGACGTAGCGTCTAATGGTTTTGCGACGCTAATTTACATCGCAATTCAACAGTTTTCTTATAATGTATACTGAAATATTATTCATATAAAAAATATCGAATGAATAAACAATATAATTGTTTATAATTTATGTAAGTCATTAATAATTGGTGTCCTCAAGTATAATATATATTAAAATTAATTGCTTGAAAAATAATGTGAAATAGACACCACTGATATAAATCTATTTATTTTGAAGAAAGAGTTGCACACAATGACACATTTATTTTATGTACACAAATGATATATATATATATATATATATATATGTATGTATGTATAATTCTCTATAATTTATCACAGTTAACAACCATTCATCAATATGAATTCTATATAACTTCCTTAAAAAACATTGCGTGGAAAAATATGAGAAGAGATAAAAAAATGTCAGTACCTTTTTATGGAATAGAAAAAAATGAGACTAGATCTAACAAAAAAAGTTGATTATTTCTCTTTCAACAATTAAAATTTATGTCACACTAAAAAAATGAGACATAAATGTAAGGTTTTCTTATGTTATTGAAAGAGTGCCTAAATAGGGATATCCATGTGAATCAAAATTATGTGACATTTTATTTTCTAATTTATTTTTCAACCTCCAAATAGAAATACCTATGATGATGATGATGATGATGATGATGATGATGATGATGATGATGATGATGATGATGATGATAATAATAATAATAATAATAATAATAATAATAATAATAATAATAATAATAATAATAATAATAATAATAATAATAATAATAATAATAATAATAATAATGTGATTAAAAACTTAGATTTTGTATTAATTTGTCTGTACTCCGAATTATCATTCAAAATACATCACTATCTCTGATCCAACTGACTTGCAAGTTTTGATCCTGACTTTTTTTTAAGGAAAATGTGTTATTTATTAATATAAGCTCCCATACTGTCCGAATACAAAAATTGAAGAGTCTCCAAAGGAGGAGCTCCATTTCAAAAAGTGTCCAAAAAGCTCCTTCAACCCCTGTTTGCTAGATAATTAGCTAGCCTATTAGTCTCTCTGTAGCGATGGGTACATTTAAAACTTTGAAAATATAAAATAATTTGTCTTAATTCAGAAAATAGTGTCCAGATCCTTCAGGGACATCTCGATTCTTTATTGATAATAGCAACAAGATTGGAAGAATCTCACTCCAGCCAAACATGGGTGTAGCCTGCCTCATGACATTTTCTCAGCCTCTTCAGCGCGCCCCAAGCCTCCGTCCATAAAACATTTGTAGCCGCACAATGAAGAGCACCTGCCATCACAAAACCTCCATATATTCCATCCCGACTTGATGGACACAATAATTTAACTTTACATTCAAGCTCTTCTCGAAACACAACATCAATACTTCTGCTTTTAAAAAGGCATATTAAAATGCTTTAATGTACTAAAGAAAAGCATGTGAGAAATTTTTTACCCCACAACTGATCCATCAAAAGCAAGACTTAGGGTAAAAGCCATCACAGCCATACTTAGGGCTGTTTGCTGCATTTATCACTTCTTAAATTATTAGGGCTGTTTGCTGCATTTATCACTTCTTAAATTATCAATATTCAGTACTTAACAAGTATTAATAATACAAATAATATTTAAAATAGTTAGAAAATAAATTACCATAAAATCCTTACAAATTATTTTAGACTCTTATCACATAGTTATACATAAATAAAACAAAAAAGCGAATATAAATAAAATAAGATGAGACAAAACTAAGAGTTATTTATAAAAAATTCAAATAATAAAGAAAATGAAGTTAAATGATATTTTATTTATTAATAAATATTTTAAATTTTAAAATTAATTAAATGAATATTTTTATCAAAATATATATCAAACAACTAGTAATTTGAAAAGTCACTTCCCTTACATGTTAGAGCTATTAAAATTAGTGATAATTGATAATCAATCACAACCTACCAAAATAATATTGATCCCTGAAAATTTTAACAAAATAATTGATAATTTATCTTAATTATTTTGTATCAAACAACTCCTTATGATTAAGCAAAGTTGTAGTTCTATTTCTTTTAAAAATATTTAGCCATCAATAAGTCTTATTCTAGCTAGGGGTGTAAGTAAAAACTTATCTACCCAAAAACCTAATCAAGTTAATATATATTTTAAAAACCTTAATATCTTAGCTGATTTGTTGGTTGGAGTATATTATTCATGGAATAAAAAAGTTCATCTAAAAATACAAAAATATAATCAATGTAACATGATAGGATTCTCATAGAATTACCAAGAGCTTCTAAAAAAATCAATGACCAAGAGAATAATTATTCCTGCAAATCGAATGAATAATTAAACTATTTTTTTATTAATTGGTTTAATAAATATAATTATCATGAGATTGAATTTTTAGAATGTTTGAATTTATTCACATGAATAAACTCTTCTTCATCTTACTCGGAGTCTAAACACGGGCGAGGTGCCACACAAATTATTGAGGGAGAAGAATTATGAGATAAATTGAGCTCGAGTCGAACTCGAGTTTACTCCGACGCCGTCGTGCCACCAAGTCGCAAACAGAACTTTAACACATCTTCCCCGTTCTTTGCCCCTCTCCGCCGCTTCTCGCTCGCGTACTGCAACTTCCTGCTGCAGCAACTGCCGCCGATCCCATCCCAATCCGCCATGGATACCCAGAAGCCCAAGCCCTCCGAGCTGCCCCCCAAGAAGACCTTAAACTTGGATCCGGCGAAGGCCACCGGCGCCCAGCCAGCTGTTCCTCCGGCAGTGCCGTCCCAAAACCCTACAGCGGAATCGAGCGCTCTGCAAAAGCACCAGGTGGCGGAGGGTAAGACGGGGGAACCTCGGGAGGGTACGATAGACGGAGGGCTGAGCAAAGCGGTCAAGGCCCCGGCAACAGCTGCTGCCGTCGCTCTGTCTTCGGTCCCCGAGGCAGCATCTGGTGATGCGGACAACGATTTACAGAAGAAGCTCCGCCGGGCGGAGCGATTTGGCGTGCCCGTTCAACTATCTGAGGAGGAAAAGAGGCACTCCCGGGCTGAGAGGTAGAGCATTTGTTTTCCTGCGCCGAAGTCAAAGCGTGATGCTGAATTCTTCCTTAAATTGTTTAACGTTGCGACCAGCATTGTTTCTCTAAGTTCAGTAGGATTGCTTAGGGGGAGAAAAAAATTTGATTTTCAGAACGAATGGCTTGATTACTGATGGAAAAATAACATATTAGAAGGGGAAAAAACGAATCTTTGGATGACAATTTCACAACTTACTTTATGGTAGAATTAAGAAAAACGGAATCATAACCTAGCTGCACATTTAAGGAGTTAATTTGCTTATATAGCAGCTGATATCCCCATAAAAGGACATAGCAACTGATGTTCAAGGACAATTTGAATTCTACAGTTAGGCTGTTAGTATTTTGCACATTAGCAAGTATATCGTTTTCATCATTCTTGATGCGCAAAAGAAAAAAAAGGATTTGGATAAGAAATGGTTTGGATATGGTATATCACGAAAACATGATTTTTCTTTCAGGCTTAGACTAAAATTTCAGCCAGCCGTTGTCATGGCATAAGTTGCTGAGCAGTTTACATGGGCAATCGAAATTTTGTTGTCTAGGAGAGGCTGTTGAGTTCACAACGCTTTTTCTGATAGATGGTGGTTCTAAAGATGACAAATCTCAGAAGTAGGTTGTAACCAAAAAGAAACACTCAGAAGTAGGTTATCCAAAAATCTGAGCTTCAACCCTAGCAATGAAAGAAGATATTTTGCTGATAGAACAGTTTGAAACAGTTGTAGTCCTGGCTAATTTTGTTCTTCAAAGAAAAGTTATATTTTTCTTTGTGAGACAGAAAAGTCATATTTTGATATTGTTGCATAGTAGCACATGATGGGAGTAATCTCCCTAATATTTTGAATTCAGAACTAATAGGACATGTTTACAACCCTAATAATGTAAATAGAAAATTGAGAATGGCAAACATTGTGAGAACTGAGAACACAAATTTTTCATATGCCTGACATTAAATGATCATCCTTAAGTTGTTTAGGTGCTCAAGTCTAAGTGCTGGTCTTTTGTTCTGGTGCATCTTCTTCTTCTTGTTCTATGGTTGATACTTTAGGATGAATGCTGTCAACAGGTTTGGAACTGGGTCTGGTTTGAATGAAAAGAAGAACGTCGGAGATGATGAGAAACAGAAACGTAAAGCGCGAGCAGAGAGGTACAAAACAGTACATCTTTTCTCTATCTACTACTATCAGGGAATGATATCATCTGTGCAAGCTTTATGATATCATCTTCATGTCAGGTTTGGGATCAAGGAACAGACACAAGCTGATGAGGAAGCAAAAAAGAAGGCGCGGTTAGAAAGATTTGGATCTAATACTAAACTAGACAGTTCAGAAGAAGAGAAGAAGAAGGCAAGAGCAATAAGGTGATATTTCATTTTCAATTTCATTAATATTTATGTTTCCGTTGGCATTCTTAATGATAACCAAAACCAGAAGAAATGGATATGAAGCCTCACTCTTTTTATTTTTTGTTCTAATAAAACCTATCAAATCTTATTCTTTGGGAGATCTGTAGAGAGTTATATACAATATTGTTTTGTCCAGTAAACTTGTACGGTAAAGACATGCATCCTGGTTTCCAATTCTTGTTCTTGAATCATGAACTGCTAGATTTTATGTTCTTAGTAAATTTATATTACTTTTAAAAAAAGTAAATTTATTTATAAATTAACTATAAAATCTAATCACTTCCAAAAAAATTCAAATCTAATCATAAGGTAATTATTCAAACTTAGAGAAGACATGTGCCTGATTGAGTTTGTAAATTAACATGCTTTCTGTACAGCTAAATTTTTTATGTCAATATAGGAGGTGTAGTGACCAAAGTCTGCTAACATTTGAATATAGAAAATTTTTTAGCTCCTCTCAGCTATGTTGTCAAAATCATAAACCAGAGTTGACATGGAATGGTGAAGTATACACATAAATTGTGAGATCGTAACATGGAAGGGATGATTCTACAGATTTTTTATTTTAAAATATTTATATATTTTAATTTGTATAAGATTAAAAAACATTGAAAATATCAATATTTTAAATACTGAATTAGGCAACAAAAATTCTATATATCAGTCATAAAGCATAAATACAATTTGTACTCTAAGATATCAAAATCTAAGTCAAAATGTCATCTAAAAAAAAGTTAAAATGACACAACACAAAGCAAACTTATTTTGAAAAAAAACATCACATGAACCAACTAAAAAACTAAAATAAAAAACTTCACTGCACACGAGCAGGGTATTTTCACGTCCAAGAGTAAAGTAGAGGATGTGACAACAGCCAACACCTGTAACTCATAACCACAGAAAAAACATGAAGTGTTGGTTGATGGCGTTCATTAACAGCAGTAGCATACAATCAGTAGCGACCTGATAAGAGCCTAGAACAATCTTTATTCGAGCCTAGCCCACCATGTGGACAATTGGAGGAAAATATTTTTTTAATAAGAGCTTAATGAGGTCACTCTTGACCACAAGTTAACTTTAGTTAAAGAATATGTAATATTTATAAACCTTTTTATTATACATATTGAAATTAATGTGCTATCTGCTAACCAATCTTCCTAAAAGCTTAAGCGAAGAGCAACATTAATAATTTTATATTCTTAGCACTCCCTCTTACGTGTGGGCTGATAGCAACTTTATTCTAGCCTAGCCCACCATGTGGATAATTAGAGGAAAATATTTTTTTAATATGAGCTCAATAAGGTTTGAACTCTTGACCTCCCGCTTTGATATCATGTTGAAATTGATGTGCTAACCAATCTTCTTAAAAGCTTAAGCCATTAGGAAGAGCGACATTAATGATTTTATATTGTTAACAATACAAATTGAAGAGTCACACATACTCATATAGAATAATACAAATCTGTGTAGACTTTACAATAGTCTATGAGTTTATTAATATTTTTCTTAGGTAGAATTTAAGAGTCTATACTGATTTAGCTTTTGTTTACATAAATTCTTAAACTCTAAAGAATTTGGCAACTAGGGTTTCCACTGATCATCTAGTGTCTGTGATAGAGATTTTAATCTACTTAAGGATAGATATGCTGTTTTCAAATATTCATTAATCAAGTTTGTCTTTCGAGGAGCCAAATAAGAGCATTTGTAGAGTTCTAACACCATAGGAAACCAAATTGAAAAAAAGTCTACTATAGTGAATATTAAACTAATGGGCTATATTAGAAGTCTAATTAAAGATGAACTATTGGAGCAGAAGACTCATGCTTCTATTTTTGCATACATCAATTTGTCCTTTGTTTTGCAATATTGGTTCAATTGACGAGGACTGGTTGTTCTGATGTTCACTGCTTTGACACTCTGCTGACTTCTGATGTTTCATGTGTGATTTTCAGGTTTTCACAATCCTCTAATACTTCATCTCAAGGTGGCGAAATCAAATCTGATCTGGTAGGCCTTATGGTTCAAAATTATTCAGGCATGTTTTAGTGTCAATTTATTCTGATAACTTCGTAGTTCTCATTCTTTGATTTGGCTGATCCAGAAGACGGCAACTGTTGCTAACAGCTAACAAGTATCCTCATGATCAAGCATTTTCCATGGTAAGATGCAATCTTCTTCCGGATTCATTCCAGCAAGTGCACCGTCTTTTATTAATTCATCTCTATTTCTCGTGTCACGTGCTCTTTTTGCAGGATTGTCTTTGCATGCTGTATACTTCCACACCTTCTTCAGGTCGGCTTTTTCTTAATGAAAGTATAGCACAAGGAGTTTGTAGCATGAAAAATGCAAAGCAACCTGGACTTCTGCTGGTTCCAGTATGGTGGTGTTAACTTTTTGAGTTTAATGCTGGATAGTAAGGCAGAAAGTCTTGTTGGTAGCCAAGACTATTTTGTTCTTATCATGTAATAGAAGAAGTCTATGCCTTTGCATGACTCGACAATTGGATAATGTCTTACTGGCTTATTCCGAATGTTATGGATAATATTTAGCATAATCTTTTTCGGTGGTTTCTCAATGGTGGTTGTGCAATCTAAAAAGCCAAGAAATCATGAAGTGTGGTGTGCAATTCTTTTTTCTTTTACATAGTTAAGAGGTATCTCCTGTTAGAAGCAGACAGTATCTGATTCATGTTCTTATTTTGGAAAATTGGAAACCTTTTTCATTTTAAAAAAGAACAAAGGGCACGAGAAGTCAGGATGAAATTTGTAATTTCTTAGCTAGCAATTGAGATTATATGTGCGTCTGTAAATCTGCTTATATTAAATACGCATCTATAAGACTATAACATTAGATTTATTTGAACTGTGCATTGAACACGAGTATTATATATCAAATCTAAAAGCTAAAAACGTGGAAAGCATTTGCATTTTATTCCTTTAAACTTAATTCTCTTACCTCCTTCGCGAAGCTCACAGATTAACGCCAACCACGAAAGCTATCACCATTACCAATGGAAATTGGGATGGTCCTTTCGAATTTTTATAAATATAAAAAATTTTCATTACAAATTTCATCTATCATAAATGTTGTATATTAGAATAATCGAACTTGATGATGAATCGAAATTTCAATCGTGGTCAAGTGAAAAAAAAAACTATCAACATTCAATTGTTAGAGGAGTTTAGGTTTCCGCTTCGAAATTAGTCAGCATCTGTTAAGATTTTAACATCTAAAAATGATGTTAAATAATTGATAATGTTATACTCTACCATGGATCTATTAAAATTATCTTTAAAGAACACTTTCAAAAAAAAAAACTTTAAAGAATCGACTATATATAACATTTAGTGCAATTTTGTCATAATAAGGTGAAATAAAGGCATTGTGCAACTAGTCCTACATATTTTGCAATGGACCTATTAAAATTATCTTTCAAAAAAATTTAAATTGACTATATAGGAAATTTGTACACGACAGAATTTTTATCAATTTTTTTAAAAAAGTAATAATGTGAAATATTCTCCATAGTTAATATTAGACTTCATAAGTTGGATGATTTGGATGTCGTATAACGACGATGCGCCGCAGGACTAGCAGAACCGAGTCGCTCTCCACCCTGCTCATGTCCTCATAACCCATCAGCTCTCCTTGCGGACCAAATGGCCTTCTGCATTCGCTTTGCTCCAAGAACCCTCGCCGGAGCTCCGGCCTTCTTCTGTCGCCGTTCGCCGTCTCCACACCCTTCCTCCATCTCCTCCTCACGCGTCCGCTGCTCGATGGCGGTTCCGCCCCTGCGCGTCGGGGCCGCCCAGATGACCTCCACCAACGATCTAGAATCGAATTATAACACTTGCGCCCAACTCGTCAAGGCAATCCTTCGAATACCTTCTCATTTTTCTCCGTGCACGTGTTTCACTCGTTACGATCTCCGGAATTCGAGCTCTGGTCGCGATTAGATTCCATCTTCCTGATACGATCTCCTGGTGTCGTTGTCATTTGAATCCTCATATTTTGCTGCCTAATTATTGTTCGATGTTTTGATCGCGAAACTTGCATGAAAGTTGAGTGCTGACTTGTGACCTAAAGCTGTGTTCTAGGAAGCTGCTGCCGCTGGGGTGCACTTGCTTTGTTTTCCCGAGAGCTTTTCCTTCGTAGGTGCGAAAGTAGGGGAGTCGCTAGAGATAGCTGAGCCTTTAGATGGACCAATAATGAAGAGATATTGTTCTCTGGCACGGTAATGTTAATCTCTTCAATTGTCTGGTTCTTTGTTGGTGTTTTGAAAGGTTCTATTGGATTGTTCGGTCTTTGTTACTTGAGGCAATTTAGCATTATATGGAGTTCGTATTATTAGACTATATGTTTTTTTTCCATTTTTTCTGCCCTCACAAATATTACTATACCACAATTTTGCTGGCTCCTGAGATGTCAAATCCCAGATGTATACGGAGTCAAAGTCTTAATATATATGAGGTCATTCCACAAGGAAGAACTTAACTACTAGAATTGTATGATTTCAATTCATGATTATGTGAGCAAAATAAAATAATTTAAAACTGATTAAAATATACGAAACAAAAAGGACACAAACTAGAAATGGCTAATTAATTGGGAAAAGAAATGGGGATGGTGAAATTGTAATTTTTATTAGAAATATCATACTTTACTCGATTTATAAGAGACACATCTCCTTGTCGTATCAATACAATGATAATTAAAATAATGATTCCTACTTTCTAGTTATTCTAATTGCAGTGTAATCCTTAGTCAAATGAGTAAAATGCATGCACTTATATCTAAAATGCAAATTGAAAGAGGAGATAAAAATTGCTTGTCCTCAGCCGTCGTACATCAGAAACTAAAAGAACTGGAACCCCTTTATCTCCCCCCAAACATTCCCTTTTATACGTCCCAAAATTAGGTTAAACTAGATTCCAAAATATCCCTAAGTATGCAAACTGAAAGAGGAGATAAAAATTGCTTGTCCTCAGCCGTCGTACATCAGAAACTAAAAGAACTGGAACCCCTTTATCTCCCCCCAAGCATTCCCTTTTATACGTCCCAAAATTAGGTTAAACTAGATTCCAAAATATCCCTAAGTATCAGCAGTTATGCTCACTTGTCGTGTACTATGGTATGAAATACGCGCTACGATCTGAGAAGGGGTCATAGAGTTGATTGCGAGATGTTATGGGTTGGAGGAATGTGCTATGATCACTTGATGCTACGCTAGACCCAACTGTAATAAGAACTGCAAAGCTGCTACGGTTTGAAGAAGTACGTTATGGTCGGACTGCGAGCACAATACGGTCAACAATCCATCTCCTACAGTCTAGATGGCCCACTATGACCTGAATGTATTTGATGTAGTTTGATGTCTTTTTCAACGATTTTCATCCCATTTTTCAAATGTCCCATAACTCGTGCAAAGTGTAGACTCCGAAATCTTTGATAATAAATAGTAAAATACCACTTTAAAAAGAATAGCAAAGTATCATGAAATGTATTAATCATGGAGATGATAATATTAAAATAATTAAAAAAAATGCAATTATCACTATCTTAATGTTCATTTTCAGAAATGCATTAGTTTCATCTATGATACTGAATGGTCTTGTATTCTATGCAACAGAGAAGCAAACATGTGGTTATCGTTGGGAGGATTTCAGGAGAAAGGTCTCGATGATACACACCTCTATAACACCCACGTTTTAGTTGATTGTAATGGGAATGTCAGAAATGTATACCGTAAAATACATTTGTAAGATCTCGTTGCAACACTTTTGCTTCGGCAGGTGCTTTCTTCTCTTGAATAGAGTAGTTTTTTCCTTCGTTCTGCTGAAATCAAGCTTTTTCTGTAAGTAAAAGCGTTCATCTTTACAATTTAGTATGAAGTAGTACTTTGTAATATTGAACTCAGTGTCTGTGAAGTACTTATGACACAACTATTGTAATCTTTGAACTGTTATTGGTTATTCAATAAAGGTTTTGGATGATTAACATTCTGGTTAATCATCCTTTTTCCCCTAAAAAAAAAAACTCAGTGTGTCTGTGAAATCCACATGTGCTTGGCTTGCCTGCTTGTCTTCTTCAGAATTCCGTCTATTGATGTGAACCTAATTGTCTAATTCCCAGGTAAAAAATTGTCCTAACCAAACTAGTCGATCCATCATTTCTTTTTCCTAGAGAGGGCAAAAAAGAACAAAAGAGAGCTGGCAAAAAATAAAATAAGATGAGAGCTTATTTCTCAGACTAAGATGATGCATTCATATGAAAATAATATGGCTTCCCCGACCATCTAATGTGGAGTAACTTTTTTAATGGCCTGCAGAGTTAACACATCTTAACAGTTCAGACGGATCAATTAACGTCTTAATTTGTTTGGACAATGTTATTGGAAAGTCTTGTCTTACCCTACTTTATTATTCTTGAGTATATCAAGAACGTGTTCATGAGGAAATATCAATATAGTAGACCCTGAATATTCAAATCATTTGTATTTTGTGAAGATTTGATGTGGATGTTCCTGGTAGCATGGTGTACAAAGAGAGCAGCTATACAACACCAGGTATTCCTCAAGTTGATATTTGAATACTTCATTGGACATTTTGTGTCAAAGATATAACTTTTTCTTTGTTAGAGTAGTTAGAGGAGTTGTCCCTTATTTACTTCTTTTTAATGTGCATGTGGCAAACTTTAATATCCTTTTTTCTTCTTATTTAAGTGAATTTCTCAACCATTTTTAGAGGTTACATGACTTGTGATCATCCATCAGGTGATGCTCTTGTTGTAGCGGAAAGCCCTGTTGGTCTCCTGGGCCTTACTGTTTGCTATGACTTAAGATTTCCCGAGCTTTATCAACAGTTGCGTTTCCAACATCAAGCACAGGTATATTTTTGTGTGAAGATAGACTTTTGCATGTTTACGGTTATACATCTTCCATTTTGCAACAAACATATCTTAATTTCCTCATTTCTTTGATGATATGTATACAGGTTCTCTTGGTGCCATCAGCTTTTACCAAAGTAACAGGGGAGGCCCATTGGGAAATCCTCCTTCGTGCTCGGGCAATTGAGACCCAATGTTATGTATGTGAATGTTTACTTCATTTGGCTTCTCTAATCATAATCCTTTCCATTCTTTGGAGGAATTATCTTTGGGAAATATCTTAAAGCAAGATCCTTTTGTAAATAACTGAAGAAAGAATCATGTAAAACTTAATTTACAAAACAAAATACATCCATGAAAGCTAAGCATAATGATACACCTCTGCAGAAAATAACTGTTATTTTTCATTTTAATTGAAGATGAAAGAAACAAAATGGTTCTTCTTTGGATCAAAGTTAGCACCAGCATAATCTTAGCTACTTTGTGCTGTATAATTGACATAATATCGGAGAAAGCAGACAGTATTAAGGTATTTAAATGTCAAGGTTGACACTGTTTTTTCTTGATTAATCCTTATCAGGTCATTGCTGCAGCTCAAGCTGGAAGGCATAATGAGAAGAGAGAAAGTTATGGTGATTCTTTGATCATTGACCCATGGGGAACAATTATTGGCCGCCTTCCAGGTAGTCTTAATAATTGGTTATTTATTTATGTCATTGACATCTAACAAGACAACAAACAAGATGATTTCAAGCAACAAAATTCCTCATTTGAGCTTGTCACATTACAAATAGGATCTTGACAAGTGGCTTGATTTGTTTCATGGAATTATGTTCTTTTTTTAATGTTTTCAGTATGATGACTTTGATTTTCCTTTTATATTTCACATTGGAAAATGTATTACCATGCTTGAAATAAGCTATCACCTTTTTGTTACATATACATTTAGATACTTATACTGTTGTTACCTTAAAAAAAATCCTAGATGAAAGAGCCTTAAAAGAATTCTCTGTACTGAAGTCAGAATTCATGGGTTGAACTTTCTAACACCTTAGCAGTTGCATATGATAATTGTCAATGGCATAGGTTAATACGTAGTGTTTGTCTAATCATCCTTTAACTCCTTAAAAAGAAAAAAAAAGGATGGTATCAGTTAACAATCTTGAAAGTCCAATATCAGGTATCCAAAGATCTGAAAAAATTGAAAAGGGTATAGAAGCAGCATGAAAAAGGATCCATATGGTCTGCTGGTCATGTCAATGACATGATATAGGGGTTTGGTGTGGGCAAAAAGGCTATGAGAAATTCTGGCACAACACCTCAGAATGGATTGGTTCTCCACCTCTCATGTCAAACAATTTTTATTACATGAAAAAAGAAACAAAAGTGATGGGTGGGCAAGAAGACATTAGGTTCCTTCTAAGCTGGAACATCTACATAATTCACTGTGATTTGCTTGTCATTCTTCAGTTTGTTTTTTCTTTTATTGATATTCTCATTTCTTCTGTGAAACTGAAGAATGAATAGAAACCATTTCGTATTTCTTCTATACTGAGAGGAATCAATTTATTTACCAGTTTGTCTGATACAATAGAAGTAAAGTGTTTGCAGAGAAACATTCATATGATTGAACTTAGACTGTTTTCTTTCTACGATAGGGGAATGTTACTGTGCTAATTTCCAACAAAATAAGTGCAACTAGCTTAATGATCTTATTCCACGGGTAGCTTGCATCTCAGATATCTCTCAATCATCCAATTTTTTTTTTGCTTCCTTGTAGATCGGTTGTCCACAGGGATTGCAATTGCTGATATTGATACGTCAAAGATTGAATCTGTTAGAACCAGGATGCCAATTTCTCAGGTAAGTTCATGGTGCTGATGTGCTTTTTCTCAAATCCAGTTTCGAGTGTTCCATCAGAAAACTTGGCATTCGTTAATGGGGTTCATGTCTTTCTTTCTCAGCACCGAAGATTCAGCAATTGTTGGAACTCCTAGTCTCTGGAAGTACTATTGAATGTTATGATGGATGTTCCATCAATGCACTGCTAAATCCTGATGATTAGATGGAAACCCTTTGTCTTCAGGTTGGAGACATGAACAAAAATCTACAGAAGAATGGTTGACAAAGGAGGATCGAATAGCATTCTTTTAGACTAGTATTCTTTGGAGGAGTTTTGGGTTGGTTCTGCAATGCCTGTAATGTATGGTCATCGGCAACTGAAAAACAATGCATGTAAAAAAAAAAAACAATGCATGTAGTATAATTCCATAATCAGAGTAAAATAAATGTAGTTTTGTGTCGGTGAGATACATCGTTGAAGCAATCGTTGAAGGTCATGGGACCAACCAGCTTGGATATGGATACAGGATTTAAGACTTGATCTTTACTTCATGGTGTCAGCTGGTCCTTAACAAGTATATTGATTTGGTTACTTCATTGTGTTATGAATAAATTGTGACTTATTGTTTGATTTGGATTTAATCATCGATTTATCTTGTAATGAGTTTTCCTTCATGTTATAATAGCTTTTTACTTTTATTACTCATTTTGTTCGTTTTTGTCTTAATCATTATTTTACTCGGGAGGACAATGGGAGTATGGCCATAACCATTACATTTAAGTAGTAAATATGTTGGTCGTTGGTCCAGCATGTTAGACAAATCAGAAACTAAAACTACATTTCTATTGTAAGGGGAAAAAAATATTGGCCGAAACATTTCTTGCTCGCCTTTTTCGAAATTTATTTATTTTTTCTCTGGTGAAAAGTGTGGTGTTATTCTTTTCTTTTCGAGGGTAATATGATAATCATAATGCCCATTCTGTTGTGCCAATTGCTTGCCAACCCCACCATCTAAATTGCCAAGGTAACGACATCAAAACGAAGGCCTCGTACGGTACCTTGTGCCTCTGTTCCGACACCGCCTCCAGATGACACAACGGTCACGGCCCTTTTGGGACCCACATTGCCCATGACTGGCAACAAATCGCACCTGGGCCCCCACATGGCGATACCACCACCGCGCCGCATGCACGCTTTTAGTTAATTTCTTATTTATAGTTATCTATTAAACAATTAAGCCAACTGGCCGCTCCGGGCACTTCGGCGGCGGCGGCGGCGGCGAGGAGGAGGTCGGAACATGACGCAGGGCAAACGATGGGGTTCGAACAAGAAGCGGCTTCCCATCCCCACCGTCGAGCTCAAGAGGTCTCTGCTCTCTAACCATCTCTGCCACGTCTCCTCTCCCCTCCTACTCCGCATTGCCCTCTCTCTGTCTCTGTCTCTCTTTCTCTCTCTCTCCCCCCCACCACCGTCCCTCCTGTGCTCTCTTTCCTTACACTTTCTTTGTTATTTGACCATTCTGTATCGATTTCGTACAATGTCTGACATTTTGGGGATCACAGTTCATCTATCAATCCCTTTTTTTTGCTTTTTGCCACGCACGGTCTTGTTTCTTTTACCCCTTCTCGCTGAGTAATTTATGCGTTAATTAATTTCTCTCATGGACGATCTGATCAAAGTTTCTTCTTGGTTTTCAATTGATATGGACGTTGATCCTAGGTAATGAAAGATGTGGCAATTTCTTCTTGGTTTTCCAATTGATATGGACGTTGATCTAGGTTTCTTTTTGTTAATTTGAAAGGAAAGTGCGCGAAAAATATGGTTTTTATACAACTCTCGATGTGAATTTTGTGAGCATTTTGCCACAGGGATGCATATGGATTCACGGTACGGCCACAGCATTTGCAGAGGTACCGGTTGTACGCGAAGATTTACAAGGCAAATGCCTCATAACCTTTATTCTGTCATTCTACAAGGTTTAGATACTGATCCCAAAAATGTATCTGGATGTGTTAATCCAGGAAGAAGAAGAAGAGAGATCAGACCGATGGAAGGAGTTTTTGGATCATCTGGTGGAATCGGAAGCCCAGATATCTTCCCGTGGAGAAGTTCCTGCGGAGGAAGGAGGCACCCAGGAGCCCGCACCTGCAGGTCAGGAGAATCGCGATTTAGATGGAACCGGAAGAATCCATGCTTCCGAGGAAGCTGTTCTGCAGAAAGCAGAGGAGGGCGTAGTTGTCTCAGAGAATGTGGAGGCAGTTGTTTCTGAAAATGCACAGGAGCCGAGAACACATAAGATCCAAATATGGCGTGAGATTAAACCGTGCTTGAGAGCCATTGATCAAATGATGAGCTACAGAGTGAAGAAGCAGAAGCTAGCGACTGTGGATGAGCAAGAAGCTGGGACAAGTGCATCTTGTCTTGTGGCAACCGAAGAGTGTGATGTGGCCACACAAATTTTTACAGGATCTCTTGAAGAGGAATCTGATTTTCCCATTGTTGACCAATCGTATTCATCCCAAGATGTTCTTGCAAGCGATAATGGGTGTCCCAGTCAATCAATAGAGCATGCGCCATTTTTTCCTTGGAAGGAAGAATTAGAATGCTTGGTTCGTGGAGGAGTGCCTATGGCACTAAGAGGAGAGGTGCCAACTGCCAACTGTAGCACATAGCACAAGTTTGTTCTGATTGTGCCTTAGCTTTGCACTTATCCCTCACTTGTGATTGCAGCTATGGCAAGCTTTTGTGGGTGTGAGAACACGTAGGGCAAAGGGGTATTATGCTGAATTACTGGCACGAGAAGGAAACACAACGGATGAAAATGATCTTGATGTTAGTAATCTTAATGGTGCTACTTGTACAGTACAGAGATCTAACAGAAGCCTACCTGAGAAGTGGAAAGGACAGATCGAAAAGGTTTGTAGGTGGATTTTTTGAGGCGTTAAAAAAAATTTTATCAAAACATGGAAGATATGATTTGCAATTTTTCATTCGTTTGACTTGTATCATCACAGGATTTGCCACGAACATTCCCTGGACACCCTGCTTTAGATGTTGATGGGAGAAATGCTTTAAGGCGTTTGCTCACAGCTTATGCTCGGCATAACCCCTCAGTTGGTTATTGTCAGGTACGCATAACCTCAATGCTGGGCATCTAGTGCTCCACGACGAAACATCCTTTCAACATTTTGACGAAAAAATTGTATATGCAATGTATCAATGGTCCTTAGCTAGAATTTGATAACTTTACAATTCATATGCAATTTTTTTACTCAGCTTAAAGGATTTTCCTCTCAGTTAATTTTCTGTCGTGAGCATGAAGCTTTAGTCTCTAGATACATGATACCTCAGAACTTTGTGCGTGCAGGCTATGAACTTCTTTGCTGGCTTGTTACTCCTACTGATGCCTGAAGAAAATGCATTTTGGTAGGTTTGCATCACAAGTCGAATTCAAATGAGCAAACTGCTGGCTCTTTTGATATGCCAATCTCAAATATATGCACTTTTTCAGGACTTTACTGGGAATTATTGATGACTACTTTGATGGCTACTATTCAGAAGAGATGATAGAATCTCAGGCAATGACTATGATCTGTGAATATTGTTTGTTTTAACTGAACTTGATATAAGGTGGAAACAAGAAATATGCAAGTGATTAATGTATATGTCTGTGTATGTTATTTTTTATTAGGTCGACCAGCTTGTTTTTGAGGATCTAGTGCGTGAAAGATTCCCAAAATTGGGTCTGTATTCTATTCTGCAGCCAGACATGGTTTCATTTTAGTTGATGCTACCATGGTAATTTGCTTTCATTGAATAGTTATAACATGCTTCTGTTTTGCAGTTAATCATCTCGATTACTTGGGAGTGCAGGTGGCATGGGTTACAGGACCCTGGTTCCTTTCCATTTTTGTGAATATGCTTCCCTGGGAAAGTGGTCAGGTTTTATGCTTTTGTCTTTAGCTACTTTATCAAATAAGTTAACATATCTGGCAGCTTTTTGAATAACCTTCCTTTATTACTAATTGGAGCCTGATAGCTAGAACATCGAACTTGTACTTGTAACCTTGGTCTTTCCATCATATTCTCTTCCAAATGTCTAACTTTTTTTTAATGTAATCCTCTCTCTCTCCTTCCCTCGTGCACGCACACACATCTTTGCACATGTGGAGGCCCATTCGCTGATTTAATCTTGCCTGCAGATGCCACACATGATTCGTGCTCTCTCTCTCTCCCCTGCATGAGGGTTACAGATCCTTGCGCATGCAGAGGCTCAGCACTTAATCTTCCCTGCATATGCCATTCATGATTCTTGTTATTATTGCATTAGTCCTGCTGATATTGTATAATACACTCTTTCTTCAATATATTGACAACTTAACCCATAAATATTATATATATGATGTATATGTGTAGCATATTACACATGTAAATTGCATGGAGTCACATCCATGGTCCACATGCAAGCTACACGTGTAGTTTTCTATACATACAGTGCTCCGAGTTATATTTTATACTTTTCTCGAGACCTTTCATGAACTCCTTTTATTTGTTTATAGTGTCTTATGTCATGAAGTTTTTGTGCCACAGTACTTCGTGTTTGGGATGTGCTTCTTTTTGATGGAAATCGTGTAATGCTATTCCGAACAGCACTTGCGATCATGGAATTATATGGTACTAGTGATTAAAATAGAATCATAATATAGACTTGTCATTTGATATTCATTACATCAACTACTGACGTCTAATTACCATTTAAAAAAGAACTATTGATGTTATGTTCTAATGTTTGTCCATGGTCTTCTGCAGGTCCTGCATTGGTCACCACAAAAGATGCAGGGGATGCGATTACATTACTGCAGTCCCTTGCTGGTTCAACCTTTGACAGCAGTCAACTTGTCTTAACAGCTTGCATGGGTTATCAGGCAGTACATGAAATGAAACTCCAGGAATTAAGGGTAAAGCACAGACCAGAAATTCTTGCAGCTGCGGAAGAAAGAGCGAGAGGAGTTCATGCTCTGAATGACCCCAAAGGTCTAGCATCCAAACTATATAGTTTCAAGCATGATTCAGCATCATTACTCACAGAAACCAACTCCTTGGATAAGTCACGTAACCTGCAAATTAATGGGGATTTGAAGATATCAAATCTGGCAGAAGAACAATTCAATAGCTTAGCTGTTGATACTGAATCTGATTCTGTACCTGATCTCCAAGAGCAGGTGATTGATATTTACAACACATTCTTAATAATTACATCTTCGAGTCCTTTCTGGCTTTTGTTGTTTCAACATGGCATGTAAGTCTTTTTTTTGCATTCTGTGGTTCCAATTCTGGACTTTTCTTAGTATATGTATTGTTATTATAATGCAGTTTAACAGTTTCCTAAAAAGCAGTTTTTAACAGGTGTGATTTTTGTTTCTTGAAGAAAGCAATGATTGCTCCAAAAGTTACATAGCCATCAAAGTTGTATTAAAACTTACATTTGAAAGATGTATGCATGTGGAAACCAAAGTGGGTCTTAAAGACTATTGTCTCTCCCCACTCTCTTGACAAAATAGAAGACGATGTACAATATTCTCTATATAGCATCTCTCTTGAAAACATGGTTTGATTTTTCTGAAACCAAATGATCAACGTGATAGCTTAATATGTTGTCAATGAATGTCACCGTCCATGTTCACTGCCATATTGGTGTTGGGAAGTTGTGGCATGCATGATGACATTTCGCTTTATAGACAGAATTTTTTGTTCTTTCAGAATTAAGCCCTTCTTTTGTCTCTCTTGATGCTTATAGTGCATTGTCGCTGAGAACTATGGCTCACTTCTCTTCTGTAAAAAAAGTGGAAAGTTAGATATGAGAGATTCAACTAATAGAAACTAGGACATGGTGCATGGAAAAAAATATTATAATGTATAGTTGTATGACAAGTCGTTAAGCTAGTTGCTATCTTTAAGTTTATTACTCTCTTTCTGTTCATAGTGTAATATTTAAGCGGTGTATCTTCAGCATCAAACCTTGTAATTTCAGTAGTGAAAGATAAACACATTGTCGGCAACTTCTATAAGTTGCCTTCTCCTGGTTTTCTTTTTGAGAGGGAAAAGGACAACCACGGCGTATCTTTGTTGTCCGTTTATATTAAGTAAACGAGCATGAAGTATACATGTGTATGTGAGACCTAAGAAGTTATCATGGCTTACAGAAAGACAAACAAAAGTCCATCCAAAACTCCATTTGCAAAAGAAAGATGTATGATGTGCAATGTTTTCAATATAACATCTCTCCACCACCTCCAACTATGATGTGGTTATGCCACAACCAATCACCCATGTGCCACGTACATAGTTAAATTTCATATTTTCTTTGAAATATTTGAAGTTGGCATAAAATTTTGTTTAGAGAGCCCAAACTTGCTTGCATGGATTGAGTTTAGATGAATTAAAAAAAAATGGATTGAATTTAGAGTTTCTGTATTTCCATTATTGGAACCTATCAAAAGAACATATCAAAAGAGTAGAAAGATTTGCTGTTAAAAAAATTTACTGAGAAATGAGCATTACAATGTTAAAGATGATTAAAAAAGGTTCCTGTTGTTGGAGTCGACAGCAGTACATGAAGCTTTGTAATCTGAAGTGACTATTTTGGCAATACTTTAAAGTAATGTTAAGCAACTGAGATTGGATATGTTTTAGAATTATGCCTATATAACAAGTATTACATGGTTTAATTAGCCCATTAGCTCTTAAATGAGGGATCTTGAAGTGTTTTGAGATTCTGCATTATATGGAACTGGTCAACTTCCATGTCTGGTAATCTTATATTGTTAGACATATTCCTAGGCAATCAATGCATGCAAATTTGTTCTCTAAAAAAAAATGCATACAAATTTGCCTCTAGTGATGGATATTTTTTAGTAGTAGTGGTTGGACATTTCCCATCATAATAACTTGAAGCAAAAATATATGCGTGGTTAGAGTTAAATTAATAGCTTAGCTGGAACCAGGGATTCTTACATTTTGGTTACGATTCTTAGCTTATTGATTAAAAGTCTCAAGGAATTGCTTACATTCTAGGTTAAGTGGTTGAAGATAGAACTTTGCAGATTGCTAGAGGAGAAAAGATCAGCTGTTCTCAGGTTCTTTTACTAGTACCTTACTGATTTAACAATTCCTTTGTTTGAAGGTATTAGTTGATTCTCTCTCAAAGTAAAAACGAGATATCAGTTGATTCCTCAGATCTTGGCTTTCAAGTTTACCTCATAACTTTTCTTGACGAATATCGAGTCCAGATTCGACATTTTTAAGTCGTCTGGATGAAGCCGTTACACTTTTGATTTCATAACCTTATTGGCCTTCTTTACATGCATATAATTTATGACAAACCTTTGAGAGAAAACGTAACATTCTGCATTTTTCTATGAAGTTCCATAAGATCAGTTTTATAGCCGCCTATGTTTTATAGCCGGTCCCAAGCCCGAATAAAGGAGGAGGGTTGTGTTAGGCCCCGACAGCCAGCGTAAAATCTTGTCGAATCTTATGAACATGGATCAACGAATATATTAGAGCAGAATGGCGTCGTATGATCCATGTAGCCGACCCCACCTAGTGGGATAAGGCTTTGTTGTTGTTGTTGTTGTTTTCCATAAGATCAGTTTTGCTACATGTCTGCATTAATCATAAAAGAAAGAATTTTTCCACTTACCTACTCGAAACTTGTACCTTTTTCTGGAGTAACCCATAAACTTAAATATTAATCAATTAACTCCTTCAAACTTTCCAAACATTTTCATTTAATCCCAAACCACTACTAATGTTAACTTTTCTATTATCTTATAATTTTTTTATTTATTAAATTACCCTTACTCTTGAACAATAAAATATTAACAACATAGAAAGAATAAAAAAATGGAGAACAAAAGGAGGCAAAGGCCCTTTCCCCTGAATAGGACGTGCTCTAGCATTTCCTAATTCTTTTTATATTCTTAGTTTTTTCTATGTTTTCTTATTTGTGGGTAAAAATGTAATTTATTAGAAATATAAAATTTCTGTAAAGTTAAACATTGTTAACAAATTGGGGTTAAGTGAAAATATTTTGAAAGTTAAAAAAGGTAAGCAATTAATATGAAATTTTAAGAGTTATTCTGAACAAAGTGTATAGTTCAGGAGAGGTATGCAAAAAAAAACCCTAAAAGAAAATAGGGATGGGTTAACATTCTAACCTTCTGCAAGAACTCACTGAATATAGTAGTTATAGTAAAATATGGACTTCCATATGTTTGAAGTTTGAGATAGTTCCATGAATGCTTGTCATAAATAATATCTCTGAATCCCTAATATTGTCAATCACTATTACTTGTTTTATTCTTTTTCTAGGGCGGAAGAGTTGGAAATAGCATTGATGGAGATGGCCAAGCAGGATAACAGGCGTCTTCTGACTGCCAAGGTAAAAGACTCTTTTTGAGAACTTTTGTTTGGACAATATTACAAAGTATGAAATAAAATTTACAGCGCTGGCAAATGAAAAATTGCTGTATGCCTTTTTGCCAAATGCATTATGATTTCATATTCTTAATTTCTGTGATATGAAAACCATTGTGTCTGACAGATTGAGCGACTGGAGCAAGAGACATCTCAATTGAGGCAAGCTCTGGTAGACAAGAAAAAGGAAGAACAATCCATGCTTCAGGTGGTTCACTTTCTGTTACCATTCTATTCCATTTCATGTCTCTACCATAATACTTTGAATGTGGTGGTCATGACAGGTCTTGATGAAAATGGAACAAGAACAAAGAGTGACAGAGGATGCTCGCATATCTGCTGAGCAAGATGCTGCTGCTCAGAAATATGCAGCTCACATGCTTTGGGTTATTTCTCATCACTAAGTTGTTAAGTGAATTATGTGTCTTTGTGTAAGTACGGTGTTTTGCATTGCAAGAGCTTATTCTTGCAGAATAACGATATGCATTATACTGTCAAGTGGGTATAGAATGCCTTCAATTTTGGATGGTTGTTAGTCATGTAAGAAACTCCGCCTATGTTTTATAGCCGGTCCCAAGCCCGGATAAAGGAGGAGGGTTGTGTTAGGCCCCGACAGCCAGCGTAAAACTCTGTCGAATCTCATGAGGATTAACGAATTGACGTCGTATGATCCATGTAGCCGACCCCACCTAGTGGGATATGGCTTTGTTGTTGTTGTTAGTCATGTAAGAAAATGCTTAAAGCACATATAAGATGATGATTATAAGGACAGATCATATATTTATTGCTTGAATCTCTTTAACAATAATGTTGCGTAGTCGCCATTTGGTTTATGTTTAGCCAAGTTCAATAGATATATGCAGGAAAAGTATGAAGAGGTCACAGCTGCACTAGGACAGATGGAGAACAGGGCCTTGATGGCAGAATCACTCTTGGAGAAAACACTGCAAACTCATTCAAGCCCCATGAAAACTCCACAAACCCCTTCTCCTAGGTATAATTTCTTTGATCATTCCATTTTTTATGCCGCAACACCTACCAGATAAATAATTGCATGAGGAATTATGTCTGCCTCTTTAATAAGGAATTGTTTATGTTGAACTACCACAGGAAAACACTTTTGGTTTAGAAAGATAAAGTCATTACACCCTTTTAGAGTTCCACGTGAATGTAACTAATCAATGATGTTTCCGCAGGAAATTGAGTTTGTTGGCGAGACCATTTGGACTTGGTTGGCTTGACAAGAGCAAGGTGAGGATTTCAAGCCCAGATAACTAACAATAATGTACCCAACTTAAGTATTTTAACTCTAGGATACTGATCAGAAGCATCCGATCCCTATTATTAAGAGTTAATTCCTAATTTCTTGTGACAAGTTTCCCAGGTTGCCTTGATTCAGAAAATGTTTTGGTTCATTATTGGGCATTTATCATATGTGATTTTTTTTTCAGTTACAATTATCACATCATTTTTCAGGGATTATCATGCATTCCAATCTGAAAGTAATAGAGCTAAGGATTATCATGCATTCCAATCTGAACATAATAGATGTTCCAACATGAAATAGACAATAACATCTTTCTCTTGTTTTTTCCTCTAAAACAATGGCGTTTATGCCTATAGACTATGTTGTATTGTGACATGACATCCATCCTACATAATTGAACCTTTTTATTCATGAAAAAGTATTTCAGAATGGAAGCATGTTAACCTGAAAACTATCTGTATAAAAGAAAGCTTTGATCCATAAGTGCACTTCTCTTCATAACTTATACAGCCCTACGAAGAACACTATTTTTTATTTGCTTAAAGTATTCATTTTCTATGTACATAGTCATTTTTTCAAAGGCTGTGAATTAATTCATTAGATTTCATGTTGGTATTTATGTAGCAGTTGGTTTTCCAGGGAAACCAGAAACCCTCCATGTTCACTGGCGATTCCTTTTATGTTAAGTTTTCGTTCGTCGTGATATTAGTTTCAAATTTTGAATTGGTCTCACTCAGGGTAAAGCAAACTCCAATGAAGAGTCCCTTAGCGGCAAATCCTCAGCCGATGCAAGTCCGAGCCATGCGGCAGCTGAACAACGTTCGGATTAGCTTAAGCAATTGAAGGTCGAAAGCATGGGTGGATTTAACCAAATCCTTTGCAAATCTAGCTCTGATGTTGAAGAATCCTTTGGTGGCAAAATCTAAGATGATTGGAGCCCCCAACCCAGCAGGGAAGAGGTCAGAAGCAACAACGAATTTGAAAGCACAGTCATTTCCTTCTCGACAACGTTTACGTCCAGAGATGAGCATTCAACGAAGAAATCAATGTGTATATTTTTTTATTTTTACTTTTGTATTGAAACCCATAAATTGGCAATGTTATATCATCAGGAAAATAGTATGGAGTCCGAAAGGATATCCACTGCGTTACCCACTTCGTGCTTTGGTACCAATTTGGATATTTATGTAAAGACATAAAATTGTCAAAGGTCAAGCCACTTAACAGGCGTCTAATTGGTACTGCAAGACGATGATGCAAAATTTTCTTTTGATCTTCCTTATTTCAATCTAAAAAGTAAAAGAATCCAAAGAGACCTTTTTTTCTTGAACGAAGGGCCATGTAACACATCTTCACTAAAATTTAAAATTTACTAAATTGATGACGTCGAATTTTCGGACGCCGAAATAAAAAAGGCGTTTGTTGTCGCGAACAATTGAAACTCTTTCGGACGTTTGAAAGTGTAGAAGGCAAAAAACATAGAGGATCGATCGGTATCTCTCTTTTGTGACGCCCTAATAATTCTTATAGATCTGTAACTCTTGCACCCATGATTTCTGAACTTCAGAAGACACGAAATCCCTCATTTTTAAAGCTTCACCTTCTTCCTTTTTCTTCATTCATCCTCCTCACTTTCCTCCATTGTTGCTTTCGTGTTTTCTTTGTGGACTCGGACAAAGGAAGAAAGAGGCAACCTCACAGGTAGTGAAGGTGCAAGAGAGCGAGGGAGAAGGGGGTGCGGCTAGAGCTTAATATGACGAAGAACAATTGAAAAAATTGTCAAAATGGTGTGTTTTGGGGATCTAGATCATGGGGATTATTCTTGAGGCTAAGGCATGTTTTTAAGGACCTAATTAGATTTAGCATTCATGCGAGTAAAAGTAGAATTTGTGCCTTATAATGGTTACGGACTTTAAAATTTGATCTCTGATTTTTAGCTATGAATCGAATGATATAGTGGCTAGTATGACATGTTTTCACTTTATGAGTGATATGGGTAATTAGTATACAATTTAAGTAGTTAAGTGATAGATTTCATCATGCTTTGATATGATAATTGCTATTGTGATGAACCAAGTTAGGATTGATAGAGTTGGATCCATTTGTGCACGTGTTAGAAAATTCGTAAGAGATAGTTTCATACGAAGTACATGATGAAGATAAATATGATATTGATAAGATTTATGTTAAGATCTGCCTCTGGATATAGGATCTTAGGTAAAATGTTAGAAAGTGTTAGATTTTTGTTGTGTGAAAAACTAATTAAAAACGTAAGGATTCCATAATAACTTGTTGCTCTATCGACTAAAATGGGCGACTGAATCTCTTTTGGGCATCTGAATCATATCGACAACAGTATAGAGACTATCAGATTGGGTGTCTGAAATTGAATCGAATGATTGATGTAGACCGAAACTCCTTCGGACAATCGAACTGGAAAAATGACAACGATATCCAATCGATCGATCAAAATTATTAAGGATGACCAATATGGATTATTCACGCCAAAAAATGTTTTGATGGTCGACGGAGATTCATTTTCGATCGATCAAGGATCATGGATCTGATTTCAACGGGCAACCGATCAAGTTTCGGACGATCGAAACTCTCGATCGAAGGTTCATGGATCCCACCTGTATGATATCGAACGACCGTAAACATTTTGAGAATTTTGATTCGAGCACGACCTTTGAACGGATGAAAGATTCTCAAAAGGGACGATCAAACCATTTTCAGCCGATCGATGGATATGAACAAAACATGCATCTGAACCCCTTTTAGACGACAAATGCACTCCAAACGGATGATCGCTAGACCTTTCGGACGTCTTACTTGTGGACAAAGGAAATATGATCTTAATTAAACCTCATGATTTAACAAACCTTCATTCACCTAATTAGTATCTATCTACATTAATTTGATGATGATCTAGAGCTACTTTTGCTTCTTACAATCTTGATTGATCTAAGTGATCAAAAAATAAGTTCATAATTAATAAAGATAAAATATGAGGGTTACCATTGCCCGCTTAGATGGAACGTTATCACCTACGGATGTTACTGCTTTGAGCGAGGTCATCTACCTCTTATGGGGCACTTGTTGTAGCACTGATTCCCCATTGGCCCAACATGGTTTAGGTAATTACACACTTATGTGTTTGCAATAGTATTTTCTACAAATGAAGATCTCTTCTAAACCATTGACAATATGAAATGAAAAAAAAATGACAAAAAATGAATGGAAGGACTATGTCCTTATGAGCATGAAAATGAGACGAAATGAAATAAAAGGACATGAAATCACGTTGATTTTTTTTATTTATTATCATATCTCCTTATTATGTTTGTTTCATGCTTGTTCTAATGAAAATTTCTTATGACTTATAATGAATTCACACTTAGCTTTATGCTAACCATTAAACTTGCTTCCTTGTGTGATCCCCTCATATACATGAATTATCTACAAGCCAAGTTAATGTGTGTGACGATTGCAGCTCGCATGGTGTGTGCACATTATTATCGTATGATTTATGTTGAGTCTTCATATTTTGATGTCATATATAGAACCTATTGAGTTATATTATGGCGAACTTGTTTATGCAAGTATGGATGTTGAACTTTGAGTTGTACTCTTATATTCAATTTCATCTAAGTTTCCACATTTTTTTTAATTATTGTAATATTTTAATTTAAATTTTTTTGATTGTGTCACTTTTCTTAATCATTTGAGTCAACGAAAAGATAGTATTGAAAAAAAAATAGCACGAGAGGATAATTCACCATGTGATGGAGCCGAATTTTAGGATGTTACAATTGCTATTTACATTCCGTACCAAGCCAGTCTTTTTCACAGAGGCGATGTAACATTTGAGTATAATTGAGGAACTTGGCAAACTGTTTATCTTGTACGCAGAAGTATCCTAAAGTTCAGAATTTACAAAAAAAAATCACTATAGTTGCAATACATAAAGGAAGGATAGCTATTGTCCAAAACATGCACATGGATAATGGTTGGATACAATGACCCAAAGCTACATATATACATGAAAGGATGAAACACAAACCTCGAGCTATGGTATGGATTGAATAAGGAGCCCTTTATCATCCAAAATGTGGCTAAAGCTATTTACCCTGTTTTTCCACCAGGTGGTGGTGTAAATGACGAGGGTGGTATTGTTCTCACATAAAAGAATCAGACAAACATCATTTCAGTCCTTGAAATTGATCTCTTTCTGAACTTCCATTCGTTCTCCTGCTCTTCTCATTCGAAGAGTGCCTGATGATGTCAGTCGAGAGGAATTTGACGTTTGCTCGGGATTGCAACTCTGTGAAGCAATTCTGTTACAACATCACCAATCAGAGGCCTCATGGTAGGCTGCGCTTGAACACACAGAAGAAACAGCAAGTGCCCGGTATAACCCCTCGCAGGTAGGGAGCATTAGATCAGCTATCTAGGAGAATTTCCTCCTGTCTTTGAATGGTAGCCGTGCCTGCGACCAGGCATAGCATGCCATTGACATGACTGAAACAAATAACTCAGTGAACAAGATCAAATTTTTGTCGAAGAAAAAAGCCAAGAACTGACTAGAGGAAGTAATAAACGGTAGCTCCTTGGGAAGGAAGAAAAGGCTTCTTTTTAATTCAACACCAATGCCTTGAAGCAAATAGAAAAAAAAACATTGACAAAAAAGTCATTTTTTTGTAAAATGCAACTTAGAAGTTCTAGAATCTAGAAACGAAGATAGCATAACTTATTCTTGATCGCTCACTTTTTTGTAAGGGGCTCCTATTGAACCTGCCAACTGAGACAAAATTTACAAGTAGATTTTCATCAGTTTTTGCACCCAAGTCCCAAAATGAAACTCTAGTCATGCTCAAGAGATCAACAACAACAACAACAAAGCCTTATCCCACTAGGTGGGGTCGGCTACATGGATCATACGACGCCATTCCGCATTCGTTGATCCATGTTCATGCGATTCGACAGGATTTTACGCTGGCTGTCGGGGTTTAACACAACCCTCCTCCTTTATCCGGGCTTGGGACTGGCTATAAAACATAGGCGGAGTTTTATACATGCTCAGGAGTTTTATACATCTCCGGCTACATGCTCAGGAGATCAAAGAGGAAAATTTTGCAACTCCCTGAAGATTAACTTTGACAATAAGATCAAAATTCAAAGAACAAATAAGAATGTTATGTCTATTTTTCAATACAAAACATCTGAGATGTTTCTTCTCCACATGTCACCCTCAGTCTCTTTGCTTGCTAATAAGGAATGAAAGGTGCTATTTACAGGAAAAAAACTGGGGAGATTATGGAGAATCAGAGATCATTTCTAACATTGAGCAAGAAAGAACAAGTAATGAAACAAGGCAATGAAGAGAAAACTTAGCCATGAAACAATATTGTGTTCTACTGCAGCTCTAAAAGAATAGCTATTCATGGCATATTCAGGTGCACAATAACTATATGTATCCATCACTCTAGTGGAAACATGAGAATTTTCGCCTACAGGACCAAGCTTAGCCAATTTAAAATCAGATAACTTTGGATAATAGGAGGACTAATCCTTGAAAATATTTTCATCCTCGCATCAAAATCAAGTCAGCTTCTTATCTGGAGAAGGGTCTGTGCTAAAAAAACACTAAAAATAGACAAAAAAACATGCCTGCTAAAGAATTATGCTGATTAGGTTTTACAGAGTACATACCATGAAGATGGTCTTCCAAAGATCCCAATGGCATGTACTCATAAGCCAAAAGCTTTTTCTCCATGAGCACAATAACTAATCAGGTTTACAAGGTTAGAATGGTGAAGTAGACTCAACATCAGAACTTCAATAAGAGATTCTTTGTTCCCTTGCAATCCATTGTGATCAAGCTGCTTTATGGCCTCAGTCTACTCCACAAAGTTTGTGTCACAGTTATGAGGCATAAAAGGCATGAATGAAACAATCTAAAACTGACCATACTAGCTGTTCCATCATAATAGATACTTCAAAGAAGCATATAGATTTAAGGCGGATGGAAAGTGGAACAGAAATCAAAACTGGAAACTAAAAAGGAACAGATATTTCTAAGCCAAGCTATCGAAGTTCTAAGTTGATGAAGTTTATAGATTGTTTTGAAGCTTGTTATTTTCCTATTGGTCTCACGCACAGAATTGGAGGAAAGTAAGAGACTGACTAATGTTGCACAAACCTGATTGATACTTTCCAACCTTCCTTTGTACAATAATAGAACATAAAGCTCTTGCCACTTTTCCCTCAGATAAAATAAAAATCTTCACATTTCACATAGTGAGTCCACTACTATAAGTGGATGAAAGTGGTGCAGAACAATAAAATATTTCTTTTTTGAGGGGGAGAACAATAAAATACTTGAGATAAAACACATTCTAATGCACTTCTCCAGGTTGTTTGTCCTCATCTTTTACTAGATTGTCAAACATGCAGAGGACTTCTGTGATGCTGCAACCTTATAAAACATTTCTGTATTTTTTTTTGAGGGGAAAATATTTATGTATTAATAACATTATGCAAAAGCATGCTCTTTGTTTCCATACTCTGAATTCATGAAACTGATTGTCACTGCCCTGAACATATCTCATTTTTTTAAAAGGAACAAAGTGATGCAACTTCATGGAAACATTGTCTTTGCCATTTGATTGTTATTACAGAAGAATGACGAGCACACTTGCAACTCAAACATCATACTTAGGTGAAAAACATACCTCTTTTAAACAATGCAAGCCTTGTCCTTGCTGTATTCCTCTGGTACCTAGAATAATTTGAGAATCATCCGATATTTGCTTGTCACCAGTAATCATTGCAAGAACATTCCCCAACTCGAAAATGGTGAAATCGACTAACATCCCTCACTATAATCTCTCGGTTTGTTATCTTGGATATGAACTTTATTGCTACATGACAATCATCACAGACACGTAAATTCTTCATAATTCGGATGGGAACTCCGGTTGGCATGCTTAGAATAGCAAATGCAACAGCCAACTTCTCACTGTGGTGAGCCAAACTGGTCTCTTTCTCCTCATCCTCCATATCATGGAATACTGTGCTGGTATCTGGCACATAACCTGATTCCCTCATTTTTCCGAGCAGTTCTTTCAGGAATTGATCAATCTCTGAATGTTTAGAATTCGACCTATCACCTGTAGAGAACTGGTGTACCTGACCTTTGAGCTCTACCCAACTGATCCCAGGCTCCTTCTTGACTCTCCTCTCTCGCATAGCACTCCGTAATTGTGACACGCCATCCCACCTTGAGGTAGTTGCTCGAACATTTGACAACAACACATAAGACGCAGAATCAAAAGGGTCCAACCTCAGAACGTGCTCTGCAACTCTTTCTGCCATCACTACATTCTTATGGGTTTTGCAAGCAGATAACAAGGTCTTCCAAATTATCGCATCAGCTGTAACAGGCATGGATCTGATCAGGCTTTCTGCTTCATCAAGACATCCCGATCGCCCCAAGAGATCTACCATGCAAGTGTAGTGCTTCAGTGTAGGTTTGAGTCCATATGTTTGCTTCATAAGCTCAAAATACTCCGTCCCTTTGTCCTTCAAACCGCTATGGCTGCAAGCATAAAGCAAGCCTAAAAAGGTGACTTCACTGGGCTCAGTTCCTTTTCTGATCATCTCCTCAAACATCCGGATTGACTCTTCCCCACGCCCATGAAAACCATAAGCAGAGATGATAGAGCTCCAGAGGACAAGGTCCGATCCATCCGATTCATGAAAAATCTGAGCACATTCATCTAAGCAACCACATTTCGAATACATACTGATGAGGGAACTCCGCACGGGAACTACCACATCGACTCCAACTGTAATGACCTGTGCATGAACTTGACGTCCCTGCCCGAGCGTGGCCAAGTCTGAACACAAGCTTATAATGCTAACAAAAGTGACATGATCTGGTGCCAACCCTACAGCCTTCATCAAACAGAAATGGCCAAAGGCACCTTCAGAGTCCCCATTCTGCGCTCTTCCTGCTATTATAGTGTTGCAAGAGACGACATTAAGGACGGGCAATCCTTTCAGAGCTCTCTCTCCATCTTCCAGGCAACCACTTCTCATATACATGTGAGCTAGGGAACTACCGACGACCATATCACGTTCGAAACCGCTTTGGAACACAGAAGCATGAATCTGTCTGCCCGAGCCAGGATCCTTCAATCCCGCGCAGCATCTTAAAACGCTGCCCAAGCCGAACTCATCGGGTCGAAATCCTTGTCTCCTCATCTGCTGGAATACTTCCAGGCCTTCATCGTTCATCCCAAACTGCGCGAGTCCGGTTATCATGGCATTCCACGAAGCGACATTTCTCTCAGTCATCATGTCGAACAACTGGCGAGCAGACGCGATATCCCCGCTGTGCATGCGCCCTCCGAGCAATATGTTGAAGGACATGACATTTTTGCGGGGCATGGACTGGAACACCGCCTCGGCGTCCGGCAACCGGTCGAGCTTCGAGTACATGTGGAGGAGGTGGTTGGAGGTGAAGCGGTCGGAGATGGCACCGGAGGTGGTGAGAAGGGCATGGAGCTGCTGGCCCTGACGAAGAAGAGAGCGTTGGCCGGGGACGCAACATGCGTTGAGGAGGAGGGAGAAGATGTTGGCGTCCGACCACAACTCCGGGAATGAGAGGCCGCGGAGGGCATCCCCTGGGGCGCCTCTGTAACAGTGCTCGACGACGTCCTGCCTCTTCGATGCGGTGCGGAGCGCATGGTGGAACGAGGACTTGGCGGCCATATGATCCTTCCACGGCGAAAGGAGAACAAAAAATAATGATGTCACGTCAAGGACATCCTAAAATTAATGATGTCACACCTTATAAAATTTAACAATGTATCAAAAGAAAGAACGGAACAGACGAAATTTCAAATAAGTATTGAAATTGTATGATCATATATTTTGACTATAAATGATAAAAGAAAATTGTTTGATTTAAGTTTCCATTTGAAAGGTAATTAAATTAATATAAATCAATTGAATAAAATTTATTAGAACTCATGTAACACACCCAAATTTCATAAAAAGTTAAAACTTTTTATATTACTAACGTCGGACGCTCAAAACTTAGAACATGTGCCCATTATCGCAACGAAAATGACAACTCTAATCGAAACTCTTTCAAACGTTCGAAAATGTGACGGTTACACATCATAATTGTTGGTTTATACAACTCCTACTATGATCACATGAATTCAAAGGAGCATGAAACCCCGAAACCATAAAAGTCCGAATTTCTCTCCTCTTTTTCTCTTCTTTTTCATTCCTCATTTTCGCCATTGTCTTTTTTGTCCTCTGCTTCATGGTTTGCTCTCAATCGGGGACGTGGGAGCAAGTCCGACAGGTCCTTTCGCAAACGACAAAGGAGGACGAAGAGGATAGTTAGAATCTAATCCGATGAAGATCAACTAGAGAGTTCGACAAAAAAGTATGTTTTAAGGATTTGGGTCATAGAGTAACTTTCTTGACGGATTCACATGTTTTAGAGGCTATGCTAGATGTAAGGTTCATGCTAGTTTGTGGTAGGAATTGTACTTTCTAATTTTCTATGAAGTTATAGATATGTTTTTATTCATGGATTTTGTCAAATGATATAGTATGATATGGTATGATATGATGTTATAGTTTTTATGGATTTGTGCTAGCATGATAAGTAGGTTGCATTGTGCAAGTTTCTGATCTTAACAATGGGTCTGAGATGGTAAATATATATTTCATTTAAGACAAGTAGTCTGATTTCTAGGACATCCGCTTATGATTAAATAAGTGATCACTTCGAATGGACGCTACCTTTAGATAGTTAAATTCATGTTAAGATTGACTTATTTATCATGAATTATTTTAGGGATAATATTAGTTGCTATTAGATCTTTGTGTGTGGGAAAATTGATTGGAATATAAGGATTTGCACTGCGGCTCTATCGATATGAAATGGGCGATCGAATTCCTCTCGTGCGTCTGAATCACCTCGACAACAATATAACGACTACTTGATTGAACGTTCGAAATTATTTCGAACGACCGATTTGGACCAGAACATAAGTCCAAAACATGTTCGGATGTCGAAATTGTAAAATGTCGAGACATAAAAATGGCAACAATAATTAGTCACCAAAACTATTTTGGGCGACTGATTTGAACTATTCATGCCGAAAGATGATTTGACGTTCGGTGGAAACTCATTGCTGATCGATTGAAGATCTCGAAGTTGGTTTTAGCGGAAGATCGATTAAGTTACGATCGATCAAAACTCTCGATTGAAAGTTTGAGAACTTTCTTGTGCGATAATGGATGACCAAACACCTTTTGGTCGATTGATTCACACGCGGCCTTTGAACGATCGAGAGATGAACTCAGAATGGATGACCAAACTGTTAATTGTCACCAATCAATACCGATAAAATGGATGTTCAAACCTTTTTCGGACAACCGTTGAATGTACTCCAAAAGGACGACCACTCAACCTTTTGGACGTTCGATTTGTGGATAGAGAGATATTATTTTAACTAAATTTCGTGATTTGACAATTTTCTATCCACCTGATTTGTATCTATCTTCAATTTGGAACCACTCTTGCTCCATATGGTCTTAATTGATCCAAGTGATCAAAAAATAGGTTCATGGTTAATAAGATAAAAGATGAGTGTTACTATTGCCTACCTAGATGGGAGTCAGTGATAGCAACACTTCTTGTGGACATTCTCCACCTATAGATATTTTTGCTTTGCGCGAGATCATCTTGTCCAACGGGGCACATGCCGTGGCATTGTTCCCCACTAGCTCACTATGGTCTAGGTAATTACACACTTGTGTGTTTGTAATAGTATTCCCCAAAGATGAAGAATTCTTTCAACCCATGGATAAAATGAAGATTATGAATGACTAAAGATAAATGGAAGGACTTTGTCCTTATGAACACGAACATAAACAATGAACATGAAAAGGAAATGAAATTGAAATGACATGGAATAATAATGTCCCTCTCCTGATTTCTTTTTATCATTCCTGATTTATTTTGATTGCTTCATGCATATTTTGATTGATCATCTTTATGATCTATTATGAATTCACTATTAGCTTTATGCTAACGATTGGGTTTGCTTCTTTGTGTGATTTTCGCATGTACATGATAAACTTACAAGTGGGTTGATGTGCGCGCAGCTACTTTGACTTGAGTGGTGCTTGCATATTAGATATAGTCTATTTTCATTATATTTATCAAGTTGTATTTGGATTATGTATGTGACTTATTGAGTTGTACTATGATATGAACTTTTATATGCCTTGTGTTAACTCTTATATTCTATTTTAGCTTTCACATTTTTTATTAAGTGTCGTAATATTTTAGTTTAAGTCTTACTTTTCTTGACCATCTGAGTCAACGAAAGGATTAATATCAAAGAAAGTAACGTACAAAAAGATATTTCATCACGTGGTGAGATCGAATTTCGAAATGTTACAACTAATGTAATAAACTTGAACTATGTATTTTAATTATATAGAAAGAATGGAGGATAGATAATGTAACGCCCGGAATTTTATCATCAAAAGAAAAGAGGATAAAAGGGAAAAGATAAATCTGAATAGGAAAAGAAATAAAAAGGGGAAGATAGATTCAAATCTAATGAAGATAAAATCAGATTTATTTGATTCCCCAACTACCACATGAACTCATATTTCTCTCCTACATATATGGGGTTAAAACGAACAAATCAGCCCCTTTTTCCCCTATGCAAGCCGGCCCTAGTTGTCTCCCATGTTACGTGTGATTTCTTGCCCTCATGCGTGCCCTTGGGTCTGCCGCCTAACAGGAGACACACTAGAGGACGTGGACGAGGGGAGTGGGCAGAGGAAGAAGAACGAATTAGTTTCTTGGACAGAAACTTGCAAGGTATGAAACTAGGATAGATTTGTGATAGAATCTTGATTTTATACTTGAAGTATGTTCCAATTAGTCCCTAGTCGTAGTATAATGTTCTATGATGACTATTGGTGTCGGCCATCGCCGGAGAAAGTAATTAGAATGCGAACTACATGTCTACGCAGTTTCTACGTAAGAAGAACCCGACCGTTCCCTACGACTCGCTAGGGCACGTCCATACTCGGACCGAGTTTGATGAAACTCGGCCGAGTTCGCCATTGTTGCAAGTGCGAAGCTCTGCAATGAAGAAGAACTCGGCTCGGGTTGATGATGACCCGGCCCGGATAGTTCCTTGACAAAGTCGCACTTAGCCATGACTTTTCCGAGATCGATCCATTGAGTCGGCCGACCGACCAACCAAGCACGAACCTAGCCCGGGTATGACCTGAACCTAGCCCAGGTCATGTCCTAATTGTTCGAATTGATGACCTTACGAACTCGGCCTGAGTTTCACCCAACTCGGCCCAGGTTCCGACGCAGTTTATCTTATTTTATGATGTTTGAATCCCTAATTCAAGTACATATTCCAGATCTTAATGATGATGCTGACTATGACATTTATGCCCCTGATTTACTCTCCATAATCAAATCTTGTAGTCTTGATTATGGCTTAATAATGAATAATTAAAACTGTAAGTTAAAAGACAAAAATCGTTAAATGAAAAGCTTTTTTATAATGGACTGATGACGATCAGGTTATGAGCTGACTTCGGTCAGTTATGGACTGACTCTACAGTTATGATGATGATGATGGATGGGTTGAGGCATGTCTTCTCGTAGGTTAAAATATATCCTAAATAAGTCAAAGATGAATAATAAGAAGATGAAGAAGATGAACACATATGAATAAAGAATCTTTTTTATGATGTCCGGCTTTTGCTATTTTTATAATGATTTATTTATGATCTCTTATTCATATGTCACTTACATGATTCTTTACCATTATTATGATTATGATTACTTTCCCCTTATATGATAATATCATTTATGATTTTTGTCTAGTACCATGATCTTATGACCGTTTTTATCTTACTTCTATACTGAGTTGTAAAACTCATAGGGAGGTTCTCCCCTGCATGTTCTTAAATGCAGGTCAAAGTCAGAATGATGAACGTGGTCAACAATGACCATTCGAACTCGTAGGTGGCTAATGCATGCATTTTACAACATATAATTAGACTTGCATTTAGGCTTATTTCGTATAATTTGCTCATAGCATGCATCTCTTTCTACATTTATTCGTATGAATTCTTTGAAGCAACAATCTACCTTTAGTTGACTGATTTTGCACGAGCCGTTATGGTTTATAACGGCCGTGAGAGGTGCGCTCACGCACCGCACTCCGTCACTCACGATGGTCACAGAAGAAGCTGCAGAGAAGAAACGAATCTCACGGGCCGTGAGTCATATATCACGAGTCGTGAGTCACAAACTCACACCTCGACCACCCGATTTCATGACTCTGGCAGAAGCATAAGAGAGATTTCACAGGTCGTGAAGCACCCCTCACGACCGTGAAGATCGAGCCTCACATCGACTGCAGAGCTTCATGGATCAATCAGGCATCTTATGGGCTATGACAGATAATTTACGAACGTTACATCCGGATCTTCATGGATCACGCAGAACTCACGACTCTTACATCAATCAGGTCTTCGAGGAATTAACGAGTCATGAGAGAAACATAATGGGTAGTTACACATTTCTCGCATTCTATCACCAACCATCATTTTGTTATCACGAACATCACAAAAACTTTGGAATCGACAAACCATCGACTAATGGGCCGTGATAAAGATTTAACGGGCCGTTAGTCATCGAAGAGACTGCAAGGCAAATATTTAACGGGTTCACCGAATTCATATTACAGAACAACCAGCATTTCAAAACCAATGATTCACGGGCCGTTAAAATACAGTTACGGGCTGTGAAAATGCATAAGTTGTGCAACTGAAGGAAAAAATCGCTCGGATCACGGTCGTGAGAACTTTCTCACGCCCCGTGAAGGATAGGAAAAATTCAGCTCTGACTCTGATTTGGTCGTTAAAACTATTGCAGGGGCGTGACAGACACCTAAATCAACACAAAAACGTATTTTCGAAAGAATTCTCAATGCATAAGAATTCCAACTCCTACTGTGTGTCCTTAAGATCAATTGGAAACTAATTAGGCAAGAAATTTTATAATTTTACAAGGCCAAATTCTCAGACTCAATGGGACTTTGAATTTACCTTAATTTTTACATGGAAAATATTTTTGTTTATTCCCAAACCGCCTGGAAACCGAAGACCCTATAAAAGAGAAGTCTGGCAGATAGAATTATTCATGCTAGGGCTTGCAACCTATTCTTCAAAGCCAAGAACGTGAGAAGACTATGAAGGTTTGTTGAGAAGACTTCGACTGGATCGACTCTAGACGAGAGTTCAACAGCAGTTCATCGATGATTCTCGAAGAGTGTTATCTATTCTATTCTATGTTGGGATGATATTAGATCTATAATCTTTAGTTTTGTTGTAGTTCTTTTCTGTAGTTTAAAGATGACTTTAGTACTTTGTTCTTAATTTAGTTTTATTGTTATAGGTTTATACTTTTATTGTTAAAAGGCAGACTCATAGACCTCTGTTTCATGAAATAAAGTTAGTTTCTTTGAATTATATATGTTGTTTTTAATACTTTCTAGAGATTGATTGTTATCCTAATTTGACTATTATCCTGGTGGAAATTGTCATTCTAACTTTGCATGACAACTCTGGAATTGATTTAAGATTTAGATATCAAAGCATTATATAACATAGTCGTATGATCCTTGATGGAATTACGTATTGTGCGGTTTATTGAACACTACCATTATATGGGTGTCAATTGTCTAGAATCTGCAATCTAATGCATCTCAAAATATATTTTATTTAATTATGATCTTAGAAAGAATAATTATATTGAATCTAAAATTGAGATTGTTTGATTTGTTTTGGTAGAAAATCAATGCCTAAAGTAGATTCTAATCTGTGTATTGAAACAACTTAATATTTCTAGGACTATTAGTTTGTCTGTTTTAAGATATATCATCCTAAGGACCTATGCATCGGTAGTTTAGTTTTCTTTATCTTTTTCCCTTTTTCTCTTTTTATATTGCAGTATTTTTACTTTCTACATAACTCTTATCCCAAAATCTTATGTCATCTCCTATTATCCTTTGAGATTTGATAGAGAAGTAATTTAGTTCCTCGTGGGATCGACACCCTATACTTTTCACTTTATTACTTGAGCGATTAGTGCATTTGCTAGCTACTATTATCATTTTCGCATACATGGGTGTCTTGAGTCCTTTAGGTTCAGGTGATAGATTTTCTTTTTTGCATATTAGTTTGATATATTAGTTTTCCTTTGAATTTCTATAAAGTTCTTTATTAGTCTTTCCGCATATTATGATGTCACATTCTTTTTATTTATTTAATGATGATTAGACTTCCGCTTTATATGATGTTGAGTTGACCAGTCAAAGTCTTATTATGGTCAACATGATGTACACGTAAGGTATGATGTTTCTAAATGTTATTATGCATAATTATGTAGATGCCTCCACGCCGCGCTATTGCTGGTCGAGGTTGGGGTCAGAGACAACCTCGAGGTAGTGGCGGGACTGCGAACAAGCAACAAGAAGGAACAGACCAGAACGAGGTCCAAATGAGTCAGGCTTGTGCAGTAGAGCTGACAGTTCAGTCCCCACTAGTGCAGCCCCCATCATCATGGGCACCAACAATTCAACCTGTACTGACATCATCTGTCCAGGTTGCACCAGATATGACACTATCAGTTCAGCCTCCTTTTGTACAGCTCTTGTCAGTGCAACCAACGCCTTTGTCTATAATGTCAACACCATCTAAGGACACTATCTAGGCATTTATAAAGTTGTGCACCCCAGAGTATGATGGCTTGGGAGAATTTGACAAAACTGAGAGATGGTTGCGAACCATAAAGAAAAACCTACAACAAATGAATTGTGGTGAAGACAAGAAGGTCATGTTCGCCACCAGTGTTTTAACTGATGACGCTTTAGACTAGTGGAGGACTGTTGTGGACACTCGATATTCCTTGGGAACATTTCTGTGAAGCATTTGAGGCACGCTATGTACCAGCGTGCACTGAAGCAGAGGGAGTTCCTACAACTGAGCCAAGACCAGATGACAATGGTTCAATACCATGTTCAGTTCGTTCATCTAGAAAGGTATAATACTCTCAAGATGAGTGACAGACAAAAGGCGGATCACTTTTACCAAGGCTTGAATTAGACCATCAGAGCTAATGCTTTAGCAGGCCAATGTGCAGGTATGACCCTAGCAGTTGAATTGGCAACTACTATAGAAAGGAACTATGCTAGAGAGCAAAAAGAGCTTAAAGATGTGAAAGAAAAGACCCCATGCAGCCCCCTGCACAGAACCAATCTCGCTGGAATGACCGTTGCCAAAACAGAGGAGGACCCAACCATAGGAACCAATAACAGGATAATAGGACGAGCCCATATGAGCCTCATGATGCTAACCGTCAGCTTCAACCCCAGCGTCAGCAACCCCAGCAGTAGGCACAGGGTGCTGGAGCTTGCCCACACTATAGGAGATTTCATATTGGGGAATGCAGGATGAAGATAGGAGTCTGCTTGCAGTATGGCCATCAAGGACATTTCATTCGTGATTGTGCCACCAAGAATAAGGATAATCCTGCCCCAGCTCCGCATGACGAAAGAGGTGGGAACAATATGGTACATGGAAGAGTCTTCCACCTAGAAGAAGATGCAGTGCCGGCTGACGCCGAGGTCATTATAGGTACATAATCTATAATCGGTCTCCTTATGACTGTCCTATTTTGATTCGGGTGCAACACACTCTTTTATATTTAGAGACTGTGTCGTTATTTTAAGTTTACCTCTACATAATATAAGTCACCCTATGAAGATAATAACTCCTATATGAATGCTCCACGCCACGAAGTACCTTCCCGAGGTATCAGTGAAGATACAAGTCAAGAACTTCTCTGTAGATTTGATAATAATTTTGATGACGAATTATGATGTGATTCTTGATATAGATTAGCTATCCTACCATGATGTAGTCATTCTATATAAACAAAAGAAGGTAATCATCGGTACCCAAGACGAGCGCAAAGCTACAGTTCGAGGTACCACGGGCAAAAAAGGAAAAGTTATTATAACTACTATGAAGGCACACAAGATGATACAAAAGGGATGCAGAGGCTTCTCTTGCAAGTGTGATGAAGACAGATGACCCAACAGCCCAACTACAACAACTAGATGTAGTTCAAAAATTTCTGGATGTCTTTCCTAAAGACATCTCCGGATTACCACCACGACGAGAGATTGATTTTCGTATCGATCTCCTCCCAAGCACTGCCCCAATTTCAAAGGCCCCTTATAGGATGGCACCGACTGAGATGCATGAGCTGAAGAAGCAAATTCAGGAATTTTTATCAGGCCGAGTGTATCTCCTTGGGATTCTCTAGTGCTTTTTGTCAAGAAGAAGAACGACTCTATAAGACTGTGCATTGACTACCAAATGTTAAATAAAACCACAGTCAAGAACAAGTACTCCTTACCACGGATGTTGATCAGCTATCAAATGCCGTTGTATTTTTCAAAATCGATTTACGAAGTGAGTACCACGAGCTTAGAGTGGCCGATGAAGATGTACAGAAGATGGCTTTTCGATCAAGGTATGATCACTATGAATTTTTAGTGATGCCTTTTAGACTGACGAACGTCCCTGCAGCTTTCATGAATCTCATGAATTGGGTGTTCAGACCATACTTGGATCAGTTTATTATCGTCTTCGTAGATGATATCCTGATTTATTTTGAAAATTCAGAACAACACAAAGAACACCTGAAGATAGTTTTGGAAAAGTTGAGGCAACACAAATTATATGGAAAACTATCTAAGTGTGAGTTCTGGCTTGATCGGATTATATTTCTTGGGCACATAATTTCAAAAAATGGTATTTCTATGGATCCTTCCAACGTAAAAAAGCGGTAGCTCACTGGCCAAGGTGAAAGTATGCCACCAAAATTCGTAGTTTTCACGGATTGGCAGGTTATTACCGTAAGTTCATCAAGGACTTTTCAAAAATTGCATCTCCTTGGACGAACCTAACAAAGAAGGGTGTAAAGTACACATGAACAAAAAAATGTGAGGATAGTTTTCATGAACAGAAGGCCAGATTGACCACTACACCCATGCTTACTATTCCGAAGGGTACTGATGAGTATGTGGTGTATAGTGATGCTTGTTGTACCGGATTGGGATGTGTGCCCATGCAACATGGCAATGTAGTCGCATATGCATCCAGGCAGCTGAAGAAGCATGCTCATGATCTTGAATTGACAGCGGTAGTCTTCGCATTGAAGATTTGGCGACACTATCTTTATAGAGTACAGTACGAGGTGTTCACCGATCATGAGAGCCTCAAGTATGTCTTCTCTTAGCGAGATCTTAATATGCGACAACGAAGATGGATGGATGAAATTCCTAAAAGATTACGAGTTCTCAATTACTTAATTACACACGCACTCAACCGCAAATGGGAAGGCTCATTAGCTCACATGATGATGGGTATGTATAAGATGATGAAGGAACTAATCCTTTGGAACCCAAGATCTGGCAGGAACGGAGCAGTATTGGTGATGCATCAGATATAGCTGAATCTGGTGGGCAGACTAATTAAGACTCAGGCACAAGATCCTGAGTATGCAATGATATTAGGAAGATGTTAGAAAGAAGAAGAAGATTTTAAGCTCTTAGTAGATCGTGGGATCCGATACAGAGATCGTCCGTGGGTTCCAAGTGACAAAGCTCTTAAAAGAGAAGTAATTGATGAATATCATAAGTCAAAAATTGCGATCCATCCGGGCAGCACCAAAATGTACAAAAATGTTCAAATGACCTTCTGGTGGAATGATATGAAGCGAGAAATTGCTGAGTATGTATCAAAGTGCTTAGCTTGTCAATAGGTAAAAGTTGAACATCAGAAACTTTATGAAAAGATTACTTCTCTCGCCATTCCACAATAGAATTGGGAAGATATTTTCATGAACTTCATAACCTACTTACCATGTATCCAAAAGGGACATCATACTATATGGGTAATAGTTGATCGATTAATGAAGTCTGCATATTTTCTACCCATGAAATTCAAGCAATCAGTGAACAGCCTTATGGATCTATATGTACACGAAATAATTAGACTTCATGGGATCCCCACCTCCATTATAACATATAGGGATTCAAGATTTACAATAAATTCTGGAGGAGCCTACAAGACTTGTTTGGAATGAGATTGAACTACAGTACGACATTTCATTCACAAACGGATGGTCAGAGTGAGAGGACCCTCTAAATAGTTGAAGACATGTTAAGAGCTTGTGCCCTTGACTGATAGGACAATTGAGATGATCACCTACCACTTATCGAATTTGCATATAATAACAGTTACCATTCTAGTATTGGCATGATTTCCTTTGCAGCTCTGTATAGGAGGCCTTGTTGTTCACCTGCATGCTGGAATGAGGTAGGTGAAAGAAAGTTCTTAGATGCTAAAGAGCTGAAACAAATAGAAGAATATTCAGCAAGGGTCGAATTAATACAATAGATGATGAAGGCAGCTCAAGTACGACAGAAGTTTTATGCTGATAAAGGATGGCGTGAACAAAACTTCCAAATAGGTGACCAAGTAGTCTTGAAGGTTTCTCCAACCAAAAGAATGATGGGTTCAGTAAAAGAGGAAAACTCAGCCTAAGATATGTTGATCCTTTAAAGGTAATCGAGCTAGTTAGAGAGGGTGTCTGCATACTAGCCTTACCTCCATCCCATGGCCATGTTCATAATGTATTCCACGTCTCGATGCCTCGAAAATATAAGCATGATGATACAAATGTGATAACGCATGAAGAACCAAATCTCAAAGATGACCTAACCTATGAAGAGCAACCCATCCAGATTCTAGAGATTAAGATTCAACGTCACAACAATAAGGATGTACCACAGGTCAAGGTGGTTTGGAGCCATCATCAATGTGACAAAGCAATCTGGTAACTCGAGTCTGAGATGCGGAGGGAATTTCCTACATTATTCGATAAGTCTTAACTTCTGACTGAATTTGATGATGAATTTTATTTTAAGGGGTTTATGATGTAACGTCCGAAATTTTATCATCTTCAAATCTAATGAAAATAAAATCAAATTTATTTGATTCTCCAACTACCACACGAACTCATATTTCTCTCATATATATATATATATATATATATATATATATATATATATATATATGGGACTGACGGGAGACACACTGGAGGACATGGATAACGTCGACCGTGCATCTGAACTGAGGGGAGCGGGTAGAGGAAGAAAAGGAAGAGGAAGAAGAAGAATGAATTAGATTCTTAGACAGAAACTTGCAATGTATGGAACTAGGATAGGTTCGTGATAGAATCTTGATTTTAGACTTGAAGCATATTCTAGTTAGACTCTAGTCATAATATAATGTTCTATGATGATGATTGGTGCTGGCCATCATTGGAGAAAGTGATTAGAATGCGAATTGCGCGTCTGCACAATTTTTGCGTAAGAAGAACCTGGCTCGAGTTCCCTGCGACTTGGCCTGGGCAGGTATATACTGTGACCGATTTCGATAAAACTTGATCGAGTCCGTCATTGTTGTGAGCACGAAGCTTTACAACAAAGAAGAACCCAGTCCGAGTTGATGATCACTTGGTCGGGCAGTTCCTCGATGAAATCACGTTCGACCGTGATTTTTGCCGAACGGTCCACCAATCCATTGAGTCGGCCAACCAACCTGCCACTATGATCCGAACCTGGCCCGGGTCATGTCCTGATTGTCCGAATTGATGAACTTATGAACTCGGCCCGAGTTTCACCCAACTCGACCCGGGTTTTGACGTAGTTACCTTATTTTATAATGTTTAAATCCTTGATTCAAGTACGTATTCTAGATCTTAATGATGATGATGATTATGATATTTATGCCCCTGATTTACTCTCCATAATCTAATCTTGTGGTTTTGATTATCTTAATAATGAATAATTAAAAGCTATAAGTTAAAAGATGAAAATCATTAAATGGAGAGCTCTTTTATGATGGACTAGTGACGATCAGGTTATGGACTGACTTTAGTCAGTTATGAGCTGACTACGATTAGTTATAGGCTGACTCTGCCAGTTATGATGATGATGGACGGGTTGTGGCAGGTCTACCCATGGGTTAAAATATATCCTAAATAAGTCAAAGATGAATAATAAGAAGATGAAGAAGATGAACACATATGAATAAAGAATATTTCTTATGATGTCCGGCTTTTGTCATTTTTACAATGTTTTATTCATGATCTCTTATTCATATGTCACTTACATGATTCTTTACCATTATGATGATTATGATTTCTTTTTTCTTATATGATGATATCCTTTATGATTCCTGTCTAGTATCATGATCTTATGATTGTTTTTATCTTACTTTCATAATGAGTTGTAAAACTCATAAGGAAGTTCTCTCATGCATGTTCTTAAATGCAGGTCAATGTCAAAATGATGCAGGTGACCAACGGTGACCGATCGAGCTCGTAGGTGGCTGCACATTGGTGTCTTGAGTCCCTTAGGCTCATGTGATAGATTTTCTTTTCCACATATTAGTTTGATGTATTAGTTTTTCTTTAGACTTATATGAAGTTCTTTCTCAGTCTTTCGCACATTATGATGTCACCTTCTTTTTATTATTTAGATGATTAGACTTTCGCTTTATATGATGTTGAGCTGAGCAATCCAAGTCTTATTATGGTCAACATGATGTACAAGTAAGAATGACCTGTAGAATTCTCAAAGCGTATTCAGTCACGCGGTGGGGTGCGATTTGGGGGCGTTACAAGTAAGTCCCAATTCAGTCTACTCGTCGTCAAATTGGATGAGTTGAATATATGATTAATTTTGCATGGAGCATTAAAAGAACGAAAAAATAATATCTGAATTAAGAAAAAATAGCATCAATCAAAATTTTAAATCAATACCCGTTCAAAAAGCCTAAAATATGAGTAGAGATGGACATTCGTGTAGGCCGCACGGCCTAGCCCGCGGCCCGCACAAATTTTTGCCAGGCCATCCCGACCCGGCCTGGGCCAAACCGTGCCGGGCTGCCCAGCAAGGTGCTAGGCACGGGCCCGGCCCGACGTGACATGATTTTTTTATTATATATTATTATTATTATTATTATTATTATTATTATTATTATTATTATTATTATTATTATTATTATGAGTGAAAAAAAAGAATGCGACTAGTTTCGATCCCTCAATCTCCTACAATTTATAAAGAGGGATAACCAATAAAAAATTTAAAAGGAATATATGAAGGTGTAAATCCAAAAAGAATTTATATGTATATATTCATGATTAAATTAAAATTTAATGATAGATAATTATTTAAATTATTTGATGACATCAAATAACTAAAATTATTTGAACTTCCTATTTTAATATTCACCATCAAATTTTAATTTAACGATCGGATAAGACATATAAATTATTAATGAGTTTACACATGCAACTTTTCTCATTTTAAAATAACTGATTAACTATTTTTAACAGTTATCATAATAAATGTTCGACCATTATTATACTTGTGCTCATTAGGGGTGGCAATATTCTCCACCCCCGCGGGGATTCCCCATTCGGGGCCCCGCATTCGAGGATTTTTTCCCCGCGGAGGCGGGGATGGGGCCAAACTGCCCCCGCCCCCTCTTTCGGGGATCGGGGCGGGGGTAGTTCCCCCGCTCCGTCGGATTTTCGAATCTCCGATAAATTATTTATAATTATTAATTATTATATTTATATTTATTAGATTACATCTCATCCGTCAATTATATATATATATATATATATATATATATATAACATTAAACCTAGCAACTATTTCTTTCTCCCTTTTCTCTCAAATCTCAACTCTCAAACCCTACGACGAGTCTACGACCAGTCGGCCGCCAGCGCGTCGTCGAGGGCGGGTCGTCATCGTGGTCGAGGGTGTCGTCGTCAGGGGATCGTCGTCGTCGTCTGGTCATCGTGGGCAGTGGCCGAAAGGGCGGGTCATCGTCGAGGGCTATTTCGCCGCTGTGATCGCGCGCTGCGTGATCGCCGCTACACGCAACGGCGAAAGCGGCGATTTCGCCGCTGCGCGCACGCACTATGCGAAGAGGTGGTGCGCAGAGGTCACCTATGCGCACAGTGCGTAGATCAAAATTTTTTTATTTTGATTTTAATTTTGTAATTTTTTTAATCATTCGCATTTTAATTCACATTATTCATCTTTTCACAATTTTTTTGACTATTTTCTAATTTTTTTACATTATTTAATAAAAAAATTTGAGGAATCGGGTTCCCCGCGGGGATCGGGGTGTGGGATAAAATTTCCTCCGAATCAGGAATTCGGAGCGGGTCGTCGGAGTCGGGGCGGGGGTGGTGTCCCCCACCCTGACAACGGCGGGTGCCATCCCTAGTGCTCATTAACAAAAACGTTTAGCAAATTTAAGTCCAAATAACATTTGTCAATCAATTATCCAACTCAGTTCAAGTTTAGTTAGGCTCGATCTGATCCAGCGAATTTTGATTTAGTACTTAATGGTTCGAGAAAGCTCATTTAAATTTCATTTAAGTAATCAGAGAAAAAAGATGAATATTTTTCGGCATTGTATAAATTAAAATGATACAATTATAAGTTTACGATAAAACAAACTAATGGGCCTAATTCAGGCTTGGGCTTGGGCCTGAGTGCCATCTATTTTAGCTCTATTTGGTAATTTACGAGTTCTCTTAGAAATCATGCCCTAGAAAAATACCTTTCACTCTTCGCTCCGCTCTTCCAGTCTTCCCGCCCCTTCTTTTCGCTCGAGCCGATGTCGGAGAAGAAGCGCCAGCGTCGGTCGGACGCTGGGCCGTCGGCGTCCGTCTCCGGCGCCGGTAAGAAACCCCGACCGGCGACCTCGTACGCCCAAGACCTCCGGAAGAAGCTCAAGCCGGACGCCGACATCCTCGCCTCCATCCGCGAGGTGTACGACGCCGCCCAGTCCTCGTCGTCCTCCTCCGCGTCCTTGACTCTCGCCGACCTCAACCTGTCCTCCGCCTGCCGGGAAGTCTCCGACCGCGACGCTGACGCCGTGAGGTTAGCCATCGAGCGCGCCGTCCTCGATATCTCCCGCTCCGTCCTTGCCGGCCGGGGCTTCTCCTTTGACGTGCCCTCCCGGGCCGCTTCCAACCAGATCTACGTCCCGGAACTCGACCGTATCGTCCTGCGCGACAAGTCTTCAGCCCGGCCGTTCGCCAACCTCGCTACCGTGCGCAAGGCCACCGTCACCGCCCGCGTTTTCTCCCTCGTGTACTCCGTCCTCCAGCGCGGCATCCACGTCACGAAGCGTGACCTCTTCTACACCGATGTCAAGCTCTTCCAGGACCAGAGCCAGTCCGACGCCGTGCTGGATGACGTCTCCTGCATGCTCGGCTGCACCCGATCCTCCCTCCATGTCGTCGCGTCCGAGAAGGGGGTCGTCGTGGGCCGGCTTGTGTTCACCGACGACGGAGACAGGATCGACTGCACCAAGATGGGAATCGGGGGTAAGGCCATACCGCCCAATGTCGATCGAGTTGGCAACCTCGAGAGCGATGCGCTCTTCATCCTCTTGGTTGAGAAGGATGCCGCATTCATGCGCCTTGCCGAGGATCGGTTCTACAACAGGTTCCCCTGCATCATCGTCACTGCCAAGGGGCAGCCTGATGTTGCCACCAGACTCTTCTTGAAGCGGATGAAGACTGAACTCAAGCTGCCTGTACTGGCGCTAGTGGACAGCGACCCTTACGGGCTTAAGATCCTCTCGGTGTACATGTGTGGATCAAAGAACATGTCATACGACAGTTCGAACCTGACGACGCCAGATATCAAGTGGCTCGGGGTCCGGCCGAGCGATCTGGACAAATACAAGATACCAGAGCAATGCCGGCTTCCGATGACAGATCAGGACGTTAAGGCCGGCAAGGACTTGCTCGAGGAGGACTTTGCCAAGAGAAACGATGGCTGGGTCAGGGAACTTGAGACAATGGTGAAGACGAGGCAAAAAGCTGAAATACAGGCCCTCAGTTCATTTGGCTTCCAGTACCTCACGGAGGTGTATTTGCCGCTCAAGATACAGCAAAGGGATTGGCTTTAGTTCTTTCATGTGGTAATTTCCTCTTCTTCCTTCATTCTTATGTCTTATGAGTTTAGTACTCAAATATCTGAATCTATCATTTTTTTTACCCCATGGGTTGGATATATGATTTTAAATTGTCATGATTTTTTGTTTCGCAGATTATATCATGGTCATTTAGCTAAGCAGACTACTTCTCGATGAACCATTACTAGGTTAATACACTTGAATTTATCTCATTTGGCAAGGAAATATGTTTGGTAAAAAAGAAACATTAATTGACGAAAACTATTATTTGGTTGATAAAAGATATATTTATTTACTTTGTGTTGCGTTATACACATTAAACTTCTCATTTTGTCACAGTTTTTGTGTTATGACTTAGTGTCTATGAAGCAACCCTTATCTCATTTTATCATGATTTATCCATTTACTTTATTCTTGACGTCTCTTACTATTCGAAGTTTTGTGCTTTAATGATGATTTTAATTGTATCTTCAGTACACTCCCTAAAACGATTCTTTCCTTGCAAACAAGGGAAAGGCTGCATGTGTGCGTGCTCCTCTTCTACTCCTATCAGTCGGAAGCATTTGGTGCTTGACGTTTACCTTTTTATTTGTGTCTACCTTAAACAATCTTTTTGTTTGTGTTTACCTTAAACATTACACCGTTGCATGGCAGAAGATTTTCATGGCTTTTGATTCTCCTCCTGCATTTAACGTGGTTGAACATTCTGAGATTTTATGACGTGGCTACACCAATTGGCTGTTCACAATTTGTCTCTTTCTCATGGAAAATGTCACTCTTCATACATCATTGAAGACAAGAATTTGAATGTAGAAGTAGGCCTCAACATTAAAGGAAAATGGGCTTGAGGATGACCAAAACTTGTCACAAAAACTAGGCTTGACCATCAAAGGTAAAATGTGCTTCGGAGGATTAACACTTTTCTTTTAAGAAAAACTAGGTTTGAACATCAAACATAAAGTCACCCTAACAAAAGCATCAAACCTAAAATGTTCTTTAGGACTTCTCTCAAAAAGGAGGTTTGAACATCAAAGGCAAAGTGTTGAAGTAGGTTCTGTTTTGACATATTATGTAGTTCGCCATGGTAATGTTGGAGTTTACAATCCTAAACTTCCTCTTTGGAAGCTCTCATGAGACCTCGTACTTCATATCATTTCTAATGATATTGTCTACAGATTGTAGGTGATTTTTCGATGCCAAAACATATTTGCATTACATAGGGTGCCAAGCACGTTCTGCGGAGAAGGTTTGGCCTTCTACCAAGGCTGTAATGGAACCAGGGTCACATTGGACAACCGCTCTGGGTTGCTCCTTGTTTGGCCGCTTGCAGAGTTGCTGACTTTGAGTAGTTCACGCTGCCTTTAGAGAAAGAAGCAAAGCTCCACGAGTTCTGGCGCACACATATTATTCTGCTAAGCTGTTTCATCCGTCTGACTTCGCTTGTATTTACCGCAGATTATTAAAAAATGATCATTTTGTCCCAGGATAAGCCACTTTTATGCTCTCTTTGCAATGTAACGTTTGGAATTACGTTTAGCGATTTAAGTTTGATAAATGACATCAATAAATATGATTTAATGTATTGAATGAAAATATTAAAAGTTATTTCTAGCTATTAGAGGTTATTCTTAACTAAATGCATATTTTTTAACTTATCTTATTATTTTTATTTTGATCACTATTCAATTATATTTGTTTATGTTAGTATTTAATTAATTACAAATTATTTGTTTATTAACAATGAATAAAAAATTTAATTTAATAATTAACATTTTTATATCATACATGTCTTATATGAAATTTATTATAAATATAAATTTTTGAATATTTTTATAAAAATATTATTTGTGAAATTTTATTCTATTTAATTGGGATATAAATGAATTATTTATTAAATTATAATAAAATTCGTATAGTATTTTAATTAAATAATTTATTATATTTAAATTATATCATTTATATTTATATGTTTATTTATTAATACATCATACAGTATTTGGTTTTCAGATCGTTATTAGCAAACTGTAAAGTCGTTATTTGGCCCTGAAATTGTAGAGAGGTATAAGTTTCTACGCAAGTCAAAGACATACGTTAGAGTCGAACGAAATTCGCCTAGTATTCCACCCGACACTGCACATTTTTCGCAACAGCTCTGCGGATGTTCCCATCTGCTAGGCTCCTTTTGTTTCCTACCTCTACTGGCGTCCTATAAGCAATGAATCATGGATTGCAATGGAATAACTAGCTATAAAATAATTAAAAAAGATGAGAATTTGAAAAAAAAAAGGATAAACGAAAGAAGTACGACACAATAAGATACTCCATTCAATACCTTAAAAAATAGCATAAACTAAATAAGGAGACGACACGAACAATCTAACGGTTTCTTCAATTTTGTTTAACTAATTTCTTAAATCAATTACATGTACTTCCGTTCTGTACAGACGATTTCTCCAATGGATTACAAGTAAAAGTATGTTAGGTTCCTAGTCCAACTAGGATCCTAACGGTATCAGAGCTGTTCGATCTTTTTCGGACAATTGTGATATCTCGAATTTTTGATTGGACCAATAACCTAGTTATCTCCATCTTCCGCTGTCATCTATCGCATCCGTTGCTGTCACTATATCGCCATCACCGTCGCTTACTAATATTCATAATCTAATATTTCAAATGTGCAGGAAAAATTTATGGCTTCACAGGATTTATCGACTTCAGAAATTTTAACACTAGCCGATCGTCTTACTCGAATCGAAGAACGATTTCAACGAATTTTACAAGTATTTAACGACGAAAACAAATATCAACATGTAAACAAGGGAAATTACGTAGAAGATGAGCTTGCAAATATTCAACAATTAAGTACGGTCGAGGAGTATTTGACTCGTTTCGAATTATTATTAAGTCAAATTAAAAATTGGAGCGAACATCGATTGGTAGAAACTTTTGTTGAAGGACTTCTCCCCGATCTTTGACGAGAAGTGAAAGCTCGACGACCCATTACTATAGTTGCTGCTATTTCTTTTGCTCGACGGGAAGAGGAATGTTTACATGAAGAGAGATTACACTTGAAATCATTCAGAAGCACAAGTACAACAATATCTTCATCAAAAGTAGAAGAGTCTAATATACCATTATCTTTTGAAATTTTCACCAAAGGTTTACCTCAATAAGAAGTGAAAGATACTGAAGACAATTCATTTGAAGTTCAATCTTCAAAGTCATCTGCTGAGAAATCTTTTAAAGATGAAATATCTACAATTCAATTATCAAACGAGCAATCAACTCTTGCAAAATCTACCGTAGAAGGCATCATTATTGGAAAATCATTAATGTCTGAAGATACTCATAAGGACTCGTTCACACTTATAATAGTTGACTCAACATCAAAGAATGTCGAAGGCTTCAATGTCCAAAGACAAATTTATTCATGCAAAAAGAATTTTGCCAACTTCTAATTTTCTTTCGGTAGAAGATGCAAGCTTGTTCCAATGCTATCAATGCATAGCCAAAGCTACGCTCTCAAGAAGGATCTCTATTTTATTCAAATTATCAAGAGACTTCGTCTGATCAAGCATCGAAAAGAAAAGTTCTCTCACATGTTTTTGTATAGCCTTGAGGAAGTTGTGCTCGGTATTAAGTGGTTACGTACATTGAGAGAAATCACTTGGGACTTCTCAAAATTAATAATGAAATTTGAATTGGAAGGCCAAAATGTGATATTAAAAGGAAAACATTGCAAGATCAATTCTATATCAAATCATCGCATGGAAAAAATACTTCGGAAGGAAAAAAGGGGTTATATTGTTCAACTCCAACTTATGGGAGTAACACATTTACCGTCAATTGTTGATAATGGACTTAAGCCCTCGCTTTCAGAATTTTTAGATATATTTGCAGAACCAGAAGGACTGCCACCTCAACGATCACATGATCATCGAATACCCCTCTTATCAGGCTCTTCTCCGACTAATGTTCGGCCATATCATTATCCTCATTTTCAAAAGGCTGAAATTGAAAAAATAGTTCAAGAAATGCTTGAAGCAGGAATAATTCATCCTAGTGTTAGTCCTTATTCTTCTCCGGTGTTATTGGTAAAAAAGAAAGATGGTTCATGGCGTATGTGTGTGGATTATAGAGCTCTCAATAGAGTCATTATCAAGGACAAATACCCTATTTCAGTGGTCGATGAGTTGCTTGATGAACTTAGAGGTGCAAAGTTATACACTAAGCTCGACCTGCGTTCTGGGTATCATCAAATTCGGGTACATGAAGCCGATGTGCAAAAGACTGCTTTTCGAACTCACGATGGACATTATAAGTTTTTGGTCATGCTCTTCGGATTAACTAATGCTCCATCCACTTTTCAGAGCTTGATGAACGACATCTTTCGACCATACTTACGAAAAATTGTACTAATATTCTTTGATGATATCCTCATTTACAGTTCATCCTTGCAGGAGCACCTATCTCATTTGAAGATAATTTTTACTATACTTCGGGAGCATAAACTATTTGTTAAGAAATCTAAATGCAGTTTTGGTCAACCACAAGTAGAGTATCTTGGCCATATTATCTCTTATGAGGGTGTTTCAGTGGATCAATTTAAAATTCAAGTAATGCTTGAGTGGCCCGTTCCTCATACAGTTAAAGCACTTAGAGGGTTTTTGGACTTAACAGGATACTATCGCAAGTTTGTGAAGGATTATGGAGTCGGGATTGGTGCTGTGTTGATGCAAGAAGAACGACCAATTGCATATACTAGCAAGGCTCTGACAAAAACACATCTCAGTTGGTCTATGTATGATAAAGAGATGCTTGCCATTATTCATGCTCTCACTAAATGGAGACCTTACTTAATTGGTCATCGATTTCATATTCGTACAGATCATAATAGTTTAAAACATATATTAGAGCAAAGAATCACTTTTATGCTACAACAAAAGTGGGTCTCTAAATTATTGGGATATGATTATGAGATTACTTATAAAAGAGGAACTGAAAATCTTGTGGCTGATGCTCTCTCTCGTCTTTCTGAGCATGAAACCTTATCTGTTGTATCTATTTTGTCCACTGCCCTTTTAGATTTTATTTGTCAAGAATGGCAAGAGGATGCTGCTATCAAGACCTTAATTCAAAGGTTACAAGATGAACCTCTTTCAGTTTCACCGTATTCTTGGCACTTTAGAAATCTTCTATATAAAGGTAGAATGGTTTTAGTGTCAAACTCAACTCATAAGTTAACATTACTAAAGGAATTTCATGGTTCCCCAATGGTTGGGCATTCTGGTGTACTTCGCACATATAAGCGTATTTCTCGAGAATTCTATTGGACATGCATGAAAAATGACGTCAAGAAATTTGTTTCTGAATGTGATGTTTGCCAGCGTCATAAAGGGGAAACAATTGCAAGTCCAGGTTTATTGCAGCCACTTCCAATTCCTATTAAAGCATGGGTAGATATATCTATGAATTTCATTGAGGGTTTACCCTCTTCGCATGGAAAAACTACAATATTTGTGGTAGTGGATCGCCTTACTAAGTTGTCCACTTTTGTGTCATGTCTCATCCATATACGACAGTTACTGTTGCTAATATTTTTGTTAAAAATGTTGTCAAGTTGCATGGGGTGCCACGATCAATCGTAAGTGATAGAGACAAAGCCTTCACTAGCCAATTTTGGAAAGAACTTTGTCGTTTACAACAAACCCAATTGACAATGAACACCGCTTATCATCCTCAAACGGACAGACAAACTGAAATTGTCAATAGATGTTTGGAATCTTATCTTCGTTGTTTCTCAAGTGATAAGCCTAAAAATTGGGTGAAGTGACTTCCTTGGGCAGAGTGGTGGTACAACACAACTTTTCACTCTTCAACAAAACTTACTCCTTTTGAAGATATGTATGGATATCCTCCTCATGCTATTGCCCAATATTCAACAGGCGCTACTACTGTTAATGCTGTGGATATTGAATTACGTGATCGAGACCAAGTACTAAGGCTATTAAAGGATAATCTTACTAGTGCTCAATCTCGAATGAAATAACAAGTTGACAAAAAGCGAACTAAGAGGAAATTTAAAATTGGAGACTTAGTTTATTTACGTCTGCAGCCATATAAACAACTTTCTGTTACTGTTCAGAGTTCAATGAAATTAGCACCTCGATTTTATGGGCCTTATAAAATTTTGGAGCGAATTGGGTCAATAACTTATCGTCTTGATCTACCTTCAACATCTCGTATTCATCCAGTGTTCCATGTTTCTTGTCCTAAGAAGAAGCTTGAGAATAATATTTCTGCGCTACATCATCTTCCTGAATTGGATTTGGAAGGCAATGTTCGTGCAATACCTGAAATGGTTTTGAACCGTCGTTTTATTCAACAAAAGAATCATGCAGTTACTGAGTGGTTGATTAAATGGGAGAATTCGTCAGTTGAAGATGCTACTTGGGAACGTTATCAATCTCTGCAAAGAAAGTTTCCTGAATTTGTTGCTGCTCAGTCTTGAGGACAAAGCTAATTTAAAGGAGGCGGAAATGATAGGATCCTATACCTAGTAATAGTAGAATTAATTTATTTTCTTAATTAGAATTAAGTATTTACCTCCTAATTTGAGTAGCACTCTTTTTACTTCACGACTTTGTAAAATTTAAGCCTTTTGATTCTCGATAAAAATAATTATACCTCAACTCGTAAACTATTTACTGTTCATTAAGTGGAGGGGAAAGTGATCGTCAGATGTGCAGCGCAGCTACTAAGCTGGCTGAGTCTGACCACACTTTTTCTGTAGCCAACCAAGGAGCGATTCCTTGGTAACTTTTAGAACACCTAAATCCTGCGGTCTCCGGGGCTGCACTTGAGATGTTTGGAGAGTGGTGGCGCTGTTCACGGATTCATCTCGTGAGCCATGTCCGCTTCTGACATCAAGCCCCAGTTCATCCTGCAACAATTTGCTTATGGCATATTGCACGTCAAGCTCACGGCTGGCAGGACTCGCCACTCTATCGACTTCCGTCATGATGATCACATCGTCTTCTATCGATTTGCCTGTGGAGAAAGTGTGCTTTATGCGAATGAGGTAAACAGATAAAAATGCGCCATGAACGCATTGAGAAATAGTTGTATTACTATGAACATTTGGTACATTTTGTGTACCTAATGTACAACTCTCCTTGATCATCCGCAGAACAGAAAGAACAACAATCCGTGCTTCAACCTGTTATACGTCAATGAAGGATATCAGAGAGGAACCACAATTTGATAGTAAATGCTGATCACTGTAACCGATGGAGGGAACCAATGAATTCAAGTAAACACAGTAAATAAAAACATATACTTGAGTTTGTTGATTGAAAGGTCAAGTTAAAACCTAATGCCTAGGTTCTTGTAGGGATGAACAACATAAGTTAGATTAGGGATTAAAACATTAAGAAACATTAAGATAGACAAGCATGAAATTCATATTCTATGAAAGTTGAGTTCTCCATTGTTTGCAACCCAATATGATGTTTTTTTGTTAGTAGTACAAACACTGAGTTCACTCTTAAGTTTCTAAATAAGATGACTAACACATTGACTCAAAGTGATCATTTTTCTTCCACATAAAGAAACTGAGCTACATTAAGCAACCAACCAAAATATGATGCACTATACCCTAAACTCATTAGTGATTTTATCACTTACATTCATAGGAGCCATAAAAGAGCTGTATAAACTAATATCACCATATACATGTAAAGTACCTTTGTTAATCCTCGAATGTCAATTGCCTGGCTATCACCAATATCTTTTTGCAAGTGTATAGCCACTTTCTCAAGGAGTAGATTGCAGGGTTTTCTTTGTTCCTTCTTAGTATAGTTGTCGAATTCAATTTGTCCTTGTTCATTGTTTCTACTACATAATATACCTTCACACCACTCCTCAATTAATTGCTTGAGATAATAGTCATTTGGACTGTACCTGTAAAATTTGATGAATTATGTCATTAGGGTGTTACGAATATATGAACGGGAAGAGAGAACTATATCAAGGTCACAACAGACCATGTTGGAGGGCTTTAAGGGACAATGAACTTGTATTTATTAGATACATTATACTACTAGGGACATGGCATTAAGTATGCAGTGACATCCATATCAATGATGATACAGCCCAAAAGTGAATTTTTATGTGATAAGCTTATGTCAGCAAAAGCTGAGTTAAGAATTTTGAAAAAAAAAGCTAACGCAAAACAGTCAATATATGGCAACAAAATTAGAAAAGATCCTTCAAGTTTACTCAAAAGGTTGTACCACTAGCTCAGTACTTACCCTGCTTTTCGCATATCCTGATATATAATGAGACATTGTTGGACCTCTTGTAAGGATCCATATTTGCTCCGAGCTTTTAGAAGAGTATTATAGGTCACCTGGAATGAAACATTATGGGGATATATTATCTTCTTGCCATATGCACTATTGAATGACCTTTCAGTTGCAGATGAGTGGAAGTCTGATAAGTTTAATTTTGCTTCTTTAAACTTTCAACTGAGAAGAAGATTAAAGTTCAGGGTTCCTGTGATAATCACAGGTTGAGAATGAAAATCATCTCATTAAGCAAACCTACATCATAAAAAGGATAAATTTGCATCCTGACCGCACTGATTATCGTTTATACTAGTGTATCTTCCATAAATTGGCCATCCAAGGCACCACATATGATGATGGAATTTGCAAGGCATCATTTAACTGAGCCACCAGGTCTTACGTTATTGATTGTGAATGGATAAATAACAAAGTTGTCAAGCAAATGAAAAAGCTGGGAGAAATCCACATAAACAAAATTAGTGATTGTAAACAAGACATAGTAGGCTTATTCTATGGTGGGTCAGTTGTGGGAGCATAGAGTTGCTAACAACAAAAAATGTCAAACATTTTCTTCCTGAAACCAGGAAAAAACTATAATCTTAAATGAAGCTTGGATATATTGTCATATTAATTAACACAATTACGACATGGCTATCTGTCAATTTCTAGTCCCTAATGGACCTGAGTAGTTATTGCAATATAGAACCTTTTCTTTTTTAAAAGGCTTTGTTATATTGAACTTACACTAACACTTGAGTATAAGTTAAATAAATTGGTCACAGACTCCCATTTGATTGCTTGATACATAGAATGTTACTAATTCCAGATCCTGCTTTGAAGGTGGTTTTTCACTCTTGTTCTGTATGTATTATAAAATTGCATAGAGAGTGTAGTGCAAAGGCTATAAGGCTTACCAAATTAGGTTGTATTTGAAATCTCTTCATCTCCTCAAATAAAGAGAAAGCTATCTTGAAGTTATTGTTTTCGACACATGCCTGCATCATGAATCTCTAATTATCTTTTGGTAGTAGCATAACATACAAAAAGAAATTAAAGGACCAATCAGCATAATATATCATATTTGCTTTGCATTTATTAAGGTCTCAATCTTCCAGGACTGTCTTAAACACCAAGTCAATGAAACACTATTTAAGACCACCCTGATGCCTGAAATATGTTTGGTCAGAAACTCTGAGATCTTTCTTTAACTTTGAACGAACTTAAAAGCATTTTTTAAGCAGAATTTTTGAAATTAATGGACACTAGATATAAATTTCTCTTAACAAAAAAAAATGATGGTGCTGCTAGTTAATTATCTTCAAAGGAACATATCCAATTATTTCTGGCAGGAGGAAAAAAGAGATAATCAATATGGTGGAAATACAGAACAATAGCTATGAATCTAATCCATTTTATAGCAATAGGTTTCGTCCCAAGATGCTAGACAAGCATTTAAGGACATGGTTTTCCAGTTGCGCAGAGATACCATTTGATATCCTTTGGGGCTGAATAGAAGGCTGAGGCCCTGCTTTATTAGATACAGTTTGATATTTGAAGGGCACAATTTTTTCCTGTTTTCTTTTTTTTTTTTTGTTGAGCGAGAAGGTGAAAGGCACAATGGTTAACCATGACATGATAAGCAAAACACTGGAAAGAGAAAAATAATACATCTCTCATAATGTATCATGTTTTCTTCTTCGGGGCATGCATCTTCAACATGACATCATATACATGCTTATCTTTGACCAAAATGCAAATATGAGTAAGCTTTGTAAACAAACAAATGTGCAAAATGATTGCAGTCATAACTTAGATTTTATCGTCATGGAAATGAAAAAGGAGTAACATTGGAAGTTTCTTTTTCATTTTTGAAAGCTAAAAGGTAGAAGAGCTGAGACTGAGTTGGTGTGGTTAATTCAGATTCAATAAGATAAATGACCAACCTTTATGGCAGTCGTATATGCAATAACATCAAGTTTCACACCAGTATCCCGCATAGATCTGAGAGCCTGTCACCAAAGGAAACAAAACCACAAACCAAATACTTGGTAAGCTCAATCAGTGACTATACATCTTCAGAGTATGATGAAGTGGAGTTAGAACTCAATCATTCATCCAATGGACAATAATAATCCAGGTTGGTTATTTAATTAACAATTTCAGACGCTAGATAAAGGAAAATAAGCAGAAATGTTGGCATTCAGAAAAACAGTGTATAAAGAAGAACAAAGATATACCACATGGAAACTGGGGAACAATGAAAAACAAACACAAACAATACATTGGAACTCCCAGGATAAGTAATTAACATAGTTCAAATGACATATATAACGTAAACATTTTCGTTTGAAAAAAAAAGAGTGCATTAAGGTAAATTAGATGCCAGGGCAAGTTAGGTCTGTTTCGATGCTAGAAGATCTAAAGTTAATTCTCGTATTGTTGCCAATCTTGAAAATCTGAAGTTAACAATTGAATAACAAGCACTTGATTGAATGAAAGGGAGGTGGAACAGGGTTGTAGTTAATAAGATCGACTCTTTCTACATCAGATTTTACACTGGGAGAATGTATTTTATTTATAGGTGGGGTCAGTTCTATATATTTTGGGCTAGGCACTTTGCGCCAGACCAAGGGCCAACCCAGGTTTGTATGATGTTAAAGTTGCATGCTAATGGAAGCCTTTTTGTGAAGAAATTCTGACGAAGACTTTCAACTCACTTCTCCCTGCCGAAGCTTGGGACTTGAGAAGTGGAACCTTGAAAGTGCTTACAACTAAGACTAACAAGAAGAGGATTCAGAGTTTATAACACAAGAATCCAAAGAGAAAGGGATCTTATGTAACCCAAAGGACTTAAAAAATTCATCTCCAGAAAATAGTAAATAAAAGGATGATAGGTACAATAAGACATGCTAGGCTAGGTAAGGCTTACCTGCATAACACCCTTCACGTTTTGAGCGGCTCCATAAACATCAATGAGAACAGACCAGCTTATACGATTAGGAACAAATCCCAATGTTTTCATTTCATTCATCAGTGCTTTTGCGCGATGAAAATCAGTACCACATGCTTTCATCAAGATATTAAATGTGGAGATCGTTGGTTTGAATGGAATCACCTTAACCATGGGTGGGGGAGACTCTTTTTCTGATGTAACACCTTTCTGATCACGCCTTCTGCATGTGGTAGAAGACATCTTGAATCCACTCTCTTTCCACAGACAGAATAACCGAAAAGCTCTGTCATATTGACATGATTCAACACAAGCATCCAGAATAATGTTACAACACTGAGCATTAGGTTCACAAGAATTCATAAGCATTTCCTCAAACATACGGATTGCATTGTCAACAAGACCAGCATTAGCAAAAGCACTGATCAATGCTGACCAAGTAACAATGTTCGGACTAACATTAGCGGAAAGCATTTCTTCTTTTATGCTCAAAGCCATCTGCCACATTTTTGCATCTGCAAATACCTTGAAAAGAAAGAATGAATAAATTGAGGGCAATGAAAATAATGAAATGAGAGAAAAACAATGCACACATCTTCCTGAATCCAACTCAACATTTTATCTCTCATACTAACCTTTATCATAGTACTGTATGTAAAGACATCCAACTTAAGTTTTCCTTTGGATGCCATGTACTTCATCTTTTCAAAAATCTCTTGGGCCATATCAACGTGTTTGGCATGACAACATGACTTTAACAATATGTTATAAGAAGTCAAATCTGCTGTGATTCCCAAATTCTGGATAGAATTGAGAGCATATGAGAAAAACAATAAAAGTGAAATGTGTATATACATATCTGATTATTGCAGAATACTATGATTTGACTAGCATTACTATGATCATCACCAACATTATTCGTTATATCCGATCCATTACATATTTAAAAACACCACCTCTCATAAACAAAAAAAAACTTTAAATTCAACATAGAAAATATGAGAAAACCTTGTGAAAAACAGGATAAAGGAAGAAAACAATATGATGCGAAAAATTACATTTCATGGGATACTTAATAATTAAACACAATAAATGCCATGTAATTGAACAAAGGAGACAATTTTGTTCATTGCCACAAGTTGAAAATACCAAGACAAAAAAACAGAAGAAAACTTCGAACATTTCTATATCACTAATTGTACATCACAGATGAACTGAATAATACAACCTACCTAATAGCAACATAAAGGTTTGAGATAGCATTACTTGCATATGACTGAAAACCCCCAAGTTGTAACTCAAGTCGTGAGCATTCACATTCATGAGGCTGTTGATAACATATATATTTAGAGAAATCTTCTCTGCCAGCAAGTCCTGAATCAGTATAAAACATGTAAGTTAGTAATTAGTAACACCATATTTTAAACTAGTAAATGTAATTCATTTCCCACAAAAAAAGGCACACATCATGATCTCATGCAATACAAGAAGAAGATACTGCCAACACGGGAGCTAACTTGTTCGACATACCAAACATGGACCAGTAGATATTTATAATTAACCCAAATTTATGAAAGAATTTTGCATGTCATATTTGATGGCTCTGAAACTATCTAAAATGTACTTGTATCCAATGAATTTAAATACCAGAAAATGTGGCAAACAAGAACATGAAATATTACCTCAAATATGATTCTAGATTTTAGGTAATCTCCGCAAGAACCACATACATCAATTATCGCTCTGCAGGCAAACATGTTGATACCACCTGACCTTTGTTTGAAAGCTTCAAAACTTTTTATTGCTGATGTAAGATCACGCTTCTTCCCAAATTCCTCCATGATAGAACAGAACAGGAGCTGGGAATGTGGAAATACACTTGCGTACCTGCAGTTCAATCAGTATTCCGATGAGTATCATGCTTGGAACTTTTCCTATTAGATACATATATGCATGAAAACCTTTATGTGCATAAAGTTGAGTACTTTCAGTCTATGACATCAGACCAAAGTTTTTTTTTTTTTTTGAGGAAAGACCAAAGTATAGACAATGAAACAACAAATTGCATTGCATGGTCACTTCAAAGTATGAAGACATAAAGATATAAGCAAGTCAATAGAACTCAAAATACATCACAAACGCACAAGAAGGGTGAGTTCTCCACCTTATGGCTAACTCCGGATTTCGCTTATCCACAATCTTGCTCAACACATCCGCTGGATCCACAATGTCTTTAATTACAAATCGGTAGCCTACCACCAAACATCCAAGAAAGTAATCATATCAAAACGGCAAACATCAAACATGTTGGAAAAATTAGCGGAATAATTACCACTTATCTCGGTCTCTAGTCTTTATTTCGATTCTTACCAGCGAGGTTTTCCATCAATGCGACGAAGTTCTCCAATCTTCCGGCGTCCAGGAGCTGGCGGCGACACTCGGCCCCAAGTGCCTCGAGAGCAGCCTCGTCGAAAAGCGAAGCGGGGCAGAAGCCGAGTCTCTCCGACTCGCGAACGAATGCGAGAACGCCGTCGAGGTCCCCGGCCTGAAGGAGCGAGAACAGACCCCGGGAGACCATCCGGGGATCGACGCGCGCGACGAACTGGGGAGCGTCGGCGGCTACGGCGTCGGAGGTGAGGACGCTCTCGGCGATCATGAGAAAGTCGCGGAACTTGCCGTCCCGCGCGAGCTTGGAGGCGAGGCGGGCGTAGTACTTGAGAAGGTTGCGAGCGGAGGAGGTAGTAGCGACGGAAGAGGACGTGGAAGTGGTGGCGGAGGAGAGGTCTCGGCGGACGTCAGAGAGGAAGGGTTTGGGAGGAGGAGCAGGCGGCGGCGGGGGCGAGCGATGATGGAGTCGCCGGCGGAGAGGGGGAGAAGGAGAGGAAGCGATGAGGAAGGAGACGTCCGCCATTCGTTTGCGATTTGGTCACTTGGGCGCCGAACGTTAAAGATGGAGGGAAGTATTCGAGTGATAGACCTTCCACGCTCTCTCTCTCTCTCTCTCTCTCTCTCTCTGTTTTGATCTGATAAACGATCCTTCGGCGGATGAGAGTTATGTGGCTTTCCTTTTCCTTTCTTCGATACTTTGCCAGTTTTTGTCATAAAACATTAAAACTTTCAATGCCCAATAAATTTAAACAATTCAATAAAATGAATTGTTTTAAAAAATAAAATGAATTGTTTTTTTTTTCTCATTTTATCAGGGGTAAAAAGTTGTGTCACAGGAAATTTTGAAGTCGAACATTATTTATTAAACAACTTCCTATATTTTTTCAGAAAACATAAAAAGAAATCGGATATTTTAGGTACGGGGATGTGGGACAGGTGCTCCACAATACAGAATACATCATAATAGTAGTCATCCAACTTGACTTGTAACGAGCCGATAAAGTCTCATCCGTCCATGTTTTTTTTTACGAAAAATATTGTAAATAGTCAATCTTTAATTAATTTAAAAGTTTGCGCTGTTTTTAAATAATATTAAAACTTTATAATAGGTTTCTTTCCAAGTAGGCAAGTACACATTTTTTTCTCTGTGAAATAAGATATGTTATAAACATTATTATAAACGGTTTTGGTGTCAACGAGACGACCGGAGGAGAAACCGCCGACTGGACTGCAAAATTTTTGAACTTGTATGTACTCAAGGAACGGCTTCTTTCTGCTCCATTATTTGTCTGAAAATTCCATCTCCATCTCCATTGCAGCTGCTGCCTAAATTGGACCTCTCTCTCTCTCTCTCTCTCTCTCTCAGTGCGCGCGCGCGTTTCTACCTTTATTTTCTCAGAGCAGAGTTTGAGAACCCGTGGAGCTTTTGTTTGATAATTCTGCATCGCAAGCAAATTAGCAGCTATTAGCCTGATCTCAGTGCTCTTACTCAAGTCATTTCTCATTTGACTGTTTAGATGTGATGCTCTAACCAGTGAAGCAAATTCCATGCAATTGGCCATCAAATAACTCGCTTAATTTGCGATGCACAGGTGACAAGCTGCCCAGGGATTGGGACAAAGCCTGGTCAAACTTTGTCTTCTCTTTCTTCCTGAAGCTTGACCAGGCTTTGTCCCAAGATGCTCTGATTACCCCTTCGTCCGAGGAGATTGATCCGATTATATAGAACAGAGAGGTCCAACCTCATGCTGTGGACGAGTCCCCACTTCACTCTTGCAGGGGCCACTGTTATCGCCTCACTGATGCAGTGCTGCTTGTCTACACCATACTATCCCCACTCTGCTGAAGTAATGGCCCATATTGCACTCCCCATCTGAAACCCACAGGTGAATGAACTGTGAATCAGATGTGTTGTGATCAGAAGTTGTAAATAAGAGGTACCCGATCCATGATAATTGTGTGTACAGTGTCAGTTTAGCCAGCCTTTGTTTGCAAGAAAAAATTTAGAAAGTGTTGGACCACGCACCCATATGGGTTCCCATTTCTTGGCCCATAAAATCCAGTTTTATAAATTGCATATTGATTTTGCAAACTATTCTTGGCCTGTTATTATAACCATCATAATACACTATAAGGCCCTGTGTGGCACTAGTTTTAAAATTCCTATTGAAATCCACTTTTTTTCATAAAGTGAGTTCAGTAATCATTTTTTTCCAATGGATAATAGTCAATAGTGATGTTTGAAATTCACATATGTGCAAGTTGATTCTCGCCGTGTCCGTTGGGTTGGCAATCTCTCTCCTCTCTCAACAACATCTCCTCCTCCATCTTGAAATCTCTCTTCCCTCTCACCTGTTTCTCCCCTTTCTCCTTTCTCTTTCTCGACAATCTCTCTTCTCGGGCAAAAGAGGTAAACCAGAGGTGAAATCCCAAAGTTTGAGGCCTGTATTGATGCCGCTTACCCTTCATGGTGAACTTGCACAAGAGGGCTCACTTTTTTTATAGATGAGTGAAAGGAAAAAAAAGGGATGACTATTGTTGAAGCAAGGAAGAAGTGGCGTAAGCGAAGATGATTGAACAAATTAGAGGTAGAATGTAGCATGCTTCAATGGAGGTCGAGCAGAGGTAACTGAAATGAAGCAGTGGTGAAGGGTAAATTACACGAATAGTTTATCAACTTTAAGTCGATTTTCAATGGTCCCTCAACTTTAATTTGTAATCAGAACGTTCTTCATCTTTCATTTTCTTGCACGCTTAATCCTTCTGACCGGTGATAGTCAGTTTCCCGATTGTCTTGCTTACGTAGCGAATTTTCTCTCTCATTCACGTCAGTTTAAGTTCGCCACGTCATTATAAAAATAAAAAAAATAATAAAAAAAGATGAAGTTGTTCACGTCATTAGGAAAAAATTTTAAAAATAAAAAAAAGTCAGCTGCGGGAGAGAGAGGGGGGCGACCCCCCCCCCCCCCCTCTCTCTCTCCCGTTGTGCCGGAGAGAGGAGGGGGGCGACCGCCCCCCTCTGGTCGAGCTCCGGCCAGAGGGGGGCGGTCGCCCCCCCTCTCTCGCCTTGCTGGAGAGAGGAGGGGGGCGATCGCCCCCCTTCCTCTCTCTGCCGCACGCGCGCGAGAGAGGAGGGGGGCGATCGCCCCCCTAGAGGAGGGGGGCGATCGCCCCCCTTCCTCTCTCTATCGCACGCGCGCGAGAGAGAAGGAGGGGGGCGACCGCCCCCCTCTGGTCGAGCTCCGACGAGCTTGATCAGATGGGGGCGGTCGCCCCCCTCTCTCTCTCTCGTCGTGCTGGAGAGAGATCGCCCCCCTCCCTCTCTCTCTCGCTCGCGCGGGAGAGAGAAGGAGGGGGCGCTCCTCTCTTTAGCACGACGAGAGAGGGGGGCGACCTGCTCGAGCTCCGGTGAGCTCCCAGATCGTTGGAGCTCGACCAGAGGGGGGTGGTTGCCCCCCCCCCCCCCCCTCTCTCTCTTTCGTCATGCTGGAGAGAGGAGGGAGGGGGGCGACCGCCCCCCTCTGGTCGAGCTCGACCAGATGGGGGCGGTCGCCCCCCTCTCTCTCGTCGTGCTGGAGAGAGGCTCTCTCTCTCCCGTAGCTCATTTTTTAAATTTTTTTAATGATGTGGATAACTTCGTCTTCTTTTATTATTTTTTAAATTTTTATGATGACATGCCGGACTTAAACTGATGTGGATGAGAGAGAAAGTTCACCACATAAGCAAGGCAATCGGAAAATTGACTATCACCGGTCAAGAGGACTAAGCGTGCAAGAAAATAAAAGATGGATGACGTTCTGGTTAAAAATTGAAGTTGGGGGATCAATTGAAAATCGACTTAAAGTTGAGGGACCATTTGTGTAATTTACCCTAAAGGTGAAGCAATTGAAGCTTATGTCAAAGGTAACGCACGAGTGTTTGGGACAAAACACAGAACAGGAAGGTGGATGGATAGACCAAAAAGCTGACGGGTGACGAATGAACGAGCCACAGGGGAAAAAAGAGACTATAGCTAAGTTTTTTTCCTAAGGAATTAACAAATTTTCGGCGGAAGAGGCTTTGTATCCAGCGGAAGAGAGTCAATCCATTGGTTATGTTTCTTCCATCGAGAGATTTTCGTTTTTATTGTTTGGATACAAAAATGTCGACTAATATTCTTTGGGAAAAGGTGCCCATCCAATGGAAAAAAATTAGCATCACTTCCTTTCTGTTGAGTTGCTAGTGCGTCCTCTCTTCTCTTCATCTTCTTTGATTTTCCAGTTTCTGCTCGCGGTGACCGAGCAACCTGATATTTTGGGAGGGAAGGGGGGGGGGGGGGGGGCAACTATATAAAACATTTATATATTTTTATATTTTTGCTATAAAAATTACATATAAAATATATGGAAGTTAATTTTTCTTTTGAGTTGGGGGGAGGGGAGGAAGGGCTTGGAATGGAACGTCCATAGGAAAGAGATCAAACTTCTCAACTTTTATTTTTTTCCCCCTTTTTTCCTTCTCTTCCTCCAATCTTGCCATGGCAAACATCCTCTTCCTCCAAATCTGCATCTTGGAGGAACTGGACCTCTAAACCCCCTCTGCATTTGCGCTCTGCCCTCCACCAACTCTAAAATCCTCTCCCACCTCTTTTGAAGATGACTCGCTACAACTTGGATCTCACCCTTTGCCATGGCTGCGACCTTCGCTTCCCGTCAACCAACAACAATCGCCGTAGTCATACTTGTCTTTGTCTCCTACGCTGCTGCTGACGCGTTGTGTAATACCCCCAAAATTAGCCCTCCTATCACGCTGGCAGTCAGACTGACTAAGGGAGCGTTACACTGCCTACGACTACTTTGACTTTGACTTGACTTTGACCGGTCAACATATGATCCAAGTGGCAATAGAAATGATATAAAAATGATAATAAAATGGGAACGCGAAAGAAATATCATTAAAAATCAAAGGACGTCACATGACATAAGATAATTCAAGAAAATAAGAAAAACACAAATAATTCGAATAGTTCTAGGAGATATCAACATATGCAAGGCTGAAAAGGGAAATTCAAGTATCTCATATATACAAAGTCAAATAAATCAAAATACAGAATTAAAAGGCGGAAAGTTGTGGTTTTGTAGCAAGTCATGTGCCGCGATCCTAAAGCTCTGCATTTTTCCACTTCCTCCCTAAGCAGGGTTCTCACCTGCAAAATTTCAAAGCAAGGGCATGGAATGTCCGTGAGCTAACGTCCAGTACACATAGAGTCATAGACGATGAAATGATAATCTGATGAAATCTATACTGATAGACGGTAATCAATAATCAATTACTTTATTCATTGGTTTCAATACCTTGATTTCTATAGGTTATGAACTATACATCTACAGATCTATACTTTATCCTTTAATTTAACAATACCTTGTACAATACCATACTTTACAATACTTTACTCTGTTCATTATCATACTCTCTTATTCAATACTATACTCCGTTATACTCTGTGTGGAACTACGTCTTTTATATTACTATGATGTCCTTGATGTTCGTTATCCTATGTGAGCTCGACTTTAGTTAGTTAGGAAGCTAAAGGTGTCTTTATAACATCTGTTGTCAGGGTGCCCATGAAAGGGAAGGTGCATGCCCAGGCATAACATTTTCGGAATACAGGTGGAAGATGACATGTACTCCAAGAACAGTGGTCGTTACGGACCTATAGGTTTACTGTCTCCTCAGGTGAGCTACCTGACATAAAGCAATATAATCCACATATGCTCCCGTGGAGGAAGAGTGCGTTCGATGCGTCACCCTTATTCAGAGCACAAGTGGGAGAGGGCCTATGATCTAGGAGCAGTGGTAGTTAATACCAGTAGGTACACTGTCTCCTCAGTGCAGCTACCTGTCCCTCCACTATCCAATACTTTGATCTGTACTCTGAACACCACGTAGCTATCACATTCTTTTATCTTTACTTTACTTATCTTCTTTAAAAGTGTGGGGTTCGAAATCATGATTCAGGGAAGGGTAAGGTCTGGACCCTTCCTACAGATGAGGGTTCGATACTTGTTTCACTATATGGGACATGGCCTATGGTGGGCCAGTCGAAGGTTTAGCATTTATTATAGGTATTCTGGCCACTCAAGGGCATTTTGGTCATTTCACATTGAAGTTCACGATTTTTCTTCTTTGGACCGGTCGACCGTTCTAATGGACTGGTCGATCGATATGGCCGAATCGGTCGACCGCCCAAGAGGCCGATCGATCAGTTATATCCTCGGCCGTTTGCTTCTTCTTGATGAACCGATCGACCGTTTGACGTGAATCGGTCGGTCGGTCGTTGTCATAGGATCGGTCGACCATTCTGGAATCGGTCGATCGATCTTATGCGATTGGATCGGCAGCTTCCGAATTGGTCGACCGATTGTTTGGGATCGGTCGACTAGCCTTGAGTCGTGACTTCATAAGTCGAAGATCGGTTGACCGATATTAGGAAATCAGTCGATCGATTCTTCACGCGAATAGAGGTACCGATTGGATTTTCCATTTTCGGTCGACCTCTGCTCGTCCGATCGCAATACATATAATATGAAAACATTTCTACCTGCCTCTAGGTCATAATGGAATAGAAATTTATGACATTTGATCTACATTTCTTCATCTAGGGGATTCTACATCTACGGTACCTTTTTCATTTGAATTTCGTTTGTCGGAACTATTGTCGTCGATTTGTCGATCGCCGAACGTCCTTGGCTGACGGGGAGCGTGCGCCTAGTCCTCGTGAAGGTGTCGAGGGAGGTTGGATTGTCCGGGTCGTCTCGTTCGTTCGTTCGTCCGCTCGCAGTTCGCCGGTCGCTCGTCGTGTGCGATTCGCTAGAGAAGCAGCAGACGAAGAAGAAGAAGGGGGTGCGGCGGCAGAGTGAGGAGTCCAAAGGAGGTCTCGGCCGCCCCCTTTAGTGCTTCTTATACCTTGGTGGCCGCCTCCCTTCTGCATGGCGATGTGGGGAGGGAGGCCGGTCGTGGGGGTCGACCGATTCTCTCGTGTTATAATTTTTTTATTTCGAATTTTGTATTTTAAGTTCAAATAAAGAGAGAGAGATGGGCCGGGTATTACATTAGTACCCCCCTTAAAAAATTCGTCCTCAAATTTAGATGAAAATTAAGGCTTACCGAATAGTCTAGGAAACTTCTCTCGCATCTCCGACTCTAATTCCCACGTGGCATCTTTGCCTTGATGGTGCTTCCATGCCACCTTGATCAATGTCACTGTCTTCTTTCCTTGTTGGGCCTCTTGGTACTCTAATATCTCGGTGGACTGCTCCTCGTACGTTAAATCCTCCTTGAGGTTCGGCTCCTCAATTTGGATTACGTTGGCGTAGTCGTGATTATATTTTCGAAGCAACGAGACGTGGAAGACGTTATGCACTCTGGCGTATGTCGGGGGTAATGCCAACCTACATGTCGAATCGCCAACCATATCTAAAATCTCAAAGGGACCCACATACATTGAGATCAGTTTTCCTTTCTTGCTAAACCTCATTACGCCCTTGGTTGGTGAGACTTTTTCACCGGCCTTGAATATGTGCTCTTGTCTTTTCTTGTCGTCGTAGGCCTTCTGCCGGTCTTGAGCAGACCTTATCCTTTTCTTTATCAATTTAATTCGATCAGTGTATTCTTGTGTCTGCTTGCGGAGCTCAGTACTCAGTAGTTTTCTTTTGCCGACTTCTCCCTAGCATGCCGGAAAATGACATGGTCTGCCATACAGAGCTTCAAACGGAGACATCTCTATGCTTGCATGGTAGTTGTTATTGTATGAGAACTCGATAAGGGGCAGATGATTGTCCCAATTATCATGCCAGTCCAAGGCACATGTTTGAATCATGTCCTCTAGTGTCTGGATAGTCCTTTCTGATTGGCCGTCCGTCTGTGGATGAAATGTTGTTCGCAGCCTGGTACCGAAAGCATTCTGTAAACTTTTTCAAAACCTGGCGGTGAACCTTGGATCTCTATCAGACACGATGACTGAAGGGATTCCATGTAGTCTAACTATCTCCTGCACATACAAATCTATTAAGCTATCGAATGATTGCTTCACCTTGATGGGCAAAAAGTGGACGGATTTGGTAAGTCGATTCACTACCACCCAAATAGCATCGTGTCCCTTCTGAGTTTGAGGAAGGCATGTGATGAAGTCCATGGTGATTTCCTCCCACTTCCACTGTGGTATCTCGAGGCTCTTTAGCGCACCCTAAGACTTTTGGTTCTCTAACTTTACTTGCTGATAGATTATACATCTAGACACATATTCTGCTATTTTCTTCTTCATATCTGGCCACCAAAAGCTTCCCTGCACATTTTTGTATATCTTCGTACTCCTAGGATGGATCACGAATTCGGACTTGTGACATTCATCCAAAACTTCTCGTCACAGAGCTGAGCTGTTGGTACCCATAACCGGTCGCAGTACCGAATGCCACCATCTGATGAAACCTTGAAATCATTCCCTTCCAGACTTATTTTTATCATCATAGCCTGACAGTCAGAGTCTTCAACTTGCGCCGCGATGATCCTTCCAATAAGATCGGGATCGATCCGCTGCATCATCATGAGCGAGCCATTAGGTGTTACCTGTGGAGTTCACTTGAAGAGTTCTTCCATCATCTCATATTGTCGGAGATGCATGAAGGCCACATAACCTTCCCATTTCCAATTAAACACATCAGCTACTGAGTTTGCCTTGCCGGGATGATAATTGATAGCAAACTCGCAATCCTTCAAGAACTCCATCCGTCTCTGACGCATGTTCAAATCTCTCTGTGTAAACACGTACTTCAAATTTTTATGGTCTGTGTACACTACGAAGTGTTCCCCATACAGATAGTGTCGCCAGAGCTTGAGAGCAAAAATTACAGCTACTAGCTTGAGGTCATGTGTAGAGTAGTTGACTTCATATTTCTTCAGCTGTCTTGATGCATAAGCTACCACCTTTCCGTGTTGCATCAAGACACATCCCAGTCCTGTGTCACTAGCGTCATTGTAGATTACATATCCACCACTGCCTGATGGTAATGTGAGTATCGGTACGAAAGTTAGTCACTTTTTCAGCTCCCGGAAGCTTTCTTAACACTTTGTGGACCAAATAATTTTTTTGCCTTTCCTAGTGAGCTTGGTCAACGATAGTGCCAGTCTAAAAAAATTTTTGATGAATCTTCTATAATACCCTGCCAAACCGAGGAAACTTTTGATCTCTGAAACATTTTTCGGCTGAGTCCAATTTGACACTGTCTCGACCTTGGCTGGGTCCACTGATATCCCATCTTTGGAAACAATATGCCCAAGGAACATCATTTGGTCCATCCAAAATTCACACTTGAAGAATTTCGCATATAGCTTCTTCTCACGCAATGTTTCCAAAATAATCCTTAGATGTTCCTTGTGTTGTTCCGTACTGGATGAATAGATGAGGATGTCATCCAGAAAGACGATCACGAACTTGTCAAGGTGTTCGTTGAACGTCCGATTCATCAGGTCCATGAATGTTGCAGGAGCATTAGTTAATCCAAACGGTATGACTAGGAATTCGTAGTGTCCATGCCGTGACCTGAAAGCCGTCTTCGAGATATCTTCTTCTGCTACTCTGAGCTAATGCTAACCACTCCGCAGATCAATCTTGGAGAATACTTTGACATTGGCGAGCTGATTAAACAAGTCGTCAATGCGAGAAAGGAGGTACTTGTTATTTACCGTGACCTTGTTGAGCATCCGGTAATCTATGCACAATCTCATCGAACCGTCCTTCTTTTTGACAAAAAGGACCGGAGCGTCCCATGACGAGATGCTGGTCTGATGAAACCTTTGTCCAATAACTCCTAAATTTGAGTCTTCAGTTCCTTCATCTCTGCAGGGGCCATGCGATACGAAGCCTTGGAAATTGGAGCTGTGCCTAGAACTAGCTCGATGTGAAAGTCAACATCTCTTTTCGGCGGTAGACCGCTGACATCTTCAGGGAACACGTCTGGAAATTCCTTCACGACATCTATGTCTTGTAGGGTTTTAGTAGGAGCTTCCACCTTTGTCACACTTGCTAGAAATCTTCTACAGCCTTGCTTAAGAAGCTTAGCCTTCATTGTCGATACAATGATCTTTGGTTTCTTCTGATGTTTGCCTCTAACTGTGACTTTTTCCTTAATATTTATTCCTATCATTACTTTCTTTTGCTTGCACAGAATGGAAGCATCATGGCGAGCCAGCCAATCCATGCCCAAAATGACGTCATAACTCTTCATAGGTATTATGATCAAATCAACAAGAAAGTTTCTTTTGTTAATTTCTACTGATACCTCAGGTAGGTATCTAGTGGTCCAGAGTGTCCCTTGTGGGGTAAGAATAGTCATGCAAGGTTATAGGTTCATAGCAGGTAACCCCAAAGTTATAACACACTCTTTTGATATAAAAGAATGAGTGACTGCAGAATCAAATAAAGCGGTAGTAGGTAGTTTGGCAATACAGAGCGTACCTCGAATGATGTCAGCGTCATTCTGTAGGGCATCCTCTTCCAGATTGAAGAGTCTTCCTTGTACTAGGGACTTGTGTCGCGGACAGTCTCTGGAGATGTGGCCCACCATGCCACAATAATAGTATGCGTCGGTATTCATGCGACATTCTCCAGCATGAGTCCTGCCGCAAGTGTTACATAAGACCTTCTCACCTTGCACAGGTTGTGGCTGAGGAACTCTGAGTTGCTGGGGCCATTATTGTGCCAGTCGCCTTGCCGACTGTTGATGTTGCCTCTGTTGGGGTTGTTGTTGCGCTGGTACTTGCTGAGGCTGACGAGGTGGTGGTAGAGGTGGTCGGGGCTGTTGCTCATAATGGGGCCGCTCGGGTTGTTGTGGGGCAGGGTACGGTCGGGGACGATTATCCCGTCGCTGGTCCCGCCGCTGGTGGTGATTGTTCCTTCGGAACTGTTGTGGTTGGGACCTCTGTCCCATTTCCTGTTGCCCTTTTCTGGTGCGTTGTAGTTCTTGTTGGTCCTTTTCCATTAGAATGGCCAGTTAGGTTGCCTCAGTCAGAAGTTTACAGTTTTCCAATCGTGTTTGCCCCCTCAGGCTCGGGTTCAAATCGTCGACAAAATGATTGGTCTTATCTTGTTCGTCCATATTCAACTTGGAATACTTTAGGAGATGAACATACTTAGTGTAGTACTGGGACACAGTCATTGTCCCCTGGGTCATGTTCAGGAATTCTTGTTACTTCATTCTCCTCTGAAAGGCGGGGAAGAAGCAGACTTCGAACAGTCGTCGGAAGTCAGCCCATGGTATCACCCTAACGCCCACGAACTCAATAGCCTTGGTCACCTTCCACCAATCTTTGGGGGGTGTCGACAGCAAAGATCACTTATTTGTGTTTCGGGCAGTCTAGGAGTTCGAATTTTTCCTCCATGGTATCGATCCATTGTTCGGCCACATCCATATCTCCTTCGCCGCTATAAGTAGGCGGCTTCAACCTTCAGAACTCTTGTATGGTGCACGGAGGAGGCGGTTGTCATTCCTGACGTCCTGACTGTGGTGGGTGATTCTAGACCCCTTCGTCGTTACGGCCTTCGACCTCATCAATTGGTTGTTGCATCTTGCTTGGAGGGAGAATCTCTGAGAGACAATCTGAGAGACAACACAATTGATGATAAATTATAATGGAAGCTGTTCTTTAAATCCAAATAGCTTTCGTTCCTTTATTGCCTTTGCTAAACAAATGAATAAATATGCCTCACATGATGACAAACCCATGAAATTGAGGTCTTATTTCAAAAGGAAAAATGAAATCAAACATCTAAAAGTGCCCTTGCTCCCATACTACTAATCGCGTCGGGAAGTCTCCCCAGGTTTATCCTTGGAGATCCTTCTGCACTTAGCAGAATTTAAGCATTCACATTTGAAATGCCCAAATTGTTCACAGTTTCTGATTGACTTATAGGGCTGTTCGGGCGTGCTACTGCATCATCCTATTCCAGACTTTGCAATTCTCTGTCTGGTTCATTTCCTTCAGGCACTTCAGATGATGGAGGAGATATTACTGAAGAGTTGCTCCCGACGCTTTCTAAATCATATTGTTCCTGTACTTCGGGAGCTGGCGGTGGTGGGATCGAGCTGCCACAGCTACGTTTACGGCCCTGTACTCGTGCTTGCACTTGCTCTGTAGTCAATGGAGTTAGGGGTGCATAACGGATTCAGCTACCCAGAAGACTTTGCTTCTGCCACGTACTACTTTAGAAGTTATGCTACGGGGAGACATCTATAAAAGCAAGTTATCTCAATATAAAATAATCCATGTGAATAATTCAACTAGTACTTACTTGAGAAGTGGAGTCGCAATTGCTCAGGAAGCTTGCACATGACTTTACCATGATTATGAGACCAATGGACAATGAGGACAATGCAATGACTTATACTCTGATATGAATGACAATGACACTGGTCTATACTTTACTATGAACACTGGGAGCCAAGAACTTAGGCTCTGATACCAAACTGTAACACCTCCAAAATCAGCCCTCCTACCACGCTGGCAGTCAGACTGACCAAAGGAACGTTACACTCCTACGGCTACTTTGACTTGACTTTGACCGGTCAACATATGACCCACGTGGCAATTGAAATGATATAAAAATGATAATGAAATGGGAACGCGAAAGAAATATCATTGAAAATCAAAGGACGTCACATGACATAAGATAATTCAAGAAAATAAGAAAAACATAGATAGTTCGAATAGTTCTAGGAGATATCAACATATGCAAGGCTGAAAAGGGAAATTCAAGTATCTTATATATACAAAGTCAAATAATTCAAAATGCAGAATTAAAAGACGAAAAGCTGTGGTTTTGTAGCAAGTCATGTGCCGCCATCCTGAAGCTCTGCATTTTTCCACTTCCTCCCTAAGCAGGGTTCTCACCTGCAAAATCTCAAAGCAAGGGCATGAAATGTTCGTGAACTAATGCCCAGTACACATAGAGTCATAGACGATGAAATGATAATCTGATGAAATCTATACTGATAGACGGTAATCAATAATCAATTACTTTATTCATTGGTTTTCATACCTTGATTTCTATAGGTTATGAACTATACATCTACAAATCTGTACTTTATCCTTTACTTTAACAATACCATACTTTACAATACTTTACTTTGTTCATTACCATACTCTGTTATTCAATACTATACTCCGTTATACTCTATGTAGAACTAAGTCTTTTACATTACTATGATGTCCTTGATGTTCGTTATCCTATGCGAGTTCGACTTTAGTTAGTTGGGAAGCTAGAGGTGTCTCTATAACATTTGTTGTCAGGGTGCCCATGAAAGGGAAGCTGTATGCCCAAGCATAACCTTTTTGGAATACAGGTGGGAGATGACCTGTACTCCAAGAACAGTGGTCATTACGGACTTATAGGTTCACAGTCTCCTCAGGTAAGCTATCCGTCCCTCTTGCATAAAGCAATATAATCCATATATGCCCTCGTGGGGGAAGAGTGCGTTCGTTGCATCACCTTTATTTGGAGCACAGGTGGGAGAGGGCCTGTGGTCCAGGAGTAGTTAATACCAGTAGATACACTGTCTCCTTAGTGCAGCTACCTGCTCCTCCATTATCCAATACTTTGATCTATACTCTGAACACAACATAGCTATCTCATTCTTTTATCTTTACTTTACTTATCTTCTTTAAAAGTGTAGGATTCGAAATCATGATTCAGGGAAGGGTAAGGTCTGGATCCCTTCTTGCGGATGACGAGTTTGATACTTGTTTCACTATATGGGACATGACCTACGGTGGGTCAGTCGAAGGTTTAGCATTTATTATAGGTATTCTGGCCACTCAAGGGCATTTTGGTCATTTCACATTGAAGTTCACGATTTTACTTCTCTGGACCGGTCGACCGTTCTAATGGCCCGGTCGACCGATATGGCCGAATCGGACGACCGCCTCGGGGGCCGATCGATCGGTTATATCCTCGGCCGTTTGCTTCTTCTTGATGAACCGGTCGACTGTTCCACGTGAATCGGTCGGTTGGTCGTTGTCGCAGGATCGGTCGACCATTTTGGAATCGGTCGACTAATCTTATGCGATTGGATCGGCAGCTTCCGCTGGATCGGTCGACCGATTGTTTGGGATCAGTCGACCGGCCTTGAGTCGTGACCTCATAAGTCGAAGATCGATCGACCGATATGAGAAAATCGGTCGACCGATTCTTCACGTGAACAGAGCTGTCGATCGGATTTTCCATTTTCAGCCGACCTCTGCTCGTCTGATCGCAATACATATAATATGAAAAATATTTCTACCTGCCTCTAGGTCATAATGGAATAGAAATTTACGACATTTGATCTACATTTCTTCATCTAGGGGATTCTACGTCTATGGTATCTTTTTCGTTTGAATTTCATTTGTCGGAACTGTTGTCATCGATTTGTCGATCGCCGGATGTCCTTGGCTAACGGGGAGCGTGTGCCTAGTCCTCGTGAAGGTGTCGAGGGAGGCTGGATCATCCGGGTCGTCTCGTTCGTTCATTCGTCCGCTCGCAGTTCGTCGATCGCTCGTCGTGTGCGATTCGCCGGAGAAGCAGCAGACAAAGAAGAAGAAGGGGATGCGACGACAAAGTGAGGAGTCCAAAGGAGGTCTCGGCCGCCCCCTTTGGTGCTTCTTATACCTTGGTGGCCGCCTCCCTTCTGCATGGCGACGTGGGGAGGGAGGCCGGTCGTGGGGGTGAGTGAGGAGATTGTGGGAGAGACTCGTGTTATAATTTTTTTTATTTCGAATTTTGTATTTTAAATTCAAATAAAGAGAGAGATGGGCCGGGTATTATACGTTGCCCTCCTCTGCAGGTGCTGCCTCTCCCCCATTAAGTCCGCCGAGCTCTGGCCCTATCGCTTTCACCTCGTCTGTGAATCAAACGTCGATTGCCTCTATGTTCTTGGATCTCCTAGTGCAAGAACACCTGTACATAGACTTTGGGAGATGTCGAAACCATATGTTGAGGGACCTTGTATCATGTCTTCAAATAAAGAGTATATGCACTCTTCTGCTAGACCATTATCAGCAAGACCTGACCTTGTGTCATTGTAGTCCAGGAGATCTCGTTCTTCTTATCATTCAGTCTTCCCACTTATCTTTCAGACTTCTCGTGACCTTATCTTTCAGAAATAGATCAGTTAATAATGATTATTACATTAAATAGTATTGGAAAAAGGTCGATTTGTTTGGTATCCAAAGAGTTGGAATGAATTTAAATACTATGAAATAAAAACTATGAATTTTTTTTTTCTATTTTGCCAAACAGCACCCCATTGTTTTATTTTTTGCTCTAAATGGCATCTAAACAGTGTGTACGATTTTCTTCCAACTGTTGTAACTATTTGGCCTAAATAAGAAGTTGGACCTTCTTCCATAGCGTGTTGTGCAAATGTCATTTACCGACTATCCTACTCAGATGAGATTCCGACAACATGCTTGGTACTTGGATTGTGAACAGGTGGCTTAATGTGTCATTTACCAACTATCCTACTCTGATGAGATTCCAACAACATGTTTGAGTACTTGGATTATGAACACTTGACTTCTTTTCATACTTGATTGAAGTTCCAACACCAAAGCAACGTAGAAAAAATTTTGTAGATCCGTTCTTCTGGTAATAACCTTGTATTATTATCAATTTCTTTCAATTGATATGAGAACTTCTCGTTTTTTAAATTTTGAACTGCTTATCTCTTACATCTTCAATTATAGGACCATTATCGAGGAACGAAATATTTTTTATTATCATTTTTGTACAAAAATCGCTTGGAATGTTTGTACACTCATTTAATATTATTTTTCCCTGTTTTTTTTTAGAAAAGGAAAGAGACTATTATAACTTTGGAAAAAAGGAAAACTACGCCTGGGCCTGAAGCCTGTAAAATAAAAACAGAGAGAAAGCGCAGCGCGCGGGCCGGACCCAGCGCTGTACAGGCCCATGGACACGCGTAGGCTCGACCCACATCTCGGAGCAGTCGCGTAGGCTCGGCCCGCCGTGCCATGCAGGCGAGTTGTAGAGCGGGCTCAGCCCACTGTGCCTGGGTGCGGTTGCACAGGAGCGCGCGGGCTTGGGCCCTCTCGCGGCCCAGGACATTGTTATTATTATTTTGAAAATTGCAATATTTAGAAAAATCCGAAAAATTAATGGAATAATGTGAAAAATATGTTTTTGAAATTAGAAATTTATGAATTTTTTTGTGAGTCATGTGTGTTTTATTTTTGACATAAACACATGAAATTTATATTATTTACGCATTTTATATGTGTTGTTATGTTATGATAAATATGTATGGAAAATTAGATTATTTCAAATTTATTCACAATCTCGAGTTAGAAAATTATTAATAATTTTTGCAAGTTCCATAATATTTGATATTAATGCATATTAATTTAACATATTATTCCATGTTATTATGTGCAATTAATAGTAATGATATTCATATAAATTATCATGTCACATTTATTTAAGTATATGTGCGATGTACTTAAATTAAGAATTAATACAAAAATGAACATATTATGTATGATGAAATTTTGTATTCTTAACCATTATAAGATAAATTAATATGAAAATGAAATTGCTTTTGAAACTAATTAGGTAAAAAATTTTAGAGTTTTACAAGGCAAAACTTTCAAAATCAATGGGACTTCGAATTTATCTTATTTTACATGGAGAATATTTCATTTTGTTCCTAAGCCACTTGAAAATTGGAGACCCTATAAAAAGAGACGTCTAGCAGCCAAGTTGATCATGCTAAGGCTTGCAACTTGTTCTTCAAAGTCAAGAACGTGAGAAGACTCTGAAAGATTGTTGAGAAGACTTCTGTTGGATCGACTATAGACGAGAGTTCAACGACAGTTCATCGGTGATTTTCGAAGGGTATTATCTGTTCTACTTAATGTTGGGATAATATTAGATTTTCTATCTTTAGTTCTTTTATGTAGTTTAAGATATTAGTTCTTGCTTCTATAATTTAGAATTCTTCGTTATCTTTCTAGGTTTGTAATGGTTCTATTGTGAAAGGCAAACTTTTAAACCTTTGTTTCATTAAATAAAGTTCAGTTTATTTGATTATATATGCTGCTCCTAATGCTTTCCAGAGATTGATTGTTATCCTTGTGGGAATTTCACTTTTTGTTACATGATAATTTTGGAATTGATTCAAAACCGAGCATTATATAACACAATTTATAGGATCTTAGATGGAATTGCAGATTGTGTGGTCTATTAAATATTACCATTATATGGGTACTAATAGTTTAGAATCTACAATTTCATGCATCTCAATGTCTGTTTAATTTGGTTACGATCTTGGATAGAGTAACTGTGTTAAATTCGGAATTGAAATAGTTTGATTTGTTCTAGTAGAAGATCAATATCTGAAGCAGATTCTAATCCTTCAATTGAAACGAACTTAACATTTCTGGTGCTATCAGTTTATCTATTTTGAAATATATCATTCTAAGGACCTATTATCGGTAGTTTAATTTAGTTTTAGTTTTCTTTATCTTTTTGTAAATTTTACTTCCTGTACCTATTTTACCCAAAATTTAATGTTGTCTTCGATTAGCCTATGAAATTTGATAGATAAGTAAATTAGTTCCTTGTGGGGTAGACAACCTATACTTTTTACTTTATTACTTGAGCAACTAGTACATTTGTTAGCTTTATTGTTATCAATTTTTGCATCAAGTAGCTAACGGCCGAATCCAACACTGGATTCAAACATCAGGTAGTAGAATCAAGTGCAAGTTGGCTAGATCAACCATTAGGCACCGATCCGAGTGTGAGTATTTACCACCCCCTCCACCCCCCCTCCACCCCCCCACTGGAGAGCTCGCAAGGGGGAGGCCAACGCCCCCTTTTGTGAGCTCGCTCGACGCCGGCCCCCCTTTTTCTTTCTCACCGTGCACGAGGAAGAAGGGAAGGGGGGGGGGGGGGAGTTGCTGGCCCCCTTCTTCCTCGTCGTGCGCGAGGCAAGGCAAGCTCGCATAGCCTCCCCCCCACCACTTTTCTTCCTCATGCACGGTGAGGAAGAAAAAGGGGGGCCTGCGCCCCTCGTGCGAGCTTGTCTAAGGGGCACGAGGAAGAAGAGGGGGGTCGGCACCTCTTCGAGCTCGCACATGGGGCGTCGATTCTTTTTTATTTTTATAATATTTTTTATTGTGACACATCAGTAATATAATTAAAAAATTGCTTATTATCGGTTGGGGGACGAGGCGTGCAAGAAAAATAATATTCGATGATAATGTAGTTACAAATTGAAGTTAAGAGATTGTTAAGATATTGATCTAAAGTTGGAGGACGATGGAACGTCCCAAAATTCGTCCCCAGTTTAGAATCCGAACCCTAGGTCATGTTACTTTCACCCAAATTGCATATAACATCGCAACAAAAATATAATAATATATTATAAAATAATAAAATATAAAATATAAAATAGTGAAAGACTTTTAAACATATAATCCCAAGATAACATACTAACACATGGATCACATAGACTTAACATAAGATCCAACATAGAGTTCATAATACATAAGGAGTTTATATAAAAGTACATGACTCAAAGACCCATAAGTTATACATACTTGACTCACTAAGAGTTTATCATCATAATATAAAATTATTATAAGATAACTTGGATCATAGCCCGACCATCACATGTGCAATGTCTTCGTCATGAGGTCTCCACCGTCGAGCCTAAGCCTGCATGGATCCATGAGTGCATGAGATTTCTTCTGTTAGAACATGTTGAGGACCATGCATGTTATGATCCTATAATATGATCTCTACATCTCATAAAATATGCATTGCATCATAATGAAATGTAGAAAGTATGCATTTTATGAACCACACATGCACTTTATATGGCATGTGAACAAATTATCATGACAAGATAAGATGAGCATATAACTTCATTAACATTATGCTAAAACATATCATAATTTATCATTATACTAAAGTATATCATAACTTATCTTACTTTACTTTAACATCTTCATTCATAAACATCATGTGATAATGGTACATACATTAGCATTCTTTTAGGTGCTTTCATCATCACCATCTTCTTCTTTATGTCTCAAGTCATTCATCATTCATATTTTTATTTTTCATCTTTAATTGGATGATTTCTTATCTTGGTGATCGAGAAGTTCATGTTGGCTCATCGATCTTACGTTAGCTAGGCTAGGATCTTTTTATCCCCTTGGAGGTCACACCTTATCCACTTTTACGTGAGGTCTTAGTCTTCGGAAGGTCACACCTTGTCCACTCTAGGATGAGATCTTGGTATTTTCGTAGTTTCATTGTCGGGATCTTTTTGTCCTATGAGAAGCCACATTGGTCTTGGTCTTCCCCGAGAGCCACACCTTATTCCCTAAGTAGGTTTCGTTCTTCCTCATAGGTACGATGACAATAATAAAACACTTTCATCAATCCATCTTTTACTTTACATTAATCAAAATGCAATCATTCAATACATGTTATATGTTTTAATCCTATTTAAGGTTATACATACTTTAAATCATTCTAAGTGTGAAGCGTTCAACATAACATAGGTCTAACATTAGGCACGGCCGTGCTAGGGTTTGTCACAATCATACCTACATTGGAGAATGCTCGTGGAATCATTATCGCGTGGCCGTTCCCTTTGGTTAACTCTAGGAACATCTGGTCACAGTCGTGCCGTTCCATGTCACGATCATGCCCACACATAGACACGGGCGTGCGATGGTTCATCATGGCTGGGTGCTTGGTCATCTCTTAGACATGATGTGATAACGATTGTGCTCAAACATGTCATAGTCGTGCCATTATCATCCTTTCACAGCTCACATGGCTCGTTGTTCACGATTTGGTGATCGTACGTTCACGACTATGATAGAGGGGTCATTTATCTTCCATTTTTTAAATATTCTAAGGCAGGAGGCTTATCGGGTTGTGACAGCCATGCGACCACACGGTCACGGCCATGACAGAATGTCCATTTTCTTCTTGAATGTGTTTTCATGCTAAGGCAGGGGTCCCTAAGGGTGTCACGATCGTGCTTCAATGTGTCACGCTGTGCTCGTGACTCCAGCGACACTTATCTTATTTTATCCCATTTTTTCCTCGTTTACACATATAAACAAACATGACACACATTCATCCACAAATTAAGCATTGCTCTAATCATCATATAGGTCATACATGAAATTTCTATCACAATGAGCATGAAGTACGTAGGGATTTGCATAAATAACATTAAACATACTAATCATATTCCTATTTAACCAATAAGTAATTTCATCATGAACATGTACAAATGACTATGAAAAAATATGAACAAAGCATGATTATCAATGAAATAGTAATCCTAATAAAAATTTGACATAAATTCATGCTTTCATGCACACTCCCTTATCTCATAGTTACAAGAATCAAGGTAACTCTTATTAGCTTCAATCCATTCATTCATCACATCATTAAGGTAGAAATTAAAGTTTGGACCCCCTCAATAGTAAGTCCTAAATCTTAGCTTCTTCTTCTTTTACCTTTCCTTCTTCCTCCTCTTCTCCTAGCTACCACTTGGTTTCCTTGCTCCAGTTGTCCTTCTCCTCCTTGTCTAGCTGAGATCTATAGCTACAGTAATGAGGTGGGTGTTGGCTGAATGAAGAGATGGTGAGAGAATGAGGTTATTGTAGCTCACGATGGGGAGCTTTGGGTTTCTACCAACCTATGATGCACAAGTACTCCATTTGACATGGAGTACCCACACCGGGTACGAGTACGGGTATGACCCCGGTACATTTCAGTACGTTTCGGGTACCTACCCATATTTAAATAATTATTTTTTTAAAATGAGGTACGACTCTGATACGATTTTGGTATGGGCACGAGTATATGTTGGCTTTAAAAAGTTATAGGGCCTTCGTTAAATTCAAAAAAGTTGTAAATTAGGGTACAATCGTACGTGAAAGAAAAAAAATCAGGTTTTTGGACGACAAGTTTTTGGCCTTTTGCATGGCGTGCTCAGCAGTGAGGTATGGGTGCTCTCTTTTTAGCTTTTATCCATTGTGTAGTGTTCTTGCTCTTGTATAGTTGTATGTGTCTGTACTACATGTATAGAAGGTAAAGAAATTATTACACGTTTCTTTTAATTTTTATTATTTCTTTGAATCTTTCTAACAATGTGTTAATGCAAGTAAAAGTACCTGACTTGATAACATAGAATTTAAAGCCTAAGCTTGAATAGCATTTAAAGTCTGATTAAAGGATTTGGATAATAGAATGTATTGTTCCTGTTACTATTCATCCGTGAGTAGAAAGATTATTTTTTATATTATTTATTAATTAGTTATTGTTTTTTAATTGATGATTTAATTATTTGATAACTATTTATCCGTCAGTAGATTAATTATATATATTATTTATAAATTAGCTATAATTTTAAATTGATAATTTAATTATTTGGTATTAGAAGTCATGTTATAGTACTGTTCATATGTGACAATCTATTTATTCATTATTTAATTAATTATTTGAAAGACTAGAATTTTTTTATATAACTTAGCACATGTAGAATGATTCTTTTATATAGATTTGAGTATTTTTTTTAATAACGTAGAAAATGTGTCATTTCTAAAGATCATAATTATATTTCATCATTATTTTATTAATTATTTTACACATGTCAGGAGGACATTCCACTTCTAGTGCAAGATTTTTCGGTGGATCTAGTAGTATGAATGCTACTTTTTGAACCTCTTTGACAACTAATTTTTCATCTGGAACGACATAAAATAATTGTCCTCTTTGGGCGTATGTCACAAGATAAAAAAGACTGCTTGGAGGAAACACATTATATTAGCTCATTTTTATATGTAGCAAACTCTCTTATCTCAGGTTTTATTCCTTCGAGTTCTAATGTCTTGAGGACAACATTATTGCAAAGGGAGAAAGCAAACATAATGAGATTACTTTAGCCCCTTAAAGGCACTTGGGCAAAGAAATGTGTAAGCTTAGTGACTGATGATTGAACTGGTGCTCAAAGAAGACCATTAATTAATTTCATGGTTATCTCATATTCAAATCTTATATTCCTAAAGTATGTTGATTGTTCATGTGAGTAAAAGGCAAGCACTTCATTGCAAATGAAATTTTGAAAATCATTGATGAAATTGGATCATAAAATATTGTCCAAGTCATTACTGATAATGCATCTGTTTGTAAAGCTGCTGGATCAATTATTGAGTCAGTTCATCCTCATATTTTTTGGACACCGTGTAGTACACAATTTGAATCTTGCCTTGAAAAATATTTGTGCACCAAAGAATACTCCATACAATTAGCAAGTGTCATTGGATTACTAAAGTTGCTGATCATGCACATTCCGTTAGAAATTTCATAATGAATCATTTCATGAGATTAGCTATGTACAATAAGTTTATACATTTGAAGTTGCTTGCTGTGGTAGAGACTAGATTTGCATCTATAATGCTAAAACGGTTTAAAACAATTAAACATGACCTTCAATGTATGGTTATTAGTGACGATTGGTCTGATTACAGAGATGATTATGTTAAAAAAGTTACTGCTTGAAGGAAATCATCTTAAATGATATTTGGTGGGATAATGTTGATTATATTTTAAACTTCACCAAACCAATTTATGATGTGCTTCGCTCTTATGATACTGATAAATCAAACCTTCATTTAGTTTATGAGAAGTGGGATTCTATGATTAAACAAGTGAAATTAGCGTGAACGTAAGTAGCTCACTCAAGATTGTCCCTTTTCTAATGTGGTGTTTGACATCTTAGTCGATAGATGGGCTAAGAGTTACACATCAGTTCATTGTTTGACTCATTCACTTAATTCAAGGTAAAATTTGATTAATTTTTTGCTTTGTTTTTTTTTAAATGAATGTATCTTTTAAATATTTATTAGGTTGTAACATTTTGATTGGTGCTGTGTGTAATAGGTTTTATACAAAACAATGACTCGATGAATCTCCTAATCGGGTTCCTCCTCATAAGTATAATAAGCTTTGTGAAGGAAGAAACAAGTGCATAAGGAGTTATTTTCAAGATCCAAATGAAAGATTGGGAGTGACTAGAGAATTTGTAAAATTTTCAAGTGCAGAAGAAGAACTTGTCCAGTTTGATTCTTTACAAGATAGGTGAAATTTGACATCAAAAGAATGATACCAAAAGAATGGTGAATTATGTATGGATCCCCAATTCCTAAACTACAAGCCATGACTTTGAAGTTACTTTCATAACTATCCTCTTCTTCTTCTTGTGAAAGAAATTGATCTTTTATAGATTCCCATAAAACAAATAAACTCAAACAAAAAAGAAGTGAGGATTTAATTTTTGTACACACAAATCTTCGTCTCCTTCTATGAAAGAGCAAAAATTATAATGGAGGAAAGACAAAAATGTGAGATATTGGTAGAGATCAATGGGACTTGTGAGATGGTGGTTAGTGGCACTGTAGCTTTAGGTTAGTGTTTTGCCCTTTTATACTTTGGGCATTAGAGAGAGGTGGGCTGGGCTTTGGGTGGTTGCTGCTGAATTTTCTTTTATTCATCGGGTGTTACATCCGTGTAATTTATCCCATTTTAAATTAGTAGTGCTCTGATATCATAAACCTTTCTTCTATATTATAGTTTTCAGTGAATGTAAAGATACAAATAAAGCAATTATTTATTGAGTTATTTGGTACAAGATTAGTTGTAAGTTGTAACTTTGATGTGCAGATCGCATACTCCATAAGGTAGCAATGTTACTTGTTGAGTGCATTATCAGGAGATGGTTTGTTGCTGAATGCTTGACTGGTTCCAATAACGTCTTGGTAAAAATTTTGAGCTGCAAGCATCTTATTTTCACTTAACATGTAACTTCTATTCTTATTCACTGTAGTTAGACATGTAATCCGCAATGATTCAGATTAATCAGAGTCGAGTATTAAAATCACAGTCTTGACTTTGAAGTTTAAAGCAAGATTCTACTTTAATTCATATGAAAAAAAACATTTTTTATTTGCATAAAATTTCGATCCAGAGTTTCTGTCAGTCTAATGTGCGGCGAGGACAAAGCTCTTATATTGCACCAGAAGGTACCTAATAATGAAGAGCATTTGTGCATATTTCATCAAAAGGGCCTGATATTTAGAATAGGACAACAGTTTTCCACTTCATAAAGACATGGGTCCAGCTGGTTATCTGTATAAGCACCCAATCTCCAAATATGTCTAAAGGTTGATATTGTGATATTTAATCAGAGAAAGTTCTTGCTTCTAGAATCCTGCAATAAAGGTTGCAGTCAATGTATCAACAATTTGCGAGGCTTTGTCCCCATATTGCTTTAGTCCGAAGCATGCAATTGATAGCCTCTTATGTAGCGTACTATTTTTGAAGTAATAGAACTATCTCTGGCAGTGCCATTGGCTGATTTAGCAGTCTAATTTTCTGTCATCTTTCATCTGCTAAGAAGAATAAAATAAATAAAAAGGAGCAGGGGGGGCATCTTTCATGCAGTGACAGCTGTCTTATTCATCTTCTAGAGACAAACGTTTCTGATTCATAACTTTTGCACATGATGTTGAGGAGTCCAGACAGAGCTCCAACATAAGTTCCAGTTCCATGAATCACATATCTTAACTAACACCAACTCCCTATAGTAACAGAACAACTGGGAAAATGTTTAACACAAGAAGCTTCGAAGTTTGGTAATAATGATCTGTGTGTCGTTAACACCATTTCCCTTCTTCCTTTTTCTCCAGCTTGAATTCATGCATGTAGGAAAGATCTCTTTTGGTCAACATTTTGAATTGAAAAAGGAAATCCTACACACTCCAAGTTGATCATGGACACCAACAAAAAGACTAGTCCTTGAAATATTCTGACAGCTTCTCCTTGAATTTGAAATCCTTGCACAAGAAGGAATCTCAAGTGAAGTCATAAATGCTCCCACACTAATATAAATAAGACAGCACCTTACTGTCTTCGCCATCTACCTACTTCTCTTCTCCTTCCAGAAGCAATTCTCTCTCCTCCCCCTCCATCTGCAAGCAAGCATTTAGCAATGGAGCATGAGGTAGCTGGAGACTGGAAGAAAGGAGGGCCACTGCCCAAGCGAGGCCAGATCAAAGCTAAGATCGTTGTCACTCTGGTGAGAGCTATCATGCCAAAATCACAGAGCAAAGGGAAGAAGAACCAGGAAAAAGGCAACGGCACACCGACGACAGTGCTGAGTGGCTACACATCAGAGGCCAGTTCTGAAGGCTGATGTCCATGAGCTCAACTTAATTGCAGAAATTTTTTTTTTTTTTTGTCAAATTCAAGTTGGTGTACATATTAGCTATCATCAGAGACTGGAAACGATACTTTTTTCTTTCTTAGAGATCATTCAGTTGTTTGTGTAGCAGGAGTTTTTGTAATCCTCTTATGCCCAATAACTAATTTGATACAGTTCTTTTTTATGGCTACCTGAAACAATTCAGAATTCTGAATATTTGGACTGAAAACAGGCTAATGAAAAAATATTCAGATAATACTTAATTATGAGAACAGGCTGCTGAAATCTCCTATTTTGCAAAAAAGATCCTCTTGAGGCTTATTCTCATCTTTTAATTTGCAAAACAGACTGCGACACTGCCATCTCCTCCCAATTCTCGTGGCATCAACAGCTGCGACATTAATGTCTGAACTTCCCTCTCCTGCGTCACATAGATTGAGAGGGTTGGAAAGACAGCATGGAAATTATTGGCTGAGTTGGACAGTGGATCCATTTGGCACGCCATCTTTGACCTTTTCTTCTGCTAACCAACTTAAGCACAATAACTCAGAGTTACCTTATAACTTGCAGAGGAGGAAACATGATCTAAAACCAGTAGGGTCCTATATTTAAGTGATCTATCTGCCTTCTTGAGCTAATCTATTAGAAAAAAAAATGCCTCCTTTAGAACATTTTTAAAAAAAAAGGTGTCATTTTCCTAAAGGTCAGGAGCATTTTGAACATTTTTGCAGGGAAGGTCAGTAAAAAAAAAAGAATAAATGCATCGTCCCCAACCCCGACCTGCTACAGTGTCTGCGAACCCCAGCCGCCGCCGCCACTTTCGGCCGCGATTTCTCCTCCGTCCGGCCACCATTTTTTGCGCGAGAGTTATCGATGGAAAGAGGACGATGAGACGAATTTTTGACATATAGTATGCGATGATTGGTCCACCGTGCACGACACAGTGAGAGAAAAATGCAAGGAGGCCGAAAAATCCGCCGGCGATGATTTCGGTTCTGACTTGCACCGATCCTTTCCCTGGTGAGTTGTACATCATTCTCAGGTCGATTAGGATCATTTGGAGGGATTTTGATCACGTTTTTGTTCAAATCATATAGGAGGCCGAGATTTGGGGCTTTCCGACGAACTTTTCCGACGAACCGACGGTGAACTCCGATCGAGCTCATCTCGACGTTCTAGTAGATGCGCACGTGAGGCAAAAAGAGATTTGGTTTCTGTCCATATAAAAGTAATCGCTAATATTTTATTTTTAGGTTCGTAGGTTTCGGATTTCGATCGTTCTCCATCGCCCCTTTCGACGATCATTATCATATCGTGGTTGGTAAGCGAATAAGAATATGCATTTGATTAAATATCCGTGATGTAAATAAATTTAAGTAACTTATTTTATTTTGGATGAAAAAGGCATTCGATGGCCTTTTCGACATTTTGACGGGTGCGACGGTGATTGTGGAGAGCGGTGACTACAGTGGTCGTGGTATGAATGTCGGACAACTGAAAATAATTATTATAATATAGTTAAGTTCTAATTACATTTTATTTAAAGTTTGATTGATTTTCGCTTATAAGATGTTGCTAATCGGAAAGCGATAGTTCGTGAGTTATTGTGAATTGATTAGGCTCTTACTAGACGACGAGGCCTATCTTTCCTTTTTGGTAAGTATTATAGCAAATTAATAATAGGACTTAATTTATGATAAGCACACCGAGCAGTTGTGAATAGTGAATTACCAAATTTATTTTATAATATCAATTAATCAAGTAACGAATGTGATATGTTGTGTTTACTTTTGATTGGATTCGGACAAGAAGATAATTGGAACTCGACGAATCCAAGGTGAGGAAACTTATCTCAATTGATATGAATTGCTAAACTCTTCGGAGTGATGACATTATTCCACCCGGTGTGAAACGGATTTTCGTGATACTTTCCTTCATGCATATCTGTATGTTTCATATGTGTGTCATCATCTAACTTGTGATATTTTATTATGAAATTTGGGTTATCCATCGAAGTTTATCCTTTCTTTTAAATTGAAGTGAATGTTTGATTTTTGGAAAGAAAAGTTTCTACGATGGTTTTTAATTTAAACTTTTATTTGGAAACTGCATACATGCATCATGTGCATTACATGTAAAACCCGCATAACGCGGAATGTTTTCACCTCGAAGAATTGGCCAACTCCGGGTAGACTGATTGGGGCTCGGTATGCTCTATGTCAATGGGATACGAAAAGTAGATTCAACACCCTGTGTCAGTATAGTGATACCAAGGGTGAAATTAGAATAACCATCTTGTGTCAATGGGATACGATGGATGGAAAGAAAAGATAAGAAGCCTTGTGTCAATGGGATACAAGGACAGTTTAACGTCCTGTGTCAATGGGATACGAGGGACGGAATTAGAATAACCACCATGTGTCAATGGAATACGAGGAGTGAGATTGATTCCTCTATTGAGGAGATTGGATATCCATATGTGATGATGTTTCCCCAAGTTTTATGATGTTATCTTTTTATCTGTGCATCTATGACATTCATTTCGGTATGACACTTATTTTAATGAATTTCTTGGAGAAATGAGAAGCGTTTGAAATAATTTTTGAAAGTGGAAATGTTGATTTTTCCTTCGTTGTTTTAATATTTGAGATAGTCGTTTTACTCATTGAGCCTATTTATGCTCACTCCTCTTATTTAATTTCTTTCAGGTACTGAATGAAAGTCTTACATGCTTGCTTGCTTGGCATAAAATAAGAAATATAAAGGGGCAGGGATTGAACATGTATGAGAGGCGTGGTCGATACTTTAGTTACCTTGAATTTCATTTGCTTTCTTATACGAATTGCTGGATTGAAGAATGCTTGTAAGAATTTGTGAGATGTTAGATTTATGATGTGGATCGATGAACGCTCATGTTATATGGTTTACGAGTATCTGGCTCGTGATTTTAATTTGAGAGTGAGCTTGAGACTCACTATTTTGAGCATGTGTCCCACGATTTTAGCTATATGATGAATGCCAGTAATGTTCCTATAACTGTCTGTGATGTTTAAGTTTTGAAGTTAATTGTCACTAAAGAGATATATATGAATTGTTGTACATGGCGTATAGACGAATTTACGCATATGTCATGTCGAAATTTTTGAAAATTTTTAGAGTTAGTTTATTTTTCGAAATGTTTATTTTCCGTTGAAAGTTTGAATTTGAATTTAAACAATTGGTTTCCAATTTCATCCCTTGTGGCGCCAAAAGAAGTCCAAGGTTGTCACAATTCTGATCTAGATTAAGTTGTAGAGAGAGAGAGAGAGTTAATTAGACAGATTGAAAAATAACGATGCTGAGGATGAGATAGAAAGATAATTAACTAGGGATTACTTGTGCAAGGGATCAGTTTAGCAGATGGAATATCAATGAATTGTGACAAAAGCTAATAATCTCCAGTACTTTTTCTTTCTCTTACTCTAAATTATCTTTAAATAGTCAGCAAAAAATCCTTTTACTTTTTGCTCTTACTCTAAATTAATTAACCGTTTGCTAATCGGGAATCAGGTCGAAACAAATGCTTGATTCCAATTGATCCTACCAAACACCCATAGAAACGGAATTGAGCCTGATAAAAAAAAATGAATCGTCTTGGTTTTGGTTTCTGCTGTTACTTGGATCCATGCCTAATTTTCTTTTTGAATTAATATTTTTTTATTATTTTAACTGTAAATCTGATTTCAAATGTCAAATTGAGTTGTCATTTACTGTGGGTCGAGTGGGTGTGGGTTAAAAATAGAGTATTTATGAATGTAAAATCTTTTGTTAAAACCTGCTTGGCATAGTTATGCACACAAGGCCAGGGATTTTATCAAATTAGTTAGGTTTGATGGTGGATCAATTTTTGAACAATGTGTACAACTGTTAATGCCGATGGTGAATCAAACTGAACTAAAAGTGTGATCAGCATCATCCAATCGTTTGCCCATCAAATTAAGTTAAATTAATTCACGAGGTTGTTTTGCGCATGGTTCGTTGCCATATGTTCCAAATGAACCACCAAAAAAAAGACTACTTTATTTTTTGTCTGATTTAACTCTCAAAAAAGTTTGGTGGTGCCATGTCATGTGAGCATGTTTCCTTCTGTCATGTGACTGTGATCTATGTGCTTTTAGGCTTACTTGATTGTTAACATCGTGTCCATTCTTTTTAATTTTTTTTAATTTTTGTCTTCAATGTGAATCTATGCATCTAAGGAAATGTTTCTTTTGGTTCACATTTAGATTAAATAAAGAAATTCAACGCATTCTCCAAATAAGAATTATGGTTCATTTGATTTAGTTGATATAAAATAATTAATAAGTTGAAGCAGTATTTCAATTGATTAAAATTTATTTTTAAAAATAAATAATTATATGTTTAGATAAAACTACTTATATTAATAATAATTAGTTACTTATAACACATTATTTTCTTAGAAAAAAATAAGTATCCCTTCTTTATTTTTTTTACTTATAAGATATCTTATTATAATATATATTTTTTAAAATAACTTATAAGCTTCGCTAAACGTGGTCATATCTGAATTGTAAATTCAACTATAAACTGTTTATCCAAGAAATATATATATCTGAACTGGTTTGTCTTTGCTGCAAGAACGAGAGAAGTCAACATAACCTTTTATGTGTATTATTGATGACCAGTGGAGTTACACGCCACAAATTATATATATTAAACGATACAAAAAAAAACTAAAATATTATAATTTCTACATAAAAACAGTTACTCTTGTTACACATTTAGTCCAATTGTTTTTATATGGAAAAATATATCAACTTATAAAATAATTAAAATTCGAACCTATGTTATAATTTGATAAAAATAAAATCATTAAATTTATAACTCGTTATATTTGACTATAATACTAATATTCATTCATGATTATAACCATAAAATTACACAAAACATCCAAATTTCAATCCCTTCTTATGATGATTTATTTTTAATATTCCTTTTCGACAAAATTATAGTGATAAATTACATTAAAACTAATTAAACGAATTTAAGTCCTGGCTTATTTAATACAACTTATATTTTAGAACGAGAATATTCTTTAAACATATTTTTTAAAAAATAAATTTAGGGGAAATCGATAATTGCTATTATATTAAGTAATTTTGGCATGTGTTGCTTTTAGGTGTGAAAGTGGTTCGGACTAAAAAAAAACTATCACCCTAATTTTTTTTCCAAGAAAAGGCGGTGTCAATTTTTTCTGATCTGGGACTTACTTGAAAATAATAATTTTTTTAAAAAAATATTATAAACATTAAATATGACACGTAGATGTTGAAAAAATAGAATTTAACTCTGAATTAAATTATTTAATGTAAATAAATCAAAATAACATACTATTACGTTATAATTAAAATATTCTAAAAATAAATTAATAACTTAATCATATTGAAGTTCAAATGTGTGGTAATAACTAAATAATATACCTAATCTAATGAATATGAATAAGAGAAAATGTAAAACTATAAAATATTATTTAAAAATTAAAGTAATAATTTAATTATATAATTTAAAAAAAAATATCTGATTCGAGTTGGATCCCTCTAATTTTTTTGATAAGGAGCCATAATTTAAACGGGTGATTTTATTTATTTCAAAAGATCGGCCTAATTTTTAGTCGGATTTTTTTTTCAGGTTGGTTTTTTGGTTTGGTTAGATTTTTTGATTGATATTTTTAAAAAATAAAAGAAAAAAAGAAGAATATATACGTGGATTCGGCATTTAATAACTAAATAATACACCTAATCTAATGAATATGAATAAGAGAAAAGGTAAAACTATAAAATATTATTTAAAAATTAAAGTAATAATTTAATTATATAATTTTTAAAAAATATCTGATTCAGTTGGACCCCTCTAATTTTTTTGATAAGGAGCTATAATTTAAACGGGTGATTTTATTTATTTCGAAAGATCGGCCTAATTTTTAGTCGGAGTTTTTTTTTTCAGATTGATTTTTTCGGTTTGATTAGGTTTTTCGGTTGATATTTTTAAAAAATAAAAGAAAAAAGAAGAATATATACGAGGATTCAGCATTTAAATAAAGACATCGCGATTGGTCGAGGGATTAATAATGATAATATTTAGTACTTTAATAATGATAAAAAATAAAACACATTAATGGATATTATTAGAAGCAATCAATACATGTTTAATTTAATGACAATGAATTTGTTAATAATTAGCGTTGCTCCATTCCAAACTAAAATAGGCAAAACGCACGCAATTTTTCTGGGCTTATGTATGCAATTAGTACATTAATGATTGGCAATTAATAATGATGAATTAAAACACATTCATTGATTCATTCATTCAACTAATTAATAATTAACGCCGATCGAATTGATTTTCTAGCTTTATTAGGTACGTTGATTTTTATAAATGAGACATTAATGGTTATTAATATTTAGTATGTTAATAATGATAAAAATAAAACAATAAAGTGCTTATCAATTAATGAGACATTAATGGTTATTGAATAGAAGTAATCAATACATGTTAATTTAATGACAATGAATTAGTTGCTTAGCGGAAATATTTCTTTTGGTTCACATTTGGATTAAATAAAGAAATTCAACGCATTCTCCAAATAAGAAATTCAACACATTTTGGTTCACATTTTATTAAAAAATAAGAAATATTTGCTTTATTAAAAATTGAGGAATGACATACCATTTTCTTTCAATTGTTTTGCATAAATTTCATTATATCCTTGTCATCAACAACGCAAGCTTCCTCCATTTTTTTCCTTCTACATCTCTGCATTAGTTGTACCACACTTTTGGACGATAATAGGTTGATACTAACATTTATATATTCTCAGCATCTTTCCTAACTTCCACATTAGAATCCTTTGGCAAATCATTTGGTTCAATTCACTTGTTGGAATATTCTCAATACATATGTAATGGAACAACATCAACATGGGCTTCAACATAAATTAAAATTGTTTTCCGCCGCCCTTATCATAAGTTGCAAACAAATTCAGTACATATTGTTTAATGTCAATCCATGATGTTCCATTTTGTATTGTTTGATAAATGGAAACATTAGACAATAGGTCAAGAGATTTTAACATGTCAATAGGGGTGGACCAAGGATCCGGCAACTAGTGGGTGCAAATTAAAAAATTGTCATATCAAAACTAAAACAAATATAATATAATTAAGAATAAGAATTTGTATTTATTACTTATATTGGAGTTCTTCAATAAAATTATAAAAATAAATAAGTGACAATGCGAGAATTTACAAATTATAAAAGCATAAAATTATAAACTAGACTATAAGGAATTAACACTAATATAATTTTATTTTAAAATTACAAATATATATATATGGATCATGAGAGAGACTAATAAAAGTTAATAAAGATTACACATGAAAATATTTTTTTTGATAAAGATTATAAAAATCCAATAGACAAAAGAATGAATGAATAGTTTGAAGTTTTTTGCTTTCATCTATCATTAATTATCAAAATTTTATAGGATATATTTCTTTAGTCTTTAATTTTATTTAAATATGTACCTAACTTACTTTTATTTTGTTTATCTATATAGTGAAAAATAAGAAAGAGACATAAAATAAGGTATACTTCATTTTATTTAGAATATAAAATAATGTTGGAAATAAATCTTATAAGAATTTATCTCAACAATAATTTAAAATAGATAATTTTACCAATTTGGTGCATTAACATTCAATTAGATAAGGAGATACTAATAAAAATAATGCTAAAACTGCATGGGGTCAATTGACCACATTAGTCATCACATAGGTCCGCCCATGCATGTCAAGAATCTCAAAGTATAACATGGTATTTAGATCTATATTTTCAAAAAAAAATGCAACTTGTCCACCTTCGTATGATATTTTTTTACCATGAATGAAATGACCATGCTTAATACAACATTCAATCATTATAAACTAAACAACTAAGCGTGAAAGGGGATCATGTCACAAAATGGCATGCACTACTTTATTAAACAAGTAGCATGTATACATATATATGTCAGATGAAATGGGGGCCATGAAGTGAGGGACTGTACATGTACTAATTCATTCAACATTAAACATGTATATACATATATGTCGGGTGAAGTGGGGAACCATAGCACAAACTGACCTGTACTAACACTACAAGAAATCTGTTAATTAGCGACACAGGTGTGGCGTCGCTAAAGAGACCCTAAATCATGGCTGAGCGTTAGCCACACCTTAGCATCGACATGGCATCGCAACAATGGGAAGCCTGAATTCGATAGCCATTAGCATCGCGATGGCATCAAGAGACACGATGATGCTATCAGCATCACACATGGACGCTATCGCGATGATATGATGATGCGAAAAGTGTCATTGTGAAAGGCTCATGTGAGTCATTAACCTGACGCTAAAGAGGTGCAGAAATAGTCGACGCTAATTTGACGCTATATGGCAACATTACTCAGACGCTAATAGGATGCTAAAGTAATCATTCAATGGGGCGCTAATGTTGGAGACGCCAATGTGACGCTAATGTGGCGCTATATACGATATGTTCATCTAATGAACAAATGCTCGGAGAGGATCAAATGTGATGGAGATCAAATATAATAGAGATGATCAAATAAAGAGGATCATTTCACATTCAATACATTAAATGATTATATCAAATTTCACATTTTGTTTACATCAAATGATTCATTACGTCAAATAAAGAATGATTCATTACATCAAATAAAGACGTCATTTTGCATTTGTTCGTTGGCACACCATCCGCGACGGTCAAGAACATGCGGGCTCGGGCAGCAGTAACAGTAGGAGGAGGAGGAGGCAGCAACGGCGGCGTCTGGATGACGTCTGGGCAGCAGCAACAATAGGAGGAGGAGGAGGAGGAGGAGGCGGTGTCCAGGTGACTTCTAGGCAGCAGCAACATTAGGCGGTGTCCAGGAGGAGGAGGCAGCGTCGGGTACGCAGCCACAATAGGAGGAGGAGGCGTCGCCCGGGCGGCTCAAGGCAGCAGCAACAGGAGGAGGATGAGGCAACGGTGGTGGCAGCATTCGGGTAGGCAGCAACCAAAGGAGGAGGCAGCGGCGGCGGCAGCATCCAGGCAAGCTGCAATAGTAGGAGGAGAGGAGGTTAAAAGGGGGAAAGAGGCGGCGCCCGGGCAGCAACATGCTAGGAACTGTCAAATTAAATGAAAGGATGATTCAAATTCGTTCTCGATGAGCACACGGATCGTTACTTAGCGATGCAAACTTGGTGACGATATTAAGTCACTAATGTGGCACACGTTATTCTAAAATATGTGAAATAGCGCCTCAAATTAGCGACTCAAAAAAAGCGATGCTAAGCTACATTTAGCGTCACATTGACGTCGACATTTCGAAACGCTAAAATAGCATCACGACACAATGACGCTATTGTGACACTAAAATGGAGTAACGACAAAACTGTCAACGCTATTGTGAAGCCAATGTGTCACTGTGCGTGTGCAACACTAATGCATCACAAAGGTGACGCTAAAGCAGTTGATTGAATGTACATAAATAAATAAATAAATATGTATATCTAATCAACATATATATATATGTATGTACGTATGTATCCGAGCGCTCCCGAAAGGTTCGATTTCTTAGGGGGTGGAAGTTTTGAGAAATTTTTAGAATTACGAAAATAGGTATTTTGAGAATCAAATGAAACGAAAAATATATGAAACATAAAGGCCCCGTTTGGTTGCGGAACCGGACGGGAACCGCGGCCTTATTCCGCCCGGTTCCGCCAAACACCGCTCCGAAATTTGATTCTAGGGCGGGAACAAGTTTGATGGAATCAAGGTCACGTGACCCGATTCCATCACTCCGGTTCCACCTTTTTAGCCCCGTTTGGTTGCAGAAGCGGGCGGGAACCGCGGCCTTATTCTTTCCGGTTCCGCCAAACACCGCCCCGGAATCAGATTCCGGGGCGGGAACAAGCTTGATGGAATCAGGGTCATGTGACCCCGATTCCATCACTCCGAACCGAAGGGCTGCCGTTTTTTTTTGACTTTTGATCATGACGTGACCTTTTCCTTTTTTTTCAAAATTTATTTTCTTTTTTCTTTTTCTTTTCTCTCACACTAAAATAAATTATTTAATAAATATAAAATTATTTATTATGTATTTTTTCATTAAAAAATTTTAATATATCATTAAATATGATTAATTTAAAAAATAATTTTTTACATTTAAATAATATAATTTATATTAAAAAATTTCCCATAAAATTTTTTTATTTTACAATTTTTATTTTAATTAATAATAAAATTATACTTCACAATTATAATAATTATTTTTAATTCAAAACCCATCCAAAAATCATTCATCACATCTACTTTTTCCCATCACATCAACCACCTTATTTTTCATCATCAAATTCCACTCCAACCAAACACACTCCGAACTAATTTATCAATTCAACTATGCACGAGAAATTTAAGAAGAATCATGATTTCGTTTTCAAACGACCCCAAAAAGTTTGCGCCGCCCCACTTTCTCGAGCCCTTTGAAACGTTTATTTTTTCGTGACAATCCGAGCTAGGACAGGGGAGAACCGGCCATTTCTGGCCATTTTTTTTCTGTGAACTTCTCCTTGAATTTGAAAACCTTGCACAGGAAGGAAGCTCAAGTGAAGTCATAAATGCTCCAACCCTAATATAAATAAGACTCAGCAGCTTACTGTCATCACCATCAACCTACTTCTCTCTCCTCCCCTTCCATCTGGCAAGCATTTAGCAATGAAGCATCAGGTAGCTGGAGACTGGAAGAAAGGAGGGCCGCTGCCCAAGAGAGGCCAGATCAAAGTTAAGATCGTTGTCACTCTGGTGAGAGCTGTCATGCCAACATCACAGAGCAAAGGGAAGAAGAACCAGGAAAAAGGCAACGGCACACCGACGACAGTTCTGAGTGGCTACTCATCAGAGGCCAGTTCTGAAAGCTGATGTCCATGAGCTCAACTTAATTGCAGAAGTTTTGTTTGTCAAATTCCAGTTGGTGTACACATTAGCAATCATCAGAGACAGGAAATGATGCTTTTTTTCTTTCTTTTAGAGATCATTCAGTTGTTTGTGTAGCAGGAGTTTTTGTAATCCTCTTATGCCCAATAACTAATTTGATACAGTTCTTTTTTATGGCTACCTGAAGCAATTCAGAATTCTGAACATTTGGACTGAAAACAGGCTAATGAAAAAATATTCAGATAATACTTAATTATGAGAACAGGCTGCTGAAATCTCCTATTTTGCAAAAAAGATCCTCTTGAGGCTTATTCTCATCTTTTAATTTGCAAAACAGACTGCGACACTGCCATCTCCTCCCAATTCTCGTGGCATCAACAGCTGCGACATTAATGTCTGAACTTCCCTCTCCTGCGTCACATAGATTGAGAGGGTTGGAAAGACAGCATGGAAATTATTGGCTGAGTTGGACAGTGGATCCATTTGGCACGCCATCTTTGACCTTTTCTTCTGCTAACCAACTTAAGCACAATAACTCAGAGTTACCTTATAACTTGCAGATGAGGAATCATGATCTAAAATCAGTAGGGTCCTATATTTAACTGATCTATCTGCCTTCTTGAGCTAATCTATTAGAAAAAAATGCCTCCTTTACCTTTCTAATTAACTGCTTAATGTCCTGAATTCTGAGCTAGATTAAGTTGGGGGGAGAGAGAGAGAGAGAGAGAGAGAGAATTAATTAGAAATATTGAAAAATAACGATGCTGAGGAAGAGATAGAAAGATAATAACTTGGCATTACTTGTGCAAGGGATCAGTTAGCAGATGGAATATCAATGAATTGTGACAAAAGATAATAATCTCCAGTTCTTTTCTTTCTTAGTGTAATCTACAATTCGATTTTTAAATAGTCAGCAAAAATATCCTTTTACTTTTTGCTCTTACTCTAAATTGTTGCTAATCGGGAATCAGGTCGAAACAAATGCTTGATTCCAATTGATTCTATCAAACACCCATAGAAACAGAATTGAGCCTGATAAAAAAAAAATGAATCGTTTTTGTTTTGGTTTCTGCTGTTGCTTAAATCCATGCTTAAATTTTTTTGAATTAATATTTTTTTTATTATTTTAACTGGAAGTCTGATTTCAATCGTCAAATTGAAGTGTCATTTGATTAACAATTTGATTAATACGTAATATTGTACCTTGCCGATGACGTTGCAACTGTCCCTTTTGCTTCTAGAACCAGAACCGTTACGTCTCATATTCTTGTCCAATTAGGACTGCCTACGGCCGGGATTGATCGGATTTTTTGAATTTTTTCTTGATTTGGTGGGTAATTAGATTGGGATCTGATCTCATTTTCTTGAGATTCGGTCGGGATCGAATTCGGATTATTATATAATTCAGACTCAGTTAAATATATTATATTAATATTAAATTATTTTTAAATATTATATTTATGTTTATTTTAAATAAAAAATGTATATTTTATTTGATACATATCTTAAATATACATTATATATAATTTAATTGATAGTTATCATATTTATATAATAATATTAATTTTTTTATTATTTTATTTTTTATGATCAAATCGAGATAATCGAAAATTCTTAATTTTTATCCCGATTTGATTGGAACGTCTCGGACCGGATCCGGGACCGTATTTTCTGAAAAGAAAATCCGAAGTAAATTGGGTCACGACCGGATCAGTTCGCCTCCGATTTTGCTCACCCTATGTCCAATTCACTATCAATTGTCTTTTTACCATCAAATTAAGTTCAATTAAAGGAAACTAAACTAAAAGTGTGATCAGCATCATCCATTCGGTTGCCCATCAAATTAAGTTAAATTAATGCATGAAATTGTTTTTCGCATAGTTCATTGCCATATGTTCCAAATGAACCACAAAAAAAAAAGACAAGTTTGTCTGATTTAACTCCCAAAAAAGTTTCCAATTTCCCTCGGTCATGTGACAGTGATCTATGAGCCTTTTAGGCTTACTTGATTGTTAACATCATGTCCATTCTTTTTTTTTAATAAACAAAATTGTCTTCAATGTGAATCCATGCATGCAAGGAAAATTTTCTTTTGGTTCACATTTGGATTTAATAAAGAAATTCAACGCATTCTCCAAATAAGAACTATATATATCTGAACAGTAAATTCAACTAAATTATTTACTCAAGAAATATATATATATATATATATATATAATTTTTTGTTGATCTCTCTCTCTCTCTCTATATATATATATATATATATATTAAACGATACAAAAAACTAAAATATATTATAATTTATATTATGTTAATTTCTACAAAAAATAGTTACTCTTGTTGCACATTTAGTCCAATTGTTTTTTTTATGGAAAAAGATATCAACTTATAAAATAATTTAAATTCGAACCTATGTTATAATTTGATAAAAATAAGATCATTAAATTTATAACTCGTTATATTTAATTATAATACTAATGATCATTAAATCATCAATCTTCGGCGGCAGTTTTGATGATTTATTTTTAATATTCCTTTTCAACAAAATTATAGCGATAAATTACTTTTAAAACTAATTAAATGAATTTAAGTCCTGGCTTATTTAATACATTTTATAATGAGAATATTCTTTAAACATGTTTTTTTAAAATAATTTGAGGGGAAAAATTGATAATTGCTGTTATATTAAGACGATTGGACCGCATGTTCACATATATAGACAATCATTGATCTATAGATCAATAGTAATAATAAATTTATGATAAACTTATTTTAAAAACTATTTATAAAAACTCATCATTGATTTATAAATCAATGACGAGTCTGATAAGCTGCCCACGGATTGGGACAAAGCCTGGTCAAGCTTCAGGAAGAAAGAGAATAAGGAGAGGAAGAAGACAATGTTCTCATGTTTCAAGCCTGATAAGTACGTGAACTGGAACCCGAGATGCTCTGATTACCCCATCGTCCGAGGAGATTGGTCCCATAATACAAAACAGAGAGGCCCAACCTCTCATCCATGATAGTTGTGTGTACAGTATCAGTTTAGACAGCCTTTGATTGCAGAAAAAAGAAATAGAAGAGGAAATTGGACTATGAGTCGGTTTTACTTGTACTAACGATGAGGAATTTAGAACCATCAAAGTATGCATTCACAGATTCAAATCCCGTACTGAAGTCTGTTTATATCTCAATATTTAATTTCCGGGATTACATATCTTTTAAGTTACAGATACTGTGAAAAAAAAATGCATTCGTCATGCCTTTGTTTCTCTTGCTGGTGAACTGTAAAAGAATCCTGAATTCCTGAGATGTGGGAAACGATGATAAGAAATCATTCTTCCAGGCATAAATATTTCCTATTGTTGGATCATATGCTTTATTTCACCAATGAGAAGCCGTATAAATCTCTTGGAAAGCATTTCTCCTCGCGAGAAGGAACTTTGCTAAATTCTGGAATCAGTTCTATCTAAAGCTGCATTATGGCAGATACTTTTAGAAGACAAACTTAAGGTGGTGCTACATGGAGCTAACTTTATCTCATAAGTGAAACCTTGATAAAAATCTTGAGATGCAAGCATCTTATTTTCACTTAATCAAACATCAAGTTTTATTTTCTGTGGTCTGATTCACTATAATTAGACATAATCCGAGAGGATTCAAATTAATCAGTGTTACTGCTTTCGAATATTAAAATCAAGGTCTTAACTATGAAGTTTAAAGCAAGATTTTGATACTAATGAGTTAACTAATATCTTACTTCTTTGTTTTTATTAAATAAAACATTCTTTATGTGCATAAAAAATCCATCCAGAGTGTTTATCAGTTGCAACAGAAGGTACCAAACAACGAAGAGCATCTGTGCAAGATTATCTGATAGTTAGAATAGGACAACAGTTTGTCACTTCATAAAGACATGGGTCCAGCAGGTTATCTGTATAAGCACTCAATGTTCAAATATGTCTAAAGATTGATAATGTGATATTTAACTAGAGAAAGTTATTGCTTCTAGAATCCTGCGAGAAAGGCAGTATTCAGTGTATCAACAATTTGCCAGGCTTTGTCCTGATCAGATTTCTTTACTCCCATGCATGCCATTCAGTATTCAGTGTATTTCAATTGATTAAAATTTATTTTTAAAAATAAATAATTATATGTTTAGATAAAACTACTTATATTAATAATAATTAGTTACTTATAACACATTATTTTCTTAGAAAAAAATAAGTATCCCTTCTTTATTTTTTTACTTATAAGTAAATTTGATATCTTATTATAATATATATATTTTTTAAAATAACTTATAAGCTTCGCTAAACGTGGTCATATCTGAATTGTAAATTCAACTATAAACTGTTTATCCAAGAAATATATATATCTGAACTGGTTTGTCTTTTGCTGCAAGAACGACAGAAGTCAACATAACCTTTTATGTGTATTATTGATGACCAGTGGAGTTACACACCACAAATTATATATATTAAACGATACAAAAAAACTAAAATATATTACAATTTATATTATGTTAATTTCTAAATAAAAACAGTTACTCTTGTTACACATTTAGTCCAATTGTTTATATATGGAAAAAGATATCAACTTATAAAATAATTAAAATTCGAACTTATGTTATAATTTGATAAAAATAAAATCATTAAATTTATAACTCGTTATATTTGACTATAATACTAATATTCATTCATGATTATAACCATAAAATTTCACAAAACATCCAAATTTCAATCCCTTCGGCGGCAGTATGATAATTTATTTTTAATATTCCTTTTCGACAAAATTATAGTGATAAATTACATTAAAACTAATTAAACGAATTTAAGTCCTGGCTTATTTAATACAACTTATATTATGAATGAGAATATTCTTTAAATATATTTTTTAAAAAATAATTTTAGGGGAAATCAATAATTGCTATTATATTAAGTAATTTTGGCATGTGTTGATTTTAGGGGTGAAAGTGGTTCGGACGAAAAAAAAATTGACTTTCAAATTTCAGATGAGTTTTCAACTATCACCCTAAATTTTTTTCTAAGAAAAAAACGGTCTCAATTTTTTCGAATTTGGGACTTACTTTAAAATAATAATTTTTTAAAAAATATTATAAATATTAAATATATCACGTAGATATTTTAAAAAATAGAACTTAACTCTAAATTAAATTATTTAATGTAAATAAATCAAAATAACATATTATTACGTTATAATTAAAATATTCTAGTTAATTTTGTCCAAACTTTCTAAAAATAAATTAATAACTTAATCATATTGAAGTTCAAATGTGTGGTAATAACTAAATAATATACTTATCTAATGAGTATGAATAAGAGAAAAGGTAAAATTATAAAATATTATATAAAAATTGAAGTAATAATTTAATTATATAATTTTTAAAAAATATTTGATTCGAGTTGGATCCCTCTAATTTTTTTTGGTAAAGAGCCACGGGTGATTTTATTTATTTCGAAAGATCGGCCTAATTTTTAGTCGGAGTCTCTTTTTTCAGGTTGATTTTTTCGGTTTGGTTAGATTTTTCGGTTGATATTTTAAAAAAAATGAAATAAAAAAAGAAGAATATATACGATGATTCGGCATTTAAATAAAGACATTGCAATTGGTCGAGGGTTTAATAATGATAATATTTAGTACTTTAATAATGATAAAAAAAATAAAACACATTAATGGATATTAATTAGAAGCAATCAATACATGTTTAGTTTAATGACAATGAATTAGTTAATAATTAGCGGTTGCTCCATTCCAAACTAAAATAGGCAAAACGCATGCAATTTTTCTGGGCTTATGTATGCAATTAATACATTAATGATTGGCAATTAATAATGATGAATTAAAACACATTCATTGATTCATTCATTCAATTAATTAATAATTAAGGCCGATCGAATTGATTTTCTAGCTTTATTAGGTACGTTGATTTTTATAAATGAGACATTAATGGTTATTAATATTTAGTATGTTAATAATGATAAAAATAAAACAATAAAGTGCTTATCAATTAATGAGACATTAATGGTTATTGAATAGAAGTAATCAATACATGTTAATTTAATGACAATGAATTAGTTGCTTAGCGGAAATATTTATTTTGGTTCACATTTGGATTAAATAAAGAAATTTAACACATTCTCCAAATAAGAAATTCAACACATTTTGGTTCACATTAGCGTCTCAAATTAGTGACTAAAAAAATACGATGCTAAGTTACATTTAGCGTCGCATTGATGTCGACATTTCGAGACGCTAAAATAGCATCACGACACAATAACGCTATTGTGATACTAAAATAAAGTAACGACGAAGCTGTCAATGTTATTGTGAAGCCAATGTGTCGCTGTGCATGTGCAACGCTAATGCATCACAAAGGTGGCGCTGAAGCAGTTGATTGAATGTACATAAATAAATAAATATGTATATCTAATCAACATATATGTATATGTATGTATGTATGTACGGATGTATGTATGCATCCGAGCGCTCCCGAAAGGTCTGATTTCTTAGGGGGTGAAAGTTTTGAGAAATTTTTAGAATTATGAAAATAGGTATTTTGAGAATCAAAGGAAACAAAAAATATATGAAACATAAAAGCTTTGCGCCGTCCTACTTTCTCGAGCCCTTCGAAACACCTATTTTTTCGTGGCAATCCGAGCTAGGACAGGGGAGAACCGGCCATTTCTATTTCAAAAATTTGCCCATTTTTTTCTGTGAACTTCTCCTTGAATTTGAAAACCTTGCACATGAAGGAAGCTCAAATGAAGTCATAAATGCTCCAACCCTAATATAAATAAGACTCAGCAGCTTACTGTCATCTCCATCAACCTACTTCTCTTCTCCTTCCAGAAGCGATTCTCTCTCCTCCCCCTCCATATGCAAGCAAGCATTTAACAGATCAAAGTTAAGATCGTTGTCACTCTGGTGAGAGCTGTCATGCCAACATCACAGAGCAAAGGGAAGAAGAACCAGAAAAAAGGCAACGGCACACCGACGACAGTTCTGAGTGGCTACTCATCAGAGGCCAGTTCTCAAAACTGATGCAATGCGATGTTAGATGTCGAGGTTATTATATTCATATCACATCACGTCTGCTGGAAAGTTTTGTACGAGACATCTGTGTAATAAATGCATATTTAAATATATATATATTTTGTGAAAAAACTAAAGTAGAAGGTGGAAACATAGAGTTCAAATATCATTATTTCATTTCTCAACCTGTAGAAGACAATAGTAGACTGCAAGTCAGTCAAAGAAGCGAGCACATTTGTTAGTTTGGTATCATATTCGACTTAGCTAGCGACTGTCACTGAGATGCATTTTTTGAGATAATAAAAGTCTTCGTCTTTGCTCTTGAGATTATAAGAACTACTTGGAAGAGGAAAAGTTGAAAAGCTAAAAACTTCTATACCGATTTTTTTTTACTACTTTCGTAGTCTATTTTTCTTCTTCCAATTTTTAGATATTGACGAGATTGAATAGTACAATGATGAACTCATTGTCCTTTTGCAAAATGAACTTTAAGAACGTACCACGCAGCAACGATGAAATGTCATTATGCCTCGCCCCGCCCAAGCCGTGTCATTCAATTGGCCAAGGACAATACGTTAATGCAATAAATGTCAGACGTCAGCATACAATTGTTCACTATTCCGACATCGAGACACGCAAAAACGTCAAAAATGTTATTTTGCAAAATAGACTTTCAACAATGTCAGACGTCGGCATACAGCTGTTCACTGTCTTGTTGCACATTTAGTCCAATTGTTTTTATATGGAATAAGATATCAACTTATAAAATAATTAAAATTCGAACCTATGTTATAATTTGATAAAAATAATATCATTAAATTTATAACTCGTTATATTTAATTATAATACTAATGATCATTAAATCATCAATCCCTTAGGCGGCAGTTTTGATGATTTATTTTTAATATTCCTTTTCAACAAAATCACTTAATTTGCTATGCACAGATGATAAGCTGGGACAAAGCCTGGTCAAGCTTGAGGAAGAAAGAGAACAAGAAGAGGAAGAAGACCATGTTCTCATGTTTGAAGCCTGATGATAAGTACGTGAACTGGAACCCGAGATGCTCTGACAGCCTTTGATTGCAGAAAAAAGAAATAGAAGAGGAAATTGGACTATGAGTCGGTTTTACTTGTACTAATGATGAGGAATTTAGAACCATCAAAGTATGCATTCACAGATTCAAATCCCGTACTGAAGTAAGTCTGTTTATATCTCAATGTTGGAGTATGCCCACATGGGGCATTACACACGTGTGCGCACGGATCGCGTGCGCTAGCGCGCTCCGCGCTGTGCACGTGCGGTCCGGTCTTCATCGCGCGATCTGGTTGCGCGATTTGCACGCTGCGAAGTTTGCGCATCGTAGCAACACATCATCACGATGCGTTCTACTTAACTTATCGTCCAAGTCTTCCTACCCTATAAAAGAGGATCATATCATATGTCCCAAACATATTTTTGAGAGGTTTTTTTAGAGGCATTTATGTTGTGGCAAAGAGTTCTATTCTATTTTCCAGATGTTCGATTCCCGATCTCGAAGTGCAAGTGCTTTCGTCAAAAGTTCGTAGAAAAGTTCCTACGCGCTTCTGCTACTAGAGGTATTGTGCAACCTCTAGAATTTATATCTGTTATAAATTTCAACATTAGTATTAGAGCTTTTTAAGTTTTTCTCAAAGTCGTGATTGCGCTGAAAAATAATATTTGTTATTATTTTTATGATATGCGCACCTCAATTGTATGATCACAACTGAGGGACAAAGTAGAGTTTATTATCACAAATATATTATGGATGAACCTAGAGTATAATATATTTTATAGATTTATTTTAATATTTTTGACGATTTTTTTCCTTTATATGTTGCAACAAAAAGAAAAAAAATAAAACTATTCCAGCAGGCATACGGTCCGCTAGAAACCCAATTTGGGTGCAAAGAAGCTGCACATATGAGAAGAGACAAATTGAGCTAGCTGAGAGGTCCAACAATCTTTTTTTTTTCTTTTTTGATTTTCGCCAGAATTTTAAAATAGTTTAAAAATAAAAAATATCTATTATAAAATTTCAAAAAATTAAGAAAATTTTGTTTTTCCTTAGAAGTTTTTCTAAAATATTGCACGCAATTTAATGTTATTAAAAGAAAATTATTTGTTGATTTAGAGCATTAAATTAAATGATTAGATTTGCATGTCAATATCAAATATTGTCTAATAAATGTGTTATCATGCATGAAATAAATATTTTTCATTTATGTATGTCATAATGATATTTATTTTTGTGATTAAAATTTTGACTGTGTTAAAATTAAAATTGGCATGTCCAATCTTGTTAAGTATGATATCTTGCCTAAAATTTCAAATTGATTAAATTAAAATTAATTCTTTTTATGAGAATTAATTAAGATGACAATATTAATTTTGGCTATGTGCTGAAATTCATATTTCATGCAAGACTATAATAAAAATAATTAGTTGGTCTAATTATACAAACTATAGATAATTAAATAATACATGAAACATAGGTAATTCTTTTGTAGGACTAAGGCACCTTGCGATTCAAATATTGTCACAATAATCAATGTCTTTCTATTGAGTGGTGCGTGATCTGAAATGCATGTCTAAAAAGGTTCCAAGGAACTGGCCTGGTGTATGGTCAACGTAGTCTCTAGAAATAGGGTTGATGTGTGATAGTGGGAGTACATTTTTTAATGTGATGTCGAGGGAAGGATAGTGCACAGTTATTTAATTGGCGCCCATCGGGGAAGAGCTCCAGTTGCACTAATCCTGATTATTCTTGTCATATTAGAAATAATTTGATGCATCACACGAAGTGAATTTCGGTGATTTTGAATTATAAGTTGATTCAAAATGCATAGAGTAAAAAATTTTAAATTATGTCTTGATTCAATATTCAAATATTTAGATTAATTTTGTCGCATTGTTAAAATAATGAATAATAATATTTCTTGGAGATAGTGGAAGATAAGTGGGAGTCTAACAAACTCTCGATCTCACTACTTCATGAATATTGTTATTTTATTTTTTATGTTGTTTGCGAACAAAATTGCAATATGCATAACACTGATTTCTCCTATATTTTGTGACCAAACTAGACCGTGGGTTCCAAAATAATAATTGTTAACCTAAATAAGAATGAGAACTCAATGACGATAATTATGATATTTGGAACCACAAGATCCAATATCGTCTGGAAGAACTAAGGGTCTTGAAGACCATTAACCATGTTGTCAATGAACCTACACTTTGAAACAATGTCCACCGCCAGAGGAACATGAAAGCCTATCAGGCCTGGACCAAAAAGAATCGCATTGCTCGCATTACGTTGTTGAGCACGATGCATAATTCCCTCATATGCGAATTCGAAATCTATAAGATAATATTTGAAATATGGACGACGCTCCACATAAGTATGGGTCACCACGACCACCAAGCATTGGATGCTCACGGTCAAGTTTGACTCTTATCGGAAGCGACCAAATCATGCGATGAAGGAGCATATCCAAGAGATGTCCAACATGATCCATGAACTCAAAAGTGCGGGACAAGTGCTTGATAATGAGCAACAGGTGCAAGCTCTGATCCGCTCTCTTCCAAAAGTTAGGAACATATGCGTTGTAATTTGATACACCAAAGCTGCTCGCCACATTGAAATGAAGGATGAGGCCTTTCAAGTCATGAATAAATCCTTTAAAGCATTAGTTGTTGACAATGGTGGACAAAGAACTGGTTCCCAATCCAAGAGAAAATGATCGTATAAGTCAAAATCAAATAAAAAGAGCGGAGATGTTAGTCAGAAGAAAACCCAAGGCCATCAGCGCAAACATGAAAAACGTGGCGACAAGGTAGACATGAATAAAGTAAAATACTATAATTGTAGCAAACATGGTCATTTTGCTCGTGATAGCACTGAGGCAAAGAAGATTCAGGAGTCACCGACCATGTAGCAAGAGATCGCAGGGCCTTCATGAAATTTCGCCGAATAAGTGCGAGGAGCAAATGCATTTAAGTTGGAAACAACGAAAAAGTTGAAGTTAAAGGCATTAGCTCGTGCAAGTTAGACCTTCGCAATGGCCAAATACTTTGCCTTCACGACGTTTTATATGCTCTAGCTTTTAAACGAAATTTACTTTCAGTGTCAGCATTAGACAAACTTGGTTATGTAATAAGTTTTCAGATGAAACAAATGACAATATGTCTTGACAATGTTCTTCTATGCAATTGTTTTCTCAATAATGATTTTTATGTTTTAAATATAGCATCTATTGCTGATAGTTATTCTTTTATATTATCTGTTGATATGAATGAAAGTGCCAATATTTGACATGCCAGATTAGGATACATTGGTCAAGATCGAATGAATAGACTTGCTAGAGAAGACCTCTTGGGGTCTCTCGCAGAAGTTGATATTCCAACTTATAAGGAATGTCTAGCTGGCAAGAAAATAAGAACACCATTTGGGATGGGAAAACGCGCCGACTACTCATTACAATTAATCCATTCGGACATATGTGGTCTGAATGTTCACGCAAGACACGATTTTTCTTACTTCATCACATTTATTGATGATTATTCACGTTATGGCGTTGTATCCTTGGTTTCTCATAAGTCCGAAGCCTTAGATTGTTTTGTACGATTCATGAACATGACTGAGAATCAAGTTGATCGCAAGATTAAAGCCTTGCGAACCGACCGTGGATGCGAATATCTCTTTGACTTATTCAAAAAGTTATGTAATAAAAATGGTATAGTTAGGCAACTAATAGTACCAAGAACTCCACAACAAAATGGTGTTGCAGAAAGACGAAATCGTACCTTATTTGATATGGTCCGATCCATGATGTAAACTAATCTTACAATTTGTTATTGGTGAGATGCGTTATTGATTGCTGCCAATATTTTAAATCGTGTACCATCGAAATCCGTTCCTACCACGCCTTATGAATTTTGGACAGGTCGAAAGCCTAACTTTAGTTATTTGCACCTCTGGGGTTGCGCAGCCTATGTTCTAAATAACTTCCATAAGTATGAGAAGTTGGGTCATAGAGGGCAGAAAGGTATATTTATAAGATATTGTCAAACCTTCAAGAGCAATATATTCATAGGAGAAAGAGAAGATCATACTGTAACGAAAATAAAAAATAGAGATGTGACATTCATAGATAATGAGTTTCTCAAATAAGGTGAGATAGACAAGGGACTTCTCCTAAATAAAGAAGAAGATCTCAAGTTGACGGCACAAGCAGATCAAACCGTTGATGGTTTTTCTTCTTCATCCCACAGCTTGATCCGAGCGGGAGAGATTCGCAACCACCAACTGACCAATCCGAAAGCTCTCTTCGACGGACCACTAGAAAATATGTTTCACATCGATGATTTGAAATCAAAAGATTGCATGAACATGAACCACATGAGGTCAATATAGTAAGTCTGAAAGATAATCTTGAGCCCAAATCTGTCAAAGAGGCTCTCTTGTCCCCTGATAAGAAAGAATGGATTAAGGCAATAGAGGAAGAGTTAAGGTCCATGAAAAAAATTCAAGTCTAGGACTTGGTTGATCTCCTGTCAGGCCGTAAAGCAATTGGAAACAAATGGGTTCTCAAAACTAAACGTGGCATGGATGGATCAATTGAGAGATATAAAGCTGGCCTAGTGGAGAAAGGTTTCACTCAAACAACGGATGTTGACTATGAAGAAATGTTTGCACCTGTTGTAAGGCTTGCTTCAATTCACCTAATATTAGCTACATTTCTCAATGGAGAACTAGATGAGGAAATTTACATGAAACAATTTCAAGGATTCGTTGTAAAATGAGAAGAGCACAAAGTTTGAAGACTGCGTCGGTCCATTTATGGACTAAAATAATCATCTAGACAGTGGTATCTCAAATTCCATTAGTCAATCATTTTGTACGATTTTAACATGATTGAGGTAGACCACTGCGTGTATGTTTATAAGTTCGAGGATAGTTTTGCTATCCTAATGTTGTATGTGGATGACATTATGATAGTTGAAAATAATAGAGATTTTATCATTACCATCAAGCAATGGTTGTCCTCCATGTTTGAGATGGACATGGGCGAAGCTGGCTACATTTTGGGTGTGAAAATTCAACACGATCGTTCCACACGACTCCTTACTTTGTCACAAGAATCATATATAAAGAAGGTTTTGGAACGATTCCGCATGGATGACTGCAAACCCATTGACACTCCTATTATGAAAGGCGAGGTTCTAAGCTTGGACATGTGTCCTAAAACTCTAGAGGAACAAACGGAAATGTCCAATGTTCTATATGCGAGTGTGGTCGGTAGTCTGATGTACGCTATGATGTGTACTCGACCGGACATATATTTTGTCGTGGGTCTAATTAGTCGATATCATGTTAAACCGGGACATCAACACTGAAAGGTGGTGAAGAGAATCATGAGATACCTCAAGGGTATTACAGATCTTGTATTGTGCTATCATGGATGACTTGTTGGATTCACCGATGTCGATTGGGCTGGTGACGTTGATGAACGGAAATCCATCTCCAAATACACTTTCTTGCTCAGTAATGGTGTTGTTAGTTGGAATAGCAAGAAACAAGATTGTGTGGCATTGTCAACTATGAGACAAAATTCATAGCTTATTCAGTGGCAGTATAAGAGGCCTTATGGCTTAGAAGATTCCTTCAAAACTCGAGAATTTCTAAGAATACAATGAAGAAGATGATCCTTCACTATGACAATCAAGCAGCCATAACTTATGTGAAGGATGAGAAATACCATTGTAATGGAAAGCATATCGACACGAAGTATAAATTTGTACGAAATCAAGAAGTCAAAGAGGATATCTCAGTTGAGTACATATCAACGCACAATATGGTTGCTGATCCGTTCACCAAACCATTGTCAAGAGAGGCATTGCTGAGACATGTAAATGCTTTAAGGCTGCGTAGATTATAAACGCAATAGTGTACTTAAATTTTCAATGGATAAAAGATTATTTTTCTTTCATAAATTCATTGTTGTGAATTCTTATTATGATGTGAAAAGTTTGTCGATTAGTCCTAAATTTGTTCACTCACACGAACAAATATTTTTGGCACGCACAAAGATAACGAGCGAAATGAACTATGTGAGTCATAGTGTGATTGTTAAAATATGAGTTTTAGTAATTCAATGTCATCTGATTTAGAGAGAGAGGACAGATACGAGATTCAAATTTGGCGATATTGGATAGCGAGCAATTTGAAAACTCGGGTCAGACGCTAAAAGATAGCGATTGGACTTAAGTCTGTGCGGTGTATAATTAAATAGAGCTAGACATACATTCCTTCAGTGGGAGTCTCCATCGCAGTACTTGTGTTTAGTACCAAGTATGCAAAGTCGACCTAGAGAGACATGATGAATTGATTAGTTCGATGGTCATCATGGTGTGAGTCTCTGGCAGATGATTCATCTGCATGTGTCCTTAGACTCTTGACTATGTCTTAAAAAAAGAAATTAGTGCTTGCTAATTTAGTGGGGTACTCAAAGGTAAAAAATAAAGTGGCCTGTCGAGCTACGTTTAGAAAAGCAGCTAATTCACTACTAAGAGACATGAGGGTGAGAGGAAGATCTGTTATGAGCTACATTAAGCTTTCACATACAATTGACCAACTATTTTTAAAAATAGTATATGTGAAAGATAGTTACCGCAGAGCAAGACATACGTTGTCTCAGCTATGCTGCAAGACAGATTTATGACATAACGAGTTACATTATTTGAGCATTTGTTGGCTCATGTGTGAGCTGTCATGAATTCCTAATGGACATGACATACGTTCTAAAGATAGTTGAGCGATTAAACCTTAACAGATATCTTTTTAGCTCTTATAAAAAAGTGTGCTTGTACTTGTGGATCACACGGTACATTTATCAATTCTAAATAAACGAAAGTACAATACCCAATGCGGACAAGTGGAAGATTGTTGGATTATGCCCACATGGGGCATTACACGCACATGCGCGCGAATCATGTGCGCACAGTGCAACGAGGACGGCGCGTGCACAGCGCGGAGCGCGCAGACCGTGCGTTTTCAACGCACGATCTAGTTGCGCGATTTGCACATTGCAATGTCCGCACGTCGTGGCAACACGTCATCACGCGCGCGATGGACGCACGTAATGCGTTCTGCCTAACTTATCGTCCAAGTCTCCCTACCCTATAAGAAGGAACCCATAGCATAGGTCCCAAACATGCTTTTCAGATGTTCTTCCAGAGGCACTTGTGTTGTAGCAAAAAATTCTGTTCCCAGAGGTTCGGCTCCTGATCTCGAGGTGTAAGTGCATTCGTCAAGAGTTCATGAAAAAACTCCGATGATCCGCTTCCGTTGCAAGAGATATTCCGTAACTTCTAAAATTTATATATGTTATAAATTCCAACACTCAATATTTAATTTCCGGGATTACATCTCTTTTAGGTTACAGATACGAAAAAAAAATGCATTCATCATGCCTTTGTTTCTCTTGCTGGTGAAATGTAAAAGAATCCTGGATTCCTCAGATGTGGAAAACGATGATAAGAAATCGTTCTTCCAGGCATAAATATTTCTTGTTGTTGGATCTTTATTTCACTAATGAGAAGCCGTATAAATCTCTTGGAAAGCATTTCTCTTTGCGAGAAGGAACTTTGCTAAATTTTGGAATCAGTTCTATCTAAAGCTGCATTATGGCAGATACTTTTAGAAGACAAACTTAAGGTGGTGCTACATGGAACTAACTTTATCTCATAAGTGACACCTTGATAAAAATCTTGAGATGCAAACATCTTATTTTCACTTAATCAAACATCAAGTTTTATTTTCTGTGGTCTGATTCACTATAATTAGACATATAATCCGAGAGGATTCAAATTAATCAGTGTTACTGCTTTCGAATATTATCACGGTCTTAACTATGACGTTTAAAGCAAGATTTTGTTACTAACGAGTTAACTAATATCTTACTTCTTTGTTTTTATTAAATAAAACATTCTTTATGTGCATAAAAAATCCATCCAGAGTGTTTATCAGTTGCAACAGAAGGTACCAAACAACGAAGAGCATCTGTGCAAGATTATCTGATAGTTAGAATAGGACAACAGTTTGTCACTTCATAAAGACATGGGTCCAGCAGGTTATCTGTATAAGCACTCAATGTTCAAATATGTCTAAAGATTGATAATGTGATATTTAACTAGAGAAAGTTATTGTTTCTAGAATCCTGCGAGAAAGGCAGTATTCAGTGTATCAACAATTTGCCAGGCTTTGTCCTGATCAGATTTCTTTAGTCCCAAGCATGCCATTGGTAGCCTCTTATATAGCACACTATTATTGAAGTACTAAAACTATTTGTGGCAGCAACTTTGGATAACCATTTGCAGATTTAGTTGTCTGATTTTCTGTCATTTTTCATCCGCTAAGATAAAATAAATAAATAAAAAAGGAGCTGGGGGCCATCTTTCATTGGAGTGACAGCTAATTGCTTAAGTTTCATTGTGCAGAATCATTATCACCTCCTAGAGACAAACGTTTCTGATTCATAACTTTTCTGTATGATTTGTTAGAGTTCACACGAAACTCCAGGATAAGATGCACCTCCATGAACCACTTTTCTTAAAGAAACATTTGTGATTAACAACTGTGAAAAGTTTTGACACAAGAAGCTTAAAAATTTGGTGCATGTGTTGCATGATACGAGAGCATATTTCTTGCTGTCATGTAATAATGATCTATGTACATTTACGCCTACTTGATTGTTAACATCATTTGCATTCTTCCTTTTTCTCCAGTGTGAATTCATGCATGTAGGAAAGATCTCTTGTGGTCCACATTCTGAATTAAAAAAAAAAGAGAAATTCAACACACTCCAAGTTGTAGTGGGTGATCTTGGGTATTGATCGACACCAACACAAAGACTAGTCCTTGAAATATTCTGTGAACTTATCCTTGAATTTGAAAATCTTGCACAGGAAGGAGGCTCAAGTGAAGTCATAAATGCTCCCACCCTAATATAAATAAGACTCAGCACCTTACTGTCTTCTCCATCTACCTACTTCTCTTCTCCTCCCAGGAAGCGATTCCCTCTCCTCCCGCTCCATCTGCAAGCAAGCATTTAGCAATGGAGCATCAGGTAGCTGGAGACTGGAAGAAAGGAGGGCCACCGCCCAAGCGAGGCCAGATCAAAGTTAAGATCGTTGTCACTCTGGTGAGAGCTGTCATGCCAAAATCACAGAGCAAAGGGAAGAAGAACCAGGAAAAAGGCAGAGGCACACCGACGACAGTGCTGAGTGGCTACACATCAGAGGCTAGTTCTGAAGGTTGATGCCCATGAGCTCAGCTTAATTCAGATGTTTTGTTTGTCCAATTCGAGTTAGTGTAATATTAGCTTTCACCAGAGACTGGAAATGATGCTTTTTTTTTCCTATAGATCTTTCAGTGGTTTGTGTAGCAGTAGTTCTTGTAGTTCGCTTATGCCCAATAACTAATTTTGATACAGTTCTTTTTTTTGTGGCTGGATTTGCATATAACGTTTTATGCTGCTCAATTTTTCATCTATGACAATTCTGATGTGTCTTGTATAGCTGATCAAATTTTATGAACGGTCAGTGAATTATATGCCCCCTAGAAAAGTTTTCTTCTTTTTTTTTACAAGTATTAGTTACCAAAACTTGTGAATGGATACCTGAAGCAATTCAGAATTCCAAATATTTGGACAGACAACAGGCTTACGAAAAAAACATTCAGATAATACTTGATTATGAAGACAGGTTCCCATCAGGCTGCTAAAATCTCCCTATTTTGCAAACAAGATCCTCTTGAGGCTTATTCCATCTTTTAATTTGCATTTGGTAAAAGTATAAATGGAGACTGCGACATTGACATCTCCCAATTCTCGTGGCATCAACAGCTGCGACATTAATGTCTGAACTTCCCTCTCCTGCGTCACATAGATTGAGAGGGTTGGAAAGACAGCATGAAATTATTGGCTGAGTTGGAAAGACATCATGGAAAGACATTGAAATTTTGGCACGCCATCTTTGACCTTTTCTTCTGCTAACCAACTTAAGCACAATAACTCAAGAGTTACCTTATAACTTGCAGAGGAGGGAGGAATCATGATCTAAAACCAGTAGGGTCCTATATTTAACTGATTTATCTGCCTTCTTGATCTAATCTATTAGAAAAAAAAATGCCTCCTTTACCTTTCTCATTTACTGCTTAATGTTGTGAATTCTGATCTAGATTAAGTTGTAGAGAGAAAAAAATAACTATTTAGACAGACTGAAAAATAACGATGCTGAGGAAGAGAAAGAAGATAATTAACTTGACATTACTTCTGCAAGCCATCTGGCAGGTGGAATTCAAAAGCTAACAATATCCAGTACTTCTTTCTTAGTGTAATCTACGATTCCATTTTGAAATAGTCAACGCAGATATCCTTTTACTTTTTGCTCTTACTCTAAATATCCTTTTCCTGTTTTTGGTTTTTGCTTTTAGGTAGTGTCCGTTTCACAATTAACTAATAGAGAGATGATGTAGCGAGACATGGATGATAAAGTGTGGTGTGTTATTAAAAAAAATTATATTTAAAAAGTAAATTATAAAAGATGATTGCACTCAAAATATAAGTTTTATTTATTGAAAAATTATTTTTATCTTTTATTATATACAAACGATTTATAATATCTAATGAACTATAAATATTTTTTACTTTACAACTTAATTTATTTTTCTCTTTTATTTTTTATTTTGTCTATTTTATATTTTTATTATATTATTTATTTATTTTAAAAAGTAAAAAATAATAAATATACATTCATACAAGAGGAAAAGATAATTTATTAATGTATATGTAAAAGAAATGATTTAATTTGGTAACAAGAAAAATAATTTTATTTAATATTAAAAGAGAGATCGAAGATTAATTTGATCTAAAATTATTTATTCCTTATTATTCCACCAATTTGATGGAATAAAAATGTGATGTTTAAATGACTTAATCATTCTATCTCACCCCTCGTAATTTAAATAAAAATTTAATCAAACATAATTTAACTAATTTTATTTCATTTTATTTCACTCCACCTTCCAAATTTTTCAATCCGAACCATTAAAAAAAATTTTGAATTAATATTTTTTGAATTAATTTAACTGATGAGGTGTCATTTACAAAATTTGATTAATACGTGAAATTGTACCTTGCCGACGTCACCCTGTGATGACGTTGCAACTGTCCTTTTGCTTCTAGAACCAGAACGCCTTGGGCGTTTGCATTTACTATATCTCATCCATTCCTTGTCCAATTCACATCAATTGCCTTTGCACCGTCAAATTAAGCAAATTAAAAGGAAACTAAAAAGTGCGATCAGCATCGTCCAATCCGTGGCCCCATTCGTGAGAGTGTTTTGACCATGGTTGCATTGCCGCGGGTCCCAAACGAGGCATAACTTTGTCTGATTCGTTTGGCTCCTTTGGATTGGAAGCATTTATTATTTAACTCCCAAAAAAGATTGGTGGTGCACGTGACCATGTTTCCAATTCCTCCTTGTCATGTGAGAGTGATCTATGTGCTTTTTAGGCTTACTTTGTTGTTAGCATCATTCCAATTTTTCCTTTTTTTTTTAATCTTTTGTCTTCAATGTGAATCCATGCATGTGAGGAAAAGAATTCTTTGGTTCACATTTGGATTAAAGAAAGAAAGAAATTCTTTGGTCCACTTCTTTTTGAATTGAAAAAAAAAAACCTTGCACAGCAAGGAAGTTCAAGTCAAGTGGTCTCCCACACTTTAACACAACGTAAGACTTAGTTGGCAGTTGGCACTTCACTCTCGTCTCCATCTGACTACATTTCTTCTCTAAAAGAAGCCCTTTCTCTCTCCCCCTGTTCCATCTGCAGGTAAGCATTTAGCAATGGAGCATCAAGCACCTGGAGACTGGAAGAAAGGAGGACCATTGCCCAAGCGAGGACAGATCAAAGCAAAGATTGTTGCCAATCTGGTGAGAGCTGTCATGCCAAAATCAAAGAGAAAAAGGAGGAAGAACAAGGTAAAAGTCAACTGCACGCCGACGATAGTACTAAGTGGATACATATGAATAACTATATGTATAATATCGTTATAAAACTTATAATATATGATTAAATATTTAACTATATAATAAAAAAATAAAAAAATTATGTTTCGTCGGGTTGGGTCAAGGTTGGACCGTGTTCATCGGCCTCGTGCACGATTTGGCCTAGACACAACCATCCGGGTCAGGTCAACAAAAAACTATGCAGGCAACGTACTAGGCCATGTCGTGTTCTCCATATGAGTGAATACACATCAAAGCTAATTCGAAAGGATGATGCCCATATTGATGTTTTTTTATTCCTCTTTCAGTCTTTATGTGTAGCAAGAATTTGTAGTTCTCTTATGCTCAATATCTAATTGGATATATATATATATATATATATATATATATATATATATTGTTGGTCATATGGATGGATGATTACTCTTCATGACTTTTATGGATGTTCCAAGTATTTTAGTCAAATTGATACATAAACCATTGGTGCATTCCAAATATTTGGACAAAGAAGAGGCTTTTGAAATATTTAAATAGTTAGAGAATTGTTGGTAATATTGATGTGTTTAATTTGTACCAAATAAATTTGTTAGTAAGTGCACTAGTCCTATCAAGTAATAAAGTAGATAGTAGAATGTGGAACCCACGAGAAACTAGTTAAATCTAATCTAACTTAATAATTTACTAAGAGAAGAAAAGGGTTTTAGGATATGAAAACAAAAAATTAAAGATGCAAAAAATAAATGATAAGAAAAATAAAATAAATTAGTGTTAAGTCTTGAGAATTATGGATGATTAATGTAAAGATAAACATGTATGATCCTTTTGTAATAGTTGAATTATAACAAAAAATAATAATATCAATTTTTATGACGAAATAGAGTATTTAAGGTATTGACCTATATGAGTAAATCAAACTATCTTAACTTTTAATAAAACTAACAATTGCAAACGATGAGTCAATTATTAATTTTATAGAGAATTAAGAAGCATGAGTATGTATCTCCTACACCATTATTCACCAACAAATTTGGACAGAATAATAGACCACACAAAATTCGACACAAAATAACGAGTTATCGAATATACGTTATGTATGCTTCAACTTAAAAGTAAAAGATCAATTATCAAAGTAATAATAATTTCTAAAACTAATCACTCTTCTTACAGGTTCGTAATATAATCTCATAAATCAAATCACTCATAATAAAGCAATAAACTCAACATGTATAATCAAAAGAAACTGAAAAAATAAATTAACTCAACTAATAACATCGGGCAAACCATTTTCCCTTTAAAATAAAATATAAAATTTGTATTACAATAAAGATGAACAATGAAAAACTAAGTAAAGAGCATCCAAATAAAGATAAAAGAAGAACTCGTAGCCTTCAAGACCTTTGGACCATTGCACAACACAGATGATGAGTTGTTGCGCAATCTTCTCCTTACATTGATCTTTAAACTTTGAAGAATTCCTAGGTCTCAAGCACCACAAGCACCTTATTTTTTTTTGTCTCCTAGGGTCTCTATTTATAACTTGTAAGTGTCCCAAAGGTTTTGATAAAGTTTCAATTTGATTGAGTCTTTTTATGTCAAAATAATAAAAATTCATAATAGACCTTGATTAGACTTTAAAATCATCCAAAACTTCTTCAAATCCGAGTAAATATATTTTTTAATGATCCCTATGACTTATGATACGATTTGGAGTTAATTTGCAATTGAAATTCTCAAGAAAATGGAAGAAATATCGAAATCAGTCTTCGTAACACCCCATAAGAGCTGTAACGACACGTAATATGGATTTCACGATTTGTAACACGGAGTACAAGTCATATTTCATGGCTCATAACTCGGTCAAGATTGTGGGTGAATATGGGTATTTTAACAAGTCATTACAGCTCTGTAACTACCTTGTTGTTACGGCCATCACGGTTCCATCACGGTCCGTTATATTCATTTTAGCCTTGGCAGTCTCCATTAATTTTTATTTTCTGACTCCGTTTGAACTCTGATTTGAATGTGGTTTTTTTAGATTCCGTAATTCAATTTTCTTCCCATTTACGCAAAAAAAACATAGAATTTGTGTAGAGTTTTTATTTTTATAAAATTAAAGCAAATGAGGTCAAAAAATTATGCATAGTATATGAAAATGAATCGAAATATGATTAAATACATGACTAATCATATGTTGTATTCTGCATGCATTAAATATCTTCAATCCTAACTCAACTAAACTGACCTACATCTCTACCAAATAACAACTAGGGACTTGTTGACAAAGAAGGCCTTTATCAACTTCCACCTCGAGGAGTATGAAGTTGTTAAAATGTAATATAACTATAACATAGTGATGCTATGTAGATGTTGTTATGTCAGGACTGCTCTTGAAGAGAGTCAATAACAGTGTTACACTACAAGAAAATTCGACGGGTCATTTTCTACGGATAGAAATTCGTCGCAATTTTCGACAGATTTTGCGATGGATTTGGCGACGGATAGCGATCCGTCAGAATTTTCGACGGCCACAACAGTCGAAAAATCAAAATAATAAATTATGTAATTTTTTATATTTTATTTTATTTTTTGACAATTTGGAACGTCAAAATTTCTGACGCAAATCTATCTGTCGCATTTTTCGATGGTTCAGACCGTCGATAAATGAAAAGTAATATAATGTAACGAGTGTTTTGTTAATATAATTAGCGACAGTTTAGACCATCACAATTTCCAACGGTTTCGACCGTCGGTAAATAAAAAGTAATATAATGTAATGAGTGTTTTGTTAATATAGTTAGCAATATTCGATGGTTAAGATCGTCGGTAATAATTAGCGACAGTTCAAACTCTCGGTAAACTAAAAAATAAATATTATATATAACTAAATATAGTATTTTATTTTTATAATTAAATAATTTTTTACGGTCACGATCGTCGGTAACTTTAAAAATAATTAATATCATATTCGTATATATCATGATAATATATATTATTAATATTTTCTAAGTTTCCGACGGTCAGAGCCGTCGGTAATTAAAATTTCACTATCCCCCTCTTTTTTTTCGTTTTCCCGCTTTCTCATCTTTCCATATATATATATATATATAATCTTCCCCATATCCCACTCTTTATTTCTTTCCCTCTCCTCTCTCTCTCCCACTCCCTCTCCCTCTCCCTCTCCCTGCCGGCGAGCCTCTCTCGACCGGACGACAAGCATCAACAGCCGGCGACATCTCTCTCCCCCTCTCTCTCCCCCCCCTCTCTCTCTCCCCTCTCCCCCCAGTCCGGACCGTCAGCGGCCGGATCCAGCCGCAGGCGGGTAAATAATAGGTTCCATCAGGTTCTGTACATACTTTTTCATGTAACGGAAAGATCAAGCTCTTCCACTTAGAGGATCTCCAATCCTTTTTTTCATCTTCCTCCTCTTGCTATCTATGGGATGATTCATAAAAGAACGATTAGGGCGAAAGAAGTAGCAAGGTTTATCAAATCGTTTCATAACAAAATAGACCCCCTTCATGGAGTGGATGTGTTTGAATTTATTTGAACATCCAAAATTTTTTTTTTGGAGCCTCACCCATCATTACATGACGCAGGACGTCCTTAATAGATTAGTTGAGCTCGATAGTGAACCGACCTCTAATTTGTGGACAGTGCGCATAACTGTAACAAATAGATCCCCTCACAAGGATCGGGATAAATTATACGAATCGTCTCTCAATTTTGAGTCGATATCTATATGGTCTCCGAACTTTAATTCGTAATTAGAATATTCCCTAACTTTAATTTTATTGCATGAATACTCCACTTGACTGATAATAAGCGTATTCTCGCTTATATTGCTGACATAGCACAATAAAAAATAAAAAATGTTGTAAAAAAATGGGGCTGGCCCGAGGGGGCGGGTGCCCCCTTGGCGAGTTCTTCGTCCGGAGACGCCGATCGAGACTGACGCCCTCACTAGTTAGCTCGTAGAAAGGGGGCAAGTGCCTCCTCTTCTCCCTCACCGCGCATGAGAGAGAAGAGTGGGGCAGGCACTAGCGAGATTCGCAGAGGAGACCGTCGTCCCCCCTCTTTTTCTTCGGGCGCGAGTGAGGAGGATTGGGGGCGCAGCCCCCCTCTGCGAAGCTCGTCGACGAGCGTGATGAGAAAAATGAGGGGGGCGACCCCCTCTGTAAATTTCATCAGCGTCGAGGAAGATGAGGGGGCGGGCCTCCTATGTGAATTGCCAGCGTGCGAGCTTCGCAGAGGGGCGCCATGCCCCCACCCCCATCCTCCTCGCCTACGGGCACGGTGAGGAAGAAGAGTGGGGCGGCGACCCCCCTCTGCAAATCTTGCAAGTGTTGCAAGTGTCGAAGAAGATGAGGGGGGCCGCTGCCCCCTCTTCTCCCTCACACGCGTTGAGGAAGAAGAGAGGGCGCCTGCCCCCGTTCTACGATCTCGCCCAGGGGAACTGACCCCGATCGTAGAACCCCACTTTTTATTTTTATAATATTTTTTAAATAATTTATTATTTTTATTATGTCACGTCAGTAATATAATTTGAAAATCGTTTATTACCGGTCAAGGGGAATATTCGCTCAAGAAAATTAATGTTGGATGAGGTTCTAGTTACAAATAGTTCGAAAATAGTTTAGATATTGACTCAAAGTTGAAGGATGATTCGTGTAATTTACTCGAGCATTGGGGTGGAGTGAGTGTGGCTCCTCACTTAAGTAGATGTTTCGAATTTGAATTTATGTGAATGTCCAAAATTCTTCTTGGGAGGGTCACCCGTCATTACGCGATGCGGAGCGACCTTACCGGATTAGTTAGGCCCGATAATGAGTCGACCTTCAATTTATGAACAATGCGTATAACTATTAATATCTTGTGAGTTGGATCATCGCTACCGCTTTCGAGACGTCGGAGACCGACAACCAAAAAAACAGACCCTTAAACGTGCGTTATCACATTAAAATTATTAATTTTAAGCTTGTGTGATATGCAACCAAGTAAGGCGACAATATGTTTTAAAAAATATGTGTTAATTTGTTGTAAAATGGTATATAGAGTTAAAAAGAACAAGTAGGCAAAATAGTAGATATTTTAATCACTGTTTGAATTATTATATAGTACTTTGATTATAAATTAAATATTATTTTCTTTTATAAAAAAACCTGTCAATCCTAATTAAATGCCACGTGATAAAACAAAACAAACCTGCTATTGAAGATTGACAGAATCAATTTATTATATAATTAAGTTGGGGTTTTTTTTATAAATAACATTCAGAAAAGAACTAAAGGGATGCCCCATTTAATTATTACTCGGAAAAAGAAGAAAAAAGAAGAAAAATAGGTCTCATTTTGCTGAGTAGCAACTAGTAGTGTAGTGGCCGGTTTCTTTGACTTGTCCGTTTCCAATATTGCTAACTGATATTAATTGCAAACAGGGTGGTCAAGGATCACTCTTATCCACATCTATTTTTTTTTTTCTGTTTTCTATAAATTATTATTAATTTGGTTTATTTTTCTTTTATTTTGCATTATTACTGATGAAAAAACAACCCCATATTAAGGGGAAAATGACTCTTTTGAGGGGCAAATATTGTTGGTGTATTAAATGATATAATAGTATATTTCCTCCTACCATGTAATAATGATCTCTGTGTGTGTCTTTTGGTTAAAAATGTTCTATGTGTTTTTAGCATTTAGGCCATTTGATTGTTACCACCATTTCCATTCTTCCTTTTTTTCTCCTGTGTGAATTTATGAAAGAAAGATTTTTTTTTTTTTTGTTCACATTTGGATCAAGGAAAGAAATCCAACACAATCTCCAAATTCTAGTGAGTGCAGTGTAGAATCCAAGCTTTTAAGTAGTTTTTGAAAATTAATTGATCAGTCAGAAAAAAAAATATGATTGAGAATTTAATAAATTAATTAGATTATTAAGTTCTAATGGATATTTGAATAAAAAATAAGAACGAGATAATTTATTAATTTTATAAAGTGTAAAATACTATATTGAATAAAAATATTATAATTAATTATTAGATTAGTAATAATATAAACTCGCTTTGATATGGTCAATATTATAATTTTTGTTAAGTATTATATTATAAAATACAAGTATAATTCTAAATTAGACAATGTGTGAGTTTTCTAAAAATAGTACTAAATCACAAAAGTAAAATTCTACTACACTACAATAAATATAAATATTATGCATAATATTTATGCTAATTTCATTTAGTTAATAACAAATATTATTTAAATTTTATTATACTATAATCACAATTAAACTATAATAAATAATTAGAAAGATAAATATTTATTGTTAGATATAAATATATTTACTTTTGAAGTTGTATTATAGTATATTAATAAATCATTGTTATATAACAATAAACTACTTGATGCATAGGTTTAAAAATATGCGGTCCTTTGAAACGTATATATGGTAAAAGCAAAAAAAAAAAAAAAAAAAAAAAGAGAGAGAGAGAGAGAGAGAAGAAAAGGCTTGTACTTATCCTAGAAGCAACAATCATTAAATTGTTGATCAAGTATCATTGCCGATAAGGACGATAAGAATTGAGCTAGAGCAGGTGCGGCTCCTCTCGTTTAAAAAATATCTCGGATTTGTCTTTGTAAATGTGAAAAACTTTTTGTTGAGAGCCCACCTGGCATTGTTACATACGTGATACTGAATGTGGGCTTGACATGAATCGAGTTTCAGTTTGTTGATTATGCATATAATTGTTAGCATGCGGCGAATTTGATCATCGACATTATTTTGAAACACCTAAAATAATAAAAAAAATATTATTTTCAAAAATCACATCTAAACTATTACAATTTTTTACATCTAACCCTAAATTACGAACTTATTTTTTTTATTTTTAAACTATTATGATTTTTCCAACTTAACCTTCCATCGACTTCTGTCAATTTTTTTGTTAACTTAATTTTTTTCATTTATGAAAAGTCAAAATTATCTCTTTTCTCATATTTTCTAATATTTATACATTTAAAATAAAAAAATGCCCCCTCCGATCGCCGTGGACGGCCCGGAGAGGGAGCCCCCCTTTTTGCTTGTCACCCCCTTTCATTGTGCATCACTGGCGAGATGGATGGGAGGGGCTTTTGCTTTGTGTCGCCAAACGCGGAACGCGGGGCGACAGCCATCATTTCGTCGTAGGGCCGTCCCCCGTCCTCATCGTCTCCGTCGACGACAACAAGTCCATCCAGCTGGAGGCCAAGCGCATCGTTGACTTCGACACGAAGGCCCTCATCAGCTTCTCCGTCTCCCTCCATGGCTTCCATGCATCCACCCCTTCTCGCACCGTCTTCACCCTTCACGCCCTGTGAGATCGTGGGGGGCGTCGCCCCCTGCGGGCCGTTGTTAGCAATTGATTTGAAATTGATTTATTTGTTTATCACGAAATATTTGTCTTATTTTGTGATGATTAATTTAGAATCTCATTCGGTTTATAATTTCTATTATATGAAAAAAAGAGTGCTTATATAAACTCCATAAGGTCTAAATTAAAAAATAATCTGATCATGTAATCATCTTTTATTTTTTCATCTAATAAAATTATGCTTCGTTTTAAATTTCTCAAATTTTCTTACGACGTATAATTTTTCTGGTGCAGAAATCTTAACAAAAAAAAAGATAATTAATTCACTATCTGTTGCAAATAGCATCTAGCATCCATCCTGTTAGTTCATTTATTATGGGTTTGATTGAGGCCAAATGAAGGTTAAAGAAGAGAGAGAAATTTATATGGGAATGTTTGTTTTATTTTTATTTTTCTCTACAATCATATTTTCATTTTAAGTTCAAAGTAAAATATAAAAAAGGAAAAGAAATCATTTCCTTCCTAATTTTAAAAATATTATATCGGAAAACAAAATTATCGCTTTTAACTGTATCGTTTTATAAAGCATTTTTTTATTTTCTAAATGAAGGGGAGGCGATCAATACCATTAATCTAATTTTGGTGTTCATCTTGCTGGTGTCAAGGTGATGACGTCAGACTTCTAGAAGCAGAATCTTCACCTAAAATATGTCCACTACAAATTCTATATAAAATCTTCACATTATATTTCCATCTGGTCGAATTTTATATAAATAAATGATTTAAAAGAAAACTGGAATTGTAATCAGCACGTGAACTAGTGTCCTTTTTTTTTTGTTTAAATACAATATCATCCTACATATTTTTTTGGATAATTTCGAGATCCTAAATTGTTTCGTATTTTATATTTATGATGAGAGATATTTTATTTCATCGATTAATATTAATCATGTATGATATATTTTAATACTTATCACTTTCGTTATGACCTACATATACAAATCACTTTTTAACAACGGCTTACGTGCATAGAACATTACGCATATATTATCACTTTTTAAGAACGAAAAGGAAGGAAAAAAAAAAGATATTGTGACGTTACTTTTGTACGCACATAACATGTATTTAATATCAGTTAATAGTGTTCACTTCGTGAATACGATCGATTTTTTTTTTAAAATTAATATTTTGCTAATTGGAAGTTTGTAGAGGAAAGGAAAAATAAGGATACAAAAAAAAAAAACAAACGAAAATAAAGATAAATAAAATCAAGCGAAAAAATTATTATAAATAGAATTCTTCTTGACGTATTGAGATGAAAATTCGGATGATAAATCAAAATTTTGAAGATCGACGTCCTCTTTTTTAATAATGATCAACGTCATTTTTTTTAACATTAAGGTGGCAGAAAGGAAATTCTCCTGGACTCCAATTTCAGGAAAAAAATAGAGAAAATATTTTCTTTTTATTTTCCTTTCAGCATCTTATCCAAACAAAGCATAGAACGTGAAGAGAGGTCACTGAGTACAAGCTTAAGACCCACTCTCACCTCGTAGACACGTGTTGATAAATGATAAGAGAAAATCATAATAAAGTTAATATAAAACTATAATCATTTTCGTACTTTATTTTCATTTATAGGATATAGTAAATCGTATATATTGGTGATCATTAAAATTTTAGCAAAAAAACAAAAAAAAGCCAGTAGCAGCTATAAAAAAAGCCGGTGCTCAGTGGTAGCGAACTCAGGGCCATCCGCTCTGTTTCAGTTGGCAAATCCAGAACCATTCTTCCCCTCTCGCCTCGCCTCTGTAAGAAGAAGAAGAAGAAGATGCCGGAGCAAGAGGAACGAAGCGGCCGGGAGAGGAAACCGACGGGGAACCCCTACCCCAAGCGAGGCGATATAAAAAAAATAGTCTACAGCGACGTGAAGGAATTCTTCTCTGGCATGGTTGGAGGAGGAGGAGGAGGAGACACAGACGGACGCCGGCACGACGCAGGTGGTTCCGGGCACCAGTGAAGGCGGAAGCTGAGTCCGGAACTAAGCAAGGAAGCTTTGGTGTCTCCGGATGGCGGTCGTCCGGCGTTGCTCCTCTTCCTTCTGCCAGCTGCTGCTGCGGCCGATCAATAACTCGCCTTCTTGTTCCTGTCATGGGTTTGGGGTTCTGCTGCAAATCCTTCTAATCTCTCTCCTCTCTGTATCTGTGTGTTTCCCCTGTTTGTGGTAGTACGTACGTACGTGGCTCCTTTTCTGATTAGTAATGAAATGGTCGCCTGATAAAGTTTGGTTCCCGTCTTTTTGCCTCGTTGTATGCTGTTTTACTGGTTCATTTGCTTGCTGATATCAATTGCAAATTGGGGGAGAGAGAAAGAGAAAAACAGACAGACATAAATCAGAGATGAACGTATTTTCGTGTTGCGTTAAGGAAAGTGACATTATTTATTTCATATTTTTAACCTTCTTTCTCCGAGAAAATTATTTTTTAATGAGAGCTTAATAAAATTTAGTCTGAAATCATATTAAATTTGACATAACGATTAATTTTTTTTAAAAAAATTTAAGTAGTTAAATAATATTATTTATTTTATATTCTTAAAGTTCAGCTAAAAGTACAGTCAAATCATCAGAGCCATGCGTGATTAAAATTCGATGAGACCGTAACCCCACAAAAATGCTTTGATTAGCGGCTGATGCGTGGATAATGGCTGGATATGAACAGGGTTCGGTGCGGCTTCATCACCTTTTTTTTTATAATATATTCAGATACGAATTGAGTGAAATTATGTTTTCTTTATCAAATAAGTTAGTAATCGAATATGTGCCTGTTCTTTTTTTTTAAAAAAAAAACTTTTCAACTTAAATAATGGCTGTGTGACTGTTTTTTTTTTTCAACTTTTCAACTTGAAGGCCCCGTTTGGAAGATGATTTTTCCGGTGGAAGAAGTCTAAACCACCGTTTATATTTCTTTCGTTGAGAACTTGTCGTTTTTACTGTTTGGATACAAAAATGTCGAATAATATTCATCCGGAAAAGGCGTCCATCCGGTGGAAAAAAAATTAAGGTGCGTCTCCGTTTCATTTCCTTTCCGTTAGTGTTGCCAGCGCGTCTCCTACTCTTCTTCTTCGATTTCCCTCTTTCGACGAGGTCGAGGGCTAGACAGCGTTGCCAGTGCTAGACGGCGCCACCATCTGCAGCTTCATCGAGGACAAGGGTGCCTTCAACCGGTCGGTCGACGAGCGGTTCACAAACCTCGATTCCAACAAGGACCGGCTGCTCTCCTACGCTGAGATGACCAGAGAGCTGATGCCAGAGGGTGCTCGAGATGCACTTCGGCGTGGACAACGCGATGCTGAGCCCCGGCAGCTTTACGACGGTCTTTTCGCGTGATTGGATCACGACAACAACGGGACGGTGGATCTGGAGGAGTTCAGGGCAGAGATGTACGAGGTGATGCTCGCCGTGGCAAACAGACTCGAGTTCTTGCCGATCAGGAAGGCAGCTTCCTGAAGAAGGCCGTGGACAGGAAGGTGGGACGCTTGAGGGTTGTTGCTTGAGCTGCCCTGTACTGGAGTACACAATTTGTAGCATGTTCCTAATTTGATGATATTGTTCTTCTTGTTTTGTCAATTCCTAGTTTAATCAGCCTACTAATGTTCTGTAACAGGTATTGAGAGGAGGCAAAGGGACTCAAAGTTTATGTATGTGTACCATTATCCAAACAGTTGAAAATGTTTTTAACTTCATGGAATAAAAACTAAGGAAGCCACTTTTTAAAAAATGACTTCTTTAGAAAAATTTTCAATCTCTGGATTCATTTTGATTCTGCCAAACACATCCGAAGTGTCAGTACTGTCATTAATTCTGGATCCAACAACTTTGCTCGTGCATCATCCGAATATTTCAGGATTTGACTATGTTACGTTACGTCTGATGTGCAATTACTACAAATTTTGGATCCCCATTATCGTGGAAAGAAGGAGATAAAATCATTAACACTACTATTATTAAAGTTATTTTCATAAACCATATTTAAGCTATCATAATTTTTCATATTTAATTTCAAAAAATTTATTTTTTGAATCCCTAAACTATTGTGAGTTTTTTAATTTGCCGTCGATTCAATTTTTTTATTATGAAAAGTCAAAATTATCCCTCAATCGAGAACGCATAAAAAAATTAAAAAAAAGTAAATTTCACCGGTGACATCCAACGGGAGGTGGAGCGTTAGCACGCAGGGGGAGGGGGGTCGCCCCCGCTACGACCAACGAAGGTCGGCGGTCACAGCAGGGGGCGCCCCTGTGACGTCGGCGTCCTTCGCCAATCGCAACTGGCGCGGGATTGCTCTCTGCTACGACGTCAGTGATAGTTCGTAGTTTGAGATTAGATGTGATAAGATAATTTATGAGTGGTTTATTTTGACATTAGGAATGAAAGCAACCCCACGGATGAGGAAAAGACAGATTTGATGAAGAGATTTTTGGCGCCCATGGTATTGAGAGTTTGAGAGACGAAGCATCTTTTCCCCCTACCATTACTTATTAATTATTAGTTTCCTACTTTTTTTCACTTTTTTTGTTCTTTTAAATGCAAGAATAAGTTCTTTCTCCAAATATGTTTAAAGTAGCTTATTGAAATTTTAAAATGAAGATAAAACTAAATTGTTTTGATTTATTTCTTTAAAAAAATTATAGTAAGAGATGGTGATCTTTATCCTAACATACTACAATCTTATGATCTTACGTGGAACTTATGATATCGATCTTAAATTTGAGACTATTTTTATTAGATTGAAAGATAAAATCTAAATTGTCGGATCGATATCTTATTGATTATATCAATATTATTTATTTATAATTTAAGTCGCTATAAATTTGTTAAAAATTTTGTTTTTGATATAATTTTATATAAGTAAAACATTATGATCCTCGACTACGATTTTTTATTAGACGGATCAGATCTTACGTAAAACCCCAATATTTGACTACCTCGGGGGATAGCAATAGTTGGGTAGTTCGGTCATTTAACTTTAAATCGAGCAACAAGCAATAAAGTAAAGATTAAAAGAGGATGATCTTTAGCCGCTTTATGATACCAAAATTGTGAGAAATAATTCATTGTAAATGAGTAACATTTTTTAAGTGCCTCTTTCAATTTGAAAAAAAAAACAATTGATTTTAATAAGTAATTAGGTCGATTTAATTGACAAATGAATGATTTATGATAAAAAACGGAGATTTTTAGCCACTAGTTAGATTAATCAAAATGTTAAGTTGAATTCGTTACCAGAGTTGTGAGAAGAGCTTTTAGTGTTTAAAATATTAATTTTATTGCTAATAAATGCTACAAAACAAGTTATTTTTTCCAATAGTATTCTAATACTATTTTATTATTATTTTGTGCTTAATTAATTTTATAATTATTTCTTAATAATCAGGATTTTTAATGTAAATCTGAGCAAATTTAAACTCGCAATGGTGATGAAGTTGCTCCCGTCTTCATCCGATTTACATCGAATCTTTAAAATCCTAAATCTTTAGAGCTTATATTTTCAAATTTATGATTTATTGTTTATTCACTTGTGAAATGAACTCAACCTAGTTGTCTATTTAGTCTCATGTGAAACATATGCAACGCTCTCAAATCGCATCCGGATACGCGTCTCAAAATATATTTTGAGAGATATTATGTGTCTTATTTTGACATACTTTAACTGATCAACTAAACATAAAAATCTAGTAAAAGAGTAATCATCATATAAGAGTAATAAAATGGAAATGTGATCATTGTAATGTACGGAAGACTAAAACAAGAATACCCTATGAGTCATGAGTGTCTTAGTTAATACATCATTCTAATCATCATGAGAAAAGAAAATTAAGACAAAAATAAAAGACTTTAAGACACGATGTGCAAGCACTGCGAGCGTGATTAGTCACAGTTGACCACCATCATCATATAGACTTGCAAGGGATACAAACATCCTTATTAGTTTTGTAGCATAATATGTAAATAATATAAAAACATCATAAGATCATGATAATATATATGAAGGTAAATGATTAGGATATCATCATCATGTAAGATCGTCATCATTTATGAAGAAATAACATGATCATATAATAAATGTGAGTAAACTAGGAAAGATAACATATTAATAGAATATTAGTAAGATCATAGGAAAATCATCATTAAGGTGGTCAGAAGTCAATCATCATCATAAGAAATTTTTTTATTATTGATATGATTTCATCTTCTTTATCATCACATTCATCTTATAATTCATCTTTGACTTATAATGAGGAGTCTTTCAACTCATGTGGGAGTAATGTTTCAACTCCAACATCATAACATAACTAGCAATGTTATCCCATAACCGATGGAAGCCAGCTTCCATAACTAATCATCGTCAACCCATTATCATAAAGAGCTCTTCATTTAATATTTTTCGTCTTTTATCTTACATCTTTTAATCAAATCTATTAGGACATAAAATAATATAAGCAAAGGTGCATGAACATCATAATCATCATCAGAACATAGATTAGGATTAAGAACATAATTAGAGTCAAAGGAAACATAAAAATCATCTTAAAAGGGTCGAAATCCGAGTCGGGTATAGGCAAAACTTGAGTCGAATATGTAAAATAATCTCTTGGTGAAAATCATTGGGAATCTGGGTTGGAGTCATACCCCCGCTGAGTTTTCGACGTCATTTTGGTCAGGCGAAGGATGTGACATTGGGCTTCATTAGGGTGGAACTCAGGTCGAGTCATTTTCAACTTAGGTCGGGTCATATTTAACGCAAGTTGATTCATCTTGATGCAAAGCTCGAAAAGCTTAACAATGATGGATCCGTACCGAGTTCTGTAGGATTCCAAAAGGCACCAAGAGGGGGGAGGAGGGATGAATTGGTGTAAATCTGAAAATACCAATTATATGAAAATCATCGCAGAAGCACAAAACCGATTCCTTAAAACCTTTTAAAATAAAGCAATTCAGATCATAAGCATAATATGAACAGGGAGAGAGAGAGAGAAAATCAAACGCAAAGATACGGTAGTTGTTGACGAGGTTCGGCCACACCTTGACCTACGTCCCCGCTCCGACTTCTCAACATCGAGACCGTCGAAGATTCCACTAATCCCTTCCTTTATTCCAAATAGGGCAAGAAAGAAAGCCCTTTACACCATCGCCTTTTCTCTGCTTCGAGAGGCAAGGCAACCTCTCCTCGTATGAAGCTAATATATTTCTCTCGCTCAAGAGGTATTTTGAACCTCTTTTACATAGGAGCTCTTTCAGTTTTTTAGAACAAAAGTGTCTCTTTTTTACAATTCTATGCTCATAAGAAGAGAAGAGAGAAAGAAGAGAAAGTTATAAAATGAAAACTTCAAGAAATGATCTCTCTTTGATAATTTGAAATTTTTCTTCAATGCTTGGATGTGTGACTTTCTTCTGGCTTTGGCACTCCTTTTATAAGCTTCTGCAAGTGAGAAAGTCGTCCAAAAATTATTTCATAATTTTCTCCTTTAAATTTGACCGTTACTATTCATTTGACTCGGAGGCCGATCGATCGCACATGACTGGTCGACCGATACACTTTCTTTTATGAAAAATGTGACCGTTGGCGAATTCTGAATTGTTCGATCGACCTGTGTTTTGGACCGATCGATCGATACCTCGAGCGGTACAGTCTCGACATTCTGCTGGTTAAAATTGGGCATTTTTTGCACTGACCGGTCGACCTATGTTCTGGACTGGTCGTCCGATATTCTGGACCGATCGACCTGAGTTCTTGATCGATCGACCTATTTTCCATCCGGCAGCTCGACCGCCCTGCACTATTTTATGTATAACATTTTGCACAGTTATCCAAATGAGATGATTTTTTATTCTACTAACAGAATTCTCTACAACTTTGATATTTATTACTAATCCAAATTTTAATAGGATCATAGTTAATTATTTAATCAAAGTGTAGTAGATAAAGTTATCCATTTTTCTTTAAACTTTTTTTCAGCATCTCAACTTTAATCTTTCGAGATTTGTTTCATCAAAATATAATTTTATATGTCATTAAAACTTTGACCCAATAATCTTCTCTTTTTTTATGAAGACAAACCGAGAAATATGAAAAAGATATAAGTTGGCGAAAAAGTTGTAAAATCATGTAAAAACAATTTTACTCCCCTTAACACTTAACTTTCCTTACAATGGGAGATATTCATATAAAGTATATTCAGGTCATATTTCTCCTATATTTCTCCCTCTTTTGTTTCATAAAAAAGTTGTTTGTAATTAAAGTATATAAGAAACCATATGTAACTCTCCCTTAATCAATTTTTCAAAAAAAATTATTCTTTTCCCTTCTGTCATATAATAGATATGTAGAGTATTGCAAGTTTTGAAAGATAACTCCCCCTAAATTTATGACTATTTTATAATGTAAATCAATTTATGAAAGCCAAAATAAAAATATATTAAAAATATGGCATAAATTTTTTTATAAAACAATGTGATATCCATGATATGTGAAAATAATGTTTAATCATGCTCCCCCTATCACTTTTACCATAATCTTTGTGCCTTCACCACTTGTACTTTACTTTGCATGTGAGGCACACTTGAAAAGTAATTATATAATATTTGGTACCCAATTTTTTTTGGGTCATAATTTGTTAGACAATGTTCCTTTCGGAACCCAAATCATGCCATGTTGTGTTGATTTTCTCATTTTACATTGATATACATAATGCCCATAAAATTCACATGTAAAGCATTTAAAATGTGGTTTTTATCATAGGAATGATTCCTAAGATTAATTTTCTTTGCATAAGAAATAATTTTATTTTGTATATCTTTCAAAGAGACATTTTCCTAAGATTATTACTTCATCGTCGTGTGCCATCAAGCATATGTATGCTTCATCACTAGAAGAGTTTGATAAACTACTTATTTCACTAGACTCTTCATATTTTTTCTTTTTACCTTTTCGAGTTTTTTCTTCTTTGTGATGTTTGTATGATTTTCTTGTTGGCTTCTCGTTATTGTCTTTCTTTTTAACTAACTTGAGATACTTATCTAATTTCCTTGTGTAGAGTGCGAGTTTCTTTTCATCCACTTCTTCTTCACTTGAATCTTCTTCTATTATATTTGCCTTCAATGCCAATGTTATCTTTTCGGAGGCTTTTTCTTCTTGATCTTCTTGGATTGAGATCTCATAGGTTAAAAGTGAGCCAATAAGATCATCAAAATCTAATTTGTTCAAATTTTTTTCTTCGATCACGGTCCTCTTCGTATGTCATTTGGAGGAGAGAGACCTGAGAATCTTTTTCACTTTTTGGGGGTTAGATCTTGGTTCGTCCAAGGAGGCTAAGCCATTCAAAATATCATAAAATCGAACAACTATATCATTTATGGATTAATTATCATGTATTTTGAAAGAATCATATTGATGGTTTAAAATATTCAATCTAGATTCTTTAACTTTATCGGTTCCTTCATAAGTAGTGATGAGTTTTTCCCAAATCTCAGTTGTAGTTTTACAACTTGAAATCCGATTAAACTCCGTTGAATCTAAAGCACAATAAAAAATATTTTTGGCTTTCCAATTAAGTTTTGAAAAAATCTTTTATCTTTCTTTAGAATCCGTACGTAACTTTTCATGAAGATAATAACATTTTTCAACTATGTCCCACATGTCGATATCAATAGAACAAATATATGCTTGGATCTAATTTTCTAATATGAAAAATTTGACGCATTTAAAAGGGGAGGACGACTAATTGATTGTCCTTCTACAAAATTAAAATCACTTGATGCCATAGCTCTTAAAGATTGTTAAATCTAAAAAATGATTGAATCTTAAAAATGATTAGATCTAAAACTATTAGATCTAAAAATAAGATGATTTAAAGGAAATCAAAATAAGAGCAATCCCCTCTGATACCAATTGTAGGATCCCAAAGGGCACTAAGAGGGGGGAGGGGTTTGAATTGGTGTTAATTCAAAAATATCAATTTTATGAAAATCATCGCGGAAGCACAAAATCGATTCTTTAAAACCTTTTAAAATAAAGCAATTCATATCATAAGTATAATATGAACATGGAGAGAGAGAGAGAAAATCAAATGCAAAGACACGATGGTTGTTGACGAGGTTCGGCCACATCTTGGCCTACGTCCTCCCCTCCGACTTCTCAACCTCGAGATTGTCAGAGATTTCACTAATCCCTTCCTTTGTTCCAAATATGGCAAGAAATAAAGTTCTTTACATCACCACCTTTTCTCCGTTTCGAAAGGCAAGACAACCTCTCCTCACAGGAAGCTAATTTATTTCTCTCGCTCAAGAAGTAAGATTTTGAATCTCTTTTACACAGGAGCTCTCTAAGCTTTTTTGAACAGAAGTGTTTCTCTCTTTTACAATTCTATGCTCATAAGAAGAGAAGAGAGAAATAATAGAAAGCTATAAAATGAAAACTTCAAGAAATGATCTATCATTGATAACCTGAAGTTTTTCTTCAATGCTCGGATGAGTGCACTTCCTTCTTGCTTTGGCACTCATTTTATAGGCTTCTGCAAGTGTGAAAGTCATCCAAAAATCATTCCACAAATTTTTCCTTCAAATTTAACTATTATTGTTCATTTGACTCGGAGGCTGGTCGACCGCACATATGGACCGGTCTACCGATACACTTTCTTTTATGAAAAATGTGACCGTTGGCGAATTCTACACTATCCGATCGATCTGTATTTTGGACCGGTCGACCGGTACCTCGACTGGTACAGTCTTGACATTTTATTGGTTGAAATTGAATATTTTCTGCACTGATCGGTCGACCTGTGTTATGGACCGATCGACCGATATTCTGGATCGGTCGACCTATTTTTCGGTCGGCAGCTCGACCGTTCTGCACTATTTTAAGCATAACTTTTTGCAATATTATCCAAATGAGATGATTTTTCATTCTATGGAAAGCTAACAGAATTCTCTACAATTTGATATTTATGACTAATCTAAATTCTAATAGGATCATATTAATTATTTAATCAAAGTGTAGTACATAAAGTTATCCATTTTTCTTTAAACTTTTTTTCAGCATTTCAACTTTAATCTTTCGAGGTTTGTTTCATCAAAATATAATTTTATATGTTAGTAAAACTTTGACCCAACAAGTTCTAGAGAACTCGATTCGAGAAAGGGTCTATCCAAGTCAAGTTATGTCGTTAGGAAAATTGTGCGAAGGCGCGCCCCTTTTTCGATCATCTTTATGATGATTTCAGGCATATACATCATCATATTATGCATAGCTATGACTAAGGATAATACAGATTCATTAAAGACATGCTTCAAGTCCATAATCATGAGTGTATCGATGAATCAACCCGAAGTACATGCCTTTCAAGTTTGTATCCAGAAACTGCTATGTAATTCCTTTTTTTTCCTTCTCTTTCTCTTTCTCTTTCTCTTTCTCTTTCTCTTCCTCTTCCTCCGAAAATTCTCCTCAGCTTAGGTGCTTGTGCTTGAACACTGTCTTCCATATCTTCTCATTGTTCTCATGTTGGATGACAGCGGTCAAGCATCAGAGAGAGAGAGAGGCGCGAGAAAAGAAGGAGAAAGCTGGCCGACTTGCAGGAAGTAGGGTCACAGAGACTTTGTTTTGAAGAGAAAAATGAATTGGTAGTTAGGGCACAAACTCTATTCTTTATTTGTTTTCGGTTTTGTCTTTTTTTCTTTCTTTCAACATCCCGAGCGTTACAAAACATGTGACAGATAATTTGTTATAAATATTAAAATGTTTGACAGTAACATTTTTTAACGTGTTGTGTCTATAATAAACTTATTAATATCACGAACCTACACTACAAGAAAATTGCCATTTTTCGACGGGCAATTTCCGACGGGTAGAAATCCGTCGCAATTTACGACGAATTTTGCGATGAAAACATTTTCGATGGAAATTTCGACGATTATAACCGTCGGAAATGAAAATAATAAATTATGTAATTTGTTATATTATTATTTCATTTTTGACGATTAGGAACGTCGATATTTTTTACGGATATCCATCCGTCGCAAATTTTGACGGAATTTTCAACGATTGTAATCATAGGTAATTTATTATATTATTATTTTATTTTTTGACGCTTAGAAACATCGATATTTCCGACGGTCGTAACCATAGATAAATGTATAATAATATAATATGAGGAGTATTTTATTAATATAATTAGCGACAATCCAAATCGTCGCAATTTTCGATGGTTCCGATCGTCGATAATATTTAGCGATAGTTTAAACCATCGGTAAAATAAAAAATGAATATTATATATAACTAAATGTAGTATTTTATTTTTATAATTAAATAATTTTTTACAGTTTCGACCATCGATAACTTTAAAAATAATATAATACAAGAAGTTTTTTTATTAATATTATATATTACCGACGATTTGGACCATCGGTAACTTTAAAAATAATTAAATATTACATTTATATATATATCTTTACTAATTCTTTGACGGTCATGGTCGTCGGTAATTAAAAATACTCCCCCGCCGTTCCTTTTTTCGTTTTCCCGCTTCCCAACTTTCTATCCTATATATATATATATGTATTTTTACTTTCTCACTCTCTATTCTCCACTTCTTTCCTCTCTCCATCTTCTATTTTGTCGGCCCGACCCGTCGATGACCTTCCTACCGGCGACCCACTCCCTATCGGACGATGACCCGTCGGCGGCCTCTCCCCCCCTCTCTCTCTCCAGCCAGATTGTAGCCGCGGGGGCCAGATCGGCCGTTAGCCGGGCACTGGCGGGCCGATTTGCCGCTTGGCGGTCGGATCGGCCGCCTGATGGACAGATCTGGTCGCCCGCTGTCGAATCTGGCCATGGGGGCCAGACCGGCCGCTGGCTGTCGGATCAACCACATGCGGCCGGATCTAGCTGCAGGCGGCCGATCCTACGGCCCGGATCGGCCGTGGGCGGCCGAATTTAGCCGGGGCGGCCGGATCGGCCGCTTGGCAGCCCAAATATGGCCGCAGGCGGCGTGGATCTGGCCACGTCTGGATCAGCCGCTTGCCGCTGGATCTGGCCGCGGACGGCTGAATCTGGCGCTTGGCCGTCGGATTTGGCTGTGGGCGGCCGAATCTGACGCCTGGCCGCCGAATCACAGTGGTCGGATCCGGCGCCCGCGGATCCCATCGGTCAGATCCGACAGCCAACCGCCGGATTGGCCGTGGGTGGCCGGATCTGGCCGCGGCCCGATCCGACCGCCAGGCGGTCAGATTTGGCCGGCCGCTATTTTTTTTGTGTGCGGAGGGTGGTGCTCATGCCCGCTGATCACATAGCGAGAATTGTGGGCTGCGCAGACATGCCACATATGTGATGCGATCTGTTAACTTCTCGCCTAAGTTTTCCTCTCCTATGAAATGGACCCACACCAGAGATCTCAAACATGACTTTCGAAGAGGTTTATCCAAAGTATTTGTACTGTGGCAAAGAGTTGTATGTACATTCATTAAGAGTTCGTGGAAAAGCCCCGATAATTCGTTTCCGCTACAAGAGATATTCTACAACCTCTATCATTTATATTTGTTATAAATCCTACATTAGTATAAGAGCTTTTTTTGATTTTCCTCGAACTCGTGATTGCGCCGAAAAAAATAATATTTGTTATTATTTTTTAGGCTTACGCATCTCGGTTGTGTGACCACAATAGAGGAACAAAGTGCACTTTATCATCACAAATGTATTATGAAAGAACCTAGACCATAATATATTTTTCAGATTTATTGTAATATTTTGGGCAATTTTTTTTGGATTTTTTTTGCATGTGTTGTAGGAAAAACAAAGAAAAAAGAAAACTATTCCAGCAAGCATAGGAGGATGGTCCAATAAACAGTTTTTTCTTTTAATTTTTTTTATTTTCACCAGAATTTTAAAATAATCCAAAAATAAAAAATATCTATTATAAAATCTTAAAAAATTAGGAAAAATATATTTTTCCTTATAATTTTTTTGAAATATTGCATGCAATTTAATGTTATTATAAGAAAATCATTTGTTGATTAGATTTGCATGTCAATAACAAATATGGCCTAATAAATGTGTTATCATGCATGGAATAAGTATTTTCATTTATGTATGTCATAATGATATTTATTGTTGAGATCTAAATTTTGACTATGTGATAAAATTATAAATTTGAGTTTAAAATTGGTTTGTCCAATTTTGTTAAGCATGATAACTTGCCTAGAATTTCAAATTTGATTTGAAATTCAATAAATTAAAATTAATTCCTTTTGTGAGAATTAATTTGTGGCAATATTATTTTTGGCTATGCGCTGAAATCCATGTTTCATACAAGCCTATAATAAAAATAATTAGTTGGACTAGTTATACAAACTATAGGTACCTAAAGAATACATGAAATATAGGTAATTCTTTTGTAGTACTAAGGCACCTTGAGAGTCAAATATTAATGTCTAGAAATAGATGTCGCGTTGAGTGGCGCGTGATCCGAAATAGATGTCTAGAAAGATTTCGAAGAATTGGCCTATCTAGAAATAGGATTGATGTGTGAGAGTGGGAGCACAATTTTTTCTAATGTGATGTCGAGACGACAGATAGTGCATGGCTATTTAATTGGCACCCCTCGAGGAAGACCCCCGTTGCAATATTCCTGATCGTCCTGATCATGTTAGAAATAATTTGGTGCACCACACGACATGAATTTCGGTGATTTTGAATTATAAATTGATTCAAAATGTATAGAGTAGAACATTTTGAATTACGTGTTGATTCAAAATTCAAGCATTTAGATTAATTTTGTCGCATTGTTAAAATAATAAATGATAATATTTTTTGGAGATAGTGGGAGATGAGTGGGAGTTTAACGACCTCTCGATGTCACTACTTCATGAATATTATTATTTTATTATTTATGTTGCTTGCGAATAAAATTCGAACATGCATAACACTGATTTTTCCTATTTTTTGTGACCAAACTAGACCATAGGTTCCAAAACTATAATTACTGACCTGAACAAGAATGAAAAGCTCAATGGCGACAATTATGATATTTGACATCGCAAGGTCCAATATCTTTTAGAAGAACAAGAGGTCTTAGAGACCATTAACCATGTTGTCAATGAACCTGCACCTGATAATAATGCCCATCGCCAAAGGGACATGGAGGCATATCAGGCTCGGACCAAGAAGAATTGCATTGCTCGCATTACGTTGCTGAGTACGATGAATAATTCCCTCTTGTATGAATTTGAAGTTTATAAGACAACATTTGAAATGTGTGCGGTACTCCACAATAAGTATGGAGTCACCACGACCACCAAGCGTCGAATGCTCACGGTAAAATTTGACTCTTATCAGGAGTGACCAAATTATACGATGAGGGCAAACTTTAATCCGCTCTCTTTCTAAAAGTTGGGAACACATGCGTTGTAACTTGTTGTACAACGAAAGCGTCAAAACTTTTCACCAAACTGCTCGCCATATTGAAATGAAAGATGATGCCCTTCAAGCCATGAATCAATCCTTTGAGGTATTAGTTGCTGAAAATGGTGGATAAAGAGCTGGGTTCCCAATACAAGAGAAAAAGGTCATATAAGTTGTAATTAAAGAAAAAGAGCGGAGATGCTGGACAAAAGAAAGCCTAAGGCCACCAGCGTAAACGTGGAAAATGCGGCAGCAAAGTAGACATGAATAAAGTAAAATGCTACAATTGTAGAAAACGTGGGCACTTTGCTCGTGATTGCACTGAGCCAAAAGAGGTTTGTCCTAACCATGATTCTTTTGATTGTGTCTTTAGTTGTGCCTTAATTGCTGAAACTCATCCTTCGTGGATTGTAGATTCGGGAGCCACCGACCATGTAGCAAGAGGTCACAGATTCTTTGTAGAATTTCGTCGAATAAGTGTGGGGAGAAAATGGATTTACGTTGGAAATAACGAAAGAGTTGAAGTTAAAGGCATTGTATCGTGCAAGTTAGAACTTAGCAACGGCCAAATACTTTACCTTCACGATGTTCTATATGCTCCAATTTTTAGACGAAATTTATTTTCTGTATCAGCATTAGACAAACTTAATTATGTAATAAGTTTCTAGAGGAAACAAATGACAATATGTCTGGACAATGTTCGTCTATGAAATGGTTTTCTCAATAATGATTTCTATATTTTAAATATAGCATCTGTTGCTAATAGTTATTTTTTTATATCATCTATTAATGTGAATGAAAGTGCCAATATTTGACATGCCAGATTAGGATATATTGATCAAGATCGAATGAATAGACTTGCTAGAGAATACCTCTTGAAGTCTCTCGCAAAAGTTGATATTCCAACTTATGAGAAATGTCTAGCTGACAAGAAAATAAGAATACCATTTGGGAAGGAAAAATGCGCTGAGTACCCATTACAATTAATTCATTCGGACATATGTGGTCTGATGAATGTTCACGCAAGACACGATTTTTCTTATTTCATCACATTTATAGATGATTATTCACGTTACGGTGTAGTATACTTGATTTCTCATAAGTTCGAACCCTTGAATAGTTTTGTACAATTCATGAACATGATAGAAAATCAAGTGAATCGCAAGATTAAAGCTTTGCGAACTGACCGTGGACGCAAATATCTCTCTGACTTATTCAAAAAGTTATGTGATGAAAAGGATATAGTTGTGCAACTAACATTACCAAGAACTCCACAATAAAATGGTGTTGCAGAAAGACTGAAACATACCTTATTTGATATGGTTCGATCTATGATGGCGCAAACTAATATTTCGATTTCGTATTGGGGAGATGCACTATTGACTGCAACCTATATTTTAAATTGTGTACCATCGAAAGCTGTTCCTACTACTCCTTATGAACTTTAGACATGTCGAAAGCCTAACCTTAGTTATTTGCGCCCTTGGGGTTGCGCAACCTATGTTTTAAATAACTCCCATAAGCAGGGGAAGTTGATTCCAAGAAGACAGAAATGTACCTTTATAAGATACTGTGACTTCTCTAAGGACTATGTATTCATAAGTGAAAGAGAAAATTGTACGGCAATGAAAACGAAAGTAGAGATGTGACATTTATAGAGAATGAGTTTCCTAAGCAAGACGAGATAAACAAGAGACTTCTCATAGATGAAGAAGATCCCGAATTGACGGTAAAAGCGAGTCAACCCGTTGAGGAGTTTGTCTTTTTTATCCCACAGCTTAATCCGAGTGGGAGAGATTTGCAACCGCCAACTGACCAACCTGAAAGTTTCCTTCGACGGACTATTAGAAAACATGTTCTGCGCCGACGATTTAAAATCGAAGGGCTGCATGAACATGGATCACATGAGGCCCACATAGTAAGTTCAGAAGATGAACTTGAGACCAAATCTATCAAAGAGGCTCTCTCGTCCCTTGCTAAGGAAGAATGAATTAAGGCAATTGAGGAAGAGTTAGAGTCCATGAAAAAAAATCAAGTATGAGACTTGGTTGATCTCCCGCCAGGCCGTAAGGCAATTATGAACAAATGGGTTCTTAAAATTAAACATGGCATGCATTGATCAATTGACAGATATAAAACTCGCCTAGTGGCAAAATGTCTCACCCAAACAGCGGGTGTTGACTAAGAAGAAACTTTTGCACTTATTATAAGGTTTGCTTCAATTCATCTAATATTATCTATAGTTGTATATATGGACTTAGAATTACATTAAATGGATGTAAAAACCGCATTTCTCAATGGACAATTAGATAAGGAAATTTATATGGAGCAACCTCAAGGCTTCATTGTAAAAGAAGAAGAGCGCAAAGTTTGCAGACTGTGTCGGTCCATTTATGGACTCAAACAATCATCTAAATAGTGGTATTTTAAATTTCATCAGTCAATCATTTCATACAGTTTTAATATGATTGATGAAGACCGATGCTTGTATGTTCATAAGTCTGAGGATAATTTTGCTATTCTGACTTTATATGTGGATGGCATTCTAATAGTTGGAAATAATAGAGATTTTTTCATTACCATTAAGCAATGGTTATCCTCCATGTTTGAGATGAAGGACATGGGTGAAGCAGCTTATATGCTGGGTGTGAAAATCCAATGTGACCGTTCAAAATGACTCCTTGCTTTGTTGCAAGAATCATACATGAAGATAAAAAAAAAATGAATTCGTATGGATGACTACAAATCCGTTGCCACTCCTATTATGAAAGGTGATGTTTTAAGCTTGGACATGTGCCCTAAAACTCTAAAGAAACAAAAGAAAATGTTCAATGTTCCCTATGCGAGTGTGGTCGGCAGCCTGATGTACACTACGATGTGTACTCGTCCGGACATATGTTTTGCCGTGGGTCTAGTTAGTCGATATCAGGCTAATCCAAAATGCCAACACTGGAAGGCGATGAAGAGAATCATGAGATACCTCAAGGGTACTGCAGATCTTGCATTGTGCTATCATGAAGGAAGTCTACGACTTGTTGGATTCACCAATGCTGATTGGGCTGGTGACGTTGATGAATGAAAATCCACTTTCAGATATGCTTTCTTGCTCAGTAGTGGTGTTGTTACTTGGAGTAGCAAGAAATAAGATTGTGTGACACTGTCAACTATGAAGGTGAAATTCATAGCTAGTTCAGTGGCAGTACAAGAGGCCTTATGGTTTAAAATGTTCCTTCGAACCATGATGATTTATGAGAATGAAATGAAGAAGATGATCTTTCATTGTGACAATCAAGCAGCTATTGCTTATGTGAAGGACAAAAAATATCATTGCAAAGGAAAGCATATCGATACAAAGTACAAATTTATACGTAATCAAGAAGTCAAAGAGGAGATCTTAATTGAGTACATATCAACGCACAAAATGGTTAATCTGATCACCAATCCATTGCCAAGAGAGGCATTCTTGAGACATATAAATATCTTAGGGCTGCGTAGATTATAAATACAATGATGTACTCAAATATTCAATGAATAAAAGATTATTTTTTTTGATAAATTCATTGTTGAAAAGTCTTGTTATGCATGTGAAAAGTATGTCGATTAGGCTTAGATTTGTTCAATCACATGAATAAATATTTCCAGCGCTCATGAAGATAGCGTGCAGAATGAACTATGTGAATCATGACGTGATTCTTAAAAATATGTTAAAACATGAGTTTCAGTAATTCAATGTTGCTTGATTAAGAGAGAGAGGCCAGATAGAAGATTCAAATTTGGCGCTATAGAATAGCGAGCAATTTGAAAACTCAGGTCAGGTTAAGTCTGTGTGGTGTACAATTTAAACAGAGCTACACATACGCTCCTTTAGTGGGAGTCTCCACCGTAGTACTTGTGTTTAGTACCAAGTATGCAAAGTCGACCTAGAGAGATATGATGAATTGATTAGTTCAATGGTCATGGTGTGAGTCTTTGACAAATGATCCATTTGCACGTGCCCTTAGTCTCTTGACAATGTCTTAAAGAAAAGAATTAGTGATTGCTATTTTAGAGGAGTACTCAAAGATGAAAAGTACAGTAGCCTGTCGAGCCACGTCCAGGAAAGCAACTAGTTTACTACTAAAGACATGAGGGCGAGAGAAAGAACTATTATGAGTTGCATAAAACTTTCACTACAATTGGCCAACTATTTTTCTTATGTTGAAAAATATAGTGTATGTGAAAGATAGTTATCGCGGAGCAAGCCATATGTTGTCTTGGCTATACTGTAAGACAGATCTAGGACATAACGAGTTACATAATTTAAGCATTTGTTGGCTCATGTGAGAGCTGTCATGAATCCCTTACGGGCATACATACGCTCTAGAAATAGTTGAGTGATTGAACCATAACAGATATCTTTCTAACTCCTATAAAGAAGCATGCTTGTACTCGTAGATCGCACAGCACATATACCAATTCTGGACGAACGAAAGTGCAATGCCCATTGTGGATAAGTGGGAGATTGTTGAAATAATGCTGGTGCACGTTGATCGCACGTGGTCCGCGTGCCTCTACCATGAGCGGACTGCACGTAGTGGGCGCTGCTCATGCGCGCTAATCGCGCAACGAGAATTGTGGGCTGCGCAGACACATCATCATGCGCGATGGATGCGCATGATGCTTTCTGCCTAACTACTCGTCCAAGTCTTTTTCCCCTATAAAAGGGGACTCACACCAGAGGTCCCAAACGTGCTTTCGAAGAGGTTCATCCAGAGTACTTGTGCTGTGACAGAGTTTCGTTCCCCCAAGGTTTGATTCCCGATCTCGAGGTGCAAGTGCGTTCATTAAAAGTTCCGACAATTTTTTTCTGCTGCAAGAAGTATTTTGCAACCTCTATGATTTATATCTGTTATAAATCCTACAAATTAATTCATAATGAAGGTTAAAAAATACTCCCTTAATTAAAATGATAATTAAAAAATTGATTCCGAAATTATTAGCACCTCTTAAATCATTTGTGACGAAATTTTGCTAATAAGTTGTGCCAACCAATTTTAATTTATTGAGACTTGTTTTTAATATATGTAATGTACCATGAAGTTTAGTTAATGAATGCATTAAAATTAAATTTTGAGTCATTATTGTTAAACTTTCTTTAGTTAACTATTCTTTGGATACAATTAACTTTACTAAGCATAGAAAAAAATTTTATACTAATTTTGATACCAAATAAAAAGGCTTTATGAAATTTTGGGTCATGAATATTCTTGTTGGTAGTCTGATGTACACAAATTTTCCCGATTGGGTCTATGGGTCTAATGCAAAGAGAATAAAGATTAAAAATAAAGGATCATATAAATCTTACTAATTTTAGTAGTAAAATTGGAATTCGTGCCCTCTCAATCCTGAACGATGATGTGCGGCGACTATACCCTTATTCTCGATATGTACACAAATTATTTGAAGTAGTAATAGTCTGAATTTCTATTTACTCATTATGAAATAAGATGGCAGTAGATGTCATGTCACTAACAATTTGAGATAATTGTTAGTCTAAATTTATAGCATATTTTTTTCGGATGAAAAAAAATTGTGAGTGTGAGAACTTGGAAGAAAAATAAAATCACCTTTTTGGATGAAACATTTTTTTTTAAAAAAAAAGATTAGAATTAGAAAATTATGAAAAGACGATCAAGGCCCTTGCAAAGTACCATAAAAAGAGCATTGGACCAGAGAGTAAAAACTCAACACTTTCCAACTCCTCTGTTTTGATTTGATCCTCACCACCTCCCCACTCTGTTCTCCTCTTGAGTCAGAAGATATCCTAGGAAGAAGAAGAAGATCGAGGCAGATAGGCGAGCTTAGCAAAAGGGAACCCCTATCGCAAGAGGGGCCAAATTGATGTGGATAAATTATATTTACTTTTCATTTATGTTCAACACACATTCATCTCATATTTTGCTATGTTTTCATGCTCGAACATATTGATGATCGGATTGCAAATTTTATGATTTCTCCACACATATCTTATGGTAATATGCATTCCGGAGATTGCATTACTTGTTTTCATTATTTTTCATGTAGAAATTCTAATAGACAACACATGAAATATGCAGGTATATACCCTCACCTATGTATCACATAGGGGCGTACAGATGAATACCTCTAATTGGACACAGACGAATTCGAGAGCAAGAGCAGGTAACATGGTTCAAAAAATATAGCATATCCAAAGCAGCAAACAACTTAAGCAAAACACATTTCCACGTCAACCTTACAGATTTTCTTGCATTAGAAGAAGGAAGCTTTCTTTAACACTTTATGAAAATGAGAAGACAAAAGAGTAACCGAAAAGTTGTAAAGTGGCAGCCAAGAGAGAGGCAACAAGAAGGAACTACGAGCATATTTCTTTGGCTAGAAAAGTGAGAATATAAAGATAAAAGAGCGTAGAGGAGTGAACAAGTGGCACCATAAGAAGGCTGCCCATGAAGGGGGTTCCGAATCTGCCCAATCTTCCACCCGTTCGATCTCCATTGTTGCGGCAGCAGCCTCCCTTCTTTTTTTTTTCTTTTTCTTCTTTTGTCTTTTTCCAATTTCTAATGTGTAGTTGAACAATCAACTAGTGGATGGGGGATTTTGATGGATACCTCTATTTCTAAACAATTCTAATTTTTGAACTTAAGCTAGTAGGCAGTAGTCGTTTACCTTTCATCTCGTTCTTACTGCTTCATTGTTCTTATGGCTATTGTCTCATTGTTGATTTCATTTTTATGATGCTATCTTTGATTACTAAATGTGTTTTCATCGACTGATTCATTCCTTATGCCTTGGCCCGAGATGGTTACATTCTTATCCAGCTCAAGCTTCAAGGCTGAGAGGTGAGGAGTTTGAGTTAAGTTCATTCAGTAAGGCACGGTGTGGGTAAGCCTTTCGAAAATCTATTTTTTATTTTATTAAAATGTGGGAGTTTAGTCCAGACATCCATCGACAAAGGAGATTTCTGTCTGAGAGGGTGTTCATAGTCCCTAATTAAAACATGCGAGCCGAGAGGTTAGGACGGTGTTAGGATATGTCGAGGAATTTCGCCAAGGTTCAGTTCTCTATTTTCTATTTTTGAGAGATGATCCCTTATTTTCAAAACTTCGACCAATACATTTCGACATCGGCACCTTCCGCCTTAGAGGGTACTCTATTCACCAACCGTTAGATGTGTGCCAAGAGGTGGGGAATCTTTAGAGTTATTTCTAAGGAGATGCCAATGGTCAATCCGTGGTAAGGCCGAGAGTTGAATCTAGCATACTCTTAGGTCATTTACTTTGCTGAAATTCTTCCTTGGTCTGAATTATTTTTAGCTTCATACATTGGTGCTCCCACTCGAGAGGTAATTTATCCCTCAGTCATCATATGCGTGCCGAAAGGTGGGACGACAACCGAATTGTGTCTAACCGATGACTTGTGCTAGGAAGGGCCGAGAGGTTTACCCGAAGTTTTTTTTTACTTTCTCTCTCAAATTGAACTTAAGAGGATCTACTCAAGAGGGATTATTAATAGTTGGCATTCAGTAGCTGAGAGGTCATCTGAGTTCTAACTTATGTCTCAAGATTTCTCTAAGTCTCAAGGTGAGAGTATGCAGGTGCATGCCCCAGCATCTGTTGCTACTTTATGATTTTATATCGACTTAAGAGACAAAACTCTTGAAACAATCCCCTAAGTCTTAGTGTTTGTTTTTACTAATCCGTTTTCACACTTACAATAAAATTTCATAAAAATTAGTGTAGCTTCATTGCTATGATTTCTAATTTGTAGTATTTCATTTTCTCACTTTGAACAATATTCATAGACTTAAGTTTTTCCTTCTAAATGGTTATAATCAAGTGTCACCTTTTCAATTTTGTCCTTGTCAATCGACCCTTAAGTTACTATTGTGTGCTTGCAGCCTCGTCGTGGGTACTAAGGATTTATAAATTTGATAAGTTATTCAAGATTTTCTATGATTACTATCACACACATCGCACAGTTGAGCCACATATCAAGTTGCAAGTGTAGTGCGACAACTCTGTGTCTTCCTTTGCCTCTACCGTAGTTGGATGCAGATGCTACGGTGATAGAGACAGGGACGTAGATGGTGGCACCACCACCGTGATCCGTGGTGGAAGCTAAGGTCCCAACTCTCTCACGACCATTTCTCGTCCTGGTCTCTTCTGTAGTGTTCTTATAATTCGTAGCCGCACACTCTTGCAGATGGCGTGAGTAGATGATCATCTCAGATAGCAGCAGCAATGCCATGACGTATCCCCTATTCGTGCCATGGATTTGGGGCTCTAGCTTTCATGTGTCTGAATCTTGTATTTGGTTTTGTATACTCTCTCTCTATCTCTCTCTCTTTCACTCATCTTTCCGATAAGATATGTATTGGCACTTCTTTTATCAATGAGAAATGGCATGTCTGATGGAAACTTTTGCTTGTTCCGCCGCATTAAATTAGTGATCCTCACCTATTAACATCAACGTGAAATTTATCCTTAATAATGTAACACCCCAAATTTTCAATAGGGGCAATAAAGTAATTTATTCCAAGTTCAATTGTTAAAAAAAAGATTAAGTTCTACTTGGAGTAGGAATTATAATTAGAGTGAGATTAAGAATTTCAATTTGATTTGAGGTTGAAAAGAATATTTAATGGACATAGGACTACCATATATAAAAGAATTGAGAGTTTTATGGCTTAGAATTATTTTAGCCATTAAAATAATATTTTATTATTATTTTAATACATAAATTAGACGATAAAATATTATATAATTAAATAATTATGAAATTAGAGAAAAGAAGGAAATAAAATAAAAAAAGTGAAAGTAGAGTTTGATTGAAAGAAGATATGGAAGATATAAAAAGAAATTTGAGTAGAGATAGATTTTTTATGAGTATGGTTTAATTGGTAAAATTTAGATTTAATTAAATTTGAATATTTGACATAAGGTAATTAATGTTGGATGGCCATGATTGAAGGAGAATTGACCTAAGGCCCAATAGGAGTGAAAAACTCTAATTAAGAGCCTAAATTAAAAGGCGCTTAATTGATAATTGATAGAGATAGAAATCATAAGTAAATAAGATAAAAGATGAAAATTGTGGGTCATCTTGCTTTGTGTATTGCCACCTTTATGGTTGACTGATCCCACACGACATGATGTTCTCTTAATAAATGAGAGCTCTTGACAGAACCTTATGATTCATATGGTAATTCCAAAAATTGATTGATAATCGATTAATTCATAATTGTATTGTGACACTTATGGTATTGACGGTTGTATTGCAACATATATGATTGCTAGATAATTGGATTGATGAAGTATTAATAGAAAAGACTAAATTGACAATTGAATAATGGTATTGTGATCTTTATGGTATTGACAATTGTATTGCAATCATAGTTGTTAAAGAATAAATAATAAATAATTGACAATCGTATTGTCACCTTTATAGTATTGACATTGCACCTTTTGCGGTTGAAGAAAAGATAATTGTCTAATTGACAATCACACATTAACCATTATAGTATGGACGATTATATTGCAATTGATACGGTTGATTGATAATTGAAGTGTGCTTTTATGGTTGGTTGATAATTGATTTTGCCTTCATGGTTGATGGATCATGGATTGCGACCGTTGAGCCTGATAGACTATTGATAACTTTTAAATAGGTCCTTCACTAACATTGGCCAATTAAATTATTGATTAACGATAATTGATAATAGAAGTGATTAATATTGATTGATCATCATTAAATTGATGATATAACTAATTGTTACAATTGATCATTGTTATAGTATGAATTATTTGTCGTTCATTATATCATTGATTATATTATGCATTGTTAATTATTATGGATATGGATACATGTTTCATATTATTATCGTGATGAGTGGCTCTACATATTGAGATTTCTCATTGGGCTTTGCCCTTGTACTTGGATTCGTGCAAGATGATACACGACAAGAAAATAATCAATTAGTGACGCAATGATGCGTAGAATTTGTAACAAATAAATTTACTAGAAAGTGCACTAGTCGTATCAAATAATAAAGTGGAGAGTAGAGTATCGAACCCACGAGAAACTAGTTAAATATAATATATCTCAATAATCTACTAGGAGAAGAAAATGGTTTTGTGGTGAGAAAACAGAAAATTAAAGGTGCAGAAAATAAATGATAAACAAATAAAATAAATTGGTGTTGAGCTTTGAGAATTATGAATGATTAATGTAAAGATAAACATGTATGATCCTTTGTAATGGTTGAGTTATAATAGTAAATAATAATTTCGATTCTTTTGATGGATTAGGAGTACCTAAAGTATTGATCTCTCAAAACGAGTAAACCAAATTACCTTAATTTCTAATAAAACTAATAATCACAAAAGACAAGTCAATTATTAATTTTACAAAGAATTAAGATGCATGAGTGTATCTCCTACACTATTATTCACCCCTAAATTAGGACAGAATAATAGACTACACGAAATTCGACACAAACATCGAGTTACCGAACACGCGTTATGTATGCTTCAACTTATAAGTAAAAAATCAATTATCAAAATAATAATCATTCCTGAATAATGTAACACCCCAAATTAGATAGATATAAAAAGAAATTTGAGTAGAGATAGATTTTTTATGAGTATGGTTTAATTGGTAAAATTTAGATTTAATTAAATTTGAATATTTGACATAAGGTAATTAATGTTGGATGGCCATGATTGAAGGAGAATTGACCTAAGGCCCAATAGGAGTGAAAAACTCTAATTAAGAGCCTAAATTAAAAGGCGCTTAATTGATAATTGATAGAGATAGAAATCATAAGTAAATAAGATAAAAGATGAAAATTGTGGGTCATCTTGCTTTGTGTATTGCCACCTTTATGGTTGACTGATCCCACACGACATGATGTTCTCTTAATAAATGAGAGCTCTTGACAGAACCTTATGATTCATATGGTAATTCCAAAAATTGATTGATAATCGATTAATTCATAATTGTATTGTGACACTTATGGTATTGACGGTTGTATTGCAACATATATGATTGCTAGATAATTGGATTGATGAAGTATTAATAGAAAAGACTAAATTGACAATTGAATAATGGTATTGTGATCTTTATGGTATTGACAATTGTATTGCAATCATAGTTGTTAAAGAATAAATAATAAATAATTGACAATCGTATTGTCACCTTTATAGTATTGACATTGCACCTTTTGCGGTTGAAGAAAAGATAATTGTCTAATTGACAATCACACATTAACCATTATAGTATGGACGATTATATTGCAATTGATACGGTTGATTGATAATTGAAGTGTGCTTTTATGGTTGGTTGATAATTGATTTTGCCTTCATGGTTGATGGATCATGGATTGCGACCGTTGAGCCTGATAGACTATTGATAACTTTTAAATAGGTCCTTCACTAACATTGGCCAATTAAATTATTGATTAACGATAATTGATAATAGAAGTGATTAATATTGATTGATCATCATTAAATTGATGATATAACTAATTGTTACAATTGATCATTGTTATAGTATGAATTATTTGTCGTTCATTATATCATTGATTATATTATGCATTGTTAATTATTATGGATATGGATACATGTTTCATATTATTATCGTGATGAGTGGCTCTACATATTGAGATTTCTCATTGGGCTTTGCCCTTGTACTTGGATTCGTGCAAGATGATACACGACAAGAAAATAATCAATTAGTGACGCAATGATGCGTAGAATTTGTAACAAATAAATTTACTAGAAAGTGCACTAGTCGTATCAAATAATAAAGTGGAGAGTAGAGTATCGAACCCACGAGAAACTAGTTAAATATAATATATCTCAATAATCTACTAGGAGAAGAAAATGGTTTTGTGGTGAGAAAACAGAAAATTAAAGGTGCAGAAAATAAATGATAAACAAATAAAATAAATTGGTGTTGAGCTTTGAGAATTATGAATGATTAATGTAAAGATAAACATGTATGATCCTTTGTAATGGTTGAGTTATAATAGTAAATAATAATTTCGATTCTTTTGATGGATTAGGAGTACCTAAAGTATTGATCTCTCAAAACGAGTAAACCAAATTACCTTAATTTCTAATAAAACTAATAATCACAAAAGACAAGTCAATTATTAATTTTACAAAGAATTAAGATGCATGAGTGTATCTCCTACACTATTATTCACCCCTAAATTAGGATAGAATAATAGACTACACGAAATTCGACACAAACATCGAGTTACCGAACACGCGTTATGTATGCTTCAACTTATAAGTAAAAAATCAATTATCAAAATAATAATCATTCCTGAAACTAATCACTCCTCATACAAGTTTGTAATATAATCTCATAAATAAAATTACTTATCAAAATCAATGAATTCAGCATGCATAATCAAAAGAAACTGAAAGGTTTAATTAACTCAACTAATAACAAGGTTCAAATAATTTTTCTTCTTAAAATGAATATAAAATCTCTATTACAGAAATAATAAACTATAATAATTATGTAAAAGAGCATCCAAATAAAAGATAGAAGAAGAATTCTCAGCCTTTGGAACCGTTGAACCGTTACACAACACAAACAATGAATTGTTGCGCAATCTTCTTCTTCGGTTGATCTTCAAGTTTTGAAATTCGTCTTCTGCAATATGGCATGACTCCCAGGTCTCAAGCACACCCAAGCACCACAAGCACCCAAGCACGAATTATTCTTTCTCCTAGGACCTTTATTTATAGCATTAAGTGGTCTCAAGAGTTTTCGTAGAGTTTCGGTTTGATTGGAGTCTTTTCATATTAAAATAAGAAAATTCGAAATAGACTTTGATAGGTCTTTAAAACCGTCCAAAACTCCTTCAAATCTTAGTAAATATATTTCCTAATCATCCCTGGGGCTTAGGATAAAATTTGGATTCGATCTGGACTTGAAATTCTCAAGAAAAGTCGAAGAAATTATGAAATCAGTCTTTGTAACGGCCCATAATAGCTCTGTAATGGTCTAAATGTGGCTTCTCATGGCCTGTGACAGTGTCCAAATCGGAGTAGAAGTGTGGTTTTGACGCCTCGTAACTTGGATTTCATGGCCTGTAACTCAGGCAAGCTTTCTAAAAGATACTGGGTATTTAACAGGCCTTTACAGACCTCTCATGGCCCGTTATATTTAATTTTTAGCTTTTGGGTGAAACTGCATATTTAACGGGTTGTTACATAACTCTCACGGCACGTTATATTCAACTCAGCACTGGCAGCTCCACTAATTTTCACTTTCTGACTTCGTTTGAACTCCGATTTGAGCACGGTTTGTTTATGTGGCTTCCTGACTCAATTCTCTTCTATTTTCTGCAATAAAATATAGTATATTTCTATTTTTATAAAATTAAAGCAAATAGGACCATAAATTGATGCATGCTATATGAAAAGGAATTGAAATGTGATTAAATGCATGAATAATTATATGTTATATTTTGCATGCATCACGCAATAATATAGACTCTAATGTAACGCTAACTCGATGTTGAAGACAATAGCAACGCATTAGCGTCGACTTTGCGTCATAGGCTTGGCGATGTCATTTCTCCGATGCTAATAGCGTCGACTTTGCGCCCACGGATTTGTCGACGCTATTACCGTCGAAAGGTGGTACTAATGCAATGCTATAATGATGCAAAAAGTGTCATTGTGAAGTGCCAATATGCGTCGCTACTCCGACTCTAAAGCAATACAAAATATGTCGATGCTCATCCGATGCCGTCTTGGCGCTAGGCCGCGATGCTCATTTAACGCTAATATGGCACTATAACTCAGTTTTCCTGCATTGCTATTGTGACACTAAAGTGCCACTAAATATTGCCAATGCGATGCTAAAGAGACGCAAAGAACAATATGTTCGAACTCTGATCGCCGCGATAACATGATGCTAAGAACAAAATTCACACCGTAGTCATCATTGAAATTCACATCATTTACGTTCTCGGCATCCTCCTCGCGCATTTCAAATGATTTTACAATCAATTAACATTCTATTTTTTTACATTTCGAACGATGTTACATCAATTCACATCTTAATCTTAACTTTACATTCCACCGCACTGGGCTGACGGCGGGGTTGGACAACGATGACGACGTAAAAGAAGAAGGTAGCGAAGATGACTCTTCGCTCGGCCGTGTGTCCTCCAGCAATGAGTTGGTCGTGTCGGGCGACGCGAAGAAGCAGCCCGTCATGCTGATCTCCTATGTGATGAGAGGATCAGCGTGACGAGTCATCAAAATTCCCTACGTCATCATCATCGTTGCCGCCCAGTGGCCATGGGAGTAGAGAGTGTGGAGAAGATGGAGCCACCGGCGCATCGTCAGAGGAGAGGCACCGGATCTATCAAGGATTTGAGCAGTGGTGGTCGTTGGAGAGATGAAGAAGAGGAGGAGGAGGCGGAGGTGCTTGGGCAGCGTCGATGCAGCAGCAATAGGAGGAGGAGGAGGCGACGGAGTTCAGGTAGCACCGGAGGAGGGGAGGAGGAGGATGCGACACGATCCAGGCAGCAATGGAGGAGGAGGAGGGGTAGGAGGACGCGGCGGTGGAGTCTGGGCAAACAATAATGAAGGAGGAGGAGGAGGAGGAGATGATGAGGATCCGAGCAGGCTGAGTGGTTAAACGGGGGAAAAGGCAGCGTCCGGGCAAGCGGAACCATCAGATTAAATGAAAGGATGATTTGGATTTGTTCTTCGATGAGCGCATGGATCACCATTTAGCATCGCAAATTTGGCGATGCTATTGCATCTCTAATGTGGCTCCACATTAATTCAATTCAGATAGATAATTAATTCTAAAATATGTCAAATAGCATCGCAGATTAGCGATCCAGATATTGCGACGCTAAGTTGGAATATAGTGTCGCATTGGCATCGACGGTCTGACTCTAGTAAAGGTGGCGCTAAAGTACTATAAAGTTATAAACTATGTATATACGTATGTATATGTAAATATGCAACCAAAGTAGGTGCGTCCAATATACAACCAAAGAAGATGGGCCATCCCATCAGCTCACCTTTTCTTATGCGGCTGAGATCTCACTTGGCTTGAACTAGAACTACTTAGGCTTGGTCCATCAAAAAAACCAACAAAAAAAAAAAACAAACCCAAACCCAAACCCAAAACCCCTTTTCCCCTCCCGATCAAAAAATTTTCCCCCAAAATACATTTCCCTCCCCTCATGCTCTCCTAACATTTCTCTCCAGCAACCATTCTCCCCCTTTCTCTTGATCGTTCTGCTTCGCGAGCGCCGGTCAAAGCAACCTGCAACATCAATGCGACCACAAATCTGCAACACCAGGTGAGTTCTCCTTCCCTCGCAATGATCTCTCGTCTTTCATTTTTTTTTTGGATCATTCTCTCTCGTCCTCCCACACTAAATGTTGACCCAAGCAATCTATAACATGTGAAGGGATCTGCACAATATGTGAGAGAGTTGGAACGGGAAGGAGAAACCTGTCTGAAGAGCTGCAACATCAATAAGAGTGGAAACAGAAATAGGAAGAAACTTGTCCGAAAATTTGAAATCTGTCCAAATCCTTGGAGCGACGATTATGAAATCTTTCATCTTGTTTGTTGTAAGTTCCTTTCTTAGATACTTTGCAATCTGTCAAGATGTGATGCATGATTTTATAACTCATGCCATGCTGCTAGGAATTTATATTTTGACAACTTTTCCATATGAAAATATCCTCTTGGCATATGAACCAGGATCCTGGCATGCTTTTGGAATGCGAACTATTAGATGAAACACTAGGAACTATTATATGCTTTTGGAATGTCATTTTTTTCATGTGTTAATGCACAAATAGTTTCATATAAACAAATGTAGTTCTTTAATTATAAATGTCTTCCAACAAGATCACCAATATGAGTGTGCACGAGGCAATTTGTGAAGACCGAGATCGAAATGCTGGAGAAATAACTTTGTGTTCACAACAAAGGTATATATCAAAATTTTCAGCTACAAAGTTTAATATCATATGGTTGCTCATGATTATTATTTTCAGCATTGAAAAATATGTTGACAAAAATGATGACCTCAAACCATCTATCGGAATGACATTTGAATCTCATGATCAAGCATATGATTTTTATAAATGCTATGCTAAGTCGATTGGATTTTCTATACGGAAGCATGTTTTTTATAAGGCAAGTGAGAGTAGAAAATTTTTTATTAGGGTGTTTGTTTGCTCTAAACAAGGACATAAAGACACTAAACAAAATGTTGGAAAAGAAGTCAAACGGAGAAGAGAAACGAGGAATGATTGTGGTGCACATTTATTTATTGGTGAAAGGGATGATGGAAAGTGAGTTATAAAAAGATTTGAGGAAAGTCATAATCATTCTTTGGTCACTCCTTCGAAAGTAGTGAAAATGCGCTCTCATTATATGTTATCTCATACTTCGAAAGGAGTCATTATCAATTTATGTAACTGGCATTGGTCCATCAGGTATTGTTAGAGTTCTCAAATTTTCGGGTGAACCAGCAATTACAAGTCAAGAATGTATGAATCATTTGAAAGCTATAAAAAAGAACAATGTCGGGAGTGAATGCATGGTTGTCATATATTATTTCAATAAGAAAAAAAAAGATGATTATGAATTCTTTTTTAGATTACAAAAGGATGAAAATAGCAAGAAATATATTTTGGGCAGATAGTAAATCAAGAGACAATTATTTAAACGTACAGAACTAACAAATTTTGTATGCCATTTGCACCGTTCACATGTGTCAAACATCATAGACAATCTATGTTATTTGGTTGTGCTTTGCTCGCAGATGAGACTAAAGAATCATTTACTTGATTGTTTAAAGCATGGTTGGAGTGTATGAATGAGAAATACCCAATATCTATTATCACAGATCAGGACGTTGCAATGGGTAACACAATTCGCAAAGTGTTTCCAAACACAAGGCATCGATTTTGCATTTGGCATATAAAGAAAAATGCGCTGATTAACACGAAGAATTTGTGCGCGCGAGGCAACTTTTATGAAAGAATTTAAGGAATGGATATATATTTTAAAATTTGAGGATTTTTAAAGGAGATGAGATGAACTTAAGCAAGCTTATGACATACCAGATGGACATTGGGTTGAAAGTATGTATAATAAGCATCACTACTGGGTGCCGGCTTATTTAAGTGATGTCTTTTTTGCAGGAATGTCTTCGTCACAAAGATCGGAAAGCATGAATTCATTTTTTGATGGATATGTCAATTCAAATACATCATTACAGATTTTGTATTTGAATATGATCAAGTCGTTCATTCACATCGTGAAGCTGAAGAATGTGAAGATTTCAAAAACTTGAACTCTAGAGCTTCTTTAATTTCAAGACATCTTTTGGAAAATCATGCGGGCAAAGTATATACACAAAATATATTTGGTATATTCCAACAAGAGTTCAAGCAAATAAATGACTTTCTCAGTGAAAAAATTTTAAAGGATGACCAACATGTAATATACTCAGTGCATTTGACGGGAAATGAAGATTAGAGGCAAAACCTTGTGAAGTATAGCAATGAAGGAACTATGTAAGTGGCATGCTCACGTAAAAAGTTTGAGCAAGAAGTTATCTTTTGCGTTCATATTTTAAATATCCTTAATAAGAAAAAGATTACAAGTTTACCCAAACAATATATACTTCATCGATGGACAATGGACGCACGTTATTCAAAGGCACATGCAATCCATGACGATGTCGCAAATGGTCACCATTCTGTAACTCCTCTTCCAAAATTTATTTGGAGAATAAATATGTGTAAAGTTAATGATTTTGCCATGCGATCATCTGATTTTCTAGAGATTGGGGTTTCGGTTATGAGAGAACTCATCGAACGATTTGAAATTTTAAACATCACAAACCAAGTAATTTCAAGTGATGCTCCTGCAGCCCTAAGTCAAACTTCACATGAATTGGATGATATCGTTAATGATCCAGCATTTGTAAAGACTAAAGGCAGACTGAGAAAAATACAAAGACTTAAATCTGATGTCAAAATTTCCACTTCACAAGGAGAGTGTAAGAAACGAATATGTGGTGAATGTGGCATGCAAGGGCATTATAGATCTACTTATTTTTCGAAAGGTAAAAAGATATCTCAAAGTTCTTTTGAAAATCCTATTATTTATATTCTCATTAACATCATGCTTTATATATTTCTTTGTACAAAAGAAAACTGTTCAAAGACAAAGAAGGTGATGTCAAACACGATGAAGTTGATAATTGATGGTAACTTCCTGTGTGCTATTGTTAGAATGTTTCTTCATTGTGATATATGTCATATCCAATGTATTATATTTCTTAACTATGATCTCTCTTTCCTTTGTTGTTAGTTATTGCTGGAATGTTGTTGGAGATGGAAAACGACAAATTGTCATTGCTGGAAGTTGCTGAATGTTTCTATTGTTGGTCAACTCGGGAGCCATTATTGTTGCTGAATATATTTTGTGTTTGTTGTTGTTGCTCCATTTCATTGTTGTTGAATACTATTGTTTCCAATTTAGTCCTAGATGCGTTCCTATTGTAATGCATGTAAACTTACAGAAGTAAGCCACTCTATGTATCATCTGGATTTGATAACTTTCCATGTCCATGGACGTTTATCCCGTTTCAAAAAGCTTACAGAAAGTAAGTCAATGTATCATCTGAATTTGATAACTTTTCATATACATGGACATCTATCCCGTTTCAAAAAACTTAAGCTTACCATGCAAGGTCCAAGATAGCAGGCTCCTACGAGTACATAGGCGATAAAGTATATTATTAACTTTAGGCGAGAAAGTAAAATTATTACTTATGACAGATTGATCTATTAGGTAGAATCACAAAATAATACAACTGCAAACATCATCTTGATTCATAATATAATATTTCATGGCATTTACACCATATTGAGAGTTGACTGCAAAATAAGACAATCACAATAGTCCAAGGTTCATGGTCCAATATGATACTCGCCACCTCATATGAGTTACATCACAAGGTATAATATTATCAACAACATACATGCTATGATAACTTTAAACAATCTACTTTTTCTTCTTTCGCTTCAATAGTGGCTTCAAATTTTAATCATTCATCTTCGAGTTCTTAATCTGAAGGCTTTACTCTTCTCAATAAACCATTGATGAGGCTTGTATATCGAGGTTCCATTGGTGGATCCAACCAACAAAAATAAACACAAGCTCTGCTTCGCTAAAAAAATAATCCAAATGTCAAAATCATATAACAAATCTGATATAAAGATCAATCAGACTACATTAGAAGGCACTCACTTGATAATTTTTACAACCATAAAATCGTCGACCTAGATTTCTCAATGTACAAGATGTCTTAATCACTGCTTCTTCATGACATTCACATTTCGGTCGTGTGGTAAAGTTATTCTTCGACATTGCTGTAACGAAAAAAATGTGCTAAAGTTATTCTTCATCAAACTACATATGTCATAATATGCTACCTTCCACTAGAATGAGATTTCATTCTGAACATCTCAAACAAAAATGATATAAAACTCATGGTAGTGATCATGTAGTTGTATAAGAAAATCAATTTTCACATTGAGTAAGTTACAAAACTAAAAAAAAGATAAGCAAAAAAGCAACATATATGAATAAGCAAACACAAATAAGAAGAATAGAAAAAACTTTCTTGCAGGGCTGATCGGAGGGCATCAAGCGATCATCGGGATTTGTCGAGATGACAGATGAACGTAGGGCGTCAAGCTGCATATCAAGTGAATGCAGGGCTGCCAGAGGGAATTTACTGCAAATATGTGAGATAAGGAGAACTCAAAACCTGTAAAGATGAGAGAGAAATTTCCTAGATCTCACCACAAGGGTTCGAGGCTAGAGATCGTAAGGCGTCTGCCGATTTGTCGAGATGGAGGATGAATCGCTGCAGATCGATTAAATGCAAGGTTGTCGAAGGGATCCTATGCAGTTCTATGAGGTAGGGATAATGATCCACAAAAAAAAACCAGAGATCACCGCGAGGATTCAAAGGCTACAGATTGTTGTGAGGGAAGGAGAACTCACCGGGTGCTGCAGAACTCACCGGGTGCTGTAGAACTCACCTGGTGCTGTAGAACTCACCTGGTGCTGCAGATCTATGGTCGAGTTGATGTTGCAGGTTGCTTCGGTCGGCGCTCGCGAGGGAGAACGATCAAGAGAAAGAGGGAGAATGGTTTCTGGATAGAAATGTCGGGAGAGAGAATGAGGGGAGGGAAATGTATTTTGGGGGAAAATTTTTTGATCGGGAGGGGAAAAGGGGTTTTGGGTTTGGGTTTCTTTTGTTGGTTTTTTCTGATGGTCCAAGCCTAAGTAGTTCCTGTGCAAACCAAGTGAGGTCTGAGCTGCATAAGCAAAGGTGAGCTAATCGGATGGCCCATCTTCTTTGGTTGTATATTGGATGCACCTACTTTGGTTGCACATTACTTAACAACTATATATAAATAAATAAATATATATATATATATATATATATATATACATTTGTATGTGTATATATGTATATGTGTTCATGTATATGTATGTATATGCATATATGTATGTATATTTATATATGGATATGTATATGTTTTATCAACATCTTCTAAAAAAATTGAAAGTCATATGTCGATCAAGTGAGGGCATTCTATGAAGTACCGAAATGCTCGATTTTCAAGAAAAGTAATTTCTAGTACTTTTTTTAAGCACACAAAAAAAGGATCATTTTGAATACTCTTTTTACAATTGGATACAAAAAATTCTAAGAAAATCAGTATTTCTCAGAAAAATTTGAAAACCTTATGTCAACTAAATGGAACCATTCTAAGCGCTTCTGAAAGGTCTAATTTTTTAGAGCGCACATTTTTAGTTTTCTTAGGTAGGTCAAACATCTTGAGAAATTTTTATAATTATGAAAAATAGATATTTTGAGAATCGGAGGAAATGGAAAAGACATGAGACATAAAAGGTTTGCACCGCCCAACTTCTCGAGCTCTTCAAAATGACTATTTTTTGTGGCAATATGAGTGAGGACCGGGGAGAACCGACTATTTCTATTCCAAAATTTTGCTCATTTTATTCAATTTCTTTCGACTTCTGATCGCCATGATTCTTGTGCATCCGGAGAGCTTGTGTCGATCTCTATGAGTCTGTAATTTTTGTTTTGACTGATTCCCACCTGACTCACGTTGGCGATCTCGAAAACCTTTATTTTTCAAGGTTCTCAACTCTGCCATCCGGCCTCCTAAAATCATCAAAAAATACTGAAAAATATGTGTTGCCATGATCTAAAGAAATACAAATTTCACGATGATCCGTCGGTCGGATCTTCGATAATCGCCATTTGAATCCCATGAAAAATGAAGAAGCACTATTCTCCTAATTTTAGAATTTGAGAATTAGAGTATAATGTATGTATAGCATGGTATATTAATTTTTGTATATTAATATAATAAAATAATATAGTATAGCATGGTGTATAATATAGTTAAGTATACTATATTGATGTGGAGGATTATGACCTATATTTTCATCACAGTTTTGCATGCACATAGTACTTATTATATGATTATTTCTTTACCTAGACATGTGCACGACACGAATCCAATACATTTCAAAAGTTCTCCACACAAACGTCCATTTGCGTATTATCGCTAAAGTTTTCTCTTGCTAGCTCGAAGAATTACTTAGATAAATGTCCCTTTCTACAGGGGAGCTGATGATGCTCCAAGGAATGAAGTAGAGCGGCTGAACCATGCGTCATTGTCTGCACTAAGGACTGGTGATTTGCTATCGGGCTAAGGAAGGAGCCAAAAGAAAAGCAAAACAACAAACACTATCAACGATTGGGGACCAGCCAGCTCCTTCACCTCCCTAGTGCAAGGAAGCTTCCCAGACAATAGGGGGGACCATGGAAAAGCGATCAAGCCACAGGTTGCAACATGGGCATAGGCAAAGAGAGAAAGAGGAGAGAATCGACAGTGAGCAGAGAAAAGGAGGCAGATATAAAAGGAGGAAAAGCTCTTTTTGAAAGGGGGGCTCTTTTAGGCAAGGCGGAGAATCACGAACAGAGAGGGGAGAGAACTAAGAGTCTGAAAACAATGCCTCAAGCTATTCATGGAGGAGTGTGTGTTCTCCACATGACTTGTAACTAACCAGCCTTGCTGAGGCCGGGAGGTGCTTATGCAAAATGGATTCATGTTCTTTAGCTATGTTTTATTTGGATGTTCTTCATTATCAACAATCGAGTATTGAGCTTTCCTGTGTTTTTTTTATGATCTCGATGTGGTTCCTACTTTACTGTTCGATTCTTTGTCTTCTGAACCTATGTATGGATTTGAGTTTTTGAACTGTCTTCATCCTACACCACCGATCATAGGGACGTATTAGGCTCCATCGCGACCGAACGTAGAGAAATCTAGCCTGGATGAAGACAATCCTATGCGTGGTTCTTGTGTTTTTCACAAGTTATAAACATAGGAGAGGTTTTCTGAATCACTTGCTACCTTGCACCCCCGGGCATGGGGATGTTATGTGCTCCATCGTAACCGAACGTGAAGAAATCTAGCCTAAGGCAAATAGTGATTTACGACGTTAGTTTTCGCAGAATCAACAATGTATCTTTTCATAGTGTGGTTTAGATGTCGTCCATCCTTGAATCCACGACCTAAGAATGTTGCGCACACTCCTGATTTTTGGCAATAAACGATCAAATTGAATCAAAGGTTTGAGATTATTTTGAATCATTTTAAAGAATGTTTGTATATTCCTCCTCCACCATTGCTGTGTTCGATCCTTTTTTAGTTTCTTGAAAGTTTGACCCAAGGCAGGATATTCTTTAATCCTCACTCAAGTTCATGACCCGAGTCAGATTGGCAAGAGATGAGTCACTTCTGAGAACTTTTAGTAAACCCCATCTCATATTTCTCGAATCGGACTCTTCTTCTCCTTCGAAAGCATCTAAGCCATCTTGAAGATATTGATATCTTGCGTTCTGGCCGGGAGAGAGATCCACATTCCACTAAGACAAGCTTGAGCCGATCGTAGCCTCCTTGCCTTAGATGTACTTTTTTTGAATGCTTGATACTTAGTGGACACGAGACTTAAACTTATATCCTAAACGAAAGCATAGTTCGTACTTTGACGATAACATGAACTCCTTCTTTTATGAACTCCTTTCATGCACGTAGACACAAGCTTTCTACCAACACGAACGTGTGTGTGCAGAGTCGTGTGTCTTTATTATTGAAACCAACTTAACGCATGCGTGAAAGGGGGACTTGATCACTTTACCGATAGCATATCAAACTAAAGAACTTTGAATCCTAAGACGAAAGCATCTCCCATAAGTCCTCAGCATGTGCCTTCGATTTATTGTCTCGCCTTTTTCTTAATATAATTAATCATCGCTCTTGCTATACTTCTTCTTTTACATTTTGAAAATCATAAAAATATTTAGTTTCTTTTTTAGTCATATCGCTATCCCTTTTTTCTTGTTTTCGGTGTTCACTTTTCTTACCGAGTTTGGTCCGAAGGATTTCTTTTTAAAGATTTTGCAAACACCGCTTCCCTGTGGATCGAACCTCACTCACTACAATGATGCACCGTACCCTTGCGGATCGCATTTTGATAGTGTAGAGAGATTATAAACTTTAAAACTTCATTCGTTATATACTTCTGTATCCAAGGGTAATACACTTATAAGTCTTGGAGGCTTTTGTCTCCCCTTTCGTGCGATATTCTCTATACACACTTTATGCGAGTCATATATAGTATTGTATATGTATGCAAAGTAGCGTCGCAATGTCTATTGCATATGTATATGTATGTGTGTATATGTATATGTATGTGTGTATATGTATATGTATGCGTGTATATGTATATGTATATGTACATACGCATATATGTATGTATGTATATGTATTATTAATATAGGTAGCATATATATGTTTGTATTGAGTACAAGGTTTTTAGACTCGAGAGTTTATGTTGGCTCATTTTACGTCCCGTAAACTCGAGACGTAAATTCGTAAAGTTTATGTACATGACTTTATGTATATATTTAACATTATATATTATAAAATATTTGTGAAAAATAATTTTTATATGTTAGTTTCAAATATAATGAGTTCGTTGGTCACATTTCAACTCACTCATATTGAATTGCATAACCATTCATTATTTTTAACAATTCATTATATTCTACAATGTAGAAGTACAATATATAAGTCGATGCAATACATGTTGAAACGTAAAGAGTTCGAAGTTATATATAAAATTACCAAGGTATAGTCATACAAATTAAAATATAAAGTATTTTTAGTTGTTAAATCATGAATGTTTAATGTTATTTTCATTTCAATTTTGATCTCAGATCTTGGTTAAATGGCTAACTTCTGCATCTGGTGATTCTACCTATAAACTCTACCGAGTTTATCCAAGTTTATCCGAGTTTACCCGAGTCCACCAAAGTCTATCCGAGTTTACCACCAAGTCCGATTCCACTCCGAGTTGACTCGATTTCATGGTTAAACTCGTGAACTCGTAAGAATTTAAGTGCCAAACTTGAGAGTTTGTTAACCAAGATTGAGTATAAATAACATATATAGTTATACAAATTAACATTACTTAAATATGAATAATAATTAACATTACTTATATAAATACTTGTATATTCTTAAAATTCTAATGTTGGCGTCGCATTAGCTTCACATTAACGTCGCAAAGTATTCAACGTCACATTGGCGATGACTTGTCTTGACGCCAGCACAGAACGTAGCGTCGACTTAGCGACACAAGATTTTTGACGCTAATTAGAGCCACACATGGTCGACGCTAATACAATGCAAGTTGCGGACGCCAAAATCGTCTCCAGAACTTGTGTCGATTTAGCGCCGCACTACTGTTGACGTTAACTTGCGCCGCGTCTTGTTGACGCTAATACAACGCTATAATTTATAACGCAATTTCCAATTTTGGCACGTCATAATAGCGTCGTGATGGCGTTGAGTTTAGCATCAACTTGTTGTAATGCAAATGCAACACTGAGTCATCATTATTGGGAGGCAATTAGTGTCTCATCTTGTCGACCCAACATTATCGCTATTTAGACGCTAGTAATGACGAATTAGCATCGCATGATTTTGCGTCACTAAACGATAAATTTCTCGCAGTGTGATATTGATGGCGATGATCAGACAATGGTTCTTCTAACGAGTGACATGCACATGAATATATAGTATATTATTATATAGATATAGAGTCCATGAACTGACCTGTTATTGGATATTATATAAATAACTTCCGCATATTATAAAGTTTATTGTAATTGAGTCTTTCACTTATGTAAGTGTTGATTGATGATAGTTAAGTCATAGAATTAAGTGACGTCATCGAAAGATAGGTGAAAAAAAAAATTTGGGACGTTACGTATAAGTAGTTTATTTTCGTCATAAATGATTAAAAAATTAAATACATCCATCGTCTTGACTCGAATGAATTGAGGAGCTAGTGCATATTTTTCGTTGAGTAAAACTATATGTTCTAGAAGAACATGTTCTAGAAGAAAAGGAAGCATTAATCATCAGAGAATGCATGATGAAACTTCGATGATCATATTCATGATAATACGATTAAAATAAACTTAACACTTTGATTAAAATATTAATTTTACTATCGATAAATAGTACAAAAAATAAAGGTAATAAGAGTTTAAGATTAAAATAAATTGCATACTTTCTGTACCTATAAAACAAGTTATTTTTTTCCGCTCGTGTTCTTATACAATTTTATTATTTTGTTATGTAATTAATGTTATAATAATTGTTTCTTTGATATACAATGGATAATAAAATAACTTAATAATCACGTTTTATTATTATTTTTATGTAAAGCCGAGCAAATTTAAATTCAGAATCGGGATGAAGTTATACCGGAATTATCCGATTTGCATCGAATTTTTAAAATCCTAAATATTTAGAGTTTAATGTTTAATATTTATGATATACTATTTATTCACTTGTGAAATGAACTCAACCTAATTTCCTACTTAATCTCGTGTGAAACATAAATAACTGAAAGAAAATTTGATCGATAACTTGATGCAAATATTAAAAAAACTTAAAGTACAATTTTTTTAACGTGCTGCACAGGGACGTAAGCAAATAATTTTGGAGGAGGCCTTGGCCCCTCAAAATTTTTTAATCCTATACATATTTATATAAGGCAGTATAACAAAAAAATTAAAGTATAGTATATATATATATATGTATATTGCCCCCTAACTTTTCATGCTAACTCCGTGCTGCATCTATAATAAATTTATTATTATTATTATTATTATTATTATTATTATTATTATTATTATTATTATTATTATTATTATTATTATTATTATTATTATTCCGAACCTTATAACTCGAAAGTAGATAAGATTTCATGCCCCACGGAAAAAAATAGGTGGACCTACACATTACTTGATGATGAAGTAGTACTTAGTAAGTGGGTTAATCATAATCATAGCAAGTGCCGACATCGTTCGATATGTCAACGTAAACTAATCGACGGAAAATGGCATGGAACAACACTTTGAAAAACGCGGGGATCTTGGAAAATGCTATTTTTAAATAATAATAATAATATATATATATATGTACCATTCATTTAATTCGTTAAATGCATTAAAAGTTAAATTTCGAGTCATTATCGTTAATTCTTTTGGTTAATTATGTTCTTTGTCTTGTATCAAAAATTGCAAAAATTTTTATACCAATTTTGACGCAAAAATATAAAAAAGACTTTGTAAAATTAATTAAAAGTTTAGGTCTAAGTAATATGTGGTAATCTCGCCATACTAGACATTCATTTCAGAGGTGTAAAATTTCTATCATATTATTTTCGGATGAAAAAACAGAAATTGTGAAAATGAGGATCTAAAAAGTTAAAAACCACAATCTTATTTTAAATTTAATAGCCTTTTTTTTTTTTGTTTTGCAACTTTTTGCTATATACAAAACAAGTTAAAATTTGATAATGTGAAAAGACGATCAAGGCACTTTGAAGCTCTATAAAAGGGCTCAGCAAGCAAGGCGCAGACAGAACACTTCCAACTCCTCTGTTTCAGTTCCGACACCGCACTCTACTCTGTTCTACCTCTTGACAGAGAAGAAGATGGCGAGACGAGCGAAAGGGAACCCCTACCCCAAGAGGGGCCAGATCAAGGCGCGGGTGTACAGAGACTTCGGCAACTCCCTCTCTCCCGTGGCCTCTACCGTACTTGGCATGCTCACTCTTCCATGGCCTCCGAGCGACAGGGAACCCCTACCAGAAGAGGGGCCAGATCAAGGCGCGGGTGTACAGAGACGTCGGAAACTCCATCTCTTCCATTGCCTCTACCAACGTTGGCATGGTCCGTCTCTTCCATGGCTACCGTGGCGGAAGCTGAGGTCCCGCCTCCCACGCAGCTCTGTTTTGTGAAGGCCATTTCTCGACCTGATCTCCTCTGCAGTCTTCTTGAGGAATGTGTAGAAAGGTGATCATCTGCAACAACGCCATGGCGTATCCCCGGTTCGTGCCATGGATTTGGAGCTCTTGCTTTCATGTGTCTGAATCTAGTATCTGGTTCTGTATAGTCTCTTTCTCCCATTTAGTCTGTCTTTCCATCCACTAAGATATGTATCGGCTCTTCTTCTCTATCAATGAGAAATGGCATGTCTGATGGAAACTTTTTGCTTGTTCCGCCGCATTAGTGATCCTCACCGGTCGCGGGAGGGCGGTCCGGGGCTACCGCCCCTCGCCGGAGACGGTGGCGGGGCCGACAATCAGAAGAAGGGGGAGATCCGCGGTATCGATCTTCACCCGCGATAGTCCGACGATCCCCCCACCCCTCTAAGCGACCAGCGACCGCCCCGACCGCCCCCTTCCCCCGCGACCGGCGATGGACCGCGCCCTCCAAGTCCTCCTCCGACCGACTCGTCCCAACCCCCGTCGCCCTCCCCGACCTCCTCCCTGCAGGCCGACTCGCCCCAGCCCCCTCCCCCCTCCAACGACCAGCGACCGCCTAGACAGGCCCCCTCCCCGTGACCGGCGATGGACCCCACCCCCCCTCCTCGGCGACTTATTCGCCCCAGCCCCCTCTCACCTCCAACGACTGGCGACCGCCTAGACAGGCCCCCTTCCCGCGACCAGCGATGGACCGCGCCCCCCGCGTCGCCCTCCCTGACTTCCTTCCTGGTGACCGACTCGCCTCAGCCTCCTCCCCCTTCCAGCAAACGGCAACCGCCCCGAGAAGCCCCCTCCCTGCGACCGGTGATGGACCGCCCCTTCCCTCCCCGTCGCCCTCCCAGACCTCCTCCCCGGTGACCGACTCGCCCCTGTCCCCTCGCCCCTCCAGCGACCGGTGTCTTAGGCTCGCCAGCGTTGTCCAGCCCCCCACCTCCCTTCCCCTCACGATGGCAGTTGAAACCGACCGCGGAGCTCGACCCAGGGCAACTCTCAGCGTTCGTCAGCAGGCGTGAGCCCGTAAATTGAGACCCGCTGGAGCTGAGGTCGGGGCAACCGAGCACACCGTCAGCTCCCATTGAGGCGAACCCGAGCAGAGACCCGCCTCCGACTCCGCTTCTGGCGCCGGAGACGCCACTTACACCGTTGGAATCAAAGACCGGCAAGGCTGGGAGGAACCCAGTAGCTTTGCAGGCCAAGTCGAACCCCGGGGGTGTGAAAAGAGGGTTCTAGAGAGGGCGGATTTCGAAGAAAAGAATGGCGGGTTCTGTTCGAAGGCGTCGAACTGCGGTGGAGGCGGCAGCAGGAGCGATTCGTGAGGAGGCGAGTGCGACGTTGAAAAGGCGACGTATGCGTTCGGAAGGTCCCGAACGGGTGGTGGTGGCCGCCGCCCGGGGACGGATCGGAGGACGCGGAGGCGCCAAGATACCCTCCTCGTTTCCGGCTAGGGGCGGCAGGGACCCCTCCTGGTCTCCAACGAAGGGCGGGATTACGGTCCCTTTTTTATATATTATTATTATTATTTACTGCGCTACTCGACAACTCAATGGGATTGCAAAATTGCAAAAAAAAATAATTTAAGTAGGATCTAACCAAGCTTACTAGTAGTTTCAGAAATCGATCTGTACTATCTTTACTCTAATTTTGAATTATTGATGTGTTAATAAAAAAGGTTGAACTAGTTAATCCCTTAACTAAAGGCAAGCAAAAAAATGTTCTTAACTGCACTCCCATTTCACTCTGATTTTTGTTTTAGTTGATCTTCTAGCATCTTTTCATCTCTATCTTTTTTTAATTAATCAGTGTTCTAATTACTTTTTCTTCTCTACTCTCTCTTCCTTATTAGTGCTCTTTATTTTTTATGATAACAATATAATATGAGACACACATATAAATTTAATTATTATAAAAAGCTACAATTGCATCAAATACAGAAAGAATTAGAAAAAATTATATGAAATAAAATGAAAATAAAGATAGTGAAAAACGAGAACAAAGTACTATAGACAAAATATAATTTTAATCTATGGGATGATTAAACTTTGGATGAGACTGTAACCCCCAAAAATGCTTTGATTAACAGCTGAATTCTGATACAATAATGTGCTGGATATAAAAAAATCACCATTGTTTTTTTATAATAGATTCATAAATAAAGGAGTGAAATTGTAATATAAAAAAAATCACTGTCATTAGTTCTTGATTCAAAAACTTTGCTCACGCATAAAGTTGGAAATAAGTCGAGCCATTGGTAAGTTCAACTTTTTTTGACGTAAGTTGCCTTGACCTATTATTAAAATAGCGAGGTTAAAAAATAAAAAAATATATGTTCTTAAAGGGGCCTTAATAATTGGTCCAGCTTTATAACTTATCAGGTTAAAATTTATTAATATGTTATATTATATATAATTTTAATATAATAAAAATATTTTTTGACAAAGAAAAGATTGATTTAAATTAGTCTATGGTAGACGACTTTTGAATAAAATAATTTTTATTTTTTAAATCTTTAATTTTGAATTCTATACGACTATTTTTATTATAGGTTTAAAAAAAATAAATTAGTGATGCCTCGTTTATTTAGTTCATATTTATTACTTTTTAATAAATAATATTTATTATATTTAATTTAGTATATCATAAAAAACATATTTAATTTCACATACTAATAAGTTAGGTTAACTATTAAAAATTAATTAAATAAGTCAAACTAAACTTATATTCTTGACTTGTTATAGATTATAAGTCAGATTTAAATAATTTTATTTTATAACATAATTATCCTATTTAGGTGTAAGTGTAACTGAACTTAGCTCGTAAAATATTTGAGGATTTACCTTATACGTTACGTCTCATGTGCAACTCCTAAAAAAATTGGATCCCATTATCATGGAAAGGAGGAGATAAAACTATTAACACTATTATAATTTATTATTATTATTATTATTTTTTGACATTAGGAATGAAAACAACCCCTTACGGATGAGGAAACGACGGTTTTGATGAAGAGATTGTTGGCGCCCATGGTATTGTGACACGAACCATCTTTCCCCTCTACCATTACTTATTAATTACTAGTTTTCTATTTTCTTTTTCCTTTTTTTTTGTTATTTAGGCATTTTTTTCCGCTATTTAGAGTGGGTATCTAAAATCTGAAGGGACTTGAATCTTGTTAAATTCAATTTTGGAAACTGAAATGATTAAATGTAATTTATCTAATTAAACATTTTTTATTCCCCACATGTTTAGCTTGTAATATTTGAAAGAAATCATGAAACTTTACTACTTTTTTTGTATATTATTGTTTTTACGTACTTCGAACTCTAATATTTCTTTCTTGGGATGTTCTAAAACTATATTTGGACATTCATTTAATTTGTAGGACGCACAAATTTTGGTCGGGTTGAATTTATTTTTATCTGGGCATGGAAGAATCAGTTCTTTCTCCAAATATGTTTAAAGTAGCTCATTGAAATTTTAAAATGAAAATAATGTTTTAATTTCTTAAAAATTAAATTGTAACTTTATATTAATTGTAACCTTTTTTATCTAAAATTGAATTATAAAATTGCAAATGATACATAGAGAAATATGGTCAGAACAAAGTTTTAATTTCCAAAGTTACCGGACCTTTACATCCAAAGCTTTTAACCTAATTTTTTTAGTAATTGTAAATGATCTTTTATCTTTAGTTCTTTATTATGAAAATTAAAAAAATGAAAACAACGTAAGCACAAGTAATAATTATTAAATAATATTGCCCCCTTAATTCATTTCTTAAATTTTCTTTAATACCTTGGTTGCATTAAGAAAGTAAGGGTGAACATGATATTTCATAATTATTAAATATATAATTTATATTTTTTTATTATCCTTATAAATAAATTTTGTTGATCTTAATTAATTTTATAGTTATTTCTTTGTTATACACGGAATAAAAAATTACTAAATAATCATGTTTTTTTAAAAAAAAATTATGTAAGGTTGAGCAAATTTGAATTCAGAATCGGGATAAATTTACCCAGGTCTTAATTCGATTTGCGTCGAATTTTTAAAATCCAAAACCTTTAGAGCTTAGAGTTTAGTATTTAAGATGTATTATTTCATTCAAATGGGAAATGAACTCAACCTAATTGTCTATTTAATCTCGTGTGAAACATAAATAATCCAATGAACATTTGACAGATAACTCGATACAAATATTGTCATTTTTTTAAAGTAACAACTTTGTTTTAACGTGCTGCGTCTATAAAACATATTACTTCTTGATGAAGTAGTATTAGTAGTGGGCTAATTAGCGAATGCTGACATCATCAGATGTGACGTAAGCTAATCGACGTCATTCGGGAAAAAAAGGCAGTGAATCATATCCACGTCGGAAACGTGGGGATCTTGAAAGGCTATTTTTTAAAATTAAAATTAAATGAATTAAAATTAAGTTCGGGGTCATTATTGTTAAACTTTATTTAGTTAATTATTTTTTATTGTATAAAATTAAGTTTAGTAAACATAGAAATATACTAATTTTGATACGAAATAAAATGGCTTCATGAAATTAATAATTATGAAAATTTGGGTCTTGAATATTCTTGCTGGTAGTCTCCTAATATGAGATGTACACAAATTATTCTTGTTGGTAGTCTGGATTTCTGTTTAATCATTATCAAATAAGATGATGGTAGATGCCACTAATTATTTGAGATAATAGTTAGCCTAAATTTCTAGCATATTATTTTCAAATGAAAAAAGAAATTGTGATAATGAGAAGTCAGGAAAAAATAAATAAATAACGCCTTTTGGCTAAAACAACTTTTTTTTCTAAAAAAAAAAAAAGTTAGAATGTGAAAAGACGATCAAGGCCCTTGTGAAGCGCTATAAAAGAAGCGTCGGACCATCAAGTAAAAAGTCGAACACTCTGTTCTCCTTTTGAGTGAGAAGAGGATGCCCAAGGAAGAAGAAGAAGAGCGAGGCAAACAGGGGAGCGGAGCGAAAGGGCACCCCGTCCAGAAGAGGGGCCAGATCAAGGAGCGGGTGTACAGAGACCTCGGCAACTCCGTCTTTTCCGTGGCCTCTACCGTTGTTGGATTCTGCGGCGGCCGAGACAGGGACGTCGAGAGTGCCGCAGCCGCTGCGGTCCATGGCCGAAGCTGAGGTCCCAACGCTCTCACGGCTCTGTCTTGTGAACCGCCATTTCTCTCTCTTCCTGGTCTCTTCTTCTGCGGTCTTCTTGTAATCCGCAGCCGTGCATGCTTGCAGATGGCGTGAGTAGATAGATGATCATCTCAGGCAGGAGCAGCAACGCCATCTTCTTGTATCCCCTGTTCGTGCCATGGATTTGGGGCTCTTGCTTTCATGTGTCTGAGTCTTGTATCTGGTTCTGTATAGTCTCTGTTTCTCCCATTTAGTCTGTCTTTCCATCCAGTAAGATATGTATTGGCTCTTCTTTTCTATCAATGAGAAATGGCATCTCTGATGGAAACTTTTGCTTGTTCTGCCGCATTAAGTTAGTGATCCTCGCCGATTAACAACAAAGTAAAATGGCATCTGTTGGATTTTATTCATAGTTTTCGAATTCCTATGGGAATTCACTTTTCAGAAAGTGAGTTCCCTAACCAATTTTTTTTCCAATGGATAATATCTATAGCGATGTTTGGAAAAACAAAAATTAACAACCTAATCAATCACTAGAGCTATCTTCGTGTCCGTTTGCTCGGCAATCTCTCTCCTCTGTTTGCTCGGCAATCTCTCTTCCCTCTCACCTGTCTCTCCCCTTTCTCTTTCTCGACAATCTCTCTTCTCTCTAGGGACAGAAGAGGTAAATGAGAGGTGAAAACCCAAGTTTCAGACATATGTATTGATGTTGCTTATCCTTCGAGTTTGAGACGTATCTTTATTTTGTTCGTAAATGATTCAAAAGTCGAATATATTGATCGCCTTGAATTGAATGAAATGAGGAGCATGTAGTGCATATTTTTAGTTGAGTAGAATTATTTTTAGGTCAGAAATTGTGTTAACAATTCAACTCGCGTGACATTACAAATTATATGCATAGTTTGGTTAGAGTTTGGTCCTTCGTATAAGGTCATTCCATGTCACGTGTGTGATAATGATAAATGAATTTTGTTTCAAATTTAAACTCGAGATTTTGTTTAGGTAAGGAAAAATTATTTATCACTCCACCCCAATTTTTATTGGTGTTAAATAGAACTATTTGATGGCTAAAAAAAAGGTAAATCAATTAAAAATAAAAAAGTAGAAGAATTCCCTTCCTTTCCTTCAAAATTGAACTAGTTAATATGTTAACTACAAGGCATATATATATATATAATTTTAATAATCAAATGACCGTCTAATATAATATAATATAATAAATGCACTTGAATTTGAAATTGAAGTATTCCTTTTCTGAAATTTGGAAATACGGCTATTCTTTTTGCTCGAGATGAATCCACTAATCATTTTTAAATTGTATCATTTAAATTTCAAAAATTAATAAAATAAATTTTTTTAACTTAGAAGTCATATTAAAGTACTTCATTTTTTCATGGTTTAAAATAGGTATAAAGTATAATTTTTATATTAAATAAGATAGAAAAAATGATCTGACGAATTGATATGATTTATAAACAACTCTATTTGAATGAGAAGGGCAAAATGCCCTCTTGGCGTGAGCATGCATGCATATGTGATATATGCTGAGCGCTTTTATTATAAGAGAATTAAGTTGGATATGTGCTTCATTTTTTGGAGGTTTAATCTCTATTCTATATTCCAACAAAATCACATCGATTTATTATTTAAAAAAAATTATGAAGATGATATTTGAACAAAAAAGTGTTTCGAGGAAGCAAAACAATGAATCACTCGCTTGTTTGAACATATGTACTTCAACCGTGGGCTGAACCAGGGGCCTTTATTTTTATTTAAATTATGTATAGAAAAAAGAAAATTTAGATACGACGGCAAATTAAATACCTCCCTTATGCACGTTCCATTTTATTTATCACGTTAATACACTGCATTTTTTTTTTGCATTTAAGCTCTTTATCCGCATTTTCTCCGTTATTTTTTCTTCAAAAATATTTTTTATTTATTAAAATAATGTTTTAGATTATACAATTATTTGTATACAAGAATACAGAGCCAAGGAGCGTGCCGCCTACCTTCTCTCCACTTACCTCCTCTCTTCATTACATGAATACAGAGCAGCGTGCTTGGGCCATTAAATCCCTTTTTGTATTATATGTGGAAAATGCAGATGATGATGAGAAGACAACAAACACCCAACTCGCTTATTATTATTATTATTATTATTATTATTATTATTATTATTATTATTATTATTATTATTATTATTATTATTATTATTATTATTATTATTATTATTATTATTATTATTATTATTATTATTATTATTATTATTATTATTATTATTATTATTATTATTATTATTATTATTTATTTCTGGTCTTTTGCAGAAACAGACTAATAATCATAATCTTCTAGACGTTGGTAGTGTCCCTAATTTTCTGGATTTCCTTGCCGAAGGCCAATGCATGACCTTGAAGTCCAGTAAACGCACCACTTGTGGCGGCCCGCGGCTGCAACCTTTTTTTCTTCTTCTTTTTTATGTGATTCTCTGGGCCACCCTTTTTGTATTGTGTGTGTAATTCAGAGGATGATGAAAGCAAATAGCCAACTCGTCAATTTTTTTTGTTTAAAATTTCTGATCTTTTGGAGAAAACAAAATAAAGATATATGTTGTTGTCAAATTTGTCATAGTTGTTGACCAGTGATATCCCATTTAATGTATTTTTATTATCTCCTTGTTGATGAAAAAAAAAAGATTTAATGGGGGACCTACTTCCACTTTAGATCCAACGGCAGGAATCGCGCGTGATTTTTCAGTCGTTGGTCTAGATTCGATGGTGCAGATTTATTTTTTCCTCACTGCCTTCTCTCTCCTCACGCGTCGTCTGACTCGCCGTCCGCTCTTTTGCCGCACGCTGCCGATGCTAGAGAAGTCGTTGACGCTGCTGAGTGCGCTCCAATCTCGCTTGAGAAGCCCCTTCGCAGGTCGCCGCCGATGCTACCGGGCGCACTCCGATCTTGCTCGAGAAGCGCCTTCGCAAGTCACCACCGAGCGTGCTCCGATCTCTCTCAAGAAGCCCCTTCGCAGGTTGCCACCGACGCTCGTGCCGCACGCCGCAGGGTGCATTCCGATCTCGTTCGAGAAGCCTTCGCCATCGTGGGTGCTTCGATCTCACTTCTGCACACCGTCGCTCCTCGCCAATGCTTCGTCCGCACACCATCAGTTCCGCTTCGACCTCATGACCCCTCACCAGTGCCACCTCACGACCACTCGCCGTCGCCACCCTAAAAATCCTTGTGGTCGTTGTCTGAGAACTGTAGCCATCGAAAAGTGTGAGAAAAGTGAGAAAAAGATCAAATCTCAGTCGTCGGATCGATAATCAAAGCTCTCCATATGCGCGCGAATCGTAGTCTTTGATTCACGAATTCGATGGCTGATATAATGGGAGTAGGGGAATGCCCCGATTAGACACAAAATTTAATGTCTTGCACTATCAGCAGCAGCCAAATTTGAGGACAGATCAATAGTGGTAGCTAATTATAAGTACTAAATCAGAATGAGATTTTCTTCTAGTGAAATTGTAACACCCCTAAAATCCGTCCTCCTGCCACGCTAGTGGTAAGACTGATCAAGGGAGCGCTACTCGCTACCTATCACTACTTTGACTTTGACTTGGACTTTGACTGGTCAACAAGTGACCCACGTGACAAAGGAAATGATAGAGAATGATAACAATATAAAAATGCGGAAGAAATATTGTTGTGAATCAATAAATGTCACATGACATGAGATAATTCGAAAGAAATACGGAAACAAGGATAGTTCAATGGTTCTGAGAATATCAACATAAACAAGGCTAAAAAGGAAAATTCAAATATTTCATATTTACAACATCCGATAATTCAAATGCAGAATAAAATGACGGAAAGCTATAGTGATGTTGTAAGTCATGTGTCGCCACTCTGGAGCTCTGCATCATCCACCTCCTCCCTAAGCAGGGTTCTCACCTGCAAAATCCCAAAACAGGAGCATGGAATGCCCGTGAGCTAACGCTCGATACTCATAGAGTCATAGACGATGAAATGATAATCAACGATCAAATACTTTGTTCATTACTTTAACAATGTTTTATACAATGCTATACTCTATGATTCATTACTATGCTCTGATATTCATTGCTTTGTTCTATTGTCATTTACCATGCTCTGTTGTTCGTTATCATGCTCTGTTATACTCTGTGTGGGACTACGCATTTTACATTACTATGAGATCCTTGATGTTCGTTATCCTATGTGAGCTCGACTTTAATTAATTGGGAAGCTAGATGTGTCTCTGCCTTGAATATTGTCAGGATGCCCATAACAGGGAAGGTGTACTCTCAGGCACAACCTTTTCGGAATGCAGGTGGGAGAAGGTCTGCATTCCAAGAACAGTGGTCGTTACGAACCCGTAGGTTCACTGTCTCCTCAACTAAGCTACCTGTCCCTCTGGCATAACAATGAAATTCACATATGCCCCCTTGGGGGAAGAGTGCGTTCCTTGCGTCACTCTTATTCGGAGCACAGGTGGGAGAGGGCCCGTGGTCTAGGAATAGTGGTATTTAACACCAGTAGGTACACTGTCTCCTCAGTGCAGCTACCTGCCCCTCCAATGTACAATGCCTTGACCTTGACCTTGACCTTGAATAACACATAACTATCCCATTCATTGATCTTTGCTTTGCTTATTTTCTTTACCATGGTGGGATTTGTAATCATGATTCAGAGAAGGGGTAAAGTCTGATCCCCTTCCTGCGGACGAAAAGTCCGTTACTTGTTTCACTACATTGGACATGGCCTATAATGGCCAGCCAGAGATTTAGGATTCATCACAATGACTCTGGCCCTTCAAGGGCAATTTAGTCATTTCACATGTACTTTGGCCGCTCAAGGGCATTTTGGTAATTTAACACATGCTCCGACCCTTCAAGGGCATTTTGGTCATTTAACACATGCTCTGGCCCCTCAAGGGCATTTTGGTCATTTAACACATGCTCTGGCCCTTAAGGGCATTTAGGTCATTTAACTTTGAAGTTCATAACTTTTCCCTCTTGGACTGGTCGATCGTCCTAGTGGACCGGGACCGATAAGGCCGAGTCGGTCGACCGCCCGAAGGATCGGTCGACCGATACAACTCTCGACCGAATCGATTCTAATGAGGATCCGGTCGACCGTTCGACGTGAATCGGTCGGCCGGTCATTGTCGTAGGATCGGTCGACCCCTTGTGGAATCGGTCGATTGATTCCATGCGAACGGGCTCGGCGACTTCCGCCGGATCGGTCGACCGACGCTTTGGGTCGACCGGCCCTGAGTTGTGGATTCGGATGTCGAAGATCGGTCGACCGATATGAGAAATTGGTCGACCAATTTCCTGCGCGAACAGAGCCGTCGATCGGATTTTCCATTTCCGGTCGACCTTCGATCGTTCGATCATAATACTATGAATACGAAAAACATTCCTACGTATCTCTAGGTCATAATGGAATCGAAATTAACAATGTTTGATCTACGTTTCTTCATCTAGGGGATTGTACACATACGGTACCTTTTCCAATCGAATTCCGATCGCCGTTCGCTGATTTCTCTGCCGCCGGTCGTCCTGGTCCGGCGAGGAAGGAGTTGTAGTCCTACGTGCGTGTCGAGAGGTCGCTGTGAGGAGGTTCGTTCATCGGATTATCCTTGTGCTCGTGCATGCGATCGTTGGTTTGCCGGTCGCTCGTCCGCTCGTCGGGGTTCGTCAGAAACGAAGCAGGGGAGAAGGAGGTGGTCGTGAGGGGAGTCCAAAGAAGTGCAGAGGGCTCCCTCTCACTTCTCTTTATAGTCTTGCCCACTCTTGTGAGAAGGAGGGGAGTGAGGGGAGAGTGGGGGAGAGTTTGGGGGAGAGAAGTGGGGGAGGAGAGTGGGTGATGCATGCAAAATATAACATATTTTAGATTATTATTTTAATTAAATTTTCTGTAATTTGTTCATGGCATGCATCATTTTTAGTCACTTTTAGTCATAATTCCGAATTTATCAATTTTAATTATTAATGTTTTGAATATTTTAATTAAAGAGGAATTTACGTAATTTTTATAATTATTTTGCAGGTAAAATGAATTGGCCGTAAAGAATTATATTTCGGCCGAGATGATCTCATGGTTGGATAAATTACATCTTACTTCGTTGGGGGTAAAAACGAATGCAACTTGAATTTTGGGCGTAACGAGATCAGATTTCATCATTTTGGGCGAGATTACAAAGAAGATGATCACTTTTTGGTCGAGATATGAAGGGGGTAAAAATAAAAAGATGTTATCTTTTTAGGCGTAATGGAAAGAAGAACTCATTGTTTTGGCCGAGATTAGGATAAAGGATTATTATTTTGGCCGAGATTTGGAGGGGGTAAAGATAAGAAATGACTTATCGTTTTGGGCGTAATAATGAAGGACTCTTCTTCATTTTGGCCGAGATTTGGAGGGCGTAATGGCAGAGAAATTTGGTTTTGGCCGAGATTCAAAGGGAGTAATGATAGGGACTCTTCTTTGTTTTGACCGAGATTTGGAGGGGGTAAAGATAAAAGAATTCGTTTTGGCCAAGATTCAAAGGGGGTAAAGATAAAAAGGTTTATCTCTTTGGGCGTAAAGATAAAAGAATTTTGTTTTGGCTGAGATTCAAAGGGGGTAAAGATAAAAGGATTTATCTTTTGGGTGTAATAGTTAGAAGAATTATCGTTTTTGGCCGAGATTTATCCCGTGAATTTAAATTCGGCCGTACATCGTGATCAAATTGAAGGCCGTTCGCACCCTATAAATACGTGAGGAAGCCATCGTCCCAAGGTGTGCTCTGAATTCAGGTTTTTTCCATGGCGAGTCGTGAGCTCTGCAGGCTACGACCAAGAGGAGAGAGGTGCGACGGTTGGAGGTTGATCGTGACCCTGATCAAGTCCGAGAAGCTGCCCGACTATCTGCCAGATTCGAAATCTCTATTTTGGGTGTAATTCTTTCAATTTTTATGATTTGTATTTTATTATCTCTCCGGAATTTCTAGGATGAACTCCATGTTTTTAGGATTATTATTTTAGGAGATTATTAATTAAAGGGAAATGTTTGGACCCTATTTTATTTACTTTAATCTTTTTTGATCAATTATTAATTGTGCTTAATACTTTTTATGTTAGTTAATTAAATTCCTGAATTAGGCTATACCAGTTTGTGGAGTGTTTAATTTCAGAATTCATTAAACTAATTATAATTTATTTTTATTTGGAATTAATAATTGACATAAATTTGATAACTAGTGTATACCAGTCTGTGGAGTGATTAATAGTCTAGAGAATTCAATTTAATGCATCTTAATTTTAATATGATTTTGGGGGTACCAGTCGTGGAGACTTCAATTCTTATTAAATTAAGATAGTTCTATATGATTAGATTGAGGGATGTCAATCGTGGAGACAACAAGTTAATCATGTTAGGTTACTTTAGGGAGACTCTAATCTATCTTTAAAGATTAAATTTATCTTTTATGGTTCAAATATTTATCCTGATCTATTTTCATCCTAAGGCCTAACTTCAACACCACTATCTTATCTTTGTTTTATTTTCTTTATCTTTTAAAACTCATTTTCAAAATCCATGTTTTTTCTCTCTTATTAATTTATAAATTTAGATATTGAATTAATAATGTTCCTCGTGGGTTCGACACTTTTACTCCTATTTACTATATTACCTGAGCGACTAGTGCACTTGCTAGTGATTTTATTTTGCTACATCATTTCAACGCATCAAGTTTTTTTGGCGCCGTTGCCGAGGAATATTTTATTAATTAATTTCTGATTTTTATGAATTATTAGAAGATGTAAATAAATTGTAAATAATTCTTTGTAAATATATACTATTTGTTTTAATTATTTTTTGTGAATAAACTAACATTTTTCTTTTGCAGATAAAGGTCACGACAATTTTTTTTAATTGTCGACTTTCAGCTTAAAATTCTGTCGCCGTCTTATGGTTTTACCACCGTGATTTATTTTGTCGGTTTGACTAATTTTACGGCCTCGCAATATCGATTCTGAGTTTCTAATTCTATATTTTTACGGCCGTAATGTTTACCCGAACGTTGTTTTACGCCATGAGTAATGCATATTGATTTAACCTGGTTTCGGCCAATATACATATGGTTTAAATTTTTTACGCCCTATTCGATTCAGTTTCGACTTTCATTCTCGGCCGTAAAGTTTTAATAGTTTGAACTTTTCATATTGATTTGACTTTGTTTTGGCCAAAGCGATTTAGTTTGTCTCGGTCGTAATGGATCATCCGACATGAATTTTACTCCTTCTCGGCCGTAACGATTCTTCTGTCAACATAAGAATAAGTTTAATTCTATTTTTTTGTTTCGACCGAAACCCTATTTTGCTTTACGACCAATCGTGTTGACTTCTTTTCAGCCATAATATATATTTCTGATTGATGTGACCTTATTTCAATTTAATTGACAATTTTTATCTTTACGGTCGAGATTCACTTTATGATCGAATTGATTTTTCTCTTATTTTCAATATTGATTAACGGCCGAGAATTGTTTTCTTCATTTTGATTACGGCCAAAATTTGACTTTATTAATGATGATTTGATTCTCTTTCGTATTGGATGGATTAAGCGCATGATTTCGTGTTATTATTCCTTCTACGGTTTGAATTTTCATCTCGACCGAGAATTGATCTCTTAATAATCTCGGCCGTAATTTTTATTTGTCGCTTGGATTCGTATTTCAATTTTTTGATACAAATTATGTTACGACCGAGACATGGATAGCTTTCTATTTTACCGGTCGATCTCTTCTGAACATTCATTTTTATGCCACCATACTGATTTGATTACCCCCTAGTTGGCGCATATTTTGACTTAATCTTCATTGATTAATGTCCGATTTATGCCCCGTACGAATGTATTCTTTGTCGGCCGTAATGATTCATTTGGCGACGTTTCGTTCAATTTTTATTTCGGCTGAAAACATGTTCTATTTTACGGCCAAAAGGCTGTCGACTTCGATTCTTTACGCCCAGAGTCAATTTAATCCTCTTTCGGCCATCATAATTCAGTTAATTTTTACGCCATCTTGCGATTTTGTTTCGGCCATAATCCAACAAGTTTTACGCTTTCACGTTGATTAATCACTTTCGACACTGTTTATGATTTTTACGGCCGAACGAGCCTCGGGTTATTCTATTTCTCAACTAATTTAATTTCGACCGAGATTGTTCATTAACTTCTCTGAAACTAATTTTGCTAATTATTGCTTTTGCAACCGTAATGTTGAGACATGGTTAAGTTTTATGGCCGAACGAGTGCATGATTTTTACAATTATGTATTTGATTCTTTCGGTCGAGTTATTTGACATATGAATTGGTTTGAAGAGCGTCGTAATTAGGTTTCAACTCGATAATTCCGAAAGACTTTTTATCAATTTAAATCTTATTTCTTGGTGACCTAGTATCTGCATTTCTTTCTTCTTGTATATTTTTTTATTTTTCCTTTTATCTTACTAAAAATTAGTTGTTGTAGGTACTAATTGAAAATTAAATCACAACCAATCCTGGAATCTTCTGATAAGCGCACTAGGAGTTCAAATCCACTGTTGGAATTTGATTCTGAAATTGAAAGAACCTATCGTCGATTACAAAAAAATATAAGAAAAATGGCGAAACAAGCACGCGATCATCAGAGACTGGAGCAACAAAATGAACTGGTTCCGCCACAAAATAATCGACGAGAAGATGAAGCAAAACTTTCTATGAGAGAATATGTCTCGGCCAGATATAATGACCGAGAATCATGCATTGTGCTGCCTGAAATCAATGCAAATAATTTTGAGATTAATCCGGCAATCGTGAGGATGATACAATCATCCCAATTTGGAGGAGGATTTCATGAAGACCCTCACGATCACCTTGATAAATTTCTTGCTACTCTGAGCACCTTTAGAAATAATAATGTTTCTACTGAAGTTATTCGTCTTTTATTATTTCCGCAATCTTTACGTGACAAAGCTTCCACTTGGTTTAAAACTTTGCCTACATGATCGATTCACTCATGGTTGGAGCTGGTAGAAAAATTTGTTGAAAAATATTGCCCACCACAAAAAGCAGGCAAATATAGAAGAGAGCTGAGGGCATTGGTTCAAGATGATGATGAAACATTATATGAGGCCTGGGAACGATATAAGGAGCTGTTGGCCAGAATTCCTGACAATAGAATTTCAAAGTGGCAAGTGATGGAAAATTTTTACCATGGATTGCGAGCTGCAGATCAAAATAAGCTCGATCAATCAGCAGGAGGGACGGTATTGAGATCTAAACGCCCTAGTGAGATACAGTATATTATTGAAGCTGTAACCCTCAAGTCAAGCCAAGAGAGGAGACCATCTCGCCGAACTCATGATGTGCATGCTACAGAAAGTAAAAATTCTTCTGAAGTAGTGACTCAGCTGGAGTCACTTAATTAAAAATTTGAGCAGATGATGTCATTAATGGTGTGCAACAACTGTGGAGGAGGACATGCGAGCAATTATTGTCCTCAAGGTAACATTTCTAATCCTGATCATATTGAAAATGCTAACTTTGTCTCCAATCCATTTTTCAGGAACAATGACTATGGTTGGAGGAACAATCAGAAGTTTCCTTATAGGTCAAATCAAGGGCAAGTTTTTAAGAAATTTCAGAATCAAGCTCATCCACAAAATTATATACTTTTGAGAAGGCAACAAGAAGCTCCTGTCCAACAATCGACTAATCCCATGGAAGAGATGATGGCAAGAGTTATTGACACTATGCAAACCATGCAGAAGACAATGGAAACAAGGGCAAACAATCAAGATGCTACAATCAGGAATTTAGAAATGCAAATAGGGCAAATGGCAAATATGATGGCAAGACGTGCACCAGGGGCTCTTTCAAGCAATACAGAGAAAAATCCTAAAGAAGAGACCAAAGCTATGACTTTTAGAAGTGGGAAACAATTGAGAAGTCTGATATCAGATTCCCGCCAAGAGTAATTGATCATAAAGAAGAAACTGAAGCATCAAAGACACAAGATCAGACTACTGAAGATATCAATCTGAAGAAAAAAGAAACTGACAATTCAAAAAATACCAACATAAAGGATCTGCCTATCCACAGAAATTTCTCAAAGAACAGTTAGATAAGCAATTTTCTCGCTTTCTTGATATTCTGAAGCAATTATCTATTAACATTCCTTTTCATGAAGCTTTATAGATGATGCCGAGCTATGCTAAATTCATGAAGGATATATTATTCTCAAAAAGAAAGTTTGAAAACACTGAGAGAGTAATGTTGACATCGGAGTGTAGTGCCATTTATGATCGAGATATACCTAGAAAAATGAAAGATCAAGGAACCTTTACCATACCTTGCACTATAGGAAAATTCTTTTGTGCACAAGCTTTATGTGATCTTGGTGCTAGTATAAGTTTAATGCCTTACTCTATATTTGTGCAGCTAGGTTATGGATAACTAGAAGAAACAAGCATGACTCTTCAATTTGCAGATTCTTCATGCAAGAGACCCCAAGGAATATTAAGAGATGTTTTGGTAAAAGTTGATAAATTTATTTTTCCTGCAGATTTTATTGTTCTGGATATGAAGGCAGATGAAAAAACCACTATCATCCTCGGGAGACCATTTCTAGCCACAGGAAATGCACTTATAGATGTTCAACAAGGGATGCTCACACTTCGCGTCAACAACGAAGACATCACTTTCAATATAAAAAATTCTCTCAAACAACCTTTTGATCACTCATCCTGTTATGCTATTGATTCTCTAGAAGATGACACGACTGATGCTTTTGATGATATTGTTGCAGATTTTGTTTCAGATCCATATGCTAAGGAAGCTTTGGAAATGATGGAGGATTCTAGAGAAATTGTGGGAGAGGATAATGCGTCAATAACAACAGAGACACTCGAGGAGGAAATTGAAAAATTAGATTGCCCTCCAAAATTCGAACTTAAAGAACTTCCATCTCATTTAAGATATGCTTTTCTTGAAAATAACACTTACCCAGTTATCATATCTGCTGACTTGACAGATGACATGGAGAATAAATTTTTGGAAGTATTAAGGCAACACAAGAAAGCAATCGCTTGATTTATTTCAGATATTAGGGGCATCTCTCCTACCATTTGCATGCACAAGATTTTGATGGAGGACAATGCCAAGCCAATTGCTCAATATCAAAGAAGGCTCAACCCAACTTTAAGGGAAGTTGTGAAAAAGGAGGTCATCAAACTCCTTGATGCAGGTATTATATATGCCATTTCTGATAGTTCATGGATAAGTCCTGTGCAGGTAGTCCCTAAGAAAGGAGGAATCACTGTGGTAAGTAATAAAAATAATGAATTGGTGCCTCAAAGAACAGTTACAGGTTGGAGAGTCTGTATAGACTATAGGAAGCTTAATGATGCTACCCGCAAAGATCATTTTTCGTTACCTTTTATTGACCAAATGTTGGAGCGTGTTGCAGGTCATAGCTATTATTGTTTTCTAGATGGCTATTCTGGATACAATCAAATAGCAGTAGCACCTGAGGATCAAGAAAAGACAACGTTCACATGTCCATGATGCGTTTGATTTGTAACAATAAAATTTGCTAGCAAGTGCACTAGTCGATCAAGTAATATAGTAATAGGAGTAAGAGTGTCGAACCCACGAGGAATATTATTAATTCAATATCTGGATTTATAAATTAATAAGAGAGGAAAAACATGGATTTTTGGAAAAAAAAGATTTTATGAAAATAAAATAAATAAAATAAGATAAAGATAAGATAGTGGTGTTGAAGTTAGGCCTTAGGATGAAAATAGATCAGGATAAATATTTGAACCATAAAAGATAAATTTAATCTTTAAAGATGGATTAGAGTCTCCCTAAAGTAATCTACCATGATTAACTTGTGGTCTCCACGACTGGCATCCCTCAATTTAATCATATAGAACTATCTTAATTTAATAAGAATTGAAGTCTCCACGACTGGTACCCCCAAAATCGTATTAAAATTAAGATGCATTAAATTGGATTCTCTAGACTATTAATCACTCCACAAACTGGTATAGATTAATAGACCACACAAACTTGATTCTCCACACACTAGTTATCAAATTTATGTCAATTATTAATTCTAAATAAAATTAATTATAATTAGTATAATAAATTCTGAAATTAAACACTCCACAAACTGGTATAGCCTAATTCAGAAATTTAATTAACTAATATAAAAGCATTAAACACAATTAATAATTGATCAGAAAAGATTAAAACAAATAAAGTAGGATCCAAACATTTTCCTTCAATTAATAATCTCCTAAAATAATAATCTTAAAAACATGGAGTTCATCCTAGAAATTCTGGAGAGATAATAATAAAATAACAATAATAATCGAAAGAATTACACCCAAAATAGAAGTAGAGCTCTCGAATTGGGCAGACAGTCGGGCAGCCTCTCGGACTTGATCAGGGTCGCGATCAACTTCCAGCCGTCGCACCTCTCTCCTCTTGGTCGTAGTCTGCAGAGCTCACGACTCGCCGTGGAAGAAACCTGAACTTCAGAGCACGAATTGAAACGATGGATTCTTCACGTATTTATAGGGTGCGGACGACTTCAATTTGATCTCGGCCGTAACATCGTACGGTTAACTTTAAATTTATAAGATAAACTCGGCCAAAGATAAATCCTTTTATCATTACGCCCAAAGATAAAATTATTTATCTTTTACTCCCTTAGAGTTTCGGCCGTAACGAAATTATTTTTCTTTACTCCTTTCCATTACTCCCAAAGGATAAAAATCCTTTTATCTTTACGCCTTCATATCTCTTGTTACGCCCAAAGATAAACTCATTTTTATCTTGTTACGCCCTCCAAATTTCGGCCGTAACATCTTATCTTCATGCCATTACGCCCAAAAGATACAAATATTTATCTTTACGCCTTCAACTCTTGGCCGTAAGGAAAGACTTTTCCTGTTACGCCCAAAAGATAAAAATATTTATCTTTACGCCTTCAAATGTTAGCCGTAACAAAGAATTAAATCTTGTTACTCCTTTTGAATCTCGGCCGTAATGACTTGGGTGTAAAGCAAATCTCGACCGTAAGGAAATTCTTTGAATTTCGGCCGAGAATTGAATTTTCCTGCAAATAATTATCAAAATATAATTAATCCATCCACAATTAAAATATTCAGCAATTTTAATAATAAAAATTGATAAATCCGGAATTATGATTAAAAGTGACTAAAAATGATACATGCTATGATCAAATTATAGAGAATTTAATTAAAATAATTAACTAAAATATGTTGTATTTTGCATGCATCAAACTCCCCCAAGCTTAAAGTCTTGCTTGTCCTCAAGCAAAAATTCAAAGCAAGGCTCAAGAAAGTTCCATCATAGCCGCCACATTGTCAACTGATTAATTTTCTCATACAATTCTTCTGCACACCTACTACTTAGTATCTTATCATTTTCCATGCACTTAGCTTCATAGAGGTTCTGAATGCTACACAAATTTAAACAATCTCAAATCCAGCCTTGTGAAAAAAAATAAATTGTCTATCAAATAATAGCATTAATATTGAACACATAAGTACTAATTGAGCTTAAAACTTTTTCTTTTTCTTTTCATTTTTCAGCTTTATTTTCAATCATTTAAAAAGTTCTAATCTTCAAGCAGGATTGCACAAGGAGGTCCATGTAGCGGGCTTTGGACTGATGACTCCCAAACCAGATGGCCTTAGGGCACCAGGTGATAAAGCACCCCTCGAGTTTACTTGCCCGAACAACCAAGGTTCTGAATGAAGAGTTCGAACTTAGCCATGATTCAGTACTCCTGTGCTTCTCCATATTTCACAAGATGGTCCATGTAGCAGGTTTTCGATCGACGGATCCCAGAGCAGTTGCCCTTAGGTCGCCAGGCATGAACCCCTACGGATCTAATTACCCGAACACACCTTGGTTCCGGATAACACTTTTGTACCTACACATAACTTTATTCAACTTTTTTTTTTTTAGCATAATTATTTGTTGGGGTTTAACTAACCCTTCTTTTCTTATTCACTTTCAATTTTTATAAGCTCAAAAAGTACTTGATATGGTCAATAAGAAGGCTACTATTATCAAGACTTAAAAGGAATAAAAAGGCATGAATATGATTTTGTCGTCTAGTCATTCATAATTCTACTTAGCATAGGCACATAGTCCATAAGTTTGATACTAAAATAGCAAGTGATAAGAAAGAAAAGTATTCAAATTTCATCAATTAACGACATGTCTTTGAACTTCTACTAAAAGATAATTAAAACAATAAGACAAGAGTTTGTTAGATGGTAGCAAAAATAAATGCATGCAATGGTATTTTTTAGAAAATTTTCAAATTTTTAAATTTTTTAGATTTTTATAAATAGATGCAAACATAAGCAAATAGAAAGATATATGCATGGAATGCAAACTCCCCCAAGCTTGAACTAGACACTGTCCTCAGTGTTAAGCCAGCAAGGGAAAGTGATACATACTCAATAAAAAGGAAAATTTAAAGAAACGAAAATAAAGAAAAGGGAAAAGACACAACCGGATTTATTGTCTGCGGGGTGGCGATGGTGGATAGTAGCTGAGATTTCCTTGGCGCATATGATACTCATGGATGCGTCTTGTCATGCGCGCATGTTGATTCTGAAGGGATTCGAAGCGACCCTGACGATCATCCATATTTCTAAATTCAGCTCGAATGTTGGTCAGCTCTTGTGCTTGTCGAAGTTGCTCTTCCTGAATAGCGTGCAACTGCCCTGACTGACGAAGTTGCTCTTCTTGAAAAGTGTGAAACTCCCCTGCTTGACGAAGTTGTTCATCATACATTGATTCCCATAAGTTTTGCATGGAAGCATAGTCAGGCTGAGGTGGCGGAGGTGGATAGTAAGCCTGCTCTGGAGCTGAAGTAAAAGTGGGCTCTGGTGCTATATAGCGATTCTGCACAGGTTCTTGTAAAGGGGCAGATACTTCCATCGAATCGCGTTCCTCATAAGGAGTAGAAGGTATGAACGAGGAATCAGAAGAGCTCTCTTGTGCTGGAGATGGAATCGGAGAAGGCACCGGCATATAAGGCGAATGGACGGATGTGGCATATTGGGAAGCTGCCGGTGATGCAGCCTGGAATCCTTGTTGCTGTTGAAGGTAAGGTTGGGCTGCCGCATAATCAGTAGAATCAAACCAGGAGAAAGGTTCATCCTGGTGTAGCTGTCCGACAGAGGTAGATGGTCCTGCAGGTGGAATTACTGGAGCGATGACCTGCCTAAAAAGAAGCCAATTATTTGGATTAATCGGCGTAAAAGCATCTCGATCTGAACAGGGCACCTCCTGATGGTGGCCTTTAAAAATAAAAACTTTGATCCCTGAGTTGTTGGTCTTCACGAGACCCATAGCCTGAATGGTCCTACGAGTGAGGTGAGTGTTTCCTGGCACAGCTTCGAGATCATCCAAGTCAAGTTGTAGGTGCTGAGCGATAGGTGTGAGAAGAGCACCCATATTAATGCTACCGCCACGATGAGTAGTGCGGCGCTGGAATCGATGAATTAGGAAGGCACCCACATTAACGGGAGTTCTGTGAAGCATGCTGTGGATGAGATATAACTCTCCTTCTGAGACTGCACCATCATTATCACTGCGTCCACTTATGGTGTTGCTTAGCATGCGATGGACGTAGCGCAGAACAGGATTCTGAATTGAGCTATCTTTAGCGGTGTTCCAAACCAATCGATCTTCTTCTGTTATCTGTTTCCAAAAAGTTTCAGCCTCAAAGTCAGCAGGTACAGAAAGAGATCCATGGTTGGGAAATCCATAGATATTATTAATCTCTCCTAGAGTGAGAGTAAATGGTCGTCCATAAAGTTGGAATGAAATGCGGGGCTGATCATAGTTCCTGCCATCTAAATTAAAGATTTCCAGAGATGAGAGGAATTCCATAATTAGTACTTCATAAGTTGGCCACCAAGAATGCACAAAGTCAGATAGTCCAATTTGAGAAAATAATAGATGAGTATCTGCAAGTAAATTATACTCCCTCAGCAATTCAGTATCTGAAAATCTGGTGGCATGAATTCGAATATCACACATCCGTTCATATCGAGCTTGATATTCCGGCTTAGTCCAATAATAATCTCCGGGGTAGGAGATTAATTGTGAGGGCTGTGGGGTCGGCTGAGCATTCGGATGTCGTCGTTCATGACGTCCCCTCCATATATTAGCAAATCGCCTCATCTTGATCTGGACAAAAATAAATAAAGAAAAGGTACCGGCTCGGTGGAAGCGACTGAGGTTCGACCGTAGTATTCGATGAAGAACCGGCCGAAGGTCGGAGGTGACTCAGAACTTCGGCCGTAAGGAGTTGATGAACCTGTCGATTTCGGCCGTAAGGAATGGCGGTGTGGTTTCGGCCGTAAAGTGAATCGCCCGGAGTTTGGCCGTAAAACGAAATCGGCGTGGAAGCTTGGCCGTAACAGACAGGGCGTAATGGTGAGACTTCGGCCGTAAGGAGAAAAACTCGCCCGGAGCTTGACCGTAAGAGAGCGGCGGAGATGACGTGACTTCGGCCGTAAAACGAAGGCGACGTGGAAACTTCGGCCGTAATAAGTGTCGGTGTGCGGTGGAAGACCGGCCGTAACGAACAGAGGGCGGCGCAGTGTTGAAGCTCCGGAACTTCGGCCGTAAGGAGTTTGAGCTTCGACCGTAAGATTGGAGGGCGAGTGGTGATTGATTTGCATAACACGAGAAGGGGTAAGTATTTTATAGATGAATTGGAGGGGGTAATACCTGTTCCGACAGCGCGCAGTGAAGGGTCAAATCCGGTCGTAAAAACATGCAAAAATTTTTTTTTTTCGATTGGACTTGTGCATGCAGATGTGCTGTCGTGTCATTGTCGTCTGTGCATAACATCTCGGTCGTAACGAAGGCATCTGGCATCCTCGTCTTGTCATGTCCGAGCTTGATGCATGTGCGACAACTCGGCCGTAATGCACACGTTACGAGGGTGGCAGGGCGTAATGTCCGAGCTTGATGCATATGTGACAACTCGGCCGTAATGGAATGGTGGCAGGGCGTAACGACGGTCACTTCGGCCGTAATGTCCGAGCTTGAGCATGTGTGACAACTCGGCCGTAATGCGCACGTAACGAGGGTGGCAGGGCGTAATGTCCGAGCTTCGACCGTAGAGAGAATCAATTGTTGAAATTTACGCCCCTGAGTTTATCTCCCCTTACAAAACAATAAATATTAAATAAATTAAATGACTCCATAATAAAATAAATGTCTAAATAAAACTATCACCTAAAAGATATTAACAACTAATTAGACTAATAAAAATAAAAATAAAAAGGATAGAAAATAGTTCTGATTTATAGTCGTCAGATTGACTTAGTTCTGATGAAAATCAAGGCCTATTTTGCTCTTCCCCTCTTGGATTTTTCTCTGTGTTACTTGGGAGAGAACCCGGTGTACGTCCAGTTAGTTGTGCCGCCATCTGGCCCAGTTGTCTTTCCAAATTTCAAATTGATGCATCCTGACTCGTGGCTCTAGATTCCATATTCTTTTGCAATGCTTGCATTGTGTCTATGATCTGTGCCATCATCTCCTGCATATGATTTGATGATTGATGTTGGGGAGTGTCAGATTGCCTTTTCAGTATATAATCTTTTGATGGACCAGAAGATTGGCCTTGGTTCTGATTATAGGCAAACTTCGGATTATGTCTCCATCCATAATCGTTGTTCCTGTAAAATGGATTGGAAATAAAGTTAGCATTTTCAATTTGATTTGAATCTGAAGTGTTACCTGTAGGGCTATAATTGCTAGAATTTCCCATTAGTGACATCATCTGCTCGAATTTTTGATTAAGTGACTCCAGCTGAGCCACTATTTCTGAAGATTGTATTCCTTGTGTAGCATGTACATCATGAGTTCGGCGAGGTGGTCTCCTTTCTTGGCTCGACTTGAGGGCTACAGCTTCAATTATATCTTGTATCTCACTAGGACGTTTAGATCCCAGTACTGTCCCTCCTGCTGATTGATCGAGTTTGTCTTGATCTGCAGGTCGTAATCCATGGTAAAAATCTTCCATTACTTGCCATTTTGGAATTCTATTATCAGGAACTCTGGCCAGCAGTTCCTTATATCGTTCTCAGGCTTCATATAACGTCTCGTTATCGTCTTGAACAAATGCCCTCAGCTCCCTTCGATATTTGCCTGCCTTTTGTGGTGGGCAATATTTTCCAACAAATTTTTCTACCAGCTCCAACCAAGAATGAATTGATCCTGCAGGCAAAGTTTTAAACCAGGTGGAAGCTTTGTCACGTAAAGATTGAGGAAATAATAATAAACGAATAACTTCAGAAGAAACATTATTATTTCTAAAGGTGCTCAGAGTAGCAAGAAATTTATCAAGGTGATCGTGAGGGTCTTCATGAAATCCTCCTCCAAATTGGGATGCTTGTATCATCCTCACGATTGCTGGATTTATCTCAAAATTATTTGCGTTAATATCAGGCAGCACGATGCATGATTCTCGGTCACTGTATCTGGCCGAGACATATTCTCTCATAGAAAGTTCTGCTTCATCTTCTCGCCGATTATTATGTGGTGGAACCAGTTCATTCTGTTGCTCCAGTCTCTGATTGTCGCGTGCTTGTTCTGCCATTTTTCTTATATTTCTTCGTAATCGACGATAGGTTCTTTCAATTTCAGGATCAAATTCCAACAGTGGATTTGAACTTCTAGTGCGCTTATCAGAAGATTCCAGGATTGGTTGTGATTTAATTTTCAATTAGTACCTGCAACAACCAATTTTCAGTAAGATAAAAGAATAAAATAAAATATATACAAGAAGAAAGAAATTCAGATAATAGGTCACGAAAAATGAGTTTTTTACTAATAAAGTCTTTCGGCACGATAGAATTTGAAAATTCGTCATTAAAATTAATTTCCTAGAGGAACTTTTCAGAAATTCTTCAAATCAATACGAATACCAAATATTAATATTGACCAAAAGAATTTATGATGATGTAAGAAATCACACAAAATAAATCCGAACTAATTTGCGGTCATAGAGTTAATAATCAGACATAATCAAAAATTATTTTCAGAGAAGAAATAAGATTGATCGGCCGTAATACAGAAATAGGGTTTACGGTCGTAATTAATCCGAGGCTTGTTCGTCCGTAAAAATTATAAAACAGTGTTGAAAGGGATTCAACGTGAAGGCGTAAAAATTAGCATGGTGATGAGAATTTAGCATGGTGATGAATTATCTCGGCCGAAAAAAAATTGAATGAAATGTTGCCAAATGAATCGTTACGGCCGACAAAGATTATAGTTCATATCGGCCGTAAAACAATGAGAGGTAAAACATCAACACATATAAATTGGCCGAAAAGGAGTAAAATCCATGGATGATCCATTACGGCCGAGACAACTAAATCGCTTCGGCCAAAACAAAGTAAAATCAAAAGTTCAAACTATTATCTTTATCCATTACGGCCGAAAATAAAAAAAATCACAAATCAATTGGGTCGGAAGATGGCGTAAAAAACGAATGTTCAGAAACATTACGGCCGTAAAAGAAAACATGAGATCAATTCTCGGCCGTAAAAATGAAACATGAGATCATTCTCGGCCGTAACAAGATTAAATCGTCAATCAAGATGAGGTCACTTCGGCCGAGATGATGTCAACACGAGGCCGTAAAGAAAAATAGGGTTTCGGCCGAAATAATTTCGAATAAAACTCAAATGTCGAAAATTGAATCATTACGGCCGTAAAACAATTCCTTACGGTCGTAAAACAACGAAAACAATTCCTTACGGTCGTAAAACAACGAAATCATATGAAGAGTTTAAACAATTAAAGTGTTACGGCCGAGAATGAAAATTGATTCGAATAGGGCGTAAAAATTTAAACCATCGATAAACCGGGCGTAACAAGTCAAATCAATATCCATTACTCATGGCGTAAAAACAACGTTCGGATAAAAATATTACGGCCGTAAAGATTGAAAGTTTAGAATTCAGAAATTATTCATTGCGAGGCCGTAAAATTAATAAAGCTGACTCATCAAATTAAAGTCGTAAATCCATAAGTCGACAGTGTAATTTGAAAAAAAATCCAATCGGCGTCGGATTTTAAACCGAAAGTAGATAAATAAAAAAATTATCGTGACCTTTATCTGCAAAAAAAAAAAAAAAAAAATCTTTTTACGGCCGAAGAACCGACACCAGCGCCACCACCTATTCGTTACGGCCAAACTCCGATCCCCGGCAACGGCGCCAAAAACTTGATGCGTTTGATTTGTAACAATAAAATTTGCTAGCAAGTGCACTAGTCGATCAAGTAATATAGTAATAGGAGTAAGAGTGTCGAACCCACGAGGAATATTATTAATTCAATATCTGGATTTATAAATTAATAAGAGAGGAAAAACATGGATTTTTGGAAAAAAAAGATTTTATGAAAATAAAATAAATAAAATAAGATAAAGATAAGATAGTGGTGTTGAAGTTAGGCCTTAGGATGAAAATAGATCAGGATAAATATTTGAACCATAAAAGATAAATTTAATCTTTAAAGATGGATTAGAGTCTCCCTAAAGTAATCTACCATGATTAACTTGTGGTCTCCACGACTGGCATCCCTCAATTTAATCATATAGAACTATCTTAATTTAATAAGAATTGAAGTCTCCACGACTGGTACCCCCAAAATCGTATTAAAATTAAGATGCATTAAATTGGATTCTCTAGACTATTAATCACTCCACAAACTGGTATAGATTAATAGACCACACAAACTTGATTCTCCACACACTAGTTATCAAATTTATGTCAATTATTAATTCTAAATAAAATTAATTATAATTAGTATAATAAATTCTGAAATTAAACACTCCACAAACTGGTATAGCCTAATTCAGAAATTTAATTAACTAATATAAAAGCATTAAACACAATTAATAATTGATCAGAAAAGATTAAAACAAATAAAGTAGGATCCAAACATTTTCCTTCAATTAATAATCTCCTAAAATAATAATCTTAAAAACATGGAGTTCATCCTAGAAATTCTGGAGAGATAATAATAAAATAACAATAATAATCGAAAGAATTACACCCAAAATAGAAGTAGAGCTCTCGAATTGGGCAGACAGTCGGGCAGCCTCTCGGACTTGATCAGGGTCGCGATCAACTTCCAGCCGTCGCACCTCTCTCCTCTTGGTCGTAGTCTGCAGAGCTCACGACTCGCCGTGGAAGAAACCTGAACTTCAGAGCACGAATTGAAACGATGGATTCTTCACGTATTTATAGGGTGCGGACGACTTCAATTTGATCTCGGCCGTAACATCGTACGGTTAACTTTAAATTTATAAGATAAACTCGGCAAAGATAAATCCTTTTATCATTACACCCAAAGATAAAATTATTTATCTTTTACTCCCTTAGAGTTTCGGCCGTAACGAAATTATTTTTCTTTACTCCTTTCCATTACTCCCAAAGGATAAAAATCCTTTTATCTTTACGCCTTCATATCTCTTGTTACGCCCAAAGATAAACTCATTTTTATCTTGTTACGCCCTCCAAATTTCGGCCGTAACATCTTATCTTCATGCCATTACGCCCAAAAGATACAAATATTTATCTTTACGCCTTCAACTCTTGGCCGTAAGGAAAGACTTTTCCTGTTACGCCCAAAAGATAAAAATATTTATCTTTACGCCTTCAAATGTTAGCCGTAACAAAGAATTAAATCTTGTTACTCCTTTTGAATCTCGGCCGTAATGACTTGGGTGTAAAGCAAATCTCGACCGTAAGGAAATTCTTTGAATTTCGGCCGAGAATTGAATTTTCCTGCAAATAATTATCAAAATATAATTAATCCATCCACAATTAAAATATTCAGCAATTTTAATAATAAAAATTGATAAATCCGGAATTATGATTAAAAGTGACTAAAAATGATGCATGCTATGATCAAATTATAGAGAATTTAATTAAAATAATTAACTAAAATATGTTGTATTTTGCATGCATCAGTCCATATGGAACGTTTGCCTATAGAAGTATGCCATTTGGTCTATGCAACGCTCCAGCAACATTCCAAAGATGCATGATGTCAATCTTTGCAGATATGAATGAGAAGATAGTCGAAGTTTTCATGGATGATTTTACACTTTTTGATAGCTCTTTTAATAACTGTTTGAATAACTTATCTCTAGTTTTGCAGAGATGTGAAGAAACGAATTTGGTCCTTAACTGGGAGAAATGTCACTTCATGATTAAGGAGGGTATAGTTCTTGGTCACAAAATCTCAACAAAAGGAATTGAAGTGGATAAGGCCAAGATAGATGTTATTGCAAATCTACCTCCTCCAACCAATGTGAAGGGCATTCGAAGCTTCCTTGGGCACGCAGGATTTTATCGCCGTTTTATCAAAGATTTTTTAAAAATGGCTAAACCCTTAACTAATCTTCTTGCTAAAGACACAAATTTGATTTTGATTCAGACTGTCTTGCTGCCTTTAATTTTTTAAAAGAAATGCTAATTTTTGCCCCTGTTGTTGTAGCACCAGACTGGTCTTTACCATTCGAGTTGATGTGTGATGCGAGTGATGGTGCCGTAGGAGCTATTTTGGGGCAAAGAAAAGATAAAACATTTCATGTTATATATTATGCAAGCCGAACATTGAATGCTGCCCAACTAAATTATGCAACAACAGAGGAGTTTCTTGCTGTTATTTTTGCTTTTGATAAGTTTAGATCATATCTAATTTGTTAAAAAATTATTGTTTACACAGATCATGCAGCCATCAAGCACTTGATGAGCAAACAAGATGCCAAATCTAGACTAATCCGATGGATACTACATTTGCAAGAGTTCGATATGGAAGTAAAAGACAAAAAAAGGGACTGAGAACTTATTAGCTGATCACCTATCTCGTTTGGAACCATCTCCAAGAGAAGTCACAAACATATTTGAAGAATTCCCAGACGAGAAACTTTTTTCTATATCTACAATTTTTCAAATTTCTGACACTACACCATGGTTCGCTGATTTTACTAATTACTTTGCAGGACATTACATTCCAAAGGGCATGACCACTCATCAAAAAAGGAAATTCTTATCTGATGTCAAGAATTATCACTGGGAAGATCCTTACCTTTTTCGATTATGTGCAGATCAAGTAGTTCGAAGATGTGTTCACGAGGATGAGATTGATAATATCCTAAGTCATTGCCACGATGGACAAGCTGGAGGTCACTTTGGACCCAATCGAACAGCGGCTAAGGTACTTGAATGTGGACTATATTGGCCAACCATTTACAGAGATGCAAGAAACTACTGTAAGTATTGTGACAAATGCCAAAGGACAGGTAATATTTCTCCTCGAGATGAAATGCCTCTCACAAATATTTTATAGTGTGATATTTTTTATGTTTGGGACATTGACTTTATGGGACCATTCCCTAAATTCTTTAACAACCAATACATCTTAGTGGCGGTTGATTATGTTTCCAAATGGGTAGAAGCTATAGCCACACCAACAAATGAGGCCAAGGTAGTTGCCAACTTTTTAAGAAAAAATATTTTTACTCGATTTGGAACACCTATGACTATCATAAGTGATAATGGAATACATTTCTGTAATAAAATAATGTCAACTCTTCTTAATAGATTTGGAGTCAAATATTTTTTGAGTACACCATATCATGCCCAATCTTGTGGACAAGTGGAAATTTCAAATAGAGAGATATAAAGGATTCTAGAGAAAACTATAAATTCATCTAGAAAGGATTGGTCCTTGAAATTAGATGATGCACTCTGGGCATATAGGACTGCTTTTAAAACACCCATAAGTACTTCTCCTTATAAATTAGTTTTTGGAAAAGCATGTCACTTTCATGTGGAACTAGAACACAGGGCTTATTGGGCAACAAAATTTTTAAATATGGATCTAAAATCATCACAATCTGAAAGGTTATTACAATTAAATGAGCTTGATGAATTTAGACACTATGCATACGAAAATAGCAAGCTATATAAAGAACGCACAAAAAATTTACATGACATGCACATTAAACATAAAAAATTTTTACCTGGTCAACAAGTACTTCTTTATAATAGCAAACTCAAATTATTTCTTGGAAAACTTAAATCAAGATGGACCGGACCTTATGTTATAATTAATTGTTCACCCTATGGAACTTTTGAGATTGAATCATTAGACAAAAAACAAAGACTCAAAGTGAATGGACATAGATTGAAACTTTATCATGGTGACACTTATTATCATAACCTTTCTATGATCACTCTCTATGATGTGTGAAATTTTAAGATCAAGACTAAGTCAAGCTGAAGACTATAAATCAGAACTATTTTTATCCTTTTTATTATTTCTTTAGATTAGTCTTTCATTAGTTTGTTGATTAATATCTTTAGTTGTGATAATAGTTTTTATTTTGTTGAGCCATCTAAGGAAGGAGAGAACTTCGGACATGACAACAGGGCGTAAAATCCGACACTTGCGCAAACTTTCCTCTTACGGCCGAAGTCTCACGCCGTCTCCGCTGCTCTCTTACGCCCGGACAAGAATTGACGCCGTCACCGCCACTCCCTTACGCCCAAAAACACCACAACACATTACGGCCAGTTCCTTACGGCCGAGATTGCACGGCTGAGATCTTCATTAACAAAATTTTGCGGCCAAGCTTTTACGGCCGAGACTCTCCATTATCGGCCGAGATCCATCAATTATAGGCCGAGATCTCCTCTCACCGACACCATTTGCGGCCATGAAGTTCATAACACTGACACCATAAGAATCTCGGCCGAGTCTCTTCAGCTTTTGCGGCCGACACCTTCATCGATATATATATTGAGGCTGAGCATCTCTCCACCGACAATAAATCCGGTTGTATCTTTTTTCTTTTCTTTATTTTCATTTCTTTAGCTTTTCCATATTATCTTTACTCTTTCCCTTGTTGGCCTAACACTGAGGACAGTGTCTGGTTCAAGCTTGGGGGAGTTTGCATTTCATGCATTGCATGTTTCTTTCTTTTTATTTGCTTATGTTTGCATCTATTTGTAAAAAAAATCCAAAAAAGTGAAAAATTGAAAAATTTTCAAAAAATACCATTGCATGCATTTATTTTTGTTACCATCTTACTAACTCTTGTCTTACTGTTTTAATTATCTTTAAGTAAAAGTTCAAAGACATGTTATTAATTGATGAAATTTGAATGCTTTTCGTTCTTATCACTTGCTATTTTAGTATCAGACTTATGGACTGTGTGCCTATGCTAAGAAGAATTATGAATGACTAGATGACAAAATCATATTCATGCCTTTTATCCAGAACCAAGGTGTGTTCGGGTAATTAGATCCGTAGGGGTTCATGCCTGACGACCTAAGGGCAACTGTTCTAGGATCCGTCGATCGAAAACCTGCTACATGGACCATCTTCTGGAATATGGAGAAGCACAGGAGTACTGAATCATGGCTAAGTTTGAACTCTTCATTCAAAACCTTGGTTGTTCGGACAAGTAAACTCGAGGGGTGCTTTATCACCTGGTGCCCTAAGGTCATCTGGTCTGGGAGTCATTAGTCTAAAGCCAGCTACATGGACTTCCTTGTGCAATCCTGCTTGAAGATTAGAACTTTTAAAATGATTGAAAATAAAAATGAAAAGAAAAAAAAAAGAAAAAGTTTTAAGCTCAATTAGTACTTATGTATTCAATATTAATGCTATTATTTGACAGACAATTTATTTTTCTGCAAGGCTGAATTTGAGATTGTTTAAATTTGTGTTGCATTCAGAACCTCTATGAAACTAAGTGCATGGAAAATGATAAGATGCTGAGTAGTAGGTGTGCAAAAGAATTGTGTGAGAAAATTAGTCAGTTGACAATGTGGAGGCTATGATGGAATTTTCTTGAGCCTTGCTTTGAATTTTTGCTTGAGGACAAGCAAGACTTTAAGCTTGGGAGAGTTTGATGCATGCAAAATATAACATATTTTATATTATTATTTTAATTAATTTTTTTGTAATTTGTTCATGGCATGCATCATTTTTAGTCACTTTTAGTCGTAATTTCAGATTAATCAATTTTAATTATTAATGTTTTGAATATTTTAATTAAAGAGGAATTTACGTAATTTTTATAATTATTTTGCAGGTAAAATGAATCGGCCGTAAAGAATTATATTTCGACCGAGATGATCTCATGGTTGGATAAATTACATCTTACTTCGTTGGGGGTAAAAACAAATGCAACTTGAATTTTGGGCATAACGAGATCAAATTTCATCATTTTGGGCGAGATTACAAAGAAGATGATCACTTTTTGGTCGAGATATGAAGGGGGTAAAAATAAAAAGATGTTATCTTTTTGGGCATAATGGAAAGAAGAACTCATTGTTTTGGCCGAGATTAGGATAAAGAATTATTATTTTGGCCGAGATTTGGAGGGGGTAAAGATAAGAAATGACTTATCGTTTTGGGCGTAATAATGAAGGACTCTTCTTCGTTTTGGCCGAGATTTGGAGGGCGTAATGGCAGGGAAATTTGGTTTTGGCCGAGATTCAAAGAGAGTAATGATAGGGACTCTTCTTTATTTTGGCCGAGATTTGGATGGGGTAAAGATAAAAGGATTCGTTTTGGCCAAGATTCAAAGGGGGTAAAGATAAAAGGGTTTATCTCTTTGGGCGTAAAGATAAAAGAATTTTGTTTTGGCCGAGATTCAAAGGGGGTAAAGATAAAAGGATTTATCTTTTGGGTGTAATAGTTAGAAGAATTATCATTTTTGGCCGAGATTTATCCCGTGAATTTAAATTCGGCCGTACATCGTGATCAAATTGAAGGCCGTTTGCACTCTATAAATACGTGAGGAAGCCATCGTCCCAAAGTGTGCTCTGAAGTTCAGGTTTCTTCCACGGCGAGTCGTGAGCTCTGCAGGCTACGACCAAGAGGAAAGAGGTGCGACGGTTGGAGGTTGATCGCGACCCTAATCAAGTCCGAGAAGCTGCCCGACTGTCTGCCAGATTCGAGATCTCTATTTTAGGTGTAATTCTTTCAATTTTTATGATTTATATTTTATTATCTCTCCGGAATTTCTAGGATGAACTCCATGTTTTTAGGATTATTATTTTAGGAGATTATTAATTAAAGGGAAATGTTTGGACCCTATTTTATTTGCTTTAATCTTTTTTGATCAATTATTAATTGTACTTAATGCTTTTAAGTTAGTTAATTAAATTCCTGAATTAGGCTATACCAGTTTGTGGAGTGTTTAATTTCAGAATTCATTATACTAATTATAATTGATTTTATTTGGAATTAATAATTGACATAAATTTGATAACTAGTGTGTGGAGAATCAAGTTTGTGTGGTCTATTAATCTATACCAGTTTGTGGAGTGATTAATAGTCTAGAGAATTCAATTTAATGCATCTTAATTTTAATATGATTTTGTTGGTACCAGTCGTGGAGACTTCAATTCTTATTAAATTAAGATAGTTCTATATGATTAGATTGAGGGATGCCAGTCGTGGAGACCACAAGTTAATCATGTTAGATTACTTTAGGGAGACTCTAATCCATCTTTAAAGATTAAATTTATCTTTTATGGTTCAAATATTTATCCTGATCTATTTTCATCCTAAGGCCTAACTTCAACACCATTATCTTATCTTTATCTTATTTTTTTTATCTTTTAAAACTCATTTTCAAAATCCATATTTTTTCTCTCTTATTAATTTATAAATTCAAATATTGAATTAATAATATTCCTCGGGGTTCAACACTCTTACTCCTATTTACTATATTATTTGAGCGACTAGTGCACTTGCTAGCGATTTTATTTTGCTACATCATTTCAACGCATCAGTGGGGGAGGGTCATGACCGATTCTCTCGTCCCTCTTTTTTTTATATCCAAATTTTGCATTTAATATTTGAATAAGTGACATATGGGCCAGGTATTACATTGCTATCCCCTTAAAAAGAAATTCGTCCTGGAATTTAGATGAAAGTCAAGGCTTACCGAATAGTCTAAGAAATTTCTCTCGCATTTTTTACTCTAATTCCCACGTGGCCTCTTTGTCTTGATGGTGCTTCCATGCCACTTTGACCAATGTCGTTGTCTTCTTGCCCTTTTGGGCCTCTTGGCATTCCAATATCTCTGTGGGCTGCTCCTCGTATGTTAGATCCTCCTTGAGGTTCGGCTTCTCAATTTGGATGACGTTGGCGTAGTCGTGTTTGTATTTTCGAAGCAGCGAGACGTGGAAGATGTTATGCGCTCTGGCGTATACCGGGGTAGTGCCAACCTGCATGCGGAGTCGCCAACCATATCCAAAATTTCAAAGGGACCCACATACCTTGGGCTCAATTTTCTTTTCTTGCTAAATCTCATTACGCCCTTGGTTGGTGAGACTTTGAGCAAGACTTGTCCACCCTCTCGTCTTTTCTTGTCGGCGTATGCCTTTTGTCGATCTTGAGCAGACTTCATTCTTTTCTTGATTAGCTCAATCCGATCTGTATACTCTTGTGTCTGCTTGCGAAGCTCAGTGCTCATCAATTTTCTTTCGCCGACTTCTCCTCAACATGCGGGGGAACGACATGGTCTGCCGTACAGAGTTTCAAATGGGGACATCTCTATGCTTGCATGGTAACTATTATTGTATGCGAACTCGATCAATGGTAGATGATTGTCCCAATTACCATGCCAGTCTAAGGCACATGCTCGAAGCATGTCTTCCAATGTTTGGATCGTCCATTCTGATTGGCCATCCATCTGCGGGTGGAACGCCGTGCTATAACGCAGCCTCGTGCCAAAAGCATTCTGTAAACTTTTCCAAAATTTGACGGTGAACCTCGGATCTCGATCGGACACGATGACAGAGGGGATTCCATGGAGTTTGATTATCTCCTGCACATACAGATCCATCAGACTATTTAATGACTGCTTCACCTTGATGGGTAGGAAGTGAGCCGATTTGGTGAGTCGATCCACCACTACCCAAATAGCGTCGTGTCCCTTTTGAGTTCGAGGGAGGCCTGTGATGAAATCCATAGTGATTTCCTCCCACTTTCATTACGGTATTATGAGGCTCTTAAGCATACCCTGAGGCTTTTGATGCTCTATCTTTACTTGTTGGCAGACTATACATCGAGACACATACTCTGCTATTTCTTTCTTCATATCTGGCCACCAAAAGCTTCTCTGCACATTCTTGTGCATCTTCGTACTTTCAGAATGGATTGCGAATTCGGACTTATGGCATTCATCCAAAACTTCTCATCATAGGGCTGAGTTGTTCGGTACCCATAGTCGGTCGCGGTACCAAATTCCATCATCTGATGAAACTTTGAAGTCATTTCCTTCCAGACTTGTCTTGATCATCATAGTCTGGTAGTCAGAGTCTTCAACTTGCTCTGCGATGATCCGTCCAATAAGATCTGGCTCGATCCGTTGCATCATCATGAGCGAGCCATTAGGTGTTACCTGTGGAGTCCACTTGAAGAGTTCCTCCATCATCTCGTATTGTCGGAGGCGCATGAAGGCTATTGAGCCTTCCCACTTTCTACTAAGGGCATCGGCTACTGAGTTCGCCTTCCCTGAATGATAGTTGATGGCGAACTCATAGTCCTTCAGGAACTCCATCTATCGCCTCTGATGCATGTTCAAATCTCTCTGAGTGGACACATACTTTAAGCTTTTGTGATTTGTGTACACTGTGAACTGTTCTCCATACAAGTAGTGTCGCCACAGCTTGAGAGCAAAGACTAAAGCTGCCAGCTCGAGGTCATGAATAGGGTAGTTGACCTCATGTTTCTTCAGTTATCTTGATGCATAAGCTATCACCTTCCCATGTTGCATCAAGACACATCCCAGTCTGGAGCCGCTGGCGTCACTGTAGATTACATACCCACCACTGCCTGAAGGTAGTGTGAGTATGGGTGCGGAAGTCAACCGCTTTTTTAGCTCCTGGAAACTTTCTTCGCATTTTGTGGACCAAATAAACTTTTCGCCTTTCCTTGTAAGCTTGGTCAATGGGAGTGCCAATTTGGAGAAATCTTTAATGAATCTTCTATAATACCCTGCCAGGCCGAGGAAACTTCTGATCTCTGAAACATTCTTCGGCTGAGTCCACTTTGACACTGCCTCCACCTTGATCGGGTCCACTGAAATTCCATCTTTAAAAATAATGTGCCTCAGGAACATCATCTGGTCAAAATTCACATTTGGAGAACTTCGTATACAATTTCTTTGCTCGCAAAGTTTCCAAAACGATCCTCAGATGCTTCTTGTGTTATTCCACGCTAGTTGAATAAATGAGAATATCATTAACAAAGACGATCACGAACTTGTCAAGATGTTCGTTGAATGTCCGATTCATTAGGTCCATAAATGCTGCAGGAGCATTAGTTAATCCAAACGGCATGACTAGAAATTCGTAATGTCCATACCGTGACCTGAAGGCCATTTTCGAAATATCTTCCTCTGCTACCCTGAGCTGATGGTAGCTGCTCCGTAGATCAATTTTGGAGAACACTTTGGCATTGGCGAGCTGATCGAACAAGTCGTCAATACGAGAAAGGGGGTACTTGTTCTTTACTGTGACCTTGTTGAGCATCCGATAATCTATGCATAGCCTCATTGATCAATCCTTCTTCTTGATGAACAGGACCGGAGCACCCCATGATGAGACACTGGGCCTGATGAATCCCTTATCTAGCAGCTCTTGAATCTGAATCTTTAGCTCCTTCATTTTCGCTGGGGCCATGCGATACGGAGACTTAGAAATTGGTGCTGTGCCTGGTACTAGCTCAATGTGGAAGTCGATGTCTCTCTTCGGTGGTAGACCGATGACATCCTTAGGAAACACGTCCAGAAACTCCTTCACGATGTCTATGTCTTGAGGGGTTTTGGTAGGAGCTTCCACCTTTATCACACTTGCCAGAAATCCTTTGCAACCTTGCTTGAGCAGTTTCTGCGCCTTCGTTGCTGACACTATGACCTTAGGTTCTTTCCGATGTATGCCGTTGGCTGTGACTTTCTCTTTAATGTTTGCTCCTATCACCACCTTCTTTTGCTTGCACATGATGGTAGCGTCATGGCGAGCTAGCCAGTCCATGTCCAATATGACATCATAATCCCTCATGGGTATTATGATTAGGTTAGCAGGAAAATTCTTTTTATCAATTTCTACTGATACTTTAGCTAAGTATCTAGTAATCCGTAATGTTCCTTGTAGGGTAAGAATGGTCATGCTAGGTTCTAGATCACTAGGAGATAACCCCAAGGTGATAGCACACTCTTCCGATATGAAAGAATGAGTGGCTCCAGAATCAAATAAGACAGTAGTAGGTAGCTTGGCAATACAAAGCGTACATCGAATGACGTCAGCGTCATTCTGCTGAGTGTCCCCTTCCAGGTTGAAGAGTCGTTCTTGCACTAGAGGCTTGTGCTGTGGACAGTCCCGAGAAAAGTGGCCCATCGAGCCACAATGATAGCAGGCGCCAGTGTTCATGCAGCATACTTCAGCATGAGTCCTACCACAAGTGTTACACAGGACCTTCTCACCTTGCGCTTGTTGTGCCTGAGGTGTCCTGGGTTGTTGAGGCCTCTATTGTGCCGGTCGCCTTACCGACTACTGGGGTTGTCTCTGTTGGGGTGGTTGTTGCGCTGGTGCTTGTTGAGGCTGACGAGGTGGTGGTAGAGGTGGTCGGGGCTGCTGTTCATAACGAGGCCGTTCGGTTTGTTATGGGGCAGGGTACGGACGGGGACGGTTATCCCGTCGCTGGTCCCGCCGTTGGCAGGGAAGAAGCGAACTTCAAACAATCGTCAGAAGTCAGTCCATGGAACCACCTTAACACCCGTAAATTCGGTTGCCTTAGTCACCTTCCACCAATCTTTTGCAGCCTTGGCGAGGGTGTCGACAGCGAATATCACTCGTTTGTGCTTCGGGCAGTCTAGGAGTTCAAATTTGTCCTCCATAGTGTCAATCCACTCTTCTGCCACTTCCATGTCTCCTTCGCCACTATAGGTAGGCGGCTTTAACTTCCAGAACTCTTGTATAATGCACAAGGGAGGTAGTGGTCTTTCCTGACGTTCTGGCTGAGGTGGGGGATTCTGGATTCCCTCATTGTTAGGGTTCTCAGCCTCATCATTCAATACATGGGGAGGCATCTATGGAAATAATATGACTGAATAAATTAAAAATCTCTATAAAGAATTTATTCAGTACTTACTTGAGGAGTGGAGTCGCAGTTGCTCAGGACGCTTGCACATGATTTTATAATGACCATGAGACACTATGCACAATGATAACAATGCAATGAACTATACTCTATTATGAATAATTCTGACACTGCTTTGGTCTATGCTCTACTATGAACATTGGGGAGCCAAGAACTTAGGCTCTGATACCAAACAATAACGCTCCCAAAATCCGCCCTCCCGTCACGCTGACGGTCAGACTGACCAAGGGAGTGCTACTCACTGCCTATGACTACTTTGACTTTGACTTGGACTTTGACTGGTCAACAAGTGACCCACGTGACAAAGGAAATGATAGAGAATGATAACAATATAAAAAAATGCGGAAGAAATATCGTTGTGAATCAATAAATGTCACATGACATGAGATAATTCGAAAGAAATACGGAAACAAGGATAGTTCAATGGTTCTGAGAATATCAACATAAACAAGGCTAAAAAGGAAAATTCAAATATTTCATATTTACAACATCCGATAATTCAAATGCAGAATAAAATGGCGGAAAGCTATAGTGATGTTGTAAGTCATGTGTCGCCACTCTGGAGCTCTGCATCATCCACCTCCTCCCTAAGCAGGGTTCTCACCTACAAAATCCCAAAACAGGAGCATGGAATGCCCGTGAGCTAACGCTCGATACTCATAGAGTCATAGATGATGAAATGATAATCAACGATCAAATACTTTGTTCATTACTTTAACAATGTTTTATACAATGCTATACTCTGTGATTCATTACTATGCTCTGATATTCATTGCTTTGTTCTATTGTCATTTACCATGCTCTGTTGTTCGTTATCATGCTCTGTTATACTCTGTGTGGGACTACGCATTTTACATTACTATGAGATCCTTGATGTTCGTTATCCTATGTGAGCTCGACTTTAATTAATTAGGAAGCTAGAGGTGTCTCTGCCTTGAATATTGTCAGGATGCCCATAATAGGGAAGGTGTACTCTCAGGCATAACCTTTTCGGAATGCAGGTGGGAGAAGGTCTGCATTCCAAGAGCAGTGGTCGTTACGAACCCGTAGGTTCACTGTCTCCTCAGCTAAGCTACATGTTCCACATAACAATGAAATTCACATATGCTCCCTTGGGGGAAGAGTGCGTTCCTTGCGTCACTCTTATTCGGAGCACAGGTGGGAGAGGGCCCGTGGTCCAGGAACAGTGGTATTTAACACCAGTAAGTACACTGTCTCCTCAGTGCAGCTACCTGCCCATCCAATGTACAATGCCTTGACCTTGACCTTGAATAACACATAACTATCCCATTCATTGATCTTTGCTTTGCTTATTTTCTTTACCATGGTGGGATTTGTAATCATGATTCAGAGAAGGGGTAAAGTCTGATCCCCTTCCTGCGGACGAAAAGTCCGTTACTTGTTTCACTACATTGGACATGGCCTACAATGGCCAGCCAGAGATTTAGGATTCATCACAATGACTCTGGCCCTTCAAGGGCAATTTAGTCATTTCACATGTACTTTGGCCGCTCAAGGGCATTTTGGTAATTTAACACATGCTCCGACCTTTCAAGGGCATTTTGGTCATTTAACACATGCTCTGGCCCCTCAAGGGCATTTTGGTCATTTAACACATGCTCTGGCCCTTAAGGACATTTAGGTCATTTAAGGCCGGTCGATCGATAAGGCCGAGTCGGTCGATCGATAAGGCCGAGTCATTTAAGGCCTAGTGGACCGGTCGATCGATAAGGCCGAGTCGGTCGACCGCCCGAAGGACCGGTTGACCGATACTACTCTCGGCCAAATCGATTCTAATGAGGATCCGGTCGACCGTTCGACGTGAATCGGTCGGCCGGTCGTTGTCGCAGGATCGATCGACCCCTTGTGGAATCGGTCGATCGATTCCATGCAAACGGGCTCGGCGGCTTCCGCCGGATCGGTCGACCGACGCTGAGTTGTGGATTCAGATGTCGAAGATCGATCGACCGATATGACAAATTGGTCGACCGATTTCCTGCGCGAACAGAGCCGTCGGTCGGATTTTCCATTTCCGGCCGACCTTCGATCGTCCGATCATAATACTATGAATACGAAAAACAGTCATACGTATCTTTAGGTCATAATGGAATCGAAATTAACAATGTTTGATCTACATTTCTTCGTCTAGGGGATTGTACACCTACGGTACCTTTTCCAATCGAATTCCGATCGCCGTTCGTTGATTTCTCTGCCGCCGGTCATCCTGGTCCGGCGAGGAAGGAGTCGCGGTCCTACGTGCGTGTCGAGAGGTCGCTATGAGGAGGTTCGTTTGTTGGATCGTCCTTGTGCTCGTGCGTGCGATCGCTGGTACGCCAGTCGCTCATCCGCTCGTCGGGGTTCGTCGGAAACGAAGCAGGGGAGAAGGAGGTGGTCGTGTGGGGAGTCCAAAGAAGTGCAGAGGGCTCCCTCTCACTTCTCTTTATAGTCTTGCCCACTCTTGTGAGAAGGAGGGGAGTGAGGGGAGAGTGGGGGAGAGTTTGGGGGAGAGAAGTGGGGGAGGGAGAATCAATCACCGATTCTCACGTCCCTCTTTTTTTTTTTATATCCGAATTTTGCATTTAATATTTGAATAAGTGACATATGGGCCAAGTATTACAGAAATGATGATGATGATGATGATGATGATGATGATGATGATGGTGGTGGTGGCAGAAAGGAATTAGGATAAGGCTGCCGACAACTTGTAGGGATGAAACTTGAAAGGTTGAAGTCAGCAATGAAGACATGGACAGTCTCTTTCTTGCTTTCTTTTGTGTGCACTGTGCAGGATTTTATTCTTTCTTACGTTATCATATTTGGATTACTAAGGACGCATACCAAATATATAAACTCTTGTCACTTCAGTGAATTCAACGTTAACGCGCATTTAGCTCACTAAATGGACAAATTGGTATGGCAATGGTTACGAGAATTGATTCTTCAAAATATCTGACTGAATGATAAACTTAATTATCTATGATATCAGATGGAGTATCAGAGTAGATTGTACAAGAATGAAAATTTGATTTCCTAACAGTTGGATCATTGTTCTCCACATTTGAACTGGTCATATTCTCTAAATGCTTTCGTAAACATATTCACCCTCAATTGAAAACAAACCACTTTGAATGCAGCATACTCACAACATGCTCCAAGTCAGGGCTGCAGAGATTTGCAGTAAGATTTTTCATCAATATGAAGACCTGCAAGATAAATAAAAAGGAGAGCTTGATACCATAACATAAAGAACCGCTCGAGTTGTCACTTAGTTACCATAACATGAATAAGCATTCACTCCACATATGATATCCGGATCAAACAGACTTCCGAGAAAGCCATAGACTTGAGTAAAGCTCGGCACTGCAAGACATATTCACATTAAGGTAGGTTATTAAGCAGCCACCAAATCTAATAAGATTAAGCATCATGACTTGATGATTGGTATATAGATCACTAATAACTAGTCAAATCATTGGACTGTCAAGCTAGACATGTGACTATGTCAACATATATTCAAAAAAATCTATCTAAAATTCAAGAACTGAAGGATTAATCACTACTCAATATGATAACAATAACCTTGTAATCTTATTCAATCAATAAGAAAGCATCGAACTCAATATCCGTATTTGAAAGAAACAAATTTTAAAAAATAATAATTCAAACAAACATTTGTTTCCACTCAAATTATCTTCATTATAAAAAACTACTCCATAAGAATTTGCATTAGCATAAAAGGGATTCCCTTTAATATGTCCGTTTGTTTTATGTCATTTCACTATCATAAATTTATAAATTTATTGTACTTAAATATTTCACGGAATAACTTGCATGCATTTTGGGTGACATTATACTTTAATTTCCTCATAAATTGTTAATATCACTTTTTAAGATAATTTGATTCTTTAACTTTAAGAATAGTAATTTGTAATATATAAATATTTTATAATATAGGGACAAAACCATAATATATTCTACTTTGGAATAGTACGTCACGTTCCTCGAATCTCGCTTTGATGATTTAATAAATCATTTCAATTGATAATTAGAAGAGTGTTCACGACTTGAATTAGATTTTGTCAAGTTTTGTGCTAGAGCTCTTGCTTGCTGTAATGGATGTTGCCGGAGGTGGGGAAGAAGAAGAAATAGGGAAAGTAAAGGGGAAAGGAAGAAAGAGAAAAGTTTCTGTTCAATTTGAAAATTAAAGTGATTACAGGACACATATTTATATTAAAAACAAGACTAATACAAAAAGCATAAAACGATATAGCAAATCTCATCCACCGCTCCTTTGGTCTGAGACATGGTTGCAAGAATGAAGCAGCGCAACATCTGAGCTGATGACGAGATAATTTATGATAGCATGCGACGACGACAAGGTGGATTCGAATCGACCAAACCGGGGCCAGAATGTGTTGAGTTGAGTGCTTTCGGGATGGGAAACTTGATTTGACCCACTCGGTTTTTTTTAGGTCGGATGGTTAGGTTCATCTTTTTCTTGATTTTTTAATATACAATAATATATTTTACTTTAACAATAGAAATAATAATTATTTATTTAATAATTTTCTATCTTTTGTGGCCTTATTTTTATTTTTAAAATTTTTATCTCTAAACTAAATAAAAAATGAATCATCAATTCAGGTCGCTTCGGGTTATAGTTTTCCAACCTATTCATGTTTTGGTTGGATCGTTAGATCGACCAGCCGGTGAACACCCCTACTCATATTTAATAAAGTTTGTTCCAATCTAAAAATTCAATTGTCTTATCAAATTAATTTTAAAAACAAGAAGCAATTATAAGTAAAATAAATTGTTGCCTTTAATAATAGAAATATTTCGAAAACTAATATATATATATATATATAGATATATATATAGAGAGAGAGAGAGAGTATTTGCAAAGGAAAATTCACATAGTAAAAGTTTTTTATACATGTTATTATAACAATTACTTTAATTTTCGAAAATACACATTCTCGTCTGTCCATTATCGTGGATATCTCTCAACCTTTATATTATATTGTTCATTTTTGGCATTCTTAATTGGATCAATAGATTATTTTTATTTCTTACCAAAAACATTAATTAATACTTTCCGTAAAAGGGAAAAGAAAAGAAGCCACAAAAAAAACACACACACACACAAACATCTCCAAAGGTATTACTGATATCATTTTAGTAGGCCTAAGTGAGTCGTTTTTTGATGGGCTTGTACCGTAGTCACGATTAATGGGCCTACCCAAATGCGTAATAACCTCGAGTTTAAGCATTTTGAGCATATTTTCTACATTTCGAGCTCCTATTGTTCAGTACTATATAGGTCCAGATCTAATACATATATTAAGCCGTATTTGAGCTTATAATATATACCATATATTTATAATTAAGTCTCATAGGTTTAATATACAAGAAATTAAACCGTTGTTTTAAATTCGGGAATCTTAGTTTTAATCGAAATAAATATTTTGTAGTACATAGAAAAAATCAAATTAGAAATAAAAGGTATACTTCAAACTCTAGACGTCTTAACTTTTTTTCTTTTTTTGAAACTTTGCTACTACATGAGAATATGTTCTAAATAGAGATATTCGATTTGTTCGTACATTCCGTTACCGTATATTTTATGAGGAAAGTATCGTATCCTAAAATGATAAGAAATTATCTCCAATGAATTGGTGAAAAAAAACGTTTTGGTCCGATCAAAACATTATTTTAAGTGTTTGATAATTTTTTTTTAAAAAAAACGCTTAAAGATCTAAACACGATATAATATAAATTACTTCCACTCTAAATAAATTGTTAATTTTGTCAATACATTATAAGAAAATTTATGACGTCAATAACTTTCATCTGAGATGGATCAAGATGTCACCGATTGCCTCACAGGTCGAAGAAAAAAGTAACATTACCCAAAATAGTAAGATTTGGACGGCTCAGATGGTCCTACGCGCAATCTTTACCGTCAGCTGCCGGCGGCTAGGGCCACGTGTTCCCGGTCCATTGGACACACTATCGTGTTCTGACGTAAAATACCGTTCGTGCCCTTTATAGTTTCACAAAAAAAGAAAAGTTCAAAGGGGGAACGAAGTCATTTGGAAGAACAAGTTGGAATCGTTACTCACGTCGATATCGCCCAATCTCTGCCGTCCAAATGTTCATCGTTGGATCCTGGCCGTCAGTATTTCCGTCGGCCGTGGCGGCTTACGGCTACTGCAAGCTTCTCGTGCAAAAGCTATAAATACCTCATCAGCAGTTGGAAGAAGAAGAAGAAGAAGAAGAAGAAGAAGAAGAAGAAGAAGAAGAAGAAGAAGAAGAAGAAGAAGAAGAAGAAGAAGAAGAAGAAGAAGAAGAAGAAGAAAAGAGAGAAACATTTAAAAAGCTTTCGATCTTTGCGTCAATGGCGAAGTCGTACCCGGCGGTGAGCGAGGAGTACCAGAAGGCCGTTGGGAAGTGCAGGAGGAAGCTCCGCGGCATCATCGCGGAGAAGAACTGCGCGCCCCTCATGCTCCGCTTGGCGTAAGCCGCGCATATATATATGCATTTCGATCGAGGTCTCCTTCATGCCGAGGAGATGTTTGACGTGAGGTCGCTTTTCGCGCAGGTGGCACTCGGCGGGAACCTACGACTCGAGCACCCGGACCGGAGGGCCGTTCGGGACGATGCGGCACCCCGCGGAGCTCGCGCGCGCCGCCAACGTCGCTCTTGACGTGGCCCTCCGCCTCATCGAGCCCGTCAAGGAGCAGCTCCCCATAGTATCCTACGCTGACCTCTACCAGGTACTGCCTCCGACTGATGCCTACACGCTGTCTCTGCTCCATCGATGATGCACGTACTCTAGCGATCGATTCCTGAGTTGTATTCATTTCTGTTAAACTGTTCGTTCTCCGATCAACGGCAGCTTGCTGGAGTGGTGGCCGTCGAAGTTACTGGGGGTCCGGAGGTCCCTTTCCATCCTGGCCGTGAGGTATAATTAAATTAAATTAAGATGTCTTGTTGTTGTTGTTTTTTTTTTCTCTCACTTTCCTGTCAATGTTCAGAAATCAGCTTAAGTAATAACTACAAATGATTGGCATAACAATTATCGAAAGTTGGGAGAAGTACTATCTGTATGTATTATTTTAGCTAGTTTTTTTTTCCATGTTAATAGTACTGATAGGTAGAAGATTATATACCTAGAGGTTGATTAATCTAATTGGAGACACATGCAACATAATATTGAAAGACGAATATATATGGCATAATAAAAATAAATAAATTTTACACAGCTCGAAAATAAATCTTTCACATCTATATATTTACTACGAATAAGATTGGTCGAGTGAGTCGTTTCCACTAGAATCTTATATGAGTGTGTGCGACTATTAAACAGTGGTGATGTAATTATATATAACAAGTTCTTACATGAGTTCTTGTTCCTTTTTAACATATCTGTTCCTCTGCGTCACGAATTAAGTTTGTCACCAACTACGTACTCATGGATGCTTGAACATTGCATGCACATAAGCTCTTTTTCTTTTTAAAAAAATAATAGTTTTTTTTTCGGTGGGAGCAGGGAAGATACAAGGAATTTAAATAGAGAAATTAAAAGGACATAGCATGTGGTAACTTAGCCCCGATAATGTCAGCAAACAAGGTGTCCCCAAGCGATACCGAAGGAAAATCCAGCATATCAGCTCCGGAATGAAGGTCGAGCGCCTTTCTTGCTAGCCAATCGGCCGTCCTGTTCGCCTCTCGATTGGCGTGGAGAACGGTGATGTTCCATTTGCGCACCAGTAGCCTGTGAATGCTTTGCACAAGCTCAGCGATGTGAGGGGCCGCAAAAGTGCGGTTGAGTGAGAGTTGCACGGCACAAAGCGAGTCGGATTCGATGTAAGCATGCCTGGCACCAAGGTCCCAGAGCACCTGTAGTCCCATGAGCAGTCCGCGAAGTTCGGCCACAATAGCAGTAGCAAGTCCGATGGGAGACATGAAGCCACGTATCCATTGTCCCGTGTGATCGCGAATGATCCCTCCGCAACTGCTGCGGATTCCGGAGGATGCAGCCGCACCATCCACGTTGCACTTGAGCCACCCCTCCGGGGGGGCCATCCAGGGGGTGGGAGGGGCGTGCACAAGCTGGAATTGATGTGCGAGGTTGAACTGGGCCGCAAGTTGGAGGATGGCAGATGCAGGGTTGGGAGGTGGCATCGTCTGGTCAAAGGTGTATCTATTCCTCCAATTCCAGAGCGACCAGCATGCAGCACCGAAAACAAGTGGCCAGGCGATGTCTTCCTCTCCCGAGAATCTGACCTGCAGGTTAAGAGATATCCAGTTAGTTAAGGAGCAGTTAAAGAAACAAGGTGCCAGGGCACGGGGAATGAGTCTTCTCCAGAGTCGAGCCACCCAATGATAGTCTCGTAACGCATGCAACGAAGTCTCCACGCTTGTGTTGCACCGCTCACAACAGTCCCAGGAGGTGAAGCCACGGTGGCGACGCTGCTCATTGGTCAGGATCCGGTCACGTCCAACCAGCCACAGGAAGGTTCTGATTTTTTGTGGGCCTCTCCACTTCCATATCAGTTGCCACATCTGGTTTCTAGTGTTGAGGTGGGCGAGCATCTGTGCATTGTAGGCTGATTTAACATTATAGAGCCCATCCGGCTCCAGCGGCCAGTACAACACGTCGGCACCACACAACATGTTTGGGGCCATCGTGCTGGCAACAAGGAGAGTATCTTGCAGGGATAGAGCATTGTGCAGTTGGTGGAAATCCCAACGCCCATGGCCATCAACGAAGTCGCACGTCTTGCGCATCCTTATGTGCACTGGGATCTGATTAGTGGCCCTCATTATGAGTGCCTCGCCATCCGGAAGCCAGGCATCACCCCAGAAGGACGGTAGCACCATCGCCAATCTTCCAGCGCGCCAGTCTCGCAAGGGGGTTCCAGGCTCGGCAGATGGCCCTCCATTGCCAAGAATCATAGGGGGACACACGAAGTTGGCAGCCAGAGCTGAATCGTCCAGCATATTTCCCTGTGAGCACCTGCACCCATAGCATATTTTGCCTCGAGACAACACCCCATCTGAGTTTGCCAATCAGAGCGTCATTGAGGGTGGAGAGTCGTCTGATGTCGAAGCCCCCGCACTCTCTTGGCTGAGAGACGTTGTGCCAGTTCACAAGGTGGACGTACCGATGCGAAGCAGAGTGACCCCATATAAAGTCTCTAGTAAACTTTTGTATCTCATTGCATATCGATTTGGGGATCGGAAGGGTGTGCATGACATGCGAGGGGATAGCTTGTAGTACTGATTGAGCTAGTGTAATCCTTCCAGCCAGAGATAAGGTGCTGGCCGCCCAGCTGTCAACTCTACTCCGGACGCGTTCAACAATGCCAGTGAAGTAGGCTTTCTTCACACGTCCGTGGATAATTGGCACACCTAGGTACTTTCCTATTGAGGTGGCAGCTTGGAATGAGGAGCGGGAGATGATCCTCGCTTTTGTCCCCTCCGGAACGCCTTTGGAAAAGAATATGGATGATTTGGTGTGGCTGACATGCTGCCCAGCCGCCAAGCAAAATCTATCAAGGACTTGGAGGACGGTTTCCAACTGTTCCGATGAGGCTCCTGCAAAAAGAAAGATGTCGTCAGCGAACATGAGGTGAGAGATGGATGGACCTGACCTGCCGACTTTGATGGGCTCCCAAGTGCCATCGTCAACAACCTCGAGGATTAGATGGCTAAGGCGCTCCACCAGAGGACAAACAGGTAGGGGGAGAGAGGGCATCCTTGCCTAATTCCCCGTTCCATACAAAGGGTGTTATTGGAACTCAACTCCAGAGCACCTGCAAAGATGCAGTTGATATGCAATCCATGATGGTGCAACACAGATTGTGCGAGACACCGGCGAAGAGGAGAGTTTCCAAGACAAAGTTCCAACGCAAGCGGTCGAAGGCCTTTTCTTAATCAATTTTGAGAGACATGAATTGCTTCCTCCCCTTCATCCGGCTCATGGAATGAACAAGCTCTTGTGCAATAACAATGTTGTCGTGGATGCTACGCCCGCGAATGAAGCTTGATTGGAATGGCGCAACAATATTCTGCATGTACTGCTGGAGGCGTGTAGCGATGACCTTTGTGATAAGTTTGTAAGTGATATTGCAAAGGCTAATGGGCCTGAATTGGTGTAGTGTCTCAGGTCTCTCACATTTGGGGATTAAGGCAATGAACGTTTGATTGTGTGATGCCACAGATTCTCCCTCATCAATAACACGGACAACATAGTTGAAGACCGCATGCTGGACGATACTCCAATTGTGCTGATAAAAGGCCGCGTGGATGCCATCGGGTCCCGGCGCTTTGTGGGCATTCATGGAGAAGAGAGCTTGCTTGACTTCGGCCAGGTTGATGCGATCAGAAAGGTGAGAGAGCAGCTCCCTGGCATTTGTAGGGAAATGATTGGGTAGTGGGGCAGACGGTTCTGTGTGCTGCTCTTTATATATATTAGAAAAATGTGCCACTGCCATATGATGGAGCTCATCGCCAGTGGAAATCCACTGCCCCTCAGAGTTCTTCAGGGCATGAATGGCGATTCTCCTGCGTTGCATGATAGCCTTGGTGTGAAAGAAACGAGTATTGCGATCCCCAGCTTGTATCCACTCGCACCTGGCCTTCTGGTACTAGAGGAGCTCTTCTTGAGCAAGTGTGGTTGCGAGATCAGCTCTAAGCTTGGTTTCAAGTGTGGCAAGGTTGCTGCTGTAATGATTTTGTAGTGCAACTTGTATGCCTGTGAGTCTAGCGAGGAGTCGCGTCTTCCTCCGATTGATGTTGAAAATCATGATTTTCCGACGGATAATTTCCGACGGTTCTAAATCCGTCGCAATTTGCGACGGATTTTTCGACGGTTCCGTTTCCGACGGATTTTTCGACGGTTATGACCGTCGGAAATAATTTATATTATTATTTAATTTTTTGACAGTTAGGAACGTCGATATTTTCGACGGATATCCATCCGTCGCAATTTCCGACAACTTTTCCGACGATTATGACCGTCGGAAATAAAAAATTATATTATGTATTTTTATATTATTATTAAATTTTTCCGACAGATTTTTCGACGGTCACGACCGTCGGAAATAAAAAAATTAATTATATAATTTATTATATTATTATTTAATTTTTCGACGGTTAGGAACGTCGATATTTTTTACGGATACCCATCCGTCGCAATTTCCGACGACTTTTCCAACGGTTATGACCGTTGGAAATAAAAAATTAAATTATGTATTTTTTTTATATTATTATTAAATTTTTCCGACGGTCACGACCGTCGGAAATAAAAAAACTAATTATATAATTTATTATATAATTATTTAATTTTTTGACGATTAGGAACGTCGATATTTCCGACGGATATCCATCCGTCGCAATTTCCGAAGGTCGTAACCGTCGGTAAATTTATAATAATATCGTATAAAGAGTATTTTATTAATATAACTAGCGACGGTCCAAACTGTCGCAATTATTGATGGTTTTGACCGTCGGTAACGATTACCGAAGGTTCAAACCGTCGGTAAAATAAAAAATAAATATTATATATAACTAAATATATTTTCGACGGTCACAACGGTCAGTAATTATAAAAATATTTAATATTTACGTTTTCGACGGCCGAAACTGTCGGTAATTAAAATTTCGTTATCCCGCTTTCTTTTCCCTTTTCCCGCTTTCTTTCCACTTTTTTTCTTTATATATATTCCTCCTCCCTCTTCTCTTTCTCCCTCCTCCCTCCACTCCTCTCTCTCTCTCCCTCCTCTCCTCTCTCTCTCTCTCCCGGCCGCGAGCACCTCACGCGTCAGACGCCGGCGACCCTCCCACGCCGGACGCCGGCGACCCTCTCCCGCACCGGCGACCCTCTCCCGCGCCGGCGTATCTCTCTCTCTCGCTCCGCGCCGGCATCTCTCTCTCTCTCTGCTGTCGGCCGGCCGGCCGTTCGGATCCGGCCTCCAGGCGGTCGGATCCGACCTCCAGCGGCCGATCCGGCCGCCATGCCGCCGGATCCGGCCTCTAGCAGCCGGATCCGAACGCCTGGCGGCGGATCCGGCCTCCAGCGGCCGGATCCGAATGCCAGGCGGTCGGATCCGGCCGCTAATTTTTTTATATTTAAAAAATTATTTGCGACAGTTGCGACCGTCTAAAGATCGACGGTTGCGACAACCGTCCAAAGTTTCAACAGTTGTGACCGTCGAAAAGTTGCGACGGCTCGAACCGCCGCCCTTTTCCGGCGGTTGCAACCGTCGAAAATTTCGACGGTTCGGACCGCCGGCCTTTTCCGACGGTTGCAACCGTCGAAAATATCGACGGTTCGAACCGCCGGCCTTTTCCGGCGGTTGGAACCGTCGGAAATATCGACGGTTGCAACCGCCGGCCTTTTCCGACGGTTGGAACCGTCGGGGACTTTTCCGACGGTTGCAACCGTCGGAAAATTTTGACGGTTCGAACCGTCGGGGACTGTTCCGACGGTCAGAACCGTCGATATTTTTGACGAATTTTTTTAACCGTCGCAAATGAGTGTTTTTCAGACGGATCGATTCCGACTGAAAAATCGTCGGTAATTGCATTACCGACAGTTTTCGGGCTGATTACTGACGGTTCGGACCGTCGGTAATCCGCGTTTTTCTTGTAGTGGGTGGTGCGATTCCAATCATGCACTCTATGCTTGAAGTGAGCAAGGTTGGTTAGAAGTGGTGCATGCGCTTCCCATACAGAATTAAGAAAATCTTTGAAGCCACAGTGAGTGTGCCAGGCAACGAGGTAGCGAAATGGCGCGTTGTGCTGTGCGCCAACAGTGGTCGGTGATAGCTTAAGAAGAAGGGGGTGGTGGTCTAAGGTTGTGCGTGGAAGAGTACGAACGAGGGCCTCTTCGAACATAGTTCTCCAAGCAGCATTACAGACCGCACAGTCAAGTCTCTCGAAGAGGGGAGGGGAGCCCTACGGCGCCGGACCCCGCCAGGTGAACCGTGGTCCCACATTACCCAAGTCGAGGAGCTCACAGAGAGATAATACGTCACAAAAAATGACTAGCAGAGCGATGATTGAAAGGTCCACCACCGGACTTCTCAGAAGCATCGGCCAACTAGTTGAAATCCCCGATTAGAGCCCAAGGGTTGGAGAGGACGCTTCCCTTCAAAGAGATGAGCTCATCCCAGAGCGCCTGGCGCCTGGCCTCCTGCGGGCTGCCGTAGATGGCTGTGAGGAACCAACGGTGGTTGCCGTCAGCAATCTCACAATGGAGCGCCTGGTCATGTTTGGAGAGCGGGCGAACGACGACACTCCCAAATAGCAAGAAGATCCATATGCCCCCAGAGAAGCCAACCGCATCGATGGGTGTGATGAGTAGTTCTTGAATTTACGACAGACTGCATCTGCATGGCTGCCACTGATCCTTGGTTCAAGGATGATAAAAATCTCAGGTCAGTGGTTTTTAACGTAATTCTTCAAAGCTTCAAGGAAACGAGGATTGCCCGCGCCACGCGCATTCCAGCAGAATATTTTGTTCACCATAAGGATACAGATGACGGGTGCTGTGCCAGGAGATGGCGCAACTAGGAAATCCGATCGGATGATGCCATGGTGGTGTCACCAGCGTCATCCACGGAGGACGCCTCCCTACTTACTAGGCCCATGTCCACGTCAGTCGACAACTCAGAGTGACCAGGCACACTGATATGATCCCCATCAGCATGGGTGGTATGTGGGAGAAATCGCGTCCCCGACCGATTAGGAACAGTAGCTTCTTTCAGTGTGGACATGCTGACAGTCTCATGCCTAGGGGTATGAGCCTGCAGGAACCAGCGGTGTTGGTCACGCCTCCATTAATGCGGTTAGCCATTGGAGAGCTTTCCTCAGAAGCTTCGTCTACTGCCTGGATGCGAACGCCACTCGTACGACCACGTCCCTTCAGAGGTGGTGGTAGGTGCGGCTTGCCTTGGCTTTTGTGCAAGGATGACGTGGCTTCGCGTGAGTTGCCGTCTCCTGTGCCAGCAGCAGGAGCAGCCGGAGCAGGGTTCGCCGGTGCACCACGCAGGGTCTTTTGGATCCTTCGCCGCCTTTGTACCATTATCCACGGGCCGTAGGGAGTGTCCTCAGTTGGTGATCCTCTGGTCGCGTGGGCAGCACTCGCATTGCGCGAAGGACCAACCTCTACACCACGATGCGCACTAGTAGTCAGACCTTGTGTCACTTTCGGCTCCGGCGGCAGCGGCGCCGTCAACGGGCAATTGTCTTTCAGGTGGCCGATTCGCCCGCAATGAAAGCAAATAAGGCCCAACCCCTCGTATTCAATGGTGTAGCAGCGTCCCAGGATTTTCACCTCTGGCACAATTGGATCTGAGGTGTTCATTTCAACGCATAAGCGCTCGAAGTTACGGCAGCGCCATCGATCTTGAGCAGTCGGCCAAGGCATTGACCCACTCGCCTGAGAATGATCCTGTTGTGCAGCTCGACTGGGAGTTCGAGGACGCGTGCCCAGGCGGCCACCTTGGTGATGCTTTCATCCCATGGATTAAAGTTGGCGACCCATGAACGGATGGAAAGATAGTGGCCGAGGATGCTCCATGGTCCGCCGGCGAGCGCCCACTCCCTATCTTCCGCGGCTTCGAATCTAACAACGAAAAATCCATTAGGAAGATCCACCAGGTAGAGATCTCCTTTGCATTCCCAGAGCTGCAATAGGCGGCTGCGCAGATTGGCCGGACTGATTTGCCTGCCCAGGAGTTTGACAATGAGGGCCGATTTCCATTCTGCACTGCAGACCTCCAGCTCTTCAGTAGATACAAGGATTTTCGGTTTTCGCCTGTTGGAGAGATCAACCATGCTAGCAGAGAGATCCTCATCCTCCATCACCGCAACATCAGGGGTAGGTGTCACCTCTCCATTGGGGGCGCGCAGTGTATCACGGAAGGATTTTCTTCCGCCCCAACCATCGGCAGCCATGGACGTTTTACGAGTTGGGACCCTAGCTCGCTTGACGCTGCGGTCCAGGAGATCCGTTTCCTCAGGGGAAGGCTTGTCGGGGAAAGAGGGGAGGGAAGGAGAGGAGAGAGAGCTCAAGCCTATTCTCTGAAATTCAAAAAAATAGTAGTTGACGTAAGAATACCCAACAATGTCGGGAAGTGATCGTTATTATCACCCAACTTTTACTTTACTCTTGCTTTTTGACACCTTGATCTTGCTTTATGTGTCAGGACAAGACCGAGCCCGCTGAGGATGGCCGCCTTCCTAATCCTACCAAAGGCATACACGATGCATCTCAGTGTAGCATTCTTGCACTTTAGATCCCAATTAAGTTCATTTGCTTCCCCTAAGAAGATCTCAAGATTGATCATTTTACGTTCTGTATTTTTTCCCACACTTATAAATTATCTAAGTAGGTATATAGTTTCTGGGCGTGCAAATTCTTTTTCCACTTTAAACTTCAGTAAGTGAGGAAGACATATTTCTACTAGCTTGAAGACATTTGAAACTATATATATGTGCGCGTGCGCATCTTTTGTTGAACTATGACGTCGAAAGAGTCTTGGCGAATATATGATCAGTTAAATAAGTTAATTGTATTTGCTCTTCAGGTCCCGATAATCTCAGAGAGGTGTTTGGACGCATGGGTCTAAATGATCAGGATATTGTCGCTCTATCTGGTGCACACACACTGGTCAGTGCTTCTGTTTCCCTTGAGCTAGCCACACGTTGCTGTAAGTTCACTTTCAATTTCTTTCATCGTTTCTTTGGAGTTTCCCAGGGTAGGTGCCACAAGGAACGCTCAGGGTTTGAAGGAGCCTGGACTACTAATCCTCTTATTTTTGACAACTCATACTTCACGTAAGTTGTGTCATTATAATTAACTATAAAGTATATACACATTACACATATTAACATATCAATCATCTTCTGCAGTACGTATTTCTTTTCTTGCAACTAGCAAATGATTATTTTACTTGTCAAAGAGGAACTGATCCAGCTGCCAACTGACAAAGCACTTCTTGCTGATCCTGTCTTCCGTTCTCTTGTTGAGAAATATGCTTCTGTATGTTATCCTTGTTAATTAATTAGTTTCCAGTTACGTACCACGAGCACAGACATTTCTGTTGTTGACATTTCTGATTTATTTTTTCTCCAACTTTTCAGGATGAGGATGCATTCTTTGTTGATTATGCTGAAGCCCACATGAAACTCTCTGAATTGGGGTGTGTCTCTCACGATTGCTTTTACATTTAATAACACAAAAGGAACGGCATTTTGTGAGTGCCATCTAAATCTCGCCTTTATTTCTCCCTTGTCAGATTTGCCGAGGACATCTAGCGAGTCATTTTGTAAAGGTTTTGAAGAGTGGTCTTCGAGTATGGTGGTTAGAAAATCTACAATAAGATCCAAGAAGATTGAAACCCGCTTGTAATATTTGCCACCGTACTTTGTTGACGTATATGTTTGGAGAATTATTAGCCTTGTTGATCAATGTCTTACATGAGTGTATGCTTTGGAAATTTCTTACGAAATAATATGTTTTGCGTTCATATATATGGCCAAAGGCCCAAAGATGTGCTGATTATAAGCCCGTAATTTTCTGGATATGAATGTTTACATTAAAAAAGAATACTCTTTTATTTGTGCTTAGATTTGTCATTAAATCTAATGCATACAAGATTTTTTTAGGGATGAATTAACAAGTATTCTTATGTAAATATAACTTATTGAGTTGTTGTTTGGAGTATCAAAATATTGTTTGATTTTATTGACATTTTCCGAGTTTACAAGCGGGATTATTTGTTGTGAAATAATTATTTTGTTCACGGTTCTTATCCAGGACTATTTATTTTTTGAGAGGCAATTGTTCTTTTTTTTTTTCGATGAATATGGGAGTCAACTGTTCGTAAACCACAAACGATGGCATTCAATACAAAATTCAAACTTTGCCAATTACCGTCATTATTTTTTGTTCCATTGGCCTCTTCAATTTATTATGTCTACGGAAATAATTGGCTATTGTTATGATTACCTTGGACTTCTTGTACGCACCGAGAAATCACATTAATAAATACGTACAATTTATTCATTGAAAGGATATAAAATTTAAATATTTAAAATAATCATTATACAGCCATACACCACTGAAGTGAACATTATCAAGATTTGTAATGCTGAAAAAAAAAAAACAATTGACCAGATAAAAAATACCTTGAGTTGTGATAAAAATAAATACCTGAAGTACGAGGTTTAAGAGCTACATCAAACAGGAACATCTGGCCGCCGAGCCACAAAAGAACTGTTATATTAGTATCAAAGATTATTCAAATACAATTAAATATTTGCCTGATTTATTTTCTACAAGACATGAATCAACACTGCAAATCTTTGGATAATAGAAGATACATTACAAAAAACAAAGGGATTACATGAAGAGCTACGGACGTGGTATAAAGAATCTACTGAGGTTGCCTAACATATTCTTTTGCTAGTGGGAGAGGGTGGAGATGGGTTGAGGGCAATTGGTGGAATCCCCCCGCAAAAAAAAAATTGAATAAAAAAATAACAATACAGCTTCTTAATAGATCACTTTAGTACATGCAGAAACCAAGGGTTTCGCCGAAAGAATAAGGTGCAACACAGGTGTTGGTGTTAGAGACCCTGGCACCATTTGCATGCTTCAACTAGATGTTGCAGCCCACGATGAGAAAATAAGAGCAGAATGCATTTGTCCACCCTGACGTGCCTATTTGTTGCGCTTCTTTGATTCACTGTAAAGAATGACGCCAAAGACTGTAATACAGTATCCGAAGATTCCTGTAACAGTAACTGGGTTCCTGAATATCAAAATTGAGATGACAACAGCAACAGCACCCTTTGCATTTCCAAGAACCTAGAAAGAAAAAATAACAGTGATAGTTGCCCATGGAATTCTTTGTCAGAGAAAAAAATTATTGACAATTTAATGGAGTGAGGCAGAAGATACGACAATTATAGAACACAAAAGATTGAAACACTGAATAAAGATTCACCGTAACAAATTGCACAAACTTTCAATGTCAGACCATAGAAGAATCTGAATATGTAAGTAAATTAAATGCTGGCATATGCAGGTGAAGTAATTGATGATGAAAGCCAAATTTACATGTACTGAAAAATATTTAATAGGTTCTTATCGAAAAAAATGTTCAATAAGTTTTTTTTTAGCAGAAAAGGGAATGTTCAATAAGTTATCTGGCAAACAGTTGGCAGTATGAAGAAAGCAGACAAAACATGAAAGCAGAAATGTTGATGCAAATGACAGAATGGAATCTGCTTCAAGAATATTTCAAATGCCAAAGAAAATTCGCAGATCATACAGATATTGATGACTAAGGAATCTAAAAATGTACCACTGACACAAAACTGCATTGACTCGTTCATTTGTGCTCTTCTAAATTCTAGTTACCTCAGAGATACAACTATGCTGATAAAGAAAATCCAGCCAAATAGCGAACAAACATTTTGTCTCCAGGCATGCTATAGATGGAAACTAGAACTCAGCACTTGGGTTGATTTTCTTTTGCTTGATGAAAAGCACTGAAGTTGATATTATCTGACTACTGGTACTATAGTGATAAAATGTGTTGTTTATGACTACAAATGAGAGTGGTGCTCGTTTCAGAAAAGAAAATGAGAGTAGTACAACAGGAGAGAGTTAATCTGATAAAAGAAAAGCACAAAAAAACTAACAACGTGAACTTGTAAGGAAATTAGACAAATGCAACAGGCTAGTGGATCATAACTTTGCACTGGTTGGAGGATTCTACAATAGACCCTATTGGAAATGAGAATGGAAGAAGATATCCCCAATTAATTAAATAAAAAAGTGACGACCTAGCCTACTGTGGATCTCCGGGAATAATCTTGGAATCAAACTCCCACAGAAAACCTCCGGCAAGAAGCCTCAACCAACAAATTTTAATTCGAGGCATCTAAGTTACACTGAGAAATATGGTTAAGATTCTACCTTTTAAATTGCCAATATTACAAGCTACTAGCCATTTTTTTTAGAGGAGTTACTAACCACTCAAATGGATATCAACTTGTGAAAATAATTGTTAGGATGCTATCAGTAGCTAAGTGATTCTAAAGTGACATATTTTACATAAAAATTAGAACAACAACAAATATGGACATATGACAAAACATAAATGAGGGATCACCAAACTAAATCTTTTGGGCTGCAGGATATCAAGAAAAAGGGAAACTCAAAATTATAACTAGCATATATGGGGCATAAAAAGCTTTCTAAAGAAAAAATAAGTGCAGAATAAACACTTAACAAGGAAAACGAAACTCTGCTGTAAGCTTAACATTCTAGTATGCAATTTGTGCAGCATCACAATGCAAAAAAGAAAAGAGTGAAAGAAGAAAGAACTAAATTATTAAGTTCAGAAAAATAAATGAACAGCTAACACATCTATGCATGATACAACAACAACAACAAAGCCTTATCCCACTAGGTGGGGTCGGCTACATGGATCATACGACGCTCGTTGATTCATGTTCATAAGATTCGACATGATTTTATGCTGGCTGTCGGGGCCTAACACAACCCTCCTCCTTTATCCGGGCTTGGGACCGGCTATAAAATATAGGCGGAGTTAATTCTGCAATTACAAAATCAAATAAAAAAATTATATTAAGAATATATATTATATTTAGACATGCCAAAATAAACTATATTACAAGAGTACAAATTTTTCTTGGGCTGCCACAAATGTCTAACTACCCCTTGTGTGAACAAATTTTAATTTTTTCCTATTTTCAGTCCCTGCCTTTGCTCGTACCTAAAATTACAAATTAAAAAATACATTTTAAATAAAAAAAAATACACGGAAAGTTGACAGACTTCAATATCAGTAGCAATATTCTTTAAGTAAAGGTGCATTAATGTAATGTGCACATTATAAAATAAGTGAACCAGGACAAGATGATATTGATGAAACATGCCTGTGTTTTGGGGAAAAAAAGACTTCAGATTCTATCCAAATTCAGATTGAAGCCACTCCCACAGATACAATCGTGCCTACATGCTTGAGGAACTTAAAGTGCCAAATTGTGTTGTGGGGGTAGGGGACGTGCACAAAGTATTCAACTAAATTAGTGTCTGTGAGGAGATATCAGACACCCTGATTTTTTTAACACAATTCCTTTGTTTGTCGTAGGGATTTGCAACAATTATAGAATGATCACTAGGCATGTTCATGGCTTAGGCTGACGATTCTAACTGAGAACCAGATTAGACATGTTATGTTTATAATAAGTTAATAACTCTAAAGTAATCATACTAGAATGTAGCTATGGCCAATGTTTTAATACCCGATGGCACATTAGACTCAATAAACAACTAGAAAAATAGACTCTGCATTAAGTGTAGCAATACAAAATCAATTGGGTAAAGAAAGATGTCATATATAGATATTTTATGCACAATAAGATATGAAGAAGTTGCACATCCAGTAAACGTACCTGGAGAGTCAAAGCACTTGTATGTTTTGTGACTAAGAAATTGGTCAAATTCACAAAGTACGCCAGGAAAGAATTGAAAAGGAGCAGCCAGATAATCCTGAAATCTTCTCTAGCAAGTGCTAAGGTGATACCAATCACATTCTCCTCCATTATTATTGTTGCAGGAACAAGAAAAACCACTGCTATGGGAGCCATATATAGAAGAAGGTTCATAGAGTTAAGCCTGTCCCTAAAGAAACATAAAGATAAATCATGGATGAGAGACATAACTTTACAATAGTGAAATCTTTTATATTATTATAAAACCTTCAGATCAAAGAAGTCCCAGAAGGAAATCAATTTCATACTCCATATGCTCAGGCTTTGTTCCAGATGAATAAGATGACAGTTTCTTACCCATCTGAGGTCATCAAGATTCCTTGCAGAACTGACTTGAGTGCCCTTGCCGCAGTTGCCCCAATACACATCAGAAAACCAAATAGATGAAAGCTTGGTTCTCCCTACAATTTTTAGCAATTCGATGTAAAATCTGTCAATTTTAAGTAGACAAATGGGTATTAATCATAATTTAAAGTGACTTGTAGTTGCATAATGTAAAACACTATGATAAAGGGGAGCATTGTGCCAAAAAGAAAAAACCAAATCATGCACTTTGTCATCATACATAAAAAAGTTAGTGTGTTAGATATTAATAAGAAGCATTCCCATCACAAATCTAAATAAATATGTTAAGTTGATCCCATTTACAGAAGCACATATTAATTGGGGACAATGTAAGAGTGTCATCATCTGATATTAGCTGCCTTAAGAACAGAGCTTATTGTACCCAAGACTTTGTTCCAGAAAAGAAGACATTCTTTTTTTTTTCTTTTTGGAGAAAAGAAAAGATGACCACTGAGATACAGTAGTCTCCAAGTTTTGAGAGAAGCCAACATAAAACTCAAGAGGGTATCGACGTACACACAAAGAAACTATCCAGTCCCCCACGCGATAATACAAAAAAAAAAAAGATATAGTGTACAATATTCTCTAGGTAACATCTAAGCCCTTAAACAGTGACGGTTCATAACTATATGGCCCAAAAGATGGCAAAGGATATCATCGATGGGTGACTCAACCCCTGCTTGCATGCGCCTCGCATGCCTGAATTAAACTCCAGAAGCCTTTCACCTCTATTGACCCGTGTCCATGCACTGTACTCAATACCATACCCCGACAGCTACAGAGCACTCAAGAAACAATTGGAGGGTGTCCTCCGTTGCTGACATGCATAGTCCGCATGTGGTGTCGACACTTTGGAAACTCCCCGACTCTCCCTAATAAAAGTTTGTGAACCACATAGCCACAACTTTGGTAAGTAAGTCATGTCTTCATTGATATGTTAAGGAAGCTGGTGACAGACCATCATGTACCTCCAACCGCCCCCCACCCACACACACACAGGGAGTATAGTTTGTTTTTTATGTGACTTCATTTTTTGGGGATGAAGCTCTTTCAATGTTGAATCAAGGAAAAGAATCCCCAAGATATGACATAGGGAATGCATCCTAATCAGACAGGTTGATAGCAACCAACAAAACATGGAAATAGATGTTCAACAATGAAACATCTATCATTCTATGCAACTAGCTATTTGTCTGAGTTGGAGAAAAGATGCCCTTTCACAAGTACACTGGAGAACAAGTGATGCTACTTGCAGTCCGAAAATACGAGAGCAAGCGTGCATATAAGAAATGATTAAAATCTCCTGATAAAAGTGCCAAGTTCAACATGAAAGGACATTCTATACAACGAAATGTTTCAGGCCTCACGGTAGCATAATTGCGTTAGCAAGAGAGGCGCTCACCCCACTGGCGATGATCACGCCGGTGACGACGGGCACGAGGGTGAGGTAAGTGAGCCAGGACTCGCGCTTGAATGTCATGACGTAGGCAAAGACGGCGGTGAAGAAGGGCGTGGTGGCGCCGACGGCCTGGTTGAAGGAGACGGGGAGGTACCGGAGCGAGATGTTTCCGCTGACGACGGAACCGCAGAAGACGAGGCTGAGAGCTGCGATCTTGAGGAACTGCACGCGCGTGCGCACGGTCTGCATGGGGACGAGCTTGAGCCAGGCGATGGCGACGTAGGAGAGGAGGGAGCAGGCGGTCATGTGGCACATGGTGAGGAAGATGGGATACTTGAATCCGTAGTTGGAGAGGAGGTACTTGTTGAGGAGGAGGACGCCGATGTTGGACGAATACCAAGCCGTCACCAGCCCGACGGTGAAGAACCGCCCGCTCCCCGCCGGCGCCATTGCCGCCGCCTTTGCGCTCATTGCCGGAGGAGAAGCTGCTGGTGCCGATGCTGCGCCTCCTCTTCTTCTTCTGGTCGTTCACCGGCGGATCTTGCCGGAGATGATGGGATCTCGGGAAGGGGATTGGGCGCGATTTGGAGGCAATGTGGTTAGGGTTACGGCTTCGGGGGAATCTGTGGATTTGGATCTGGAAGGCTCTTTTGGTGTTGCGATGTGGAGGAGGAAGAAGAGGGAGGGGAGAGAGAGAGAGTGGGGGAAGGAGAGAGAGAGAGAGATGGAGGGAGGGAGGAGAGAGAGCGCTACGGATGGCCGAAGACTTCGTCCATAGTAGGAAAATGGAAGTAAAGAGCGCTTTGTGTTTTTTTCCCTTTTATTTATTGTTATTTCTTAATTTATAAATTCATTTTAAGGAAATTATATATTCATATATTTCTATGAATTTTTTTTATAAATTTTGGAGATTACAAGGTTGGTGAAGTGAATAAATGTGAGAATAATAATAATAAATACATGAAAACATAATTAAGAAGCAGCCTTATTATATTTCATATTACTTGTTGGAATTTTTTTGGGCGTGACGGCCAATATTATCATTAATTAATCCTTATCCTTCGGGTGTAAGAGGACAAGAAAAAGATATCATAACTTTTGTTTATAGATCGATGGTTTGATGACTAAAATTAGTTTTAAATCTCTTCCAATGTGCGAACGAATGAACGGTGGTGTAATCGCATTCATAATTAATTTTTAGACATGGGCACATTATTCCAGCTGTTAATGGAACTCTTCAAAGCAAGAACATTATAATCTTTTGGCACCTCATTCAGTTACTATTCGACTATTCGAATGAGAATAAAAAAAAAGATATGATCAAATTAATGATTTTGGAAATTGAATTTAGACAAGAAAAAAGCATCTTTACAAAAAATTTTATGGAGCACATGGATGGGACATGAGAGTTTGGTGCAATTTGGGCGGCTACGATGACATGTATTTGACTTGTTCTGTGTGAACAACTTAGTCTTCGACGACATGACATAGAGAGAGAGAGAGATGAGTATCCTTTCGAACGTGGACTTTTCACCTAACACAGGCGCAGACACAGAAAGAGGAAAGCAATTGTTTAATTGTTCTACCGACCGAAACGTTTGATCCGAAATGAGGCCTCATTGCAACCACTTGCTGTGCAAAGTTGGAGAACATGCCAAAATGTATATATACAGGAAGATAGATCACAATTTAAGCACCTTTTGTCATACGGTTGATAGAGCATTGAAAACTCATCGCCTAAGTTGACAGAAATGATCATATGATTGAGCTTGGAATTTGGAATATGCTCTCTTTGATATATATATATATATATATATATATATATATATATATATATATATATATATATATATATAGGATTTAAGGGGGCCTTTCACCTCTAAGGGGGGAGGAAACCCCTCCCTTCATCCGTGCCCGTCGGATGAGGTTTTTTGGACGATTTAGGTAATAAACCCAATTTTTTTTGTCAAAATCAATTTTTTTAGTCGCGCTCATCTCTCTTCTTCCTCCCTCTCTCCCTCTCTCTTCTCCCTCCCTCTCTCGCTCGGCGTCGACAGTCAGATCTGGCCACTCGGCGGCTCCCTCCCTCCCTCTCGCGCTCATCTCTCTTCTCTCTCCCTCTCTCGCCCGGCGTCGGCGGTCAGATCTGCCCGCTCGGCGGCCGGATCTGACTACGGCCGGCCAGATCTGGTCGCTCGGCGGCCGATTTGGCGCGGGCGGCCGGATCTGGCCGTCCAGCGGTTGCTCGCGTCAGATTGGCCGCCTCAGCGGCCGGATCTGGCTGCCCGCGTCAGATCTGACGAGGGCGGCTGGATCTGGCCGCCCAGCCGCTCTCGTCGAGGCCGCCACATGTCATGTGATCTTTTTTATTTATTTAGGATGAATATTGTCGAAGTTTGGAATTTGAGAATGTAATTAATTCATGTCGATGTATGAATAATGTAATTTGAGAATGTAATTGATTCATGTCGATTTAATTGATTCATTGTAAATACAGTAATGTGTTCATGCCGATATTGATTTATGAAAAATGTGATTTCATTGTAACATGTTCTACATTTGGATAATTGATTCATGTTGTAATGTGATATAAATGTACGTTCTGAGTATGTGATACAAACGTTATGTGATACAAACGTCCTGAGTATGTCATACAAACATCGTTTCCGTTCCGAGGGTAATGAGCTCGACGTCGTTTATGAAATACAAACATGTCGTTCCGCGAATATGTGATACATATGACAGACGAAAAAACATGTAAAAGTGTATCAATCATGTCATTCCGCGAATATGTGATACATAGACGAAAAAATATGTAAAAGTGTATCAATTCCAAACAAGCTTAACTAATTTCCGAACACTTAGGATTACAAGTGACTTTGTCGGATTAAATCCAAATCATCTACGCGGCGCGACGGTGATTGCGGCGAGTGGGAAAGGCGGCCGAGGCTGCGAGGTGGCGGTAATCGCGGCGAGTGGGAAAGGCGGCCGAGGCTGCGAGGCGGCGGCGACGGCGACAGCCGAGGCGGGGAGAGGGCGGTGGCGACGGAGGCTGCGAGTGGGCGAGGCAACGGCGGCGGCAGAGGCTCTGAGTGGGCGAGGCGGCGGCGGAGGCTGCGAGTGGGCGAGAGCGCCGGACGGAGGCGAGAGTGGCGGCGGCCTCGACGAGAGCAACGGAGGGGGGCAAGAGCTCGCGGCCTCGGCGAGAGCGGCGGAGGGTGGCGAGAATGGCGGCGGCCTCGATGAGAGCGGCGGACGAGGCCGAGAGCAGCGGCGGCCTCGGCAAGAGCGGCGGCGGCCTCGACGAGAGCGGTAGACGGGGCCAAGAGCGGCGGACGGGGGCGAGAGCGGCGGATCGGCCACCGCGCCAGATCGGCCACCGAGGGGCCAGATTTGGCCGCTGGTAGTCAAATCCGGCCGCCGAGGCGGCTGATCTGACGCGGGTAGCCGCTGGGTGGCCAGATCCGGCCGTCCGCATTAAATCGGCTGTCGAGCGGCCAGATCTGGCCGCCCGCAGTCAGATCCGACCGTCGAGCGGCCAGATCTAGCCACCGACGCCGGGCGAGAGAGGGAGGGAGAAGAGAGAGGGAGAGGGTGAAGAGAGAGCGAGTGAGGGAGGGAGAAGAGAGATGAGCGCGACGAAAAAAAATTGATTTTGACAAACAAAATCGGATTTATTATCTAATCCGACGGACGCGGGGGAGGGGTTCCCCCCCTACAGGGGGAGGACCCCCATTAATAAATGTAGTATATATATATATATGGTAGTATATATATATATATATATATATATATATATATATATATGTATATATACTACCATATATATGGAATTAGAGTGTTAGTAACGTTTTAATAAATGTCACCAAAAATCCCAAAAGTCCTTTATACGTTATAAATGGTTGTTTGTGACATTTTATAAACGTTACGTTAAAAACGTTATAGAAAGTTCTTGTAATTTTTATATTTTAAACGTCACCAAAAGTAAAAACGTGGCAAAAAAACATAAATATTTGTAACACTTAAACGTTATCATATGTACATTTATTGGTAACGCTTAAATGTTACTAAATAATAGTTATTGGTAACACTTAAACGTGATGAATAGACGTTTCTTTGGTGACATTTAAATGTCTCAAATAGATAACATTTGGTGATGTTTAAATGTCATGAGTAAGATAATCTTTGGTGACATTAAATGTCACAAATAAATAATATTTGACGATGTCACAAAAATGTGAGCTTTATTATGTTTAATTTCTCTAGAAAACAAGCATAATAATCATCACAAGTCCAAGTTTAAAACAAGAGTAGGATACATGAACTGAACATGAAGCATTCATGGAACATGGACATGTTTCTCAGTTTTGTATATGAAAGTAGATATTCATCACTCATTAGTCCATTTCCATGGCCACATCTAAAGCCCAGATGGTCATTAGAAACCATGGTGCAAGGTTATATATATATAATGAGTGTAGAAGATGCCAAGCTTGGATAAAATAGTATCAGATCAATTATATTTACACTTGCTATCAATCCAAGCAACTAGAAACTTGGCATAAAGATAAAAAAAGAAGGAAATTGAAAAGCTTCCTATATATTTCAACAACTAATAAATACAATCTCACTACAAAAGGGAAACAAAATTTCGATCATAATTCTATAATAGGTTTTGTATCCAGTACAATTTACAGTTTACATAGTCATCTGGATTATGACTGATATTAAGCAGCAACTGTGCCTCATGTTCAAACATAGTATATTGCTGACAATGATGATCACCTTTCACAATGCCTGAGAAGTTTACTTATGTTGCAATAAGTAACATTGCCAAGCTCAAAGCTTGTTGGCAAAGGTTTATTGCATTCTTCAACAAAGTGACGCTTGGTTGTTTTTGCTGAAAGGACAATGCAGACAATAGCGAATGAATAAACAAATTATATCATACGGTAAACCAGACTAAGTTTCTTTGTTTACCCACCTCACTTTGCTTGAGCCCAGTTTTTTAGTAAAGTACTTATATGCTAGGATCTCCCCAAACCTACCAATTAAAGTAAATGTTGATTATCAAGCTTTTGTAAAAAAGAGTTTCTTCCAGAAAAGAAATTTTTAGTTTAAGTAAATTTCTAATTATATTATTTTGATGGAAGCCAACTAATTGCATAAAAAACACCTCAACATGGATGAAACCAGAGAGGGAAAAATGGTGAACTAGCTGGCACCATTCTCATCCAATTGCCCACTGATCTGCAACGAAACTCAATCCTCCCTTTGCATGATAAGTGATAACCCTGTTGGTGGCAGAGTTGCATAAGTAGCTGTTCAATCTAGACCTAAATAAATGACAAAATATTTCACAAATCTTTGAAAACACAATTGATCATTAAAAGAAAACACGATTAAATAAAATTATTGATATCAATAAAAGAAAACACAATTAGAAAAATCATTCAATATTTGTTGGATAAAGAAAGTCTGACATATGACATTTAATGATTATGCCTTCATGAAAAGGAAATGTATGCCCTCAGATTATGATCTAATATGAGATTAATATTGATATAGTATAAGAAACTTAGCAACTACAAGTATAAGAAAGATACTATTATTTATCCAGCAGAGAAAAACATCAGTCAACATACAAAAAATGATTCACATGTCTCCAATTTTCTAATAGAACTAAAGCACACAGGAAGTCATAAATGATATGATTTCACCTGTCTCCCTTATTCATAAATGTTATGAAACCTGTCTCCCTAATCATTGTGTTCAGTGAAGTCGAGATTCCATTGTGTGGCGCGTTTCATGGCGGCGTAGCCTCCGGTGGCAAATGCACAGAGGAGGTTGAGAGTTGCTGTGGATTGGCAATACGCCCTTATCATCCTCTACGGATCCGGCACCCTCGACTTCTCATCGAACGCATCTCCATTGATGTTATACCCTTTGTAGCTTGGCAGCTTGACCCCATTCTTCTCCTCGAACCCATCAGAATGAGGCTTGGCGAATCACTGACCATCCTTCTGACCTACAACCAATAAGTCTCCAAGGTGAGAACCTTGCAAGGAAATTGAGATCCAGGGTTCCAGATAGTTTTGGACAGGGATTGATGGAAACTTGTACCTTGGTGACGGGCATTTGGTGGCCGCCAGACGGCGCTCAGATTTCACATACGAGCAATCATACACTATCGGAGGATTGGGCGGCGTCAAAGATCCGGCAGCCACTATAAGAAAACCGGCTATTAGCGACGCCAAATAGCGTCTCGGAACATGGTGACGCTAAGTCGATGCCATGAGCGTCGTTATGGTGTCTCAGTTGAGTCCCAAATAAGCGACGCTACTTGCCTCTCAATAGCGTCACATTATCATTGTCTTAGCGTTTCGAGAAATAGACGCTAACGAAGGCGCCATAGCGACGCCAAGTAGCCGCTATTATTGCGCGCCATGAAGCGAAAGTGCGCGGAAGAACCTAGTGTTATTGTCGCGTCGATAGCGTTCGACGCGACGCCAGCGTCGCATCTTCAGAGATGCTATGGAAATGCTATCTGGCGTCACATTTGATACGATGCTATGTAGACGTCAATATGAAGACATATTCCTGTTGTTGTCTACACATGTAACACATACAACGTTTAATTGGCACTATTTTAACACTTACTTGCATCTCATAACTATATATGTTAACTAACAAATAGATAACTATATGTAGGTTATCTATATCTATATCACTATATGTTATATATTTTGATGCAACATTATATATTATCTATACTATACTTTAATCAATAAATAAATTAAATATTGTATATGTACCTTCAACATATATATGTATTCCTATATAATTACTTATATATATCTACATCATAAGAGTGTTACTAAATATATAATTTGTTACCTATATTATATATGTTACTTGTCCATACAATATATATCATATCTTAATTATACATATATTATTTTTATATTCTTAATCATGAAATTATGATGGTTGATTTAAGAGACATGATTTGTTACAAATTATCACATTTTAGCACCACAGTGGAGGCTCAATAGCGTCTACCTAGTGCCACAATAGAGCCACAATTGTGGTCGACGCTATAGAGTCACTATTGGCGTCTCTCAGACGTCTTCTTATTGGGATGCTACGTCGACATTAGTGTATCGCTAATATGTTTTAGCGACTCATTAGCGTCTCTATAGTGCCGTAGTAGCTGACTTTTTATTACAATCACTTAATCGGGCACATATAGACATATAAATACACGTATATACTTATACTTATATATAATAAGTACACATATACATATTATTATCACTTAATCTCGTACATATAAACATATACATACAGATATATACTTATAATATGTATACATATATATGTTATTGTCACTTAATCTCGCACATATATAGACATATATATACACGTATATACTTATAATACATATAGATATACACATTATTGTGACTTAATCTCTTACACGTGGACATATACATACACATATTATATATATATATATATATATAATTTTGTTATATATACATAAACATATAGACTTAAAATTTTATATACACATACATGAATAATTATATATGCATTCCATAATTTTTAGATTGTGGGAAGGGAACAAAACGACTGGAACGAGGTACAATGCGATGAGACGCTATCTTGATAAAGAAAATTACATACATATAATAGAAAATTAGAATATAAAAAACCTATTAGCGTCGCCCTGGTGTCCCCAAAGTAAGACACTAAGTTAGTAGAGACGCTACTACAATGCTAGTGTGTCGCTAATATATCTTAGTGATGCATTAGCTTCTTTATAGCGCCGCATTAGCCAACTTTTTATTACCCTCACTTAATCGGACACATATTGATATATAAATACACGTCTATAACTCATGCACATATACATATTATTATCACTTAATATCTCACATATAATCTTAAATTAGGAAGAAAATTCGTTATAGCGTCCCTACAGCCTCGAAATACAATCTCGATTATGGCGTCCCCGCAGCGTCTAAGTACCGTCGTGTCTAATTGAGACGCTAAATACTTAACTTAAATCCCTAACCCCTATTTTGTGTTTTCACTTTTTACTGTTACGCTCGCTCACCGATTTTCACCGCGACCGACGATGCCCGACGATTGACACCCGCTAAACTCGCCCGACCCCACTGCTCCGCTGCTTCGACAGTCGAACTCGCCCGCCTGTTGCTCCTTCGATTCGCCCTGCGCTGACCTCTTCTGCCCAACCACCCTCCTTCGCTCTTTGCCTCTACGACCCGCCTCCCTCCACCTCCTCTGTCGCCATCCTCCTCGGCCGCACTCCGCCTCCTCCACCTCCACCGCCCTCCGCCTCCACCGTGGCCCGCCCTCCACCTCGCCCCTCCATCCGCCGTCTATGCTCCTCCGTCCGGTGTCGATCGTCGCCCGTCGCCTTCCTCCATCGATTATTGTAACGACCCGGACCCTCGAGCCAGCAGAAGCATTTTTTTTCTATTTTACTCGAGCGTCCGATCTACTACTATCATCTTGTCATAAATAGAATTCATATAGAATAAATCTTTTCTTTGTATCATTCACATAAGGAAACTCTAAATTCATATATCAAATATTGACATCTTTAAATATTATTATAAAGTAATGTAGTCAAAGAAAAACTCTCCAACACTCAGTTCCATATGCCATCACTTGTCATGAGCATCGACCACCCATGCTTTTGACCTGCAAGATCCAAGTACAGAGAAATATATGGATATATGTTGTACATAAATGTACATATATATGCATAATCTCCATGAGCAAAGCTCGTATGTAGGGCCAAAATAGTATTTCTTAAAAGACTCTAGCTTATAACTTATTCAAACATGAAATATTTAAATGATCGAGAATGATAATATCATGTAAAGAATTCTAAAGATTGATACATATTCATTATTGCTGTAAAAAAATGAGTTATCTTAACCTATCTTATCAAAACACATATTTATGCACTTAAGTCATTTTCATATAAGCATGAGCTGTCACCATATGTCATAATAAGGTCATATCATTTCATATCAAAATCCTTGTTCATATATATAATAATTATCAAACATTATTACCACATCATTCACATCAAAGCATGTCCTATAACTATACAATATCACAATCAATAATGCATCAGATGCCATGCTCTTTAAAGTGAAAGGTATGCAAAAAAAAATTATGCATGCACATGTCATATCGCCAACTAGCCAGAGGCATCCCTTTCGGGATATCTGTCGACCCTGCTGGGGAGGCTGATGGATTCTAGAGGTGGCCCATATGAATTCAAATGTGGCTCACACTGATTCCACAGTCTGGTTCATATGACACTTAGCTCCAAACAATCTAAAATCTCATTCGGGATATCTTTCGTCCCTATAAGGTCTTTCAACTATATAGGGATAAACTATTGGCCTTACAAGTTTTTTCAACTATGCAAGGGTAAACTGTCGGTCTTGTAAGTCTTTCAACTATATAAGGGTAAACTGTCGGTCTTGCAAGTCTTTCAACTATGCAAGAGTAAACTGTCGCCCGACAGGGGTAATGCACATGCATGATAATGAGATGTAATGCATGTGCATAACCCAAGCATATCATATCATGTCGTACCATATCATGTCATCTTGTAGCATGTCATGTCGTGTCTTTTTTTGTCATATCATGTCATGGCATATCATATCATATTATAACATATCATGTCGCTTTATAACATATCATGTCATGTCATTTTCTGTCATTTCGTGTCTTGTTATGCCATATCATATTATATCACATAGTATCATGTCATGTATCATTGTCTTAATAGCAATAATCATATAATGATGTAATTACCGAGAATATTGATATTTTAGAAACACATTTAAGAACTTACTCATGTATATACCATATCAATTCATTTTTCATACATTGTTTATACTCATATAACAATTTCTTAATTATCATATGAAATAAAATATAACATAACCTTTGCACAAGTGTTCACTTTTAACATTTCTTATGAATTCACGATGATGCATAAAATTTCATGTTGCATATATCATGACTAAAACTTATAAACAAATAATACAATCAAAGCACATGGATCCACCCTACATACCTCTTCTTTAACTTACTCCATCTACACTTACACCTTAGGCCAATGGATCATCCTTCATTTTTACTTATGTTAGAATTCCTTCCTATAACCATAATATATGTTCATAATCAACATAAACACCTATCACATAGTACTTTAAGAATCATATATTCTCCTTCAGTTGAATGGTATCAATACTTTTAACACATACAATTCCAATAATATAACCCTATTAAGTATGCACATCTTTTCATTTTGGCAGATTGCATACTTTGTGGAACAAAATTCATATCTTATATTATACATGACCAAATCACATGAATCCAATTTTAAATGAACATTGGCCTCTACAAAAGTAATTAGTAAAAGTTTGAGATACTCTTTCCATATGATTTCTTCTCAAGAAAATCAACACTCAACCTATATTTTGTGTTAGTTTTGAATTCCAACAAACTGAGTGACATTGCTTCTAAAAGTTGTATCAATTAGTAAATGACGCATATTTCAGTACTTTAAATTTTCTCTGAAAGTAGACATCCTAAAGTCTCGTTCCCAAAATTCTTAAGATTTATCTTAACAAATAATGATCATAGTAACTTTGACAATTAAGATAATGTTCTCTGTTATGTTTTGTACTGGCAGACAAGGTGATTTTCAATTTAACATTTCATAACGCCTATACCCCTAACATTTTCATGTGATTCTAATTTTCCATAAAACTACACATCATTATATATATCTCATAAAAGTTTTATGAATTATATCATCCTATAACGATCACAATAAATTTCTCAACCTGACTCATGTTCTGATATATTCTTCATCCTGACAAAAAAGATCATGTAGAATGATAAATCAATAACTTTTTGTAGACATAATATTTTCCAATGATTCTAGTTGGAAACACATGCTAAATTATGTACTCTAAGTACCATTAAATATCAATTTATATGATTACATATCCAATTTAATACCTAATTTGCAATCCCAACTAACAACTTTATTAAACAGTATGATAGACCCTTAATCCTGATGGCATAACTTTTGTTTCATAACTCCTATTAACATGATTCTAAATCTCATGTAAACTAGACTCGAAAATGTTAAATTTCATAATTTTTAAGGAAGAATTGATACGAAATAGAAATCTTAGGAAGAACACCATCAGTCTAAGGTTAGAATCTTTACCTTCAATGATCTTCCTTGTCGAATTTCCTTCAAAGTCCAAGAAAGGAGTCGTGGTTTAAAATTTTTTATGTGTTTTCTAGAGAGAATGATAAGAACATACAAATTTTATCAGAGTTTTATCACCTGAATAGGTTAGTTGAAAAAATAGCCTAAGCATGAGGTAGCAAGCTGCTAGCTTGCTGGCAGCTTGCATGCCAAGAGTTGAAATTCTTGTCCAATTAAAATTTGACATTCAAAATCATTAATTTCATCTCTAATTAATATTAATTGGTATAATATAATTCATATAATTTATTCACATATTTTATATATTAATTGTTGTTACACATATATATATTTTCTTATGCCACTTGGTGATATTTGATTGGGCCACTAGACTTAAATCCAATCTTAACAAATCACATGCGTAGTTAACCATAAAAGAATATGATTTATCATAATATTATTATTAATCATACTTTAGTACTTTAATTAAATTTTATAAATTCTTATTATATCACTACGTGACATTACAACATATACTACAACACATATATTCAATTTATTATAGCCATATAATATAGAATGTAATATGGATTAGATCATGGATATTACACTTACTATTGCATTAAAGTTTTAATGACATATAAAATTATATTTTGATGAAACAAACCTCAAAAGATTAAAGTTGAAATGCAAGTTTAAAGAAAAATGAATAACTTTATGCACTACATTTTGATCAAATAATTATCACCGATCTCATTAGTTTTAAAAGTGGAATGTCATAGTTGTAAAGAATTCTGTTAGCTTTCCATAAACTCAAAGATCAATTAATTTGGGTAACTATGCAAAATGTTATGATCAAAAGAGTGCAGGTCGGTCAACCTGTCGGTCGACGCCAAGAAGGCCGGTCGACACAAAGAAGGCCGGTCGAGAAGATGCCGGTCGACCGAACAGAAGAAGCCGGTCGACCGATAGCTACTGACCTTGCTCCGGACGACGTCGAGCCGTTACCAGTCAATGTATCGGTCAACCGACCGATCAAGCGCAGAAATTGAAGAAAACGCGCAACGGTCACATGGATCGGTCGACTGATCCAGAAGTGCGATCGACCGGCCTCCGAGTCAAATGAACAGTAATAGTCAAATTTGAAGGAGAAATTTGTGGATAAATTTCTGGACGAATTTTACACACATTGAAGGCTATAAAAGGAGTGCCAAAGCCAGAGACAAAGGCACTCATTCACTCATTGAAGAAAAGCTTCAAGTTGTCAAAGAGAGACCATTTCTTGAAGTTTTCATTTTATAGCTTTCTCATTCTTTCTCTCTTCTCTTCTTGTGAGCATAGAATTGTAAAAAAGAGAAATATTTTTGTTCAGAAAAATTAGAGAGAGCTCCTGTATAAAAAAGATTCTAAAACTTACCTCTTGAGCGAGAAAAATAGATTAGCTTCTTAGGAGGAGAGGTTGTCTTGCATCTCGAAGCGGAGAAAAAGGCGGTGATGTAAAGGGATTTCTTCCTTGCCCCATTTGGAACAAAGGAAGTGCTAGTGGAATCTCCGATGGTCTCGAGGTCAAGAAGTCGGAGCGGGGACGTAGGCCAAGTGTGGCCGAACCTCGTCAACAACCACCGTGTCCTTGCGTTTGATTTTCTCTCTCCCCCATTCATATTGTGTTGATAATCTGAATTGCAAAGGTTTCAAGAATCAGTTTTGTGCTTCCGCTACGAATTTCGTGAAATCGATATTTTTGGTTAAACACCAATTCACCCCCCCTCTTGGTGCCCTTTGGAATCCTATAATTGGTATCAGAGCGGGTTGCTCTTGTTTTGATCGTTTGAATCATCTCGGCTTTTTAAGATCTAACCATTTTAGATCTAATCATTTTTAAGATTCAATCGTTTGTTTTAAGATTTAACAATCTTAAGAGCTATGGCATCAAGTGCATTTGTTTTTGCCAAAGGACAATCAATTAGCCGTCCTCCCTTTTAAATACATCAAATTTTCAATCTTGAAAAATTCGGATTCAAGCCTACATATGTTCCATTGATATAAACATGTGGGATATTATTGAAAAAGGTTATTATTTACATAAAAAATTACCTTTGAAACATGATGAAAGACAGAAAGTTTTTTCAAAATTGGATTGAAAAGCAAAGAATATTTTTTATTGTGCTTTATATTCAACGGATTTTAATCGGATTTCAAATTGTGAAAGTGCAACTGAGATTTGGAATAAACTCATCACTACTTTTGAAGGAACCGATAAAGTTAAAGAATCAGTGATAAACATACATATGCTTGATGGCACACGACGATGAGGTAATTTCTAATCCTCCAAATTCAAATTATGACTCATCGAATTTTTCCGAAGAAATTCCTTCTTTAGATGTGAATAAAGAACTCTCCTCTCTTATAAAAAGATATTTTTCAATTAAAGAGGAAAATGAAACATTAATACATGAAATAAAAATTAAAAGAGGAAAATAATGCATATTTTTTGGAAAATGAAAAACTAAAAAATGAAATTGAGACTTTGGAAATCACGCATGCATGTTAAGTTGTAAAACTAGCATGTTCTTTGGAATAAGTAAAAAAGAAAATGTCTCTTTGAAAGATATACAAAATAAAATTATTTCTTATTCAAAGAAAAATAATCTTAGGAATCATCCCTATGATAGAAAATCACATTTTAAATGCTTTACATGTGGATTTTATGGGCATTATGCATATCAATGCAAAATGAAAAAATCAACACAACATGGCATGATTTGGGTTCCGAAAGGAACATTGTCTAGCAAATTAGGATCCAAAGAAATTTGGGTACCAAAGATTACATAATTACTTTTCAGGTGTGCCTCGCATGCAAAGCAAAGGACAAGTGGTGAAGGCACAAAGGTTATGGTAAAAGTATTACTTACTTTTTGATTTCACCCAAAAATTTCAAAACTACTATCTCTTTAAAAAAAATAAGAATACATAAAAGATTGATCATGGTAATAGGGGGAGCATGATTAAACATTATTTTCACATATCATAGATATCACATTATTTTGTCAAAGTTTTATGCCATATTTTTAATATATTTTTGTTTTTGGCTTTCATAAAATAGTTTTCATTATAAAATAGCCATAAATTTAGGGGGAGTTATCTTTCAAAATTTGCAATACTCTGCATATCTATTATATGACAAAAGGGGGAGTTACATGTGGTTTCTTATTTACTTCAATTACAAATGACTTTTTGATGAAACAAAAGGGGGAGAAATGCGATTTGAATATACGTTAAGAAAAGTTAATATTAATGGGAGTAAAATTGTTTTTACAAGATTTTACAAGTTTTTCGCCAACTTATATCTTTTTCATATTTCTTGGTTTATCTTCATCAAAAAGGGGGAGATTGTTTGGTCAAAATTTTAATGACATATAAAATTATATTTTGATGAAATAAACCTCGAAATATTAAAGTTGAAATGCTGAAAAGTTTAAAGAAAAATGAATAACTTTATGCGCTAACTTTGATCAAATAATTGTCACTGATCTCATTAGTTTTGGATAAAAGTGTAATGTCAAAGTTGTAGAGAATTCTGTTAGCTTTCCATAGACTCCAAGATCATCTAATTTGGATAACTGTGCAAAAAATTATGATAAAAAGAGTGCAAGTCGGTCAACCTGCCGGTCGATGCAAAGAAGGCCGGTCGAGAAGATGTCGGTCGATGTATCGATTGTCAGACCGGTCGACCGACCGATCAAGTGCATAAATTGAAGAAAATGCGCAACGGTCACATAGATCGGTCGACCGGTCCAGAAGTGCGATCGACCGGCCTCCGAGTCAAATGAACAATAACGGTCAAATTTGAAGGAGAAATTTGTGGAACAATTTCTGAACGAATTTTACACACATTGAAGGCTATAAAAGGAGTGCCAAAGTCAGAGGCAAAGACACCCATACACTCATTGAAGAAAAACTTCAAATTGTCAAAGAGAGACCATTTCTTGAAGTTTTCATTTTATAGCTTTCTCATTCTTTCTCTCTTCTCTTCTTGTGAGCATAGAATTGTAAAAGAGAAAAACACTTTTGTTCAAAAAAAATTAGAGAGAGCTCCTCTGTAAAAGAGGTTCTAAATCTTACCTCTTGAGCGAGAGAAATAGATTAACTTTCTAGGAGGAGAAGTTGCCTTGCCTCTCGAAGCGAAGAAAAAGGCGGTAGTGTAAAGGGCTTTCTTCCTTAACCCATTTGGAACAAAGGAAGTGCTAGTGGAAACTCCGACGGTCTCGAAGTCGAGAAGTCGGAGCGGGGACGTAAGCCAAGGTATGGCCGAACCTCGTCAACAACCACCGTGTCCTTGTGTTTGATTTTCTCTCTCTCTCCTCATTCATATTGTGTTGATAATCTGAATTGCAAAGGTTTCAAGAATCGATTTTGTGCTTCCGCTACTAATTTCATGAAATTAATATTTTTGGTTAAACACCAATTCATCCCCCCCCCCCTTCTTGGTGCCCTTTGGGATCCTACACTTACCCTCTTCCGTCGTCCGCCATCATCCTTCTCTGCTTAAGAAGGTACGAATCCGCCACTATCCATTATGTAATCCCTAATTAATTTGCTATTTTTTAATCTAATGCATGTTAAGTTAATTACTAGTTAATTACTTGAAACTAATCTAAGGACTAGTTAATTTGCTATTTTTTAATCTAATACCATGTTAAGTTAATTATTAGTTAATTACTTAAAATTAATCTAATTAAGAAGGTACGAACCCGTGGATAGGGCACGTAGCTGGATCCTCACATAGTAGACGATCCATTGATGGGTCGGCTCCACGTATCACTCTTGGTATGTGTCACATAGTAGGCGATACATAGTAGGCGAGATCGTCATGCCGATAGCACATTCTAGCATAAATTACTATATTCCATAAATTACCGGATGTCACACAGTTTATGGAATATACATAAATTACTGTACTTTAAAAAACTTAGTGTGACATATACGATCGTCATGTCACTCTTACTACGCCACCGCCACCGTCGAGATTACCGGATGCTTCACCACATTCTAGCATTGGCGAGCGACATCTTACCCCAGGTGATATATTTATTATTATTTATATTATATTTCTCAATTAATTACATTAATAATTTTTTAATAATGTCAATTGCTACGCCGCCGATAGCACAAGCACTCGTCTCGTCACATTCTGACGAGCGGAGTGCCACAGATCATGCAGCGATAGACATCACTCGAGGTGAGAATATTACTGTACAAATATCAATTATCATTAGTTTAATTTGGTATGACACTAATGATTTATTTTGTATTAGGGCCCGTAGATGATGTCGGACCTTCTCAGCCTAACCCAACTGTACCGGATGATGATTCCTCTTCGATAGATGAAGATGAATTACATGATAATGGGATGGTCACTGTGAATAATATTGCTCGACCGTAAATTAAATAAGTTGTAGAAATTTTGTTATAGTTTTGGTTATCATTGAAAATTAATTCTTCTTTATAATTTTGGCAGTACCACTTTCATATCCGCTACTACCGTGCGGGATGTCAGTGCTCTCGTTCTTTCCCACTTACGGGAAGGGGCAGGATCCTAGAAAGATGTCCCAATTCAAGTGCGGGATGACATCTTTCGAGCTTTTACGGTACAATCTTATATTTTTGGGTTTTATAATTTGTTTTATATTATTTTTAAATTACTATGTTTTAACGTATTGTGTATGAGACAAATCAGTTTCATCCGGATCTTAGTTTAGGGACGATCCAGAGAGTTTTTGAGGAGGTCGCTGCGAAATGCCTCCAAAATAGATTGTACAAGTTTCTCAAGGTTGTTACGTCCGCCGATCTCACTTTGGAGCAGGGTATACAAAGATGCCCAAGGCATATTAGGCGCTCGATTTGAGAATCCTTATGTAGGAAGTGGTAAGTATGTTTAATTTTAAATTATTTTTATTAAATTTATAATTTTTGAAAGTCTAAGTATTTGATGTTCATAAAGGACGGATGAACGATGACAAAGGAAGTCGGAAAAAGAAAGAGTTAACCGACTTTCGAAGCCTGAGACCTACATACACACAGGGGGTCGATGCGATTTGACGAGCATCGACGATGCATGATAATTTACATACAAATTCAATTAATCAAAATTTTAACTTATACTTATTTTATAAAATTTGAAACTTTATTGTAGAAGGAAAAATAAGGCGGTCCCATGGACTTTCGCATGGTCTACGAGGCCACGCATAAGAGCTGGAAGACTAACAACTTGGTCACGCTCACTACTCGTAGGTTTTTGATAAGTCTCATCACATGTTCATTTGGTTGTTGACATTAGTGCACTATTTTTTAAATGCGCAATGTTTAAATTTTTTAGGATGAGTATAATGCGAAAATGGCTAGAAAATACAGAGATGATTCGAGTACTCAGCCATTAGGTAATATTTCTTGGAATGGATTCATGTTTTTAATTTATGTGTTTTTTAATATATAATTTATATATTATATGATTGTATAATTTTTCTATTTCATAGAGGACCTTGTTGTTTGGGAGGAGATGGCCGGCATGACACGAGGAGGATACTTGTGTGACCTCGGCATAGCCACTCAAGTACCTAGGAGGAGCGGAGGATATGCAGGCGGCCCATCTACTCCGAGTTCATCCGCTGCATTTAATATGACGCAACTATCATACCAGCTATCGGAGCAACTATCAGAGCAGATATCGTAGTAGGTGTTGCAGCAGCTGTCACAGGTCGCAGCAGCTGTCACAGGTGTCGCAGCAGATATCGCAGTAGTTGGCTCCGCTATTGCAGGCAATTCAGGGATTGATCTCTGCGCAGAATCAATCTCCGCGAGGCCATGGACCAAGCACGTTGGGATCGAACGTCCGGAACGATAACAATAACTCCCAAACCTAGGATAGAAATAAACCATGGATAGAAACTATAGTTTCGTCACTTATAGACTTATTATTAGATATACGTATAGTTTGTTAGTTCAGTTTATTATTTTTCATATTCTTATCTTAAATATTGTGCCTGTGATGCTTTCATATTACGTTGTGATGAATATCAATGCATTTATATGCATTATATAATTGTATGGTGTGGGAAGGAAAAAAATGTGACTATAATGGATAAAAAAATATGCAGTTAGCGCCTACATAGCGTCACCCTAGCGTTGCCCAAGTAGTCGACTCTATATTAAATATATCATCCTTAGCGTCACTTTAACGTCTCCTTCGTGTCGACATATCGCGTCACCTTAGTGTCTCAGAAGCGCCAAAATAGCGTCAACTAACGCATAATGTTAGCGTCTCTTGAGCATCGAAGTAACGTCTCCTAAGTTGCGTCACGTTAGCATCTCCTTAGCGATGTCTGCCTATTACTCCCAACCAGACATCATGCGTCTTCATAACATCGAGATAGTGTCAACCGTTGGCGCTAGTAGCAACTCCTCTTTTGTTGGCTCTATTACGATGCCATTAGCCATCGACTACCGGCGTCTCATTTTAACGGCGCTATTTAAATGCTAAAGTGACGCTATATGTTTTAGAGACTCAATAGCGCCGCAGTAAAGTCTTATTCATTGGGTCGCTATTATTCGATTTTCTTGTAGTGAACATTGAGGATGAAGAGTCCGGCAACTTCGAGGATTGTTGCGTCAAGGATCGAGGGTTCGGCGGCATCGGCAGATCGAGGGTCTAATGGCGACGTCGAGGTTCAGCAGCATCTCAAGTGGGAGGCGGAGTTCAGCTAGGCGAGGATTGATCGAGCAACAGTAAGAGGGGAAAGTTTGAGGAGAGAAAGGGGGAGAGATGTGGAGACCACATGATAGTAATTGCAAAGAGGAATAAAATATATTAAATAATTGCTTTTAGACATCTCACTATTATTTTATATGAATAAACATTACTAGTATTGTAGCATAAATGGTTGGTTACGTTTAACAAAACATTACTTATTCTTTTATTTTCTAATGACGTATATTAATTAGGTAAACGTTACTTATGATCGAATTTGTTGTAGTGAGGTGTAACACTCAACGTATAATCCCAAAATTTTATCCCAAATATTAAGGATAATTAGGTCATTCGATTGTGTTAGTCCATTCGTCATACATCATTTAACAACGAAAGTTGCCAATTTAAAGAAAATCATAATACTTAAATGTTTTCTATTAATAAAATAGATTAATATTTCATAAGACATTAAATGCCTAAAATCTTCATTACATCATTAGCCTCATTATTCATCTTGAACCTTATGACTTATTTAACTCTAAGCATGTGCAATACTTCGTCATGAGTTTGAGCTGTGATCCATCACTTAATCATGGTTACCTGCACGAATCTAGAGTGCAGAGTTTTTCAGTTAAATTATGTAAAGATCATGCATGCCATGCTATCCTATCAAATGATATTACATGCGATGCATAATAATAATAATAATAATAATAATAATAATAATAATAATAATAATAATAATAATAATAATAATAATAATAATAATAATAATAATAATAACAACAACAACAACAACATATGGACACGCATGCCATGAATTATATTATGAACCTTACATGATATGACATCATGCTTACATTCATTCTTCATATAACATTCATGAAATATAAATATCATGTCATACCTATTTATTTCTGATCCATCATCTACAAGTATCATACAATAGAAACATACATTCATATCATTCATAAATATTCATGACATAACTTATCATTTCACTACATCCTAGGAGTTTCTTTTCCTTGATGCTTACTTTTTAATTTCTTTTATACTTTACATAGGTTGCTTTATAACTCTGGATTTTATTTTATTTTTCTTTTCTTTCTTTATTATGTGATCCTTTGTGTCATCTTCGTTCTTCATCTTTATCACATAATATCATCTTAACTTTCATTCCACATCACAAGTCAAACTTGGGAACACACATCACAATAGTGAAGGACTTTATTCCTAGTCATCTTTAGGAATACAAACACTTTATGTTGAGGAATATTATTCCATAGAAAGTACAGATGCATGACTTTACTTCTTAGGTTTAGGCCCCCTTGAAGTATATAAATAAGTGTAGAACTTTATTTCATCATCATCTTTAACTTTTTTTGTTATAAAATATTTTGAAATTAAACTTCACTTTCATTCTTACTTTATCTTATAACATCTTTCATTTTTGCATTGAAAAATATCAAACATCTTTTAGGTGATGGCATTATTTTTCGAAAAGTCTCGATCACCATAAGGTGAAATACATTTACTTCTCATCTTTACATTCAATACTTACTTCCATTATATTCATCGCATACCATGCTTCATTTTTGCTTAATAATCAGCGCATGTGGAGATCATTACATTGGTTGATAGGGAACTAAAAAATCTCAAACACGTTTAAGTGATGACATTATTTTTTCAAAGAAGTCTCAGTCATCATAAAATGAAAAGCATTTACTTCTGAGAAATCTCAAACACCTTCTGGTTGATGGCTTTATTTTCTAAAGAAGTCTCAATTACTATAAATTGAAAGGCATTTACTTCACATCTTCCATCTTTACCACATCATTATATTAGTTCATAGAGCATTAAGAAATCTCAAATACCTTTTGGGTGATGACGTTATTTTCCAAAGAAGTCTCAATCACTGCGAGGTGAAAAGACATTTACTTATTGTCCTCATCAATGCGTGTCAAAGCATTTCCTTTAATTTTATACTTCATTGATCATCAATACATCAAATAGTCACATCAATCTTTCATTTTTACGTTGAGCATGCATTTGTCATATACAATCAATACACATCTATGCATAACTTATATATATTAGAAAATATGTTCAATACATCTTACAAGGCATTTCCCAACGTCACAACCGTGCCCAATAATGCCATTGTCGTACCAAACACTGTTACAGTCGTGCCCATCTCAATCACAGTCGTGCCTACTCTTGTCAGGGTCGTGCCCAATTTTGTCATGACCGTGTCTAGCCTTAGCCAAATTTCAGCATCGCTCTCGCTCACGGTTGTGATCAAGTTACAGGTCACGACCATGCTTGGCCTTGTCATGGCTGTGACAAAGGTGTCACTAGCGTGACCGCGCTCGACCTTGCCTTCTTGGTCATGACTGTTCCTAGGGTTGGCACGGTCGTGCCAACATTATAAAATCTCAAATTTTAACTCGAAAACCTCAATTTTTGAGATAAAAACTTTAGTAAACAAATCTAAAACATTACAAAAGATTACATGCATAATATCTAAGCATATAATAATCATCTAACATATTAAAGCATTCAATTTCCATTCATCATCAAGATTTAGGGCTTTCCTCAGAATTTCATACAACTACTAAAAATCTATTCTCTGCATAATATTCTAGCAGCAGACACTAAAATATTAATAACTTAATTTATACTTGTTCTTTTTAAATGATTCTAATTTTCACATAAAGATAACATGAACATTTAACTTGTAAAAAAATTTAAAATCCTAATTCAGTATTTCCAATTTATGATACTTTTTATAATTTCATCTCATTATTACTCGAGATAGCATGGCAGTAGTCCAATGTTTGGATCATAAATATTTTTAGGGGTTAATGAGTATGTAGAACACCCCTCTCTGCACCTCCGTGTAGAACGCTTATTTCTTATCATTTAATTAATTTAATAATTCTAATTCATCATCAAATTGATTATATACTTCTTAGATGAAATAATATATATTTATTTGGGTAATTTGATAATAAAAATATATCATCTAAGGCTAAATAAATTACAACTGTTGAATTAGTCATATTTGTTAATATGGCTTGATCGTGATGATCGGATAATCTGATGATCTTGATCTTAATTACCTTTATTACTTAACATATATTAAAAATTAATATACAACTATTTTATTAGTTTAATAAGGAAAACTAATGCTCTACACCCGTTCTGCATCAAATGCTCTACATATACATTTTTCTCAAATTTTTATACATCTTCAAATCATATGACAAATTTATGTGGAAACTAGACTTCGAGGTCTTTCCATCCATATATTATTTATAATTTTTGGATAAGTATTCAAATAATTATTACAAAATAATCATGAATTTAATAGATTTTATAACATAAATCATGAAACTCTCAGTCATGCAATCTTCATTTATGCAAATTCCCTATCATCTTGAAACTCTCAATCCAACCAAAAATAAAGAGGGGTTTGGTTCCTCTTTACATACATGTGATTTTGTTCTTCCCCAATGTTAATCCCTTTTTCCTTGTTCATGTCCTCTTCCTCTTTGCCCTCTTCTTCTTCCTCGTTCTTCTCTTTTTTTTTCCTCCTTCTAGATTGCAGCTGTCACGTGGGAGAAATAAGAACAGAGAGGAGAGAGAGGATTTGGGGATTTTTATAGAGCTTATCCTATGGTTTCTTAGGTTTCCTCGACTTAAATACCCCTATTTAAAAATTGGGGTTGTTACACAACGGTCTAGATGAAATCCCTTGATCTTAATCGAACGGTTAATGTTTCATCCATCTACCATTTCCCTCTACGAGCATCAGCCAGGAGCGTGATCGCTGGCCAGGAGCACGAGTCTAACAATGAGAAAAATAAATTTATATAAAATAAAATGGAATGGTCAGTTAGAGAAAATAATGGCCATGATCCCTGATTTTGTGAAGAATTCAAACACTAACATTTATGAGAGGAAAGAAATCATTATTGTAATTACGAATATTGAGCATTAATGAGCATAATCACCCAAATCACCTTGTAATCCCCCAACTGTAGAAATCGAATTTTCCCCAAGATACCTGGCCATCTCACGCACATTCTCCAAAGGGCTATTTTCACATTATTGCTGCTTATCAATAAGGGACAACCGAGTGTTTTTCCCTCTCCTTCACACACTTCTACAAATTTAGCGCCATTCTCACATTTGTCTAGCTTATGACCGGTCCACAGAAGGAGATCCATCAAGGGTAGAGGCACAGGCGCAAGGACGACAAAGAGATTTGACGGATCAACATGGGGATCAACGCGCAATCAGGTGGGTGATCTAGAAATCATCTTGCATATTCCTTTTAGAATAGATATGAATCCGCAATCCGATCTGTTCAAGACTAATCCATGTTTAAGATATATGATGACCCATGCACATTAAGAATGATTGATTGAAATAGTTACTTCGTGTGATTGATTGATTTCCCTTGATTTATCATGCTAGCCATCTTTTTGTTAATTATTGTATGTTTTATCTATTTTACTGTGATGATTATGTTTGATTAGAATGTTGTAGATTGCTCTTCTTGTAGTATTCTTATTAACCATGTCATGTATGGAAGCTCCCAGATCTTGCATGTATCGGTTTAGATGTTAGAATAGAAATAACAAACTCTCGACATTCTAGAAAATATAAGAACGCGACACGGATTGCTATGAACCTAGCCTGGGATAACTGACGAAGAAGCGGCTGACCTCTTGACATTTTTCCACCCGACCCGAGTTCCACTGAACCCGACCCGAGGTGATGTCGCGTCGACCTCGATGACTACACAACATTTTCCCCGAGTCTGGCCCAAGTGCACGACACACTCTTTCCAGGTTCATGCCATGAACCTGACCCGAGTTACCCTGGAACCGACTCTTTTCTCTCATTGTTTCTGATTGGTAAATTTGATTTGACTATTTTCCTGATCAAGTTAAAGCGTGTAAATTTACAAAAAAATATCATTTCAATTTATCATTTGTTTATTTTTATGGAATGTGACTACTCAATGATTTTATGTAGTTTTTATGAATATTTCATAGATAAATTTATTTTACCTATAAAATAATTTATAACTAATAATTAAAAATGGACAATCATTTTTAATTCTGTATTACAAATTTTTTTGGCTATGTATCATGAAAATCATACTAGTTAATTGTTACATATTGTTTATGAAAATAAACTTTACTAATAGCCACAAATATAATTAGCCATGAAAGTCAATCAATAATGCCCATAAAATTTTCATTATCAATATCAAGATATTTTCCACGAATGATATCATTATCCACATTTGCTAATGTTTAATACTTACATAAATATTTGATACTACTATGATATTTATAGCTATAAAAATAACCTTTATGGCTATTGCTCAATTGCAATGCCATTAATATTCACAAGTTGTCACGACTAATAACTTATAATCATGATATTTGAACTTATATTCATGAAATTTGTTGTAGTGGGTTAATATGAAAATAAATTATACAATGAATACATATATTTATTGGGGATAATAATTAATATGATTTGGAATAATATAATGTGTACAAAAGAATGCATTGATTTTTCATGATGAGTAAAAATTCAAATCACATAAAAAGATTATATATATATATATATATATATATATATATATATATATATATATATGAGGTTAGGTAGTATGCAACCAATTTTTGTGCAACGTAATATGCACAACTTTTAATTACATATTATTTAAACCCGTAAGTGGTTATGATCCTTAAAACACACTAATTGAAAAATCGATGAAAGATTGTCTTTTTTGCTATTCCCATCTTGGAAGATAAAAAAAGATTCCTAGTGTTGTTTTGAAAGTATATTCCGTCGAATCGTTATTCATCGATAGTTAGTGTTGAACAATTGTAAGTTGATATATTTAAGCATTTAAGTTTCTTAATAATTTTAATATGATTCGATCAAATTTTATAATTCTAGTTTTGTCATATTAATCATTTCTTTTCAACTACTCTAATCATCTTGATCACATATAATCTGGTGAGCTATTGATCATGCGTGCAATGAACTTTGAATTGCACAATATATATCCAAAGTATTAAAACTTGATATATATGTTTATCTGAAAATTTTAAAACTTGATATAAGATCACAGAGAATCTATTGGTTCTCAATAACTATTCTTTACGTTGAAATGATATCATGCATCTTTGTAAAAAAATTAAATAAAAGTCGATTGAAACTGGATTCATTCTCCGGTTTGGTCATAAAAATATTGCATTATTTGCTAATAATTAGCATTGCTGTCCTCCGGGGCCGCCATAGTAGATGATTTTAGGACTGTCGAACTGGACGTTGTAGCAGCCTTTGCAGTCCAAGATGCTTGCCATGGTATAGACATTTTCTATGAGTTTGTTGTCAGTGCCGAAGAGCTGGAGGTTCCCGATGGCGGCGGCCTTCCCCCACCCTTCCTCGGCGAAGTGGCCGTTGCCCATCTGCGTCGTCGTGTGCGTCCCCGTCTGCTTCCCCTTGTTCAGGACGGCGCCGCCGGCCATCATCTTCACCGCATGAAAGAAATCCCCGAACTGGACGAAGATGCTCATCGGCCAGTACCCCACCGGCTGCCCTTGGATCGTCAGCCACCATATCTGGTTCACGTCGTCCTGCATGCATTTGTATAATATACATGCATTAATTACGTAACTTTTGTTTTAATTTCATGTGTTATATCATTATTATATCCTGTCTGTTAATTAGAGGTGCGAGCAAAAAAATAAAAGAATTAGTCCGATTGGATATAAAAAAAATTTATATTTTCTTAAAATCAAAAAGAAAAAATTCTGAAGGATTTTTATATATATTTTAAAAAAATCTGTTAAAGTTATATATAAAATATCTCTACCCAAAAAAAGTGTATGAAACATGTCTTCTTAGTATTTTATCTTGAACACTTCTGATATACGTAAATGTAGTTAAAGAAAATTATTTTATCTGATTATATATGTAGAAAATTTATATAAGATACTACCAAAAAGTATAATATGTAACTAATGTTATAAAATAAAGCACTATATTAATATGATCAGCCCTTTATCACAAATATAAATTTTATAAAAAGAACTTGATTAAAAAATTATTTGAAAAAATCGATGACATTTTTTAATTATCTAAAAAAATCACTGGAAAAAAGAGGATAGCCTTTTAAACGAAAAGATCATCAATTTCAACCCCTATTTTACGCCTGTATATATCGATTTTAATCAGCATTAGATAAACAAAAAACTCATATATATATATATATATATAGTATGAAAGAATGTATACTCATACCTTATTAATTGTTGTTGTTATCTTGTACATAACACCGCCGTAAGTTGAGAGGGGCGCGATTGGATTACCAAGCACATATTGACTCCCCACCTGAATAAAGCCTGAGCAGAGGAGGTTGAAACAGCCGCTATCACGTTGGCCATCAACCTGTTTACGTACGTACATGTCAAAAATGAAACATAATGGCTTCAACTTTAAAGTGATGCATATATGTAATTCTAAAGAGCATGCATTTTTCCAGCCTACAAGATATATATATATATATATATATATATATAAACTTTATATTATACGACGTAAAATTCACTCATGGATCTTTAAAGTTATTATATATAACAATCGACAACATCTTACAGTCCAATAAGAGAAAATGCGCGGCCTTGCGTCGCCATACAGTGAAGGATTCACCTGCAGTAGATATAGAGGATTTTAGATAATAAGAAATCAATATTTATATGAACACATGAAAAAAAAAAGGTGGCATGTGAACTAGTAGGAGAGGACGTGCAGATTGAACATAAAGTCGACATATATATTCAAGTATATAGATCATATATAGTATATGTAAAATAGACCAACATTACGTTCAATCTACATTGCATGTTAGCTAGTTGCCTCTAAAATACGAAGGTAATAATCTTTTAACCCCATATTAGTTTGTGCATCCCATTTTTTTAATGTGTATGCAAAGTACATACAAAATTTATTTATATGCACATTAATACTACATGTCTAGGGAAGTATGATCGTGTACGTGTATACAAGCATAAAAAAATATGAATCGGAGATCATAATTCACATGGAGCTAGGATTCAACTTTTTTTTTAATAGTCAATCCTCATTATCCGAAAAACGGTGCCGACGTCAACTCGCGTGGCGTTAAAGAGCGCACTATCCACAGGTTAAAGGCCTGCCCATTATTGAGTTAAACTAATCCGTATAAGTTGTCTCAGATCGCATATCTAGCGGTGCAGGTGAGGCTTCCAACAAAAATTTTCTACATTCATAAGACTCGAACTTGAAACCTTACTTAAGTGAAGAAGAACCGCTTACTACTCCATCCCAACAGCGAGCTAAGATTCAACTTTAATATATGGATATCAGGTACCTATACATGGTTAATTAATACACAACTATTTTGTATCAACCTTAATAGTTAATATATATGTATGTACATATATATATATATATATATATATATACACGTGTGTGTAATTATTTATTTATTGCTGCTCACCATCCATCCGGCTTCAACTTCGATATTTTCATTGACGTCGGTGAGCTGAACGCTGGCATGGCTCCACTCGTCGTTCTGAACCGAAACATCCCAAACCTGTACGTCTGCCCTGATTCCATTGTACTCTCCTGAGTCCGCAAATACACCTGCTCTCTGTACAAGAACACAAGCACAAAAAATTGGTACAAGAACACATGGTCAACAAATTATATAATTCACTAATGAAAGCATATGATGAACAATAGCAGGAATTAATGATCTTACTTCAATTAGGTCAACGTCTCCATCGCGTCTTCCGAAGCCCTCCAAAGAAGTGGCTCGAATGAGATCACTCTTCTGCACTCTTCGTATCGGGATGGTTCCATCTGGACATCCTTCCGTCTCATGCCATTGTGGTTGGATAATATGATGTTCTCCGGAGGTGTTGAAAACAAAGCTTGGGGACATCTACTTAAGTTCATATAAAATTTTACTCAATTAATGGACCTAAGACAAACTATAGGTATATATGCAGAAACAAACCTACCTACGTTGTGAAATTTCATTTAACATAGAAAAAAATATGACCATGCATGGGTTAAAGAGAAAGATGGGCGCATACTACAATCTTATGATCCTTCAAGAGTGGATGATCAAAAGCTGGTTGCTTGTAGATATCAACACAATCGATCGTCTCTCCTTCTTCAAGCTGTAAAAGAATCAGTCAGCAAACACTCCAAATCTTGTCATCTTCCAAGTAGTTTGTGTCATGTATAATAGTAAAAAAAAGAAGCAACTAGCTATATAGTAAGTGCATTTTAAAGAGCTATCGAGCAAACCGTGATCGATCTAACGGCAGGCTTGTTGAGGCGATTCAAGTGAGCTTCTATCTCATCTTCTCCTAGAGGGCGGGCCTGCACTGCGATTATTCCGGCCGACATTGCTGAGATAAGGATCATCAGAGCTGCAGCAATAGAATTGATCATCACGGCCCTGCAATGACTTGCTCGTGTAAGTAGTAGTGCATCCATTGTCGTGCTTTACAGTGTTGCACCAGGGCTATTTGTGTTTTCTTAGTATGCTTCAACACTGTGAGTGATAACGAGTATTTATAGCCATGCGGCAGTATAATGGATAGGCTCAACTCCATTAGTTTGATGTTCCAACCATGGCAAGTTAATCTATCCTTGTTGGATCCAGTTGTAAACAATTATGGAATTCATTGCATTTGATTTTGATTCAAACTAATCAATTTTCCAGTTGTAGGGAATTAAGATTTTCAAAACTACCCACAACATTTATTTTGATTCGACTCTAGTTAATTGATTGATTCTTAAAAATTCTTTTTATATATTGTACATATTTTTAATATTATATATAACATTTTGACCCCACACCCCACCCCAAATTAAGTTTCAATAATAAAATGTATTAATATTCAAATATATTAGAGTTGCTTTATTATTATTATTATTATTATTATTATTATTATTATTATTATTATTATTATTATTATTATTATTATTATTATTGTTATTATTATTATTATTTTATTTTATTTAAAATAGATGTGCATGAAGCGATTTTTGTGGGAGACATTTGGGTATCAATGCCTTTTATAAATCAAATGAAAGTTGGTGTATTCTCCCATTTGATTTCTAATTTCACTTGTTACATGAATGCAAATAATGTTGTAGGTGGTCCATTATCTTATTTGAATTTCACTTGCTCGTACATACAAAATGTGCATGAACGGATGCAAATAAAGTGTACATATCCTTTTATAAACAAGAGGAAAAAAATGCACCAACTAGGCATTATTTGCGTTCATACCCATTTGAATATACATAAATTATTGCGGAGTTGGTGCATTGTCCCATTTGATTTCCAATTTCACTTGAATGCAAATAATGTTTTAGTTGATTATCCTATTTGAATTTCACTTGCTCATAAATATAAGATGTACATAGACGGAAGCAAATAAAGTGTACATCTCCTTTAATAAATAAGAAGGCAAAAAAATGCACCAACTATACATTACTTGCTTTCATACCCATTTGAATGTACATGAATGCAAATATTATGGAGATGGTGCATTCTCCCATTTGATTTCGAATTTCACTTGAGACATGAATACATATGTGCATGATATAGTTGGTGCATTATCCTATTTGAATTTCTCATAAATGTGAGATGTGCATGAACGGATGCAAATAAAGAGTATATCCTTTTCTAAACAAGAAGGCAAAAAAAAAAAAAAGCCAACTTTAAACTATTTGTTCATGCCCATTTGAATACACATGAATGCAAATATTGTGGAGTTGGTGCATTCTCCCATTTGATTTTGAATTTCACTTGCTACATGAATACATTATGTGCATGAATGCAAATAATGTTGTAGTTGGTGCATTATCCTATTTGAATTTCACTTGCTCCCATTTGTTTTAGAATTTCACTTGATACATGAATTTGTTATGTGCATGAATGCAAATAATGTTGTACTTGGTTCATTATCTTATTTGAATTTCACTTGCTCATAAATACAAGATGTGCATGAACGGATGCAAATAAAGTGTACATCTCCTTTTATAAACAAGAAGGCAAAAAAATACACTAATTACACATTATTTGCCTTCATAATGATTTAAATGTACATGAATGGAAAATATTATGAAGTTGATGCATTCTCTCATTTGATTACGAATTTCACTTTCTACATGAATACATTATGTGCATGAATGCAAATAATGTTGTAGTTGGTGCATTATCCTATTTGAATTTCACTTGCTCCCATTTGATTTAGAATTTCACTTGATACATGAATTTGTTATGTGCATGAATGCAAATAATGCTGTACTTGGTTCATTATCTTATTTGAATTTCACTTGCTCATAAATACAAGATGTGCATGAACGGATGCAAATAAAGTGTACATCTCCTTTTATAAACAAGAAGGCTATGTGCATGAAATGCAAATAATGCTGTAGTTGGTGCATTATCCTATTTGATATATCAAGTGAGCAATGTGACTCACGAGTCCAAGCACAAACACAATCGTGGGAACCAAAGTCATTGTTAAAGGCCATACATATAGATATAGCACTACAAGAAAAATGGTATTTTTCGATAATTTCGTCTGTTGGAAATGAAAGTTCCCGACGGGTTTATCGACGGAAATGATCCGTCGATAAAGATGGCGTCACAATCCGACTATTCCAAAAAATCCATCGAAAGTTTCGATTGTTGGAATCATCGCAAAACTCCGACGACCGCAATCATCGAAAAGTTCTGACAGCTGCAATCGTCGAAATATTTCGACGGTCACAATCGTGAAAATGTTCCGACGATGGCAACCATTGAAAGGTTCCGGCGGCCACAACCATCGCAAAGAATTTTTAAAATATATATAAAAAATTTGCCCACCACCAAGCGACCAATCCGGCCGCCCGTGGCAAAATCTAGCCACCCACGGCCAGATCAGGCCGCTTGGTACCCGATCAGAGAGGGAGATTTGGTCAAAGAGGGAGTCGGAGCCGGAGCCGGAGAGGGAGACGTTCCAGAACGGTGGTCGTCGCGCCGAGAGAGAGAGAGAGGGGGGGAGAGGGTCGCCGGCGGGTCGTCATCTGGGATGGAGGTCATCGTGCCAGTCGCAGCCGATGACGGAGAGAGAGGAGAGAGGGAGAAGGTGATATATAGGGATAGAGAGAGGGAGAAGCAGGAAAAGTAAAAAGTAGCGTGAGAGTTATTTTTTAATTACTGATTGTCTCGACCGTCAAAATTTTCGACGGATTTTAGACCACCGAAAGTTTCGATAACTTGAACTATCGAAAATATTAATTATATATTTATGATATATATGATTATAATATTTAATTATTTTTATAGTTACAGACGGCCCAGACCGTCAAAACTTTCGACAATCTAAATTATCGTTAATTATAATAATAAATAACTAATTATATGATGTTATATATTATGTAATATTAAATTATTTTTCACTTACCGACGGGTGTGACAGTCGACAATTTTGATGGATACGTATTTGTAAAAAAATTTGACATTCCTAACCATAAAAAATAAAATAATAATATAATAGATTTCATAATTTAATATTTTTATTTATGACGATTCAGATCGTCGAAAATTCCGACGGATTCTTGTCCGTCGCAAAATCCTTCGTAAATTGCGAAGTATTTCTATCCATCAGAAATTATCTGTCAAAAAATCTCAATTTTCTTGTAGTGTAGAACAAAATCATAATAATCTAATTTGTGCAAAATTATTTGTTTTATATATTGAGATGGTCACAACATTGCAATGACTAACAATAAATTATAAGATCTGCGATAATAGAGATGAAACCTAGAGAAATTGTCTCAAAATTACTATTTTTTCATGTTAATGTGCCACCATGAGAGGATTAAAAGAAGTCTTCCTCAATGTTGATGCATGCAATAGCGAATGACACTAAACCTAACTCATCAATCTCCTGAACATGAAAAGAGAAAGAGAGGGAGGGGAGACATGCACTCCTAAGCATATGAAAGTTTATGAAAAAAATCCATGAAATTCGTGGTCGAGATAACTAACTAAAACCTATTCAAACATATATTCGACTAAGATGTAGATGCATTATTAATTTTAATTGATAAAATCTCTGAATTAATAAACTGTTAATTAACCGTCAAAAAAGTTGACTTATTCAATTCAATCTAGTTTAGTTAAAATATGGTCCAATTCGATTAGCTAGGTCTAATAGGTCAAAATTATTTTAATTGAGACCACTTCATATACTTTTGAGCTTCTTTAATGCCATACTCATAACGCATAATTAGAATGATTGATATCTTTATTTCATCTCATGATGCTTAAAATCTAGGTATAATATGTGCCACAAATTCATCCTATTTAGTGTGACATGTTAGATTCGCATTATTGTATCTTTTGGGGAGCCCTAGCTTCTCACGTCGTCCCCTCCAAACCCCTGATGGTATGAGCCCTAGCATCCAATCGCCTGCCTCGGCGCCCCTCGCTGGGGACATCCCTTGCTTTCTTAGCTTCCTCCTCCTCTTCCTCCCCTCCCCTTCCTCCCCTTCCTCCTCTCCTAGTCTTCTTCTCCATTGCCCTGACATCATGGCACACTCAGGCTCCAGAACCTCCCTCCCCCTCTGTCTTTTTTAGCTGAAGCAAACCCTACAGCTACATCCTATCCTACAGCTACATGTCGCTCCGATGGATCTCATCATCCCTAACCAGCTAACCAACTGAGAAGCCTTCAAGCAGAAATCACTGAAGAGGTTACCATCCCTACGGCGGAGGTCGAACAAAGAGCAGAGGAGTTAAAGAGGTGCCTTGTCGGTTGACTATCCGATCCCATGAAACTTGAAATCCTGGGCGTTGATCTCCCTGTGCTTTGGGGCCTAACTGGATCTCTGAGCATCAAAGAGATGGGTAACCAATTTCTACTATTATCCTTTTAAAGTACTAAGGATCGTCTATGTGTATTAGCAGGTGGCCCCAGGATTGTACGAAGTCTGTTGTTGGCTATCTCACTGTCGGCCTTTCTTCCAAGTGATGGATGAGCAACCCACTCACCTACCTATATCGGTGCACTTGGAGAACATGTCGTTTGAGCTCGACAACCATGAATCCACCAGCCGAATCGCAGCTTCCTTTGGGGTACACTTGAAGGTAGATGATGCTTCCCTTAATGGAGACTAGATCCAAGGGGTACGTGTATGCATTGAAATGAACTTGAAATCACCAATAAAGCAAGGCGTTTGGGTAAGAAATCTGGATGGAAGTAGGTACTTTTTTCGTGTTACTTATGAAAACCTTCCTATTTTCTATTACCGTTGTGGTTTGATTGGTCACCGGCTAGAGTTCTGTGGTGATAGGCTGCTGGCAAGGTTGTCGGCTGAGGCCGGTGCTGCCACAAGGAAGGTGCTCTTGTACGGTCCTTGCTCCAATCCTGCCCCATGTTGGTGCTGGAGGCAAAGAGTCTCTCACGTAGGTGGCTCAAGTAGCTGAACCGGGTTCACTGGCAGTCCGATCCAGCACTCCGGATCTCAACCATTTACCATGCGGCAACGGTGGAGATGGAGCAACGATGAATGGGAATCCTGCTGACCTAACGGTTGGTAGCTACGCTAACGGCTCTGTTAACGTCTGTGAGATTGAAACACGTGATGCACTCAAATGGAAAATGTATGGAAGACAATTGGAAAAAAGGTAAAAGTATCAAAATAGTATCCGACAACCATGATGTTTGATGCTGCCTCGGGAGAGTTGGATGTGATGAGTGTGCCACATGGCCTGATCAGCGCACCGTCGGACGCAGAAAACCCTCACAGTCCCACCGACAGTTCCACTATTGACATAGCCTTTCCACCCCAAACTTCCAATCTCCTCTATCTTCAAAGCTCTAGGGCACCTCTCCGGCTTCTCTTCCCCCTCCTTACTCTATTATAGGATCATCACAACGAATACCAGGACCTCTACACCCCTGATCTCCATCTTTTGCTCCCCAAGACCAGAACCATGAGGCCTTGCGGCGGGAGTTCTTGCCAGGTTCCATAAATGCACTACAGCAAGATTCGACGACAGAAGCTGGAAAAGAAGATGGATAGCTATATGAGGATATGGAAGACTAATCCGAGACAGAAGAACCTTATGGCCCTGATCTTATCCCTGAGATGCAGACTGAGTCAAAGCGTAGGCGCGCCTTGAGAAAGAATGGAACACAACCTTTGGCCAAGTGAAAGCCCCACACAAAAAAATCTAGTAAGCATCTCTCTCTCCTCAGAGTTACACTCACTCTCTTCTGTTTATGCACAGGTGCAAGATGGGGCTGGAAGCCGGCCACCTGGTGCCCCAATATGGAGATAATCTCATGGAATTGCCGCGGGGCACACAAAAGCAAGGTGCGCGACCGTCTTAAGGAGAAAATAAGTAAGTATGACCCTGATCTAATTGTTTTGATAAAAACACACGCTACAAATAAGCAGGTTGAACTAGTTATGTGGTGGCTGGAAACCAATGGTGCAGCTGCTCGCAACTTGGAAATGGTGTCACTGGTGGAATAATTCTTGCCTGGTGACACCAGGATGTCCAGGTCACAATTATTGATATTGAGGTTCAAGTTATTCATGTTGCTATTACTTGTGATGGATTTTCGTATTTATTTTCTTGTATTTATGCGAGTACTTCCCCCTCTCTCGATCTTTGTTACTTAAGCAACTGATTTCTCTTAATATGGTTGGATTACCTTGGGCAATCCTTGGGGATTTCAACTATCTCCTACAGCCGAAGGACAAGCATGGGGAAGACCTTTTGCCCTCACTAGATCAATCAAACTTTTTAGGGAACTATTAATGATGCATGGATTAACGGATGTCAACCTTATCGACCCACAATACACTTGGTGTAACAATAGGTCTGGCATTGCTAGAATACTTTATAGGTTGGATCGCCTCCTAATCAACACTGAATGGATCTCTTCTTTCCCTAACCTTGAGCTCAGAGCATTAGCTAGGTGCCCCTCCGATCATCCCCCACTACTAATGGAAACGCAACTAACAAATAGGCATAGATGTACAAAATAATTTAAATTTAAACATTTTTTATTTGAATACACTGAATCGAGGAACATTATCACTAGGGAATGGACTTAGGAACATAACTCCAACCAAGCCCTCAAAGCTATTAAATCCAAGATCTCAAAGTGGAACCATATAATATTAGGGGAGCTTGACATAAGATCAGATAAAATCCTTACTGAATTTCAGAAATTAGAACTCAGAGCGTGCTATCACTTGCACTATGCTCTATGGAGACAAATTAGTATTAGATGGTAGTCTAAATCTAGGGCTAAGTGGGTTAAGTTGGTCAAGGATGGAGACAAAAATACTCATTTTTTCACCTAAGCACTTTAATCCGACATAGAAGAAATAAGATAACTGAACTCACTACTGCCGATGGTATTACAATTAAGGAGAATTCCCAAATCCTAGAAGCCTTTGTTCTACACTATAGGTCCCTCCAGGCCCAGGGGACATGTTCCACCCCTAGATGACCTTTGGCCAAACCTAGCAAAGCTAAACTCTATACTCTGTCTTAATCTCACAGCCCCTGTTACTTATGATGAGATATGGGATGCCCTCTAGGCAATGCCTACTTATGATGGATTCATAGTGGAATTCTACAAAAGCTACTGGGATATCCTAGGAAGTAAAATGGTTAAAGAAATCTTGAAATTTTTTAGGACTAAACAACTTAACCCAAGGTGGGCTGATACTAATATGTTGTTCATTCCCAAGAAAAGTGCCCCTAAGCTGATCACAAATTATAGACCAAAATCTTTGTTAATGTGAACTATATAATTGTAGCTAAGATCCTAGCTAACAGATTGAAACCAACACTCCCAGATCTAATTGACTACTCCCAATCAACCTTTGTCTCTAATAGACTCATCCAAGGTAATATCTTGATTGCCCAAGAACTAGCTCACTCACTCGGGAAGGGTAGAAGCAAATCATTCTTAATTAAAGCAGATATGAAAAAAGCTTTTGATAGAGTCTCTTGGGAGGCTCTTTCAACTGTTTTCAGATTAATGAACTTCCTAAATCTCTTTAGCGACTGGATCCTTGTATGTGTTGCCTCTCCAATTTTTAGGTGTTTTATAAATGGTGTCCTCTTTCAATCCTTCAAAAGTTATCTGGGTATTAGGCAGGGGGATCCCCTGTCTCCTTACTTATTCATCCTAATTTCACAAGCTCTCCCCCCCCCCCCCCCCCCCCCAATGAACAAGTAGATTCAGCTAGGTAAAATAAGACCTATCATCTAGCTTATGCGAATGATGCCTTAATTTGTCTGGCAGCCACAAAGAAGAATTGCATCAACCTAAATAAGACTCTCTGTTTACCATGCACTTACAAATCAAAAATTAAATTCTCACAAGTCTGAATCTATCTCCCACCATGACTTCACCACATAAGAGCAAGAATACTCCGTCAAACATTAGGAATTAGGATCGGAGTTTTTCCTTTTAATTACATTGGTATTTCTATATCTTACAAGAAAGTATCAACTCATGAAAATAGTTGCCTCATCGATAAGGCTTCTTTTAAATTAAACAGATGAAAAAAGTGCATCCTCAATCAAGCAAGTAGACTTACCTTGGTAAATACTTGTGTACTCCATGGGAGCCCCCCACATCTCTGCTAGTATTCTAAGTACGTTCGAGAAGTTAGCTAGAAGGTTCATCTGGGACTCAAAGAGTTCCAAGCATGGGCTTCATCTAATCAACTGCACACTGTGCAGCTAACTCACTAGGTGGGAGGTCTAGGGGTTAAGCAATTGGATCACATCCGCACATCTTTACTAGAAAAAAAATTACTTGCTCTACTAAATAGCGATTAGTTTTTATTGTCTGCTTTAGTCTTATGGAAATATGGTAAGCTACATCCTTGGCAAGGGTCCTTAGTTGATATAAGCCACACTGCCTAGTCCTGGCGAATTATGTGTGGCACAATGGAAAAGCTCAAGCATGGTTTTATCAAGGTAATTGGTAATGGTAGGTAAACAAATGTAATGTCTGATCCATGGGTGTTCTGAATTCCTCTTGCTTATATGCCTACATTCATAAATGTGATGCTTGATTTTAATTCAAATGCAGCTGACTTCATCTGTAAAAATACTTGGAATGTTGATAAACTAAATGTTAGCTTTGGGCCTTCTTTGGTCAACAAAATATTATCGATCTACCTGCCTGCTTCGAATGCCAGTGACGACTCCTGAATCTAGGCATCAGGGTGTGCCAATGCTATATCAATTTATAGTTTCATTGTCAGAGATAACCGTCCTACCACTACATTTGGATGGTCGAACTGGAACTTTTTGTGGAAGATCGGACCCCCCAAAAAATACTAATTTTTTAATGAAAATTACAGCATAAATGCTTGTTGACTCAGGACTTCTTTTTTACATTTGATGAATCTATAAATGCTTGCTGTCCATTCTATGGCGTGTGCTTGGAAACAAATTCTCACCTTATTTTTCCAATGCTCTGTTACCTCAGTTTTATGGGATCTTTTTCAGTTATGGTTTAATTACAGATTTAAATATGTTCTCACATGGCATTCTAGGGATTGGATCAAGGAGGGCCAAGATTTGGACCGAAGATCCAACCAAAACTTTTTAACTTTATTTTATTTTTGTCTTTGGGGGATTTGGAGGGCAAGAAATGATTTAGACTTTAGCTCCAAGTCGACAACCATGCATAGGTGACGTGAACTTTATGTGGATGTAAATGTTTTGCACTAAAAGCAATTCTAGTCATGTTTTAAATTTTTCTTTAGAGTTCACACAGCTGCAAGTGCACAGGTCGAGTAGAAATCTTGAATATCGTAACCCCATTGATTTCGATTAATTACCAATCTACTTATATCCCAAAAGTTGTCACGAAATGATTAAGAGTAAGCTGGATATCAAAAAAACATAACTTAGAGAAAGAATAACAAAAGAGAATGAAAAGGGATCAGAATGTGATTCCCTTGTAATGAACCCGTTGAAGCTATTGCATTTTAGTCCTCAACTTACGAATCGAATAATCTTTTGACCTTAGAGCATGAATTAATTACTTTGTCTTCTGGCTCGCCGACCTCTCTTTAAACCGAAGGAAGAGTAGCCATTAAAGACTAAATTGGGACTATTGATTAATCAAATTCTCATCTTTAATCAGAAGAAAAGGATGATCTCTCGATCTCTGGCAACCCGTTCTTTTATCCTAATCAGAGCAATTGAAATACATCTAACACCTCTCGCAACTGTTAAGGGCTCTCACCTCACAACAGCTATTATGATAGATCTCTCGATCTATATACGAATACTAAATCAATTATCACTAGAAACACAATAAGTAATGTAACTAGATCCTCCTCTCAGATGAAACTAGTTTAAAGAGGAAACAATCGATCTTTCGATCCAATTGGGACCAAATATAAATAATAAAATTGCAATGTATCGAGTAAATAAAAACGAGAAGTCAAATGCGCGGCATCATAGAATTAAAAGAGTAGCATCAATAAAGTATCATCACAAGGGAGCCAAAATCCTTTTTAGTTCGTCATGATTTTTTATAACATTAATACTCTTCTCTTCCACCTTCTCCCTCCTACTGTCCTCTCTCTCCCATTTCCGAGTTCTCCTCTCTCCTCTTTGTTTCCTCCCTGTTCAGTATTCAAAATTTGAAAAGTAGTTAGTCATCCTTTTACTCATTCAATTTCTTCCTAATAATAAGTGAAAAGTGTTTTAAATACGATCAGATTTTATGTAATTTCGTGGGTTTAACAATAATAATTATGAGCATAATAAGAGGTGATCAAATTCCTCCAAGCTTAGCTTTTTGCTTGTCCTCAAGCAATGTTCAAGATAAGAGGGTTAAGTCTCCTCCTTGCTTTCCAGCCACTCTTTTAACATTCAGACCTTATATTCTTTGCTCAAGTGCCTTCTCTCTTTCTACATACCCTGACTTTAATGAAGGCATTAAAAGCAAGACATTTTTAACTTCCTCCTACTCAGCTCAAAATCAGAGAATTCAAATGAGATGAACAAAAAATAAAAATGTTAATGCTGAATATACTAGTGCAGTATGGGCTTTTTGTTGATTCTTATTTCTTTTTATTGATCCAGTACTCATGTGATTATTTATAGTATTCTGGGTGGTCTATGTAGCGAGTTTTTGATCGGCACATCTCAGGGCAATTTCTCTTAGGGTACCAGGCATGAACCCCTACGGATCTACTCACCCAGATTCACCCAGGTTCAGAAATGCACCCTTTTTGTACCTTTTGGGATTACACCAGCCTTCTTTTCTTTTGCTTTTAACTTTTGTTTTGTCCATTTTCACTGGGCTTAATACTGCACTGAAGATGTTAGCATTAACATAATTATTAACAGTCTTATGATTGAGAGGTGAGCATGAGTAGGATTGGTCGTCAAGCTTTTAAGGTCCGAATTAGATCGTGAAGTGTGTTAAATTTTGACAGGATTAGCAAGGTGTTCTTGAACATGGTTTCAGGAGGTTGTAAAACAAGTTGTGGCTACGGGGCAAAATCAACATCTCTTACCTTACTGATTAGAAATAAAATGTTGCAATGTGTTAATGTGGTATGGTTTCACAAAATAGTTTGTTCATTGAAAAATAGTAATGAGATTGTGAAAAATATAAATAAGAATGTATCAAGGAGAGAGTAGAAATGTACCATGTTGTCCTCTCCCCCAAGCTTAGAATCGACCCTGTCCTCAGCGTCGATCATGCCGGAAAGAGGGATCAGGAGGTGGTTGCAGCTCAAATAAACGATTAGTGACTTGTTGTATGTCACTGATTGAACAGAGTTTTGGATGACCTCTATTTCTTGAATTTCTTGTTGATGCACCAGGCCTTGTTACTTCAAAGTGTGAAGTGTTGAATCCTATGTTTTGATGATAACAAATTAAAATGGACATAAAAGTTACTAATCTATGCTCAAGTAGTGATAATGCAGGTGTAGAATTGATACGAACAGATTCGCCAAAGAAATCGCCAAATTTAAAGTTGGAAGAAAAGTTTTCAGCACGACTGGTCGATCTGATATTCGATAGAAGGAAAGACGACAAGATGCCGGTCGACGTCGAGACTATACCGATCGACAGACCAGTAGACAACAATTTAGATCGATCGACGTCGAGACATTACCGGTCGTTATATCGATCAAAGGACCGGTCGACCGGACACCGCCAAAGCGCAAAAATGAGACAACGGTCACATAGACCGGTCGACCGGTCCATCCCAGCGGTCGATCGGCCCATCAGTCAAATGAACAGTAATGGCTAGAATTTTGAGGAGAAATTTGGGGGAGATTTTTTGAACGAAATCTCACCCCTAGGATCCTATAAAAGGAGTGTCAAGGCTTGAAGAAAAATCATCCAAGCAAGAGAGAACATCCTAGAGCTCCTCTCAAGTTTTTTAGCATAGAGTTATAAATTTCTTCTCTTTTCTTTTCTTAGTCTTGAGTGTGAGAAACGTTTTTGTAAAAGAAAAGATTTAGAGGGAATATTTTCTTTCTGAATTTAGTGAGATTGAGAGCTCCTTGTATATAGGTGTGCCTAGCCTCTTGAGTAGAGAAGAAGGCGTGATTGTTTAAAGAGGGTTGTTCTCTCCCTACAAGAAAAGAGAAAGATAGTGAATCTCCGGCGATCTCGAGGTCGAGAAGTCGGAGCGAGAACGTAGGCCAAAGTATTTGGGCCGAACCTCGTCAACATATCGTGGCTCCTTGTGTTTGTTCTTTATTCTTCTTCTACGCATTATTCTTATTTGATTGTGATCATTTTTATCGGATTTCTCCGAAGGTGAATTTTTGAAAAAATTAATTTCACCAATTCACCCCCCCCCCCCCTCTTGGTGCTTTCGATCCTACAATTGATATCTGAGCCAAGTTGCTATAGCTTTAAGATTTAAAAATATCTTTAGAACTATGGCATCAAGTGGTTCCGATTTTTGCGAAGGTCAATCTATTAATCGTCCTCCACTATTTAATGCATCGAATTTTGCATATTAGAAAATTAGGATGCAAGCCAATGTTTGTTCTATTGATATTGATATGTGGGATATTATTCAAAATGGTTTTGATTTAAGTAAGAAAAAACCTTTTGAATATACCGAAGGAGAAAGACTTTCGGTAAAATTAGATTGGAAAGCTAAAAATATTTTTTATTGTGCTTTGGATCCAACAGAGTTTAATCGAGTTTCCAGTTGTGAAAGTGCTAATGATATTTGGAAAAAACTCATTATTACTCATGAAGGAACGGATAAAGTTAAGGAGTCTAGATTAAATATTTTAAATCATCGATATGATTCTTTTAAAATGCTTAAAAATGAATCTATTAATGAGATGGTTGTTCGTTTCAATGATATTATAAATGGCTTAGCCTCTTTGGGCGAGCCAAAGACTAATCCTCAAAAAGTGAAAAAGTTTCTCAGGTCTCTCTCCTCCAAGTGGCATACAAAGAGGACGGTGATTGAAGAAAATAATTTAAATAAGTTGGACTTTGATGATCTTATAGGTTCACTATTGACCTATGAGATCGGAATCATGGAGGATGAAGAAGCAAATACTCCAAAAAGAAAAACACTTGTATTGAAAGCAAACAAAGATGAGGAAGATACAAGTGAAGAAGATGAGGATCTTGATGAAAAGAAGCTTTCTCTATATGCAAAGAAGCTTGATAAATATCTCAGATTCGCTAAGAAGAAGAAAGTCTATTCCAAGATAAGATCATTAAGCAAAAGCCAAATAACTTGCTTTGAATGCAAAAAGATTAGACACTACAAAAATGAATGTCCAAATTTGATCAAAAAGGAGAAAGATGGAGAAAGCTTAAAAAGGAAGAAAAAGACTCTCCAAATCACTTGGGATGAAAGTGAAGATGAAGAGAATGACTCAAACACCTCTTCCAGTGATGACGAGGAAGCCTACATATGTCTAATGACTAATAGCCATGAGGTATCATCTAACTCATCTAACTATATTGATAGTGAATCTTTCAATGTGCATAAGGAGTTTAGAGGTCTAATCAATAAATATGGATGCCTAAAAAAGAAATACGATGAGATAAAAATATAGTTTAAAAATTTGCAAAATAAAAATGTTAAAGGATGTGAAAAGTGTGATATATTGAATAAAAAAACTCCAGCTTAGAACTCTCAATTGAAGAATTGAAAACGGAAAATAGTGCACTAAAATTAATATGTAAAAGACAAATTGTAGAAAGTGCATGTTTGAACAAAGAAATTAATCAATTGAAACTTGAACTTGAAAAATTCTCAAATGGAAGTAAAATGTTAGATGCCATGCTTAGTGGATCTAGAATTTTTTCAAACAAAAAGGGACTTGGTTTCACTCTTTTGAAAAGAAGAATGACAAAAGAATCTTATTTGTTAAAGCATCGCATGATTACACAAGATCACAAATTGTTTATTTTCATTGTGGATATGAAGGGCATTATTCTTATGATTGCAGAATTAGGAAAGGAATAAGTAAAGGAATGAAGAAAATTTTGGTCCCGAAAAGGACCATGGCTAACCAAGATGGACCCAAACGAGTTTGGGTAATAAAAACATGAAACTCCTAACTTCTTTCTTGTAGGAAGCTTCTATGTACAATGAAGGTAAATGGTATTTGGATAGTGGATGCTCAAGACATATGACCGGCGATGCCTCAAATTTCATAAATTTGGAAAAGAAAAATGGAAGAAAAGTCACTTTTGGAGACAATAGCAAAGGAAGAGTAATTGATATAGGTAATATTGGTAAGAATGATAAAGTGTATTTAGAAAATGTTTAGCTTGTTGAAAATCTAAAACATAATCTAATTAGCATAAGTCAACTTTGTGATAAAAATTATTTGGTTAAATTTGAAAAGGACAAATGTTTGATACTAGATGAAAATAACAAAGTTTTACACATATGATTTATGTACAATAATGTATACGAAATTGATTTTGATAATTTGAAAAATGAAAAATGTCTTAGTGTCATGCATGATGACATAAACTTGTGGCATAGGAGATTAGGACATGCAAATTATAAATTGCTAAATAAACTCTCAAATCATGAATTGGTTAGAGGCTTACCTAAGATCAAATTTGAGAAAAACAATGTTTGTGATTCATGTTTAAAAGGTAAACAAACCAAAAGTTCTTTTAAATTAAAAGGAGTTATTAGTACACATAGGGCCTTAGAACTTTTACATCTTGATTTGTTTGGGCCTATTGATGTGACTAGTTTAGGAGGAAAAAGATATGTATTTGTAATTGTTGATGATTTCTCTCGTTTCACTTGGACAATTTTTCTCGCTAGTAAAGATAAGACGCTAAACATGTTTTCCAAATTTGCAAAAAGAGTGTAAAACGAATTTGAACAAAGGATTTCAAAAATTAGAAGTGATCATGGAGGAGAATTTGAAAATCATAAATTTGAATTATTTTGCGAAGAAAATAGAATTACTCACAATTTTTCCACTCCTAGAACACATCAACAAAATGGAGTAGTAGAAAGAAAGAATAAAACTATACAAGAAATGGCTAGAACAATCTTAAACGAAAGCAAATTACCAAAATATTTTTGGACGGAAGCCGTAAACACATCTTGCTATGTTCTCAATAGAATTCTACTTAGACCTCTTAAAAAGAAAACTTGTTTTGAAATGCTATTTGGTAAGAAACCAAACATCTCCTATTTTAAAGTTTTTGGATGTAAATGTTATATCTTGAACATTAAAAATAAACTAGGCAAATTTGACGATAAATGTGATGATGGTATTTTTCTTGGTTATTCTAATACAAGTAAAGCCTATAGAGTATACAACAAAAGAACATTAGTTGTTGAAGAGTCTATTAATGTTAAATTCAATGAAACTAATGATTCTTTGAGCAAACAAGCACAGGATGATGATGAAGAAATAGTTGAAGTACAAAGAGAACTTGAAGTTGTAGACATAGAAGAAGCAAAAGATAACACTCCAAAGGTGGAAGAAATGAAAGTACCTCAAAGAGAAGAGAATCAAATCATCCCAAGAAATTGGAGACATGCCTCATCACACCCACTTGATCAAGTTATAGGTAAGTTAAATGAAGGCATAAAAACTAGAAATTCTTTAAAAAATCTATGTGCATTTTCAGATTTTCTTGCAAATTATGAGCCCAACAATATAGATGAAGCACTTGAATATCCAAATTGGATAAATGCAATGCATGAGGAATTAAATAACTTTGAAAGAAATCAAGTGTGGAAACTTGTAGAAAGATCCAAGAACCATCCTATCATTGGAACCAAATGGGTATTTCGAAACAAGTTAGATGAAAATGGTGTCATTGTGAGGAACAAGGCTAGATTAGTCTCCAAGGGTTACTCACAAATTGAAGGGATTGATTTTGATGAAACTTTTGCTCCTGTTGCTAGACTTGAGATAATTCGAATGCTTTTGGCTTTTTCATGCAATAAAGGTTTTAAACTTTTTCAAATGGATGTTAAATCGACTTTCTTGAATGGTTTTATAAATGAGGAAGTTTATGTCGAACAACCTCAAGGTTTTGAAAATCCAAATTTTCCCCATCATGTTTTCAAACTCTCAAAAGCTCTTTATGAATTGAAATAAGCCCCTCGAGCTTGGTATGAAAGATTGAGTTCATTTTTAATTGAAAATGATTTTCAAAAAGGGAAAGTTGACACCACATTGTTCTTAAAACATTTTAAAAATGATATTTTAATAGTTCACATTTATGTTGATGATATTGTTTATGGTGCTACTAATGAATGCCTATGCAAAGAGTTTGAAACTCTTATGCAACAAGAATTTGAAATGAGTCTTGTAGGAGAGCTCACTTACTTTCTAGGCCTACAAGTAAAACAATCCAAGGAAGGCATCTTTCTCAATCAAGGAAAATATACAAGGGAGCTGCTTAAAAGATTCGGGATGAACGACTGCAAGCCAAGCACAACACCTATGAGCACTACTACAAAATTGGATAAAGACGAAAAAGGCAAGTCCATTGATAAAAAAGGTACAGAGGTATGATTGGTAGTTTGCTCTATTTAACGACATCTAGGCCATACATAATGTTTATTGTGTGTTTGTGTGTTAGGTTTCAATCCGCCCACAAAGAATCACACTTAATTGCTGCAGACATATTTACAAAACCCTTGAGTGAAGAATGGTTCTGCATGCTTAGAAGGGAATTAGGAATGATTAATTCTTGATTGCATATCAGTTCGAAGTAAAAGTGACTTGGTTATACAAAATCACTTTTGACATGAATTGAACATTAAAAGTGTTGCACAACACTTACATTCGTATGATCCTTTTTGGAATATGATTTTTATGAATTTTAATGTTTTTAAATGGTTCAAAATCTGAAAAATACAGGGATCGGTCGATCTACTTGCAGGACCGGTCGACCGCCTGAAAGGACCGGTCGAATACAATAGAAGGTTCAATACGCATACAAATGATCGGTCGACCGATATGAAAAAATTGGTCGATCGGTATATACTGCGACCGGCTGACATCGAATCAACCGCTATATGATATGTTTGGAAATGAAGTGTCCGGTCGACCGCGGGGCATGTCCGGTCGATCGGTATATGCCAAAATCGCGAGCTATAGAAATCGACCGCTCTATTCAGTCGACCTAACTTTCGGATTTTACCCTCGGTGACCGATCCTCTTCCGACAACCTCCCCTCCTCCGGCAACACCACGATCGCCGGACTCCAGCGACCGGCCGCCGCCTAGGTCAAACTCTCTCTCCCTCTTTACCTTCGACTCTCTTTCTCTCTATCTTTGACTCTTTTCTCCTTTCTCTCTCCGGCCAGCCGCCCTGCCACCGCCGGCTGACCGTCCCGCCAGTCTTCTCTCTCTCTCCCTCGCTAGTCTCTCTCTCCAGCCAGCCGCCCTGTCACCGTCGGCCGACCGTCCCGCCAAGTCTTCTCTATCTCTCTCGGCCGATCTCTCTCTCCAGTCAACTGCCGTCTCTCCCTCTCTTCTCCGGCCAACTCTCCCTCTCCCGCCGCTGACCTTCTGCTCCAACCTTTCGTTCACTTCAGACCACCACCATTGTTGAATCCCATGGCCGACGACAATGGACATTCTCATGTTCGGATGGTCTTTCAGCGTCCTCATCGCTTCCCGGGTTCCGGTGGTACCATTCATGTCCTCCCACCTGAACCAGAACCCGAACCCACGCCTGTCCAACATGGACGAGGCCGTGGACGAGGACGATCCCATGGACGTACTCGTCAACCATCCTCTCCCGAGTCTGCTGATTTTGATAGTCATCTCTTTGTCACTAGGGACGTCTCTGTCAGGTTCGACACCTTGTACGCCTCTCGTGAAGTCCGGCGTGCCTATACCATTGATTAAGACGCTCTGAACATTCCAGATGTTCAAGAGATGTTCGCAATCATTGGTTGGATGCCACTTCTCTCCCTCACAGAGCGTGTGTACCCTCGTCTTGTTCGTCATTTTTATGCGAACATGACAATCACTAGAGAGTCCATTATTACCTATGTCCTTGGCATGCCCATTCATTTTGATCCAGACCATCTTTGTCGCATTTTTTTGGGTTGCGTACCCATTACATGGTCTTTATTCATTTGTCACTCATGGTTGGCCTTCCGACTATCTTCCCATCTCAGATGATATTCAGACCATTTTTGCTGGACAAGACGTCCAATATACTGTCGAAACAACCTATTGCCATCTTCATCCACTTATGAAAATGGCACATCATCTTCTTAGCCGAATGATCACTCCTCGAGCAGGGCACTATACAGAGGTCACTCACTTTGATTTCTTCTTTCTTCACTGTCTCTATATCCGTGATGCCTCCTTTCTACATTTCGGTCATTATGTGTTCTATCACATGGACTACACTTTTCAAAAGATCTCTTCTGCTGCTCGTGGACGGCACCACTTATATTTTGGTGCTTGGATCACGAAGATCTTACTCCACTTTGGTGTCGACATCCCTGCTGACGAGGAGTACATTCAACCTCGTCCCACCGACGTCATTGGTTCTGGGACTTTACACCGGATGGGTTTTAGGTTTAGTGAGCAGGAGGCACCAGATTCTGAGGATAGAGATGATGCCACAAATGATGAGCCAGCACCGATGGACATTCAGGAGGCTGGCCCTAGCTTCCCTCCACCATCGGCGCCCACTGAGCATATTGGGACTTCTAAGCATGGTGCTTCAGACTTCCATGGCACCTACGACTTCACGGCTCTTTCACAGCAGGTGGCCGCCATAGACCATCATATGACATAAATGGACTATCGTGTGACCCAGATAGATCGATGTGTTCGACGGATGGAGCGTGACTCCCGCTACCTTGTTGGATCGCTACAAGCCTATTATGCATCACAGGGATTTGTTCCGCCCGTAGCTCGTGAGGATGATAGTCCCGATGAGGAGTAGTTGGGTTGTCTTCCTCTTTGATGATGTCAAAAGGGAGAGAAGTCTAGGACGATATTATGTGTCTTAGTATGTTATGTGTCTTAGTGTTTACATTTGTATCATGCATATCGTGCACCATTTTGTAGTGACTTCAATCATATTTGTTAGTGCATGATGTATTATTACCTATGTAATGGAATGATTTTTATTATGTGATGACTTTTGACTTTTTCTTATGAGATGACTTTTTGATTTCACCTTTGATATCATATTTATTTTTGCCATATGTTCATATCAATTATGAGAATATAAATGCCACTTATTTAGGGAGAGAAAAAGTAAAATATGCATAAATATAGGGGGAGCTTGTTTATTACTTTCTATGTAAAACTTACATTTCATTCCTTTCTTTCTTCTCCTTATCGTCCAATTAATTTGCCATCATTAAAAAGGGGGGATTGTTAAATCCTATGTTTTGATGATAACAAATTAAAATGGACATAAAAGTTACTAATTTATGCTCAAGTAGTGATAATGCAGGTGTAGAATTGATATGAACAGATTCGCCGAAAAAATCGCCAAATTTAAAGTTGGAAGAAAAGTTTTCAGCACAATCGGTCGACCGACCGGTCGACCGACCATAAGCACCGGTCGACTGATATTCGGTAGAAGGAAATATGATAAGATGCCTATTGACATCGAGACTATACCGGTCGACAGACCGGTCGACAGCAATTTAGACCGGTCGACGTCGAGACATTACCGGTCATTATATCGGTCGAAGGATCGGTCGACCGAACACCGCCAAAGCGCATAAATGAAACAATCAAATGAACAGTAACGGCTAGAATTTGAGGAGAAATTTGGGGGAGACTTTTTGAACGAAATCTCACCCCTAGGAGCCTATAAAAGGAGTGTCAAAACCTGAAGAAAAATCATCCAAGCAAGAGAGAACATCCTAGAGCTCCTCTCAAGTTTTTGAGCATAGAGTTATCCTTTTCTTTTCTTAGTCTTGAGTGTGAGAAAAGTTTTTGTAAAAGAAAAGAGTTAGATGGAACATTTCCTTTCTGAATTTAGTGAGATTGAGAGCTCCTTGTATAGAGGTGTGCCTAGCCTCTTGAGCAGAGAAGAAGGCATGATTGTTTAAAGAGGATAGTTCTCTCCCTACAAAAAAAAGAGAAACATAGTGAATCTTCGGCGGTCTCGAGGTCGAGAAGGCAGAGCGGGGACGTAGGCCAAAGTATTTGGGCTGAACCTCATCAACATATCGTGGCTCCTTGTATTTGTTCTTTATTCTTCTTCTATGCATTATCCTTATTTGATTGTGATCGTTTTTATCAGATTTCTCCGAAGGTGAATTTTTGAAAATTTTAATTTCACCAATTCACCCCCCCCCCCCCCTCTTGGTGCTTTCGATCCTACATGAAGTTGGTCCTTGAGTGCCTGTATGTCTTGGTGTTGACGAGCTGTAGCCTCGGCAAGTTTGGAAACTTGTTCCAAGATGATGTCTAATTTATCAAAGGAAGTAAAGGGTAGAGATTGTGAGGCATCTGGGGCTGATGAAGAAGAAGTGACAATATGCCTTCTGGGGGTTCTTGGGCCAGGTGGGATTCGTAGAGCTATAATGTAATCTAGGAGCAACGGATGGAGTATTGGGATAGGTCATGTAACTTGGATGAAATCATTCATCCGCCAATTCCGGACTTTCAGAACAGAAGATTGTCGAGGATTGGGCAACTAGAATAGATTAGACGGGTTAGACTGTCGTCAGAAGTGTTCGCCATTGACCGTAAGGAGGACTCCTACTTGGGTCAGGAAGTCTAAATCAAGCAGGGTTGCAGCTGTTGGATTGGTGTCTCCTAAGAACACATAATGTTCGGCTATAGGTGTGATGAGATTGCCACAAAGAATCTGATTACACTCGCGAGTTGATTCCTTGAGCAAACTTTGCATAAAGAATGATGCAAGGTTAATCTTTGTGTTAGAGAGGAGACACCAAATGATAAAAAGTTCGTCAGCAGAGACAAAATCTCTCTCATAGTCATTCGGGCGGATTAAAATAGTGTTAGTGAGGAGAATGTGGAGGTACCAAAAGATAGAGGTTTTAAGATGTTGGCCGACTAAATGAAAAATATTGTCGGTACATCATCCGATGAGTTGATACCAGACTTCAAATATAGGAAAAGCAGATGGAGGGGTTCTGTGGCCGGTGTTTGGGAGATTTAGAAAATGAGCAAAAGTGTCAAAGCTCATGGAGAGATCGTGATTACACAGACGAAATTCGATCTGGTTTGGAACACCATCATCATTGAAGCTGGTGGAGTATACAGTCCCTAGAAACTCTTGAAATACCTCTTTGTAGAGGTCCCATCGTTTCATGAAGAAAGGTAAAAGACAAGATCGATGGAGTAGTGTTCTGATATCATCAAACAACCCAAGAGGCTCGAGAATAGGAAAATTTGGAAATCTGGTAGAGGATAAGTTTCTGCACCTGGTGTTTAGGAGGCGTTGGGTTTCCTCACTATTTTTCGATTGTCGTATGTTAGATGTTTGGTGCAAGAGGCCGTCCGAGCGTAGATGACGTCTGATGGATTCGAAGGAGCTGTTTGTCTCATATTCCGATGATGTGCACGTCCTCTTCATATTGTCGGCCGTGTCGATGATATCTGCAAGCCTAGGTTGATTGCAGAGTGCTCGGAGGAGGATAAAGAACTATTAGAGATTTCGGGTAGCCGTGTTTATGTGCAATAGGTGTTGGAAAAGAAGTAGTGGGTCGTGTGAAGAAACGAGGCGACACAGGGGTGCTCGTGTGGGATTTGAAAAAGTGGGTACTTGGGTAGATACGGTACTAGATTCTGTTGGGATTCTTAACTAAATCTATAAGGTGTACTTTTCAGGTGGTATTTTGATAACTTTTGGCCTTGTGTGAGTGCTGACGTGGCTGATAGTCGTTTATTTGGTTGGGTTGCCTCCCTATTGTGTCTTTTTTTAATATCGTTGGCTCGATCTTATGTTTTTAGTGGTCCGGTTGCAGGTGTAAAACTTCTTTGAACCTTGTTGCGCATGGGTTGTAACGTTTCAATCTCTGCCCGTTGACCTTAAAAATTTCTGACTTGCTATTTTTGTTATCTACTGCGCCACGAGGATATATTCTTTCAACGGTAAATGGTCCGGATCATCTTGTTCTTAACTTCTCAAGAAAAAGTCATAATCGGGAGTTAAACAACAAAACTTGATCGCCTTCCTTAAAATCCTTTTTCAATATATGCATGTCATGCCATTTCTTTGCTCTTTCTTTGTAAAGGCGAGAGTTGTTGTAGGCATCTAATCTCAATTCATCTAACTCATTGAGCTGCAGTAATCGATTGTTGGAGGCCGCTTGAAAATCATAATTTAGCATTTTGATTGCCCAGAAAGCCTTGTGTTCCAATTCCACAGGTAGATGACAATGCTTGCCATAGATCAACTTGAATGGTGTTGTTCTTATTGGTGTTTTGTATGCAGTCCGGTATACTCACAGTGCTTCAATGAGTTTCATGCGCCAGTCTTTCCTAGTTATTGAGATCATCTTCTCGAGAATAATTTTAATTTCTCTATTCGAAACTTATGCTTGCCCATTAGTTTGAGGGTGATACGCGGTAGAGATCCAATGTTTGACTCCATATTTAAGCAGCAATTTTTCAAAACTTCGTTCGATGAAATGTGATCCTCCATCGCTGATAACCAATCTAGGAACCCCGAATCTTGGGAAGATTGTATCTTTAAAGAGCTTGATAACTGATTTTGAGTTCGCTAAGATTGTAGGAAGTTCTTCAATCTTTTTTTAGACATAATCAACTGCTAGAAGTATAAACTTGTACCCGCATGAGGGAGGAAAGAGTCCCATGTAGTCAACTCTCCACACATCAAATATTTCTATCTCGAGTATAGGTTGCTGGGGTGCTTCATTTCTTCTGCCTATATTTCCAATTCTTTGACAAGCATCGCAAGTTTTGACAAAATTAATTGCATTCTTGAACAGAGTAGGCCAATAAAAACTTGATTGAAGAACTTTAGAAACTGTCTTTTGGTATCCTCAGTGACCACCATAATTAAGGAGATGAATGTCACTCCTGTAGTATGGCAGATTATTCCTCTTTTGGTACACACCTTTGATATATTCCATCAGCACAATTTTTGAAGAGAAATGGTTCATTCTAGAAATAGTATCTAATGTTTGAAAAAAAATTCTTCTTTTGTTGATAGGATAAGTCGGATCGTAAAACTCCTTAGGCTAAATAGTTGGCATAATCAGCGAACCATGAAAGTTGTGCTTCCTGAATTGAGAACAATTGATCATCAGGAAATGAATCATTAATAGCTCTATAATTTCTAGGATTAGTTTCTTGTTCTGATAGTTGGATTCGAGAGAGGTGATAAGTTACTTGATTTTCTGCTCCTTTTCTATCTTTAATTTCTAAATCGAACTCTTGTAATAAAAGGATCCACCTAATTAGTCTAGGTTTTGCATCCTTTTTAGAAATCAAGTATCGGATGGCTTGGTGATTAGTATACACAATGACTTTAGAGATGACTAGGTAGGATTTGAAATTGTCCATTGCAAAAACAACTGTTAGGAATTCTTTTTCTGTTGTGGCATAATTGATTTGTGCCTCATCTAGAGTTCTGCTGGCATAATAGATTGCATGTTGCTTCTAATCCTTTCTTTGTTCTAATACCGCTCCCACTGCTTGATCACTAGCATCACACATGATTTCAAAGGGTAAAGACCAATCGGGCGGTTGGATGATTGGGACTGTTGTGAGAGCTCTTTTCAAAGTTTCAAAAGCTTTTAAACAGTCTTCATCGAATATAAACTCTGCTTCTTTAGATAAGAGTTTTGTTAAGGGTCTTGCAATAAGAGAAAAGTCCATGATGAAACGTCGATAAAATCCTGCATGTCCCAGGAAACTTCTGATTCTCTTGATATTAGTAGGTGGAGGCAATTTTTCAATTATTTCTGTCTTAGCTTTATCAACTTCAATGCCCTTGCCTGAAACAATGTGTCTTAGGACTACCCCTTCTTGTACCATAAAATGGCATTTCTCCCAGTTCAACACTAGGTTAGATTCGGCACATCTCTATAATACTTTTCAAAGATTCTGCAAGCAAATTTCAAAGGAAGTGTCATACACTGAGAAGTCATCCAAGAATACTTCCATTATTTCTTCAATATAATAAAAAAAATTGACATTATGCATCTTTGGAAGCTTGCTGGAGCACTGCATAGCCCAAAGGGCATTCTCCTATATGCGAAGGTTTCATAAGGACATGTAAAGGTACATCCAACCAACATTTCGTGATTGATGAACACCCAATTAAAGTTCTCGATAGATAACTAGAGGATGCAGCACTCCAATAATCTTTCGAGAAGCTTTCTCACAACTCTTTAAACTTCCAGAATTGGTGGATGTACTAAAGTCCGAAATGGCAAATCATTTATCACCCATAAAGAAGTGATAATGGTGATTTAATCAATCACCCTATATGAGATGTGATAGATAATGATGAGTAAAATCACTTCCCAAATATGAAGAATTGCAATCGATAACAACTAATCAAGAATCGTCAATAATTTCGAATGTATAATGATAAATGTTGTTTGACAACTATGTATTAAAAGTTGACAATAATTCTTATATCAATAATAGCAATTCAAGGTTTCATAGTGATTTCAAAACCACTGATAATAATTCACATTAGACAATGATACTTTAATGATCATCACATAATTTGAACCATATGAACTAGGTATCAATTTTCAACACTAAACTGATTTGATAATTGATTTTCCAACCCTTATGCGTAGTCTAATATTATTATTCATTTCTATAAAATGTTTACCATTTTTTATTAATATAAACATCTCATAATGTCCTTATATGATTACAAGCATCTATTCTCTTATTGATTGTCCTTATAGAACTTTCAATATCCTGTATAATCTTATTAAGATTTAATGTTCTCAAACCCAAAGAAGAAAATTTATACTTTACTATCTATACATCCAACACAAGTAATTTCTAATTTCATATTAAGGATCATTCATATATATTTTAAAAGTTTTCATGATCATATTCATATTTCACTTATGTTATTTATAGCATATTTTGCAAATTGATTTTGACTATTCAAAACAACATAATACACTTTATTCTTTTTTTTAATCTTTCTATCAACATATTTTATTTGGATCAATCCCAATATTGTAGAATTAAGTTTCAAAGTCAATTCATACATATAATATTCACAAATTTAGAATAACCGTAATCACTTGAGAGAGTCGAACAAATATAGTGTTCAAACCTAAAGATTCGATTGTTAAAATTAGAATAACAATGATGTAATACATATTTATTATCTGATTCTCATACATATGGGTATTCCAATGTATGTTAAATACAAAACTATGAAAGGTAGCTTGTAAATATCCTTTCATTACACCTTCATAAGGTTCAAATGTATTTATTCCAAAATACAATGTCTCATTGCAAAACATTTATAACACAATATCTTAGGATGTGACTTTTCTTATCTTTTACATTTTCTTTCTGATATAAGATGCAAATTAGTTATTCTTTGTGACAAGTTATTGTTTCAATCAACAAGCTTATTCGTACTCAATTATAAAATGATTACTTCATATTTTCTGAGATTAGAGGCAAGGGAACACATCATACTTCCTTTCTATATTAGGAAGAAAGATTACATGATAAATAATTGATCAAAGACATTCAGATATATCAGATGATCATACATACCAAGGACGATTTGTTTTTCTTAGAATTGGCATGATCTAATACTATGAGGTCAAGCCAAAACTCACACATAATTTGGTTCTTAGTTTTATTTTTTTTTTCCATAATAGTTTTATGAAATAATGTTTAAATATCTCTCATGATGTGCACGACCTTCGGAATTGAGAGATCATAAGTTTATGAGTGGTTTGATGGTCAAAAATTCACAATGATCATATCAAGTTCCATGTATATAGAGGTTGAGATATACCATTTTTTTTAACTTTAGCTAATGGTATCCATATCTTAAAGACATTTTTGAGAATCTAGTAGTACTTGTAGTTCATCAATCAAGTTACCCATTCTTATTAAGTGATTCTTCACAATCACTTGAATTGTATATAATTCATGCCCAACTAAGGTACTTATTTTTCTTCTTGAAGAATAAGTTTGAAACTTAGAATTTTGATTGAATACAAATCTCATCGGAATGCTCCAATAGTCTTTTAATCTTATAGATGTTCTACAATAAAGAGTCTTAAAAGTAGGAATAGTTCTATGGACTAGATCCATAAAAAATCCCTCTATCTCCTCGGTCATAATTTAGGAAGATCTTCTAGGAATATTTTACAAATTCTTATATAATTGGAATATCTTCCAATTGTGACCCCTTTTACCTTTATCTCGATGACAAAAGCAAAGTAAGTTTCTCATTCCTTTTTAATTAACTTCTCTGTCATTATTATATCAATAATGCAAAAGGAGAAAATTCTAACATTTATCAGAAAATGTAACTCATAATATTCTTGATAACTCAAAGTAAACTTTTTCTTTAAAATAATGTGAAGTGGTATGTTGACGAACTAATCAATCACCTTCGGGTAAGACATTATAGTCTTAGATATTTAAAGAAATAAAAATGTCATCATTTCCCACTTAGTCCCTTTGAACTCCATATTCATTTATATCTTTTGCAAGTACTACTAGTTTGATCTGTAACATTGCCATCATGAAACATTATTGATGGACCTATTATGATCACATCATCACATAAGGAGGATCATTGTTGGTATCAAATGTCACACCATGTACCGATGCATAATGCATGAGATAAAAATGAATTCCTAGTAGGTCGACCATAAGGCGGAGCAAATTTACAAATGCCAATAATATCAAATTGTCCCTCACCACATTACTCAAGTGGTGATATCTTTATCCCTTAAAAATAAAAGAAGAAAAGTAATCAAAAGCATGCACTATTAATCTAATGCACATAATGTCACCTAACCTTAAACTTAAGTCATTCTGTCTACAGAATCTTATAACCTAAGCTCTGATATCAAAATCTGTCACACCACACTCTGTGACTAAGTTCTAATCTCAATTATTACCTTTCTTAATTATGTTTAGCAATTCTATAAATAAAATCAGCAAAACCTCATCCCTTATTTATTTTGTATTATTTGCCAATACATACAAAGAATTCATATATATATATATATTCATCAAAGTTTAAATAAACAGTTATAAGATATATCATTCACATATTATCATTATAATTTTTTTTCCACTAACCACCTCACATATAACACCCCACAGGATCAGGTTTTATACAACTTTACAAAATGTTTTCTCACCAACTTAATTACAACATCAGGATTATCTATTACATGCATGTTTCAAAAACAAAAGTGAAAGAAAAATAAAAGTGAAAGAAAAATAGCAATGCTCTAGCGGTTCGACCTCTTCTATATGCATCAAACCAAGCTTCAAGTCAACTCAACTCAAGAACTTATAATCATCTGAAAAATTTAACAAGGGTAATGTGAGCAACAATCATTTGCTCAGTGAGTGAAATAAATGTACAACATAGGGGAACAATACGAGTGCATATAATATTTAAATAAATAGTTTTTTCATGTGAGAAAACATTTAAATCATAATTCATATCACATAAGTTTCTAAATCATATGAACTTTTACATAAATAAAAATTATTCAAGATATCATCATATTCAAAGTTAAACTCCACACATGTATCATTGCACATACTCATCATGGGTCAATACGTAACCCTCTATGATCATGTGTCATACAGTTAAGCAGAACTTCATAATCAAGAGTATCAGATACGCAAAGCAAATCATGGGTCAATACGTATCCCTCCATGATTGTGTGTCATACAGTTAAGCAGAGCTTCACAATTAAAGAGTCTCAAATACGCAGAACAAATCATGGGTTAATACTTATCCCAATCATGATTGTGTGTCACCCAATCATGATTTTCAGATACGCAGAGCATATCATGGGTCAATATATGCACGCAGAGCAACCTTCAAAGGGCAAAGACACCCGATACATGCTCCAAAGGCTTCATGTATATCGAAAGCGGTCCCAAAGACTTTTTTCAAACAGCATGATTAATGAACATGTGGAGTTTAATAATATCAAAGTATTCATGTCATAATTTCCATATCATTATTAAATAAAACTTATTTTAACTTCACAAGCATTGTTCCCTAAAAATATTTTTGTGTAAAAGGTTACTCCATCTCATATGATATTCTTGAAACATATCATAAATATCTTTCATAACTCAATATATATTTCAATAATAATAATAATAATCTTTGCTTGAGATAATATCATAAATTAATGAATTAACATATAACATTTTGCTATGTTGTAAATTTATCCACTCACCTTGTATTTTATCCCTTCAAGAAGGTTTATTAGAGTTTCTCCCTTTCACTTGCAACTTGATGTTTTCCTATAAGTAATTTTTACTTCTCAATATCTAAGAAGGTAATATGCAATGCATGCTCATGATGCATGAATGTTTATGCACCCTAAAATGCCTATAATCTCCTCTAGTACCAATTTCTAAGTATTTATGTTCATAGGCTATTTCACAATTGGAACTTCTCAATCATCCATAGTTTGACTAGGTGTTTTCTCAAGATTTCAGACTGAGTACTTGTCAATGAATAATTCATAACTTCTTAACCACAAAGGCAAATCTCATGATTTTGGATAAATTAGAAACTAGACTTACTAAGATTTCCAATATCATAAATATCATTAACTAAGTCCAAATGAGTAATTCAAAATATCCCAGGAAATCTAACTTAGGGTTTGTGTCACTGAATAATTAATTTATATCTTTAACAATACTTATCTATTTGACGAGATCCTAATTTTTCTAGAATCTAGACTTCAGTAGTGTGTAGGCATTAAAATTGTAGAATTTAACTCCTTATATGACCTTATAAAAAAAGTTAATTAGGGTCATGATTTGTCCATGTCCTGGAATCTCGCAGAAGCATCACTATGAAATAAAAAATTAATTTCTCCCAAAATACAAGTCCAAATAGGATGATTCAACTTCTCACCGAACTCTGAGAATGTCTAATTAATTATATCCAAATTCCAAGTCCTAATTCATTATATTCAAACCGTTCCCTAATTCACAAGTTGAACCTATATCAGACTCGGGACAAGATGAGTGACCAGCGAAGTTAAGTACATAACATCCTCTATAAAACTCTATTTTAGGTGATTTCAGAGGTCATGGAAAGCTAGCTTTGTATGCAGTAACCATACAAAATTTCATAATTTATGGTTCGGTAATCATGAAGGAAAGATCCTCTCAATCAGAAGAATAATTTTCAGATCGAAACCTCACCTTGAATAGCCTATGTTCTCGATTTTCCCCAGGTCGTTTTGCTCGAGTTCTTCCTCTGGAATTTTTTTGGCCGTCAAATGATAGAGTTAAGTTGTTTATATATTGTTTTTAGTATTTTCTGACGTCATATGGCAGTTTAAAAAAAAATATCCATCTAAGCAGTTGTTCACTTGTCTACTTCAACTACTTAGAGCTTAAGTGATGGCCAATCACATTTTTTGTCATAATTAAGTGTTTTAACCCTAATTAAGCGTACTTAATCCTATTTAAACATATATGTTATAATATTTAAAAATCTCACAATTTATTCCTAATAAACTAATGTAATTACTTTTGTAAAATTTATCGACAGTTAAGTAGTCATTATGCTCTAATCAGAATATTAATTACTATATATAAATATCACTAAATGAACATCCAAACTAATTTATTATGTTAATTAAATGAAAGATTATGCAAAGATGATGTTTGTAGAGCACTTCTGTGAGACTTTTCTTGATTATGTGGATGAATAGGAATTTGATGGAATCCAGAAAATCCATTTAAATAGCAGAAGAGTGGTTTGTCAGCCTTTCTAACATCTGATCGATGAAAGGTAGGGGAAAGTGGTCCTTTCAAGGGGCTTTGTTTAACTTTCTGAAATCAATACACATCCTCCATAGTTATAGTTCATGTGGAGATGAGTTTATTTGACTCTGTCTTTATTACGGTCATTCCACCCTTTTTTGGCACGACCTGCATGGGGCTCACCCGTTGGCTGTCTGATGTGGGATTGATAATTCTAGCATCCAAAAGTTTAATCACTTCTTTTTTCACTACTTCTTTCATTGCTGGATTGAGCCTTCTTTGTCCTTCTATGGAAGGTTTATAATCTTTTTCCATATGAATGCGATGCATGCAAATAGAAGGGTTGATTCCTTTAAGATCGTCCAGTGTATAGTCGATAACATACTTCTAGGCTTTTAACTTGTCTAATAGTTGTTGAAGTTGATTCGTCTTTAAATTTGCGCTGACAATCACTAGGTAAGTCAAGTCTTCTCCTAAGAATTTATATCTGAGATTTTGAGGAAGTTTCTTCAACTTGGGTTTCATTGATTTCTTTGAGCTAGACTGCTGCAAGAGATCGGTAGATTGATCCTCCAGTGAATTGTCTAAGTGTTGTATCTACGTTGAGAGCATATGACTTGTAAGTATGTTGGCTTCTTCTTCTGTCCATAAAGCTGATTCTTGAGCCTAGAGGGATACTTCTAAAGGATCAGATATATGGATAACTGATGCTACCTTCTGTATTAGAGGATCCACTTGCTCAGGTTGAAGGTGGTAATCTTTCATATCTAAATAGTTGATAATATGATGCAATCAAAATTCGACTATGTCATCACCTATTTGAAAAGTAAGACGATGTTGTTTAACATCTATTACTGCTCCTGCAGTAGCTAGGAAAGGTCTTCCCAACAGAATGGGAGTTTGATTGTCTTCATCCATATCTAGAACTACGAAGTCAGCTGGTATGTAGAAATTTTCTACTTTGATCGATATATCTTCCAGAATTCTTTGTGGAATTTTGATGGATCGGTCTGCTAATTGCAGAGACATATTTGTGAGCTTAATATCACTCATTTTAAATTTCCTGCATAATGAAAGGGGAATAATGCTCACAGAAGCACTAAGATCACATAAAGCTCTTTGTATTCATCTGTTTCCAATTTCACATGGTATAGAAAAACTCTCAGGGTCTTTTAGTTTCGGGGGCAATTTGTTTTGAATTATAGCACTGACTATAGTAGTTAACCAACTGTTTCATTTTCTTGTATCCTTCTTTTCTTTGATAGAATATTTTTGAGGGATTTTACCTAGGCCGGCATCTCTTGTATGGCTTCAACGAAGGGTACATTAATATAGAGTTTCTTTAAGATTTCTACAAACTTGCCAAACTGCTGATCTTGTCTGGATTTTTTGAGGGCTTTAGGGAACGGTATTCGAGCAGAGTAGCTAGAATGTCCTTCTGTAGTCTTTTGCTTGACTTCATTTTGTTCATTCAGCTTAACCTCTGGTTGAACTACTTTATCTTGTTCTGAAATTTCCTCGTTTCCCACTATCGAGGCCTCTAATCTTGTTCTTTTAGTATTTTCAAATGTTTTCCCACTTCTTAAGGTGACAACTTGAACTTATTCTTTTGGATTCTTCTCTGGTTGTCCAAGTAAAATCCTTGGTTGTCTTGAAGAAGATGCTGCCTGTTGGGCTATCTGTGTTTTTAACATTTTGTTATGAATGGAGAGGCTTTCAATCTTCTCAAACATATTCTGCATCAAAGTGTCTTGTTTTGACATATACTTTTCCATCATTACTTCGAGCTTACTCATAGAAGATGATCCTTGATCCGGTGAAGAGTTTTGAGGTTGTGTTCTTTGATTGAATCTATTTTGCCAAGTAGGAACTTGAGCTTGCTAAGGGTTGTCTCTATAGAAAAACTTTGGATTATTCTTCCATCTAGGATTGAAAGTGTTGGAGTATGGATCATTATTAGAAGGATAAGGGCCTATCACGTTTGCCTGATGTTGATGTCATTGCTGCTTTAATAATTCACGGTGCACGAAAATATGATCGGATGAACTGCATATATCTCAGCATCTTACTATCATATTAACAGTAGGATTAACTTCATTGAGTCCTAGTCTACTAATTGCCTTCTGAACGATGTACTCCACTTTAGAAGAAAAATCCTCACAATCCAATCGTGTTTGAGTGAAAGCAATTGGCTCATTGGACCTTGAGTGAGCTAGAAAATGCTGATTCCGTACTATTTTTTCTATAAGTCGGTATGCTTCGTCTACATTTTTCTTTATAAATACACCATCCGCAGCATCATCAAGTGCCATTTTTTAAGCATAATTCAGTCAATTGTGGAAAGATTGAACTAAAATTCATTTGCTCAAACCGTGATGGTGACACGATCTTAGTAATGTCTTAAACCTTTGCCAAGTTTCGTACAATATTTCCTGATCTTTTTGAACAAAACTAATGACTTGATTTCTGATCTTAATTATCTTATTTGGAGGAAAATATTCTGACAAGAAAGTTTTTACCGGTTGTTCCTAGGTGGTTAATTCCCGGGGTTCCAGCGACTGTAGCCATTGTTTGGCTTTGCCTCAGTGAAAAAGAAAAGACTCTCAATCTCAATGTTTCTTGTGAGACTCTATTTAGCTTTGTTGTCTCATATATTTCGAAAAAAATCTTTGAGATGTTGATTCAATTTCCTACTTTTACTCATTCAATTTCCTCCTAATAATAAGTGAAAAGTGCTTTAAATATGATCAAATTTTATGTAATTTCATGGATTTAATTATAATAATTATGAGCACAATAAGAGGTGATCAATAGGGTCTAGGAGTTGGCTATCGCATCGGCAAATGAATATGCAATCACTCTTGTGTCTGAGACATTTCACCTCCAAGGCTCCATGCGAGTCTGGTGGGAGCCCATGGTAGCCGATTGGGTCCTTCTCAATTGGTCCTTCGTTGGCCTAGACTTTTCAGGGGGAGTAGGCTTCTTTATTCGTGCCCCTAACTCTTCCTTTATCATTGTAGGATCTTTGAAGTACAATGTTGATTCAGTTTTGGCACTAGAAGCATGGGGATTATTGTAGGGCATTTTAATCATGATTGCAGACTTTTTGGCTTCTTTAGACAGGAGTAGTGCTTCGAACAACTTTTGGAATGGGGACCCTCCTCACGATCTCCTTCGTATTTTGTATTTCTGGCACATTAATCAATAGATAACCCATTTTTGTGTTAAAAAATAAGCATGATTATTATTATAGAAATGCCACCTCTCAGCGCTTGAAGTTTCTTTCCATGATATGACTTGATAAATGAACCTTAAAGTGTTGTTGTTTTCTAAATATGATTCTCTTTTTCAATACAGATAGAAGGTAATTAACTTATAATTTAAATATGGATGCTCTCGGGTTGAGTTGGACGTGAACCAACCCAACCCAATGATTTTTTGTCTGATTAGGTTGAGTGAAATCAGGTGATCAAGTTACCCAACTAACATTAAATTTTTTTATGTTTTAAAATTTTAAAAAAATTAGTTTAAACCATGAAAATAATTCCTTAAAATTTTAAATATTTTCTATATAAGTGTTTGTTTTCATATATTTTAAATTTTAAATTACCTAAACTCTCTGAACTAAGTAAAAAATAATTATTTTTACACATAAATAAAAAAACGGATCATTCGGTCCACTCTAATTTTTTTTTCAATGCTAATCGACCCAACCCTTGGTGGTTTGGTCTAGTTGTTCACTAGGTAGATCCATCCAACACCCTCAAATCTAAATATGAGAATCATATCCTCATATAGTGGTCACATAATTAAATTAACTATTATGCTATCATGAAACTACATTAGAAAAGTAAGTTATAAAAAAATTATATGAGAATTATTTAATTCAATTAATATTATTTTTATAGTTAATATAAAAGTATCCAACCTATATATAAATTCATTGCAATATTTATGATTATTGTAATGATGACTTTTCATTGGGGATCATCTGCAAATTTTACTCATTCACTTATACTCAAGGGATCACCTGCAAAATTTAGCCTACCGTAGGTCTACACAACTTTTTTGTGAGATCATATCACTCCTAATTGAGGATAAGCAAATATTACAATCGTTTTTTTTTAGAATTAAAATTGTCCAATCTTTAATTCTATCATAGATGAAGAAGGTTGTCAAATTCGAGATACTTGAACTCATTTTAGAGGGGATAGAATCATATCATAAATACATAGAGTTTAGATATAATATTAATTTAATGATATAGTTTTTGCACATCAAATATAATAATAAATATTTAAAAAAACTATGATAACATGAATGATTAATATGTTAAAATTTACAAATTATAAACTCACAAATGTTTATTTTTAATACATTACAAGATTTTGATGTTATAGAGTATATTAGATTTATTATTACTATTTTCATTATTTATTTTTTTTTTTGGAATAGAACTTTGACATTTTTTAATGGGTTGACTATTATTATTTTATCACAATGATTGGCATGTCATTATAAACATTAATATATTATAATATATCTTTTCAACATCATAACGTATTATTATTTAATTACGTATTACAATTTAAAGAATAAAATAGTAAAATACATTATTAGAAATAAATATTAATATGCTACTTACTATAATGTCAAATGATTAAAACTAGTAGTTTTATACATATCTTAATTCATGATATTATATATTTTAAATAATATGTTTATAAACATAGCAAAAGATGTAGCTCAAATTAAGAATAAAAGATAAGAAAGTGAAAGATAAAAGAAACAAAAGAAAAACATAAAGGTGTTGGTAATGGCTTTAAACCACGACCAACCAAAGCCCAGCATTACCTACGGACCAAAATGCTACTTCAACATTGTGTTATAAAATCGACATTTTATAGTTGATGTGTGCCATAGAAATAGGGAGTTGGGCGTTACAAGTTAATTATTGATTCTTTGACGTAGATTCATGCAAATTATGTGTAATTACACTAGCAAGTATAACATATCATATCAAAGATAAAGTATAGCTTAAAATAATTAATTCCATAAGGAACAATGATTTCTTTGTTTTTAACCTTAATTAATTAGTTAGAGAAAATATATATTTGTGATTTGAAATAAAAGAAGTATGATGTCAACATGAGAGATTTGAGCATTTAGTAAATGAGAAAGCAAATAAAATGGTTAACTAAATCAATTTTCAATCTTAATTAGGATAAATTTAGATGACAATTTAAGTTATTAGTTATTAAATAAGATAATTAATGATCCATAATTAATAATATTCGAGTCAAATTAATAAAAAAGATACTTGGGTACAGTAGAACTTGAACCGGATTTGGTTTGACTTGGCCCATATTCAGCCTTCAAAGTTTGTAGCCCGGCTCAAGTCAACAAGGTCGGCCAATTAATTAGGAACCTAGCTTAAATTGATCGATGACTCTAGTTTCATGTTAACAAATTTTGATGCATTGTTCGATCAATTATTCACTAAATTGGTGCCAAACTCAGGTCTACTTGCTAAGAATATATATATATAGGAGCATTAAGTATAAGTTACATTCAAGTTCGAAATTTTAAATCATAAAATAAATTAAGAGAAAATGAAATTTGATTTCTTCTAACAAAAAAATTTTCAATAATTGAATATTTTTTCATAAAATACAGGAAGGAAAATCTATCAGAAGGTATAAGAAATTATAAATCATACTCCTAGGATAATTATGATGCCTGTTCATATATTTTGCCTTTTATAGACTCTTTATCTCCATAAGTGTTGGAGGCGTTTAGTGGGGATAATCTAAGTGAGAAAAAAGGAAAATCTAACCCAACCGAAAAAATCATTCAATCCAAAAAAGTAAAAAAATAGGAGCCTGATTATAATTTAGGGTGACTTTTTAATAAATTAAAATTCACCGCTAAAACTATGGCCCATCCGAAAAAATCATAGGACCCAATGGAGCCCATTTTTATTTATATAATTAATTTATAAGTTATTAAATTTATATTAGAGATAAAATAGTTTTTATATAAAGCTTCATTTTTTCTATCAAATTATGAAATGCAAAATTCATAAGCTTAAAATTTCAATAGTATATTTTATATTGAATTATAAAATTGATTATTTTTATGTTAATTTTAATTTATTATGTATATTTTTAAAATATAATTATATAAAAGTATGGTTACAAAAAAGCATTCAAAAAAATTGATTAGTGATTTTTATTTTTTAATTTAAAATCGACTCGAAAATGACAATTTCGTACTGAAGATCAATCTGAACTACTTTCACATAACAAATAAGAATTACCCGTTGTTCTTATTTTTTTTCATCCAAAAACCGTTTTGAACATCATGTGGGATCATTTTTAATGATTGCAAAAATAACATAAAGTAGCGATAGAAATGTTCTTGCCTCCCCTTGGAACTTTGTTGTTCCCGTTTTGTTCTCATTGTAGGAACATTTTAGGATAAAAAATTTGTGTTCCACTATTATTCTTGCCACAGCCAAAGAACCCTCTAATTGTGTTTATAACATTATGTTTGAAGTTTTAGTTCGTGCCAATGTTTTGATTTATTGTTACATGAGATCAACTGGTCATTCCAATTAACCATGAGGGAGATTATCAAAGCAAATAATGAAAATAACACAAAATTTGTGTGATGTCTAATTAAAAATAGGGCCATTAAAATAAATTTGATCCCAAATAATACATCAAAATATCAGAACAATAGAAAGCACAAGAGTGGACTCAGTTGTCATTCAACTTTGATAAAATTAGCAAGCATTGATTAAAAGTATGATGACTTTAAAATAAGGGTATAAATGAGTTGCTTAAAACTTGTAGTTCAGACCAGCAACTAATTGGCAGCAGTCAGTCAATTGTCAAGAGGTTATCAACCGATAAAGTCATTTAGCATTTTGTTGAACACGCCCAACTCTAACACATGAACTCTTCATATAACATCACAGATACCCCCATGAAACTAAAAAATTATCCCTATATTACACTACTCAAACTCCAAGACGAGAACTCGCATAACTTATTTTCTTAGGTGTTGTTTGGTTGCAGGATATGACCAATGGGAATATCTCAATATATTCTCTTTGAGGTAAGATAAATTTTATCAAATTCCCTCCAACTTTGATATTTTTTCTAGTACTACCCTTCAACTTCATTTTGTAACTAGACTGTTATCCATCTTTTAACTTATTTCACCAATTGTCCTTTTGACATGTGATCTTGTGTTGTCGACATGGCGTCCACAAGGTAATTTTCTCACTTCTCTATGCAATCAGGCATCCGACGTGTCAGGACATCCCTTACTAATGCCCTTTTCTCGTGCAAAATACACATTAGTAAAAAAGTTAACCTAACTTTGCTGGTGGACCCGATTGTTTCCCCTCCCCTTCGTCGTTCACTTTCGTCGTCGTCTTCGCCCAACCGCCTTCGTCCTACTGAAATAGTTCAGTACTCGTTGGTGTCCACTGCAACCAGTCATCGCACAAGGGAGGAATGATGCATGCATTTTATAATGTTTAATTTAAGTTTCGTTTAGGTTTATTTCCATAATTTTTTCATGGCATGCATCCATTTTGTTCTATTAATTACAATCATTTTCTTAAATTCCCCAACTACCTAGGTATGCATTATTTTACAAAAAAAAATATCCTACTTTGGTGGAAATTATCAAAGAAAAGTATGTGAGTGGCAAAGAAGGAAGAAATGAACCTTAGTGGAGAAAACAATTTTTTTCTCATGGCCCGTAATGCATAAATAACGCCCCTTTGGATATTTCTCACGGGCTTCCAAATGTAGTTCACGGCCCTCATAGAAAGATTATCGAACGTATTCGTACTCGTCATCAGTCATAAGCTATCTCTAACGCTCTTATATATTGAAGATACGGACCGTAAGCAAGAATTCACGGATTGCATAGAGAGACATTAACACCTCAGAAGCGATTTCACGGGCCGTCATGAAGTTTTTGCGGTACTCACAAAATCATTGTATAAGAGAGCCAGAACATATGACGGGTCGTAACGCAAATCTAACAGGTCTCACAGAATGAAGATTCCAGCTAAGATTTTAACGAGTCGTCATTCGACATTACAAACCATATCCAAAGTCGATCCCCCATCCTTATCGACCATAATATCTATCTAACGGTCTATACAAAATCAGATGAAAATTTGGCAGACTTATATTACGGGGCATAAGAAAGTTATAACGATGCATACAAAAAGGTGTAAACTTTTGCCAGAACTATTACAGGTCATAAGAGGAATCTAACGATCCGTTATTTAGCATATCTATCAACTATCGCAAATTACGCTCGCAAAAGAGCAAGTCGAAGTTATTACGGGTCGTAAGACATATATCATGGACTAACTTACGCACCATGAGGAAATTATCATGACACACACAGAAGAAAAACACAAAACTGCCCGAGTTACAGGCTGTAACATCATTTTTATGAGTCGTAACAGTGATATGGAAACTCCTACTCAGAATTGAACTAGGCCGTGAACACCTCATTATGGGTCGTTGGGAGTGTTGATTTTTCCTAGTCATTGATTTTCCAAATGAATTTTGATTGAATTAAGATGCCAGAACAGTGCCAAAATTTCTAGAAGATTTATCTAATGATAAGAGTTCAGAATTAGAGATAAATCATGAGATCTCTAGATCAAAGAGATGTTTTAACTACATATTATTCTTTGGATAAATTTTGGACTCCCAACTTATTGGGATTTATCGGGGCCTTGGAAATATAAATAGAAAACCTCAGAAGACTTGGAAATTTGTGCTTGAGACCCTAGGAGGTGTTCTTATTGCAGAAGAAATCAATTCAATTTGAGGAAGATTGCTGGAGAAGAAGGAGGAACAACTCAACGTTAGGACTCCAAGTTCCCAGAAATTGTCTAAAGCAAGAATCTCTGATCTCTTCTTATTATAGATGCTATATTCCTTGTTTATTTTTGTTTTTAATATTTTAGTTTGAGATAGAGATTTATATTTGTTTCTGAAAACTGCATGAACCAATTTATATTGAATTAATAAATTTGCTAGTTCTTTTATATTATGATTGTTGCTTGCTTCATCTTATTTTATGAAAATATCATGCTATGAGTTTAGATTACAAACCAGTTTTGGGGTGACTTAATTCAGAACATTATACTCTTTAGAAAATAAAATCTTAACTTTTAGGTTAACTCAATCATAACAAAAATCGTGTAATTCAACACAATACTCGATCTTCTGTGGTCTAATAGATTATATCCAACAAGAATAATTGTTAGTATAGGATTTTCAATTTCATGCGTCTTAGTTTTCTATTTATCAGGGGTTTACTCATCGTTAGATATCTCTTAAATTCAGGAACTAAGATAGTCTGATTTAATCAGTGCATAAATCGTTACTTCGTGTAATCCTAATCTATTTTGAGAATTAACATCTGAATTTCTAATCGTTAAAAATTCAATCTTTTCTGTTTCATGAGTCGACCTTACTTTTGATCATCCATAATCCTTAGGGCTCTTCACCACTTACTTTTCATTGTCAATACTTTAACTTTTATTTTGAACACAAATCCCTTTTCTTCTCTTAGTAGATTTTTAGGATAGAATTAATTTAGATAGTTCCTCGTGGGTTCGACACTTGTTACTCTTTTCACTATATTACTTGAGCGATTAGTGCACTTGGTAGTGGATTTATTTTGCTACAACTTTTTACACATCAAGGAACACCAAGTCGCTCATAGGAGGGGGAAGTTCAATCGTGGGAGGGAGAAGACGAATCGCAGCGAGGGAGAAGACGTCAAACTTTTCACCTTGTCGACTTTCCTTTCAGGTATGTAATTTTGTTTATGCAGTTGAGTTTAAAATGTTGGCCCATGTAACCGATCCTGAAACCCTAATTTCTTGATCCCACGAAGCCATACTTTTAAAATGTTGAGAACATGTGGTTCCTATCCGATTATTTGTCTTATGTACTATTAGGCGACTAAAATTTGTGACCTTTTGTTACTAATGTGGTCCACTGAAACCCTAATTAGAAAATGTTCCTTCTTTATGCAGCTATACGTAATCATAATAAAGTTGTACGACAATGACAAGAGATCGAGGGAGTAGAGGTGATTGTTTACCCTTTATATGTATTATCTTGTTTGTTTTGTAGTAGTGAACTAGGTTGGTTAATTTGCATTGATTATTACTTATTCTTTAACTATTTTCTTGTAGTTTTGTATGGGTTTAATTTCCACAATTATATTACAAGATTTCATATTATTTACATTATGTATTGATTAAAAATAGGTTCCAAGTGTTCTTCCCAAATAGTGATAGCACAAGGGTAGTTGTCGCATGCTACAAAAAGTGTGGATGGAGGGTGGCGTGCTCTCTAAAGAATTTGAAAAACTTGAAGGATTCCACTTGGCAAATAAAGAGGCTGCAACCTATGCATACGTGTTCAAAGATTTCAAGAATTTTCATATAACTTCCAAGAGGCTTGCTAGAAAATACGAGTCTTACTTTCGTAGTTACTCTGGATGGAAGGATCTATTTGACAAAGTGAAGAAGGATATGTCATATGCCATAAGCCGAATGTATACATGGAGAGCCAAAGATTTGGCTTTGAAGGTGATTGATGGAGATGGTGTTGAACAATACAAGTTATTGTACAGATATCGGGCTGAGATGTTGAAGGCAAACTCGGTAAGCACTCCAATGGAAGAGTTGGTACATATACATCAAAGCACTTTCAAATGGGTTTGAGGCTGGTTGCAAACCACTTGTCTGCTTAGATGGTTGTTTCTTAAAGGGGATTTACGGATGACAGTTTCTAACAAGTGTAGGAATTTATGTGAATGACTGCATGTTTCTTATAGCGCACGCATACATCGAGAATGAGTCCATAGCCACATGGACATGGTACCAAGAACACCTACGAACACTAAAAAATATATCATTAGAGAAGGGAAATCTGGTCGTTAATATTTAAATTCCGATCGTTATTGGTCATTAGCGACCAACATTTTTCGTCGTCACCCGTCATTATAGATGCCGCCGTTAAAAGTCAATAACAACGGCTTAAAGGTGTCGCCCATTAAAAGTCATCAACGACCAAAAATAATCTGGTCGTTAAAACTATATAAGGACCATTTAGTTGGTCATTGAATACACTAATGACTAAAAATATCTTTGTCGTTGATAATTGTCAATGGCTAGTAATCCCGTCGTTAAAAGTCATCAATGACCAAAAATAATTTAGTCGTTAAAACTATATAAGAACCATTTAGTTGGTCGTCGAATACATTAATGACTAAAAATATCTTTGTCGTTGATAATCTTCAATGATTAGTAATCTCATCGTTATTGGTCATCAACGACCAGAAATAATCTGTTCACTAAAATCAATGTTGTCACGACCAGACCGGACCGATCGGACCATCGACCGGTCATTAAAACAATCCTAAATCACTCCTAAAACCAGAGTGAAGATTAGATCATTTTGAACCATTTAAAACCGATCAAAATCGAATAGAACCGGCCAAAATCGGTCTGAGTGAATCGGTTAAGTTAAAAATTTTATTTTAAACCAAAATTTGTGTTGGCCCATCACTTACTTCTGAGGTCCATTTTATAGAGAATGTGTTGCTTTCACTTTCTTAGTGTCTTTAATGTGGGATTATTCACTTGTAGATATGTTTCTTTTGTTCTACTTATTTAATAACTAAATTTTGTCTTTATTTTTTTATATTACAATGTAACTTTCTATTGTAATTTTTTTTAATAATTAATTTTTTCTATTTATTTAATTTATGAATGTTAAACTATTTTATATACATTTTTTTATGTTTACCCCTCATTTTATGGCATTTAAATTTATAAAACAATAATAATTTGGGTTTTTATATTCAATTTTATAAAAAATTTGGGAGAAATTCTAATTGCATGCCTACTTGATCTTAATTTATAAATAATTAATGATGGCAAAATTTAATAGTCATTAATAATCACTTTTAACGACCAAAATTTACTTTTTTGAGACGAGCATTTTTTTTCTTTCGCTAATAATGTGTTTAATAATGTTCATATTTTTTTGCCACTATTGACTATTTTTAATGATCTTTTTTTTTGTCTTGGCATTAATAGTTGGTCGTTAAAGATCCAAGGGACCTTGATATGAATAATGATAGAGTTGAACAATGATGAGTGATTGACAAAAGGTAATTCTTAGACATCTCAAAATTTCTTCCTAAAGTTAATATTGAAATCTAATTTTAATGTGTAGGGACTTGTTAATAGTATTCTTAATGTTTTACCGTTTGTTGAGCATCAAATGTGTTCGACACCTGTGGACAAATTTTCGAGCAAAGAGTTTCAAGAGTAAGAAGTACAAAGATTTATTGTGAAATATAGCTAAAGCAACATTCCCGGAGATAATGCAATTTTTTGGATGAATTGGAAAAGGGAATGGATTCGAGAGCATTCAACTACTTCATGGAGCATGACTTGTTTCTCGAAGGTCCCCAAATGTGACATGTTATTGAATAATCTATCCGAGTGTTACAACAAGTACTTTCTTGACGCCAGGAACAACTTGATAATAACGATGATGAAAATCATTTATACAAAATTGATGGTAAGACTATTTAAAAAAAAAGAGAGGCAATGAAGAAATCCCAAAATCTGCAAGAAGTTAGAAGCCATTAAGAATGCGGCCATAATATAGAAGCCTACTTATTCAGCTATTGAATTGTTTCTACTTCTATGTCTTTTAGTGATTATAATGTTCAATCTATCCAAATTGCTTTTTCTTTACTTATTCAGGTGGCCTAAAGGTACGGGTGAACTGCGAAGGTGCCCAATACGTAAATGACATGGACATGAGGACTTGTAGTTGCATACGATGGCAACTAATAGGGATCCAGTGTGTACATATAGTTGTGTATATATCTGAAAACAACGAGGACCCATAGCTTATGTAGATATGTGTTACTCCATAGAAACCTTCTTAAAAATATATGACCACATTATAGAGCCTCTGAACGGATGTGATCAGTGGCCAGTCATGGAGGAGTCAACACATATCAATCCGCCATCATTCGTTAACACAAGAAGAGGAAGAAAGTAAAAATCTAGAAGAAAGGAGGAGGAATTAGAAAAGGTTAAGAAATCTTCGGCCAAGAAAGGAAAACTCTCCAAGAGAGGAAAGGTTCAAATGAAATGCACCATTTGTGTAGAGATTGATCACAACAAAATATCTCACATAATGCTGACAATCTGTATCTTTACTATTTACTTATTGAAAACTAATGTGTTTTTTTTTCTGGTTTGTAGCAAAAAAGAAGTGAAAATTGACAAAGGACTCAAAGTTCTCAACAGTCAACTGCAATATAAATGTTAACATGAATATTAAAGTCTTACTCACAACTAACTTAATTCTTATATATTTTTCTATAGGCTCGTGTGAGGGTGTAACTAATGATGCTCAAACTTCTCAGGCAAGCACGATGACAAAGCGGAGAACTAGAAAAAGACATCGAACTTATCTAAGAATAGTCTTTTGGTTATGTATGAACAATCTGCTATATTTCAGTTTAGATGTTTATGTATAATGTTAACAAACAATTAGCTGTGATGTTATCATTTTGATGTGGGATGTGTTTCATTAAATGATTATGGGATGTTAACATTATGTGGATATTGGAGGTTGTGGATGATGGAGGTTGACAAATAGTTGGATGTTATCATTTATGTGTTTGTACAACAATTGGATGTTATCATTATTATTCTGTGTTTCTTCATTTGTTCTTTCGCAAAATATGTAGATGTGAAAATTGTGCTTTCTCAGCGCGTTTAATTACTTGTATTATTTGAGCTTGTAAGCAAGTAAAGGATATTGACACAAAATCATAAAGTTTAAGGGCAGATGCGTAACTATATATAAGTTGGAAGGCATCTTACCTTTTATGTGTAAACTTAGAGGGCAATGCCTTTCACAAGGCTAAAAATGGAGGACAATCTACTTTCTCGTCTAAAAGTTGGAGGTAATGTAAGCTTGAATTAAAAGTTGGAGAATAGGCTACTTTTGTTTTTGAAAGTTGAGGACATCAATATTTTCCTTATTTTCTTTTCGATACAATCATGCTAGTCCACGAACCCATTAAAAAAATATGTTCTAAATGTATACAAGAAACACAAATAAGATATCACTAATGCAAAACAAAGATAATTTTAGAACAAGTGTCACAAACAATAAGATTTTTCATTGAAAACAAAGTACCACTAATACAATCCGAAGATACTACTAATATAATCCAGTGATACTACTGATACAATCTGTTTTTGTCGACATAAATGTCACTAGATACAAAAATACAAAAGAAGGACGACTAAACAAAATGCAATCATGTTTTACATGATTCGGTAGCATTTTGCCTTCTCAGCTTTCAATTTCGATTTCCGAATGTGACCTCCTTGAGCTTCTATCTCTAACTCCAGTAATTGATTCATTTCCTTTTCCTCGTCGAGCACATGATCCTGCTTGTCAATCTTTCGCAACATTCTGTTAATCATCATCCCACTTCTTATATGTGGATTAAGCTAATCGAAGTAATCACAAGCTTGAATACTCTGAAAATACCCACAAATGAAATTGTGAATAAACATGCACAAAACCAAACAACAAGGAAAAAAGATTTCGGAAACTCACCAAAATTTCGACAACCATAAAACATATGGCCAAAGTTACTTTTTGTCCACGAACTAATAATTCTTCTTCTCATTAGTTGCACCTCCTTATGACCTTCCACAACGCCATTCTTCAAGGCAAGTAAGAATAGAGCTCTGGAAACCTAGCAACGGCTGTCGACATACAAACAATTGAGGAAAGGCCGCCAACCAACAACAAACGACTTTAGGGCAAGACGACGAAGCGATCTACGAATGGCAACGTCAATCGGGTGACTACTGCCGTCGAGCACTAAGACGAATATTGGGACGACGAAGGTGATGGTGGGGTGAAACATCAAGTAAATCGCAAGAAATAAGCTGCCCGCGTGGAGGAAAGTTAAAGATGTCATATAGTACAACATCTAGAAATGTGTGAAAAACCAGCGAATGAGGCTACGCCAGAAGTATCATTCTTCCATTACATGCCTAAAGTATCATTCTCCATGTCTATTTGTTTCATCCAAATGTTTCATGATAATTGCTTCAATCTACTTCTGTATCTTTGTCATTAACATAGAGCCCCAGAGGAGATATAACTTAGTTTCTCGTCCCGGTCTTTTCTTTCGTCACAGTTGCCTAAGATGTTTTTTGCCATTGGATAGAAGTTCCTCCTTGGGGATATCATCAACAATGGTGCCAAATAGCATGGATCCTGTGCACAGTCAGATGCGACGGAATTTGATTTCAATTTCGCCAATTTTTTCTTCCCTTGTTTTCCAGCAATGATTTCTGAAAGTTTCATATCTAAACACAATTGTAACAAGGTTTCATCTTGCGAGTCACCTTTCTCTTCTTTAGGATGAGGTTTGCGCATAGCAGACGATTTCTTAAGCCTCACCTTAGATGTGCACTGTTTAACTGCTTCAGCATTGTACTTCAGCATAGGAGGCGACCTTGTCCGCAGCCCTGCTATGCGGCAAATGCATTCCCCAATCTTTGGCAGTTTTGTAGCTGATTTAATGTCCATATCTCCCACAGCTTCAGGCCTCTTGGTCTTAGATGCATCCCAGTCAGCAACACTAGAATCAAAAGCCTTTTGTTTACTACCTGATGAATTCAAAGATGCTTCTGTTCCTGTTACAAATCTGTCCATCTCTGCATTCTTTTCTATCATGTCAAACAAAATTTTCTCTTTACCACTGTCCTCTGCAACATCTTTCTGGCTAAACGATGAATATCCTCTTCCCATAGGCTGTTTTATACCAGACGGGGAATGTCGAGAAACAAGGTTTGTAGGACGAGAAACATTTTTATCAAATTTCCCCTCGTTAGTTAGTGGGCATTGATCATCATTTTCCAACCCTCTACCCGGAACAAACACAGGGAGTTCGGGATAACCTTTTGAGCGGTGAAAAGCCTTCACCTGCGCATTAGCTATTGTACATTCCAATCTGGCAGTTGTTTCATATGGAGCCCGGGCCGATACAAAGAGATAATTCATGAGTTTGTCAGGTTGAAAAGAATTCACTATCCATAATCTGTCAACCATGGTACTGATTGTTCCTTCACGTATTCCAGCATTGACAATTTTTTGTTCCGTAAGGCCAATATATATGTCATCACTAAGGCAGCTGCATGCCAATCCCAGCTCTATGCGCCGTGAGGCTTCTGCCAATGCTTCATCTACAGCAAGTACAAATGTATCTAGGCTGCAACATTTCACTAGCTGCGCAAAATGTTTGTGAAAAGGCTTCAATTGAGATTCATCACACCGTGCAAAGGTTTTATCCCCAAAATAAGCTACCAGAAGTTGGTCCTTTTTACGAACATCCAATGCCAACTTCGATGCATATGAAGCATCAAATATCTGGCCTGGCCACCAAGGGTGGCTCCTCACTTTTCCCCAAACCAAATCTGAAACGGCAAATTTCTCTTTCTTCTCATCTTGAAAAGGACAGAAAACCCCTACATGTTCTGTTTCCTCCATGAGGGGGTGTCCAGGCCTTCCCCTCTTCTTCTGGGGTGATGGTCGTTCTCCTGCCTGCACATTCTCTTCAAATAAGTCATCAACATGTTCAGCATGCTGCAATGATGAAGATCGTTCTCGAAGTTGCACGGTCTCATCATACAAGTCATCACCACGTTCAGGGCCCTCGAAAGCATGTTGGAAGCTTCCTCTCTTTCTCTTCATCCCCGATCAATGTTCTTCTAACTGCACAGTCTCATCAGGCAGGTGCTCCGCATTCTCCACGTTCTCCATAGATAAATTCTGAAATCTTACTTGCTTCTTTTTTATTGATGACTGTAGCGCCCCGAAATTCGACACACCACGTGGCGCGATCTCCTCTCGTGCGCTACCATATTCTTCTTCTATTTGACTCCTTTGTTGACCCAAATGGTCAAAGAAAGTGACAGTAAGCGGAAGACTTGTAAAATAAAATAATACAATAGTAAGGTGAGAATGCGGAAGCAAAAAGGGTTAAAATATGTCAAACTGTCTTTATAAGAAACATAGTACGGAAGATAACATCCCATAGACTCATGTCTGAAGTAGTAAAGATAAAAGTATGAGTACTAAACATAAAAACGACGACGGTCGACCATAACATGATAAGATCCATCCAAGTAAGTATACCACTTAATATAATTGACAAACACACGACTCATACTAGACATGACCATAACCATATCACGTTATGAACAACCATCATGTACCTGTGGGGATCACACAGAAGAGCAAGCTCAACCGTTAGCATAAAGCTAAATGTGAGTTCATATAAATCATAGATCAGTTCTGTCAGAATAAGCATAGTATAATGGAATATGAAGGCGAGTCATATGGTAGAGAGTATAATACGGTTCATCTCTCTTTTCATTGTCCTTTCCTTCTTTTCTTTCGTTCATTCATTTGTTCATTTTCTCTTTTCATTTCATTTCATTTCATTTCTTTTATTTCATTTTCATTCCATTCCATTCCATTTCATTGGAAGAGTTCTTCATTCTTTTAGGGAAATACTATTGTCTGCACTCGTAGTGCTACTATCTAAACTATTGTGGACCAGTGGGTGATCAATGTCACGGCCAGCCCCGTCGAGCTGGGATGACCTCATGTCATGAGGAAACATCCATAAGGGAGAGAACTCACATCTAGATAAGAAATAAAAATCCATGTGGAAGTGCCTTGATTAGAGCTCGCTTAACTTCCCTCGTCATAATGGATCTTTCTTTCAATCCAAAGGTCGATCAAGGTCGTACGGAGCACAACTCTGAATCATGTGGACCCATCTTCCAATTCTTAGATTGGTCAAAGCTGTATGGAGCGAAGCTCCAAATCATTCTTTGAGTTCTTTCTTTTCTTTAACTAATCAAGTGGAGAGAAGCTTAAAATCAGAGGGTTCGATTACGGTTAGATTCCCATGTCCACGTACCGGACGCCGGAAGTCAAACGACCGTCCGTCATATGTTCTTTTTAATGGTCGTCCATAGAGGGAGCGGATGACCATTTATCATTTCAAAGATGTCATAATTAAGTTTGGCATTTCGTTCTTTCTGTTCAGTTCGATAGGAGGTAAACATAGTTCTGTTGAACACAATTAACTTTCTATAAAGATCAGATATCAATTCCGTAAATGGGGATTCGTAAATCATAGAGTTTACGTTCTATTGGTCAGAACCCGAATCGAGTACAGGTGAACACGGGTCGAGTTTCGAATGGAATCAGTCTCGGAAAATTCGAGTGAAAACTCGGGCCGGGTAAGGGTTATACCCGGGCCGAGTTGAGTACGCGATCGGGTCGGAAAGGTCGATCCCCCGATCATCTTCTCCGATCGATACTCGGGTCGGGTCAGGCAGAGCCTGGGCCGGGTCACTGGTGCGATTAGAGCTCTGATCGATCGTTCATGGCGGATCCGAGCTGAGTTGGAGGAAACTCGATCCGGGGTGGTCTGATCCGGAGCAGTTGAGGGTAACCCGGGCCAAGTTCTTTATTCGTAGAAAACTGCGTAAGTTTACGATTTACAATCGTTTCATTCTTTTCAACATTCAAAGTTATCATGCATCAATATTACGGATTTGTGAGCATATCTAAAGCATTATATGATGATTTAAATGATAAGGAAAACGATCTACACATGTAACGGTTTAGGTAATTCGAAATCTACGTCTATAACACATAAACAATTTCAAGTGGTTTGCAAGGAATGAAAGATCAAGCATTTCTAAATTTGTCGACTTCGTCTCCTAGTCATGAATTCTATTTCGGATTCAGCCCTAAGCATGCTTAATCGTCCAGTAACTTAACCTGTGAGATAGATCTCGAAATCACACCTTAAAGCCTACGAATCTGTGGTTCGTTCGTGCTATGATTCGTGCTTAGATCGCTGGTTGCTGCTCGCCGTCGTCCGCGTCGGAAGGTCCTGCTGGAGCGCTCGGAACACCTCTGCCTGTCGCTGCTGCTTGTGTGCGTCGGAGGAGAAGCAGAGAGTGAGAGATCGAAGAGGAGAAAACGTGAGAGGGAATGGGGGAGAGGGGTTTTAAGGGAATGTGTTGTCCCTTGGCCTCCTTCCAGTGAACAATCGGCCATTGAAGAGGGGAGAGGAATGGTTGGCCTATGCATTAAAGGGGAGGAGGGAGAGGCTCGGCCGTTTCCTCTTCGCCTCCCTTCCTCCTTTTTTTTAAATAGAGAGGCATTACAATATAATTCTCATAAAAAAAGGATTCGTCCTCGAATCTTGTAAAGAATAGAGCTTACCGAATAAGTGTGAAAATTCCTTGCGCATCTCGGATTCTAGTTCCCATGTCGCATCCTTTCCGTGGTGGTACTTCCATGCGACTTTGGCTAGCGAAACTTCCTTGCCCTTCCTGTATTGGACCTTCAGGTCCATGATCTTCGTTGGGTACTCCACATAGGTCAGGTCCTCTTTTAGATTCGGCTCTTCGATTCTCGCAACATTGACGTCGTCGTGCTTGTACTTTCGGAGCATGGATACGTGAAAAATGTTGTGAACTTTTTCATAGGAAGGAGGTAGGGCCAATCTGCAAGCTGCATCGTCGACTAATTCAAGGACCTCGAAGGGACCAACAAATCGAGGGCTGAGCTTCCCTCATTTGCTGAATCTCATCACTCCCTTCATCGAAGACACCTTCAATAACACCTGGTTTCCGGCCTTGAAAATCTGCTCTCGACGCTTCTTGTCGGCGTAGCTCTTCTATCGTGACTGTGCGGCTTTCATCCTCTTCCGAATGATGTCCACCGTATCCGCATACTCCTGAGCTCGGACTGCTAGCTCCTCGCTCATTGCTACCCGCTCACCGACCTCGTTCCAATGCGCGAGCGAACGGCAAGGTCTTCCATACATCGCCTCAAAAGACGCCATGCCGATGCTGGAGTGGAAACTATTATTATATGAGAACTCGATCAACGGTAGATGCTTGTCCTAGCTACCATAACCAATCCAAAGCACATGCTCGGAGCATGTCCTCTAGCATCCAAGTCGTCATCTCTGACTGTCCATCAGTCTGAGGGTGAAAGGCTGTACTATAGCTCAACTTAGTGCCGAAAGCCTTCTGCAGACTCTTCCAAAATCTCGATATGAACCGGGGATCAAGGTCTGACACGATCGAGACTAGAATACCATGAAGTTGGATAATCTCTCGTACATACACTTCTAATAGACTTTCCACTGACTGCTTCCATTTGATCGGAAAGAAATGGGCCGTCTTTGTCAACCTGTTGACCATGACCCAAATGGCATCGTGACCCTTCTGTGTTTTGGTAAGACCAGAGACAAAGTCCATCGTGATGTTCTCCCACTTCTATTCTAGTACTCCTAATGGCTTCATGAGTCCATAAGATCGCTGGTGTTCGGCCTTCACCTGTTGGCATACTAAACATTTGGAGATGTAGTTGGCAATCTCTCTTATCATGTCATGCCATCAGAAACTACGTTTGATGTCTCTATACATCTTGGTGCTGCCCGGATGAATTGCAAACTCCGACTTGTGGCCTTCTCGAGCACCTCTCGCTGGACTGTAGTATCATTCGAAACCCAGAGGCGGTTCCGATATCTAATTCCTCTATCGTTGTCAACTTTAAAGTCTTCTGGTTCGCCTTGGCATCTCTTGAACATCTTCGTATATTCGACGTCAACCATCTGTGCCATGACGATTCTGCTGATGAGGCTTGGTTGTAGTTGGTGCATCATTAAAATCACTGTGTCCTACAATTCGTGGATTCCAGTAGTTGAGTTCCTCGATCAATTCGTACCTTCGTAGCTGGAGGAACGCCAGTGAAGCTTCCCATTTTCGACTAAGAGCGTCGGCTACCGAGTTCGCCTTACCAGAATGATAGTTGATCGCGAACTCGTAGTCCTTGAGAAACTCCATCCATCGTCTTTGCCGCATGTTGAGATCCTTCTAGGTGAAGACGTATTTTAGGCTCTTGTGGTCGGTAAACACCTAAAACTCTTCACCGTATAGGTAGTGCCTCCATATCTTTAGCGCGAACACAATCACCGCTAACTCGAGACGTGTGTCGGGTAGTTCACCTCGTGTTTCTTCAGCTGTCTCGAGGCGTATCTTTCCATACTGCATTAGGACACATCCCAGGCCGGTACCACAAGCATCACTGTAGAGATGGTGTACCCTCCGCTCCCCGATGGAAGAGTAAGAATTGGAGCGGAGGTCAACCTATTTTTCAGCTCTTGGAAGCTGGTCTCACACTTATCCGTCCAGACGAACTTCTCATTCTTCTTAATGAGGTGAGTGAGCGGGGCCGCAATCTTCGAGAAATCCCGAATGAAACGTCGATAACCGCTAGACCGAGGAAGCTGCGGATCTCCGTCGCGTTCTTTGGTCTGACCCAATTGGCCATTGCTTCGACCTTTGCTGGATCCATGCTATGCCATGTTTGGACACAATGTGCCACAGGAACATCATTTGTTCCATCCAAAACTCGCACTTGGAGAACTTTGCGAAAAGTCGATGTTGATGCAAAGTTTTCAAGACAATCCGTAAATGCTCTTAGTGTTGCTCCGGGCTAGGGGAGTAGATCAAGATGTCATCTACAAAGACGATCACAAACTAATCTAAGTGTTTCTTGAATACCCGGTTCATCAGGTCCATGAACGCTTGTTAGTCCAAAGGGCATGACCGTAAACTCATAGTGGTCATACCACGATCGAAAAGCAGTCTTGGGCACATCTTCCTCTGCAACTCTCAGCTGGTGATAGCCGCTTCTCAAGTTGATCTTTGAAAATACGGAAGCCTTGGACTGCTGGTCGAACAAGTCATCGATCTTGGGCAGTGGGTACTTGTTCTTAATTATTAGTTTATTCAGCATCTGGTAATCGATGCAGAGTCGTAGCGATCCATCCTTTTTCTTTACAAATAGAACCGGAGCACCCAAGGGGAGACGCTAGGTCGGATGAACCCCTTGTCGAGTAACTCCGGTATCTGTTTCTTCAGCTCTAACATTTCCGTCGGGGCCATTCGGTAGGGAGCTTTGGAAATCGGTGTCGTCCTTGGTGCTACATCAATTCTGAAGTCGATCTCCCTTTGCGGCGGCAATCCGGAGATGTCCTCTGGAAAGACATTTGGAAAATCTCGAACCACGTCAACTTGTTGTAGAGCTAGTATCAGTGCATCGGCTACGGTTATGCTGGCTAGGTATCCTCGACAACCCTTCTGTAATAGTTTGTGTGCCTTTATGGCTGATAAGATAATTTTGCTGTCCGGCTTTAATGTCCATCTGGTCACAATTTTCTTTCCGCCATGGTTACCGATCACAACTTTCTTTTGCTTACAAATAACTGATGCATCATGGTATGACAATCAGTCCATACCTAAGATGACATCGTAGTCTATCATGGGGATTACGATCAAATCAGCAGAGAAGTTCTTTCCATCCACATCAATCAGTACTTCGGGAAAGTGCCTTGCTGTGTGGAGATTCCCCATTGGTGTCTTTATGTTAATTATATGTTCCATTCCCTTAATAGGTATACTAAGGGAGGAAGCACATGCCTCAGAAATAAAAAAGTGTGAAGCACCCGAATCAAAAAGCACAAGCATAGGTAAACCTACAATAAAAAGAGTACCTCAGATAACATCGTTATCCTGTAGAGCCATGTCTGACTGAGTAGTGTCGTCCCGGTACTCCTCCTACACCTCTGCGATTCTTCCTGGGGCAATCCCGGACAAAGTCCCCCGTCTTGCCACATCCGATGCATGTACCATTCTTCCAACGCCTCTCCAGAATGGGACTTTAGGCAGAAAGTGCAATTTGGTGTGCCTTGTTGCTGAGGTGTCGGTAGTTGTTGTGGGGGTTGCGGTGCAGGTGCCTATCGCTGAGACTGAGCCTGGCAAGGTGCTGATGGACGAAGAGCCTCACGTTGCGACCTCTGGTAGGGTTGGTGGCGATTGTCGCGACGTGCATCCTTGCGAGTTGGGCGATGATCCTCCCACCTCGGCTTAGATGACTCTGTAGCTCGCGCCGGCTCTTTCTTCAATTCTTCACGCCGCATTTCGATCTCTCGTTCGATCCTATACACCATTCGAACTGCTCCATGCAAGTCAATTTCTGCCCCATAGATGATTCTCTCTCGGACGGTGTGATGGAGGCCGTCGAGGAATTGCTCGGCACGTTCAATCTCATCAATGTGACTCTTACAGTAGCGCTCCAATTGAATGAAGCGCAAATGATATTCCAATACGGTCATGTAGGATGGAGCGTACTGAGCTTCAAAGAGTTTTTCCTTTCTCCTGTAGGATGGAGCGTACTGAGCTTCAAAGAGTTCCTTGAATCTTGCCCAAGGAATAATCATTTGATTCGGGAAACTAGTCTCTCGTGCTATCTCTCACCAGTCGCTGGTCCGACCGGTGAGCATGTGAATGGCGTAAGAAACCTTGTTGTCTTCGCCGCATCTGCCAGTGATGAATAATTGCTCCATCTTAGTGAGTCACTCGACTGCCTCCTCATAATTCACCACCCCTCTAAAGTAGGGCGGATGTAGTTTTAGAAATTCTTGAATCGTATCAGGAGGAACCATTGGTAGTGCTACTGTGGAAACGGCATTTGGTACATAAGTACCGAGTACGTCGACTATAGTGAGGGCGTCTGGAGCTCCTATGGTTGCACAGGAGGAAGCTCCTGCTGTACATCCTCTCTTACTTGACTTCTTGGGGCGGAATTAAGTTCATCCATAGTAATCTCTGGGGTAACCATGACTCGGTCACCTTCATGTCCGTGCCCATGGCCTCTGCCGCGTCGGGCCACTGAACGTGTTGTAGGAGCCATCTATAAACATGACAATTTCATTTCAATAAATAATCACAACTTTAAAAGCATAAAGATCCTTGCCTTGCTCTGCGACGGATGGGTGTGGCGATAGCTCTAGTGGGTGGATATGGACCATAACTTAGACTCAACTATATTTCTAGGACGTCAAGAGAGTCTTAGCGTTAGACTCTGATACCATAAATGTAGCGCCCCGAAATTTAACCCGCCACGTGGCACGATCTCCTCTCGTGTGCTACCCTATTCTTCTTCTATTTGACTCTTTTGTTAACCCAAATGGTCAAGGAAAGTGACACGTAAGCGGAAGACTTGTCAAATAAAATAATACAATAATAAGGAGAGAATGCGAAAGCAAAAAGGGTTAAAATATGTCAAACTGTCGTTATAAGAAACATAGTGCGGAAGCAAAAGATAACATCCCACAGTCTCATGTCTGAAGTAGTAAAGATAAAAATGAGTACTAAACATAAAAATGACGACGGTCGACCATAACATGATAAGATCCATCCAAGTAGATATACCACTTAATATAACGGACAACCACACGACTCATACTAGACATGACCATAACCATATGCACGTGCCACCCAGAGCAAGATCGCCACGCACACACCATCACGTTATGATCAATCATCATGTACCTGCGGGGATCACACAGGGGAGCAAGCTCAACCGTTAGCATAAAACTAAATGTGAGTTCGTATAAATCATAGATCAGTTTTGTCAGAATAAGCATAATATAATGGAATATGAAGGTGAGTCATATAATAGAGAGTATAATACGGTTCATATCTCTCTTTTCATTGTCCTTTCCTTCTTTTCTTTCGTTCATTCATTTGTTCATTTTCTCTTTTTATTCTTTCTTTTCTTTTCTTTTGATTTCATTTCCATTCCATTGGAAGAGCTCTTCATTCTTTTAGGGAAATACCATTGCTTGCACTCATAGTGCTACTATCTAAACTATTGTGGGCCAGTAGGTGATCAATGTCATGGCCAGTCCCGTCGAGCTGGGATGACCTCGTGCCATGAGAAAACATCCATAAGGGAGAAAACTCCCATCAAGATAGGACAAATGAAAATCCGTATGAAAGTGCCTTGCTTAGGGCTTGCTTAACTTCCCTCATCATAATGGATTTTTCTTTCAATCCAAAGGTCGATCAAGGTCGTACGGAGCACAACTCTGAATCATGTGGACCCATCTTCCAATTCGTAAATTGGTCAAGGCCGTATGGAGCGAAGCTCTGAATCATTCTTTGAGTTCTTTCTTTTCTTTAACTAATCAAGTGGACAGAAGCTTAAAATCAGAGGGTTCGATTATGGTTATATTCCCCTGTCCACGTGACGGATGCCGAAAGTCAAACGACCGTCCATCATATGTTCTTTTTAATGATCGTCCATAGAGGGAGCGGATGACCATTTATCATTTCAAAGATGTCATAATTAAGTTTGGCGTTTCGTTATTTTCGTTCAATTCGATAGGAGGTAAACATGGTTCTGTTGAGCACAATTAATTTTCTATAAAGATCAGATATCAATTCCGTAATCGGAGATTCGTAAATCATAGAGTTTACGTTCTGTTGGTCAGAACCCGGACCGAGTATAGGTGAACACGGGTCGAGTTTCTGATGGAATCAGTCTCGAAAAATCCGAGTGAAAACCCGGGCCGGGTTAGGGTTATACCCGGGCCGAGTTGAGTACGCGATCGGGTCGAAAAGGTCGATCCGCCCGATCGTCTTCTCCGATCGATACCCGGGTCGGGTCAGGTAGAGCTCGGGCCGGGTCACTGGTGCGATCCGAGCACCGATCGATCGTTAATGGCGGATTCGAGCAGAGTTGAAGGAAACTCGATCCGAGATGGTATGATCCGGGCCGGGTTGAGGGTAACCTGGGCCGAGTTCTTTATTCACAAAAAACTACGTAAGTTTACGATTTACAATCGTTTCATTCTTTTCAACGATCAAAGTGATCATGCATCAATATTACGGATTTGTGAGCATATCTAAAGCATTATATGATGATTTAAACGATAAGGAAAACGATCTACACATGTAACGGTTTAGGTAATTCAAAATCTACGTATATAACACAAACAATTTCAAGTGGTTTGCAGGAATGAAAGATCAAGCATTTTTTAATTTGTCGACTTCGTCTCCTAGTCATGAATTCTATTTCAGATTCGGCCCTAAGCATGCGTAATCGTCCAGCAACTTAACCTATGAGATAAATCTCGAAATCACACCTTAAAGCCTACGAATCTGTGGTTCGTCCATACGGTGATTTGTTCTCTGGCCGCTGCTCGCCGTCGTCCGTGTCGAGAGGTCCTGCTAGAGCGCTCGGAACACCTCTGCGTGTCGCTGCTGCTCGTGTGCGCCCGAGGAGAAACAGAGAGTGAGAGATCGAAATGGAGAAAACGTGAGAGGGAATGGGGGAGAGGGGTTTTAAGGGAATGTGTTGTCCCTTGGCCTCCTCCTTCCAGTGAACAGTCGGCAGAAGAGGAGAGAGGAATGGTTGGCCTATGCATTGAAGAGGAAGAGGGAGAGGCTCGGCCGTTTCCTTTTTGCCTCTTTTTTTTTTAAACAGAGAGGCGTTACAATGACTGTCCGGGCGTTGCTGATCTCCACTTGGCTGTTCATCAACGTTTGACATGTCATTCACAGTGGACTTCGTAGGTCTTCCCCTTCTTTTCTTCGATTCTCCTTGGGCATGCGCACTCTCAACCTGTAATTTAGCACTATCTGTTTTCTCTGAACCACTAACAACTGAGGTGTCAGCGTTCACGTCCATGACTGCCTTCGCGCCAACAACACTAAGCACAGTTGTCTCCTCGCTAATTGCTTCAGCATTCTTCACTTCGCCTGTCTGAGCCATTTGAGCATCTCCTTTGTCCCCTTCCGCACTCTCCTCGAGGGTTTCGAATCTGGCCTGCTGTCGGCACATTTCCACAAACACCTTTCTCGCGTCACCGTAGCCGAAAGCCTCGCCTGAGCTTCCCACATTCTTACCTCGCTCCGAGACACCAGCTTCGGCGGCTTCAGCCGCTGGCTCGGTTTTCGCAGCGACGCCGTCCCTCGCAGCTTCCTCTTCGCGCGTCGAGGCGCCTCCAGTGCCGGAGCCTGACGCTGCGTCGGCAGGGCCGGTCGTAAATGCGGAAGGACGCTCCCCGGCTTCCGAGTGCAGGTCGGGGCCGATTTCGTCGCCGACGGCGGCGGAGACGGAGTTCTCCGGCGGGGTCAACGCCATCTGGAAGGAGGAAACCTTGAAGCTCTTATCCTGAGTAGCTCTATCAGATCGGCGGCAAATCCGTAAAACCTCTGCATGAACGTAGAAGAGACGAAAGGATGAACCAAAATGTTTCAGATCGGAAGCTCGAATTCGGAGGAAGTTTACGTCAATTTGGGGGGAAAAATTTTCATCAGTTCGCGAACAGATGAACGAAATAAAAGAATTTGCGTTAAAAAAAGGAACACTTCTGTTCCATTCTTTACGGAAAATTTGTTAAAAGTTTTTTTATCCATTTATGCGGTCTGCTCACTCACGTTGGGGTTTCCCGGCGTCAAAGTCCGAAAGTGTTGGTGTTACGTCACTTTAACGGAAGGAGGAGCCGGTAACCTCACCGGCGTGCACACCGAGTGCGATCTCGTGGAATCCTTATCTACAACGAGAAATATATTTTAGAGAAAAATGTTAGTATAGATATGTCTTCCTAAATTATTAAACTATCGAGTTAGATTCTTAAAATTTAAAGTGTTTTGATAAGTAAAACAAATCATATTGGATATAAACTTTTAAATAACTTAGACTTTTATATTTTTTATAATTATTACTTTATAAAATATTTTAAAATATGATTTCATACTAGTTTATACTATTCTATATAATTACGAATAATTATTTATTTTGTAGGTCTGTAAAATCTTTACTATTCTGTTTGATTAATGTAATTGTGATTGAAACTAAAATTAGTATCGTTATAGATTTTAGTGCATCCATTTTAGTTATTTTTGTTATTTTATAAATTTTCTAAATTAGTTAACATTTCTTAGTTGTAAATTATATTGTCATTTTGATTACTTTTAGTTATTTATGATTTATAGATCATGCATACGTGTTTGGAAGTTCATAATAACTATTTAAATAGTTGAATTTACTATTCGATTATTCGAGTTTATTGGACAAAAAATAAATTTACTTAAATTTTCGAACTTAATAAAATTGAGTATGAACTTATATTAAACTTTGCCTCGTGAATCTATTAACTTTTTTATTATTAAAGAAAACAAAGTACCCTCCTAGCATAATAATTGAAATACACAAACTATCTTTTAATGTTTATAAATTAATATAATAATATAAAATAATATAAAAATTAAAAATAATCCTCTTCATAGTTAACAATTTTTTTAATATTATTTTTTTATCTTATTTTTTAAACACTAAAATATAATATATTTTTTAATTATTATGTGCGAAGGACATTTTAATCTTTTCGCAAATGAAAAAATAGTAAAATTAATAGAAACTTAACAGAAAGAATTAAAATAAAGAATGTGATAAACAAGATTGTCAAGATCTCGATCTATATCTTAAGATCTTACGATTTTACGATCTTACGAACTCCTTCCGATCTCGATCTTATCTTGCGGATCTTATGTGTAAGATCTTAATACGATCTTAATTTTGGTCATACGATCTTACGATCTTATCCGATCCTATACGATCTCATATAATTAATATAATCATTTAAATATTAATTTAAAATATATTTATGATAATAAAAATTAATTTATATGAAGTTAAATATATTTTCTTTTATTTTTAATATGTTTTCATATAAATTGACTTAAAAATCGATAAAAAAATATCTTAGTGGGGTATCATTTAAAATTTCAATGCGAAAAATTTGTTAAAAATATATTTATTATTTTAAAAATATATTATTTTTATTAATAGGTAGAATCTTACGATCCTCGATCCGATCTTACGATCTTCGATCTTATGACCCCCTCCGATCTTATATAAGATCCCGATCTTGACAACCTTGGTGATAAAGTTTAAAGTAAGTTTATATTTTCAAATTAAATACGAAAAAATCATAATAGTTTAAGGAAAATTTAGGAAAATAAACCTAAGTTAAAATGTAAAATATGTTTGATTTCCGATGATGTTCACAATTAATTTTAATTTGTCAAGTTCTCAACTTTAAAAACTTTGCATATTTTTTCGAGGTGGACTCGATAAATTCGTCGAATTGATCCGAAACCAATTTAGTCGATTGGATATAAATTTCAAATCCGATTAAATAAACTTTAGTTTTCGAAATAATTTGTAGCTACTCTAATTTAACATGGCAACAAATCGATAGATGTGGATTTAACTTTTTTTCACTAGTGTTCTCTATTGTGAATTTAATTATTCTACAGTTGCCAACAATTCAAATGTTAAGTGGAATAATTACTAGCATTGTTGAAATTAATAGAATTGTTGCTTGAACTATTTGGGGTCGCCACATTGTAATTATTGCATGAAATATCAAACAATTTCGTCCTAGGTACAACCACTAAGAATCTAAGCATAATATGTCTCTTCGTAACCATTTAGACCATATCTTTCGTTATGAATCCCATTACTCGATTTGATTAAAATCTATTAAATTGGATTGAATTGGATAATATGTTGACTCAAATTCGATTAGTAAAGGTTTTTTTTTTATATGAACTATTTGTTTCATGTCTAAGATATCTAACGTATTATTGAAGAAATGTTCATCATTTTTATCATCTTTTTCATTGTAAAGTATTTGTAGATTCTTTGATTATAATTTCACACATAAAATTTGAAGGTTAAAAAGTAAACTTGTAATACCCGGTTTTAAAAAAAATAAAATAAATAAAATAAATGAATATAAACATCAAGTAGTAAAAAGTTAATTAACCTAGCCCATAATTGAGCCCATTAATACATTAGGCCCTAATTCCAACTTATAAAAGCATTTACACCCAAAAGTCCTCTCTTATCCACTCATTTCCTCTCCCTCACTTCTCTCTTTTCCTCTCAAAGCACACTCTAATCCAGCAAAAGAAATGGGTGTTTCAGCAAGGTTGTCTTCAAGGTTCAACTCCATTTCTACATCCATTTATCTCTATGTCAACCCCTCACTTCTTCTCCCCCATTGAAATGCTTCTTAGGTGGAGAACGACAAGGGGAGGGTGATTCTCGGTGATCGAAAAGGCTTCAAGCAAGAATCACTCCAGAAGGAGGTGGGTGAATTCGAAATCCCCCTGCATAACTTAATTAGCAATAGGGTAGAATTATGGTTCTTATCTTGCAATGCGTTCTTGACTATTGAAAGAATATGGAAAAAAGAATGATTGGTTGTGTTCTTATGTTTGATTCATGTTTTGTGATTGCTTATGACTAGGGATGTGTTCTGTATTAGTCCTCCATGCTTAGATGATTGTTTGTATGCATTGATTTCATTTCTAAATTGAAAATCGTTGAAAATCACATTCTGTCTGATTCTGTTTTCACTACGACCAATTAACCAATTCAAATCGGTCGCCCTGTGATATGAGAATCAGTCGACCGATCGATAGAGACCGATCGACCGATCATTCCTTCTGACCGAAGCTTCTTTTTCAGACTAAGCACTATCGGTCAATCGATCAAGAGATATCGGTCGACAGATGCTCAGAACTTGCATACCGAGAGCCATTGTATTGCATTAAGACCAACCAGTCGACCGATCCAGAGATATCGGTCGATCGATGCCCGAAAATCGGTCGATCGATCAGTGAGGACCGGTCGATCGAAACTTGACAGAATGCATATTGGTTGCTGATTTAATCTAGATTCTTTCTATGATTGTGTTATGCATATCCCTACTGATTGAATTGTTGTGTGACCATATCAATTGTCTTATCATTGATTTGTCCATTGATCTAATCCCCTTATCGAATGAAAGAGTTATGATTTGATAAAGAGATTAAAGCAAGAAAAGTAAAGAGATAAAGGGAGGGTGGCCAGCCCATGCTAAGTGCTTACAAGTGAAGGGTCGCTCCCTTAGCCATGACTTGATCATCCATTAGCTGCACAAGGTTATATTATTTGCTTGGCGTAAAACCCCCAAAAGTTAAAGACATCCAAAGTCACCTAAGCTAAGTGAAAGATACAAGCACAAAGAATATGTACAAGTGATATGAGAATGATGATGATAAGTGAATCATGATTATGAATCCTGCATGATTATGGTAACCTCTCATGATTATATGATCCATGATCTCTTCTATCTATTGATATCTCTAATCGAATGATCTTATGCTCACTACTTGATTTTGTTATCAATGATTACTGATTCTGACTATTGCTATTTATTGTTATGCATTTAGCACTTTATGGATCCCCACTAGACTGTATAGCTTATAGGGGGACCTCCTCCCCTATATTTGATTTCCACAGGGCTAAGTCAGTTATGGTGTTGAGATCGTGTGCCGCGACCAGCTCTAGCGATGTTAAAACACATGAACTGACAGAGGGCCTAGTTATCTTTATCTTTATTTTCGCATTATGAGCTTTGATATAACTCAGATATTATGACTATCGTGAAGATTTTGTAACACTTTGAGACTTTCGCCATTTTGATACCCTATGTTTCCTTGTTATTTTTATTGCCGATTTGTTATCGTTTTTGTGGAGTTTTAGTAAATTGTTGTCTATAGTTATTATATTTTCGTAGTGCCTTCGGAGAGATCATCGCCACGTGGCGTTGGTCGATTTAGGGGCGTTACATTTATTGGTATCAGAGTCGCTGTTCGGACTCTTTTGATGTCTTATTGTATAGTATGGTATAAAAGAAGTTCATGTGCTATCACTGAGCTGTCGCCACACTCTCCATCAAAAGAGGACTGTATTGTATTGATTTTAATGTATTGTTCTTTTATGATTAAAGGATAAAGATGTCTAGACGATCAGAGAGGATCCATGAGCGGGGGGCCGGGTCGGCCCGCATTGCTCCTGAAGGGCCAGAAGGCCCAGAGGATCCAATTGATGAGTCCCGGACCTTAGCCTAGTGAGGTCGGGGATGGGGCCGTGGTCGAGGCCTCGAGAACGAGGCCTTAGTGCGAGGGCATAGTCACAGGATGAGCTCATTGATGAGACTGACCCACCGGAGGGCAGTCAAACTAGAGGCGGCCGGCCCGCGACCAGACGCCGCACGCAGGGACCTCGACAGGAGGTTTCTGAAAATACTATTGAGGCATTTTCTGAGGCTACATCCTCCACAGTTTGAGGGAAAGGCGGATTTCTTTAAGGCTGAACAATGGATAGAGACCCTGGATCGCATATTTAAGCTGATGAAATGTGCTGAAGAGCGGAAGGTGATGTATGTTGTCCACATGATTGCTGACACCGCCATGGGATGGTGGAAGATCACGAGAGCCACCAGGTTTAGAGGGATGAAAGAAGAGGAGATATCATGGGCTGAATTTAAGGAGGCGTTTGCTGACTGTTACACCCCTGAGCACGACCGGATCAGCAAGCATGAGGAATTCCTGGAGCTTGTGCAAGGAACCATGTCTATGGTGGAGTACCACACTCAATTTGTTATGCTGGAGCAGCACTGCCCAATGCTATTTGTGGGCCGCATCAGGGCAAATAAGTTCGTCAACGAACTGCAATAGGACTTGAAGACTGAAGTCCTATTTGGAGACTGTGACACTCTGAAGAAGGCAGTGAGACTGGCTACTCGTATAGAGAATGACCAGGCTGAGCGCAAAGCAAAAGCCACAGCCAAGCCAGCAGAGCAGCAACAGCCTCGGACTGAAGATCGTCGATCGTTCAAGAGGGACGATCGTCGCGATCGCCGTCATAGGTCTTAGTACCAGAGAGAGGCCCTCGCTATGCTCCACCTCATCAGCGCTCAACACCAGCACAACATCAGGTATAAAGATTTCAAAATGTTAATTAGGAATGTGTAGAGCGTGGCAATTAACTCACGCTCTATGTAACAGCCTCTAAGACTCCTCCACGCCAGCCTCAGCCACCGGCACCAGTAGTTCCATAGAAGCCTCTCTGTCCACATTGCGAGCGATATCATGACGGTGAATGCCGCAGGAGGAATGGTGCGTGTAACCAATGCGGACAGTTCGAACATTTTGTCCGAAATCGCCCCCAGCGTGCTAGGAGGGGTCATAATAACCGGGGTGCTAGAGGCGCAAAGGGCAGGGTGCACCACATAGAGATAAATTCTACTCAGAATGATAACGATATTATCAAAGGTACCCTTACTATTGCTGATATGTCTGTTGTTATCTTGTTTGATTCAGGGGCCACGCACTCGTTTATTTCGGAGTCGTGTGCCCAAGTCCTTGGCTTGTCTTTGCAGCCCTATGGGAGATCTTCACACGGCTAGGTACATTCCGAATGTACCTGTCATCGTGAAAAAGAAAAATTTTTCTGCAGATCTTATTATCATCCCGATGACGGACTATGATGTCATCCTAGGGATGGATTGACTTTCTTACCATGATGCAGCTCTATATTGCAAACAGAAGAAGATCACTATACGTGCACACGACAAGCCTAAGGCAATTATCAGGGGCACTGCATCAGAAAGCAAGAAGGTGATTGTCTCAGCTATGAAGGCTCAAAAGATGATCCAGAAGGGATACTGTGCCTACTTGGCAAGTGTGGTGAAGACCGATGCACCAGCCACCACACTACAATAGATAGATGTAGTGCATGAATTTTCAGATGTTTTCCCTGAAGATACTTTAGGATTACCATCGAGGCGCGAGATAAACTTCAAGATTGAACTTCTACTTAGCACCGCACCCATCTCCAAGGCACCATACTGCATGGCACTTGCCGAGATGCAAGAGTTGAAGAAGCAGATCCAGGAATTGTTAGACAAAGATTTCATTTGGCCGAGTGTCCCACCGTGGGAAGCGCATGTACTGTTTGTGAAAAAGAAAGATGGTTCAATGCGTCTTTGCATTGATTATATGATGCTTAATAAGGTAACGGTGAAAAATAAGTACCCTCTGCCCTGCATCGATGATCTTTTTGACCAGTTGTCCAAGGCATCGGTATTCTCCAAGATCGATCTGCGAAGTGACTATCATCAGTTGAGGATTGCTGAGGAGGACATACCGAAGACATCCTTTCGGTCTAGGTATGGTCATTATAAGTTTTTAGTAATGCCGTTTGGACTGACGAACGCTCCTGCAGTATGGATCTGATGAACAGGACCTTCAGGCCCTACCTGGATCAGTTCGTCATAGTGTTCGTGGATGACATCCTGATCTACTCGTCCAGCCTAGAGCAACATCGGGAGCATCTCAAGATAGTGTTGGAGACTCTGCGCCAACACAAATTGTACGGCAAACTCTCGAAGTGTGAGTTTTGGCTAAAGGAGATAATGTTTCTTGGACATATAGTATCCAAGAAGGGCATTTTAGTGAACCCCGCAAAAGTAGAAGCAGTGACTAATTGGGCAAGGCCAAAGAATGCATTCGAGATCCGTAGTTTTCTGGGATTAACAGGGTATTACAGGAGGTTCATCAGAGACTTCTCCAAAATTACAGCACCACTCACGAACCTCACGAAGAAAGGAGAGAAGTTTATCTGATCTGATAAGTGTGAACAGAGCTTTCAGATATTGAAGGACCGTCTGACATTAGCATCTATCCTTACCATCCCGACAGGCAGCGGAGAATATGTAGTCTACAGTGATGCATGCGGGACAGGCTTAGGGTATGTACTAATGCAGCATGGTAAAGTAGTGGCCTATGCTTCGCGCCAATTGAAGAAGCACGAGGTTAACTATCCCACGCATGACCTGAAGTTAGCTGTTATAGTTTTTGCTTTGAAGATATGGATGCACTAACTTTATGGGGAGACTTTTGAGATCTTCACACATCATAAGAGTCTCAAGTATATTTTTTATCAAAGAGATCTTAATATGAGGCAACATCATTGGTTGAAACTTCTGAAGAATTACGAATTTGCTATTAGTTACCATCCTGATAAAGCAAATTCAGTGGCGGATGCGTTGAGCAAAAAATGGGAAAGTTCAATAGCTTACATCAGGGTACGGGAGTACGAGATGTTACAGGAGTTAGATCAGTGGTGCTCCAGACTTGACAATAATGGAGCGAAATGGATGATGCATCAGATGAGACCTAGTATGATTGACAGAATCATAGCTGCTCAAAAAGAGGACCCGGAGTACCAGAAGGTGCTGAAGAGATGTCAGAATGAACCGAAGAATTTCCAAATATCAATAGATGGAGAAATTCGGTACAAGGACAGGTTATGGGTTCCCACAGATGCTACCATCAGACGGGAGGTAATGGATGAGTGCCATAAGTCTGAGTTTGCCATCCATCCCGGAAGCACTGAGATGTACAATGATGTACAGTGTAGCTATTGGTGACTTGACATGAAGAGGAAGATATCTGAGTATGTATCTAGATGTCTTGTGTGTCAGCAGATGAAGATTGCGCATCAGAGGCATATGAGAAATTGAAGCCTTTAGATATTCCACGGTGGAAGTGGGATAATATTACTATGAATTTTGTATCCAACTTGCCCAGGTCCAAGAAGGGTCATGATGCTGTATGAGTGGTGGTAGACAGATTCACGAAGGCAGCACACTTCATCCCTATCCGGTGGAAGCAATCGGTAGAGAGTTTATTGGACTTATATGTTTGAAAGGTGATTAGACTACACGACATCCCAGCCTCGATTGTTTCTGATCGAGATCCCAGTTTCACTGCTAGATTCTGGAAGAGCATGCATGAAGCATTTGGTACAATACTGAGTTTCAGCACTGCTTTTCACCCTCAGACCGATGAGCAATCTGAGAGGACTATTCAGACATTAGAGGACATGCTGCGAGCTTGTGTACTAGATTGGCAAGGCAACTGGGATGAGCACATTCATCTAATTGAATTTGCTTATAATAACAGTTACCACTCCAGCATCGACAGGGTGCCCTTTGAGGTTTTATATGGCAGACCTTGGTGTTCACCCGCTCATTGGGGTGAAGTAGGTGAAGAGAAGATCATGAGCAAGAAGGAAGTGAAGGAGACAATAGAGTATGCTGAGAAAGTGGAACTGATCAAGCAGATGATGAAGACAGCTCAGGGCTGACAGAAGAGTTATGCTGACAAGGGTAGACATTGGTAGATCTTTCAGGCTGGTGATCAGGTTTTGCTGAAGGTGTCTCCTATGAAGAGAGTTATGAGATTCAGTAAAGAAGGGAAGCTGAACCCTCGTTATGTGGGACCTTTGAGGTACTCGAGTTAGTAGATGAAGCAGCATGCAGGCTAGCCTTGCCACCTTCATATGGGCGAGTGCATAATGTGTTTCACGTTTTCATGCTCAAGAAGTACAAGCATGATGCTGTTAATGTCTTACAGATCGAAGAGCCAAATTTAGCTGCGGATTTGACCTTCACGGAGTACCCGACGCATATAGTGGAACGGAAGATACAATGTTAGAAGAATATGAATGTGCCTATGGTCAGAGTAGCCTGGCGTTTCCATCATGGTGATGAGACCACATAGGAACTCGAGTTAGAGATGCGCCAGGAGTTCCCGCATCTATTCGGTAAGATCTCTATTTAATGCAAAATTTGAGAACGAATTTTTTTAAGGGGATAATGATGTAATACCCGGTTAAAAAAAAGAATAAAATAAATAAATAAATGAATATAAAAATCAAGTAGTAATAAGCCAATTAACCTAGCCCATAATTGAGCCCATTAACACATTAGGCCCTAATTCCAACCTATAAAGCCCTCTCTTATCCACTCATTTCCTCTCCCTCACTTCTCTCTCTTCCTCCCAAAGCACACTCTAATCTAGCAAGAGAAATGGATGTTTCAGTAAGGTTGTCTTTAAGGTTCATCTCCATTTCTACATCCCTTGATCTCTATGTCAATCCCTCACTTCTTCTCCCCATTGGAATGCTTCTTAGGTGGAGAACGACAATGGGAGGGTGGTTCTCGGTGATCGGAAAGACTTCAAGCAAGAATCACTCCAGAAGGAGGTGGGTGAATCCGAAATCCCACTGCATAACTTAATTAGCAATATGGTAGAATTAGGGTTCTTATCTTGTAATGTGTTCTTGACTATTGAAAGGATGTGAAAAAAAGAATGATTGGTTGTGTTCTTATGTTTGATTCATGTTTTGTGATTGCTTATGACTAGGGATGTGTTCTGTATTAGTCTTTCATGCTTAGATGATTGTTTGTAAGCATTGATTTCATTTCTGGATTGAAAATCGCTGAAAATCGCATTATGTCTGATTCTATTTTCACTACTACCGGTCGACCGATTCAAAATATCGGTCGACCAGTGATATGAGAATCGGTCGATCGATCGACAGAGACCGGTCGACCGATCATTCATTCCGACCGAAGCTTCTTTTTCAGACTAAGCACTATCGGTCGATCGATTCCGAGATATCGATCGACCGATGCTCAGAACTTGCAGACCGAGAGCCATTGTATTGCATTAAGATCAATCGGTCGACCGATCCAGAGATATCGGTCGACCGGTGTCTAGAAATCGATCGACCGATCAGTGAGGACCGATCGACCGAAACTTGATAGAATGCATATTGGTTGCTGATTTAATCTAGATTCTTTCTATGATTGTGTTATGCATATTCCTACTGATTGAATTGTTGTGACCATATCAATTGTCTTGTCATTGATCTGTGCATTTTCTAATCCCCTTATTGAATGAAAGAGTTATGATTTGATAAAGAGATTAAAGCAAGAAAAGTAAAGAAATAAAGGGAGGGTGGCCAGTCCATGCTAAGTGCTTACAAGTGAAGGATTGCTCCCTTAACTATGACTTAATCACCCATTAGCTGCATAAGGCTGTATTGTTTGCTCGACGTAAAAACCCCACAAGTTAAAGACATCCAAAGTTACCTAAGCTAAGTGAAAGATACAAGCACAAAGAATATTTACAAGTGATATGAGAATGATGATGATAAGTGAATCATAATTATGAATCCTGCATGATTATGGTAACCTCTCATGATTATATGATCCATGATCTCTTCTATCCATTGATATCTCTAATCGAATGATCTTATGCTCACTATTTGATTTTGTTATCAATGATTACTGATTCTGACTATTGCTATTTATTGTTATGCATTGAGTACTTTATGTATCCCCACTAGGCTGTATAGTTTACGGGAGGACCTCATTTCCTGTGTTTGATTTCTACAGGGCCAGGTCAGTGATGGTGTTGAGACCGTGTGTCGCGACCAGCTCGAATGATGTTAAAGCACATGAACTGACAGAGGGCATAATTATTTTTATCTTTATTTCCACATTATGAGCTATGATGTAACACAGATATTATGATTATGATGGAGATTTTGTAACACTTTGAGACTTCCGTCATTTTGATACCCTATGTTTTCTTGTTATTTTGATTACTGATTTGTTATCGTTTTTGTGGAGTTTTAGTAAATTATTGTCTATACTTATTATGTTTTCGCAGCGTCTTCGGAGAGATCCTCGCCACATGATGTTGATCGATTTGGGGTCGTTACAAAACTACACGTGAAGTTTACGTTGAAAAATTAAATGTTCTCAATGTTGAAGTTAAAAGTTTTTAAAATGACTTAATTCCTAAGTAGATAAATCGAACAATTATTGTATGTACTATCTCGTAATCAATACGCGAGACGTACCTAATATTGATATGCTTCACTATTTGACTAAATTTATAAGTCACTCAAAATAATTTATAAATAAATTTTAAATATTTCTCAATAAAAAATATTGAAAAGTATTTTTTTATTTATTTATAAGTTAAAAAAATAATTTGAATGATCCCAACTTAATTTTGTACGAGAAAAAAAACTGATCTATTTGATCAATGTACTATTTTACCTTTATAATATATATAATTTTTTTCATATATTTTATTTATTATAATATTAAGAACTTTTTTATCATTTGATTAAAATAATAACTTATAAATTTTTTTAATATCAAACACATAATTACTTATTTTAAAAAAATTAAATATAATTATTAAATTACTTATCAACTATTTTGCATGAGATAAGCCAAACTAACCATTATTCCATCGTGTCGTCTAACGACTAGCTCAATAGAGCCAAATATAAATTTCTAATAATTATTACGTTATATGTTTTCGAATTAATAAGTTCTGTTAAAAATCAAAATATCTTTTGCACTATATATTATTTGAAATCTATAACTAATATAACTAGAAACAGAAACACTATATATTATTTGAAATCTTTATATAATTTGAAAAGTATGAAAATTTTGACCAAAATAACTAATATTCAAACTATAATTTATCTTTATTTTCTGCAAAGATTAAGATAATATACTTAAAACTTAAGGGCAGATTATTATTAATATATGTATATATACTAAAAAAATCTATAATGATGAATAACAAAAATAGTTACCGAGTTGGTTAATAAATGTCCCTTGGAACTCTCCGAGCCTTGAAACTCCGCAAACTTTTAACGTGCGTCGTTCCCTAAAAATAAATTATTATTTATGAAAGAAACATGCATAGCTCGCTAACTTGAGTTTGCGTGTAACTTGCTTTGGATTATAGATAACTTATAAGTGAGGTTTTATTAGAATTTATGAGTGGCTGGCAATATAAGTAGAACTTATATTATTTTCAATTTTCTCTTTTAAACCATATTACATTTTTATTTCATCTTCTAATTTCCAGTATTTTATCCATTTATCCTTCTTTAAATTTTTCATATGCCGGTTAGAATATATTTCTTTTTTAAAATATGCATTTACCACTTTAATTACTTTTATCAAGTTTTATCTGTTTAATTTCATAAAAAAGAATAAATCAAAGGAAGCCATAGAAAATATCCGGTGATGGTGGTCCAGTTTGGCTGTTTAATTTTGATATAGTTGCAATATGATGATTGAACATTAGTTGCAATTCAAAAATGGGAAACTCAGTTTCTTATAATTCTAAATTGTGGTTGATAAGGAAATAAAAATTTACTTATAAGTAAAAAGACAAGCAGGAGGAGGACTAATTTTTTTTCTAAAAAATAAATAAATTTGGTTAGCCATAAATCATTACTTATTATAAATTGTAGTAATTTTCCCCCAAATTTTAATGGACTAGCACAAACTATGAATAATTTATCATAAAATATAAAGATTGAAGTCGAGGAACAAAAATCTTGATCCCATTTCAGCATAACTCGAGCGTTTTACAGCTCAAAATATTTTGGAAATATGCATATATTGATTTTTCCAGAAAAATCATTAATTATAAGTTTATGACTAAAAAGATCTTTGATAACATCTATATGAAAAAGAGTGTTGTGATATGTAATAAATGAGAAAAGAGTGTCTACATCCGTGGCGTTATTAATATTTTTATGGAATGAGAAAAATAGTAAATATACTTAATATTAACATTTTTTTTATTTTTATTTTCAAGCATCAATCTTTTAAATTTTCTTAAATTATAATAATGCATGATAGACAAGACAAAAATAAATAAAAAAAGGAAGAAATGATACATGTGACGCATTATTAAACTACAACTTTCAAGTAATTAAGCCAGACAGGAAGACCAAACGGGGGGGAGAGAGATGGGCGTTGTGGGAGGTGGAGAAGAGGAGAAGAAGCGCCTCCTAGTCGCCGGCGTCGGCGCCGGCGCCGGCGATGAGGAGTCCTCTGCGCTGACCGCGGAGGCCCTGTCCTCCCGGAAGGGTCCGCCGGAGGACACGTTCCACCTGGCCTACGCGGTCTACTTCACCTTGGGCGCCGGATACCTCTTCCCATGGAACGCCTTCATCACCGCCGTCGACTACTTCTCCTACCTCTACCCCGGCACCTCCATTGACCGCGTCTTTGCCGTCGCATACATGACCTCCTCCTTCGCCGCCCTTCTCGCTATCGTCGCTTGGGGTGCCACCCACCGCAGCAGCGCCCGCCTCCGCATCAACTCCGGCCTCGCCCTCTTCGTCGTCACCCTTCTGGTCGTGCCCCTCATGGACGCCGTCTACGTCAAGGGCGTGCCCGGACGCTACGACGCCTACGTCGTCACCGTGGCTGCCCTCGTGCTTTGCGGCGCTGCCGATGGCCTGGTGCAGGGAAGCCTAATCGGGGCCGCCGGGGAGCTACCTGGGAGGTACATGCAGGCTTGCGTCGCCGGAACGGCCGCCTCCGGTATGAAGTAAAATTTGTCCTTTGCTCGATTTTCCTCTAGATCTGTCTGATTTTTCGATTAAAAAATTGGACTTTGATTGATTTGGGGGGAAATGTAGATTGCTTAAGATTTGGGTTAACGCGACGATTATGTGGTGGCCAGTTGGTGGATCAGAGTAAAATAAAAGGGAGGCCAAATGTTGAACAAAATACTAAGATCGTTGAAATTATTGTTCTGAAACTACTGAATTTCCTCGAAAACATCCCCTTCAACGACAAACTTCGAATTAAACTTTGGTACTAGAATTTCCTCAGGGCTCAGGTTCTTTGTAGCTCCTATAAAGTGAAGGTCTTCGAATCTGATTTTCCTCCTCTTTGTTTTGCTCCAATTCTCAAGTACCATGTGGATATTGGAGGATTTATGGCCTGACTTAGTTAAGGAGATGCAATCAGGATACTGACATGAGTCGAACTATTTTTTTGGCCATTTTCCTGGTAGTAGAATTGGGCTTAGGTCCTCTGGGAAGTGTGCAATCTACAGAGAGCAAAATTGATGGTCCATGGTAATTGCCCCTTATCAGCCAGAGAAGATCAAATGTATGGACATCCATACTATGGAAGCGATAGAACAATCCGATGCACTCTCAAGGAGTGCAATTCTTCAATTTAGATCTTTTACCTGACTATTTCACTTTTATGATGCACTTCCAAGGAAGAAAACTATTTGATTTTTTTTCTGCAAATTGTCATAGTTGTTTCACATAGATATATTTTTCTTGGAACCACTATAGCTACTATGGGTAAAAATAATACTTGGTCCCTAATTTGCATATCAGAGATTAAAGCATACTGAGAATCCTAGCTGTCTTTATTTCTGTTTGGCTTTTTTCTCGGAAATAGAAGTGCCCTTCTGGAGTTCATGTATTCAATAAATAAGTATGTTTCTAAAATCTGTACCTTTTGTCTTCATCAATAAGTATTCCTGTTACAATCTAATGTTACTAATGATTCATCACGTATCTTGGTATAACTTTTCCATTTGTAGTGGAAACTTCATGCTCTATTAGTGGGAAGGGCTTGTAACACCAAGTTAGGTGGATATGGCCATTGTATCCATGCTTAAACTTTCTGATCATTTGTGCAAATTTTGTGGCTGCATTCACCTTGTTTTGCTTAGAAAATTCACAAATTTAGCATCTGAAAGTTTGCTGTATATCTGCTTATACATTAAAGTAGGTGCTATCTTTTCGTTGAATGCATAATAGGTAATGCCCGCCCTCTTATCTTCTGGTCTGCATTCCAAATCCATCATTTCTCACAAGAAGGAAATATGAAATTGATGCTGTACTTTTGTTAAATACAGGAGTAATTGTTTCACTTATGCGGATATTTACCAAAGCCATATATACACAAGATGCTTATGGGTTAAGGAAAAGTGCAAACCTCTACTTTGGTGTCAGTATCATTATGATGCTCCTCTGCATTGTTTGCTATAATGTAGCTGACAGGCTTCCTGTCATCCAATATTACAACGAAATTAAACAGCAGGCTGTGGAAGAAGAATTAAATAAGAAGGATACCGTGGGTGCAAATGCTTGGAAATCAAATCTGTGGGATGTTGTGGGGAGGATCAAATGGTTTGTTTTCGGAATCTTTCTCATTTATGTGGTTACTCTTTCCATATTCCCAGGATACATTACAGAGGATGTGCACTCTGAGGTCCTCAAAGATTGGTATCCGATTATTCTCATTGCTGGATACAATGTGTTTGATATGGTGGGAAAGTCTTTGACTGCAGTCTATCTTCTCGAGAATGCTAACATTGCAGTTGCTGCCTGCATAGCAAGGCTTCTGTTTTATCCCCTTTTCCTCGGTTGTTTGCATGGGCCCAAATTCTTCCGTACGGAAGTTCCAGTTACAATATTGACATGTCTTCTGGGTTTAACAAATGGCTACCTGACATCTGTTCTGTTGATTCTAGCACCCAAAGCCGTGTCCTTGCAGCATGCTGAGACCGCTGGGATAGTTGCTGTACTATTCCTGGTACTAGGCTTGGCAACTGGTTCAATAGTATCATGGTTTTGGGTCATTTAATTGACAATCATACCCGATGCTACCTTATTACATGTTTATTGATGATCTGTATAATTACGCCCAAAGGTCGATGTTTATAACTATGTCAGAATTGTAACAACCCATTGTCATTGGAATTATTTGTGGCCCCTCAATGGAGTTATTCATGTTCTCTCACTTACATATGATATCATGTATTGCTGGTACGAATATGGCACCACATTGTACTGTTATGGTGTGTTCTTGATCTTACAATTTAACTGTAAGATTGACAACTTTAGTAAATAGAAGGAACAAAATCTTATTAAAATCTTAGCTGAAAAGAGGAATGAAAACATAGTAAGTTCTGATATCCTTCTCTCTTCAATTTTTCTCTTGCTACTACGATCGCTGCTCCATCGGTCATTGCTTCTGCTCTGCCATCCAGCCGCCTGCTGTTGTCTCCTTAACCGCTATCGCATGATACAGGTAAGATTGCTTCAACAAAGCTTATCAGCTCCAAAATGATCTTTTTTTTTCTTTTTTGATATATTTATGTGTTGCTTTGCTTTGCACTTGCATGCATTTGTTATGTTCTCGTATATTGATATAGTTCTGTTATTTAAACCAAACTATTTGCATGTAAATCGTAGAATGGTTGCACTATACGGGCAAACTATTCTCATGTAAGCAATTTGCATCTTAATCATGAATAAATCCTCTCTAGCAGCAGTGCAAAATTTATTCTGGATGCAAATTTATACAATATAATAATTTATAATCTGTAAATTAATAAATTGGCTCAGCGTTTAATTCTCAAGTTTTCCACGTAAAACTTTTGTACAGTAGTCAAAATCTCTACATTTTGTATAATGAATACTCTTATCTTTTTATATGTTTTGTTTGCATCCGAGGTAACGCCTGATACTGGGTGAGGGAAAAATCCTTCGGAAGAAGAAATATCAATCTTATGTTCATTTCCTGTTCAGCCTGTTCCAATTTTCAAGCTCAACAAATTGTATAAGATAAAGAGAACTTTATTTTTAAATTTAAAAATGGATCATGAACTTTTAATTTTGGCATGCATGAAAGAGGAGAAAAACCCTGTGAATAGGTACTCTACCATTACACAAGGCAGTCCATCTAACCACTGTCTCACCCAATTATCAAAACAATATGATAATTAATTGTATTTATGAAATTTTAATTTCATAGCTTGATGGAAGCCATAATGATTCGGGCATGTCATGACACAAAGTGAACAAAACCTTCTTTACAGACTTAAGTAAACATTCAATTTGAAAACCAATCAACATTCGGGCATGTCATCACAACTTTAAAAGCCTTCCTTTTAATTTTTAGTTTATGCATACAACTTACTGAAACACAACTACTAGTAGTGTATCACAATAAGCAACTTACACATAAAACAGACCAGATCAAATATAAAAACTAAATAGGCTAATGTGGTCTATGACATTTTTTTAACAAAAACTTTAAAGTCATCAAATTAAATCAGCCAGATCAAAAGCTCATGGTAGCTTATTATCAGCTGACAGTGAAATCATTTGAATTTTAAATTTAATATGGTTTTCTTCCCACTGTTGCAGTCACCATTGTATATATAAACGATAAATATTCAGGTAAATTGATATCTTAATAAAAAAGGAGATTATTAAACAAAAGATGCATGTAATGAAGTAGTAGTTAAACACTAATAAATGTGTTGAAATAAAATATAGGACGAAATATTCAATCGTGAATCCAGAGAGTTTAGGATTAACAAGATGAAGCATCTTTCAATACAAGATGCTTGCCATGCGAAACTCGACAAAAATACAAATTATATATATATATATATATATATATATATATATATATATATATATATCTATGAAGTCGCCGAAAGCCAAACGAAAAAATACCTCGGAATATGGCATGCATGAACCATATATGTTTAACTCGCAATGAAAATATCTCATTAATGTTTACTTTGTTAAATCGTATGTGCTTTAACACCCCCCGTCGGATTGAAGAATTTTGCTAAAACTCCATGTAGAAAGAGTTTCGAACGCATATCAATTAAACTAGGCATAATTTTATTTCTCTGGTAAAAAATTAGATAAAATTTATATATGCTGACAAGGTATTCTAAAAGCTTAAGCAAATTAACAATTTAGCATCATGGCTGTTGAACTGAAGCATGCGGATCTCGTTGCGAGGCATTCCAAGCATAGACAACTTTGAAATGAGATTAATTTTTCCTCCTTTTTTTTTTTAGATTTCTAGGTCGATCAAGTATCAGCTCATGATCTGATGGTACACATTCCATATATCAAGTCCATCTTTACTACAATATATACATATTAGAAACCATGCATCAAACAATGATGTTATGAGCAGTAGATGATCATGATCTCCACTCCACATACACATACAAATGAAGACATCAAAATCATCCAACCAGCACATAAATTGCGTAGATGATCCCCGGTATGTAGCCCAATATCGTCAGCAACAGATCAATCCAGAACTCCGCCTGCATCAGATTAATCAACCCCACAACATTAAACATTTATGTGAGGCAACTCTTAAATTAAGTTCTATATCAGAGCTTCATATTTATAGAATGAAAGCCCAACATACACCTAATCAAACCATATGGTATAATAATTAAGAGATCTGGTGAAGTTTATATATGATCGATTAAATCAACTTACACCGCATCCATATCGCAGGAAGACTCCCACAGGAGGCAGCAAAATGGCCAAGATGACCTCCAGGAATGTCTCAGACCCCATCTTGATCTCCAAATCCAACTCTATAAACACACACACACAGAGAAAGTGAGAGGGGAGAGCGAGAGAGACGAGAGGGAGAGAGGAGGATTTCAAGTGCATGTATATATATGAGAAGGAAAGAGGAAGTGTGGCCAGGCCAGGAGTGGGATGCAGTGTGCAGTTGTCTGTTTAGTTGCCTCATGCAAGAGAGTGATGGCGGTACGTGTCCAGGTTCACGTTGTTGTTGCATGCCACGTGTGTGATTTTGCCACGCCACGTGGACTCCTTTGGAGCGTTCTGATAGGTTGGTGGCTCACGAAGTTCTCGCGCAGGAACTCCCCTTCTTGAGGGCGTTTCTCACAACTGCTACGTGCTGAATGCCCCATTCTGTTACCCAAAAGAAAAAAAGGATTATCGGAGCATTTCTCTACGAATAATAAATAATCTACTGTTGAACGAGAAATAATCTTGATTATCATTTTAATTATAATATTTTAATTTCACTTTTCGTATTTATTTTTTATTATTTGATTTAAACAAATTATAAAACTTATTAAACTAATTGAATAAAATACAATTAATCAAATAAATTTTAATTAATTATTATAAATATATTATTATTATTATTATATATTTTTTTTAAAATATACTAATATGGATGAGAACAGATTTTGGTTGTCGAAATGATTGAAGTTGTTCTAATTTTATTGAGATGTTTTCACCCACAAACAAGTTGTTATCGGAGTTTTAGGTTAAGTTATTTTGGTTAGATGTTTTTTCCTACAAGCATGAGGGGTGAAATACGTGCGGGTGAAATGGATTTTTGGTTGGGATATATTATAAAATATTAATTTTGCACACATATAATGGGATAATCATTATGTTTATTGAGTAATTTAATATATATTATAAATATTTAAAATTATAATACTTATATATACCTATATATTATAATTTTCAATTATGCAGGTCCTCGTTGGTTTCTAGTTTTGTTAAATATAAAATCGAGTAAGTGTTTTTCAAATTTAAAGAAATCTAAAAATTTTATGTTGGGTCAAATTTAGATTTTAGATTTTGTTTTCCATTTTTTGCTTACACTCATACAAACATGTAGTTCTTGAATTTGAGATTTTTTTTCTTGTCATCAAACCATTGCGAGGAATCAAATCTCGGTGACGATGACTATTGTAACACTCTGAAATTTTCACCCTAAAAATTAGTGGGTAATTAGAGAAATTCGACAGTGTTAGCCTGTTCGTCATAACATAATCATAATAAAAGGATAGACATAAATATAGTGAAAAATTATTAATTGTGAAGTTAAAATAAAACTTATCATTTCAACAGAAGTTCTTAAATTAAAACATTTGAAACTAATGTCATAAAAAAACAGAAGTTCATCGTTCAGAAAATGCCTCTAAAATAATAGTCTAAGAGACTCAACATCATGACATTATCCCTAGCCTAGACTATGTGCAACTTCATCATCACGAGTTGAGCCAGCCGTCCATCCAAACAGATCAGTTACCTACACAAATCTAGGGTGCATGATTTTCCAGTTAGCATATGTAAAGGTCATGTAATCATATACATCCTAAGCAGGATACTACATTACATATATAAACAGTTCATAGGCATGAAATAAACATGCATGTATGTCATGTCATAATCATATGATAACACATCAATTTCATATCATATCATCAATGTATAACAGTAGTATTAACATTAATTGACATGTAATCATATACAGTAATAGACATACCAAATGACTAGCACTTGTCATTACCTTGTCTCAGTAATATCCTTGAGATTGTTTTATAATCTTTTGTATCACACTTTCGTCAAGTCGTTGCCCTCTAGTAGGCTAACTAAGCCTTGGAGCCGAGGCTCTATCATCCGAAGGTGAGTGGGAATATACATACCGTTGTCGGTAAGATACAATTATTCCTTCAAAAAATGCTAACTCCAAGGTATAGGGCACAATAATTTCTCGAAAGAAATTCTAACACAGTGGAGCAGGGCACAATAATTTCTCGAAAGAAATTCTAACACAGTGGAGCAGGGCACAATATTTCCTATCATCAGTTTGAGGGGCGATAAGTAACAATATTCTTCAATTGAGTTCATTATTATCACAATCATCAAGCAGTTTATGTCGCTCAATCTTCATATTTTTAATCTAATTACGATTGTCAATGCATTTCGTGCATCTAAGATCATATACAATCATCAATCATCATTACATAATAGTAAATACCTTAAAAATAACTTAAATATAATTTAAATTCATTTTTCGGACTGTCACAACCGTGATTGCGTTAGTCACGCCATGACATAACCCAATTTCGCCCCATTTCTATCACGATCATGATTGTGACAACATATGTCACGGGCGTGACAGAACGCGAACCGTTCTCCATCCTTCTGTCATGGGTGTGGCGAGGTTCGTCAAGGTTGTGACAGAAGCTGAGTTTCATCGGCTCTCCACCCCTTCTGTCACGGGCATGACGGGGTTTGTCACGGTCGTGACAGAGGTAGCCAATCCTCCGTTTCAGCCCGATTTTTGTCCAAATTTTGATCAAACTTTTGGGGAAAATAATCTTGAACATTATGAGCGATTCATACATGTTTTATAGATAATAAAGTATCATAAATCAGATAAAAACACATGTAAGATTATGCATTCTTAAAGATCTAGGGTTCCATTCTTCCCTAAGCATAAAAGCATGATTTTCCAATAAAAAGCATGATTTTCCAATAAAAAGCCCTAGCACATGGATCTATTAATGATAGATCATGACATGGATCACTACAAGAAAATTGGAATTTTTTGACAGGCAATTTCCGACGGATAGAAATTTGTCGCAATTTGCGAAGGATTTTACGATGGATAGCGATCCGTCGGAATTTCCGACGGCTACAATAATCGGAAATGAAAATAATAAATTATCTAATTTGTTATATTATTATTTTATTTTTTGACAATTAGGAACATCAAAATTTTCGACGGAGATCTATCCGTCGTAATTTCTGACGGTTCTGACCGTCGATAAATGTAAAATATAAAAGGTATTTTATTAATATAATTAGCGACAATTTAAACCGTCATAATTTCGAACGGTCTCGACCATCGGTAGATAAAAAGTAATACAATATAAGAAGTATTTTATTAATATAATTAATGACAGTTCGATCATCGTAATTTTTGACGGTCTGGACCGTCGGTAATAATTAGTGACAGTTCAAACCGTCGGTAAACTAAATAAAATATATTATATATAACTAAATATAGTATTTTATTTTTATAATTAAATAAATTTTGACGGTTACGACCGTCGGTAAATGAGAAGTAATATAATATAAGGAGTATTTTATTAATATAATTAGCGACAGTTTGAACTGTCATAATTTTTTACGGTCCGGACCGTCGGTAATAATTACCCATAGTTCAAACCGTCGATAAACTAAAAAAATATATATTATATATAACTAAATATAGTATTTTATTTTTATAATTAAATAATTTTTACGATCACGACCGTCGGTAACTTTCAAAATCAATATTTGCAAAGTTTCCGACGGTCATAGCCGTCGGTAATTAAAATTTCACTATCCCGCCGCTTCTTTTTTCGTTTTCCCGCTTTCTTATCTTTCCACCTATATATATATATATATATATAATCTTTCCCCTATTAATTTCTTTCCCCCTCTCCTCTTCCTCTCCCTCTCCCTCTCGGCGAGCCTCTCCTGATCGGACAACGAGCCCTCTCACCGACGACCCTCTCCTGACCGACGAACCTCTCCCGCTAGCGACCCTCTCCCTCTCTCTAGCCCAGACCGCCAGGCCGTCGGATTCAGCCGCTGGCAGCCTGATCTGGCGGCTAGCGGCTGGATCCAGCCGCATGGCGATCGGATCGGGTGGACAGATCCTGCCGTGGGCGTCCGGATCGGCCGCAATCCGGCTGCCCGCCGGTGGCTGGATGCAGCCGCAGGCGGGCGGATCTAGCCACGGGCGGCCGGATCTGCCGCCAGCAGCCGGATCTGCCGCCAACAGCCAGATCTGGCCGCCAGCGCTGGATTTGACCACGCCGGCGGCCAAATCCGACCGCCAACGCCGGATCCCGCCGCGCTGGCAGTCAGATCTGGTCACTGGCGACTGGCTATTTTTTTATATTAAAAAATTTTTTTGCGACAGTTTTGACCATCGAAACTTTTGGCGGTCGATCGGTTACTTTTTTTTTCAGTCATGGTTATTAGAGGTTGAGCTACTGGATCATCTTGCTCTTCTATGCGTTCACTACAAATGAGTGAGCCATCATGACCACCATGTATTATATTTATTGTCAATTGCTTATTTATAGTTGCTTATAATAGTTACATTCATATATAATTTTTAATAATGTTAGTTGCTCCACCGCCGATGGGGCACATAGCCTGATCGTCACATAGTAGGTGATCCATTGGTGGGTCGTCTCCACGTATCACTCCAGGTACGTGTCACATAGTAGGGGATACAATTTTCTAATTATTTTATTTTTGTGATAGTTGCTCCATCATCGCGGGGCACATAGTTGGGACGGCTCGATCTCACGACGACGATCGGCATTTCACACCAAGTTATTTTTTATATATTTCATAAATTTTAATACATGTAAGTATTTTAAGTATTTTTCATGATGATAGTTGCTACGCCACCGCTGAAATTATCGAACGCTTCACCACATTCTAGCGTTGATGAGCGAAATCTTACCCCAGGTGATATATTTATTATTATTAATATTATATTTCTCAATTAATTACATTGATATTCTTTTTAATAATGTAAGTTGTTACGCCACCGATAGCACAAGCACCCGGCTTGTCACATTATGACAAGCGGACAGTCACGGATCATGCAGCGATAGACATCACGCGAGGTGAGAACTTTACCATACATATATCAATTATCACTAGTTTAATTTGGTATGACACTAACTAACTACTAGTTTAATTTGGTATGACACTAACTACATATATCAATGATGTCGAACCTTCTCAGCCTGCCCCAGCTGTACTGAATGATAATTTCTTTTTGACAAATGAAGAGGGATTACACGATAACAAGGTGGTCAACGTGAATAATATTGCTCGGCCGTAAGTTAAATAAGTTGTAAAAATCTTATTATAGTTTTGCTTATCATTGAAAATTAATTCTTCTTTATAATTTACAGGACCACTTTCATACTTGCTAGTACCATGCGGGATGTGAGTGCTCTTCTTCTTTCTCACTTGTTAGAAAGGTAGGATCATGTAAAGATGTCCCAATTCAGGTGCGGGATGACATCTTTCGAGACTTTACGGTACAATCTTTTTTTGGGTTACATAATTTATTTTATATTATTTTTAAATTACTATGTTTTAAAGTATTATTTAGGAGGTAAATTAGTTTCATTCGGGTCTTAGTTTGGGGACGATTCGGATAGCTTTTCAAGAGGTGGTTGCGAAATGACAAAACAAAATCGATTATATAAGTTTCGCAAGGTCGTCACGTCTGCCGGTCTCACTTTGGAGCAGAGCATACAAAGATGCTCAAGGCATATTAGGTGCTTGGTTTGAGAGTCCTTATATAGGAAGTGGTAAGTATGTTTACATTTAAATTATTTTTATTAAATTTATAATTTTTCAAAGTCTAAGTATTTGATGTTTATAAAGGACGGATGAACAATGGCAAAGAAAGTTCGAAAATACAAGAGTTAATCGATTTTCGAAGCTCGAGGCCCACATCCACACAGGCGGATCGATGCGGATTGACGAGCATCAGCGATGCATGGTAACTTACATATAAATTCGATTAATCAAACTTTTAACTTATACTTATTTTATAAAATTTGAAACTTTATTGCGAGAGGAGTGAAGCTTTGAATTTGCAACAATAAAATTTGCTAGCAAGTGCACTAGTCGCTCAAGTAATATAGTAAAAAGGAGTAAAGAGTGTCGAACCCACGAGAAATATTATTAATAAAATATCTGAATTTATAAATTAATAAGAGAGAAAAAACATGGATTTTGGAAATAAGTTTTGTAAAAGTAAAGAAAACAAGATAAGATAATGTAGTGGTGTTGAAGTTAGGCCTTAGGATGAAAATAGATCAAGATAAATATTTGAACCATAAAAAATAAATTTAATCTTTAATGATGGATTAGAGTCCCCCTAAATTATTAACTTGACATAATTAAATTGCGGTCTCCACAAACTGGCATCCCCTCAATCTAAGTATGCAAATTAAACTATCTTAATTTAATAAAACTTGAAGTCTCCACAAACTGACATCCCATCAAATCATATTAAAATCAAGACGCATTAAATTGGATTCCCTAGACTATTAATCACTTCACAAACTGGTATAGATTAACATACCACACAAACTTAATTCTCCACACCTAGTTATCAAATTTATGTCAATTATTAATTTCAAATAAAATCAATCATAATTAGTATAATGAATTATGAAATTAAACACTCCACAAATTGGTATAGCCTAATTCAAAAATTCAATTAACTAACATAAAAGCACTAAGCACAATTAACTAATTGATCAGAAAAGATTAAAACAAATAATATAGGGTCCAAATAGTTTCTCTTCAATAATAATCTCCTAAAATAAAATAAATAGAAATATGGAGTTCATCCTAAAAATTCTGGAGAGATAACAACAAAATAACAATAATAATTGAAAGAATTACACCAAGAATAAAAGTAGAGCTCTCAAATTGGGCAGATAGTCGTGTAGTCTCTCGGACTTGATCAGGGTCACGATCAACCTCCAGCCGTCGCACCTCTCTCCTCTTGGTCGAAGTCTACAGACTATCGACTCGTCGTGGAAGAAACCTGAACTTCAGAGCACGAGTTGGGATGATGACTTCCTCCTCTATTTATAGGGTGCGAACGACTTTCAAATTTGATCACGATCGTAACATCGTACGGCTGGATTTACATTTACGGGATAAACTCGGCCAACACGATAAATCCTTTTAATCGTTACGCCCAAAGATAAATCCTTCTTATCTTACTCCCTTCGAATCTCGGCCAAAATAAAGAATTTTCTCTCGTTACGCCCAAAAAGATAAAGTCGTTTATCTTTACCCCTTCATATCTCGGCCAAAAACACAAATTTTCTCTCTAATCTCAGCCAAAATGATGATTTTCTTTGAGTTGTCGGCCGTAACACCTCTTTTTGAATTTAGAGATCTCGGCCTTAAGGATAAATTCTTCGAAATTTTGGCCGATACGTCACCTCCATCTGAATCTCGGCCGATACAATCTTCGGGGTTGAAGTTCTCCGCCGATATGTCCAATCTTCATCAAATATAATTCTCGAATAATTATATTTTTCCTGCAAAATAATTATCAAAATTTAGTTAAACCATCCACAATTAAAATATTCAGAGAATTAAAATAAATTCAGACTTACGACTAAAAGTGACTAAAAATGATGCATGCCATGATCAAATTATAAAAAAATTAATTAAAATAATAAACTAAAATATGTTGTATTTTGCATGCATCAAACTCCCCCAAGCTTAAAGTCTTGTATGCTTCCATATCATAGCTTCCATATCATCAACTGAGGAGTTCCATCATAGCTCAATTAGCATTCAAAAGCAAAGCTCAAGAACAAGGGTTCCATCATAGCTTCCATATCATCAACTGACTAATTTTCTCACATAGTTCTTCTGCACACCTACTACTCAGCACCTTATTATTTTCCATGCACTTAGCTTCATAGCGGTTCTGAATGCTATAAAAATTTAAACAATCTTAAATTTAGCCTTGTAGAAAAATAAATTGTGTCAAATAATAGCATTAATATTGAACACATAAGTACTAATTGAGCTTAAAACTTTTTCTTTTTCTTTTTCTTTTTCTTTTTTTTTATTTTCAATCATTTTAAAAGTTCTAATCTTCAAGAAGGATTGCATGCCCCCATCAATTCCTTTGACCTTATTGCACGGTTCATAGCCTTTCACAGCACCACTCCAAATGGATCTTGAGTGTTGCGTTTACTTGCCCGAACAACCAAGGTTCTGAATGAAGAGTTCGAACTTAGCCATGATTCAATACTACGGTGCTTCTCCATATTTTACAAGATGGTCCTTGTAGCAAGCTTTAGATCGACGGATCCCAGAGCAGTTGCCCTTAGGTCGCCAGGCATGAATCCCTACGGATCTAATTACCCGAACACACCTTGGTTCCAGATAACACTTTTGTACCTACATGTAACTTTATTCTTTTTTTTCACTATTTTTTTCACATTTTTTTAAGCTCAAGGAGTATTTAATATAGTCAATAAAATTCTACTACTATCAAGACTTAAAAGAAATAAATAAAAAGGCATGAATATGATTTTGTCGTCTAGACATTCATAATTCTATTTAGCATAGGCACACAGTCCATAAATTTGATACTAAAATATCAAGTGATAAGAAAGAAAAGCATTCAAATTTCATCAATTAACAATATATCTTTGAACTTTTACTAAAAGATAATTAAAATAGTAAGACAAGAGTTAGTAAGATGGTAGCAAAAATAAATGCATACAATGGTATTTTTGGGAAATTTTCAATTTTTCAAAATTTTTTTGGATTTTTAGAAATACATGCATAAATAGGCAAATAAAAAGAAAGAAACATGCAATGCATGAATTGCAAACTCTCCCAAGCTTGAACCAGACACTGTCCTCAGTGTTAGGCCAACAAGGGAAAGTGATACAAACTTAATAAAATGGGAAAATAAAGAAATGAAAAATAAAGAAAAAGAAAAAGACACAATCAGATTTACTGTCTGTGAAGTGGCGATGGTGGATGGTAGCCGAGATGTCCTTGGCGCATATGATACTCATGGATGCACCTCGTCATGCGAACGTGCTGATTCTGGAGTGATTCGAAGCACCTGACGATCATCCATATTGCTAAAGTTAGCTCGAATATTGGTCAACTCCTGGGCCTGTCGATGTTGCTCTTCTTGAATAGCGTGCAGCTCTCCTGGTTGACGAAGTTGCTCTTCCTGAAAAGTGTGAAACTCCCCTGTCTGACGAAGTTGCTCATGTACATTGATTCCCATAAGTTTTGCATGGAAGCATAGTCAGGCTGAGGTGGCTGAGGTGACGGAGGTGGATGGTAAGTCTGCTCTGGAGCTGAAGTGAAAGTAGGCTCTGGTGCTATATAGTGATTCCGCACCGGTTCCTGTAAAGGGACAGATACTTCCATCAGATCGCGTTCCTCATAAGGAGTAGCCGGTATGAACGAAGAATATGAAGAGCTTTCTTGTGCTGGAGATGGAATTGGAGAAGGCACCGTCATATAGGGTGAAAGAGTAGATGCCTCATGTCGAGAAGCTACCGGTGACACAGCTTGGAAAACTTGTGGCTGAAAGTACTGTTGAGCCGCCGCATAGTCAGTAGAATCAAACCAGGAGAAGGCTTCATCCTGATGTGGCTGATCAATTGGGACAGATGATCCTTCAAGTGAGATTAATGGAGCCGCAACCTGCCTGAAAAGAAGCTAATTATTTGGATTAATTGGCATAAAAGCATCTCGATCTGAGCAAGGCACCTCCTGATCCTGGCCTTTAAAAATAAAAACTTTGATCCTTGAGTTGTTGGTCTTCACGAGACCCATAGCATGAATGGTCCTACGAGTGATGTGAGTGTTTCCTAGCACAACTTCGAGATCATTCAAATCAAGTTGTAGGTGCTGAGCAATAGGTGTGAGAAGGGCGCCCATATTAATGCTACCACCACGATGAGTAGTGCGACGCTGGAATCGACGAATGATGAAGGCACCCACATTAACAGGAGTTCTGTGAAGCATGCTGTGGATGAGGTATAACTCTCCCTCTGAGACGGCACCATCATTATCACTGCGCCCACTTAAGGTGTTGCTTAGCATGCGATGGACGTAGCGCAGAATAGAATTATGAATTGAGCTATCTTTAGTTGTGTTCCAAACCAATCGGTCTTCTTCTGTTATTTGTTTTCAAAAAGTTTCAGCATCAAAGTCAGCAGGTACAGAAGGAGATTTATGGTTGGGGAATCCATAGATATTATTAATCTCTCAAAGAGTGAGAGTAAAGGGTCGCCCATAAAGTTGAAATGAAATGCGAGGCTGATCATAATTCCTGCCATCTAAATTAAAGACTTCCAAGGATGAGAGAAATTCCATAATTAGTACTTCATAAGTTGGCCACCAGGAATGCACAAAGTCAGAGAGTCCAATTTGAAAAAATAATAGATGAATATCTGTAAGTAAATTATACTCCCTGAGCAATTCGATATCCGAAAATCTGGTGGCATGAATTCGAATCTCAGACATCCGTTCATATCGAGCTTGATACTCTGGCTTAGTCCAATAATAATCTTCGGAGTAGGAGATTAATTGTGAGGGTTGTGGTGTCATTTGAGCATTCGGATGTCATCGTTCGCGACGTCCCCTCCATATATTAGCAAATCGCCTCATTTTGATCTGGACAGAAATCAACAAAGAAAAGGTGCCGGCTCGGTGGAAGCGGCTGAGGTTTCGACTGTAGTATTAGATGAAGAGCTGAAGGTTGGAGGTGACTCGGCCGTAAGTAGAGAGGATCTCGGCCGTAAGGAACTAGTTGATGAAGAACCTCGGTCGTAGTTGATGAAGCTCGGCTGTAAGGAGTAGAGGGCACTTTGGCTTCTCGGCCCAACTGGAAGTCGATGAAGAACCTCGGCCGTAAGGAAGATGGTATCTCGGTGCGCGGTGGCTTGGCCGTAAGCAGAGAGTGCTGCTGTTGTTAGAAGGCGTAAGGGAGCGGCGGTGCGCGGTGTTCGGCCGTAAAGCAAAGAGCGTGGTGTGAGGATCGGCCGTAAGGAACAGGCTGCGGTGCGCTTTTGGGCGTAAGGGAGCTATGGTGATGTCGGTGAGACTTCGGAACTTTGGCCATAAAGATGAAAGAGCGGAGCCACTCCGGCCGTAAGGATGAAAGGGCGAAACGGAGCCGATTCTTGGTCTACAAAAACACGAGAAGGGGTAAGAATTTATGGACAAAAGATGACGTAAACTTACCTATTCCGACGTCATGGCATGCAGTGATGAGTCATGTCGTAAGAGCTTGGCCGATTTCCAAGGCGATTCATCCGTTTTGCCTTGTCATGTCCGAGCTTATGCATGGTGTTTGTGTGGCAGCTCGGCCGTAAAAAGAACAGGTGGCAGGGCATAATCGTGCAAGTATTGGATGAGACGCATGCATGGCGAGTTGTTCAATCTGCTCGGAGCTCGTGCATGGAGCTTTTGCGGCCGATATATTATTTCAGTGTCGGATGTCAAAATTTGCTCGGCGAAAATTTTCTGATTTTTATGGCCTGCTATGCGTCTCGCCTTGTCATGTCCGAGATGAGCCCGACGTGTTAATTCCGTGCACAAAAAGAAATATCGATTAGATGACTCCCTAAACTACTAAATTAATTAAAATGACAATCAACTAACTAATTCATTAACTTAATTTAAAAACTAGCAGAATAATAAAAATAAAAAAATGGTTGTGATAAAATTGTCAAATATTTTCTGCAACAACCAAGTATCAGATAAAAACAAATTAAACGTCTGATCAGAAGGTGTGAAATATATCCAGAGAATTAAATTAGTTGTGATTAGATTCTCAATAATACCTGCAACAACTAATTATCAAAAATAAAAATAAAAAAATACAAAAATACAAAATAAAACATATATATACAAATATAATACATGCAGATAAAGAGTCACAATTAATCAATAAAGATTTAATTTGTTGATAAAGATTATTTTCATGATATACAAAATGAGTCAAAAATATGAAAGAAAATTCAATATAAATTGTTCGACTGAAATTAAATTTCATGCAGATCAGAATAAAGATAAAATTTCATAATAAATTATCCAAAATTTGTCAGAATGAGATAAATTCAATAAATTTCAAAATTAATCGTAAGAGATGTAAAATTTTCGAACCATAGAGTACTCAAACCGTATCCGAAAATAATTATAGAAATTTATACTATCGGATAATCCTCAGATAAGGTGTAAGCAAGTGAAAAATTAATCATCTCGGCCGAAAGATAATTAAATAAATCCTTGTAACCACACCCTCTGCGTAAGAACCAAAATGATGACGACAATTCAAATTATTGACCGCCAAACAGAAAGCTATCCACGTCTCGGCCGAGACACAAGTTGTATCAGGCTATGAGCTAGTCGAAACGTTAAGGCGACAATTAAACATTACGGCAAAAAAATAATTGATATCGGGCGTAAATCAGACATTAAACCAATGTGAATTAAGTGGAAACATGATCCATAAAGGGTAAAACATAACCCACAAATAAATTGGCCGAAACAAAGTTAAATGATCAATCGTGGCGTAAAACAAAGTTTAAAACATTACGACCGAGAAGTAGTTTAGAAAATAATTTCGGCAGTAAGACAATCCAAGGCGTAAAAAGTATGTGCGGAAGATTTATCGGCCGTAAAATCATGCGCAAAGAAAGAAATCAATTCGATATCATGGATAAAGTCAAAATTTGGCCGTAAAACTCAGATAAGTTTGTCGGATGAACAGAGTCTTTTGCGGGCATAAACTCGAAGTTTAAGTCGAAATGATTAGACGTTCAGAGGATCAAAACTTTACGGCCACAAAACACAATTAAATCAAATCAAATTGAAATGAAATACGATCATTAATCAAAGCGCAAAAAAACATTAAAATTACTGCCGCAAAATTGAAAGTTTAAAAATCAGAATCGATACATTGCGATGCCGTTAAACCAGTAAAGCCGATAAAATAAATCTCGGTCATAAAATCACAAGTCCACGTAATATAAAAAATCCAATCGGCGTCAGAATTTAAGCCGAAGTCAACAAATTTAAAGATGTCGTGACCTTTATCTGCAAAAGAAAAATGTTAGTTTATTCACGAGAAATAATTAAAACAAATAGTACATATTTACAAAGAATTATTAACAATTTATTTACATCTCATACTAATTCATAAAAATTAGAAATTAATTAATAAAATATTCCCTGGCAATGACGCCAAAAACTTGATGCGTTGAATTTGTAACAATAAAATTTGCTAGCAAGTGCACTAGTCGCTCAAGTAATATAGTAAAAAGGAGTAAAGAGTGTCGAACCCACGAGAAATATTATTAATAAAATATCTGAATTTATAAATTAATAAGAGAGAAAAAACATGGATTTTGGAAATAAGTTTTGTAAAAATAAAGAAAACAAGATAAGATAATGTAGTGGTGTTGAAGTTAGGCCTTAGGATGAAAATAGATCAAGATAAATATTTGAACCATAAAAAATAAATTTAATCTTTAATGATGGATTAGAGTCCCCCTAAATTATTAACTTGACATGATTAAATTGCGGTCTCCACAAACTGGCATCCCCTCAATCTAAGTATGCAAATTAAACTATCTTAATTTAATAAAACTTGAAGTCTCCACAAACTGGCATCCCATCAAATCATATTAAAATCAAGACGCATTAAATTGGATTCCCTAGACTATTAATCACTTCACAAACTGGTATAGATTAACAGACCACACAAACTTAATTCTCCACACAGTTATCAAATTTATGTCAATTATTAATTTCAAATAAAATCAATCATAATTAGTATAATGATTATGAAATTAAACACTCCACAAACTGGTATAGCCTAATTCAAAAATTCAATTAACTAACATAAAAACACTAAGCACAATTAACTAATTGATCAGAAAAGATTAAAACAAATAATATAGGGTCCAAATAGTTTCCCTTCAATAATAATCTCCTAAAATAAAATAAATAGAAATATGGAGTTCATCCTAGAAATTCTGGAGAGATAATAATAAAATAACAATAATAACTGAAAGAATTACACCAAGAATAAAAGTAGAGCTCTCGAATTGGGCAGATAGTCGTGTAGTCTCTCGGACTTGATCAGGGTCGTGATCAACCTCCAGCCGTCGCACCTCTCTCCTCTTGGTCGAAGTCTACAGACTCTCGACTCGCCGTGGAAGAAACCTGAACTTCAGAGCACGAGTTGGGATGATGGCTTCCTCCTCTATTTATAGGGTGCGAACGGCTTTCAAATTTGATCACGATCGTAACATCGTACGGCTGGATTTACATTTACGGGATAAACTCGGCCAACACGATAAATCCTTTTAATCGTTACGCCCAAAGATAAATCCTTCTTATCTTACTCCCTTCGAATCTCGGCCAACACGATAAATCCTTTTAATTGTTACACCCAAAGATAAATCCTTCTTATCTTACTCCCTTCGAATCTCGGCCAAAACAAAGAATTTTCTCTCGTTACGCCCAAAAAGATAAAGTCGTTTATCTTTACCCCTTCATATCTTGGCCAAAAACACAAATTTTCTCTCTAATCTCAGCCAAAATGATGATTTCATTTGAGTTGTCGACCGTAACACCTCTTTTTGAATTTAGAGATCTCGGCCATAAGGATAAATTCTTTGAAATTTTGGCCGATACGTCACCTCCATCTGAATCTCGGCTGATACAATCTTTGGGGTTGAAGTTCTCCGACGATACGTCCAATCTTCATCAAATATAATTGTCGGATAATCATATATTCGATTTTTCCTGCAAAATAATTATCAAAATTTAGTTAATCCATCCACAATTAAAATATTTAGAGAATTAAAATAAATTCGGACTTACGACTAAAAGTGACTAAAAATGATGCACGCCATGATCAAATTATAGAAAAATTAATTAAAATGATAAACTAAAATATGTTATATTTTGCATGCATCAAGGAGAAACAAGGTGGTCCTGTGGACTTTCGTGTGGTCTACGAGGCCACACATAAGAGTAAAAAAATCAACGACTTGGTCATGCCCACTGCTGGTAAGTCTCATCACTCATTCACTTGGTTGTTGGCGTTAGTGCAAACTATTTTTTAAATGCGCAATGTTCAAATTTTTTAGGATGAGTATAATGCGAAGATGGCTGAAAAGTACAGAGATGATCCGAACACTTAGCCACCAGGTAACTTTAGTGATTCACATTTTTTAATTTATGTATTTTTTGATGTTATATAATTTATATAATCTATAATGTTTATATGATTGTATAATTTTTCTATTTCGTAGAGGATCCTGCTGTTTGGGAGGAAGTGGCCAACATGACACGAGAAGGATACCTGCATGGCCCCGGCACAGCCGCTCAGGTACCTAGGAGGAGCGGATGATATATAGGTGGCCCATTTGCTCTGAGCTCATCAGCTGCACCTGATGGGCGCAGCTATCGCAACAAATGTCGCAGCAAATATCACAGCAGGTGTCGCAGCAGATATCGCAGTAGTTGGCTCCATTATTGCAAGCGATTTAGGGATTGATCCTACCATAGAATCAATCCCCAGGAGGCCAAGGACCGAGCATGTCGGGATCAAACATCTGGAACGACAACAACGACTCCCAAACTTAGGATAAAAACTTTTGCGACTATACTTTTGTTACTTATACACTTCTTATTAGATATACTAGTAGCTATACTTTTGTTAATTCAATTTATCACTTTTCATATTCTTATCTTAGATATTATGCATGTGATGATTACTCTTTGATATTATGCTTGTGATGGATATCAATGCATTTACATGCATTATATAATTGTATGGTGTGGGAAGGAAAGAAAATATGACTGCGATGGGGCAAAAAATATAGCACTAGCACCTCTATAGCGTCACACACATAGTATATGCTACATTAAATATATCTTTCTTCACGTCTCTTGAGCATTACGTTAGTGTCAACTAACGCATAAACTTATCATCTCCGGAGTGTCGTAATAGCGCCTCACACGTCTACGCCGCGATAGTGTCAACGTAGTGACGCCTATCGACTGCTCGTAACAAGACATTTCACGTCAACTTAACATCACGATAGCATATACTATTGACGCTAGTAGTGTCTCCCTCTTCTTTGGCTCTATTGCGATGCTATCAGTTACCGATTATCGACGTCGCATGGTGTCGATGCTACTTAGACGCGAAAGAGACGCTATGTATTCCAAAAACTCAATAGCGCCACAATAGTGCTTTCTCCTTTGCGTTGCTATTCGCCGATTTTTTTAGTGATCTATTGCACATGCTCTCAACATATCCTCTATGGTCTGTTTGGATTGAGGGATATGAAAGGGGCAGGTGGAATATGAGGGAATGAAATTAGTTAAACCATATTTGATTACATTTTTAATTTAAGTTAAGAGATGTGGAATGGAATAACTAAGTCCTTCAAACACCACATTTTTCATTCCACCGAATTGGTGAAATGAGGAGGAATAGATTATTTTAGATTAAATTAACCTCTTTTTCTTTTTTATTATCAAATGAAATTATTTCTCTTCTTACCAAATTAAACCACCTCTCTCTCCCCTCTCTCTCTCTCATTCATTGATATATTATCTTTATATCATTTTTTATTAAATAAACTTGTTAGCAAATATAAAATTTTATTCAAAATAAACATAAATATATTATTTAAAAATAATTTAATACTAATATAATATATTCAACCAGGTCAGGACGTAAAATCCAGATTTGGTCCCAACCCGACTCGACCAGGTCTCAAAATAATGAGACGGTAATGAGACCCGATCTTGACCTAATTATCCATCGGGTCAAAAAAAATTCGAAAAATCTGAGCTGGTGCGAGGGATGGCGACCAAGTTATCCCGGTTTATGCTCACTCATAATTAATGATTATAAATATTTTAAGTATATAATTAAGGATAAAAATGACTTTTATACAAATAAAATATTCATTATCCCACCTCACATCTTATATAATTTATTATCCATACTTGAACTTTCTAATGACACACCACACTTCATCGCCCCATCACTCACCACGCCACCCCACACCATCCCTTCATTAGTTATTTGCCAAACAAACCCTTAGAATTTGGATTGTTCTTTAACTATACCCATTACTCTGAGGGTGAAAAACAGTATTATAGTGCAGCCTTGTGCTAAAAGCATGTTGCAATTCTCTCTTGAATCTTGTTGTGAACCTCGTGTCCCTATCCGATACAATGGAAATAGGAATTTCATGTAATCAGATAATCTCATTTACATGCAATTGTACCATATTTGTAGCTGATTGTCTCACATTAAATGATAAGAAATAGACAGAATTGATCAATCTGTCCGCAATGACCCAAATAGCAAATAACACCTTTATGTGTCCTCGGGACAACTACAATAAAGTCCATTGTGATCTCCTCCCACTTTCATTGAGGTATGGGCGATGGGTTCAGTAGACCTACTGACTTTTGGTGCTCAATCTTGACTTGTTGGCAGACTAAGCACTTAAAAATAAATTCCACCACCTCTCTTCTAATGTCCTTCCACCAAAAAGTTCTTTGAAGATTATTGAACATCTTGGTAGTTCATTGGTGAATAGTAAATTCTGACTTGTGACACTCAGTTAGAATTTCTTTCTTAATTTCCTTGTCTTCAAGTACCCATAGTCTGCTTTGAAATTGGATAGTTTCGTCTTCATCAGTCTTATAGTCTGGGTGTCCCTTCTCACACAGAGCTTTCATGTCTTTATATTCTGCATTTTCCTTCTATGTCTATCCAATCTTTGTCACCAACTCGAGTTGAATAACATATTGCATCATCAGCTTCCATTGTGTGCTCCCTTCAATTAGAGTTCATTTATAGACTCTCAAACATATCACTGACCTTTCATATTTCCTGCTTAGAGCATTTACCATTGAGTTGACTTTCTTGGATGGTAGAGAATATCAAACTCATAATCCTTCAAAAACTCTAACCACCTTTTTTGTCTCATGTTGAGTTCCTTTTGAAAAAATGCATAGTTGACACTCTTGTGGTCAGTGTGCACTTCAAATTCCTTCTCATACAGATAGTGGCGCCATATCTTCAAGGCAAACATCACAACTGTCCGTTCCAAATCATGAGTGGGATAGTTCATCTCAAGAGTTTTAAGTTGCCTTGAAGCACCTTCCATGCTGCATAAGTACACATTCCAGTCCAGTACCACTAACATCACTATATATCGTGTAGCATCTAACTCCAATAGGAATTGTTTGCACTAGTGCGGAAGTCAGTCTCTTCTTCAGTTCCAGTAAGCTTTCCTCACATTTCTAATTCTAGTTAAACTTTTTCCCTTCCTGGTCAACTTGATCATTGGTGAAGCAATCTTGATGAAAACTAGAAAGAACCTTCTGTAGTAACCGACCAATCCTAGAAAACCCTTAATTTCAATCACTGCCTTTGGTCTTTCCCATTTAACAATTGCTTCAACTGTTGTTGGGTCCACATAAATGCCTTCTTTTGAAACACAATGACTCAGAAACATAACTTGCTTCAACCAGAACTCACACTTGGAGAACTTTGCATACAGTTGATGTTGTTGCAAAATCTTCAAAACAATCTATAAGCGTTTCTAGTGTTTCTCAGCACTTGATGAATATATCAAAATGTCATCCACAAATACTATCACAAAACTATCCAAGTGAGGCTTGAATATCTTGTTCATAAAATTCATAAATTTTATAAGAGCATTTATTAGTCCAAAAGGCATAATAAAAAATTCATAATGGTCATACCTTGATCTGAAGTTCATTTTAGCTATGTCCTCATCAGCCACTCTGAGTTGATGATATCCACTTCTCAAGTCAATTTTTAAAAAAACTGATACTGTGGATAGTTGGTCAAATAGGTCATTTATTCTGATGGTCACCTTGTTGAGCATCCTGTACCCAATACATAACCTCAGTGATCCATCCTTCTTCTTCACAAACAGGATAGATTCACTCCATAGGGACACGCTTGGCCTGATGAAATTTTTGTCCAATAGTTCCTGCAATTGTGCATTCGGTTCCTTCATCTCTGTTGGTGTCATCATATAGGGAGGTTTGGAAATTAAGGTCATCCCTAGCATCAACTGTATATAAAAATCGATCTTCCTTTTCGAAGATAATCCCCAAAGCTCATTGGGAACTGATCACTAGCTAATCATACTAAATTTTTACTCATTTTTCATCCTAATTCATGTGCATATAAGTCCTGAAATGTTCGTATTCTGATAATTATGCCTAATCTACATGCATTTATCTTCTCAGCATAATATTATCCTACATTTGCACATTTGAGCTGGATAATATATTGATTTAGTTTTTATTTGTCTAGTTTTCATTTGGATGATTTGATGCTTGCTGTTCATGATGTTGTAGGATCAAAATCAAGTAAAAAAGATAAAGAATCCTGCTGGAAAAGGAAAAGGGGACCACTTGCAAGCTGCCAAAAGGTTGGATAAAGGAATCTTTGGCAAAAAAAGAGGACCAAAGACAAGTGGACAAATAAGATGCAATAAAAGATTTTGATGAAGATCAAATAGTGATGATAATGTCATATATAAAAGGGATGTTCAGGAGCAAAAAGAATGATCTCATCTTCAGGCCATTTGGTTGGAGCCTAGAGAGTTCTTGCTTGCTGGAGTTTTAGAGTTGTTGTTCTTCTTTATGTTTTAGAATATTTTTTATTCAATTCTTCATCTATTTTGTATGGATTTCATCACCTATGAGGAGCCAAATTTTAGTTCTCTTAGGATAGGATAGTAGTTTAATTTTTATTTATGGATGGGTGATTGAACAACACTTTTAGCACTGATGTTAGTGTAGTTTTTCAATATTTTTGAATCATTTTTATGTTGATGTGAATCATGTTTTATAATGACAACTGAGAAGTTAATGTTTAATTTTTTCTTGCTTAGAAATGAGTCAAGAGCATCATCATTTGTTTTTTGATTTAATCATTATCAAAATATGAATCCATCCGTTTACTTCTTGTTAATGTGAATTTCATCTTATAATGGCAGCTGAGAGGCTGATTTTAGATTCTCTTGTTGTTCAAGAATGAACCAATAATATTAACAATTAGTTTTTGGATTGATTTTATCTATAGTTTCTGTTGACTTCTTTCTGGTTCCAATCTATCCATGCTGAATTTTGATACATCCATTTAGCTTTTGTTGATATGAATCTCATATTAAAATGACAACCGAGAGGTTGATTCTAGATTTCCTTAATGTTTAGAAATAAACCAAGAGCATCAGCACTAGTTGTGGATTTGATTATATTTATGCATTGAGTTAGAGGTTTCATGATAATCTAATATTAGTTGAAACCTTTATTAAATCAACCTAATTAACATTCATATGAAAGTATGATACTTAGTTCTAACTTTAATGCACTGCGGTTTGATTTGTATTGCTAAGTTATTCTAATCCATTCCATAATAGAATATTAGATGAACCACAATTCCTAAGAGAACATTTTATTATCTGTTAGTTATCATTTTATATCAATCACCTTAAAACAGAAAAAAGAGTTAACTTAGTTTAGGATTAATTTAGATTAAGTAGTGAATCTTATGTTTCAAATCACTATGGATATGACATTCGAGCTAACTACTCCGATCTGTGCACTTGCAGTTCAATGAAGTGAGGAGTGCATAGTCTACGTCTAGATCTTGCTCAGTTTCATATTGTGCATAGTCTATGCCTAGACCTTGTTGAGTTTTCATTTCTACATAGTCTATGCCTAGACCTTATTCAGATTTCACTTCTACATAGGCTACACCTAAACCTTAGTCTTTTACATTTTGTGCTTAGACCAATAAATCAGCTAGATAATCACACTCCCAATATTCACATTAGGAACACAGCTAGAAAGCTCTTCATCACTTCAAATTCTTGTAGTGGATTAAGTTGAAAGTCACTCTTGACTACACTCATCAAGAATCCTCGACAACCCTTGTTCAACATCTTGATTGTCTTGGCTGAAGAAATCATCATCTTCCTTTCCTTAGATGGAATCCCACGGAAGGTTATAGAACGGCTGATGATATAAATTTCTTATTCATTATTGTTAGGGTAGAAGCATGATTTTCTTGATTTATGCTGCAAATAAATAACATAAAATCTACATTATTAACCGTTTACTAGCTATATGAAATTTCCATATCATCTTAGCACTTTTGCTGAAAACATAGATAAAATCTTCTAAACTTATAAATTTTTATCTTTCAGCAGGTATTATCACGTTACATGGGGGTATCTGCAGCCAAATTAAAAGAGTCCCTATATGGGTGTATCTAGGGTTGCTAAGACCATAAGCTGAGCTAGCAAAAAAAGACAAACGGTCTGATGTCTGGTAAAGAATGCAAAATGTCTCTATAGAAAAAAGAATAAAGTTGCTGCATGGTATGGACATGTGTAACACATCCACTTTCCTGATGAAAAAAGATAGGAATAAAAAAGAATGTAATATATCAAGCTATACGAGTGTCATACATCATATGGCAGAGCAGATGCTGAATAAGGGACAAGTGTCAAAAATCCAATGGTGGAAAGAAGTGATACCAGGATATAAAAAAATAATGTCTCAAGGAAGGAGGTTGGCCAGCAATCATCGAGAGGCAATGTGAGGTATCTGGAGGCATGGAGGAGGCCAACCTACAGGAAGGGGAGAAGCCACTTTGAAGAGGAAGAAGGCCAGCTAAGCCGAAAGGGGAAGCTGGAGCTCTAATTCTAGTGCTGCTTGCTGCATTTCCTATTTTTCCTTCTTTTCGATTATTATTTCTTTAGTTTTCTCTATTGAACAATGTTTACTATTAGGATGATGATGTTTTGTGTTGTGATCTTCATAGTTATGTATAACTAATCAGCCAATGAGACTAATGGATCATTTGATAGGTTTGGACTCGGTTTGATCTTCTTATTTGATTTCGGATGTTTTGCTTTCATGACATTTGATCTTATCACTTACTTTATCAATGTACTGTTTGCATAAATTTAAACTTGTTTACATTCTGGTAAAAGAGAATCCGAATCTTCACATATGTGTATTTAGTATGCAAATACCAACTATTTTCCACATTTGCACAGATTTCTCATAACAAGCTTTTGGCGCCGTTGCCGGAGAGAGTTTTGAATTTGTTTCTAGATTTTGTTTTGTTTGATTTAAATCTGATATCATTGTTTAATACCACCACATTGTTTATAATCCTATCCTAGTCCATTTAAATTTTAGTTCTTTTTACTTTCGTTTCTATAAATTAGTTTTTGTTTATATTTGCCTCTATTTTACTTACCTTATACTCTCATTGTCTATATCATATTCCATTGTTTACATTTAATCCTTGTTTTTTGTCTATTATCTTTGTATTTAGCCTAATTTTACTTTTTTGCACTTTATTTTTCTACTATCAATTATATCTTAGTTTCTGTTTCACTTTATGTTTGTTCATGCATTGATGTCTCTGCACCTAACCTCCTTATATGACAAGTTGTAGCAGTGCAAAAATTTTTGAATTTGTCTTCTGATCAGATGTTAAATCGAGAAGAAATTAGTTAGCATTTTAAGGATTAAGTATAAGATGGATATGAGTTGGTTGATTTGGCCTCATAACTATTATCAATCAAGTGGAATGTCAATCAATGAAAATTGGGATGAAGTGTATTCTAAAGTTGAAGATATCATATCCAACTCTATTCAAAAATTTCGTTTCAATATTGAAGGATCATCACAAGTTTACTGCAATCAAGTACCTTCTGTCCAATAGCCTTTCAATGCTTACATGTCTACCTCATGTGGTCAGAAAAGTTCAAGTTTCTAGAATCTTGAACAAGACTTACTAAGTCAGCCACATTATCACCAAAGTTAAGATCAAGTTTTAGAAATTCAAGTTGCAGACATGGATATTTCAGCAAATACCTACTCAACCCATATGATAATCAGATTTTGAGATTAAGCTGGAGAACTTCTTAAAGCAGCAACAAAAGCAAAATGCAATCATGGAGAAATTATTTATGGCAATGGATGCTCTGCAAGTCGAATCTCAAATCCTGGAGGTTCAAATGTTTCTCCAGTCTAATTCAGAAATTTTGCAAACCCAACATGCTCCTCTGAATGAAGAATTTTAGGAAATGAAGATGAGAATTGAGAAAGAGATACATTAAGGAAAAAATTGATTGTAAAGAAGAAAAGAGATGAACCATCTGCAATTGAAGCTAAATTAAGCAATCAGGAAGATACTTCATCAAGTAGTATCAAGTTTGCAATTTCACATTTAACCTTGAACATTACACAGGCTGAAGCTGAAAAGAGAGTTGTCACACTTAAAGCACAAGTCAAGAGACAAGATGAAATTATAGAAATGACTAAAGAGGCTACTTCAATGATACTAGTAGGGAATCACATCGAAGATTCACTTCTAAATGGCCTATCCAATGAAGAAGAGATTCTGGAAAGCTCAAATTCATATACTCCACCAGTTTGCTTTCAGATTGTCCACAAGTTACAAGTACCTTCACCTCTTATAAGCATAGAAACTCATTTCACTTATTAACTATCCCTGAAAATGAGTTACTTAGTGAACCCAAATTAGAGACGAAAGCACTTTCACCTACTCCCATATGTGAGGTTCTTGGATCAACATCTATCTACCAATTGAGGTTTCACTTGATACAATTTCTTCCATGGATCAGCATGAGATGCTACTAGCTGAAAAATCTCCAAATCTTACAATCAGAGATGAAGGAATATAAAAAGACAAGAAGTGTCTTGATGTTGAAGTTAGTTGCAATCTTTTTGGAGAGGATATATAGAATTTCAAAGTCTCACACATGTCATTACTCACTAATCAACAAGAAGCTACAACAACAAAGAAACACAATCAATCTAAAATGACCAATATGGATTTGAAAGCTGAACGATTTTCTTTTCGAGCAGAGGAGGCTATGATAGAATTCAATTTGCAAAAGACAATGGAATATCCTTCTCAAGAAGATCATCATTTGCCAACTGAAATCTTAGTTTAGGAACTTGAAGACTTTTCAGCATTCACACATTTGAGGAGGCCATTGAAGAAGTGGCTACTTAAACAAAATAATGATTCAGGAAATTTAGAGGTTATACAAGTGAAGTTAAGTCCCACTGAAGGAGGGATAGGGACAACTGAAAGGCAGAAGTTTGTCGATGACAAGCTGAGATACTCATACTTGATTGTTAAAGCTGTCCATAAATTGAGATCTCTCTACATGATATGTTTTAAACCTCCTTGAAGTGAAGAAGGAAGAAAATTTAGTCTAAGACTATAAAGAATAATCCTTACTGAAAGGCAACCCAATCTGATAATACTTTTCATCTTTTTTTGTGCAGGAATCGAATAATAAGTATCCCAACTGAAGTTTCTGATACAACATTACACACATATACCCCCACCTACTGCTTCAATTACCACAGACTATAACTCTCTTACTTTTGATTTGTCAATTGCGATAGTTTTTTGTTATATTTTGATTAAAGTCTTTGCTGCAAATATAGAAGTTGAGAAAAAAAGGAAACAATTGAAGAAAGATGACACAACAACATCCCCCCATCTGAAGTGCTAAAAAGAAATATGTGAACCATACTTGCAAGTTAAAAAATATTTTCTTTATACACTCTCCCAACTTGTTTCAACACTGAGGACAATGTTGGAACTAAGTTTGGGGGAGTCAATGGTATGATCTAACTCCCATTTGTTTATCATCATGATTTTGAGGTCAAATTTTAAAAAATTTTCACAGCAGATCATATTCTTATTTTTTAACTACATTTGCTTGGTTTCTCATGTATTAATTAGAAAACATTAGGAAAAGTTGTGTTTGTATATAGGATGACCTCTGTGCATGATTTGTCCTATGAATCCCTAAACATATAACACTACGATTGCTAAAATCCTAACATAGATCAAAGTGACAGTTACAGGTCTAAAAATATCTTCCATTACCTAGCATTAAGGATCCACAAGAAACTACAATAAAGTAACAGTGAAAGTGCAATAAGTTCAAATTGTAAAACCCCTACCCCCGTCTTAAGTAAGAGTACCATGAGGAGTAAAAAAACCTTTTCCAAAATTCTTGAGCCTGTTGCATGAAATATGGATGGTCACTATGTGTAATTACAGAGCTATTGAATATATTTTCATCCAAATGTTTACCCTTGCTTTAAGTTTGGGAGAGCAAAAAGGGGAAATAAATATAAAGTTGCAAAAAAAAAGGGAAAAGAAAAGGGATAAATTAAGAATGTTGTAAAAAATTTCTAAAACGGATCCTTAGGACTAGGGGAATATGCTGAAAGTTAGTATGGACTTGTTAAAAGAGTAAAATTCTTTCTAAGAATTGTTACTTCTGTGATACAATCTCAGGTGTACTTAATTGACCTAAAATTTGTTAATTGATGTTTGAGCAATTATGTATGGCGAGTTTTTCTTACTATGACTAACTGTTTCCTTTTGTGGCTATTACAATTATTGTATATTGTCCTAAATTTTTAACTTTTGCTTAAGGACAAGCAAAAACTCAAATTTGAGAGAATTTGATGACATGAATTTCTTACTCGTTATTGTTAGGGTAGAAGCATGATTTTTTTTTAAATTTATGTTGCAAATAAATAATATAAAATCTACATTTTTAACATTTTACTTGCTATATGAAATCTCCATATCATCTTAACACTTTTGTTGAAAACATAGATAAAATTTTCTAAATTTATAAACTTTTGTCTTTCAATAGGTATCCTCACGTTGCATGAGGGTATCTAGTAGCCAAGTTAAAAAAAAACCCTACATGGTAGTATCTAGCACTGCTAAGATCATAAGCTAAGTTGGCAGAAAAAGACAAACAATTTGACGTCTGGTAGAGAATGCAAATTGTCTCTACAGAAAAAGGATAAAGTTGCTGCATGGTGTGGACAGGTGTAACACATCCACTTGCCTGATGGAAAAAGAGAAGAATAAAAGAGAATGTGATATATCAAGCTATACAGGTGTCACACATCAAATGGCTGAGCAGATGCTAAACAAGGGACAAGTGTCAAAGATTCAATGGTGGACAGAAGTGATGCCAAAATATAAAAAGGAAATAATATTTCAAGGAAGAAGGTTCGCTAGCAATCATCGAGAGGCAATGTGAGGTATCTAGAGGTATGGAGGAGGCTAACCTGCAAGAAGGGGAGAAGCCACTTTGAAGAGGAAGAAGACCAGCTGAGCCGAAAGGGGAAGCTGGAGCTCTAATCCTAGTGTTAAATGTTGCATTTCCTATTTTTCCTTCTTTACGATTGTTATTTCTTTAGTTTTCTCTATTGAACAATGTTTAGTATTAGGATGATGATGTTTTATGTTGTAATCTTCATAGTTATGCATAACTAATCAGCCAATGAGGCTGAAGGATCATTTGATAGATTTTTTACTCGATTTGATGTTCTTATTCGATTTCGGATGTTTTCCTTTCGTGGCATTTGATTTTATCGGTTACATTATGAATGTATGTTTGCAAATTCTTCTTCATGCGATGGTATCCTTGAGAGAGGGGCATATGTTGTTAACAATATGTTATGAGCCGAAAGATTAGAATGGTTGGGAGGAAGAAGAACCCTGGTATTGATTTCTATTTTCCTAAGTAGAACGAATTGATAGAGGGTTTCTACGGACTTCTAATCTGATATCACCTATTGGTGAACTGACTCGGTTCGAATACGAGAGTAGGATAACCAAATGATACTTTTCATGAGAATGAGAAGTACCCACTATTAGTATCATCATCTGAATGCAACCTTAAAACAGACAACATCTGTTTGCCAAGTCCCCCCATAAGAATGATCCCTTGTGCATCTATTCTACATACTATTGAACAACGAGACTTTACTCTAGGTTTTGTTTTCCTCAAGTTTTCTAGTTAAATACTAAAACAACAAATAAATTACAAAATATAAAATATAAAAATACACCTTACTTATCTTACTATCAAAATCAAATTCTCTTCTTTCATTGTTACATAAGTATAAAGACAAATTCAACTTCTCTCTCTGTAGTTCGACCCTGATCAATACATCGACGTCGGTTGTATACTTGCAACCTGAGAAGTGTAGTTGGGATTATAAATTTAAAACTTGTTTACATTCTGGGGGAATCCGATCTTCACATATGTGTATCTAGTATGCAAATACTGATTATTTCCCATATTTGCACAGATTTCTCACAACAAGTTTTTGGCATCGTTGTCGGAGAGAGTTTTGAATTTGTTTCTAGATTTTGCTTTGTTTGATTTGAATATGATACCATATTTTATACCACCACATTATTTATAATCCTATCATTGTCCATTTACATTTTAGTTCTTTTTTCTCTTTACTTTAATTTCTATAGATTAGTTTTTGTTTATATTTGCCTCTGTTTTTACTTATCTTATATTCTCATTGTCTATAGCATATTCCATTGTTTATATTCAATCCTTGCTTTTTGTCTATTATCTTTTTATTTAGTCTAATTTTACTTTTTTGCACTTTATTTTTTTACTATCAATTATATCTGAGTTTCTGTTTCACTTCATGTTTGTTCATGCCTTGATGTCTCTGCACCTAACCTCATTATATGACAAGTTGTAGCAATGCAGAAATTTTTGAGTTTGTCTTCTGATCAGATGCCAAACTGAGAAGAAATCAACTAGCACTTTAAGAATTAAGTATAAGATGGATATGATTTGGTTCATTTGGCCTCATAACTATTATCAATCAAGTGGAATGTCAATCAATGAAAATTGGGATGAAGTGTATTCCAAAGTTGAAGATATCATATCCATGTCTATTCAGAAATTTAGTTTCAATGTTGAAGGATCATCACAAGTTTATTGAAATCAAGTACCTTCTGTCCAATAGCCTTTCAATGCTTACATGTCTACCTCACGTGGTTAGAAAAGTTCAAGTTATTGGAATTTTGAACAAGACTTACAAAGTCAACCATATTATCATCAAAGTCAAGATCAAGTTTCAGAATTTCAAGTTGCAACTATGGATATTTCAGCAAATTAGCAAATACCTACTCAACCCATATGGAAATTAGATTTTGAGATTAAGCTGGAGAACTTCTTAAAGCAGCAACAAAAGCAAAATGCAATTATGGAGAAATTATTTATGGCAGTGGATGCTCTGTAGGTCGAATCTCAAGTTCTGGAGGTTCAAATTTTTCTAGTCTAATTCAAAAATTTTGTAAACTCAACTTGCTCCTCTGAAGGAAGAATTTCAGGAAATAGGAAATGAAGATGGGAATTGGAAAAGAGATACATCAAGAGGAAAAAATTGATTGTAAAGAAGAAAAATGATGAACCATCTATAGTTAAAGCTAAAGCAAGCAATCAGGAAGAGACTTCATTAAGTAGTATCAAATTTACAATTTCACATTCAACCTTGAACATTACACAGGCTGAAGCAGAAAAGAGAGTTGTCACACTTAAAGTAGAAGTCAAGAGACAAGATGAAGTTTTAGAAATAACTAAAGATTCTACTTCAATGATACTAGTAGGGAATCACATCGAAGATTCACTTCTAAATGGCATATCCAATGAAGAAGAGATTCTGGAAAGCTAAAATTCAGATACCCCCACCAGTTTTCTTTCAGATTGTCCACAAGTTATAAATACCTTCACCTCCGATGAGCATAGAAACTCATTTCACTTATTGACTATCCCTGAAAATGAGTTACTTAGTGCACCCAATTGAAGAATCTCCAAAACTTACAATAAGAGAGGATATCCAGAATTTCAAAGTCTCACTCATGTCATTACTCATTAATCAACAAGAAGCTACAACAACCAAAAAACATAATCAATCTGAAATGACCAATATGGATTTGAAAGCTGAACAATTTTCTTTTCGAGCAGAGGAGGTTACAACAGAATTTAGTTTGCAAAAGACAATGGAATATCCTTCAAAAGAAGATCATCATTTGCCAACTAAAATCTTGGTCCAGGAACTTGAAGAATTTTCAGCTTTCACACATTTGAGGAGACCATTAAAGAAGTGGCTATTTAAACAAGATGGTGATTCAAGAAATTTAGAAGTTATACAGGTGAAGTTAAATCCCATTGAATGAGGGATAGAGACAACTAAAAGGCAGAAGTTTGTCAATGACAAGCTGAGATATTCATATTTGATTGTTAAAGCTGTGCACAAATTGAGATCTCTATTTGATTACATGATACTTTTTCAACCTCCTTGAAGTGAAGAAGGAAGAAAGTCTAGTCTAAAACTATAAAGAATGACGCTTACTAGGAGGCAACCCAATCTAATAATACTTTTCATCTTGTTTTTGTAGGAATCAAATAGCAAGTGCCCCAACAGAAGTTTCTGATACAACATTACATACATATACCCCACCTACTATATCAACTATCACCAACTATAACTCTCTTACTTTGGATTTATCAATTGCGATACCTTTTTTGTTATATTCTGATTAAAGTCTTTTCTGCAAACATAGAAGTTGAGAAGAAGGAAACAAGTGAAGAAAGATGACAAAACAACATACCCCCATCTGAAGTGCTAAAAAAAATATGTGAACCATACTTGCAAGTTAAAAAATGTTTTCTTTCTACACTCTCCCAACTTGTTTCAATACTGAGGAGGTGTTGGAATTTGGGGGAATCAATGGTATGAGCTAATATGATATTGGCTTCATCGCACTTGCGTCAACTAATGCATAAAGTTAGCTTCGCCTCACATGACATGCCACTTTAGCATCCCCCTAGCAACGTCTGTGTACTTCTCCCAACCAGACATCACACGTGTTCGTAACGTCGAGATAGCGTCTACAATTGGCACTAGCAGCGTTTCCACTTTCTTTGACTCTATTGCGACACTATTAGCCATCGATATTCAACATCGCGATTAGTCGGCTCTATTTAGACACCAAAGTGACGCTATATGTTCTAGAGACACAATAGCGCCGTGTTAGCATCTTGTCGATTGGGTTGCTATTGTTCGATTTTCTTGTAGTGAGTGATCCCTGAAAGCTTTTTTGAAATCCCTCCAAGTGATCTCGTCATCTTCGTCAAATTGAGTCCTTATCACTGACTGCCGCCAATGAGAAGCCTGAGCAACCAGTTGATGAGTAGTCAGGTTGACTCTATGTCGGTCGAAACAATCCATGGCTATGAACTTCTCAATGATGTGTCTAGTCAAAGCTCTGCCTTGTTTGGATTTCTCTCCCTATTGAAGGTAGGGGGATGCAGTTTCAGGAACCTCTCTATCTTGAAACTCGAGTGGTCAGAGTGTCTCGAATCCGCGTTCCTTTTCATAGCACAAGCCATGCGGGTCATGCTCTCAATCAGTTCCCTTTGATCCCCTGAAGTGTTCGAATGGTTAATTTAAATAGTCAAACATATGGCACAAAATATACATACTATTTACCCTTGGATGACTACTCATGACGGTTGCACATGGACTTAGACACTTAACACTTCTATGACATACTAAACATAGGGCCTAAGCATGCTCTGATATCAACTGTAACATCCCAAAATTTTCACCCTAAAAACTAGTGGGCAATTAGGAGAATTCGGTGCTAGCCCGTTCGTCATAACATAATCATAATAAAATAATAGATATAAATACAGCAAAAAATCATTAATCATGAAGATAAAATAAAACTTATCTTTTTAGCAGAAATCTTAAATTAAAATCTTTGAAACTAATGGCATAGATAAAAATAGAAGTTCATTGTTTAGAAAACATCTCTAAAATAGTAGTCTAACAGATTCAACATCATGGCATTATCCCTAGCCTAGACCATGTGCAATTTCACCATCAAGAGTTGAGTCAGTCATCCATCTAAAGAAATCAGATACCTACATGGATTCAGGGTGCAAGATTTTTCAATTAGAGTATGTAAAGATCATGAAATGATATACATCTTAAGCAGGATACTACATGACATATATAAACAGTTCATAGGCATGAAATAAATATGCATGAATGCCATATCATAATCATATGACAACACATCAATTTCATATCATATCATCAATGTATAACAATAGTATTAACATTAATTGACATGTAATAATGTAACAATCTGTACATCAGTCGGTCAGTAACAATAAGCATACCGAATAACTAGCACTTGTCATTACTTTGCCTCAATAGTATCCTCGCGGTTGCTTTATAACCTTTTGGATCCCACAATTATGGTCATCAGTCCTTTTACTTCAGTCAGTTAGTTCAGTTTTTTTATCTTATCAGTAATTAAAGAATCAAGTCGTTGCACTCCAGTAGGCTAACTAGGTTGGAATATACATACCGTTGTCGATAAGATACAGCTACTCTCTCAACAAATGCTAACTCTAAGTGCAGGGCACAATAATTTCTCGAGGGAAATTCTAACATAGTGGAGCATGACATAGTTTTTTCTTGTCATTAGTATGAGGGACGATAAGTAACAGTATTCTTCAATTGGGTTCATTATTATCACAATTATCAAATAGTTTATGTTGGTCAGTCTTCATATTTTTAACCTAATTAGGAATGTCAATGCATTTCGTGTATCTAGGTTCATATACAATCATCATTACGTAATAGTAAATACCTTAAAAATAATTTAAATTTGTTTTTTTGAACTATCACGACTGTTCTGTCATATTTTTTTGAACTATCATATACTATCACAATTTAAATTTTTTTGAGCTAATTTAAAAATAATTTAAATTGGGTTGGTCACGATCGTGACAAAACTCAACTTCGTGCTTGTTCTATCATGGTCATGATCGACATGGTCATGGCCGTGCTGACCCTATCACGGCTATGACAACATGTGTCACGGACATGACAGAACACAAACCGTTCTCCATCCTTCTGTCATTGACATGACGGGGTTCGTCATGGCCATGACAGAAGCCGAGTTTCGTCTGCTCTCCACCCCTTCCGTCAGGGCATCACGAGTTTCATCACGGTCATGACAGAGGTCGTCGATCCTTCGTTTCAGCCTGATTTTTACTCGATTTTTGTCCAGATTTTGATCAAACTTTTGGGGAAAATAATTTTGAACATTATGAGCGATTCATACATGTTTTACAGGCAATAAAATATCATAAATCAGATCAAAACATATAAGATCATGCATTCTTAATGATCTAGGGTTCCTTTCTTCCTTAAGAATAAAAGCGTGATTTTACAATAAAAAAACCCTAGCACATGGATCTATTAATGATAGATCATAATATGGATCATATGGTAAAAATTTAGATCTCACGAAATATAGTAAATTCCTCATCAAAATTCCTACTAAGAACTAGAATGTTCTTAGTTCTCTTAATCCATACAATCAAATCCATTGAAAAAGGAGAGAGGGCTTGGATGCCTTTACATGCCTTTCAATCATAGTTTTTTCTTATTTTCTTTCATCCTCTTCTTCCTCTTGCTCTTCTTCATCTTTGATCCTCCTCCAAACTTAGCCATCAGGTGCACATGTGAGGAAAAAGGATTTCTAGAAGAGATTTGATCTTCAAATATGGGAGATCATGACCCAAAGATCATATTGCCCTTGATTTAAAAATCTTAGGTGTTATAACTATAGATTTTAGGAAAGAGAATTTATATCAATTAACCTTTTTCTTCTGGTTTGACATGATGATATTATTTTTTCTCCTCCAATTATAAGAAGAGTCCGTGAATAGTATTCACATAAGGAATTTGACTTGACCTTTATATCAATAAACTCGATATCATCCTACCAAGTTTGGTCAGATCGAGTTGGTTCGAATTTCAATTTTGTTTAAGACATGATCTGACTTGGTTCACCTTGGGCTGGATCAGATTATCGACTTATCTGGCCATGATGTTTTATTAAAAAATATTATATATATATATATATATTTCTACATGTAAACTACTTTATTTTATATTTTTAAAAATTTTAAATGATATAAAATACTTAGATTAAGTAAAAAAATATTGAAAATTTGAAAAGAAAAGTAAAAAATTCGAATCATCGGGGTCTTGCAGGTCGGATTCTTGGATTCCTTGAACACCCCTAGTCATGAAACAAAATTAGTTTTTGACATTTAAAAAAAAATGAGTAGTCAAATAAAACTTATGTGCTTCAATTATTCTTTTAAATTTACTTTTCTTTTGTTGGATGTTTGGAGAAAAATGATTGGTCATTAGATATGTTAGATTAGGGATGAAAGAAAGTTGAAAAGAAGAGAAAAAAACTAATATATTTATTAATTTAGGCTACATTTATAATGAGGAAAAAGAATCATAAATATACGGATATATTTCTCTTTCAACGTCAAATCAGAATAAAAAAAGGAAGAAAGGAAATAATTAATATAAATTTAATTTTTATTTTTATAAATTAAATATATAAATATACGGATATAATACTTTCATTTTTTTTCTTTTTTTATCATTCATTTTTTAATGATTCTTCAACCAAATAAAGAGTAAAAAATATAATTTTTCAGATGATCTATAACAAATCTCCTTACTTTAAACTATTATTTTTAAAATCGGATGGATAATTTTGATTAAGATATTCATGAATTTTTCAATCCATACATAAAATCTATTAAAAAGGAGAGAGATGTTAAATCTCCCTTACATACGCACCTTAATCAATATTGTGCGATTCTTCTTTTTTCTTCCTCTGTATCATTCTTTTTCTCCTTCATCAAGTTCTTACCATTACATAAAAAGAGATCAATAAGAGGATGGTATATAATATACACACGAGGTCACGAGCATTTTGATCAAAAGATTCATATATTCTTATTTAAAAATTAGGATTAATACAAGTTCAGAACTTCACCAAATCAATTGAAAGAAAAAATATCGAGCAATATAATAAGAGATAATTATTTCAAGGTACAACTTTTAAAAGAAATGCACAGATCAATATTAAAATATAACCTAGTAGCAATGTATACATTTGACCCCGTACTCGTAATCATTAAAGTTGAAATGACTCTCATGGGACACAAAAGCACTCCAAATCTTAAAAAGCACGAAATTAAGCCTCCTATTTCTCGGCCTCAACTCAGTCCAATGGAGTTCTATAAAAATTATGGCGTTTTTTTTCCTCTTTGGAGGCAGTCATAAATCTGTCTGACATCTCTTCCAATTATTAGTTGCATCACTTGGTAAAATCAGAAATATTGAAATGAGGTGATGATTGGATGCCATCTTTTCATACGGCTTGACGTTCTTGCCAAGTCCGAAAGGGACCTGCACATCGAAATCAACCTAATTAATTTAGAGGTATTTTTCGATTTAAGCAAAGAATTTTTCAATAAAGCTGTGTTAATGAGAACTAAAGTTTAGAATTAGCTTTAGTTCTGTCAAACACCGATCATTTTTTTCGTGGGTCCGATCGAAATTTTAATTTCGATCAACATGACAAATTCTCTCAGTGATGATAGAACTTGTTAGTTCTAACTCATGAAGAGGAACCAACTTCATTTTTTTTATTATCAATTTTTATCTCTCTTAAATTATTACTTTCACACTTCTCACTCACATCATAACCCACGCTCCCACACAAAATATCTAATATTAAATTATATTTATTAAATATCACGTCAATGAATAATATGTATAACCGGTAGAAAATAAAAATTATCATTTGTTTTGATGATATACACACATATATATATTATCATCATACTTCTATTAACTTATAAAAATCATGAGAAAGCTTTTAAGATTGCTAGTATCAGATAATTTTTAGACCAATATTACCAAAAAAATTATGTTATAAATTTCAACTTTGAAATAACATTAATTAAATTAAATTATGCTTTATTATGGTAAATTAATTTTTCATGAAATGTAGTCATCCTTTTTTTTAGTTTACAAATTATTTATTACTTGTGTTAAATTAGCATTTGATTTACATTTAATTAAACCAGTATTTGATGTTAAAAATTTCTTAATTATTTATTACGCTTTAATTAGTATAAGATTATAGTAAAATATTATTAATTAATATTTATTGTTAATAATATATGTTGAACTATTTTTTACATTATCTTAAGTAATAATATTATTTAAATATAAAAATTTGATATATTATAATAATCAATTTATTCCTCTAATTCTTTCTTTTTATTAAAATAATACTAAAACTTATCTATCAAATCATCTTTTTAATTCTTAATTATTACATTTTTCATCCAAACACTAAATAAGAACTTATCTATCTAATTGATTAATTCTCGAAAACTAATAAGAACTAAAATTGTTGCATCCAAACACAACACAGAAGTTTCCAAAAATCTTAATTAGTCAGGTAACAGAGGCTGGTGGCAAAGCAAAAAAAACAAGAAATCTATTAATTGCAAAACGGCAGTGAAACAGTAAGTTCCTAACATAATACCATCAGGATATTTTGGCACATTCAAATATTCAAATGCAAGCCGAAGTCACATACGTTAACATACAACAAGGACTAGAGAGAACCGAGTAGATACAAGTCGTATTCACAAGAAAATGTTCCAATAAATTAAAGTATACTGAATAGAAATAATATTAATGACCTACGTAGTTACTCAACGGAAAGTAACACGCATATCTCCAACTCCAATTAATTATTTGAAAAAACATATGTTCTTCATTTTACTTCGTCAGACCTAAAGGAACCTAATTACGTACTGATTAGGGAGTACTCTGCATATACCTTAACTTTTGCACCGAACTCACGTAGCTTTCCCTGCCGAACCCTTCTCGATCTACCGAAATTTGTTTGCCTCTGAATGGTATCAAGGTGTATATGCCCCCGGTTTATACTTCCAGGGACTGGGAAAGGAAGAAAAAGTGGGCAGTATCTTCATTTTAATATGCTTGACGTTCTTGCTACCATTATTTTCTTATTCTTGTGTCTGAACATTCAAATGCTTGGGGCCATCTTTGGAGTCACATCTACAGTGACTGTGCATGGGGTGGAGTGCATCGATCAGGATGACTTTGGCTGTTGGAAAACGGCCAGGCCTTTTGGAACATTTGACCATGTAATGCAGCTGCATGCTCTTGGAACTCCTCTACAAGGTTGGTATGTGTGTTTGACCACATGTTTATTTGGAGTTGCTATTGAGGGCTTATTTTCTAGTTTTCTTAATAGTTTAGACCGACTGTGCACTGCAAGAATAAGCATAATGTTGGAAACAGCACGTTAAGAAATCGACGAGATAAATTAGTGACAACAACTTAATTATATAAAAAAATAGTGAGAACAATGAGCTTAAAATCCTCATAGAGCGTGAGAAAGAATAAAATTCTCTAGCTTTTCAAGTAGTTGTTTTTTTTTTCTTTTTTGCTTAGTGTTTAGGTCAAGGCACGACATACAGACTAGCAGGAGACAATCACATAAAAGAGAGTTGATTTCCTTCACAACTGCAAGAGCACAATACAGTCAAACGCATGCATGCTGTTCCTCTAGAGAATTAAAATAGTGCTACACTGCTACGGGATCAGTAGTACATGAATCACTTCCTTATGTATTAAGTAGAAGTCTACCAGCTATATATTATATAGCACATCGATGGCTTCATACATCCAAATATCTGCTAATTAGACCAATTAAGCGTTGCAAGCTTCGGATTGATCGATCATGCCCAAAGGGGCTCCTCCCAGAATGAATCCAGCTGATTGCTGCAGCACTCGTCGAGGAGCAATGCGCCGCCCTGGGAAGTAAGAGGACCGTCGACGGCGTGTTGGTAACTGCAAGCGTGCTGCTCGCGATTCTGGAAGTTGGCCGCCGACTCCATGCAGATGAATGATACGAGGTTCGCATGCTCGGCCTGGGCGCTCAGCAGCTCCGCCTGCGACCGAGCCAGCTGTGCTTGGAGCTCGTCGACTTGCTTCTGGAGATGGAATATCCCGCCTGTGCAGCCGTACACCGGATCCCTGATGCGGGCGTTGGCCTCGTACACCATGCTGCTCACGGCGTCAGCCCTCTGGTCCTCCGGCAGCTCCTGAGAGTTCAGATGTATTCGATGGTGATCAGTTGACTTGACTGTTCGGTGACAGAAAGACGATACCGTGAACTAGGATATATACCTGGAGGAGCTTGATAATATTGCTGGCGCCGAATACTCGATGAGCCGTGGTGAACTTGTGCGGGTCGGTGGGAGGGAAGTAGGGCGCGAGGACGCAGTTGTCGGCACATCGTCGGCGAAGGATCTTGCATGCAGCGCAGGGGCTGAGGACGATGGGCGGAGGAGTTGTGTTAATGGAGATAGGAGGAGGCGATGAATTCATGGGAGAAGTAGACAAAGGAGAGGAGGACGAGTAACGCTTGTGCGGCGAGTCTGTAGCAACGCCGGCAGTTGTTGCGGTGGTGTCGCCAGAGTACTCCATGTGAGAGAGAGAGAGAGAGAGAGAGAGAGAGAGAGAGAGAGAGAGAGAGAGAGAGAGAGAGAGAGAGAGATTGCCGTCTTCTATTAATGGCTCAGGATGGTAAGCATATATATATCAGGGGGTGGGTGCCGTAGGTGGAGCCAACGAGGAGAATGAGATATGATCAAATTGAAATTTTAATCTCTCTTATAAAAGAAACTCTTAAAATACTTTTTTCATTTATCTAGAATGAAAACTGGAATTCATAGACACCTCATGTCATACCTAGCAAGTAAAACTTCATCACAAATATTTTAAGTACATAAAATTTCAAGCTCAAAATATGCTTAAATTAATAAGTATCTAAAGCAGACATTTTATTAGTCATTTCAGTCAAAATCGGTGAATAATATATCCTTGAAATCTGATCATATTATTATCTAATTTACCACAAATCGATAAAAGTGCACCAAAGAACTAAGATAAATAGGTAATGGGTGTGCATAATATATATATATATATATATATATATATATATATATATAAAGGAAAAAATAAACATAAAGCATTGTAAGTATGAAAAATATGCATCCCTATGCAACATAGACAACGCAAAAAGTGCACAAATGCACGTTGAGATTATAACATTTTCTTTTTTATTAGAGACTTGCTCTCCTCACCTTTCCTTTTCCCTCTTTTCTTTAAATTTCTCTTCTCTCAATTTTCACCAAACTTCTTCTCAACTCATTCTTCATATAGCACTACAAGAAAGATAACAATTACATATGGTCGAAACCGTGTGTAATTTTCTCAAAACCATAGGAAATGACGATTTTTGACGGAATTGATTCGTCCGAAAAATGATCGTCGCAAGCCGATTTTTGACGGTTGGAAAAAAACGTCGGAAATTCCAGCGAAAGTCTGGCGGTCGCGACCGTCGAAACTTTCGATGGTTCGCGATCATCGAAAGTTTCGACGGTCACGACCGCTGATATTTTCGCGAACGATCGTCGAAAGTTTTAGCAATAGCAACCGTCGAAACTTTCAGTGCTCGTGACGACCGTCGAAACTTTCGGCGGTCAAAACCGTTGCAACGAATTTTTTTACTAAAAAAATATCCGGCCGCCAACGACCAGATTCGACCGCCAGTGCGACCGGATCCAGCCTTCGCGATTGGATCCGGCCGCCAGCGCACCGCGGATGGATCCTGCCATTGGGCCGCGGCCGATTCGGCCATCCGCGCGGCTGGATTCGGCCGCCAGGCGGGAGAGGGTCGCTGGCGGGAGAGGTTCGTCTGGAAGGGAGAGGATCGCTGGCGGGAGAGGTTCGTCCGGAAGGGAGAGGATCGCTGGCAAGAGGGCTCATCGTCCGGTTGGGATAGTCTCGCCAATAGGGAGAGGGAGAGGGAGGGAGAGGGAGAGAGGAGAGGGGGAAAGAAATTAATATATATATATATATATAGATGGAAAGATAGAAAGCGGGAAAACAAAAAAAAAGTGACGAGACAGTGAAATTTTAATTACCGACGGCTATGATCGTCGGAAACTTAGTAAATATTTATTTTTAAAGTTACCGATGGTCGTGACCATCGAAAATTATTTAATTATAAAAATAAAATACTCTATTTAGATACATATAATATTTATTTTTTAGTTTACCGATGATTTGAACTGTCGATAATTATTACTGATGATCTGGACCATCAGAAATTACGATGATTTAGACTGTCGTAAATTATATTAATAAAATACTCCTTATTTTATATTACTTTTCATTTACCGACGGTTAGAACCGTAAAAAAATATTTGATTATAAAAATAAAATACTATATTTCGTTATATATAATATATATTTTTTAGTTTATCGACGGTTTGAACTATCGCTAATTATTACCGATGGTCCGGAACATTGAAAATTACGACGGTTCCGACTGCCGCTAATTATATTAATAAAATACTCCTTATATTATATTATTTTTTATTTACCGATGGTCGGGACTATCGAAAATTATGATGGTTTAAACTGTCACTAATTATATTAATAAAATACTTCTTATAGTATATTATTTTACATTTACCGACGGTCAGGACTCTCAAAAATTTTGACATTTCTAATCGTCAAAAAATAAAATAATAATATAATAAATTACATAATTTATTATTTTTATTTTCGACGGTTGTGACTGTCGAAAATTCAGACGGATCGCTATCCGTCGCGAAATCCGTCATAAATTACGACGAATTTCTATCCGTCGGAGACTACCCGTCGGAAAATTTCAATTTTCTTCTAGTGTAGAAAAATCGGGTCATCCAACTTTAGTGACCCGGATTAAACGATCAACCTACAATTCGAATGAAATTTTTTTTATTACCAATATTTGATTTGCGTCGAAGAGTCAATTATCATTGAGTTTAAATAATTCGATATATAATCATTCCAAATGACGATGTCTGACTGTCACAACCCTTTTTACATTCACAAATAATCGAAATTTTGTACGTGCCCAATTGTCATGCTAAAAAAATTTGTTAGATCTCCTTTGTCTTCATGTGTTGTTAGTCTGAAACCTTCATTAATTGCATGCATGACAATGTCGTTGTGTCCAAGAAAACAACGAGGTGTGTTTTGCATATGGCCTTGTGCCCTGGTCGCCAAGCAGATCACTCCACACCTACGACCGGGAAGAGAGCATGGCCCTCATCGATCGAACCAACGGCTGTGATCCCATCACTTGGATTGGGTGTTAGTTCGCAGGTAAACGACTTAAATCTCTTCTTCTCCCAAGGCCAAAAGGCATGCATCAAGATTCAGGACAACATGCTCTTGGTTTCTATAAACTAATTTTGGAGACATCGGAGAATAGTATTATGATCCGCGCCTGTGTAATTAACGTGTTCAAAGCAAAGTAGGAGTCATGGAGGACAGTCAAATATAAAAGAGATTGCACTTTGCAACATTGCTTTTGATTAATTTGTATATAGTACAAGACATTGTATATATCTATATATATCCCAGTATATATTTATGTGATTAGATGTCGATTGGTGACGGTGGATTGTATATACACCACAAAATGAATATATAGCATGTGGATTCTATGCATGAATAAGTTTATAAACCCCTAGAGGCATTAATTGTAGGGAGTTTCAATTATTTGACCTTGTAAGTTCTAGGCTTTGAATACTTAATTGTCCCCCTCCCACATTATTCGAGTAAGACCATTTGCCGACACCAAAAGAAAATACATAGCTCAGTGAGATTATTCGACCAAATTATTATCATTATTAACAATATCTAACTTCCCTACATGCATGCTAACCTCCACTATTTGCATTCTCTAACTTCACAATATCTGAAAAAAAAAGGTCAAGTGAAAACTAGTTGTCCAACGTTGTGTTCGTGGCTCACCAAGGGGAGTGGTGTTTCTTCCTTGAGCTTTTAGGGGCGTTTGGTTAGAAGATAAATGATAAAATATTTCAATATTCTCATAATATAGTCAAACGTGACATAGAATAAATTATCTCGATTAAATTTTGAAAATCATAAAATTCATGTTGAAAAATGTAAAATCTTCATTTTATTCTCTTGAAAAAAATAAGTATATTATTCTTAGAAGAACACATTTATTCTTTATTTTTAAAAAATTTCGACCGTATTTTATTTTTAAAAAATTCAATCATATATTATTATATAAATATTTTTTATTATATGATTAAACACCACATATGTATTTAAAACATAAAATATTATACTTTAAAAATTTATTCTTCGTAAATCAAACGATAAGGTGAAATAAAAATATTTTTACATTTTTTATAATATAATATTTTTCTACCTTATTCTCTCAACTTTCTCTCAACTTTTTCCTGCATCCAAAATAACCTCTTCATATCATGAGTCAACTTCAATTTGCAATTAACTCCACACGTTTGGCTTCATGGGAAGTCCACCCAGAATGCGGCATGCTTTCGCCGATAATTATGAGAGAGAGAGAAAAAAAAATCATGTGTGAAGTCCTGCAGCAATTAAATTTCCACTAGGACGATTGGATTAGATGGCTTGTACACATCGGCTCCTTAGCCTGGTATAAGTCTCTTCAGAGTTCAACTCGACCTGGTTTGAAGGCCAAGTCTACCAACGAACTCAGGTTCAAATATTGGAGCAGGTCGGATTGACTCGCGAACTCGATAATTCGACCTGTCCCAAATCAGTTTCAGTCGGGTCGAATTCGTGATCGGGTCGGACTCGACCCGATTCGACCTCAACCTGACCCCAGTTCGGGTCGAGTACGGGTCAGAATTTTTTGACCTGAATTGACCTGACCCAACTCGAAAAACTCAAAATTTTTAAATTTTTTTAGTTTATAGCCTATATTTTATACTAAAAAATTAAAATAAAATATTTTAAATGTGTAAAATAATATAAAAATGTTTAAAAAATTATTTTATACTTTTAAAATAAATATTATATTATATTTTTTATATATAATAATAGGAAATGTAAGAAAAATAGAAAAAATGGAGGTCGGATAATCCGACCACCTGACCTGATCCAACCGGGTCGGGTTGGATCGGATCCATCTCTCCAAAGAGGGCTGACCCGACCCGACCAGATCAAAATCGGACGGGTCGGGTCAAACTCGATCTGTGAATACTCCTAGCAGGGTCGTGTATGTCTCGAGTTCTATATTAAATACTTGAATTAACATATTATAGTTGGGGACGTATTTGAATAGAATAAAATATAATGATAAAAAATTAGATAATTGATATGATGATAAAAAAATGATAAATTAATTGTAGCGTGTGTTTGAATAAAAAAAATAGATAATATAAATATAAAATATAATTTTGATAACAAATAAATATGAAAATGTATAAATTAATTTTTTTTATTAAAAAGTGAATTTTGTTAAAAAATATTATTTAAATATAATAAATTATTGTTTATTAAATTTTTTTTAACAAAATATTATTTTTTTATGAAAATGATAGGTAATAAATAATATTATATTCATCCTTTATAATAAAAAATTTATATTTAATAAATAAATTTCTTTATATAAGAAAGAAAAAAAAGAAGATGGTAAAAAAAGTTGAAAAAAGGACAACATCACCTTGCTCTCCAAAAGGTTGAACCAACCAATTATGATGGACTAGTTCCAGCTCGAGAACCAAGCCACCCTATCGTGATTGGCAAAATCACGTGGAACTAACTCCTAGTTTTAATCTAGTTTCATCGTCAAATAGACCCTAAAGGATATAAGGCCTAAAGCGAAAAATATATATTAAAATAAAAAAATAGTATTTTATGTTTTTATTGAAATTCTATAATCAATTAATTTATGGACTCAACTAATAAAGAACATTTTTATATGTAACATTCATGAGAAAAGATAGTGTGGATATTGTTAATCATTTAAAAAAAGTAAATAAAATTTAAGAAAAATAATATTAAAAGAAGAAATAAAAAATAATTTTGCCGTTACAAATTAATTCTTAATGTAGATGCATAAAATGAGAAATGACAATAAAATTAAAAAGGAAAATAAGCACCATAATTTGACTACTAATAACTCAATAGCATTAGTATTAATAAATAATTGAGACCCTAACTTGTAAATTAAAATATCTTAAATGCAATTACATTGAATTTTTTTAAATGCCTATCTTTATAATATGTTATTACTAAAAATTAAGGGCCTAAAATTTTGATGGACCTCAATCTAGGCTTGAGTGGCCTTTTCATTGCACCGGCCTTTGATTGGAGGTGAAAGATGCTGCACGATGTTCTTTCTTGCTCGCAATATAATTTATGTTCTTATCTTTCATCACCATAAAGACAAACACAGACAAAAATAAAGAAAGAAGTATTAATGTGCATCCACTCATATAAAGAAACAGTTCAACAATTTGTGGAGCAGTTCTTTGTTCTTTATGTGAGTGGATGCACTTTAATTTCTCTCGTAGGTTCAGTCACTATTTATTTACAAAGTCTCAAGAATAGTCCTTACTATCGAATCCTAGATATACGATTCTAATTAGAATTACCTAGGAAAATTATACTAACTACTTTTCAACTTTAACCTCTTTCCAATTTTATCTTTCAACTTTATTTTGTATCTAAACTACCCTTCCAACTGAGAATTGTCATTTTTTCAATCATTTTATCAACAATTTTTACAAATAATATTATAATTCTTTTAAAAGAAAAGGGCGCCCATCCCTCCCTCTCTAACCGACACTTAAAATCTTTTTAAAAATAAAAATTATATAATAATATAAAAATTAAAAGAAAAAGGACACTCCTTCCTCTCCCTCCGACTGATTGAGTGTCGACCGGAGAGGAAAGGAGAGGAGAGGGGGTGGGCCTCTACGTGAGAAGAGAGAGGGAGGAGGCAATGCCCCTCCCACTCCGCTCCTCTGTACGCCTCTCCCCTTACCTCGTCTCCCTCGACCATCATCATGTCCCTCTATGACATCCACGCCGACACCATCCTTTTCCTCCTGGCCGTCGGTGTGCGCGACCTCCTCGTGCTTCCCGATGACTTGGAGAAGTGCACTGCAGATGCAACATTCTGGGTTGGCGGCCTTGCACTCTTGGGGGCCATTAAGATGTACGACGCGACGTAGGCTGTGGCCGCCTCGGGTGCCTCAAGGGTTCTTGTTGCGGACGTGCTCTACAAACGTTATTTCTGCATAATCATGCATTTAAATAACATATTAAGTTAGTTTGGAAGTTTATTTAGTGATATTTGTATATAGTAATTAATATTTCGATTAGAGCATAATGATTACTTAATTGTCGATAAAATTTATAAAGTAATTATATAGGATTATTAGGAATGAATTATAAAATTTATAATATTATAATATATATGTTTAAATATGATCAAGTAAGTCTAATTAGGGTTAAAACACTTAATTATGACAAAAAAATGTGATTGGCCATCACTTAAGTTCCAAGCAGCTGAAGCAGATAGGTGAATAGCTGCTTAAAGGGATATTTTTCCAAACCATCTTATGTCGTGAGAAAATTCTGAAAAACATATATAAGGCACTTAACATTATCCTTTCACCGTAGAAAAATTATCTGAGGTGTAGCCGAGCGAAACGACCTGGGGAAAATCGGGAACATCGGCTGTTCAAGGTGAGTTTTGATCCGAAAATTATTTTTCTAATTGAGAGGATCATTCCTTCATGATTAACAAATCATAAATTATGAAATTGTGTATAGTTAATTCATTCTAAGTTAGCTTTCCATGGCTCCTAGAATCACCTAAAAAGGAGTTTTATAGAGGAAGTAATGTACTTAACTTCGCTGGTCACTCATATTGTCCCGAGTCTAATACAGGTTTAACTTGTAAATTAGGGCATGGTTCGAATATAATAAATTAGGGTTTGGAATTTGTATATGATTAATTGGACATTCTAAGAGTTTGGTGAGAAGTGGATTCTATTTGGACTTGTATTATGGTAGAAATGAAATTTTCATTTCATAGTGATCCTTCTGTCAAATTTCAGGACATGGACAGATCAGGACCCTAACTAACTATTTTTGTTATAAGGGAATAGATAGAGTTAAATTCTACAAATTTTATGCTTAAACACTAATGAAGTCTAGATTCTAGAAAAATTAGGATCTCTTCAAATGGATACGTATTGTTAAAGACATAAATTAATCATTCAGTGACACACAGTCTGTCAGGACACAAACCCTAGGTTAGATTTCTTGGGATGTTATTAATTACTCATTTGGACTTAATTAATGATATTTGGGGGCTGAAAATCTAAGTCTAGTTTCTAATTAATCCAGAATCATAAGATTTGCCCATGTGATTAAGAAGTTATGAATTATTTATTGACAAGTACCCAGTCCGAAATTCTGAGACAACACTTAGTTAAGTTATGGAGGATTGAGAAGTTCCAATTGTGAAATATCCTATGAACAAAAATACCTGAAGTTAGAAATTAATATTAGAGGGGATTATAGGCATTTTAGGGTGCATAAACATTCATGCATCATGAGTATTCAATGCATATTATTTTTATTAGTGATTGAGAAGTAAAAAGGCATTATTACTTGTAGGAAAATATCAAGTTGAAAGTGAAAGGGATGAAATCTAATAAACCTCTTTGAAGGGACAAAATATAGGGTGAGTGGGTAAATTTATAATATAGCAAAATGTTATATGTTAGTTCTTTTATTTATGATATTATCTCAAGCAAAGATGATGATTATTATTATTATTTTATTAATAATAATATTATTATTGAAACATATCTTGAGTTATGAAAGATATCTAATGTTATGTTTCAAGAATATCATATGAGATGGAGTAACATTTACACAAAAATATTTTTAAGGAACAATGCTTGTGAAGTTAAAACAAGTTTTATTTGATAATGATATGAGATTATGACATGTGTATTTTGATATTGTTAAAATTCATGTGTTCATTGGTCATGCTGTTTGAAAAAGGTTTTTGATATCGCATTCGATATACATGAATCCTTCAGGGCGTATATCGGGTGTCTTTGCCCTTTGGGGGCTGCTCTGCATGCACGTATTGACCAATGATTTGCTCTGCGTATATGAGAATTATGATTGGGTGACACATAATCATGATTGGGATACATATTGATCCATGATTTGCTCTGTGTATTTGAGACCTTTTTATTGTGAAGCTCTGTTTAACTGTATGACACAAAATCATGGAGGGATACGTATTGACACATGATTTGCTTTGCATATTTGATACTCTTGATTATGAAGCTCTGTTTAACTGTATGACATATGATCATAGATGGATATGTATTGATCCATGATGGGTATGTGCAATGACACGTGTGCGAAGTTTAACTGTGAATATGATGATATCTTGAATAATTTTTATTTATGTAAAAGTTCATATAATTTGGAAACTTATGTGATATGAGTTATGCTTTAAGTGTTTTCTCATATGAAAGACATGTGATTATTTAAATTTTACATGCACTCGTATTGTTCCCCATTGTTGTACATTTATTTCACTTACTGAGCAAACGATTGTTGCTCACATTATCCTTGTTGAATCTTTTAGATAATTATAAGTTCTCAAGTTACGTTGACTCAAAGCTTGCTTTTGATGCATATAGAAGAACTCAAACTGTCAGAGCATTGCTATTTTTCTTTCACTTTTATTTTTCTCTTCACTTTTGTTTTTGAAACATGCATGTAATAGATAATCTTAGATATTGTAATTAAGTTAGTGAGAAAACTTTTAGTAAGGTTGTATAAAACTTGATCTTGTGGGGTGTTATATGTGAGGTAGTTAGTGGAAAAAAATTATAATGATAATATGTGAATGATATATTTTATAATTGTTTATTTAAACTTTGATGAATATATATATGCATCATTTGTATGTATTGGCAAATAACACAAAATAAGTAAGGGATGAGGTTTTGCTGGTTTTATTTATAGAATTGTTAAACATAATTAAGGAAGGTAATAGTTGGAATTAGAACTCAGTCACATAGTGGGGTGTAATAGAGTTTGATATCAGAGCTTAGGTTATAAGATTCTATAGACAGTAGGACTTAAGTTTAAGGTTTGGTGACAGTATTTGCATTAAATTGATAGTGCATGCTTTTGATTATTTTTCTTATTTTATATTTTGAAGGGATAAAGATATCACCACAGGAGTGATATGACGAGGGCCAATTTGATATTATTGGAATTTGTAAATTTGCTCCGCCTGATGGTCGACCTATTAGGAGTTCGTTTTCATTTCATGCATTATGCATCAGTACATGGTGTGGCATTTGATGCCAACAATGATCCTCCTTATATGATGATGTGATCATGAGTCATCAATAATGTTTCATGATGGCAATGTTATGGATCAAACTAGTAGTACTTGCAAAAGATATAAATGAATATTGAGTCAAAAGGGACTAAGTGGGAAATGATTACATATTTCATTTTTTAAATATCTAAGACTGTAATGTCTTACCCGAAGGTGATTGATTAGTTCGTCATCATGCCACTTCGCATTGTTTTAAAGAAGAAGTTTACTTTGAGTTATCAGGAATATTAAGAGTTACATTTTTCTGATAAATGTTAAAATTTTTTGTTCTTGCATTATTTATATGGTAAGCACAGAGAAGTTAATTAGGAAGGGATGAGAAACTTACTTTTACTCTGTCATCGAGATAAGGGTAAAAGGTTTAATAATTGGAAGATATTCCAATCATATATGAATTTGATAAATTATTAAGATCTTCCTAAAGTATGACCGAATAGATAGAAGGAAATCTTCATGGATCTAGTCCATAGAACTATTCTTACTTATAAGACTCCTTATTGTATAACACTTGTAAGATTAAAAGAACAATGGGAGCAATTCGATGAGGTATGCATTCAGACAAAATTTTGAGCTTCGTATTTATTCTTCAAGAAGAAAGATAAGTTCCTTAGTTGGGCATAAATTATATACATTTTAAATGATTATGAAGAATAACTTAATAAGAATGGGTAACTTGCTTGTTCAATTACAAGTACTACCAGATTCTGAAAAAATGAATTTAAGATATGGATAACATTGGCTAAAGTTAAAGTATGTGATATCTCAAAAGTTATATACATGGAATTTGGTATGCTTATTATGAATTTTCATCAAACCACTCATAAACTTATGACCTCTCAATTTCGAAAGTTGTGCACATCATGAGAGATATTTAAAACATTATTTTACAAAATTATAATGAAAAAAATAAAATTAGGAGCTAAATTATGCGTGAGTTTTGGGTTGACCTCATGATATTAGATCATGAAAATTCTAAGAAAAACAAATCATGTTCTTATTATGTATGATCATCTGATATATCTGAATGACTTTGATCAATTATTTATCATGTAGCCTTTCTTCCTAATATAGAAAGGAAATATGATGTGTTCCTTGTCTCCAATGTAAGAAAATATGAAGTAATCATTTTATGATTGAGTACGAATAAGCTTGTTGATTGAAACAAGAACCTGCCACATAAAGAACAACTAGTTTGCATCTTATATTAAAGAGGGAATGCAAAATATAACAAAAGTCACCACCTAAGATATTGTGTTATAAAAGTTTGGCAATGAGACATTGTGTTTTGAAATAAATACCTTTGAACCTTATGAAAGTGTAATGAGAGGATATTTACAAGCCACCATTAATAGTTTTGTATTTAACATACATTGGATTACCCATATGTATGAGAATCAGATAATAGATATGTATTACATCATATTCTAATTTTAACAATGAAGTCTTTGGGTTTGAACATTATATATATTCGACTCTTTTAAGTGATTATGGTTATTCTAAATTTATGAATAACATACGTATGAATTGACTTTGAAGTTTAATTCTACAAGATTGGGATTGATCTAAATAAAATATATTGATAGAAAGATTAAAAAAAAGAATAAAGTATAGTTATGTTGTTTTGAATAGTCAAAAACAATTTGCAAAATATGCTATCAATAATATAAGTGAAATATGAATATGATGATAAAAACTTTATATATATATATGATCCTTAATATGAAATTAGAAATTACTTGTGTTGGATGTGTAGATAGTAGAGTATAAGTTTTCTTCTTCGGGTTTGAGAACATCAAATCTTAATAAGATTATACAGGATATTGAAGGTTCTATAGGGACAATCAGTAAGAGAATAGATGCTTGTAATCCTATGAAGACATTATAAGATGTTTATATTAATAAGAAATGGTAAATATTTTATAGAAATGGATAATAATATTAAACTACGAATAAAAGTTGGAGAACCAATCATCAAATCAATTTAGTGTTGAAAATTGATACCTATTTGATATGATTCAAATTATATGATGACCATTACATTATCACCGTTTAATGTGAATTATTATTAATGATTTTGAAATCACTATGAAACCTTGAATTGCTATTATTCACATCAGAATTATTATCAGCTTTCAACTTATAATTGTCAAACAACATTCATCATTATAGATTCTGCAATCATTGATGATTCTTGATTAGTTGTTATCGATTGAAATTCCTCATATTTAAGTAGTGATTTGTAGCTCATCACATCTCATTTAGGGTGATTGATTAAATCACCATTGTCACTTGTTTATGGGTGATAACTGATTTGCCATTTCATACTTTAGTACGTCCATCAATTTTGGAAGTTTAGCGAATGAGTGATCGTAGGGGGGTGCCTTTCTGATCCTCGATCGCAAACTCAAATTAACTCATGAAATGTTATTTTGAAGTTTAGCGAATGAGCGATTGGAGGGGGACGCCTTTCTGGTCCTCGATCATGAACTTGAATTGACATTTCATTGGTGTAAATTAATTAGAGAGGGAAAGTCTTATTCACAAAACTCATTGTTGCTCACACTCTGATAGTCATTCTTACGAATGATAGTGATCGTATTTGACTTATGGGCATGTAATAATCGATGGTTATTTTGTCGTTCCCTTATCCAATGTGTCATCTTCTTTTGCTTGTGATAGACTTATATAATTGTTGAAATATTACCCATTATCCTTGTTATCCATAAAGTTTGTTAAATATTTGGAAATTTTCTTGCAATTAGTTTTCCACTCATAACCTTGATATTTATCTTTATGGGAACTTTGTATAAAATTAATCATGGTAACAAGATGGATGAAAGAATGAATTCTTTTATGGAATTTTAAATATGCACATTAGGAAAATGTTATAGCCAAAAAAACATAATAAATGCAGGATTATTGTGAAATGTCAAGAAAAATAAAAAAAGCGATCATAATAGTGAATTCACAATGACAACATTAAATATGATATACCTAACGGTAATATAGCTAATATATATATATATATGTTTTGATGGTTAGAGCCATCAAAACTTTCGAGGGTTTAAAGAATCGTCGAAAGTTTCAGCGGTCTGAATCGTCGAAATTTGAATTCACATTTAATATTATTTATTCATTTTCGATGGTTCGGACCGTTGAAACATAAAATATAATATATTATATATATCTAACGGTAATATAGCTAGCACGTGGTGTAGATAAATTTTATGTTTCGACGATTAGAGCCGTCAAAAATTTTGAGGGTTTCGAGAACCGTCGAAAGTTTTAGCAGTTGGAACCGTCAATATTTAAATTCACATTTAATATTATTTATTGATTTTCGACGATTCGGACCATCGAAACATAAGATATACTATATTGTATATCTAACATATATATATATATATATATATATATATATATATATATGTTTCGACGTTTGGAGCCGTCGAAACTTTCGAAGATTCAGAGAATCGTCTAAAGTTTCAGCGGTTTGAACCGTCAAAATTTGAATTCACATTTAATATTATTTATTCATTTTCGACAATTCAGAACATCAAAATATAAGATATACTATATTATATGGGTAACTGTAATATATCTATTAATATATAGATTTTTTATGTTTCGACGGTAAAAAAAATAATATATCTATTAACATGGGAAACTTTCGACAGAACTTGTAACCGTAAAAAAATTCAATGGTATGAATTCAAATTATTATTTTATAATATTTTTACTTTTTGACGGTTTGGACCATCGAAAATAGACAAACTATCCCTATAAATAGCCGACCTTTCTGTTTTTGTGTCTTCTTCTTCCCTGCGACTTCCCTTTCCGGCCGATGTTCGAACCACTTTGGAGCCACCACCGATTCCTACTCTAGGCTTCACTATAAGAAAATGGGCTTTTAGCATCGCACATAGTGGTGATGCTACATAGACGTCACTAATGCCTTTATGGCGTCCACTTTGCCTCCTAACAATGAGATGCTATTTGCCTCTAGATAGCGTCTAATTAGCGTGTTCTTAGCTATTCATGAAATAGACGCTAACGATGGCGCAATGAAGACGCTACGTAGATACTATTATTGCGTGCCACGGAGCAAAAATGTGCGAAAGAACCTAACGCCGTTCTCGCGTCGACAACACGCGACGCTAAGCTCGCGTTGCACACATTGCGGCTCTAAAGAGATGCTATCTGGTGTCACATGCTTAGGCGACGCTATGTAGACGCGAATGTGATTACTTGACAACTATTCTTCGGTTATCTATATTTATATCGCTATTTGTTTTATATTTAAACCTTAAACCCTATATATAATATATAGTATATGTTAATCAATAAATTAATTAAATATTATATTAGTATTATCAACATATATATGTATTCCTATATGATTACCAATATTATATATATGTACTACACGATTACATATATATGTATTATTACATGATATGAGTGTTCCTAAATATATAATTTGTTACCTATATTATTTATGTTAGCTATACATACAATATATATCATATCTTAATTATGTATATATTATTTTTATATTCTTAATCATGAAATTATGATTGTTGAATTAAGAGAGTGATTTGCTATTGAATACATAAACAAGATTGTGCAGTTATTCTCTTTGCTTTTTAAGATTCTGCTAAATAAATTTTCTTTTGAATTTATGAATTGATTAAGAAAATATCTTTCTCCTCTTGCTAGAGTTAAAAAAAATATTACTTTTATTTAAAATATGAAATTAGATATAAAATAATTCTTTTATCTTGGAAAGAAATAGTAATGCAATAATGAACGTATTTGACATTAAGAGAAATATGCTAGAGAAAAAAATAAATAAAGAAAAAAAGAATATACGAAATTGAAAAAAAGTGTCATCACGTAAACTAAAAAAAAAATTTGAAAAAATGTGGTTCTCGCTACATTGTCTATTCCACCAAAAAGATTCCATAAAATGTCACGTTTAACGAAACGGCTGGAATTAGGCGATGCGCCTAGTTCCAATTTTCAAACGTATTGACTGTTCATAAAATTTGGGTGCTACAAAATAACAAAAAAAATAATTACTTCCAGTATTAAATATGTTAATAAGATTGTCAGACTTGGGATTTTGTAAGCTTTTTTTTTTTTTGGATTTTGTAAGGTGACTTTGGTGATTTTCACATGTGGGTTTAGTTATTAAATAAATAAATATGTAATTAACTGTTTATTATTATTAATTAATTATTGAAAATATAATTAATAGAGTTAGCATATGGGGATTAATCAACAATAGGAGTGAGATAATGCAATGGCGGAGTAAGAAAATTTATTGACAGTAAGGTCACATACTAAATGACAATTAAAAATATTGATTTGGATAAATTAATGTATGATTCTTATTAGATATATAGACTAGAACAAACTTTTCATGAAATAAATTTGAATATGAAACTAAAATTACGATTCTGCACAAAATTTTAACGTCTTATTAAGAAATAAATTTTCAATAAGCTAAAATTATAAATAATATTTATAAAAATATTATGTAAATAATTCATATCTCCTTGGTAATCACATATTCTCATTTTGATAACGAAATATTAAAAAAATATAATAGAAAACAATGTTTAGCATAAAAAATAAATAATATAATCAGTTAAACAAATTTCTAATCGGCATACAACCAAATCACATAATTAGGAGTACTGTTCAGTTCTAGTAACAGACAATAACCCACAAATTTTATAATCGCGTCATTGTAGACACAAAGAATTATCTGTTTACACATAAGATCGTAAAACGTATTCCTTGTATAAAGATGAAGTTAATGTTAATAAATTATATTGAATAGTAAATAAAGTTTATAGAGTTACATGTAATTTTTCCTGTTTTACTTGAGAATTAACGACTTAAATATATAATAATAACTCATGCAATGGCAAAATGAGGAATGATAAAAAGAAAACAAAAATCAAAAGACTAGTAGAAAGAAAAATAATATACTGCCTGCACAAAACATAATGGCGCAATTGTAACTGAAAGTAGAATCTAATTTAGCTCAATGACATCTCATATAGATGTACAATTTTTCATGGGATACATTCAATTTTCATGTTCTCACCTCACGTGAAAAATATATGACTTTAAACATTTCTTATATACCGATGGTTATGACAATATGTAAATAGACAAAATCCGTCAAAAATCGATATTTTCGACGAATTTTTTAACGGATGACATCTGCGCGAAAATTTGACGTCGCAAATTATTATCGACGGTTGCAGAAGGACCGTCGAAACCTTCGAAGGATAATTTGGCGGTGCGAATCATCGAATAATCGAAGGTGCGAACCGTCGAAAAGCACTGACGGCTCGAACCGTCGAGACTTAAGACGGTTTGAGCCGTCGATAATAATCGACGGTTGAAGCCATCGAGAAATATTGACGGTTCGAGCCATCGATATATGTCGACAGTTTGAACCGTCTATAAGTATCGACGGTTTCAGCCACTATAATGTTCCACGGCTATGCCCCTCCAAGATTTCGACAGTCTGAACCGTCACAATGGTTAAAATAATAATAATAATATATAATTTAAAAATAGCATTTCAAATTTAAAAAACAAGTGCAAATTTAAATTAAGTTCAAATTAAATTAATTGTCATTACAACATCGTTACAAATTTATTTCACTCATCGTCATCCTCCTCATCATCGAGCTCGCCACGCATCATCTGACGCATCATTTTTTCATCTCTTTCTTTTGAGCTCTGGCCATGCGTCGCTCGCATTGTTCGGACTCCTTTCTGAGCTCCTGAGTGACCTCTTGTCTGAGTTCCTGTCTAACGTCTTGTCTGATCTCTTATCAGACATCGGATAAATGTTGTTCCCACATATTGTTAAACATTCGTTGCATATCTTGACTCAGGGAATCGAAACGGATTTATGACCATATTCAATATTTGCACTATTAACAAATGATCCGAGACCGTAAATGCGACCCTTCTTGATGTCGATGTGATCTGTCCAAAGTTGTTGAGGGTTCAGTAGTGTCGTCCCCTCCTGCGTGGCCTGTGTAATATGCTCGGCTTCTCTTGTCTTGTAACCCTCCTGAAAATTACAAAAAATACATCAACTATTTTCACATGACGAACTTAATATCTTATGTTATGAACTATTTTCTTACCCATGTCTCCCGAGCAAATGATGAAACTCATTCTTTATTTTTTTATGGGTTTTGAGAAATATCTCATCCTGAGTAGGTGCTCTACCCGTCTCTTTCTCTTACAATTAAAAATTTTACATAAAGTATTCACACACTTAAATATAATAATTTATTCAAAAAATTTACCATTCTTTTTGTAATCATGCTCATGGATATACATCCACCCGAATGTAAGCAGGTTCCCTAGTTGGACTCTCGATTTATCTTTGCTTTTTTGCATTTAGATATGTACTCCTCGATAGACCACTTCCCTAGTAATTCGATCCTAACAACTTCAGGGATCCAATTGGGTCGCTCTCCTACAGCTCGTGCTTTCGAAAGCATCGAGGACAATCTCTTAGAGCACTGAGAATTAAAAGCCTTCCACATTCGTTCCATGTACTAGGATCCTACCACACATCAGCCTTCGTGTACATAAAATAATCCAATTATAATATGATGATAAATTGAAAATAACCAGATTGGCTTTTAAGGTTACTTGAAATTCTCTAAATAACATTTGTCTCGTGGCATATGGAACTTCCTTCCATGTAAGTCACGCTTCGGTATACCTATAACGTAATACCTTGGTAACAACGACAGTCGTAAGTTTCGATGGTACAAACCTGTATGAATATAAAATTATAAATTACATTGTGAAAAAATAACAAATAATAACAATGTGAAAAATATAAAATAACACTTACCCTAAATTACCATCTAGTTGTATGTATGCTTTGTACACACGATTTGACGAGCATGCATCTGAAGGTTTTTCCAGTAATTGTGTCTCCACGTCCGCAATATCAGGAGTTCAAACAGGCTCTGGTGAATCATCATCGAAGGAGGAAGATTTGACGGTATAGACTGCCGTTTAACTATGTGAATGCCCGTGGATGGTCTAGGCATCCTCTCTGAAGAAGTATCTTTAGGAACAACCTTCTCCTTTTTCTTATTTTTATTTTTCCCAAAACGAAACATCTACATGAAACAAAATTTAATGCACAATAAATATTACATTTCAGACAGCGTTAATATAGTTGCATCACAATAACCTGACGTTCGGCTATATCTTGTGTTGCATCTTTAGGAATTGAATTGTAGATATAACTTGAGAACCAATTCCTAATATCCAGAAGCACTTTTGGAAAATGAATAAATTAATTCTCCTTATCTTTCATTTGTAAATTTGTGGTCATTATTTTAAACACTCACGAGGAAGAATAGAATATGATGAATCATCCTTGTCAAGCATACGTCGGTCCGAATGATCATCAACATGCATCACGAACTACGTTTAAATATTAAATAAAATGTTTATACAAGCATTTGAATAAAAGATAACTAAATTATAACAATGGATAATAATGACATGATTCATATTACAATCGATAATAATAACATCACTAATCATCATTCGAATTACTACATGATTAAAATTCATCATGGATGACGATGATGTTCCAAATTCTTCTTCCTCTGCTCTATCATCATCATTTTGTACCTCGACATTTTCAAAGTTTACAAATAATTATTCTGAATCATGTAGGTCTTCAATTAACTTGGTTTCTACAAATTCCACCACTGAAGTACTGGAGTAATCTTGGTATGCAGCTTGCAACGCACCATCAACTTCTATCCTATTTCTCGCCTTCGTTTTAATTACAACCCACCATTGAACTTTGTCCCTCGTCTTCTCTAGATAGTTGACATAATATATTCTCCTTGTAGACGATGGAATACTAAATGGATCAAAACGTTCGTAATGCCTATTGTGACGTACTTCAACTATTTTGAAATCTTTATGAACTCGTGTTCCTCTTTTTCCTTCGGATCAAACCATTTACACTCAAATAATGTGACTCTATTACCTCTAGTATATTCCAACTCAATTATGTCATTAAGAACACCATAATAGTCACGCTCATTTTCTCGTCGATGGATCCTTTGACACAAACGCCACTGTTCGCAGTTTTCTTTCCTCTCGACCAACTTTCTGTATGAAACTTGTAATCATTCACAAAATACACCGGCCAACTCCTGACTTCTCGACTTAGTCCCCATGCCAAATCATGAAGACATGACGTAGTAGAGATTGTGCTATGGAGAACCTAAAATGAAAATGAAAATGTCAGGATATCATTGTCGACAATTGTTACACCAACACCTTATGAGTTACCTAATCCTTAAACCACGTCACAAAGTCATTCTCGATTCTAACTTGTATATGTTCTTCATGTATATTGTAGTACTACAAAAAGGAACTATATACGAAATGATAAATTAATTAATTAATAGTTTTATGCTATGAAAACAAAAATGCCTTGAAGTTCAATTGTAACATCCTTGCACTTGCATAGGATATTGTCTGCTTTAGGGCTAAGCCCGCACGGTTTTACCCAAAATGCATCCTACCAAATCAAGGTCATGCTCCCATATATTCCCAGCATCTCTCCCATGACTTATGCATGTGGGACTAATCCAAGGCATGCCCCATGCATCCTTCCCCATTTGAGTGATCGCATCCCACCATGCACAGAGGCTCACACAGAGTGGCTCTGATACCATATGTAACATCGTTGCACTTGCGTAGGATATTGTCCGCTTTGGGGCTAAGCCCGCACGATTTTACCCAAAACGCATCCTACCAATTCAAGGCCATACTCCCATATATACCCAGCATCTCTCTCTTGACTTATGCTTGCGAAAATAATCCACGACATGCCCCATGGATCTTGTCACGGACTGATGCATGCAAAATACAACATATTTTAGATTATTATTTTAGTTAACTTTTCTGTAATTTGATCATGGCATGCATCATTTTTAGTCACTTTTAATCATAATTTCGGATTTATCAATTTTAATTATTAATTCTCTGAATATTTTAATTGTGGATGGATTAACTAAATTTTGATAATTATTTTGCAGGAAAAATCGAATATATGATTAAGATTGGACATATCGATCAAGATTTAGATGGATTGTGACGTATCGACCGAAATTCCGAAGAATTTATCTTTACGGCCGAGATCTCCAATTCAAATATGTTTATCGCCCGAGAACTCCAACACCGATTCAAAAGAGGTGTTACGGCCGATAACTCAAATGAAATCATTCTTTTGGCCGAGATTAAGAGAAAATTTGTGTTTTTGGCTAAGATATGAAGAGGTAAAGATAAAATTGTTTGAGCTTAACGAGATTTAATTCTTTGTTTTGGCCGAGATATGAAGGGGTAAAGATAAAATTGTTTGAGCGTAATGAGATTTAATTCTTTGTTTTGGCCGAGATATGAAGGGATAAAGATAAAAGAATTTCGTTTTGGCCGAGATTCAAAGGGGGTAAAGATAAGAAGGATTTATCTTTGGGCGTAATGATGAAAAGGATTTATCGTTTTGGCCGAGTTTATCGCATAACTTTAAATCCAGACGTACGATATTACGGCCGGGATCAAATTGAAGGCCGTCCGCACCTATAAATACGTGAAGAAGCCGTCATCCCAATGGGTGCTTGGAAGTTCATGTTTCTTTCATAGCAAGTCGTGAGCTCTGCAGGCTACGACCAAAAGGAGAGAGGTGTGACGGCTGGAAGTTGATCGCGACCCTGATCAACTCCGAGAGGCTGCCCAACTGTCTGCCCAAATTCGAGAGCTCTATTTTATTCTTGGTGTAATTCTTCCAATTTTTATTATTATTTTATTATCTCTCCAAAATTTCTAGAATGAACTCCATATTTTTATTTATTTCATTTTAGGAGATTATTATTGAAAGGAAATTATTTGGACCCTATATTATTTGTTTTAATCTTTTCTGATCAATTAGTAATTGTGCTTAACGCTTTTGATTTAATTACTTGAATTTCTGAGTTGAGTAATTACCAATTTGTGGACTATTTAATTTTAGAATTCATTAATTAAATTAATTGATTTTGTGTGAAATTAATAATTGAGATAAACTTGATAACTAGTGTGTGGAGAATCAAGTTTATGTGGTCTGTTAATCTATACCAGTTTGTGGAGTGATTGACAGTCTAGGATTTTCATATTAATGCATCTTAATTTTAATCTTATCTGACGAATACCAGTTTGTGGAACGTTAGGTTTGATTAAATTTAAGATAGTTTGATTTTCCGAATTAAATAGTAGAATGACCAGTTTGTGGACTCTGTGATGTTAATCTTGTAAATTATTAACTTGGGAAAATTCCTAATCCATCTTTAAAGATTAAATTTATCTTGTATGGTTCAAATATTTATCCTGATCTATTTTCATCCTAAGGCCTAACTTCAACACCACTATCTTATCTTTATCTTATTTTCTTTATTTTATTTTACAAAACTCATTTTCAAAATCCATGTTTTTCCTCTCTTATTAATTTATAAATTAAGATATTTTATTAATCATATTCCTCGTGGGTTCGACACTCTTACTCCTATTACTATATTACTTGAGCGACTAGTGCACTTGCTAGCGATTTTATTTTGCTACATCATTTTACGCATCAAGTTTTTGGTGCCATTGCCGGAGAATATTTTATTAATTAATTTCTAAATTTTATGAATTATTAGGGGATGTAAATAAATTATAAATAATTCTTTGTAAATATGTACTATTTGTTTTAATTATTTTTATTTCTGTGAATAATCTAATATTTTTCTTTTGCAGATAAAGGTCACGACATTATTTATTTTGTCAACTTTCGGCTTAAATTCTGACGCCGATTGGATTTTTCGGATCACACCGTCGACTTATGATTTTACGATCGTAATTTATTTTGTCGGCTTTACTAGTTTTACGGCCTCGCAATATCGAGTTTTAATCTTTTATTTTATGTCCGTAATGTTTATCCGAACGTTATTTTACGCCATGAGTAGTACAATCTTGATTTGACCTTGTTTCGGTTGATTTATATATGGTTTAAATTTTTACGCTCTATTCGAATAAGTTTCGATTTTCATTTTCGGCCGTAATGTTTTAATTGCCCAAATTTTGTTTTACGCCATGATTTGATTTTGTTTTGGCCAAAGTGGTTTATTCTATTTCGGCCGTAAAGAATCGACTTAATTCAGTTTCGGTCGTAATGACTCATTATTAATATCTTCGTTGTTTTAATCTCTGACTTACGGCCGATATGAATTGTGCTCCTTCTCGGCCGTAAAGATTCATTTGTCGATATTTCGTTCGATTTTTTTTATTTCGGCCGAAACCCTCTTCTGTTCTATGGCCAAAGGTTGTCGACGTAATGACATATTCCTTTTTTGGCCGTAATGTTTATTTGTCGCCTTAATAGTTGGATTCGTATTTCAATTGCTGATACAATTTGTGTTACGACTGAGACGTGGACAGCTTTCTATTTTTCGGCCGTAATGATTCATGTCGACTTCATTTCGGCCGTAAACTTCTAATCTTCTGACTCACTTCGATTTTAATAGCAATCTTTATCTGAATTTTACGATCAAGATTCTCTTTATCCACGTGATCGAATTGATTTATTTCCCTTGCGCACGGATTGATTAATTATTCGATTTTGCGGCCGAGAAGTGTTTGCGGCTGACTTTGATGAATTCGTAATTTGGTTTGGAATTTTAATTTAATGTTATCTCGGTCGTAATCTAACGAGTTTTACGCATGCGTACCTATTCACGTTGATCCCTTCGACACTGTCTCATGGTTTTTACGACCAAATCAGATTATTTTATGTCCTACTACTCTAATTTCGGCCGGGATCTTGTGTTTGGCGGCGGTCAAATCTAATTATCTTCTCTGATTATTGACTATGCGGCCGTAAATTAAGTTTTGTGCCGGTGTGTTGGGACGTCATCGTTAATTCTTCCAAGTTTTATGGCCAATTTTTACAATCATCTATTTGAATTACTTTCGGTCGAGATGTTATATTTTGAATTGGTCTGACGAATGTTTGGCGGCCATAATTCAGTTTCGGATAATATTTTCTCTGACTAATGAATTTTTAATTCGATAATATTCGAAAAACTTTTATTTTATCAATTTAAATCTTATTTCTTCATGACCTATTATCTATATTTCTTTCTGTTTATTTTTTTAATATATTTTATCTTTCTTTCTTTTGCTGAAAATTGGTTGTTGCAGGTACTATTGAATATTTAATCACAACCAATCCTGGAATCTTATGATAGTTTCAGACATCGCACAAGGAATTCAAATCCATTGTTGGAATTTGATCATGAAATTGAAAGGACTTCTCGCCGATTTCGAAGAAATATAAGAAGAATGGCTGAACAAGCACGCGACAATCAGAGACTAGAACAACAAAATAAATTAGTTCCACCACAGAATAATCGACGAGAAGATGAAGCAGAACTCTCTATGAGAGAGTATGTCTTGGCCAGATATAATGATCGAGAATCATGCATTGTGCTGCCTGAAATCAATGCAAATAATTTTGAGATCAATCCGACAATCGTGAGGATGATACAAGCATCTCAATTTGGAGTAGGATTTCATGAAGACCCTCACGATCACCTTGACAAATTTCTTGCCACTCTTAGCACTTTTAGAAATAATAATGTTTCTATTGAAGTTATTCGTTTATTATTATTTTCACAATCCTTACGTGACAAAGCTTTTACATGGTTCAAAATTTTGCCTGCAGGATCAGTTCACTCATGGTTGGAGCTGGTAGAAAAGTTTGTTGAAAAATATTGCCCACCACAAAAAGTAGGCAAATATAGAAGAGAGTTGAGGGCATTTGTTCAAGACGATGATGAAACATTATATGAGGCTTGGGAACGATATAAGGAGCTGCTGGCCAGAGTTCCTGATAATAGGACTCCAAAGTGGCAAGTGATGGAAGATTTCTACCAAGGATTGCGAGCTGTAGATCAAGATAAGCTCGATCAATCAGCAGCTGCTGAGGACAGTGCTGGGATCTAAACGTCCTAGTGAGATACATGATATTATTGAAGCTGTAGCCCTCAAGTCAAGCCAAGAAAGGAGACCATCTCGCCGAACTCAGGGTGTACATGCTGCACAAGGAATACAATCTTTTGAAATAGTGGCTCAACTGGAGTCACTTAATCAAAAATTCTAGCAGATGATGTCACTAATGGGAAATTTGAACAATTATTGCCCTACAGGTAACACTTCGGATTTAAATCAAATGGAAAATGCTAACTTTATTTTCAACTCATTTTTCAGGAGCAACGATTATGGTTGGAGACACAATCCAAAGTTTGCCTATAATCAAAATCAAGGCCAACCTTCTGGTCCATCAAAAGATTATATTCTGAAAAGACAACCTGATGCTCCCCAATATCAATCATCAAATCACATGCAGGAGATGATGGCACAGATCATAGACACCATGCAATCGTTGCAAAAGAATATAGAATCTCGAGCCACGAGTCAGGATGCATCAATTCGAAATTTAGAAAGACAATTGGGCCAGATGGCGACACAACTGATTGGGCGTACACCGGGCTCTCTCCCAAGCAACACAGAGAAAAATCCAAGAGGAGAAGACCAAAATAGACCTTGATCTTCATTAGGACTAAGTCGAGCTGAAGACTATAAATTCAGAACTATTTCTACCCTTTTCTTTAAATTAGTTTTTAATCAATTATTGATTTATATTTTAGTTACCTTAAATTAGTTTGGTTGATTTTTATTTATTTTATGTTTGGAGTCATCTAATTAATATTTCATTTATGCTAGGGGAGAAATGCGGACACGCCAACGAGACATATGCATGCATCGAAATTTGAATCATGTTACGTAATGTTACGTGGCGTGCATGCGCATTCATTCTGAATAACATACACGAAAAAAAAAGAAAAAGAAAAAGAAAGCAGGGGCGTAAGACCTGAGACAAGGCGGAACGAGAAGACACTGCCACCTCGTTATGGTCGAACATCACCTCGACGACCACACCGTAAAGACTCCAACGGACATGACAAGACGAGCTGCCACCCTCATTACACCCTGCCACAACAGCCCTGTTCTTTTACGGCTGAGACATGACAAGGCGAAATGGAAGAATCACCTTGGAATCGGTCGATCACTGCGCGCATCACGTGGGAAAGGTAAGTTTACGCCTAAAGTTTCCTTTAAATTCTTACCCCTTCCACATCCTTGCAGATCAAGCACCACATTCTTACGGCCGAAGTCTCCGCTGCTCTCTTACGCCCGGACGAAAGCCGACGTCGTCACCGCCGCTCCCTTACGCCCAAAAGCACCATCGCCCTCGTTCCTTACGACTGCCAACACTATGGTCGAGGTTCATCTTACTCCTACGGCCGAGCTTCATCAACTACGGCCGAAGTTCTTCATCAACTACTTCCTTACGGCCGACACATATTACGATCGAGATTCAGCCGCCAATTTCATCGATGACATCTCTTTATGGCTGAGTCATCTTGCTGAGCTCTTCATTGAATCGGCCGACACTCTAGCATACATACCTTACGGCCGAGATCCCCTCTCTGCCGACATTCCGACTTCGGCCGAAACTTTAGCGACCGAGCTGCAACCGTTCTTTTGACCGATCAAGCATGAGACGATTTGCTAATATTTGGAGAGGACGTCACGAACAATGACATCCAAATGCTCAGTCGGTCCCACATCCGTCACAATTAATCTCCTATCCCGGAGATTATTATTGGACTAAGCCGGAATATCAAGCTTGATATGAATGGATGTCTGAGATTCGAATTCACACCACCAGATTTTCGGATACAGAATTGCTCAGGGAGTATAATTTACTTGCAGATATTGATCTATTATTTTCACAAATTGGACTCTCTGACTTTGTGCATTCCTGGTGGCCAACTTATGAAGTACTAATTATGAAATTTCTCTCATCCTTGGAGGTCTTTCATTTAGACGGCAGGAACTATGATCATCCCCGCATTTCATTCCAACTTTATGGGCGGCCCTTTACTCTCACTCTAGGAGAGATTAATAATATTTATAGATTCCCAAACCATGAATCTCCTTCTGTACCTGCTGAATTTGATGCTGAAACTTTTTGGAAACAGATAATAGAAGAAGACCGCTTGGTTTGGAACACAGCTAAAGACATCTCAATGCAAAATCCTGTTCTGCGCTACGTCCATTGCATGCTAAGCAACACCTTAAGCGGACACAGTGATAATGATGGTGCCATCTCAGAGGGAGAGTTATACATCATCCACAGCATGCTTCACAGAACTCATGTTAATGTGGGTGCCTTCATCATTCGTCGATTCCAGCGCCGCACTACTCATCATGGCGGTAGCATTAATATGGGCGCCCTTCTCACACCTATTGCTCAACAGCTACAACTTGACTTGGATGATCTTGAAGCTGTGCCAGGAAACACCCACCTCACTCGTAGGACTATTCAGGCTATGGGTCTCGTGAAGACCAACAATTTAGGAGGCAACAATTTATTTAAAGGCCACAATCAGGAGGTGCCTTGCTCAGATCGAGATGCTTTTACGCCAATTAATCCAAATCATTGGCTCCTTTTTAGGCAAGTCGCGGCTCCATTAATCTCACCTGCAGGATCATCTGTCCCAATTGATCAGCCACACCAAAAATGTACGATGAGCAACTTCGTCAGGCAGGGGAGTTCCACGTCTTTCAGGAAGAGCAACTTCGTCAAGCAGGAGAGCTGCATGTTATTCAAGAAGAGCAACATCGATAGGCTCAGGAATTGACCAACATTCGAGCTGACTTTAGCAATATGGATGATCGTCAGGGTCGCTTCGAATCCCTTCAGAATCAGCATGTTCGCATGATGAGGCGCATCCATGAGTATCATATGCACCAAGGACATCTCGGCTACCATCCACCATCGCTACCTCACAGACAGTAAATCCGGTTGTGTCTTTTCCCTTTTCTTTATTTTCATTTCTTTATTTTTCCTTTTTATTGAATATCCCTTGCTGGCTTAACACTACAGTGTCTAGTTCAAGCTTGAGGGAGTTTGCATTTCATGCATTGCATGTTTCTTTCTTTTTATTTGCTTATGTTTGCATGTATTTCCAAAAATCCAAAAAAATTGAAAATTTTTTTCCCAAAAATACCATTGCATGCAGTTATTTTTGCTACCATCTTACTAACTTTTGTCTTACTGTTTTAATTATCTTAAGTAAAAGTTCGAAGACATATCATTAACTGATGAAATTTGAATGCTTTTCTTTCTTATCACTTGTTATTTCAGTATTAAACTTATGGACTATGTGCCTATGCTAAGTAGAATTATGAATGACTAGACGACAAAATCATATTCATGCCTTTTTATTCTTTTAAGTCTTAATAGTAGTAGCCTTTTTATTGACTATATTAAGTACTCCTTGAGCTTAAAAAATAAATGTAAAAAAATAGTGAAAAAAAGTTGAATAAAGTTATGTGTAGGTACAAAAGTGTTATCTGGAACCAAGGTGTGTTCGGGTAATTAGATCCGTAGGGGTTCATGCCCGGCGACCTAAAGGCAACTGCTCTGGAATCCGTCGATCGAAAGCTTGCTACAAGGACCATCTGGTGAAATATGGAGAAGCACCGGAGTACTAAATCATGGCTAAGTTCTAACTCTTCATTCAAAACCTTGGTTGTTCGGGCAAGTAAACTCAAGGGGTGCCTTATCACCTGTTGAAAAAAACTCTAAGGCCATCTGGTCTGGGAGTCATCAGTCTAAAGCCCGCTACATGGACTTCCTTCTGCAATCCTGCTTGAAGATTAGAACTTTTAAGATGATTGAAAATAAAGTTGAAAAAAAAAGAGAAAAAAGTTTTAAGCTCAATTAGTACTTATTTGTTCAATATTAATGCTATTATTTGACAGACAATTTATTTTTCTACAAGGCTGAATTTGAGACTGTTTAAATTTGTGTAGCATTCAGAACCTCTACGAAGCTAAGTGCATGGAAAATGATAAGATGCTTAGTAGGTGTGCAGAAGAACTGTGTGAGAAAATTAGTCAATTGATAATGTGGAGGCTATGATGTTTTTTGAGCTTGCTTTTGAATTTTTGCTTGAGGACAAGCAAGACTTTAAGCTTAGGGGAGTTTGATGCATGCAAAATACAACATATTTTAGATTACTATTTTAGTTTTTTCTGTAATTTGATCATGGCATGCATCATTTTAGTCACTTTTAATCGTAATTTCAGATTTATCAATTTTAATTATTAATTCTCTGAATATTTTAATTGTGGATGGATTAACTAAATTTTGATAATTATTTTGCAAGAAAAATCGAATATATGATTAAGATTGGACGTATCGGCCGAGATTTAGATGGATTGTGACGTATCGGCCGAAATTCCGAAGAATTTATCTTTACGGCCGAGATCTCCAATTCAAATATGTTTATCACCCGAGAACTCCAACACCGATTCAAAAGAGGTGTTACGGCCGTTAACTCAAATGAAATCATTCTTTTAGCTGAGATTAAGAGAAAATTTGTGTTTTTGGCCGAGATATGAAGGGGTAAAGATAAAATTGTTTGAGCGTAACGAGATTTAATTCTTTGTTTTGGCCGAGATATGAAGGGGTAAAGATAAAAGAATTTCGTTTTGGCCGAGTTTCAAAGGGGGTAAAGATAAGAAGGATTTATCTTTGGGCGTAATGATGAAAAGCATTTATCATTTTGGCCGAGTTTATCGCATAACTTTAAATCCAGACGTACGATATTACGACCGGGATCAAATTGAAGGCCGTCCGCACCTATAAATACGTGAAGAAGCCGTCATCCCAATGGGTGCTTGGAAGTTCAGGTTTCTTTCATAGCGAGTCGTGAGCTCTGCAGGCTACGACCAAAAGGAGAGAGGTGCGACGGCTGGAAGTTGATCGCGACCCTGATCAACTCCGAGAGGCTGCCCAACTGTCTGCCCAGATTTGAGAGCTCTATTTTATTCTTGGTGTAATTCTTCCAATTTTTATTATTATTTTATTATCTCTCCAGAATTTCTATGATGAACTTCATATTTTTATTTATTTCATTTTAGAAGATTATTATTGAAAGGAAATTACTTGGACCCTATATTATTTGTTTTAATCTTTTCTGATCAATTAGTAATTGTGCTTAACGCTTTTGATTCAAATATTTATCCTAATCTATTTTCATCCCAAGGCCTAACTTCAACACCACTATCTTATCTTTATCTTATTTTCTTTATTTTATTTTACAAAACTCATTTTCAAAATTCATGTTTTTCCTCTCTTATTAATTTATAAATTCAGATATTTTATTAATAATATTTCTCGTAAGTTCGACACTCTTACTCCTATTACTATATTACTTGAGCGACTAGTGCACTTGCTAGCGATTTTATTTTGCTACATCATTTTACGCATCATGGACGAGCCATAGAAATATCATTTGTACATAATCATGCATTTAATTAACATACTAAGTTAGTTTGAATGTGCATTTAGTGATAGTTGTATATAGGAATTAATATTCCGATTAGAGCATAATAATTACTTAATTATCGATAAATTTTACAAAGTAATTATATAAGGTTATTAGGAATAAATTATAAAATTTCTAAATATTATAATATATATGTTTAAATAGGATTAAGTAAGCTTAATTAGAGTTAAAATACTTAGTTATGAAAAAAAATGTGATTGGCCATCACTTAAGTTCCAAGCAGCTGAAGTAGACAGGTGAGAGCTGCTCAAATGGATATTTTTTCAAACCGTCATACGACCTTAGAAAATTCTGAAAAAAAATATATAAGCCACTTAACATTATATTTTCACCATATAAAAATTACCAGAGGAAGACCTCAAGCGAAACGAACACCTGGGGAAAATCGGGAACAACGGTTGTTCCAGGTGAGTTTTGATCCGAAAATTATTCTTCTGATTGAGAGAATCATTACTTCAGGATAAACGAATCATAAATTATGAAATTTTGTATGGTTCATCAATTCGAAGTTAGAATTCCATGGCCTCTGGCATCACTTAAAAATGAGTTTTATAGAGGAAGTTGTGAACTTAACTTCGCATGTCACTCATCTTGTCCTGAGTCTGATACAAGTTCTATTTGTAAATTAGGGCACAGTTAGAATAGAGTGAATAAGGTTTGAAATTTGGATATGCTTAAATAGACATTCCAAATGTTCGATGAGAGTTGGAATCATCCTATTTGGACATGTATCTTGGAGAAATGATTTTTTCATTTCAGAGTTATTCTTCTGTCAGATTCCAGAAATCATCCTATTTTTGTTATAAGTCTATACAGCGAGTTAAATTCTATAATTTTTATGACAAAATATTAATGAAGTCTAGTTTTCAGGAAAATTATGCCCTAGTTAAAAGGATAAGTATGAAGAAATATATAAATCAATATTTCAGTGACACACAGTTTGCCAGGGCACAAACCCTAGGTCAGATTGCTTGAGATGTCCTGACTTACTCACTTGGAATTTGATACCAATATTTGGGGGTTGGAAACCTTAGTATGTCTAGTTTCTAACTAATTTAGAATCATAAGATTTGCCCATGTGATTAAGAAGTTATGATATTGACAGACACTCAGTCTAAAATCCTGAAACAACACCTAGTTAGGCTTTGTGGAATAGCTTATGAATATAAATACCTGAAGCTGAAAATTGGTATTAGAGGAGGTTATATGCATTTTAGGGTGCACAAGCATTCATACATAATGAGCATGCATTGCATATTACCTTATTGGTGATTGGGAAGTAAAAAGACATTATTGTTTGTAGGAAAACATCAAGTTGCAAGTGAAAGGGAGGAAATCTAATAAACCTCCTTGATGTGATAAAAGTACAAGGTGAGTGGGTAAATTTACAACATAGCAAAATGTTATATGTTAGTTCTTTTATTTATGGTATTAGCTCAAGCAAAGATTATTATTATTATTATTATTGAAACATATCTTGAGCTATGAAAAGTATTTATGATATGTTTCAAGTATTTATGATATGCTTGTCAAGTGAAAATAAGTTTTATTTGATAATGATATGTGATTATGACACGTGTATTTTGATATTGTTAAATTCCATGTACATGTTCATTAGACATACTAGTTGAAAAAGATCTTTGGGACTGCATTCGATATACATGAAGCCTTTGGGGCGTATATCGGGTGTCTTTGCCCTTTGAGGGCTGCTCTTTGTGCTCGTATTAACCCATGATATGCTCTGCGTATCTGAAAATTATGATTGGGTGGCACACAATCATAATTGTGATACGTATTGACCCATGATTTGCTCTGCGTATCTGAGACTCTTGATTGTAAAGCTCTGCTTAACTGTATGACACACAATCATAGATGGATACGTATTGACCCATAATTTGCTTTGCGTATCCGTGACTCTTGATTATGAAGCTCTGCTTAACTATATGACACATGATTATAGAGGAATTCGTATTGACCCATAATGAGTATGTGCAATGACACATGCGTGGAGTTTAAATATGAAAATTATGATATCTTGAGTTACTTTTACTTCTATGAAAGAAATGTTATATGTTATATATTCTATGCTTTAAATATTTTCTCATATGAAAGAAATGTGGTTATTTAAATGATATATGCACTCGTATTGTTCCCCTATATTGTACTTTTATTCCACTCACTGAGCAAATGATTGTTGCTCACAGTGCCCATTTTAAAATTTTCAGATACTCGTAAGTTCTTGGATTGAGTCGACTCAAAGCTTGTTTTGCTGCATATAGAAGAGGTCGAGCCGCTGGAGTACTTTAACCCCCTTCACTTTTTGTTTTTTTGAAGCATGCATATGTAATAGATAGTCTTAGATGTTGTAATTAAGTTTGTGAGAAATATTTTGTAAGGTTGTATGAGACTTGATCCTGTGGGGTTTATATGCGAAATGGTTTGTGAAAAAAAAACTATAATGACAATATGCGAATGCCATATCTTATAGCTTTTTATTAAACTTTGATGAATATATTTGTGTCTTTTATATGTATTGACAAATAACACAAGATATGTAAGGGAGAGAGGTTTTGCCGATTTTGTTTTTAGAATTGCTAAATATAATTAATATTATGATAATTGAGATTAGAATTAGTCTCAGAGTTGGGTGTGACATCAACATTAAGTTTTACTTACTTAATGTAGCCTTGGACTTCTTGTGTGTTTAGGAGGATATGATTCATGGCCGACTTGAATTCCGCTCACTCAACCATCTACTTTGTGGCTTTCCATAATGTCGTCTCAACTGATTAAAGATAGACAACATTACCCCAGTAGATCTCTCTTTCAAAACTTCATCGTTTCTACGAACTCTGGTCCTTGCACACTTAACATGAGATACAAAGTAGTATGAACAAAAGTATGAGACCTCTTGAATCATATAAGCTTCACATATGGAGCCCTCAACACGTGCTTTATTCTTAATAATCCTTTTAATTTGATTAAAATATCTTTCAAAAGGATACATCCACCTATATTGTATTGGTCCACCTACCCTTGCTTCATATGGCATATGGATAGGTAAGTGTTCTATAGAATCAAAAAATCTTGAAGGAAATATTCGTTCTAATTTACACAAAATGATCGGAATGTTACATTCTGATTGCCTCATGTTCTTGACAGTTAATGTTGTTGAACACAAATCTCTAAAGAATTGACTCAATTCCATGAGCGACTTCCAAATCTTCTCCGACAACGATGAAAATGCAATAGGAAGCAATGTTTCCATAAAAATGTGACAGTCGCGACTTTTCATGCCAAATAAATACAAGTTAATCATATCCACACATCTTGTCAAGTTTGATGTATAACCATCAGGCATTCTTAGCTCTTGGATCCATCTACCCACTTGCGTTTTCTGTTCTTTAGTCAGAACATAACTTGCCTTCGACTTGGATACCCTACCGTTAGGTAAATTAATTAGGTTCAACTCTGGCCGTCGACAATACTCCTTCAAATCTAGTCTCGCCTTGAGGTTGTCTTTTGTTTTACCCTTAACGCCCATAACAATGTTGAACACATTAACAAACACATTTTTCTCAATGTGCATGACATTCAAATTATGATGTATCAAACAGTCCTTTCAATATGGCAAATCTCAAATGATACTTTCGTTTATGCCAATTATGACAAACATCATACTCATTGTATGTGACATTTGGATTGTCGGTAATTTTTCATAGAGCACTAACAATCTGAAATAATTGAACTCCTGACCGCCTAACCGGAGCCATGTCATGCATAACTCTATTCTATCGAAATGCATTTCTATTACTTCTGTAAGGATGATTCGCCGGAAGAAATTGTCTATGACAATCAAACCAACTGTTTTTATCGCCATTTTTCAAAGTGAATGCACCCGAGTGTTCCATGCAATATGGACATGCTAGCTTCCCTGCAGTCTGCCAACTAGATAACATTCCATTGGCAGGAAAATCATTAATCGTCCACAATAATGCAGCCTTCAAGGTGAAGTTCTATTTATTCAACACGTCATAAGCTACGATACCATTCCACAACTCTTTTAACTCGTCAATCAGAGGCTGTAAATATACGTCTATCTTCTGCTTAAGACTTTGAGGACCACGAATAATGCATATAAAAAACATATAAGGCATGGACATACATATTCTAGGAGACAAGTTGTAAGGTGTAAGAATGACCAGCCAACATGAATAAGGAACTAAAGTTTGACCGTATGGTGTAAAATCATCCGCGCATAATCCGAGCCTTATGTTTCTTTCATCACTTGCAAAAACTGAGTGCATACGATCAAAATGTTTCCACGCTTCACCATCCGACGAGTGAAGCATGATACCTTCAGAAGGATTATGTTGTGCATACCACTTTATTTGTGTCGCTGACCCTAGGGATGAGTACAATCTTTTAGGTCTTGGAATAAGAGGCAAGTAATGCATTCTCTTCACAACTACTTGAGTTTTTTTACTCGCCCTATATCGTTCGGCCCCACAAAATTTGCATTCTTTGAGATTAACGCCGTCACCATAATATAACATACAACCATTACGACAATAATCTATTTTGGTTGAACCTAGGCCAAGTTTAGTAACAAGTCGCTTTGTCCTATAATAATTTTTAGGAATGAGAGATCCGGACAGTGTGACCTCTTTTAAAATATCTATAAATGCATTAAAATATGCCTGTGAAATATTATGGTCGGCTTTCAGATTCAACATTCTAACAACAAGTGATAATTCAGAATGAGTTTCGCACCCGGTTCACAAGGGTTGGCTCGAGGCATTTAGCAACTTAGAAAACCTAGTTGCTTCTGCATTTGGTGTCTCCTCAACCTGTTCAGATCATATGTGACCATACTCTGTTGTGGCGGCGTCATAAACTAGCTGTTGGTAACGTGAACTAAATTCTTCATGAGGATCAACATAATGAAATTCCTAATTTGCTACGCTTGTTGATTGTGCTCCTTCACCTAAATCGTCTCAAACCCAATAATTTGGTTTGAACCCCTTTCTATACAAATGAACTTTAACTGTCTCTAACGATTGCAGCTTTGTACTACAACATTTAAGACAAGGACACCTAATTGTTCCTTCCCGTTGAAATTGCAAAGATTGACAAGCCACACTTGTGTAATACTCAATGCCATTTATGAATTCTTGTGTTAAACCTCTATGGTCGGAATAATTTCTATTGTACATACATTGACGATCATTTGGTGGAAACATAATTTCTACATTATTTGCAGGTTAGACTAATTAAGTTTCTAAGTCTTCGAATAAGAAGCCAGCTATGTTCAAAATTTATTCCTTCTAAGTATTCTAAATAAACATGTATTTTTAGTCCATTTAGTTTTTTTAACCTTTCAAGTATTTTAAATAATAACAAAAAATGAACATTAACTATACAAAATATTAAAATTTGAAAATGAGGATTGACTACTGAATTTCATATCGCTGGCGAACATGTATTAAAATAAGAAATGTTGAACATGTATTTCAGACGTCAAAGTTGAACATCAAAATCAAAATTAGGCATCAAAATTAAACATCAAAGTAATCAATTTTGTAAATAAAATATTAAAAATTAGCTTATACAAAAAGTAATCACATTTGTAAACTACAAGAAGACATTGCTACTACTATAACCAAAATTATAATAGATTAAAAGATATAAATAACAATATGCACAAATCATGATTGCCAATGAAATCATTAAAGTAATAATTTATCAAAAATAAATAACTTACATCTTTTGGTGAGAACACACAAAGCTAGCACAAATAATAATAGAATTCCGATAATCTGCATATAAATGAAACATAAGACAACAAAAATAATATCTTCAATAATAATAACCAATTAGCATTCTTACACTCTTGGAGTTGTGGAATTGTGAAAGCTTAGAATGTTTCTCAAATGAGTCCTAAGTCCTGTTAGTCAAATGCAAGTACATCACATACATGAGTTAAAAAATTAAGCGCCCAGAAGTGGCCGAGCCCGGAAGTGGCCGAGCCGCATATGGCCGGATCAGTCCACGGCGGCCGGATCAGGCCGCGGTGGCTGAAGCTGGCCCCGGCAGCCGGATTTGGCCGCGAGCGACCATAGGCGACCGTCATGCCCGGTTCAGCGTCATGGGGAAGAGCGGAGGGGAGCGGCCGGAGGAGCAGGTGGAAGGGGGTTTCTACGAACGGTACCTGCGGCCAGCGGCGGAGCGATTGCAGCGGCGATGGCTGGATGGTGCGGTTGCGGCGGGACAGTGCGGTTGCGGCAGCGGCGGCGGGACGATGCGGTTGCGGTGGCAGGATGGTGCGGTTGCAGCGACGGTGGAGCGGAGCGCCGGCAGCTGTGGTGCTTCGAGTCAGGCGATGGTGGATGTGGGCGGCCGGTGAGGGCGTTGGCACAACGAAAAGCACTACAAGAAAATTGGCGATTAGCGAACCAAGATAAGCGATGCTAGAGTGGCGCTATTACGTCTCCATGGTGAAGAGCATCTCATTCGCGTCTAGCTAGCGCCGCAAAAGTGGGATGCTGGATATCAGTGGCTACTGGTGTCGCAACAAAGTCAAAGAAAATGAGATGCTACTAGCGCCACGTGTTAACACTATCTCGACGTTGTTAAGACGCGTGTTTTACGGCTGTGCGTAGAAGACATGCATCGCTAAGTCGACATGCAAGGGGCGCTAGGTATGAGGCGCGATTCCGGCGCCCACGAGTCGCTATTGTAGGCGCTAAGAAGGCGCTGAAGTGACGCAATATGATGGTGTACGCGTCGCCAACGAGACATGACTATGGCGCTAAGGACGATATATTTAACTCAGCGTCGATAACCTTTGCGACGAGAATGGGACGCTGTGGATTCGCTACGTGAAGATTTTTTTTACCCATTCAATCCTCATTTTTCCCCTTCCCAGACCATACAATTATATAATGCATATAAAAATGCATTGATATTCATCATAGGCAATATAAAAGTATCACAGGCATAATATTTAACATAAGAATGCGAAAAGTAATAAACCGAACTAACAAACTATATGTATATCTAAATCTATAAGTAACAAAAGCATTATTTGTATTCATGGGTTATTTCTATCGTAGGTTTGGGAGTTATTGTTATCATTCCTGACATTCGACCCATACGTGCTCAGTCCATGGCCTCGCGAGGATGGATTCTATGTCGGGATCAATCCCTGAATCACCTACAACAGCGGAGCCAACTTCTACGACAATTGTTCCGACACTTGCCACGATATCTACTTGGATAACTACTGCGATAGCTTCGTCATATCTGGTGCAGCGGATGAGCTCGCAGCAGATGGACCGCCTGCATATCCTCCTAGGTATCTGAGCAGTTGTACCGAGGCCACGCAAGTACCCCCTCGTGTCGTGCCGGCCACCTCCTCCCAAACAACAGGGTCCTCTACGAAATAGAATAATAATAAATCATATAATATATAAATTATATATCAAGAAACACAAATTAAAATCATGATAAAACTAACAAAGAAACATTACCTGATGGCTGTGTACTCGGATCATCTCTATACTTTTCAGCCATTTTCGCATTATAATCATCCTATAAAATTTAAACATTTTGTATTTCAAAAATAGTGCACTTACGTCAACAACCAAATGACCATGTCATGAGACTTACCAAAAGCCTACGAGCAGTGGGCATGACTAGGTCGTTTGTCTTTCGGCTCTTATGCGTGGCCTCAAAGACCACACGAAAGTCTACGTGACCGCCTTCTTTCTCCTCCTACAATAAAGTTTCAAATTTGATAACATAAGTATAAGTCAAAAGTTTGATAAATTGAATTTATATGTAAATTACCATACGCCGTCGATGCTCATCAAATCGCATCGATCCCCCAGTGTGGATGTGGGCTTCGGGCTTCGAAAGACGATTAACTCTTTTTCGACTTCCTTTTTCATCGTTCATCCGTCCTTTGTGAACATCAAATACTTACACTTTCAAAAAATATAATTTTAATAAAAATAATTTAAAAGTAAACATACTTATCACTTCCTATACAAGGACTCCGAAATCGAGTGTCTAATATGCCTTGGGCATCTTTGTATGCCCTGCTCCAAAGTGAGGCCGGCGGACGTGACAATTTTGCGAAACTTGTATAATCGATTTCGGAGGCGTTTCGCAGCGACCTCCTCAAAAGCTCTCCAGATCATCCCTAAACTAAGATCCGGATGAAACTGATTTGCCTCATATAAATAGAACGTTAAAACTTAGTAATTTTAAAATAAATATAAATCAAATTACGTAACCCAAATAGAAGATCGTACCATAAAGGTACAAAAGATGTGATCCCACACTTAAATTGGGACATCTTTCTAGGATCCTGCCCCTTCCGGCAAGTGGGAAAGAACGAGGGCACTGACATCCCACATGGTACTAGCGGGTATGAAAGTGGTCCTGCCAATTACAAAGAAGAATTAATTTTCAATGATAACCAAAACTATAATAAAATTTGTACAACTTATTTAACTTACGATCAAGCAATATTATTCATAGTGACCACCCCATTATCGTGTAACCCCTCTTCATCACTCGAAGATGAATCATCATCCGGTACAGCTGGGGTAGGCTGTGAAGGTCCGACATCATCTACGGGCCCTAATACATAATAAATCGTTAGTGTCATACCAAATTAAAGTTGTGATAATTCATAGATGTACAATAATGTTCTCACCTCGATTGATGTGTACCGTAGCATGATCAGTGGCAGTCCACTCGTTTGAATGTATTAAGCCAGCTGCTTGTGCTATCGACGGCATAACAACTGATATTATTAAAAAATAATTAATATAATTAATTAAAAAATGTCAATAACAATAAATATCTCACATGGCGTAAGATGTCGCTCGCCAATGCTAGAATGTGATGAAGTCTGGTATTCTCGTCGGTGGCGAGGGGGTAGCAACTGTCATCATAAGAAAATACATAAAATTTGGTTCCTATTTAAAATTGTATATCGCCTATAATGTGTCACGTACCTGGAGTGATACGCGGAGCAGACCCACCAATGGATCGCCTACTATGTGACGATCTGACTATGTGCCCCGTCGATGACGGAGTAACTGATATTATTAAAAAATGAAATTAACTATTATAATCAACTATAAATAAGTAGCTGACAATAATTATATTACCTAGTGGTTGTGATGTTTGACTCATCTGGAGTGAACGCCTGAAAAAGCGAGATGACCCAGATGCTCGACCCCTCATTTTATGACTGAAAAAAAAGAAAGAAGCTTCTCTTATTATCGGTAACCATATATAACTTTAAAAATAAGTAAAAAGCTTATGTCATTAGAATAACTACGGGATTCATTCGCTTATTTCGTATTCTGATTCATTTTCATCATCTTCATCATCATCGCTATAATCTTGGTTCAAGTCATCGTCAACGAAATTATCAAAGTTCACATCCAAGAGGTCATTTGAATTGAACTCTTCCATTGGCTCAGCGTCATCAACCAATTGAAAATTCTCAACTCCATCGGCCACAACAATCATTTCATTCACTCTATCTTCTTGATAGCAATCGTCCATGTGCACATCGTTGTCTACGGATGATGTTTCATTGTCATCTACCATTGTTTCTACTAAGAATAATCTACTCCTCACCTTGCATGATGTCCACCATTCATCCTTGGTTCTTTTCGATGGATACTTAGTGTAGTACACTTGTTGTGCTTGTTCCTCCAATACGAATGGATCGTATGACTGATGTCTCGACCGAGGGTTAATATCCACCAATTTAAACTTTTGATCAATCCGAACTCCTTTCTCTGGATCGAACCAAAGGCATTTTAGCACCACAACTTTGTTAGATTTTCGCAAATAAGACAATTCTAGGATGTCTTCTATAACACCGTAGTAATCAAAGTCGTTGTCCCCGTACATGCTTCCTAGAACACATATGCCGCTATTAATAGTTGAACGTTGTCGGTTGTATTCTTCTGTATGGAAACGATATCCATTGATTATGACGCGCAATAGCTAAGAACTTGTTTCTTCGGGCCATGACCGAGATCTCGTATTTTGTTCTCTTTGATTGAGCCATTAATAACCTATAAGAAAATTAACTAAAAACTTTAGCAAAAGTTATGAAATTATAACAATTAAGAACAAACTGAAAGATTTCTCACTTCACATCTCAACCACTCGGCAAAATGTTCGTCTCGTAGTTTCAATAACTCATCGTATGAAACTAATGGATTAATTTCTCACTATAATTCTTCGAATTTCCTGAATTCATAGTTTTCATATTATGAAATCATATAGCAACAATTAACTTTAAATTATATAACAAATTAGAACAAATTGTCTTAGAACTGCACTATCTAAACCCTTTTCTCTTTACTTCTTTTACTTTCTTAGTTGTGGAGTAGACCTGATATTAACTTAGTTGTGCTCATGTTCAGGAAAAACTTCGGTTACGACTGCTTTCGCGACCGTTCTCAAGACCTAAAGGATATTCATTCTGTCTCATCATGGCAGAGACCAGGCCTTACCATAGTTCTGCTTACAATGTAGACCTAGATCACAGACTTGGCCATAGAACACCCTTCTCGCCATTGCCACCTCCAGAAGACTAAGCCTTGGTCGTTTCTTCTCGAGATATGGCATCACTTCGTTACAATTTGCAATAACATAATTCTCAACGACGGTGAGATCTCTGTCATTCAAGATAACTTTGCGTCCTGCACCAAGAAGTCGACATGGATACTTGAAGATGGATAGAATATTCATGTCAACTTCTCTTTCACCACCATTATCGTTTCTTGGAACTTGGGTGTGTCGTGATTGTATGTGTGGCTCAAAGTATTTTGAAGTGAAGTTTGACACCTCCTCAATGAAATATGCTTCACATATGGAGCCTTCAATTTTTGCCTTATTCTTCGCCTTCCTTTTCAAATATGGCATGCACCTTTCGAAAGGATACATCCATCGATACTGAACTGGACCCGCAATTTTTGTTTCATATAGTAGATGTACAATCAAATGTTCCATCACATCAAAGAAAGAAGGTGGAAATATCTTCTCAGCCTTACACATGGTAATCACAATAGAAGTCTCTAACCGAGAGATGTCTTCTTTCCGAGCGATGGATGGACAAAGCTCTTTAAAGAACATAGACAATTCTACCAAAACCACTCAGATGGCCTTGGCAAAAGTTCTTTAAAGGTAATTGAAAGCAGTCCTTGCATAAAAATATGACAGTCATGACTCTTCATCCCATGTATCTTCCCATTGTCCAAGTTAAAACAACGAGATATGTTTAATACATATCCATCGGGGAATTTCAATTGCTTTACCCATTCGAAAACCTCTTTTCTTTGATCATTGCTCAAGCCATAAGTAGCTTTTGGTTTTTTGTATTTACCATTTTGAAGATGAATGATATCTAACTCTGATCTTTTGCATATTAATTTCATGTCTTCGCGAGCCTGTATGATATCTTTTGTTCTTCCTTTAACAACCATAATAGTGTTGAAGATATTGTCAAATACGTTCTTCTCCACGTGCATGACGTCCAACTTATGACGTACCAAATTTGAAGACCAGTAAGGCAACTCCCAAAAAAATACTTCTTTTCTCCCAATTATGTTCACTTCCAAACCCAACTTGCTTGTAACTACCGACATTTAGTCCGAATGAGACTTCTCTAAGCTTGTTTACTTGCTCTAGCAATTCTTGTCCCGTCAAATGAGTTGGAGACAAAGTGTTCTCGGATGTATTCTTTTTAAATGAGTTTCAATTACGACGCATCGAATTCTCCAATGGCAAAAACATCCTATGACAATCAAACCAACAAACTTTTCTATGGTTTTTGGAATAAAATGATTTCGTATTCTTTCCACATATGGGACAAGCAAGTTTTCCTTTTGTGCTCCAACCACTCAACATTCCATATGCCGAAAAATCACTTATGATCCACATTAATGCGGCTCTCATAATAAAATTTTGCTTTTTAGATTTATCATAGGTGATCACGCCATCCTCCCACAACATCTTGAGTTCATCAATCAAAGGTCTTAAGTAAACATCCAAATTTTTACTAGGAGATCGAGGACCCAGGATCATACATGTAAGCAATATATTCTCTCGTCTCATACACATGCTTGGAGACAAATTATAAGGTGTCACAAAAATTGGCCAACATGAATAACCAGTACTTGATGAGCCAAATGGGTTGAAGCCATGGTGCAAAGTCCTAATCTAACATTGCATGATTCTGCCGAAAAAGTCGAATGAAGTGCATCAAATCATCTCCATGCCTCTGCATCCGAAGGATGTGTAATTGAATTTTGATCTTCACGTGCCCCTTCTATGTGCCACCTCATAAATGATGCAGTTTTTTTCAAAAAAAATAATCGTTGTAATCTTGGAACAATCGAAAACTATCTAAATATTGCATTTGACACATTTTTTTCGAACTTTGGGAATTCTTTTTTGGCTTGAATCTAGGCTCTCCACAAATAGAATAATATGCAATGATTGCGGCATGCATCAATCTTCTGATATTCCAACTCTAAATCTCTCAACAACCGTTTGCACTTGTAAAAATGTTCCGATAATTTCTCTGAAGCTGGAAGCATACTGTTAATAATGGCAAGCATCCGGTTAACATAACTTTCGCTCATATTAATTTCTGATTTTAAGTTCATTAGTTGTGCCACTACAGAAAGTGTAGTTTGCTTCACGCATCCATCCCATAAAGGTTCATCTGCTTCTTCGAGAAGATTATAAAACTTAGAAGCCGGAGGATTCGGGTCTTCTTCAATCAATGTTTCGCCAACATTTTCTCCTAACATTGCATCTCATATCATGTCCCTGTATGGATTGCTCGAGTTGCCCACAATGGTATTTACATTAGTTGTTTCTTTAGCCCATCTTTCTTCGCCATGAAAGAACCAATTTGTGTATGTCAGTAAGAAATCGTTGTAATATAAATCCTTCTGCACATCATATCTTACTTTCCACTGATAACATTTGCACTTTCAGCATGGACATAAGATTTTGCCATATGAAGAAGCAACACCTTTATTTTGATATACCACATTAATGAATTCATCAACACCATCCTTATATTCTTCAGTTATGACGTCATGTTTATCCTTCCAACGATGAATCCAACTATGATCTGGCTTTATCATTTCTGTAACGGACAACATTAAGCCATATGTCAATAAATTCGTGTACTTGAAATGTGTGATTTTGAACTTACGAAATTCAAAATCACATGTTTCAAGTACATCGTTGAATCATAATCTCATTTTATCACCAAGAATGTCGAAGTACATCCTTAGTAAAAGTTATGAGAACATGATCAAAAAGAGATTCTCGAATTATGAAAAAAAAATTTATCCGGTAATTAAGTAGCTAGTAACTAACTTAACAGCAATAGTTTCAAGTAATCAAGCAGTATTTAACTTAACATGCATTACTAACTAACTTAACAACAAAACAATCAAGTAATTAAGTAGTATTTAACTTAACATGCATTAGTTATTAATTATCAAGTAATCAAGTAGTATTTAACTTCATGCATTAATAATTAACTTTAACATGGTGGCGGGCTCGTACCTTCTTAACCGGAGGGGAATGGCGACGGGTGGCGGTGGAGGAAGGCAGTGGGCGATGGCCAACAAAGGAGCAAGAGGGCGGCCAAGGAGGAGGAGCACAGTCGGCGGGCGGACGAAGCGGAGGGGGGAGGAGGAGGAGGAGGAGGAGGCGACGGTGGAGGCGGAGGGCGGCGGAGGCGGATATCGGCGCGGTGGAGGAGGCGACGGAGGAGGCGGATGGCGGCGGAGGAGGAGGAGGGTGGCGGAGGAGGAGGAGGCGGAGGAGGCAGTGGAAGGCCGGTGTATGTAGACTTAGCGTCCCTCAATTGTGCCGCCAGAGAGTCGCTAATTATTTTTCTATTTCAAATTTTCTATTATGTATGTGATTTTATTTATCAATATAGCATCTCATCTCATTGTGCCCCGTTCCAATTGTTTTATTTCCTTCCGACAATCTATCATGTATGTATATAAAATTATAAATCTATATATATATGTGTCTATAACAAAATTGTGTGTGTGTGTATATATTTATGTGTGTGTAATATATGCGTTGTATATGTCTACATGTGGGAGATTAAGTCACAACAATGTGTTTATCTATATGTATTATAAATATATATGTGTATGTATATGTCTATACATGTGCGAGTCATATATAGATAATGTGTATATGTACACGTATTCGAAGTGAATATATGTGTATATGTTTATATGTGTGAGATTAAGTGATAATAATATGTATATATGTACTTATTATATATAAGTATAAGTATCTACGCGTATTTATATGTCTATATGTGCCCGATTAAGCGAGCGGGATAAAAAGTCGACTAAGGCGGCGCAATACAGACGCTATTGAGTCGCTAAAGAAGTTTAGTGACCCCGTAGCGTCAAACTAGCGTCTAAAATTTGTTCACGTTCCAAGTTGGCGACGCTGTAGAGACGCCAATAGTGACACCATAGCTTCGACATTGCTGGCGGCTCTAGTTAGACGCGAAGTTGACGCTATTGAGTCTCCAAGGTGACACGAAAATGGATTAATTTGTAGAAAAACTCAAAGAGTGCTAGAAATAGGAATGGTGCAAAAAATCAAGATAAATTTTCAAGGAACTAAATAAAGAAAACGAGGATGTAAACGAGTTATAACCAAGGATTAATAATAATAATAATAATAATAATAATAATATTATTATTATTATTATGATAATTATAATAATACATATTATGTTGTTCTTGGTATATTGTGCATAGCAAGATCCATCAAAATCAAATGTTGATTACTTTAATTAACTTTTAGGTCTTATTCACATATTTACTCCTATTGTAGGAATCCAGCAACTACATCTTCTTTTCTTTTCTGTTACACACTTACACCAGCTAGCAGCGATATCTTCCGGCTTGAAGTCAGGATATCCAACATTTGAGGGTCATGCAGATCTCCATATCAAGTAACACAGCAAAAGTGGCAACAAGTTTAGAATGACGAGTGCACAAATTATTATGACCTTACAATAATACTATTTATTCACCCACAGAATTCGTTGTGGATTAGGTTATCCTCAATTCGGATGAATGGTTTTCTGCTCCAGAGTCATTATGGTAATCTTATTTTTGTAGGTGCTGGTGCTATTTCTGTTGTCTCCGCCCTCCACGTCGAGATCTGGGTGCTTCTCTTTGCGGTTCACGCCATTGTCTCCTGTCGGACCACTCACGTCAAAATTTACATTGATTCGGAGAGCCTTGTCACATCATCAGGAATATTCGCATATGCCCTTGGCAGATTCGCAGCATCATCTTTGACATTCGGAGCTCTATTGATAGCCTCTCGCCATCTGTACTTGTATTTTGCCCAAGAAACTATAATTTGACTACTGACTTTATAGCTCTTTTTGGCCGCCAAAATGGCGAGAATTTTTGGGTCAATGGACTTCCTCATGGCCTCGACATTATTTTGTATCATGACTCTTTGAGTCTTTCCACTAGGTAATGCAATATTTTCTTTAAAAAAAAAGGCTCCCGTTCGTTCTTGTATATCTTTAAGAAAAACCTCATTTTCTTATTACACCTTCAAACTGCGAGATCCGATGCCGCTTCTCCTCGTCATCGTTGTGGTGGTTGCTGCTGTGATGGCCGTAACCTTTGATTTTGGAGAAGCTTTCGGCATTGCCTCATCTCTGGCCATCGTAGTCTCGACTAAGGGCGGCGGTGCCCCTATCGCCATCGTATGCGGCATGCTCGGCATTGATATACCTAGAAGCATCCAATGCTCACCTATTTCAGCCTTGGGCTACGCTCGGAAGGCATTCGACATATACCCAAATGTCACCTTCATCTCCGTATCGAGCGGGCGCGACACCACGTGTGGACTTCAGTCTGGCGGCACTAGTTTTTTCTGTTGGAAACACGCCCGTAATAGTAATAGCTCGGGCATCATGAGCCACATTTTGCTGAATGCTTATCAGACTCACGTCGCTCTTGGGGATCTCGCTGTCGGCGAGGGTCCGATCAGCACCGCCGACAAGGATGGCACATTCATCGGGTGATGTCACACCAACCCTAGCTACCCGTGGAGTATCCCCGACCATTTTCGCTCCCACACCTCCGGGAGAGGCTTCTTCTGTGCCATCAACGATGAAGACAAGGTCGTTTGCCTGGGCTCCAAGGCGCAAAATATCTACCCGGCTTTCAAGGACGAGGAGATGTCCGCCATCGTCTCTGGTGAGTCCCACGACTATGGAATCACAAAAAAAGGACGTGTCATCTGCAGTGGGAACAATGATCATGGGCAGTGCAGCCCTCCGGAGTCCTCCGACCCATCCAAGTTCGTCAGCCTTGCTATGGGTTCCACCCACACCTGCGCCGTCCGATCAAAGAAGCAGAACAACGCGGTGGTGTGCTAGGGAGTCGGAGTCGGCGTGTACTCTCCGATGGGCACCGACGCGCCATTCTTGTATGTGGCAGCCAATGGGAACCTCACTTGTGGAGTGAGGCTGGACAATACAAGAAAATCGAGGAATAGCAACCCACGATTAGCAACGCTCGGGAGGCGCTATTACGTCTCCGTGATAAAGAGCGTCTCATTCGCGTTCAACTAGCGCCGCATTTATGGGACGCTAAAAATCGGTGGCTACTGGCGTCACAATAGAGTCAACAAAAATGAGGCGTGTTAACGCTATCTCGACGTTATTAAGACGCGTGTTTTTCGGCTGAGCGCAGAAGAAATGTGTCGCTACGTCGACGCGCAGGTGGCGCTAAGTCTGAGGCACTATTCCGATGCCCACGAGTCGCTAATCTAGGCACTAGGGAGGCGCGGAAGTGACGCAAATATGATGGTATCCGTGTCGTCAATGAGATGTGAATATGGCGCTAAGAATGATATATTTAACTCAGCATCAAGTTCTTTTGTGACGCGAATGATATGGAGGTGCTACTTGCAATTTTTTTTACCCATTCCAGCCTCATTTTTTCCTCCTCCCACACCATAAAATTGTATAATGCATATAAAAATGCATTGATATTCATCACAGGCAATATAAAAAGTATCACAAGTAATATAAAAGCATCACAGGCATAATATTTAACATAAGAATATGAAAAATAATAAACTGAACTAACAAACTATATGTATATATAAGTTTATAAGTAACAAAAGCATAGTTTGTATTCATGGTTTGTTTCTATCATAGGTTTGGGAGTTATTGTTATCATTCCGGACGTTCGATCCAGACATGCTCTGTCCATGGCCTCGCGGGGATGGATTCTGCGTCGGGATCAATCCCTGAATCGCCTGCAATAGCGGAGCTAACTACTACGACACTTGCCGTGATATATGCTCCAATAACTGCTACGATAGCTGCTATGATAACTGCGTCACATTAGGTGTAGCGGATGAACTCGGAGCAGATGGACTGCCTGCATATCCTTCATCCTCCTAGGTATCTGAGCGGCTGTGCCGAGGCCACGCAAGTATCCCATCGTGTCATGCCGGCCACCTCCTCCCAAAGAGCAGGGTTCTCTACAAAATAGAAAAATTATACAATCATATAATATATAAATTATATATCAAGAAACACAAATTAAAAACATGACACAACGAAGAAACATTACCTAGTGGTTGGATACTCGAATCATCTCCATACTTTTCAGCCATTTTCGCATTATACTCATCCTAAAAAATTTAAACATTGTGTATTTAAAAAAATAGTTCACTAACGTCAACAACCAAATGACCATGTCATGAGACTTACCAGAAGCCACATGAAAGTCTACGGGACTGCCTTCTTTCTCCTCCTACAATAAAGTTTCAAATTTGATAATATAAGTAAAAGTCAAAAGTTTGATAAATTGAATTTATATGTAAATTATCATGCACCGTCGATGCTCGTCAAATCGCATTGACCCCCTGTGTGAATGTGTGCCTCGGGCTTCGAAAGACGGTTAACTTTTGTCTTTTTCGACTTCCTTTGTCATCGTTCATCTGTCCTTTGTGAACATCAAATACTTATATTTTCAAAAATTATAAATTTAATAAAAATAATTTAAAAGTAAACATACTTCCTACTTCCTACATAAGGACTCCAAAACCGAGCGCCTAATATGCCTTGGGCATCTTTGTATGTCTGCTCCAAAGTGACGACCTTGCGAAACTTGTATAATCGATTTTCGGAGGCGTTTCGCAGCGACCTCCTCAAAAGCTCTCCGGATCGTCCCTAAACTTAGATCCGGATGAAACTGATTTGCCTTCTACAAATAAAACATTAAAACTTAGTAATTTTAAAATAGTATAAATCAAATTATGTAACCCAAATAGAAGATCGTACAGTAAAGGCTCGAAAAATGTTATCTCGCACTTGAATAGGGACATCTTTCCAGGATTTTGCCCTTCCGGCAAGTGAGAAAGAACGAGAGCACTAACCTCTCGCATGGTACTAGCAGGTATGAAAGTGGTCCTGCCAATTATAAAGAAGAATTAATTTTCAATGATAATCAAAACTATAACAAAATTTGTACAACTTATTTAACTTCCGGTCAAACAATATTATTCACAATGACCACCCCATTATTGTGTAACTCCTCTTCATCACTCGAAGAGGAATCATCATCCAGTACAATTGGGGTAGGCTGTGAAGGTCCGACATCATCTACGGGCCCTAATACATAATAAATCATTAGTGTCATACCAAATTAAAAATAATTGATAGATGTACAGTAATATTCTCACCTCGATTGATGTTTACCATAGTATGATCAGTGACAATCCGCTCGTCTGATTGAATTGAGCTAGGTGCTTGTGCTATGGGCGGCATAGCAACTGATATTATTAAAAAATAATTAATATAATTAATTGAGAAATATCAATAATAATAAATATATCATCTGGTGTAAGATGTCGCTCGCCAATGATAGAATGTGGTGAAGCATCCGGTATTCTCGCTGGTGACGGTGGGGTAGCAACTGTCATTATAAGAAAATACATAAAATTTGGCTCCTATTTAAAAATATGGAATATACAAAAAAATAACCTACGTGACATGATGATCATCATCGTGCGATTGAGTCGTCCCGACTATGTACCCCATCGATGGTGGAGCAATTGTCACAAAAGCAAAATATTTAAAAAACTCTATCTCCTACTGTGTATCGCCTACAATGTGTATTTGAACCGTGTGATTTTGAACTTATGGAGTCCAAAATCACATGTTTCAAGTATTTCATCGTCGAATCATAATCCCATTTTATCACCAAGAATGTCGAAGTACATCCTTAGTAAAATTTATGAAAACATGATAAAAAAGAGATTCTAGAATTATGAAAAAAAAATTATCAAAATGAGGTTCTAGTATTTAAGTTAACTTGTATTAGTAACTAACTTAACAACAATAGTTTCAAGTAATTAAGTAGTATTTAACATAACATGCATTAGTAACTAACTTAACAATAATAATTTCAAGTAATTAAGTAGTATGCATTAGTTACTAACTTAACAGTAATAGTTTCAAGTAATTAAATAGTATTTAACTTACATGCATTAATAATTAACTTAACATGGTGGCGGGCTCATACCTTCTTAACCGGAGAGGGATGGGGGCGGGCGGCGATGGAGGAAGGTGGTGTGTCACGCCCCATTCTTCATTTACGTCCTAGGAGCAGCGTGGGATGGTGTGCGGCAAGGCTGGGACGCAGACAGTGCCCACTTTGGCAGAATGCAAGTTTTGGTAGGATGCACACTTTGGCAGCCGGGAGGGGCAATATTGTCCCGAGCAAATTCAGCTCATCCCAAAGTGTCTGAAAGGTTGGCAGAAGTCGAGAAGGACAACTGGCCGCGAGGGTCAAGCGTTGGTTACTCGCAGGGAAGTTGGCAACCGAAGATATGATGGAGTTGCACCATATCCGCGAAGATCACGAAAGATCTTTGCAGTTCGGCCAGCCACCTTATCCCAACAAATCAGGAGGATCAGGAGGATCTTTCTAGTTGGAGATCTTGAGGAGAAGATCAGGGATAATCAGGTGGATTATCCTAACCAACAACCTGATGAGCAGATCAGGGAGAATCCTGCAGATATTGAGGAGGATAACTAACAGGATCTCGGGGTGATCATGCAGGATCATTCCAGGCAGCTTCTGGTGAGGAGATTAGAGGGAATCTTGAAGATAAGATCCCACGCCAACTAAGGGGGTTTTGCGCATGGAGAGAATCGTGGAGGATTACCCGACGAGATCATCTAGAAGAATCGAGAGGAGATCCCGGATAACAACTGAGAAGATCGTGGAGAAAGATCTCAGCTTCTCAATAGGGAGATCGAGAGGATTCCTAGAATCTCGGCCATATCAGAGGGAGTGAATGTTGTTACTCTCCTCATTCATGTATATATAGACCCATAGGGTTGGCTCTTTTAAGCATTCAATCGAAGCAGCGATTGAGTCCCCACTGAAGTCGAATATACTTGCTTTCCCCCACATCTCTTCGAGTGCTTTTCTCTTGTGTCTTGTCTCCACCATTTATCTTCCGCTGCGTGTTGGTGCGGACATCATGAGGACGCCCGGTCAGGCTGCTTGGATCTTCGTGCAGGAAAGTTTCCAAGGCCGGTCATGCTAGAGTTCTAAATCAGGAACTTTAGTCCATGACAGGTGGGCGATGGCCGATTGATGCGTTGTATTTGTAACAATAAAATTTGCTAGCAAGTACACTAGTCGCTCAAATAATATAGTAAAAAGGAGTAAGAGTGTCGAACCCACGAGGAATATTATTAATTCAATATCTGGATTTATAAATTAATAAGAGAGGAAAAACATTAATTTTTGGAAAGAAGTTTTATGAAATGAAATAAAGAAAATAAGATAAAGATAAGATAATGGTGTTGAAGTTAGGCCTTAGGATGAAAATAGATCAGGATAAATATTTGAACCATAAAAGATAAATTTAATCTTTAAAGATGAATTAGGAATTTTCTCAAGTTATTAATTTACAAGATTAACATCATAGAGTCCTCAAACTGGTAATTCTGCTATTTAATCCGGTAAATCAGACTATCTTAAATTCAATCAAACCTAAAGTCCCACAAACTGGTATTCGTCAGATAAGATTAAAATTAAGATGCATTAATATGAAAATCCTAGACTATTAATCACTCCACAAACTGGTTAGATTAACAGACCACATAAACTTAATTCTCCACACACTAGTTATCAAATTTATGTCAATTATTAATTTCACATAAAATCAATTAATTTAATTAATGAATTCTGAAATTAAATAATCCACAAACTGGTAAGTACTCAACTCAGAAATCTAAATAATTAAATCAAAATCATTAAGCACAATTAACTAATTGATCAGAAAAGATTAAAACAAATAATATAGGGTCCAAATAGTTTCCCTTCAATAATAATCTCCTAACATGAAATAAATAAAAATATGGAGTTCATCCTAGAAATTCTGGAGAGATAATAATAAAATAATAATAATTGGAAGAATTACACCCAAATAGATAAAAGTCGAAGCTTCGGATCACGGGCAGACAGTCGGGCAGCCTCTTGGACTTGATCAGGGTCGCGATCAACTTCCAGCCGTCGCACCTCTCTCCTCTTGGTCGTAGCCTGCAGAGCTCACGACTCTCCGTAGAAGAAACCTGAACTTCAGAGCACACCTTGAAACGACGAATTCTTCACGTATTTATAGGGTGCGGACGGCCTTCAATTTGATCTCGGCCGTAACATCGTACGGTTAACTTTAAAATTATAAGATAAACTCGGCCAAAGATAAATCATTTTATCATTACGCCCAAAGATAAATCTTTCTTATCTTTTTACGCCCAAAGATAAACTCGGCCAAAAGAATGATTTCATTGCCATTACCCCCTCCAAATCTCGGCCGTAAGGAATTATTTTATCTTTACTCCCAAAGAGATAAAATTTCTTTTACTCCCTCCAAATCTCGGCCGTAAGGAAGGAACTTATCTTGTTACGCCCAAAAGATAAAATCAATTGATTGTTACACCCTTCATCTTCATGCCATTACGCCCTCCAAATTTCGGCCGTAAGGAAAGACTTCTTATCATTACCCCCTCCATATCTCGGCCAAAATGATATCTTTTATCATAATCTCGGCCGTAATGATAAATTCTTCGGAATTTCGACCGATACAGCACAATCCATTTAAATCTCGATTTTTCCTGCAAAATATTTATCAAAATTTAGTTAATCCATCCACAATTAAAATATTCAGAGATTTTAATAATTAAAATTGATAAATCCGGAATTATGATTAAAAGTGACTAAAAATGATGCATGTCATGATCAAATTATAGAAAATTTAATTAAAATAATTAACTAAAATATGTTGTATTTTGCATGCATCAAACTCCCCCAAGCTTAAAGTCTTGCTTGTCCTCAAGCAAAAATTCAAAGCAAGGCTCAAGAAAGTTCCATCATAGCCTCCACATTGTCAACTGACTAATTTTCTCACACAGTGCTTCTGCACACCTACTACTTAGTATCTTATCTTTTTCCATGCACTTAGCTTCATAGAAGTTCTGAATGCTACACAAATTTAAACAATCTCAAGTTCAGCCTTCCGGAAAAATAAATTGTCTGTCAAATAATAGCATTGATATTGAACACATAAGTACTAACTGAGCTTAAAACTTTTTCTTTTTCTTTTCATTTTTCAACTTTATTTTCAATATTTTAAAAGTTCTAATCTTCAAGCAGGATTGCACAAGGAAGTCCATGTAGCAGGCTTTGGACTGATGACTCCTAGACCAGATGGCATTAGGGCACCAGGTGATAAACCACCCCTCGAGTTTACTTGCCCGAACAACCAATGTTCTGAATGAAGAGTTCGAACTTAGCCATGATTCAGTACTCATGTGCTTCTCCATATTCCACAAGATGGTCCTTGTAGCAGGTTTTCGATCGACGGATCCCAGAGCAGTTGCCCTTAGGTCGCCAGGCATGAACCCCTACGGATCTAATTACCCGAACACACCTTGGTTCCGGATAACACTTTTGTACCTACACATAACTTTATTCAACTTTTATTATTATTATTATTATTATTATTTGTTGGGGTTTAACTAACCCTTCTTTTTTTTTATAAGCTCAAAAAGTACTTGATATGGTCAATAAGAAGGCTACTACTATCAAGACTTAAAAGAAATAAAAAGGCATGAATATGATTTTGTCGTTTAGTCATTCATAATTCTACTTAGCATAGGCACATAGTCCATAAGTTTGATACTAAAATAGCAAGTGATAAGAAAGAAAAGTATTCAAATTTCATCAATTAACGACATGTCTTTGAACTTCTACTAAAAGATAATTAAAACAATAAGACAAGAGTTAGTAAGATGGTAGTAAAAATAAATGCATGCAATGGTATTTTTCGAAAATTTTCAAAATTTTCAATTTTTTGGAATTTTTTATAAATAGATGCAAACATAAGCAAATAAAAAGAAAGAAACATGCAATGCATGAAATGCAAACTCCCCCAAGCTTGAACTAGACACTGTCCTCAGTGTTAAGCCAGCAAGGGAAAGAGTAAAGATAATATGGAACAGCTAAAGAAATGAAAATAAAGAAAAGGGAAAAGATACAACCAGATTTATTGTCGGCGGAGAGATGCTCGGCCTCGATATATATATTGATGAAGGTGACGGCCGCAAATGGTGTCGGTGAGAGGAGATCTCGGCCGATAATTGATGGATCTCGACCGATAATGGAGAGTCTCGGCCGTAAAATTTTGTTGATGAAGATCTCAGCCGTGCAATCTCGGCCGTAATGGTGAGTCTTCGGCCGTAACGAAGAAACGGCGTAACGACGTTGAAGCTCGGCCGTAAAACGAAGTCGGCGTGGAAGCTTGGCCGTAACGCACAGGGCGTAATGGTGAGACTTCGGCCGTAAGGAGTTGGTTCGGCCGTAACGGCGGTGATTGATCTATTCCCACGTGATGGCGCAGTGAAGGGTCATGTCGTAAGAGCTTGGCCGATTTTCAATGTGATTCGTCTGTTTTGCCTTGTCATGTCCGAGGTCTCTCCTTCCGCAGATGACTCAACAAAATAAAAACTATTACCACAACTAAAGATATTAACAAACTAATGAAAGACTAATCTAAAGAAATAATAAAAAGGATAAAAATAGTTCTGATTTATAGTCGTCAGCTTGACTTTGTCAATTCGTCATTTAGATGGTAAACAGATTAATCATAGATAAATTTTGATAATATGTGTTATCATGATAGAGTTTAAGTCTATGTCCATTAACTTTAAATGTTCCATAAGGTGAACAATTGATTATGATATAAGGGCCAGTCCACCTTGATTTGAGTTTCCCAGGAAATAATTTGAGTTTACTATTGTAAAGAAGCACTCGTTGACCAGGTAAAAATTCTTTATGTTTAATATGCAGGTCATGTAATTTTTTTGTATGTTCTTTATATAGTTTGCTGTTCTCATATGCATGATATCTAAATTCATCAAGCTTATTTAATTGTAATAATCTTTTTGATTGTGATGATTTTAGATTCATATTTAAAAATTTTGTTGCCCAATAAGCCCTGTGTTCTAGTTCTACAGGAAGGTGACATGCTTTTCCAAAAACTAATTTATATAGAGAAGTACCTATGGGTGTTTTAAAAGCAGTCCTGTATGCCCAGAGTGCATCATCTAATTTTAAAGACCAGTCCTTCCTAGATGAATTTACAGTTTTCTCTAGAATCCTTTTTATCTCTCTATTTGAAATTTCCACTTGTCCACAAGATTGGGCATGATATGGTGTACTCAAAAAATGTTTGACTCCAAATCTATTAAGAAGAGTTGACATTATTTTATTACAGAAATGTGTTCCATTGTCACTTATGATAGTCCTAGGTGTTCCAAATCGAGTAAAAATATTTTTTCTTAGAAAGTTGGCAACTACCTTGGCCTCATTTGTTGGTGTGGCTACAGCTTCTACCCATTTGGAAACATAATCAACCGCCACTAAGATGTATTGATTTTTAAAGGATTTAGGGAATGGTCCCATAAAGTCAATGCCCCAAACATCAAAAATATCGCACTGTAAAATATTTGTGAGAGGCATTTCATCTCGACGAGAAATATTACCTGTCCTTTGACATTTGTCACAATACTTACAGTAGTTTCTTGCATCTCTGTAAATAGTTGGCCAATATAGTCCACATTCAAGTACTTTAGCTGCTATTCGATTGGGTCCAAAGTGACCTCCAGCTTGTCCATCGTGGCAATGACTTAGGATATTATCAATCTCATCTTCGTGAACACATCTTCGAATTACTTGATCTGCACATAATCGAAAAAGGTAAGGATCTTCCCAGTGATAATTCTTGACGTCAGATAAGAATTTCCTTTTTTTATGAGTGGTCATGCCCCTTGGAATGTAATGTCCTGCAAGGTAATTAGCAAAATCAGCGAACCATGGTGTAGTGTCATAAATTTGAAAAATTGTAGAGATAGAAAAAAGTTTCTCGTCTGGGAATTCTTCAAGTATGTCTGTGACTTCTCTTGGAGATGGCTCCAAACGAGATAGGTGATCAGCTAATAAGTTCTCAGTCCCTTTTTTGTCTTTTACTTCCACATCGAACTCTTGCAAAAGTAGTATCCATCGGATCAGTCTAGGTTTGGCATCTTGTTTGCTCATCAAGTGCTTGATGGCTGCATGATCTGTGTATACAATAATTCTTGAACAAATTAGATATGATCTAAACTTGTCAAAAGCAAAAATAATAGCAAGAAACTCCTTCTCTGTTGTTGCATAATTTAGTTGGGCAGCATTCAATGTTCGTCTTGCATAATATATGACATGAAATGTTTTATCCTTTCTTTGCCCCAACACACAATAGCACCATCACTCGCGTCACACATCAGCTCGAATGGTAGAGACCAGTCTGGTGCAACAACAACAGGTGCAGAAATTAGCATTTCCTTTAATAAATTAAAGGCAGCAAGACAATCTGAATTAAAATCAAATTTTGTGTCCTTAGCAAGAAGATTAGTTAAGGGTTTAGTCATTTTTGAAAAATCTTTGATAAAACGGCGATAAAATCCTGCGTGCCCAAGGAAGCTTCGAATGCCCTTCACATTGGTTGGAGGGGGCAGATTTGCAATAACATCTATCTTGGCCTTATCCACTTCAATTCCAATTGCTGAGATTTTGTGGCCAAGCACTATACCCTCCTTAACCATGAAGTGACATTTCTCCCAGTTAAGGACCAAATTTGTTTCTTCACATCTCTGCAAAACTAAAGATAAGTTATTCAAACAATTATTAAAAGAGCTACCAAAAAGTGTAAAATCATCCATGAAAACTTCGAGTATCTTCTCATTCATATCTGCAAAGATTGACATCATGCATCTTTGGAATGTTGCTGGAGCGTTGCATAGACCAAATGGCATCCTTCTATAGGCAAACGTTCCATATGGACATGTGAACGTTGTCTTTTCTTGATCCTCAGGTGCTACTGCTATTTGATTGTATCCAGAATGGCCTTCTAGAAAACAATAATAGCTATAACCTGCAACACGCTCCAACATTTGGTCAATAAAAGGTAATGGAAAATGATCTTTGCGGGTAGAATCATTAAGTTTCCTATAGTCTATACAGACTCTCCAACCTGTAACTATTCTTTAAGGCACCAATTCATTATTTTTATTACTTACCACAGTGATTCCTCCTTTCTTAGGGACTACCTGCACAGGACTTATCCATGAACTATCAAAAATGGCATATATAATACCTACATCAAGGAGTTTGATGACCTCCTTTTTCATAACTTCCCTTAAAGTTGGGTTGAGCCTTCTTTGATATTGAGCAATTGGTTTGGCATTGTCCTCCATCAAAATCTTGTGCATGCAAATGGTAGGAGAGATGCCCCTGATATCTGAGATCGACCAGGCAATTGCTCTTTTGTGTTGCCTCAATACTTCTAAAAGTTGGTTTTCCATATCACCTATCAAATCAGCAGATATGATAACTGGGTAAGTGTCATTTTCAAGAAAAGCATATCTTAAATGAGGTGGAAGTTCTTTAAGTTCAAATTTTGGAGAATAATCCAATTTATCGTTTTCCGCCTCGAGTGTCTCTGTTGTTATTGGCGCATTATCATCTTCCACAATTCCTCTATCATTTCCAAAGCTTCCTTAGCATATGGATCTGAGATAAAATCTGCAACAATATCATCAAAAACATCAATCGTGTCATTTTCTAAAGAATCAATGGCATAACAGGATGAGTAATCAAAAGGTTGTTTGAGAGAATTTTTTATATTGAAAGTGATGTCTTCATTGTTGACGCGAAGTTTGAGCATCCCTTGTTGAACATCTATGAGTGTGTTTCCTGTTGCTAGGAATGGTCTCCCGAGGATGATGGGGGTTTTTTCATCTGCCTTCATATCCAGAACAATAAAATCTGCAGGAAAAACAAATTTATCAACCTTTACCAAAACATCTCTTAATATTCCTCGGGGTCTCTTGCATGAAGAATCTGCGAATTGAAGAGTCATGCTTGTTTCTTCAAGTTCTCCATAACCTAACTGCACAAATATAGAATGTGGCATTAAACTAATACTAGCACCAAGGTCACATAAAGCTTGTGCACAAAAGAATTTTCCTATAGTGCAAGGTATGGTGAAGGTTCCAGGATCTTTCATTTTTCTAGGTATATCTCGATCGTAAATGGCACTACACTCTGATGTCAACAATACTTTCTCAATGTTTTCAAACCTTCTTCTTGAAGATAATATATCCTTCATGAATTTAGCATAGCTCGGCATCATTTGTAAAGCTTCATGAAAAGGAATGTTAATAGATAATTGCTTCAGAATATCAAGAAAGCGAGAAAATTGCTTATCTAACTGTTCTTTGCGAAATTTCTGTGGATAGGGCAGATCCTTTATGTCAGTTTCTTTTTTCTTCAGATTGATATTTTCAGTAGTCTGATCTTGTGTCTTTAATGCTTCAGTTTCTTCTTTATGATCAATTATTCTTGGCGGGGAATCTGATCTCAGACTTCTCAATTGTTTCTCACTTCTAAGAGTCACAGCTTTTGTCTCTTCTTTAGGATTTTTCTCTGTATTGCTTGGAAGAGTCCCTGGTGCATGTCCTGCCATCATATTGGCCATCTGCCCTATTTGCATTTCTAAATTCCTGATTGTAGCATCTTGATTGGTTGCCCTTGTTTCCATTGTCTTCTGCATGGTTTGCATAGTGTCAATAAATCTTGCCATCATCTCTTCCATAGGATTAGTCGATTGTTGGACAGGAGCTTCTTGTTGCTTTCTCAAAAGTGTATAATTTTGTGGATGAGCTTGATTCTGAAATTTCTCAAAAACTTGCCCTTGATTTGACCTGTAAGGAAACTTCTGATTGTTCCTCCAACCATAGTCATTATTCCTGAAAAATGGATTAGAGACAAAGTTAGCATTTTCAATATGATCAGGATTAGAAATGTTACCTTGAGGACAATAATTGCTCGCATGTCCTCCTCCACAGTTGTTGCACACCATTAATGACATCATCTGCTCAAATTTTTGATTAAGTGACTCCAGCTGAGTCACTATTTCAGAAGAATTTTTACTTTCTGTAGCATGCACATCATGAGTTCGGCGAGGTGGTCTCCTTTCTTGACTTAACTTGAGTGCTACAGCTTCAATAATATCTTGTATCTCACTAGGACGTTTAGATCCCAGTACTGTCCCTCCTGCTGATTGATCGAGCTTATCTTGGTCTGCAGGTCGTAATCCATGGTAGAAATCTTCCATCACTTGCCACTTTGGAATTCTATTATCAGGAACTCTGGCCAGCAGTTCCTTATATCGTTCACAGGCTTCATATAACGTATCGTTATCATCTTGAACAAATGCCCTCAGCTCCCTTCGATATTTGCCTGCCTTTTGTGGTGGGCAATATTTTCCAACAAATTTTTCTACAAGCTCCAACCAAGAATGAATCGATCCTGCAGGCAAAGTTTTAAACCAAGTGGAAGCTTTGTCACGTAAAGATTGAGGAAATAATAATAAACGAATAACTTCAGAAGAAACATTATTATTTCTAAAGGTGCTCAGAGTAGCAAGAAATTTATCAAAGTGATCGTGAGGGTCTTCATGAAATCCTCCTCCAAATTGGGATGCTTGTATCATCCTCACGATTGCGGGATTTATCTCAAAATTATTTGCGTTAATATCAGGCAGCACGATGCATGATTCTCGGTCACTGTATCTGGCCGAGACATATTCTCTCATAGAAAGTTCTGCTTCATCTTCTCGCCGATTATTATATGGTGGAACCAGTTCATTCTGTTGCTCCAGTCTCTGATTGTCGCGTGCTTGTTCCGCCATTTTTCTTATATTTCTTCGTAATCGACAATAGGTTCTTTCAATTTCAGGATCAAATTCCAACAGTGGATTTGAACTCCTAGTGCACTTATCAGAAGATTCCAGGATTGGTTGTGATTTAATTTTTAATTAGTACCTGCAACAACCAATTTTCAGTAAGATAAAAGAATAAAATAAAAATATATACAAGAAGAAAGAAATTCAGATAATAGGTTACGAAAAATGAGTTTTTAACAAATAAAGTCTTTCGGCATGATAGAATTTGAAAATTCGTCATTAAAATTAATTTTCGAGAGGAACTTTTCATAAATTCTTCAAAACAATACGAATACCAAATCTTAATATCGACCAAAAGAATTTATGATGATGTAACAAATCGCACAAAATAAGTCCGAACTAATTTGCGGCCGTAAAGTTAATAATCAGACATAATCAAAAATTATTTTCAGAGAGGAAATAAGATTGATCGGTCGTAATACAGAAATAGGGTTTACGGTCGTAATTAATCCGAGGCTCGTTCGTCCGTAAAAATCATAAAACAATGTTGAAAGAGATTCAACGTGAAGGCGTAAAAATTAGCATGGCGATGAATTATCTCGGCCGAAAAAAATTGAATGAAATGTTGCCAAATGAATCATTACGGCCGACAAAGAATATAGTTCATATCGGTCGTAAAACAATGAAAGTTCAGTCGAACGTGAGGTAAAACATCAACACATATAAATCGGCCGAAATGAGATTAAATCAAACTTATACGTTCAGAAATATATTACGGCCGAGTTGAAGTAAAATCCATGTCGGATGATCCATTATGGCCGAGACAGACTAAATCGCTTTGGCCAAAACAAAGTCAAATCAAAAGTTCAAACTATTATAATGTTACGGCCGAGAATGAAAAAATCACAAATAAATTGGCCTAAAAGGGCGTAAAAACAAATGTTCAGAAATTTTACGGTCGTAAAATCATGAGATCAATTCTCGGCCGTAAAAAGAAAACATGAAATCATTCTCGGCCGTAAAAAGATTAAATCGTCAATTAAGACGAGGTCACATCGGCCGAGATGATGTTAACACGAGGCCGTAAAGAAAAATAGGGTTTCGGCCGAAATAAAAAAATTGAATCATTACGGCCGAAAGTGAACTAAGTCGATTCCTTATGGTCGTAAAACAACGAAAACAGATCAACTCCATGACGTAAAACAATGTTCGGATAAAAACATTACGGCCGTAAAAATTGAAAGTTTAGAACTCAGAAATCATTCATTGCAAGGCCGTAAAATTAATAAAGCCGACACATTAAATCTCGGTCGTAAAATCATAAGTCGACAGTGTAATTCGGAAAATTCAATCGGCATTGGATTTTAAACCGAAAGTAGACAAATAAAAAATTATCGTAACCTTTATCTGCAAAAGAAAAAAAATGTTAGTTTATTCACAAAAATAATTAAAACAATTAATACATATTTATAAAGAATTATTTACAATTTATTTACATCTCCTAATAATTCATAAAAATCAAAAATTAATTAATAAAATATTCCCCGGCAACGGCGCCAAAAACTTGATGCGTTGTATTTGTAACAATAAAATTTGCTAGCAAGTGCACTAGTCGCTCAAGTAATATAGTAAAAAAGAGTAAGAGTGTCGAACCCACGAGGAATATTATTAATTCAATATCTGGATTTATAAATTAATAAGAGAGGAAAAACATGAATTTTTGAAAAGAAGTTTTATGAAATGAAATAAAGAAAATAAGATAAAGATAAGATAATGGTGTTGAAGTTAGGCCTTATGATGAAAATAGATCAGGATAAATATTTGAATCATAAAAGATAAATTTAATCTTTAAAGATGGATTAGGAATTTTCTCAAGTTATTAATTTACAAGATTAACATCACAGAGTCCACAAACTGGTAATTCTGCTATTTAATCCGGTAAATCAGACTATCTTAAATTCAATCAAACCTAAAGTCCCACAAACTGGTATTCGTTAGATAAGATTAAAATTAAGATGCATTAATATGAAAATCCTAGACTATTAATCACTCCACAAACTGGTTAGATTAACAGACCACATAAACTTAATTCTCCATACACTAGTTATCAAATTTATGTCAATTATTAATTTCACATAAAATCAATTAATTTAATTAATGAATTCTGAAATTAAATAATCCACAAACTGGTAAGTACTCAACTCAGAAATCCAAATAATTAAATCAAAAGCATTAAGCACAATTAACTAATTGATCAGAAAAGATTAAAACAAATAATATCGGGTCCAAATAGTTTCCCTTCAATAATAATCTCCTAACATGAAATAAATAAAAATATGGAGTTCATCCTAGAAATTCTGGAGAGATAATAATAAAATAATAATAATTGGAAGAATTACACCCAAATAGATAAAAGTCGAAGCTTCGGATCACGGGCAGACAGTCGGGCAGCCTCTCGGACTTGATTAAGGTCGCGATCAACTTCCAGCCGTCGCACCTCTCTCCTCTTGGTCGTAGCCTGCAGAGCTCATGACTCTCCGTAGAAGAAACCTGAACTTCAGAGCACACCTTGAAACGACGAATTCTTCACGTATTTATAGGGTGCGGACGGCCTTCAATTTGATCTCGGCCGTAACATCGTACGGTTAACTTTAAAATTATAAGATAAACTCGGCCAAAGATAAATCATTTTATCATTACGCCCAAAGATAAATCTTTCTTATCTTTTTACGCCCAAAGATAAACTCGGCCAAAAGAATGATTTCATTGCCATTACCCCCTCCAAATCTCGGCCGTAAGGAATTATTTTATCTTTACTCCCAAAGAGATAAAATTTCTTTTACTCCCTCCAAATCTCGGCCGTAAGGAAGGAACTTATCTTGTTACGCCCAAAAGATAAAATTAATTGGTTGTTACACCCTTCATCTTCATGCCATTACGCCCTCCAAATTTCGGCCGTAAGGAAAGACTTCTTATCATTACCCCCTCCATATCTCGGCCAAAATGATATCTTTTATCCTAATCTCGGCCGTAATGATAAATTCTTCGGAATTTCGGCCGATACAGCACAATCCATTTAAATCTCGATTTTTCCTGCAAAATATTTATCAAAATTTAGTTAATCCATCCACAATTAAAATATTCAGAGATTTTAATAATTAAAATTGATAAATCCGGAATTATGATTAAAAGTGACTAAAAGTGATGCATGTCATGATCAAATTATAGAAAATTTAATTAAAATAATTAACTAAAATATGTTGTATTTTGCATGCATCACCGATAGAGGAGCATAGTCGGCGGGTGGACTAAGCAGACAGAGGAGGAGGAGGAGGCGGCGATGGAGGCGGAGGGCGACGGAGGCGGTGGAGGGCGGCGGAGGGGCGCGGTGAAGGAGACGGAGGGGCACAGTGGAGGAGGAGGCGGAGGGCGGCGGAGGAGACGGAGGGCGGTGGAGGAGGAGGAGGAGGAAGAGGAGGGGGAAGAGGGGCAGGCGAGGAGGCAGAGGGTGGTGGAGGAGGCGGAGGTAGCGGTGTAGGGCGGCGGATGGGCACGGTGGAGGAGGCGGAGGGGCGCGGTGGAGGAGGCGGAGGGGCGCAGTGGAGGAGGCGCAGGTGGAGGAGGCGGAGGGGCGCAGTGGAGGAGGCACAGGTGGAGGAGGCTGAAGGCGGAGGAGGCGGACGACGGCGGGGTCAGAGGAGGCGGAGGCAAATGACGGCAAAGGAGGCAGCGGAGGTCGGCGCAAGGTGGCAGAGGAGGCGGAGGCGGCGGAGGCGGAGGTGGTGGAGGAGTCGATCGTCGACGTCGGTCGTCGGGCGTCGGGCGTCGGAGGGCTAATAGTAAATACTAAACAATGAAAACATGATATATGCAAAATACAACATATTTTAGATTATTATTTTAGTTAATTTTTCTGTAATTTGATCATGGCATGCATCATTTTAGACCATTTTTAGTTCTAATTACGGATTTATCAATTTTAATTATTAATTCTTTGAATATTTTAATTGTGGATGGATTTACTTAATTTTTATCATTATTTTGTAGGCAAGCTGAATTAACGAATGGATCGGCCAGTGAACCACATTATTTGGCCGAGATGATGATAGCTAGCCAGGGCGTAAAAGTAATATGTCTGACTTTTTTTGCGGGTAAAAGAAATGACGTAAAGATAAAATGAGTCATCGTTTTGGCCAAGATTTGCAAAGATGATCACATGAGGGCGTAAAATTGAGTTTATCACCTTCTTTGGATAAAGTTACGGATGACATCATTGGGGGTAAACGCAATGCAACTTGAGATTTTTTGGGCGTAACATGACATGCGTAGCTATCGTTTTGGGCGTAATGAAAAGAAAAACTCATCATTTTGGCTGATAACTCAAGAAGAAAGATAAAAGAGTATCTTTTTGGGCGTAAAGATAAAAGAATATTCATTTTGGCCGAGATTCCATGAAGGGGGTAAAGATAATAAGAATCCATACATTTTGGGCGTAATGATTTATGTTTTGGCCGAGAAAGAAGAGAAGTTTATCATTTTGTGACCGGGAACGAAGAGGTGTAAAACGGATAACCTTTTATCATTAACCAAAGTTTTATCGACACTGTAAAGTTTATCTCGCGAATTTAAAGTTGGTCATATGATGTTATGACTGTGATCAAATTGAAGGTCGTCCGCACCTATAAATACGTGAAGAAGCCGTCGTCCCAATTCGTGCTCAGAAGTTCAGGTTTCTTCCACGGCGAGTCGTGAGCTCTGCAGGCTACGACCAAGAGGAGAGAGGTGTGATGGTCGGAGGTTCGAAAGACTGCCCAATCGTCTGCCCAAATTCGAGGATCCTGCTTTTGCTTTGGGTGTAATTTTTCCAATTTTTATAATTTTTATTTTATTATCTCTCCAGAATTTCTAGGATGAACTCCATATTTTGATATCTTTTATTTTAGGAGATTATTAATTGAAGGGAAATGTTTGGACCCTATTTTTATTTTAATCTTTTCTGATCAATTATTAATTGTGCTTAATACTTTTATATTAGTTAATTGGATTTCTGAATTAGGCTATATCAGTTTGTGGAGTGTTTAATTTCAGAATTCATTATACTAACTTTAATTAATTTTATTTGAAATTAATAATTGACATAAATTTGATAACTAGTGTGTGGAGAATCAAATTTGTGTGGTCTATTAATCTATACCAGTTTGTGGAGTGCTTAATAGTCTAGGGAATCCAATTTAATGCATCTTAATTTTAATATGCTTTGATGGTACTAGTCGTGCATACTTCAATTTTTATTAATTTAAGATAGTTTTACATGCTTAGATTGAAGGATGCTAGCCATGGAGACTACAAATTAATCATGTTAGATTACTTTAGAGAGACTCTAATCCATCTTTAAAGATTAAATTTATCGTTTATGGTTCAAACATTTATCCTTGTCTATTTTCATCCTAAGGCCTAACTTCAACATCACTATCTTATCTTTATCTTATTTTCTTTATTTTATTTTATAAAACTCATTTTCAAAATCTATATTTTCCTCTTTTATTAATTTATAAATTTAGATATTGAATTAATAATACTCCTCGTGGGTTCGACACTCTTTACTCCTATTTACTATATTACTTGAGCGACTAGTGCACTTGCTAGCTATTTTATTTTTCTACATCATTTTACGCATCAAAACGAAAAAGAGGGGTTAGGGATTTAAGTAAATTTTTTAGTGTCTTCCCTAAACGCGATACTACGTAGACGCTATGTAGGCATCGCATTAAAAAAAGAGTAATAAGCATTTGGCTAATGCGGTGCTATAGAGAGGCTAATGTGTCGCTAAGATACTGTAGCGACACCATAGCGTCGTAGTGTCGTCGATTTAGATTTAGCTTCTCAAAATTGTGACGCCAGAGAGACGCTAATTGTTTTTCTATTTCAAATTTTCTATTATGTATGTAATTTTATTTATCAATATAGCATCTCATCGCATTGTGCCCCGTTCAAGTTGTTTTATTCCCTTCCGACAATCTATCATGTATGTATATAAAATTATGAGTCTATATGTATATGTGTCTATAACAAAATAGTGTGTGTGTATATATATATGTAATATATATGTATGTATATGTCTACGTATGGGAGATTAAGTCACAACAATGTGTTTATCTATATGTATTATAAGTATATACGTGTATGTATATGTTTATACATGTGCGAGTCATATATAGATAACGTGTATATGTATACGTATTCCAAGTGTATATATGTATGTATATGTTTATATATGTGAGATTAAGTGATAATAGTATGCATATATGTACTTACTATATATAAGTATAAGTATATACACATATTTATATGTCTATATGTGCCCGATTAAGTGAGTGTGATAAAAAGTCTACTACGGCGACGCAATACAGACGCTATTGAGTCTCTAGGGAAGTTTAGCGACCCCGTAGCGCCGAACTAGCATCTAAATCTTATTCGCGTCTCAAGCTGGCAACGCTATAGAGACGCCAATAGTGTCACCATGGCTTCAACAATGTCGGCGGCTCTAGTTGGACGCTAAGTTGACGCTATTGAGTCTCCACGGTGACACTAAAATGAGATAATTTGTAACAAATCACTCTCTTAATTCAACCACCATAATTTCATGATTAAGAATATAAAAATAATGTATGCATAATTAAGATATGATATATATTATATGTATAAATAACATATATAATATAGGTAACACATTATATATCTAGGAACACTCCTATGATGTGGAAATACATATATATGTAATCATGTAGTACATATATATAATATAGGTAATCATGTAGGAATACATATATATCTTAAAGATACAAATATAATATTTATTGATTAACATATAGTATATATAATATATAGGGTTTAGGATTTAAATATAAAACAAATAGCGATATAAATATAGATAACCTATATATAGTTTTCAAGTAATCACATTGTCATCTACATAGTGTCATTTAAACTTGTGACGCCAGATAGCGTCTCCTTAGAGTCGCAATGTGTGCGACGTGAGGTTAGCGTCGTGAGATCGAGAATGGTGCTAGGTTCTCCCGCGCATTTTCGCTCCATGGCAAGCAATAATAGGGTCTACGTAGCGTCTCCAAGGTGCCTTCGTTAGCGTCTATTTCCTGAATAGCTAAGAACACGTTAATGAGACGATATTGAGAGGCAAATAACGTCTCTTTGTTGGGATGCAACGTGGACGTGATGACGATGCTAGTGACGTCGATGTAGCGTCACTATTATCTCGACGCTACTTCGCGTCGTTAATCATCAATTTTCTTTTAGTGGGAAAGCTTGAAGATCTTTTGCTGGTGGACGAGCCGAAGGGGCGTTCCAGCAAAAGTTGTCCAGCTACCTCTCAGTCAACAAGTGGTCTATGGAATTTGCGTTCCCAAAAGTTCTTGCGGCCCTTGCGGCTACTACACGGGGTCCGGGTTTTATTGTGCTGATAAGAATGTCATATGCAGACCGTGTCCATAGCAAAATTAAACCCAACCTTTGGCACTTCTCCATCCTGATTGATCAGCATCTCTTGCAATCCAATAATATTTCATTTTGAGTCGGCCATGCAAAAACTAAAAAGATGCATCTGATTGTGCATAAGGGAGGGAGAGCAAGAGGGGGAACAATAGCAACCTACAAACAAGCAAAGAAAATGACCATATTTTATCGTGTAAAATGGAAGTAATCATGGCAGCAATTAATGTTATTTCTAAGATTCCTTGAGTAAAATGATTGTATTTATTTTTTAATCTTACTTCAACACCAATCAGACAATGATTCCAGCTGTTGTGATCTTCTTGACGCTTGTTATCGAAATTTCCGAGGTCATTCACCTCAATAGATTACACAGCCTCAATCACATTTCTTTTCTTCCTTTCTTTTTCCTTATCCAACTTTTATAACATCCATAGTAATTACAACCTTGTCACTTGAAAAATAAAATAAAATATTTCACAGGAGTGAATATCTTGTCATTTTTTTCATTGTTCAGGCTATGTGATTTCGAAGTATGGATAATTAGATAGTTTGTTATAATTATTTTCACAGGTTGTTATTGATCCACGTATGACAATTTTGAATAATGACATACCATGAAGTTAATAAGCCTATGAAAATAGTTCAAAAGAGTTTATCAAAACTTAAAATTGTTTATTGATAAGTATATTTCAAAATCATAAGTTCTTAATTCATATGCAAAGCTTGTCAGCTCACAAGAGGTTCAAACAAAATTATATTTACTACTAGTGAGTGGTGTAACACCTCCAAAATCGGTCCTCCTGCCACGTAAGTATTTCGGTTGACTCCAAGGGCGCTATACTGCCTACTATACTATTGACCATTCTACTCAACAATTGTAATACATGACATCAATTATAATAATAAAATAACAACGAATTTTATTGCGAAAGAGTGAGCATCAGAATATCAAAAGGCATTACTAATTAATACTATCCATGACGAAAGAAGAGATAACCATGATTTCTAATAGTTCAACATGTGAATAAACGATTGATGGCAAAAGAAATAACTATAATGTCTTCTTAATTCAAGGACCAAATTATTTGACAAATGAAAATTTAGAGAGCTGGGTGTTTTTGAGGTAAATATGTCATGTCCAGCTATCCTCAAGCTCGGCGTACTCCAGCACCTCATTAAGTAAAATTCTCACCTGCAAAATCCCAATGCAGGAGAATGGAATACCATAAGAGAAAATGCCCAATACAATAGAAACATAAACGATAAAATGATAATCAGATGATACACTGAACCAGTCGACTTGGACTGGTCAACCGTTCTATTGGACTGGTCGACTGTTCTTCTTGGAGCGATCGACCGTCCTCTTCACCGGGTACACTATCGAACTAGTCGACCGTACTCATGGGATCGGTCGAACAATCATCGCAGAGCCTTCACGCATTACTGGATCGGTCGATCGCTTTGTCTGGATCAGTCGACCGATCGTAAGATCACAGTAGCGTGGAGAACTCCCTGGATCGGTCGATCGTTCAAGTTGAATCAGCCGGCGACCATAAATAAAATCGGTCTGTGTATTCTAAGATCGGCCGACCGTTCTCAATTAATCGGTCGACCGATTCTACGGTCGAACAGAGTTTCCGACCTTCTTTTCCATTTTCGGCCGACTTTCGACCGTCAAATCTTAATGATAACAATATGAAAAATGAAGCTCAAGCATTCAGGGTCATAATAGGATTTTTGTACACATCAAACTATCAATATTTCATCGTCTATGGGGATTAAACATCTAGAGTACCTTTCATTCATTTTTCGATTCGTCGGTGATCGGTGTGTCATCTTCTCCGGCTCTGATTGCTCCTGGCCAACGATGACGTGCGGCCGGCCTTGCGCATACATCAAGGATGGCTATGATGCGCCGAAGGTCTGTTGAATCGTTCCTATACTTGCACGGTTCACTGCTCTTTTGTGCACGTCGTCTATTGGCGAGAAGGGAGAAGAAGAAGACACAGGGGGTGTCGGCCGGTTGGGAGAGGTTTTCCAAGGGGCGTGAGGGCTCCTCCTCATGTCCCTTTTATTCTTGTCGTCCTTCGACCTCCTGCCGAAATCATGGAGGAGAATCAGGGGAGGAGATTTCTCCTGCGATTCTCTGTCTGTTTCCTTTCTTTATTCGAATTCTAATTGAATTCTTTCCTTATTTTCTTTAAATTTTGATTTTCAAAAACTTTCCATGTGTGCTTGTTTGCCAGGCATTACATTATTACTCCTTTAAAAGAAAATTCGTCCTCAAATTTTGATAAGAGTTAGGACTTATCAAATAATTTATGAAATTTTTCATGCATCTCTGACTCTACTTCCCATGTTGCTTCTTTCCCTTGGTGATGCTTCCATGCTACTTTGGCCAGTGATATTTTCTTCTTCCCATTCTGGTGCTCTTGGTACTCTAGTATCTCCGTGTGTTGCTCCTCATATATTAGATCCTCCTTGAGGTTTGATTCCTCGATTTGAATCACATTGGTGTAATTGTGCTTGTATTTCCGAAGCAATGAAAAATGGAAGACGTTGTGTACTTTGGCGTATGCCAGAGATAAGGCCGATCTGCATGCTGAGTCTTCAACCATATCCAAAATTTCGAAATGGCCCATATACCTTGGGCTCAGCTTTCCTCTCTTGCTAAATCGCATTACGCCTTTGGTTGGTGAGACTTTGAGTAGAACTTGATCTCCTGCATTGAAAGTGTGTTCTCGTCATTTCTTATCTGCATAAGCTTTCTATTGATCTTGAGCTGACTTCATCCTCTTCTTTGTTAGTTCGATCCGGTCGATGTACTCTTAGGTTTGTTTTTGTAACTCTACACTTAAGATCTTCCTTTCGCCCACTTCACTCCAACATGTCGAGGAGCGACATGGTCGACCATATAATGCTTCAAATGGGGACATCTCTACACTGGCATGGTAGCTGTTATTTTAGGAGAACTCAATGAGAGGGAGATGGCTGTCCCAGTTGCCATGCCAATCCAAGGCACACGCTCAAAGCATATCTTCCGGTGTCTGGATCGTTCTCTCTAATTGTCCATCAGTCAGTAGATGGAAGGCCGTGCTATATCGAAGTCTCATCCCGAAAGTATTTTGGAGGCTCTTCCAAAACTTTGAGGTGAACTTGGGATCTCTATCAGACACAATGACTGATGGGATCCCATGGAGTCTAACGATCTCCTGCACATATAGATCCATTAGACTTTCAAGTGATTGTTTTACCTCGATGGGTAAGAAGTGGGCCGACTTGGTGAGTCGGTCCACTATTACCCAAGTGGCGTCGTGCCCTTTCTGAGTTCGAGGAAGTTCCATGATGAAGTCCATTACTATTTTTTCTCATTTCCACTATGGGATTCCAAGACTCTTTAATGTGCCTTGGGATTTCTAGTATTTCACTTTAACTTGTTGACAGACTATGCATCTGGAAACGTACTATGCAATTTTTTCTTCATGTTTGGCCACCAGAAACTCCTTTGTACGTCTTTATACATCTTTGTACTTCCAAAATGTATTACAAATTCTGATTTATGGCATTCGTCCAAGACTTCCCTTCAAAGTGTTGAACTGTTTGGTACCCATAGGCGATCATGGTACCTAATACCACCGTCTAAGGAGACTTTGAAATCTTTCACTTTATGACTGGTCTTTATCATCATAGTCTGATAGTCAAGATCTTCAATCTGTGCTTCGATGATTCTTTCAATAAGGTCAAGTACAATCCGTTGTATCATCATAAGTGAACTATCTTGTCTTACACTTGGCGTCCATTTGAAGAGTTCTTCCATTAGTTCAAACTGTCGAAGGCGCATGAAGGCCACTGATCCTTCCCACTTCCAACTTAGAGCGTTGGCGACGGAGTTTGCCTTACTAGGATGGTAATTAATGGAAAACTCGTAGTCCTTCAAGAATTCCATCCACTTCTTTGGTGCATGTTAAATCTTTCTGAGTAAAAACATACTTTAGGCTTTTTGTGATCTGTGTAAACTATGAGTTCTTCTCCGTACAGATAATGGCACCAAAGCTTAAGGGCAAACACTATCGCTGCAAGCTCTAGGTCATGTGTGGGATAGTTAACCTCGTGCTTCTTCAATTGTTTGGATGCGTACGCCACCACCTTTCCGTGTTGCATCAAGATACATCTGAGCCCTGTGCCGTTGGCATTATGATAAACCACATACCCATCATTTTCTGATGGTAATGTAAGGATGGGTGCTGAAGTTAATCGCTTCTTCAGCTCTTGAAAACTCTCTTCACACTTTGGTGACCAAATAAACTTTTCTCCTTTCCTTGTGAGTTTGATCAGTGATAGTGCCAGTCTGGAGAAGTCTTTGATGACGCATCTATAATATCCTACTAAACCAAGAAAACTCCTTATCTCGGAGATATTCTTTGGTTGGGTCCAATTTGATACCGCTTCAACTTTCGTTGGGTCAATAGAAATTCCATCATTGGAGACGATATGGCCGAGGAACATCATCTCTTCTAACTAGAACTCACATTTGGAAAACTTTGCATATAATTTCTTTTCTCGCAAAGTTTCTAATACTATCCTCAAATGTTCTCTATGTTGCTCTATATTTGACGAGTAAATGAGGATGTCGTCGATAAAGACGACCACGAACTTGTCAAAATATTCATTGAAAGTTCTATTTATAAGGTCCATGAATGCTGTTGGGGGGGGGCATTGGTTAACCCAAATGGCATGACAAGGATCTCATAATGTTCATAGCGTGATCTGAAGGCTATCTTTGCAATATCCACTTCTGCTACCCTGAGCTGGTGGTACCCGCTCCGTAGGTCGATCTTGGAGGAAACCTTCGCATTAGAAAATTGATCGAATAGATCATCGATGTGGGGTAATGGGTACTTGTTCTTTATTGTGACTTTTTTCAGCATCCGATAATTGATACAGAGTCTTAACGAACCGTCCTTTTTGTTGACGAAGAGGCCTGGAGCACCCCATGGTGAGAGGCTAGGTCTGATGAAGCCTTTATCCAATAGTTCCTGAATTTGAATCTTTAACTCCATCTCTGCTGGAGCCATACGATATGGAGCCTTGGAAATTGATGTTATCATAGGTACTACTTCAATGTGGAAATCTATCTCCCTTTTGGGTGGTAGACTGCTAACATCTTCAGGAAACACGTCAGGGAATTTCCTTACTATCTCTTTGTCTTGTGGGGTCTTGGTAGGTACTTCGGCCTTGATTACACTTGCTAGATATCCCCTACATCCTTGCTAAAGAAGTTTGTATGCCTTCATGGCGGATACTATGACATTTGGTTCCTTCCGGCTATGCCTTTGGCAATAACTTTGCCTTTATTCTGTGTTCCTATAATAACCCTCTTTTGCTTGCATAGTATAGAAACATCATGGAAGGATAACCAATCCATGCCCAATATTACATCATAATCTCTCATAGGGATAATAATTAAATTTGCAGAAAATTTTGTTTTTGTCTATTTCTACTGATACATCAGGGAGGTATTTGGTAGTATATATGGTTCCTTGTGGGGTAAGTATACTCATCTTATGATCTAAATTCATGGCACTTAACCCTAAGGTAATAGCACATTCTTTAGATATAAAAGAATGAGAAGCACTAGAATCAAATAGGACAATAGTGGGTAGTTCAGCTACAAGAAGCGTACTCGAATGACCACAGCGTCATTTAGTGGAGCATCTTCTTCTAAGTTGAAGAGTCTCCCTTGCACCAATTGTTGTCCACGTCATGGACAATTTATTGAAATGTGGTCCATTCCTCCACAGTGCCAGCATGCTCCTATCTTTAGGCGACACTCGCCTGCATGGGTCCTGCCATAGGTATTACATAAGACCCACTTGCCAAGTACGGGTGGTGCCCGAGGGGCCCTGGGTGGTTGTGGTCTCTGTTGAGGAGCTAGCCGCCTTGGCGGCTGTTAAGGGGGTCGTTGGTTCTGATGATGTTGTTGTTGTTGTGGTGAGGCTTGTTGCGAAAGATGTTGTGGTGGTAGGGGTTGTCGGGGCTGCTCCTCATAACGAGGGTCATCATATTGTTATGGTGCTGGGTACGGATGGGGTCGGTTATCCCGTCGTTGTTGGTGATAGTCATTTCTATAGAATTGAGATTGTTGCGAGCTTTGTCCTATAACCAACTATCCCCTTTTATCCTTTTGCAGCTCTTGATGGTCTCTTTCCATCATCGTAGCTAAGGGAACTGCTTCGTTCAGAGTTTTGCAGTTGTCGGGCCGTGTTTGAGTCCTCAAGTTCGGGTTTCAGCCCTTCCATGAAGCGGCTGGTCTTATCTAGTTCGTCCATGGTCAGCTTTGAATATTTTTTTAGAAGAACAAATTTGGTCAGATATCAGGACACCGTCGTCGTCCCTTGCTTCAGGTTTAGAAATTCTTGTTGCTTTAAATCTTTTTGAAAGGCAGGGAAGTAATATTCTTCAAATAATTTGAGAAAATCCTCCCAGTTAATAACCTTGACCTCCGAAATTTCAGTTACTTTTGTCTCCTTCCACCAGTCTCTAGCATCTTCATTGAGGGTGTCATCGATGAACAACACCTTCTTGTTCCCGGTGATGTCCAAGATTTTGAATTTATCATCTATAGTCTCTATCCATTGTTATGCTATATCAATGCCTCCTTCACCATTATAGGCCGGAGGTTTCGACCTCCAGAACTCTTGGATCGTGCATGAAAGAGGTGGTTGTCGCCCTTGTTGTGCTGGTTGTTCTGGTCGAGGGTGAGAGTAGTGAATTCTCTCCTCATTTTGACCTTCTTACTCGTTGTCTGATAAATGCATTCTTCTGCATGGAGGCATCTATGAAACATTCATGCAATTGAATGAGAATTTAAGAGGAATAATTCTTCTTAAATCAAATGGACTTTAGCCACTTTATTCTTCGCAGCCCTTATGGGCAATAAAATCCACTATAACCAAATTATGCTCAACATAATGGTTGATCGTAGAAAATAAAACATCCAACTAGAATAAAAAACTAAGTGACTTTAATATCTTTAATTCCACAATGTCATATGCTATTCATTTTGTTGAGAGGTTTCTCCAACTTCTTTTCCAGAGGCTCCTTTGCATTTAGAAAAACTCAGGCACTCCCATGTGAAATGCCCGAATCATTCGCAATAAAGATAGTAATCAGGCCGATCCCACTATAGACCAGGAGGACTGCTTATGCATGATGTTGCATTCCCTGGCTCTAAATTGCGGACATCGCCTTCTTGTTCATTGTCTTCAAGAAGTTCTGCAGGTAAAGGGAGACCTTACTGGCTGGTTACTACCCATGCTTTCCTGGTCAGAGTGCTCTTGTTCTTCTGGCGCCGAGGGAGCTGGAACGTCATTCCAACGACCTCGCCCACGGTTTTGGTCACACGCTTGCCCTTGCTTCTTCCTCCACGGGCGACTTGTGACGTTAGGAATTGTGGAGGCATCTATAGGATCGATACAACTATATAATATAAGAGAAATCCATATAAAGAATTTATGCGATACTTACTCGAGGAATGGAGCCGCAGATGCTTAGGAAGCTTGTACATGACTTTACTTTGGTTTAATGAGGCATAATGAACAATAATGTCTATGCATTGACTTATACTCTACTTAAGAGCATTGGAGAGCCAAGAACTTAGGCTCTGATACCAAACTGTAACGCCCCCAAAATCGGCCTTCCTGTCACGTAGGTTTTCAGGTTGACCCCAAGGGCGCTACACTGCATACTACACTATTGGCCATTCTATGACCTTGACCATTCAACAATTGTAATACGTGGCATGAATTACAATAATAAAATAACAAAGAACTTTATTGCGGAAGAGTGAGTGTCAGAATATCAAAAGGCATTACTAATTAATACTATACATGACGAAGGAAGAAATAACCATGATTTCCAATAGTTCATCATGTGAACAGACGATTGATGACAAAAGAAATAACTATAATGTCTTCTTAACGCAAGGACCAAATTATCTGACAAGTGAAAATTTAGAGAGCTTTGAGGTAAATATGTCATGTGCGGCTATCCTCAAGCTCGGCGTACTCCAACATCTCATTGAGTAGAATTCTCACCTGCAAAATTCCAATGTAGGGGAATAGGATATCCATGAGCGAAAACGTCTAATACAATAGAAACATAGACGATAAAATGATAATCATATGCTACTTGAAATCAATTATTGATAAGCAATAAAGTGACATGCTTTAACAAATAATCACAACACTTTGATTTCAATATGCAGTAGTTCATACTTCATCATATCAATGCTTTATTCTTTACCATATTTGTACTATGTTCTTTACTGTAACTATGCATTGTCTTTACTATACCATACTATGTACTCTACTGAACAATGCTTTATCTTTATCATACTATGATCTGTACTTTACTATACCATGTTTTGTACTTCACTATACTATATTTTATTACGCATTACTTTACTGTGAGTTGTACTACAACTTTTACATTACTATACTATCCTTAGAGTTCGTTGTCTTATGCGAGCTTGACTTTGTTAGATTGGGATGCCAGAGGTGTCTCTGTAAATCAGTAAAGCCATAATGCCCATTATAGGAAAGGCGTAATGCCCATGCATACCCTTTTCGAAATACAGGTGGAAGAGGACATGTATCTGTAGGTTCACTATATCCTCACATAAGCTACCTGTCCCTTTGGCGCTATACTTTGTGATTCATATGTTGCCCTCTTTGGAGAAAGAGTGTGTCAATGCATTACCCTTTTTTGGAACACAGGTGGGAGAGGACCTGAATCTCAGGAGCAGTGGTCATTAAAGAACCCGTAGGTTCGCTGTCTCTTCAGCTTAGCTACCTGCCCCTCACTATACAATACCATGATCTTTACTATGTACTTTGGGGTGGCACATAGCAATTCCGTAGTTTTATCTTTATTTTACTTGTCTTTGTTTATCATTGATGGAGTCTAGAATCATGGATCAGAACCCAAAAGGGTATTTACGTCTTTTATAATAGGACTCGGGCCAATTAAGGGTAACCCGGTTTGAGTCTTCTGTTTTGCGTCCATGAGTGCGGCTCGGGCCGAGTCAGGATTCGACTCAGACCGGGTCAGCGTTCGTACATTACAATTGGTCGTAAACCTACCTATTGGGTTGGTCGGTCTCGATCGGTCGGTTTGGTTGGACCGGTCGACCGTTCTTTGAATCGATCGACCTTTTTCCATTGGTCCGGTCAACTTGAACCGATCGACTTGGACCGGTCGACCATTCCTTATGGACTGGTTGACTGCTCTATTGGATCAGTCGACCGTTCTTCTTGGACCGGTCGATCGTTCTTCTTGTATCGGTCGACCGTCCTCTTCACCGAGTACACTGCTAGATTTGTCGACCATACTCATGGGACCGGTCGATCGATCATGGCAGAGCCTTCATGCATTATGGGATCGGTCGACCACTCCGATTGGATTGGTCGACCGATCGTAAGATCACAATAGCGCGAAGTGCTCGCCAGATCGGTTGACCATTCGAGTTGAATTGATCGACCAACCGTAAACAAAATTGGTCTGTGTATTCTAAGATCAGTCGACCGTTCTTAATGAATCGGTCGACCGATTCTGCGGTCGAACGGAGTTGTTGGTCTTCTTCTCCATTTTTGGTCGACTTTCGACCGTCAAATCACAATGATAACAATACGAAAAATGAAGCTCAAGCATTCAGGGTCATAATAGGATTTTTGTACGCATCAAATGATCAATATTTCATTCTCTAGGGGGATTAAACATCTACAGTACCTTTCGTTCATTTTTTGGTTCACCGGCGATCGGTGTGTCATCTTCTCTGGCTCTGATTGCTCCTGGCCAACGATGAGGTGTGGCCGGCCTTGCGCGTATGTTGAGGATGGCTGTGGTGTATTTAAGGTCCGTTGAATCGTTCCTGTCCTTGCACGGTTCGTCGCTCTTTTAGTGCCCATTGTCCTTGATGAGAAGGGAGAAGAAGAAGACACAGGGGGCGTCGGCCGATCGGGAGAGGTTTTCCCAGGGGCGCGAGGGCTCCTCCTCGTGTCCCTTTTATGCCTCTCGTCCTTCGACTTCCTGCCGAAATCAGGGAGGAGATTACTCCCCTGATTCTCTGTCCATTTTCCTTTTTTTATTCGAATTCTAATTGAATTCTTTCCTTATTTTCATTAAATTTTGATTTTAAAAAACTTTCCATGTGTGCTTGTTTGCCAAGCATTACAAGTGGTGATAGCTAAGAAATTTG